>OX638089.1:3750000-5000000 GCA_951804965.1 Horisme vitalbata
AACACCTCCGATCGAGGTACGGTCATACCTATGTCGCACGTCGATTGTCGATTTCGTCTAGTTTTTAAGAGGTTCTGCGGCTGAGTAGAGTCTTTTGAAGTGAGCGCGTACCGACGCAACAAGGTTACACAGAAAGAGGTCGGAAGTGCGTCCAATTCTCGGTATTCAGCCAGGTCACTCACTACTGCAAATGAATCAACTGGAGCCGCGGAGGAGATTGTATGAGCGTTCCGAGTGCCGGTTATTGATAGTGAATGAAGTGCCCCGTGGAGCCCCGCCGCGGCTGCCGCTCGCCGCCGCCCCTGCCGGCTCCGCCAGTCGTAAGTAACGGACATGAGCTGAGACGTCATGGTGGACCCCAATACCACAGGTATGATACCATTTTATTTTATTAACGCTCTCTGGCGATTGCGCCAGAGATCAGAACCGAAATTCATATACGATTTAATTCAAAAGAAGGCCAGTGCCTTCTACAACTCTTCTAATGATATTGTTTAGTGAATAACACAGGTACCCATGGACCACAATTGACGAAGTTGACAAAATACGGGCGTGGCTGTTGATGCCTCTCCGATGGCTATTATGGATTGACTATAAATGAATTAGCGCAGATTATACCATAGCATGATCTACATACAGACCGCACCTTAGTGGAACAAACGTACTAACTGACCTGCCACAATAACTTAGTTGCTAATAATAATAATCCAATTTCATTGTAGAATAATATTCGTGAAAACAGGTATTAACAAAGTGTATTGTGAAATGCGGATGATGGTTTTGATCTATAATGTCAAAGTCTATCAATTGCTGGTTTTTAATTGTAAACCGTAACCTGCACCGGTATCTATTTATAGCTTAAATGGACGAAATTTCAAGCCAATGATAAGTACCTACTTGCTTAGCCATTACCTGCCTGTGATAGTAACGCGTTATAATAGAGCGAGTAGAGGGCATGGACTCTTTACAATTCTTAATGACACAGTTAACTATGATATAATCATGATTATCAGAGAACCTAGTACGAGTTGCACAATTCGAAAACTTTTATAGTATACTATATCGAGCTCAAGTTTGAATTTTCGTTAATTACCTCACCGTTTTGAGTGATAATTATTGCAATCTGCAAGAAGGTTATATTACTTACCTTGTTCGATCAGTTTCTACTTTAAAAAACGTACATTAAAATTGAGCTCGATGCGGTAAACCCAGAAACCGTAGTTTTCGAATTGTGCAAGTGGTACTAGGGGTACCGATGCCTAAGCAGGTATCGGACTAGAAGCGAGGATCTGTTCAGGTAAATGTAGCATTTTAGTAATTTGCCTTATGATTTGGGGCGACGTTTGTAAAGTTAGAAGGGGGAGGCAGGAGCTCTCGGCGCCTCATCCGGTCGGTCCTCGCGCAAATTGTCAATTGGCCGCCGTCGACTCAGGGCTGTCGGTTCGCAAGGTTGCCGCGCGTCTTCACGTGACCTACCGGTGCCATTGCCCAAAATCATAGCACGCCCACCACGATCAATTTGCCAAAACTCAACCGATAAGCATGATACTTCGACGGAGCGCCCAATCTCCATCCCAATCACGCTGCGGATATTGTCTGAAAGGATAAAGCGGCGGGAGAGCGACGGATCGAAAGACGACTTATGCGACGTTAATGTGGACTTCCTGCCCTCTTTGATCCGTCAATTTCCTTGATAGTGCACCCGATGATGTGCGAGTGTCTCAACGAGGAGAGACACGCACAATTTAGCGTACTTGCTCTGAGATGAGCGGGATGAGTGCTGTTGCGACATTGCCCCTGACACGTCGTATTTCTGAAATCACTTAATTCGGTTAAATAAGTTAGTGCTGCGGTCATTTCAGACAATTTACCCGCGATTGGCTTGTTGACTTTGCTATTAGCTGGACTCGGAGCGACGCAGGAAACTGCGGAATCAACGATATGTCGGTTCTGGCTAACAGTATGTAGCTAACACTAGCAATTATGTTATAAGTCGTAGGTAATCAACCTCAACGCGTAGCCATTGAAATTTGATGTAACTATATACCTATTTTGTAAGATACGAATACAATAAAGTAATTGCTTGTTAAATCCTAAATTTCACTTTGCAAAACTGAGGTTTGACTATGCCAAATTTTGGATAGAAATACGATAACGCCCGGAGGATGTATGTTTTATAAACAAGCTCTGCTTAGTTAAACTTATTTGTTTGATCACATTTCTCTTTTTTTTTTCATTATTTCGTTATTCACATAAAATTGGCAAGTCAAGTTAAATTTTCAACATAATAACATTTCTCATGTTTAATTAAAAAACATCGCCGCCGACGCTGCTGCCCGTCGGTGGCCAGGGCATTTAGCTGTGCCGGTGCTAGACTGCGCTATGCCGCCCGCAACGTTTATCCTAAAATCTTACTATTATTATAAATATTATATGAAAGTTTCTGTGGATGGATGTGGTTTCATGCGAAAACTACTGAACGGATTTTGATTTAACTTGAAATATACATATTTTAGTATTATATATACATACTTAGACCTGGATTAACACATAGAATGCTTTTTATGCCGATAAAGCGCGAGCGAAGCCGCGGGCGGAAGCTAGTCATAGTAAGTCTCACAATATTTTTTATATGTCAAGGTGTCATAATTTCAATAATGAGGTTAATAAAGATCAAATCCTTTGACCTTTCGAATGAAGAATCGAATCTATTTTATAGCTCTATAGAAACTAGTTTAATTTCTACACTAAGTCAATAATGTAAGGTATGTTGATTTGTGATTCATAATATTCTTCACTGTTCTAAATGCAATCATCAAAATGCCAGACAAAATCTAATTAAATAAAATGGTTCTGTTACTAATTGACTGCTAATCACCATAATTGTCAAACGTGATGAATATAGCAAATATTTACTAATTTCAATTTGGGATGGCTTCGGTACTTCGGTACACCCGGTTACTTCCTGCATGGGTGACCGTTTAGTGGTATTGTGGCTGCGCGCTTCAGTGTTTTTGGTGAGTAGGTCCCGGTTTTTACAGTCTCTGTCGTTACAGCCATGTCGGAGGCCTTCGGGCGACCTAAAAACTCATACGAAAATATAAAAAAAATCTAATGTAGGAGAACAAAAGAGGATATTTAAGTTTGGTAAACTTTAAACAAATTGATAACGTTATAAAGAGTATTGATTTCTAGAAAGAGGTTCTAATGAGGTCAAGAAAGAAAGATGAAGCTATAGATGTCGGCCGAGAGAAAGTTGACGGGACGATTGGGATGCATTCGGAAAATAGTCGTGGAAAACCACTAAACACAGCTTGAAAAAGTTTTGGGGAGGTTTTTGCCCAGGACGAAAATGAATTTAATCGTAATAAAACATATTATATAATTGTCTCTGTAATAACTGTTTTATACTATAACTGATTATTTGAAATTTAAAACTAAATATTTATTTTCGACATTTACCTATTAAATGTAATTTAATCTTATTTCTTTGACATAAATTACTTTTGACAGTAAAAATTATAAACAAGTGTTCTGTACATGTACGTCTTTCATCATGTACGACTTTATGAGAATAATTCACTGATTCTAATCACTGAACATTAACACGACTATCAAGCCAATTATAGTTATACTCTATAGTTGGGTCACCATTGTTAACATAAATTTATGCAAATAAATAATATTATGTTTATTTCATTTAAATAAATGTTGACTTAAACAATTTTAACCAAAATATAATAAATTTTTCATGAATCAAATCTATATTCGCAGCAAAATATACTTGCAAAAGAAATAAACGCGTGGCAGTTATTTATACACAATCATTGGTACATATATACTGGTACTGTTAATTATCTCTTTATTTATTTGCACAACGTTTTTAATGAGATAAAACTTTTCCTAATGTTGTTGGTCTAGGCTCAGTACGAACATATTTGAAGATGCCCAGTGACGATTTCAGTTAACCAGTAGGTTTGAAGCTGTTAGAGACTTTATATACGTTTACGTATATAAAAAGTCTCGTTAAAATACGTTTTCACTTCTCATGCTCCGAAAGTACTTATTTGTGTAGGATATAGGCTGCACAAAATCGAATTTTATGCACAAGTGTATGAACATTATTATTATTATTATGACACTTTATTTAATTGTAAACTCGTCTAAAATACATTTTTTACTATAATTACACTTAATACTACTTATGTACACAAATAAATATCAAAAACATTATATTAAAAAATGTATCAAAACGGGAGAGCATCGACCGCGGGGCAGGGCTCAAATGGTCGGTGGCTAGGGTTGCAGAGAGAGGAACCTCCGCACAATGCGTGCCGAGTCCAGGAGAGCCGCCTTCTTTATCTTTTATTATTATTATTCATCCATTTTGAACCCGCTGCAGGGCAAATGCCTCCCTCCCCTCCTTGCACCGAGGAGTGGAGGAGCGATTCGTCGCTACCACAGGCCAAGATCTTAATACGCGTCAAGCTCATTTCGCCATCTTTTTCTAATTATCTATTAAATTAAATATGTTGTCTGATCGCGTGAGAAATAGCATACTGCGCTCCAAAACACAAATCACCAATGTTGGCCATAAAGCCGCCAGCTTGAAGTGGAACTGGGCTGGACATGTCTGCCGAATGTCCGACCACTTATGGGCAAAGACCACAACAGACTGGATCCCACCAAACACCAGACGGTGACGTGGAATACCTAGAAAAAGATAGCGAGATGAGCTTGACGCGTATTTAAGATCTTGGCCTGTGGTAGCGACGAATCGCGAGGAGTGCATTAACATTTATATGATATTAACGATAAAAATAAGATATAAACGATGTTTTCTATATTTATTAACATCTATACATAATAATGCATTAACATATCTACTCATAAATGTTTCTATATTGTGGAAAAGAAAATGAGCCATACACCCAAACACAATAAGAAGTCCATAGACAGAATTTGTTATTTTATAATATTTACTTTAATTTATTAGCCTTATAAGTTTCTTTAAGACGTAAAAACAATTTACTTCCGTATTCAAAACTGTACTAATTTTACATTGAATTTTAATTAAAGAAATGTTATGTTATACTACTGTTTTATTTCCTCTCAATCGAAGTGAAAAGCAGAGTTTATAACTCGTCCACAAAACCATTTTATCCTCGACATTACTACCAGCCCTTCGCCCTCGGCTCGGGCCGAAGCACCGTTCATTTTGTGCACTTGTAGTAAAATGTACTATTTTTTCAGCTATAAGAACAAAACCGATATAATATCTAAACTGAAATATATTTAAACAATTCTATTCATATGGCTATCATCTTTTATTTAAGAGCTGTGCTCTTGTCGGCGCAACTGATGCAGCTCCATCTGCCCCTCTCCAAAGCAGCCTCCTTTACTTCCCTGCGACATGACATCTACTTTCTCTTTAATGTGGCTCATATAATTTATCCTTGGTCTTCCTTTACCTCTCTTTTCTTCTACTTTTCCCTCAATGATGTTGCATATAAAGCTGGCATGCCGTATAAAACATCTTTCTTCTTCTGTTTTCTATATTTTTTAACAAAATTCTCACTGCAACGACTCTACTCAAAACTTCTTACGGCCGGTTGCTATAATATGCCGTTACCGATGACGCCTCGTTTTCCCATGAAAAACTGCCAAAGTTTGTTGTTAATTTTTGACAGTTTTTCAAGGGAAAACGAAGCGTTATCGGTAACGGTATATTATAGGAATCGGCCATTAATTACTTTGGCTATTATTGGCTGTAGGAAATCCTAATTATGTTAGATTTATCTGTTGTTTTCAACTAGGCTAGCCTGTATGTATCGCGTAGACTAGATTTTATCTTATTACCTACTAAGTATTCTTATTCCCTACAACTACTACAATACTGGTACAGGTACCGAAAAGATGCTGGTAGAAGCTGGAGCTGAGGACAGGGCGCAATGGCGTTCATAAGAATATATACGCCTCCTTTGTTCAGAAATGGACTATAGGCTGATGGTGATGATGCTACAACACTGAATTTTATCAGTCTTCTGCTGGACTAGGCCTCCCTTGTTATCAGGGATATGCCTGTAATTCCATCACTGGGCATGCGGGTTAAGAAGGAAATTCATAAAATTATACAAATATTTGTCTCGGGCCTGGGTGTTTTCCTTACATAATGTATGTTGTATTTGCATTTTTGGTTCCCATAATACAAGCTCTATTAGTGTGGGGTTCTATGATGCTGTATGATAGTGTCGTTATGTGGATAAGAAGGCCATAATGCCTACGCCAGGTATGCGGGTTGGGGATCGCAGGAGTTGTGTCCTGCGATCCTCAACCGATCTCGCGTCGACAAATTTGGTGCCCGCCGGCGCTCAAGGAAGTCAGTTGTTGTGTGTTGAGCTGATATTTCGCTATTCCACAATCAGCCGGCCACCAAAACCACGGGTTTGGTTCCGAAGATGAAGATTAGAACCCCTTTCTCTATTTATTTTTATTTTATTGTAATAAATAACAGTCCTATTGGTTTTCGGCCCTAGATTTTCAATATCTTACTCATACTGTATCAATATTCTATGCATTTTTTTTCCTATTTAAAATGCATTATTTACCGAAAATAAAATATTTCACCATTAAAAAGAGACAACTTTTTTTTTAAATGCTAAACCTTGAATATTGTCATAATAATAGCCAGAAGTCCAGTGCTGAACATAAATCTCCCCAAAGATTTTCATGACGAACGGTCTTGATGTCCATCCGTTGACTTCACGCAATCATGACGATGTCATCGGCCCAAGTTAAGGGCGTGGGGTGGACTCTACACTTCCAGCATGTTGTCATTCAAGAAACTTCATTCGTAAACTTTTGTCATCTCTATGAGGTTTTAGTCCCACTGTGGACTGTAGACTGGCGTAACAAGAGGGTGGCAATCCAGGCAAAATGCCACGGGCCCTTGGCCGGAAAGGGCCTTACATTTGTTATTAAACAAATATCAGATGTTAAGTGGTAACCATGGTGCTGCCCTGCGTCCATCAAGTTCATCAATGTTAAGCCTCATATACTCGTAATTCCTCATGTATGAGAGGCATTTATTCCTCTTCAGGAGCTCTTCATTCCAATTCTGTTTTTATTAAACTATTACTAGAAAATGCACCCAATGATTATAATGACGTTTGTACATAGGGTTTTATTAAAAAGATACTAAAACTTTGTTTGAGATTTTTTATAATAAGGAGAGAGAAAACGTGAAATGCAATGGACGCTAATGAAGTTGTAAGTGGGTCAGCTAGTTGATTATAAAGTCAAACCTTTCCTAGATGGGTAGGCATAGACCACGGATATCCACTTGCTATGATCTTGGCATACCTGTCTTGCTTCGTTCACACCTCTTCATGATAACTTCAATAATTAACTTACTGAGCAAGTGGCATTAAGATCAGAGCCCTCCGCCTAAGAACTCATTTAGCTCATACAAAAATGGAAGTACTGAGCTATAATCTAGTGATGTTTATTGATTATAGCGTTAGAAGATTTCAAACATTGATTGATATACAGAAATAATTTTATAAAGCAGCATTTTTTATAATTCATGTGAATATTTAAATGAGATTCTTCCTTCTTTTGTATGAGCCAGTCACCAACTCTGGTGTCGGAGTTTTTAGGCCGCCCGAAGGCCATCGTTTTGACGACTGAAAAACCCGGGATCAACGTCTTGACATACAATCCGAAGCATCGAAGCGCTCCGATCTAAATGCCACTAAACGGTCACCCATCAAAGTAGTGACCGGGCAGAGTGTTGTGATATACCAAGACCACCGAAGCAAGTCACGCCACGATATATATAGTTATAACAGTAACAGTATTCGATGCTACTATAATAACATATAGTAAGTATATCGATGCTATTGGTCATCACTTTTATCATTTAATACCTGAATGCTATCAAAATAAGTGTAATATAAGAAAAAAACCCATACTGACTTATATTTTCAAGTGATTTCCAAACCATGGAAGCCACATCCATCCATTAACCATTTGAATAATGTAATTTTCTACTGCAATCGGAGATGGGCGCTAAGGTATTCATTATGAGGGGCCTATTGTCTAGCAGTGGACTATAGACTTGTGATGATGATGATGATGATGATGAAGCATATGTGGGCGTGTGGCAAATAAAATGTGATCCATTTTGTTGTGTTATCTTATTACGTAGGGATCACTTTACATGGATCTACGTACTAAAAACATCGAAAATATAATAGGTCTAAATATATATCATAAAAACAAAATTATAACTTTACAACAACAGCGGTATAAATCAGTCCACGGCTGGACATAGAGCTCTCTAGGATTGCTCTTAATAATCAGTTGTGTGGTTTGGTGATCGCGTGGGACAGTTTCTCATCACCGCCTGAACGCTGCGGGCTGCGCTCTGCCGTAATTAGCCGGTCACAAAACCTCGTTTGTTATTTACTACTGATACATCTGATTCAATTTGTTTGAACTGTTCAAATTCTAGAATTCATACAAGAATCTATTAAACAGTTTTCCTATTTTTGCCATTTCCCGGTGCAATTCCTTCAAATGTTGTACAATGTTATGTGAGTTTTTTTAAATTCAAATTTTGTACTGACGATTACAAACACCACAAAAAAAACATTCTTCAAGTCAATCAAGTCTTGCCGTCACAGAACAGTAAACCAACCTACTACTTAATAACTTAAAAACCATGACACTTTCCTTATTATATAGTTTTATGTGGTTTATGATGACCACATGGGTACCCTTGATCAGCTCCTTCAATCCCTTCATCGTTCCGCCAAACACTTTAAATAAATAATCTATAGATTTAATTCATTTTTATCGTTGCAGACGCGTTAATGCGCAACTGCACGCCGCCCGCAATCGACGACTTCCCCGCTGGTTTCTTCACGGAGCTGCAGAGGCAACATGGCGCCATCGTTATCCACGCCTTCATCTCGCTCTACCTCTTCGTGGCGCTCGCTGTCGTCTGTGATAAGTTCTTCGTGCCCGCTGTCGATAGGATATGCCATGGTTTGTTTATTCTACTATATTTGTTAGGAGAACATTTTGTTAAAATATGTGATATTTGTTCTACCTTTACGCAAATTTTACTGAACAGATTGAGCTGTAGTAGTTTAGTTCTTTGTGGAGGGTTCGTCCGGGTGCGTACTGCCACCATTCCTATTTCTGCCGTGTAGCAACTGTGCTGTGTTTCAGTTTGAAGGGTGTGAGTGCTGTTGACATTACAGGCACTTGAGGCTCATAATCATCATGCCCCAAGTTGATGGACGCAGGGCGTTGCATCGTAGAGCTCGTTCTAAAAAACGTGATCTATGATGAACTGCTTTATTATAGGTAACACTCAACATCAGGTGGGCCATGTACTTGTTCCATCTGCAAGTATCATAAAAAAATAGCTGAACTTGCAGATATGTAGTTCTTGGCATTTTTTTTATATGAGCGGAAGATGTGGTCCTTCTCTAGTAGATAACAGGATAGCCCCCACACACTCGCACTTACTCCACGTAGTCACAGGTGGTTCTAAATATTAAAACTTATGCTTTAATTGTATGGTTTATCAGAATTGACTTTATTTTCTATGAACCCACTTTCTGCTTTTTCTCTCAAGCAACGGGGAACAAAGCTGAAAACTAGCCCTACGTTGACTCATTTTGTATATTTCATTCTGGTTTAAAGTGTTTTTGGCAATAAACTGAGTTGCATGTTGCCTTAAACTGAATGTACTAAGAACATACTCTTGAACACTACACTACACACTACACTGCACCTTAATCTCCATTTCAGATTTTAGGACCCACTTGCTACGAAATGCTAACATTATTTAAATAATTCGATAATTTTATGGTTGTGGAGAAGTGCAAGTACTAGTTCAAAAGTATATTTTTTATATAATCCTACTAATATTATGAATGCGAAAGTTTGTGAGTATGGATGTATGGATGGATGAAAAGATGAATGTTTGTTACTCTTTCATGCAAATCTACTGAACGGATTCCTATGAAACTTGTAATATACATAGTTTGTGACCTGGATTAACATATAGGCTACTTTTTATCCCGGTACCACGCCAGCGAAGCAGCGGGCAGTATTGTATATTTATTACATAATGAATAAAACGGAGATCTCATTCATACACTTATGAGTGTCATCTCCAAATATTTTAACAACCAACGGAGTAGCATGTTTGAAGTTGAATGTTCAGTGAGCCTTCAGCATGTTATTTATTAATTTTACAAATTTTATATTTTATAGGTAATTAGTTTCCGCTGTTGTTATTCTAATCCTGTTCTTGAACTACATATGTATATGATAAAATTTCAGCTCTATCTCTCTAGTAGTTCTGGCGTCAAAGAGCCAGAAACTTGAATCGTCACATCTCACATCTTTTTCACAAAATTTTGTATTTAATATTAGTAGAATATCCCGAAAATCACGGAACAGGCAATATTTTTCAAATATTTCCTTCTATTTCAGCTTTGAATATGACAAACGATGTTGCTGGTGCCACGTTCATGGCGGCTGCTACCTCTGCGCCGGAACTCTTCGTAAACGTGATTGGCACCTTCATCACGGAGGGTGATATTGGAGTGGGCACCATCGTGGGCTCCGCTGTCTTCAATATCCTCGCCGTGGCGGCTTGCTGTGGTATAGGAGCTGGCATGGCAAGTATTAATACACCTCGATGTGCAAAATTTCATTAGATTCGTTGATTACTTCAACACCAAGGCTACTCGCTAATACGAAAAGAAAGATCAGTCAAGTTTCATTAGATTTCATGCCTTTGTAAAATATTTTTTGGCGTACTTTTAATTTGAAAGTCATCAATTGACGGTTACAAAGTATTAAGAAGAAAAAGTTTGGTCTATAATACCTAATGCTCCAGTGCAAGAATTGTAAGTTTTAATCCTAATAGTTTTCCTTGCCTGCCCTGGAACATGATTGCGAATGAAAGAACTTTAATATAGCAGCAAATAAATTGACCGACCAATAAATGGGACCAACTTGGGATTATTTTTAACTTGGCTCGCATAGGGCCAAAAAAGCCTGACTCATCATCATCATTTATTTGAAAGCTGTGTTATGTCGCGCAACTGATGCAGCTCCTTCAATTGCTCCCAAGCAACTATGTAGAGGCCTGACCACGGCCTAACCAAACACTGATAAAGTGGATCATGTTGATCAATACAACGTGATAGAAAGATATATAACAGAACGCTTTTTTTTGAAATTTAAGTTTCTTAAAGATGAAATGTTCAAGTTGCATTTTGTAAACGCTTATTTTTGAACATTTTCTCCAATTTCTCTGGTGACCAACGAACCGTTCTCAGGTGGTGCCACTGGACTGGTGGCCTTTGACGCGCGACTGCCTCGCGTATGGCATCACGGTGTCCATCCTCATCTGCATCATGCACGACGAGTACGTGCAGTGGTACGAGGCGCTGCTTCTTGTGATGTTGTACGGCGTCTACATCGCTATTATGTACTATGATAAGTCGATCCAGAACTTCGCTAAAGGTTTGTCTTACCTTCAAATATTGTTTTTGCTAAAGATTTTCCTTTTTTTGTAGTACCGTGTGCATTGGGCCTCTTTTGTTCGAATGATCGTGCATTTATTGTCAATTTTTAATGTAAAATAAAAAAAACTCTAAACAAAAAGATACTTCTGTAACGATGTTAGAAACACCAAAGTAATAAGCAAAACTGTGCTTCTGTATCATTACTATCAGCATTATATATGTAGTCATTAATACTGAAGCAGCTCCTTCCATCTGCCTCTCTCCAAAGCAGCCTCCTTTACTTACCTATACGACATGACATCTACTTTCTCTTTAATGTGGCTCTCTTTTATGTTTCTTTCTATTTTTCCCTCTATGATGTCTCTATGTTGCGTATAAAGTCGTCTATGGTATTCAAACATATCCCCTCTTCTGTTTTCTATATTTTTTAACATAAGTCCATCTTCGGCGACTCTAGTCTCTCTAAAACTTCTTTGTTAGTTACTTTGTCTAACCAGCTTATTATTTCCATTCTTCTCCAGAACCACGTTTCAAATGCTTCCAAAATCTCTTTGTCTCTCTGAATCATTGTCCACGTCTCGCACCCGTACAAAGCTATGCTCCAAATGTGTGTTTTGATAAATTTCTTTTTCACTTTCTTGGAGATTATAGAAGTGAAAATATGCCTTTGTTATCAAAAAAAAATGAAAAAGAAGAACAAGGAGTTAAATTTAATGGATAAAACATAAAATACGTAAGATTTGCAGACGTCATAGCAGAAGTTAACTCAGAACGACTTACAAATACTACTAAACACTATGGACAACATATTTAAAGAACTTTCACTTAAAATTAACATCAATAAAACTAAAACACTAACTACATCTAAGAAAAAATAAATAACACCAAACAGAATATCTATAGACAATACGATAACAGAGAGAGTAGACAGGTTTAATTACTTAAAAAGCCTCATAACAACAGATTCAACATGTACAGCAGATATTAAATCCAGAATAGCAAAAGCAAAACAGGCCTTTTTTATATTCACTATAAATTATTGACTACTACTATCATTATTAAACTAAACTATCGTTAGAGGTTCTCAAATAAAACTAATAGCTATAATATTGTTTGAATAAAAATTTGCAGGAAGCTGGCAATGCGTTTCTGACAAGTTGAAGAAGGACGGGAAACCTGATGATGGTGAGACAGATAGTTCAATACATCCCTATCTCATAATATATCTTGTAATATCTAGCTCTTTTCTTTTAGAAGCAAAAGAAGTCAAGTCTCCGGTAGCGTCCAGTAAGAGCAACGAGCTATCAGTGTCTATGGACGTGCCCCAACTGAACGGAAGTATTAAGAGCACAAACGCGTCACCGAATCACTCTGACGTCACTGAGAAGATTGCGTCACCGAATTCCTCTCTGGACAAGTCGCCCCCGGGAGACCGTCACAAAAACACCAATGTTGAGATGGAAGCGAAGGGCAATGAACTGGAGATCGCTGCTAACGTGGAGAATCCTGCCAATAATGAGCCGGAGCCATATGTACATTCTCTTCTGAAGTGGCCAAGCGGAAGGACTTGGGTTACTAAGGTTGGATTACTTATATACTTTGCACCGCTTAAAGAGTTATCTGTGGCTAGGTACCTACTTAGATACCGACGTAGCTACTTGCTCCTTCGCAAGGTAGAACAAAACCACCTAAATGTGTTGTTCTTTGTTAATATCTTGTTTTTTGTCCCATTACCTATCTTGTTTGTACTATTATGTTTGTGTTAATGTGTGCCAAATAAATACTTTATCTTTCTCTGTACGTGTCTAAGGTCTCAAACAGACGGCTTTAAACTATTTGCCTAATGGGTCTATGTGTGCCATAACAGTTGTTTTAAGGGCTATCACACTGACGATTTGCGAGCTAGTTCACAGCGAAGCGAGAGCGTAGCGGGCTCGCCACGTGATCACTGCAAACACGACATGGGTGCGCAACGTCTTCTCGGGTTTAATACTTAATGCCTTAAAAGGTTGGCATGGGGCGTGAGGTACTTGCAGTATTTCAACGGTAGATAGGTGCAGTATTCCTATGAGGTGGGCCACAGTTTGCCATCTTCAGCAGCACAGAGTACATAATTACTACTGCAACATGCATATACTCGTAAGTCGGTTTTTGATTATGGGATATATGTATATAACATTTTGAGATATAATATTTTATCACTCATCATACATTTTGAACGACACCTCCCTGGACACCGCTTCTCCCCCTACCTTGCCCTGACTTTGAAGTGTCTAATCTACCTAATTAGTCCACTGCTGAACAGAATGTATAATGGAATCCACACGCCAGGCATACGGGTTAGGGATGGCAATTACTACTAATACGAGTCTAGTGAAAGCATATGTTTTTATGTATTATCATGGCGGTTTGAGCCCTTAAATATGGTAAGAACTTTTACTTTTACAGACGACATGGATAGTAACGTGGCCGATCCATCTGGTGTTTCTGTTCACGATCCCGGACTGCCAGAAGCCTCGCTTCAGGAAGTGGTTCCCGGTGACGTTCATGATGTGTATCGTATGGATCGGGTCGCTCTCTTACGTCGTGGCTTGGATGATCACTATTATTGGTAAGAACTGTTTGTTTCTTAACTTATTAAATTGAGCATTGGCATCCCTCCAGAGTACTTAGGCTTAACCCTCCTCTTGATCTCTCTTGTGTCTCTTCTAACTACAGGCAGTATTCATACATGGTGCGAGCGAGCAGAATTGTTAACAATTTCTCTAAGTTGTTGGATATTGATCATTTGATGTTCTGTATCAGCATTCCCAAGGCAAGGCGGTTCCTATTCCTTAACTTTTTTTCAAGTAAATTATGCATTGTTTTTTATTTACTATTTTCTCCATTACTAATATATGGTTTTCTTTCCTATTTTATTACAGCTCAGGAAGCACGTACTTAGAATAATATTAAGGTTTTCGTTTTGTGTTCACATTTTAATCACAATTATGTAGCTACCAATAAAGACCTGTAATTGGCTTTCTGTTACTGATAATTTATGCTATCGAAATTATCTTTAGCTGTAGGTTTTCCTATTCATAAATTAATAAATCTGTTTTCTTTCAAAGAACCCATACCCCACATTTGGCCTCTAACTTATTTATTTCAGCACATAAGCAACATACACTTGAGAAAAATTTAGTTCTAAGGCTTGATCTTCTAAGATATACGAAAAAGGAAAGGAAATTCTGATCCACCGTTTGCGTAACGATATTAAACCGTTTATGCCATAAGTAAGATAATCAATGCTCAGCTTGAACTTTTCTTAAACCTGCATCCAAAACAAAATTCAATCGTGATACGGACTTGAGCCTTACCACGTTTTCACTAGCATAGCGATATACAAAAAACCGGCCAAGTGCAAGTCGGACTCGTGCACGATTTGTTCCGTACCGTTGGTTCCGTAACATTTTATTGAATTCTAATATAATTACATTCTATTTCTAGTATTTGTTTTTATAGGGAATAAATATATAGGGGCAACTAAAATACATCATCTGCGAAAATTTCAACTGTCTAGCTATCACGGTTCATGAGATACAGCCTGGTGTAAGACAGACAGACAGACAGACGGACAGTGGAATCTTAGTAATAGGGTCCCGTTTTTACCATTTGGGTACGGAACCTTAAAAACGATGTTTTAGAACTAAGTCTATCTTCATCTACAAGTCTGTTGTCATGTTAACAGTCGCGTACTCACTGAGCGAGCAGCCTCGGGAGGCACCTTACATTTGATATACATTTTATTTGCAGCCTGGCCAGACTGCTCGATCAGTCCAGCACTATTTATTTTATTTATTTATAAACTGATTAATTATTTCAAGATGGGAACAACGATACTGAATATATTATAGAACTCACGACTCCCCCTAGCTTCGTATTAGTATCATGTACTAATGTGGATGTCAATAACATCAAAACATCATATATTTTCTCTGTTTTTTTATAAATTGATTAATTATTTCAAGATGGGAACAACGATACTGAATCTATATATATAAAAGAGAATTATACTCACTCACTCACTGACACACTCATCACGAAATCTCAGAAACTACAGTGTCTACAGATCTGAAATTTGGCACAAGTATTCTTTGTAGGGTGTAGGCGCTCACTAAGAAACGATTTTGGGAAATTCAACCCCCAAGAAGGTGAAAAGGGGTAAAAAAATTTGTATGAAAAATCGTATTCCTTGGACTTAGATACTTGAAACCTGGGACATGTATTATTCCATACAATCAATGAAGATTCGTGTTATTAAAAATTGGAAATAATACTCGAGGAGGTTGCAATGGGGTGGTAAAGTTTGTATGGGAAAATCTTAACGCGTGTTGTGATTTTCTTGAAACTTCGTCAGAACACTTTGAATATTAAATAATAAAAGACCGCATACCAGGTTTTTGAAAAAAATACCTTAATAGAGGGTTATCTATACTTATAAAATCCATTGTCCTGAATGACTGACGGATCAACGCACAGCCTAAACCGCTAATCGGAGAGACCTGAAACTTGGAAGGCGTGTTCTTTGTATGACTTAGGCATCCGATAAGAAAGGATTTTCGAAGATTCTACCCCTAAATGGGTGAAAAATGTGGGCAAAGTTTGTATGGAACAACGTGATTCCTTGGTCCAATCTACTTCAAATTTTGCAAAATCATTCTTTAACAAAATTGGTGAAAGACGTGTTTCTTATATTATTGATATTTATCGCCTAACGGGGTTAAAAAGGGGTAGAAAGTTATTTTAGGGGTGATTTGCATCAAAGTTGATATCAATACTCCTTATTGTGTACATGTTATGCCATTTTATTTTGACACTGTCATGTTTGAAAACTTCCAAATTTATTCAAAAAACGTTGTTCTCACATAAAGGCTCCTACACACAGGTGCGTGGGCATAGGTACGTTATTATCGGCGATAATATCAGACAATATAACAGATTATATCGCAAATATTGAAAATGTTTAAGATTTTCTGATCGAGTATAGTGCCCCAATTCATGAAATTCTGACATTTGCCTGTACATTTGTTATAAAATTGATTCATCACGTTTTTGAAACTCCATACATTGAAAGTACTGAAAGTCGACAAATGCTTTAAAAAAATGTGTGCGTGAATAAAGTGATCGGTCATAATTATGTCAATATTTGCATCTGCCAGAGGGCTTCAAAGTGCAATTTGAATTTCCAAAATGTGGAAAATGTGGACAAATTTTTCAAAATTCAACAATTTTGCTGGATCGAGAATTTCCCAATTACTTTTTTGAGGTCGCTATTCAAGAAACGGAAAAAATAATTTCTCGAGATTGAATTAAGCTACAGCTTGAGCCATCTTAGGAGGTAGACGGACCAAAACTGTAGGCAGTAGAAGGGCCTTTACGCGCAAAGCCACTCTGCGCTCCGTTCACTTTTTTGTTAGTACAATAAAGTCAAATTTTATCGGGTGCTTTCTTTCTAAATTACATTTTCAATGCCTTTGATAGTTGCGTGTAGTCTGCGATCTGTAGAATTTTAGTACATTATGTATTAGGACGTCTAAAAAGTTACATACTACTGCGATAACGCAGTTATGTGTATGGAATTGGGACAAATTATCGCAATAGGTAGCGCATGCGATATTATCGCCGATAATAACACACCTGTGTAGGGGAGCCTTAAAAGCTTCGTGCAATGCAATACTCTTTAAAATTGAAATGTCAAATAAAACATAATATTTAAATCGGATCAGAATTCGAAATTTCAATTTCATTAATTTGTTCTTAGATATTTGAATACAACGGGGATAGCAAGTTTTTTTTTTACATAAAGACTTGAGATTTTTTTACAGAGGCTATAACAAAAACAAATAAACGCCTAAAGCGCTGAACCATGGGAGGGACTTTGATGAAACTTAAAGAGGGTTATTTATGTGATGAAAATTTGCATGGGTAACCAAACATATCAACAGTTAGGCATATAAAAATTCATCATACCTATACCGGCTGCTAACTTGGTGACGGTCGCCAACGGAAACAGGAACGAAAAAAGGAGTAAGAGCGGAAACGGGAACAGGTACCTACATATAACTACATTACCGGGTAGGTAATATAGTAATATGTAGGTACTTTTTATTCTATTCATATTTAGGGTTCCGTGTTAAATCACCAGGCTTAGGAAACTTTCACATGAAAGGACATACGTAAAAAAGGAGTATAAGCGCAAACGAAGTTGCGAGCGGGTCAGCTAGTATATTATAGAACTCACGACTCCCCCTAGCTTCTTATTAGTACTATGTACTAACGTGGATGCCATTAACATCAAAACATCATATATTTTCTGTGTTTTTTATTAATATAATATGCATGTATTGACTTAATTCTGTAAATAATAATGAAAACCGTATCATATAATCCGTTGCTAATATCGAAAAAAATCTGTAAATTATTAGGTAATGAAAACCATATCAAAATCTGTTGCATAGTTTAGCCAAAGCGCACAACCAGAAAAACACAAAGCAACTTTATTTTATTTTATTGTAATATTTAGATAATTTTGTTCGTAGGCGACACTCTGATGATCCCGGATTCAGTCATGGGGATCACATTCCTAGCGGCCGGAACCTCTGTTCCTGAAGCTGTGTCAAGCGTGATCGTGGCAAAGAAAGGTAATCTTAGATATTGATCTTATCACTTGAAGCTTAGTTTTTATAAGGTCCTTACTTATGAAAATGGCGTTTTTGTATTTTTATACGGAACTACAAATCTTATTCCCATAAAAAAATTTTGTATAATTAGGACAACATTGTGAAAGGTATGCGTAGCCTTTATTTAATAAAGAAAACTTACAAATAAAAAAGACAACGAGTTTTTAACATTTAAAGCGAGACCACATCAAATGAACTGTTATTAAGTTTTATTTTTTGGGGATAAACTTCCCCAAAAATAGTATTTATTGAATTTTAGATCGTTGCAATAATGTGTACTTATTTAAATTCCATATGTATGGACCTAATTTTTCGTGTTCTATATAACATTTTGTTGATTATAGGGCACGGGTCTATGGGCATCAGTAACTCGATTGGTTCAAATACGTTCGACATTTTGCTGTGTCTTGGACTACCATGGCTGATCAAGGCATCGCTGACTCCCACCGAGCCTGGCCTGCACCGGGTGAGACTAAGGGTGTTTTCATTGTCATGCGTGTTTGCCAGGCACTCATGCGTGCTGTCTGCAACCCGTATCATAGATGTTTTTATTGTGATGTGCGCCATACGCACGCAGCACACGGCCGTTTCGCGGGTAGCTAGCACGGACGCATGCCTGGCCCACACCCGGGCGGAAACACGCATGACATTAAAATGGCCCTAATTACCATTTTCACAGACAGATCAGTATCATTTGGTGAGGCAGGGCCAGTGTCAAATTTCACTTCATTACATAATTCCATACATTATGTATTAATGATATAAATGCCTTCCTAACCGTTCGTTTTCACTGAATTTAACGTCAATCTGACTCGATGATCGTTGACGTGATGTCGAGCTGTGTTCTCACTATTTAATATGTATGAAAGAAGTGAATGGACATGATAGTTGTGAGCCTGCTCAATTGACTAGTTTGATCAGACTCTGTTTGGTAAACATTGTTTATTAACACTAGTGGAACGCACAGTTTGATGACACTCAATCTAATGAGACTTGAAAAACCATGAACCCTGAAATTACCATGATATAAAGTATGAATTACTAACAAATCAAATGCGAATGTTTGCATGGATGTATAATTTACTTTTTATGTTAGGGTAAACGATTTGTTGAGTGGAGACCGCGGCTCGACAAACATAGTGTAGGACGCCCTCCGGCCAGGTGGGGTGACGATCTGCGAAAGGCTGCTGGTAGAAGTTGGATGCGTCGAGCTCAGGACAGGGCGCATTGGCCTATGTCCAGCACTGGACTGCTATAGGCTGATGATGATGATGATAATTTACTTTTAATTTTAATTATTGATGAATCGTTTTACTTGTCTAGATAACTTTGTAAGAAAACAACGTAAGTAACAAACTATTTGAAACTAAATAAAGGCAAAATAATTAAAAATTACATGTAACAATATCTTATTTATTTTAAAATTTTAATTTTTAATCATTGTGACTCGAAGCCTCTTTTCATGCCTGTTTGGTATAAATCAAGTACGTAAAGATAAGATTAAGATAAGTTAATGTTTTATTGACCAAAAACTAGGTTAGTTCTGTTCATTTCACGTAGTTTGAATTACCATTGCGATTTCACAATAATTGCCATGCGAAGATTTATCATAGCCTAGCAAATATTAATGAGTTAATTTTAAAATTACTAACATATTATTTAATGTGCACGTAAAGCACATCAACCTACTTACCATTGCGAACTTGCTTCTAAATATGTACCTAAAACTATTTCGATTTTGTTCGAGTCAAAGAGTCGGATACTAATTTGAATGAATATGTTGACAGGTAAAAATAAACTCGATGGGGCTCGAGTACTCGGCTATTTCGTTGCTGTCGACGCTGTTGCTGCTGTATCTAACTTTCTGGTTCAACAAGTTCCGACTGGACGCCGCGGTAGGCCGAGCCTGCCTCGCTATGTACGCCATGTTCCTCGTGCTGGCAACACTCATAGAGTTGAACGTCTTCTTCCCCGTGAATGTACGCACTTGCCGTCGGAGCGAACTCAAGCTCTGAACTGTGAACGGACATTATCTTCAGCCATACGCTCCGACACATCACTACGGTCAGACCACTGCGTTCAAAGTACAGTTCAAGAAGTTCGAAACCGTATTTTCGCTGTCGTGAGTCTTTATGTGAATGTCCATTCAAGCTAAGTTATCTGAGCAAATTAAATAAAGAGAAAGTCAAAGCGATAATTGATTATTACGTTTCATTTACAATCTTAACCCTAGACACCTAACCTTTGTAAATACTCCTTTAAACCTAACCATACGTCGATTCGACGAGTAATTTTTAGCGCTTATAATTTTATCTAATAATAAATGTGTTATTTATTTTTATTACTCATTTACATAAAACAAGTATTATTTTAGTAAATAAAATAATTAATTTAAGTTTTAAAGCAAAATTATTTGTTTTATACCTTATATATTATACGGCACTAATTTTTTGAGATCAAATGAGGATACACTTAAAAAAATAATAATAATAAAAAACAACACATAGTAGCCTTTTTTTATTTGGTGATCATCGTCATAATAACCCTATCAATCAGTAAAAAATAAAAAATAAATTATTTCATAGCAAATTTTATGCAAAAATAAACTTTCTGTTCACCACAAATTGCAGTAATAAATTTTGAGCAATATGACTTTGTCATGCACCATTTTTATAGGAACAGAGACCACAAACTTTTCTTTTCCTCACATTTGGGGCCTTCACTAATTGAAGAACTATCTGGATGTTGACTGACCTTCACCTTGACCATTAACTTGACCTTCACCTTGGCCTTTATCTGTCTTTGCCCCTAATATGATGATAATGTCTTTGATTTTTTTTCTAGTATCAGATTAGTCATGAATTGCAGTAGATTCAGTATATTCTTAACCGTAGTAGGTTTTTTGGTAACACCCACAATATTTATCACAGCTGCTCTACTTGAAATACGCCCGTTGCCATGATGATGAGCGCATGATGCGCATGAGCCCTAACATGATGGATTCGGCTACGGATATTGTATTTTGAGAGGTCAATATACTGGAATTATTCCTGCCGATGGTACCTATTGAAGGTATTTGTGGCTCCTGCACATTGTCTCGCAAAGCAGGTGAAGAACAACCTTGAGTATCTTCGAGATTGGATGGGTCGACTTGAGCGTCGCTTTCAGCATCATCCACCTCCATATTATCTTCAGTTTGGCTGTCAGTTAACTCGTCCAAGTTACCAATATATTCCTCAATCAATAATAAACGCATACCTAATATTATCATCAGGAGTAATCGTTGAGAAGTTATTGTAAAAGCTGCTAATAAGTAAATACACTAGTAGTAAAATAACCACAAAACCTAACCATTCGTCGAAACGATGACTATTTTCGTAATATATCAAGAAATAAAGTACTTACTATCCAGACTACGTCGCTTTCTAAGGGAGCTCTTCGAACACTGAGTTGACAAGAGACGACGATAATATCGGCGCTCGCGCCAATAAAATAAATCAATATTACTTTTATGTGTTCGTTGAATTGACGAAGGTTAGGTGTCTAGGGTTAATACCATGGTACGTCCGTGCTTGAACGGATTTGTCTGATCGTGGCAATTTCCCGTATCGTTTGGCATCTATTTCTACGCCACCGGCGATGCCCGGTTCTAGTACCTAGTTTTTTAACGAGTGGTTATATAGGTATTTACAAGGTTTTTGCTAAATCTTTTGATATCAACTTTAAGGCAGACTTCTTCCGTAGCAGTTTTGAATGTGATTTTATCTCATTAACCAACATGAAGGGCCTTTTAAATTTTTACATTCAAGAGTGTTTTAAACCAAATATTTTCGTATAAAGCTAGAAGTCCATGAATCTCATTATAGTCTGTGCAGAGTGGATTGACAAATATCAACTTAGTTTGAACTGTGGTACAATGTATGCATGAACTAGTCCACTCTTAGAATTAAATATTACTTATACTTATACCAAGAGAATTCATGCGTAATTTTGAATTTATCGGTATTTTTATTGTATCTCGGCTATTAGTTATTTTGATGTCTAATGAGAGCTGTTTTTGTAATCAAATTTAACTTCAGTGTTTGAAATCAATTTATTATTTCCGAAAATGAAAAATTACCATAAATTTTCTACATTGATAATATAACATCTATTTTGTTGTAAATAAATAATTTTACTCTTCTTTAAGAATAATAAAATACTTTATATCAATAGATTTTTATGTCGTACAGAATGTTGTTTAATTTAAAGCTGTACCCTATAAGTAGATAGCCAAAGAACACAAAAGGAAGGAAAAAGGAAAAAGGTAATAAAAATCACGCGTCTACAAGTATAAATATAAGTTATTTGTTTTCACATTTATAAAAATTATATATTAATAATTAATTATTATTTTTATAAATATATATAATTATTATTAATAATTATATATATTTATAAAAACTGTTGAAATATCACCGAACATCAAAAAAATCAGAAACATAAATTCAAGTTAGATTTAGAAATTAGTTACTGGATCTAATAGAGAAATGATAAATACAAAAGTTTTGTTTAGGAATTGTTGTTGTTATTTTGCTGAGCTAGTAGGTCGCAACGGCTGTCACTTGTTGATTTCTGAAACAAAACTAAAATAAGTAACAAACAAACAAACAAAGATAAGTTTTTTAGCAACATATACGAGTACATAAGTCTTTTAAATTCGGGAAGCCTAGGGGAATACCTAAAGTTGAGTTGGAATTGTTTGGTATGTAGGGAAATCGTGTGTATTTCAAACATAATACAGTTGTTGTGTTGACCAATGATAGTGTCGATAGAAAAAAACATTCTTGGCAAAAAAACTTATATTATATTATACGCTTATGATACGAAAGCATGAATCGCGATTGGCCCTCTGAAACGTTGCAGTTTTAATGGTTTAGTCTCATATTGCTATCGTCAGTAAAGATTGAAATGATGTAGTGTTTTTTTAATTTCTCAGAATACACAATAGTACTATCACATTCAGAGATACGTACAGACCGACCAGTACCTCTTAATCATACATTAGGTAATAATATTTATATTGAGATAGTAAGCGCGGACACCTACTCAGAGGATAATCGGTGTCAACGACACAGGACATCTGGGCACAGCTTTGAGGTCAATCTTTGAAACAATTATTGTTTTAACGGTTCAGTCGGATCTTGTTAACAGTAAGTCAATAGGGGTAAATGGATACAGGGTATCTAAAAAAATATATGAAAAATATATACGCCTACTAGATCACTTAGGACTTACCCATTGAGATAGAAATCAAAGTCACGGGCAAACTAGGTCTACGTCAGTTTTCAAACTTACGGAAAAAAGAGCACGTGATCGCAGGTCCTCCAGCTCTCTAGCGTGCAGCTCAATATCGTAGTGTGTCAGCTGAGGACGGGCACAGTGGGGGTGTTGCGACGGCAGCCATCGGTGAATGATGGGAGTCAGGAGATCACGGTGCACCTGTACATGCATCACTTTGAGAACATCGAAAAAGAGTTTGTGTTAGCTTCCGCCGCAGCTTCGGTGCACCCGGAGTCAAAAACTTATAATCCAAGTTTTTCCAATAACGTTCAACCTGTACAAAGTTGAGCAGGATACAAACAAATGATGACCTTGGCATTTGTAATTGTGATGATTTGAAATATCAACTTGGTTAATATAGGGTCATCATTGCATAAAAGTAAGCATAATGAAAACAAGTATAAACTTTAAAAAATAAATAAAGCGATTTCAAATAAATCACTTCTTACTTTTTGCCCTAAAGAATTTTGAAAATCGGATCACAATTGATGGAGATATTGGTGATCATAGGGCGAAAATTACAAGTGAGGATGAGGTATTTTGCGTGTACCTGTGAAGTTTATTCTTTTAAATAAAAAAAGAATATTGAAAATCGTTTTAGAATTGACGGAAATATCGGTGAACATACATTAAAAAGTCGAAAAAAAAGGTTCCGATGAATTGAGAACCTCCTCTTTTTTGAAGTCGATCAAAATTATAAGATAAGCGTGCTTCTTCTAGGTAAAAACTGTTATCAAAGATACATTCGTTTTCAAAATTATTTTCAAAGCCCATTTGAACAAGCACATGTTCTTAGCTAGTTTACTGATCTAAACAGTTTTATAAACACTTGATCCATAGAACGCCACTCAGTATCTCTTACTAGTTAAAAAAAAACAGGGGAAATAATTCGTGTAGTTTTGTGAATTGGTACAGGGTGCTGAGGGTGTAAGAGCTGAGGGTTGGTTTGAACGTACCTTTTTTCTGTTTTTTTCTCATATCTCGAATATATGTACGAATAGCAATAAGATTACTTCTGACAAAATTATCTACACAAAATTTAATACAACGATACCTCTTACACCCTCAGAACACCCCTCACCCTTGAAGTCTTTTAGAATATTCATCTGGATACCCCAAGTCCCCAAAATCTACACGAACTTTATCCCCTGATTGCCCTTGATCGGGCTATACCGGTAATAAAAGTTTCCACTAGGGCATATTAGCTCCACAAAACTAGTAGTTTCTGTCACTGCACACAGTCCGTTCGTGGTAAACATCAATCACATTCCAAGTGCTAAGGTAAACAAGTGTTTATTTAAAAAAAACAGGAAGGCAGGAAGCTATTGGTACTTGTTAGTTTAGTAGTCGTTCTAAATACAAAATGGCTTCTTACAGTCGCTATATTGGATTTTTTGAAGTTTCAGATAGCTTATATACCCTTGTGATCTAGACAAATCCAACGACATCTCATTAGACAAAATCCGCCCAGCCGTTCGGGCTACAGCGACCGACCAATAAAATTACAAACATACATAACCTGACAGAAGAGGACTTCATTAGGGTAAAAACAAAAGAAAACAATTGTACTATTAGCACAGAATATCTAATAGTACTGCGCTACTAGGATTAGAATGATACCTCGTCATCCCATCAATTGGATAATGGGCCACAGGGAATTGATACTCAGTCGTCTCGCAATTGGATGAAATTGTGAAACAAACTTCTATCTTCATTTAATAACTTTGACAACCACTGTGGGCAGTGGGCGAAAGTCCGCCTCATATTTTGCGGGTTGATCTCATAATTACCATAAGTACCAACTAGTTAGTTATTGTGAATGTTGTGTCCGCCTGTAATTGGTTTCTACATCAGAATGAAACTTTGTCAGAGTAACCCTGCAATGTATTGATATTTGAGCTGTTGGCGTTCCTATTAAATAAATAAATAAATTAAAGTTTGCAGGTTATATCCCCGCCGCGAGACAATAGTCTGGGCCTTTTCTATTAATAATGTGTACTAATTTATAGTATACACATTGTACATGAATTATTGTAATTATCGTACATTATACACATTGTTAGTATTAACTAATGATGTGTATAATGTATGTATTGAAAAAATAGGATAATTAGTAAAATCGGCCATGTGGTTCCCATTACACAAGCTCTGGGCCTAGATGGTGCTGTATGATAATGTCCAGCATCATTTCTTATAACATCCTAGTACTTTTAGAATCCGGTATATTTTTATACATTTTTTCCGTAGCACAAGTAAGCGTTTTTGTGCTATACTGAATTCCAACGCGACCAAGTTAATGTCAACCTTGCATCAAACTATGGGGACAAATACTTATATAGCATAGTCATTGAATGAATACTAAACGAATCAGAATAAGTCAAAATCGAATAGCACATAGATATTGCCAATTAGCGGTATAATAATGTGTCCGGTAACAGATGTCGGAGCAATGGAATCAATTAAGACTTTTCAATTAGATATATCTAAATCAAAAACGCGTTAAAAAAAGGCGACTATTTTCATATTTTTTTTCTTCGCGCCGCTCACTATGGCAGAAGTATCATCTACACACATTGCTACCTGTATCTTCTCGCACTGTGAGGTTATAGAGGAATTTTCACCCGAGAACAATCAAGCTGAGGAATGGTCTCTCTTCTGAAGTTTTTTCCAGTCTAGAATATCATTTCAAACGGGCGTTTTTTTATAACAATACGCTAGCCATTATAAGAAAATAACAATATGGGGACTGAATTGTAGATGAAAGTCTTCGATACCGGTAGCCAACCAAATATAAACAGCAAATCTACTTCGTGTCACTTCGACACTAGAATCGGCCACAGCTCATACGAAGAAGAAGAAAAACAAATATAAATGTATAAAATGAAAAAATGAACTTACCATAAATTGTGCGCCGATCGTTTTTTGTTATAGTCGCCATGGCTATAGCAGAAAACAGGACCAAACCGAAGACTGGACGACTGGACTTATAAACCGTACTACGTTGCCTCATATTATTATGAATAATTATTATACTTGATACTGGCGAAATTGTGGATAACTATCCCAGAAGCCATTTAATAAAGAAGTGAAGTGAAGTGAACTTACCATAGCAGGATCATTGGGATGGGTGAAATAAGAAGTGACGGTTCCGACAATCACGCACACGATCATGCCAACCAGAGTGTAATATAAGTAGCTCAGGCGGTACAGGAAGAACGTGCCTGACCTGTTAGCGAACACAAATAAACCTTAAATAACATAATATTGTAATGATAACCAGCGGCGGTCGGAGTGACATCTTTTTATTTATTTGGTCACTAACACAAATACAAAGATAAACAAAGGCAATTGCCTTAATCTTACGAGGGAGTACGTAGTAGTTAAAGTTCTTTGTGGAGGGCTTGTCCGGGTGTGTACTGCCGTAAAGCAGCTGTTCTGTCTTTCGGTTTGAATGGTGTGGGTGCCGGTGAAATAACACAAGAGGCCTATCATTATCATGACTCAAGTTGATCGTTCCAGATAAACGTGATCTACGATGCAATGCTTTGTGATAGGTAATGGCAATCTTGACGTCATGTGGGCCATGTGTTCGTTCCATATCCAAGTATGTCCTATAAAAAAATCCCGCCACTCAACGTATGCTGCAGAAGCATGGAAGTAACTGCAGCGCTGGTTTTGTTTTTAGTGTCACCGTGCAAAACAAAGCAGTATCTGTAATATGTTTTATGTACATCGCTTCCGCCCGCGGCTTTACTCGCGTAGTACCGAGATAAAAAGTCTATGTGTTAATCCAGGTCAAAAACTATGTATATTCCAAATTTCATCCAAATCCGTTCTGTAGTTTTTGCGTAACAAAAAACAAAAGAGTAATAAACTTTCATCCATTCAATCATTCATCCATACATCTATACTCACAAACTTTCTCATTTATAATATATAAATATTAAAAAAACATTAAAAATAAAATTTATAGCTAAGTGCAACTTGATATATATTTTATGTTTAGGCTGAAAGTTTACTACAAGATGCTATTTCAGAAGCTTTACCGGTACCCAAGGTAGAAAGAGGTATTAGTGTTTGCAGTACGTTCAGGTCAATGCCCAGCATACTAAATCCCGGCAGCTGCAGCACGGATAACACCCACACAGCTTTTAGTCATAGTTTATAGTTCTACCTACCTTTAGTTACATTAAAGTTCTTTTTCCTCTAGGACAGGGTGAAATGGCGATCATTAAATAAAAATAAACGGGACATCTCACACACGGTCAACTAATCCCAAACTAGGCAGAACCTGTATTATGGTTATCAGAGACTGATAAACATACATACATGTCACCGTAACTTTCAGAACACCCAGACACAGTACAAAAAATCATGTTCATCACACAATTGTTTGTCCTGCCAATCAACCCGTGACATGCAGCTCAGAAGGTAGAGTAATTACCAACTGAGCTATGAGGCCAGTCAATCATTAAGGAGGCTTATGTCCATATTCTGATGATTATGATGATGATGATGATGATGATAACAGCCAACAGTACCATACAGACGACTTTTTTTAAATATACATACCACTAGAACTTTCTCTTATGTGGTCAGTAATTTCCTACACTACGTGTAAACCATGGTGTTGCAACACCCAGGCCCGGAACAACAATCGGCAGATCATGCAACCTTCTCTGGATCGAACCCGCAACCATTGCGTATTGCAAGTACCAGCTTATAAATTAGTACGTTCAAGCTTTTTAACAAGCAGCTATTCTCAAAACATGCCTTTGTAAAGAGGTAAACTCACGACAACGTCTGTACATTTTGGGCCCAAACTTGCCTATCAAATTCAACTGAGTTTAGCACCGAGTCTGACGGCTCCGTGGTGTAGTTCAAGTGGCATCCGGCCACCGATACTGGTTTGGGCATGATCACTATTTCACCACGCATCATAGCCGCCTGGGTGCCGAGGGAGATCCATCCAACTAACAGGGTTGAAGTGATTCCGCCTACTAAGGCGCCCTGAAATAACAAATAACTGGAGATAAAGTCTTGTGTGAAGTACGTGCACGTCCTTGTTTGATTATAAATGTGGTAAGGAAAGAATGAGTACGAAACTATTTAAATATTGATGGTGAGAGATGGTGAGACGTGAGAAAATATCTTAGTGGCAAATTGATTTCAAATCTACATTGCAAAATAGTGTAGTACCCTTCTTATCAGTAATTTTATGTAACTCGGTAACGAGTCGTTAAGACAAACTTTTACCGCTGCAAATATCTAAACTACATTTGCTGGCTAATCCATCTGGAAACTACCTATGGTATGCTATGCTTTTCATCTTTCTATGCAGTGCTAACTACAAAGACATCTATTCCCGAATCTGGGACACAAGAATCAGGAAACTTGTGTGACGTGATAAGGTAAGTAAAATGTTCAACTTACTTTCGCATTCACCCACGGTAAGAACAAGCCCATTGAAAACAATCCAAGCAGACTGCCAGCAGTGATGCCGGCTAAGCTTTTCCCCGCTTGTATTAGAGCCCCCATGTGCTCTACTAGAAATACCAGCCCTACGCAAAGAGCTCCTGCAAGAAATCTGTTAGCATAATGACCATGTCTTTCTATTGTGTAAAGTTCACTAAGCTGAGAGGATGGAGTACTTGCTGAAGCCTATCTAACCATGTCCAGGCACTACAGCGTCCTGAGTAATAAGTCACAACTTGACTATGTACTCTTACATACTCGTTTATAGTCATCATCTTATTAAGAATTTAAGGTACAGTTAAAGTATTTTATTACATTGCGAAGCGGTCGTCGTGTGTGTTTATTGGTATTTTTAGTAGATCATATTTTCTCCGCCTAGATATGTGATACTGATCTGAGTACTTCCTTGCTTCGAAAAGCACGTTTTGTTAGATGAAGGACCCGGTTTCTT
This sequence comes from Horisme vitalbata, assembly GCA_951804965.1. NCBI lineage: Eukaryota > Metazoa > Arthropoda > Insecta > Lepidoptera > Geometridae > Horisme > Horisme vitalbata. Next base: position 3,779,529 of record OX638089.1, read on the forward strand.
AATTCAGTAAAAACTCCGAGACTAGTCGAGTTAGGCATAAGGTCATACGTTAAAAAGTACCCGTTTGCTTTTCATACAAACTTAAAGATAAAACTAACCAATGATAACAACGGTGATTTTCATAATAAGACTAGCAGTTCGCTCCGAGATTGGCTTGTTATAAGCCGGTCTGATGAGGTCCTCGAATATAACTCCGCACATGGAATTCAATCCAGTTGACATAGAGCTAAAATTAGAAATAGGTTAGCGAAAAGTTTATAGTTTAGTTTAGTTCTTTTATTTCCACCGTAGGTACATTTGACTACGTCAAAAGTTAGATATATAAGCTTAGTTAATAAAATGTATATAAGACAGTTATGTAGTGAAAGTTTCGTATACATGCTCTAGTTACTTTAGAGCTGTACTATATATTATGTGATAAATTATGAATTATTTTTTGTTTGAGTCTACGTAATTTTATTCTGTTCGAATTTTCGAATAACATGATTCCACACTAGAATCCTGCAGCTACCTGTGAGATTCCTTGAGTCCGCACCTTGTCTCGGATCATCCGTCTGATGTGCCAGGTCGTCAAATCGGATGACTTTGGGGCTGATACAGGCTCTATCACGTAAAATCATTGAACTGTACCTAATTTTCCAGTAAGATATCTATGTAAGGTAACTCAGTAGTTAAGTTAAGCGGAAGATATTCATCAGATTATATTATTCAATTATTCATTGAAATTATATAATTTATATTATTGTTTCAGACAGCGATTGACTTTTATAAGTGTGAATTGCAAATTCATAATAATGTTGATAAGAGTTCGTTATTGTTTATGAATATGTAGCTTTAAATCATTAATTTGAATTGAATTGGCTACTGCTGTATTTTCTTATTGGTTAAATGTATGGGCATGCATGGATTCAATGTTGTGGCGTTTGGCTACAAGATTAGCTTTTTTTTTTTTTGCAAAATCTTATGATTTGATTTTGTAAGTTAATTTGGCAAAAGTGCTCCTGTTGAAGAATAGTGTCATATTATATCAAGACGTTATTTTCATTCGCTAAAAATGTGGTTGTTTTTTCTTCAAAAAATCTTATAGTTTTATAAGAACAAAACCTACAAATCTATCTACCTACAAAATAAAAGGTAGATGCCACCAATGAGGTAAAAAAAATCCCCATCCTGTATAGTGCTTATTAGAAGGACACGGTATGTTCTCTTACAAGGAAAGAATATATATTTATAAACAAATTGGTAGTCATATTGTCAATTTAGTTACATACCTCAATGCGGCACTAAACACACCGCTCATAAATATACCAGGCAGAGCCGGTATCGACCCTGTTATAGTCATCACAAAATACGGCAACAACTGATCACTTTTCTTAATAGCCCCGGTTGACAGTGGATCACAGTTTGCGAATGTGGCGTAGATGACTAGCCCAGTGTAGCAACATAGAGACAGAATAGTGAAAATACCACCTGCCATTATGAAGATTGTTCTAAAAGTAAAAAAAAATTGAATATCGTAAAATATTTCCAAAAATATAAAACAAGCTCCAATGAGAACTAATACAACAACACCAGTCCATACATCTGTCCTCTACTAACAAAAAGGGGGATATGCCCATAATCTCCACGGGGTATGCAGGTTGGGGATCGCAGGGTTCAGCTACTCGCACCGCCGACAATGCTGCCTGTCGGCAGTTAGGGATTTTAGGTGTGCTGGTGTTAGGGTATGCTATGCCGTAGATAACCGCCGCCAGAGCGCTTTCTTAGTCAGAAACACGGTATATATAAGAGAAAGTCGTGAAAGTTACACTATTTTTATCTCAAGAACGGCTTAACCGATTTGGCTGAAAATTGGTGGGGAGGGAACTTAGAACCATGAGCCGGACATAGGATACTTTTTATCCCGTTAATGTTAAAAGTAGGGGTAGGGGTAGGGTAGGGTAAGGGTGGGGGTTGGAGTAGGCGTAGGGGTAGGAATAGGGGTAGGCGCCCTGCCATTGTCTATCATTATCTGTCTATTATATGATGTTTATATGTTGGCAGATTTTTTAAGTAAACTCTTTAATATGTTAGTGACTGACTGATTCACTCATCGACAGTCAATCAAACAGTAAACCGCATCTTAGAGACTTATTGGAAGATAGATATGTATTGTATATAGCACACATTGTGTATGTATGAAATATGTATACGAATCCAGGGATTTTACTAGTCTTTCACTTGCATTAAACACTTTTCATACAACTCGAAGAAAATAGAAACCAAAAACGTATAAATAAAAACAGACTGTACAGATTACCATTTTTCTTTTATCGGCTTTGGTTTTAGTGCTTGTAACCTTTATAATTGTGTAGGTAAGCGTTTTTTGAGTTTCGGACTTGAGAAAAGATTTAATGATATAACGACTCAAGAAGGGCTTAAACTCCCTTGATACAAGGAGGGTCGTTCAATTACCCTCTAAGTCATCATTTTTAGCTTAATACTATCGGAGTTTGGAAAAATTTGCTGAACCAGGGTTTTGCACATATTGCAAAATTACCTAAACCAGGATTGACTAAAAGGCTACTTATTATCTAGGTACCACGCAAGCGATATCACAGCCGGCACTTTAAACTTGTAAAATATTTTGACACTGAATATTTCTGCGATCCCTCACATACATAACATGTCCCCGTTATTTTTAGGGGAGGCCTCTATGTCTAGCAGTGGGCTGATATTATAGGCTTGTGTTGTTGTTGTTGTGTATTCTAATGTAACTCACATTCTAGCTCGTTTTAAGGACGACAGTGCGAGACACCGTTGCACCATTGCCTGGTTGACGGAACATGAAGCGAGCCAGCTGAAGTAATTGCCAAACACTGTAGACCAAAATGTGTGTCTGATTGTTGGATCTGGGTCCATGCTGAAATGTAAATTACAAATTATGTTTTTTCTGTGATTTTGTTTAACAAGCTTGAATTTGTATGTTATCCTGAAAAGTGGTAACTTATTCACAAAGGTCAACAACTTTTTGTTCAAAGCCTCTTCGGATTCTTAAGTTTTTCATTGAAGAAAGGAAATGGCCAAAATAGAACCCAGAGTCGACAAAAACTTCTGGTGTATGGTTTGAGTAGCCTATACATCTCCATTAAAAAAATGCTTAAAATTTCTGCCTAACTAGTAGTATTTAGGACTTGTTTTTCAACTATTAATCTTTTTATTTAAATGAAAACAACGATATGTTTACTGCTATATTAATTAACATATTGCTACTATATTACGCAACAACCATTTTATGCGAATCTATTTTTGTTATTGCGGTGACCGGTCGGTGACAGTCAATCTTAATGGCAAGTAAGGAAATACGTTAATGCGATGCCGAATCAAATCCAGACACGTAACTTCAAAAACCTATTACTGTTATGTACCTACTAAATAAACACCACGCAATCTCTTAGTACTGCTGTAGCTGCATACATGGTCGTCGCACATTGGGCAGTTGTGCCCATGTTATTTCAATAATATATTATCTTTCCTGGGCCAGGCAAGAAGGAGACTTAATTCAGCCTTTAGGATTTTAAGATGCAGTATATTTGGATTCAAAGAACGTTAATTGAATAAAAATATAGTACAAATATATTGTCATTGTGGTTTCTTTTTACATTTACCTACTCCTTATCTTGGTGGAAAAGTATGATTAGATTATCCCGATAGGTACGAACTCTTTAAAACGTAGCCGTAAGTACAAAAATAAGTTATTATATTTGAGTATAATTCTTAAAGTAAAAATTAAATACCTGTCTTGTAAGAATATCGACTAGAATGTATATAAAAATGATATGTTAGATTTTTAACAGAATAATACTAAAAATATGTACTTAACTGTAAATTTGTGAAATCACATCCAGAACTATTTGAAACCTTTGAAAATGTTTATAAATTTAGCTCAAGACATAAAGACCGATTAGCGTTGCCTATAGTCAAATCTGAATAATATAACCGCAACTGTTACATTATGGCAATTAAAATATTTATTTAACTGCCCAGTCATGTGAAAGAGCTCAAGGGTAATTTATTTAATAGAACTCTTTTTAATATACTAAATAAGCAGTGTTTCTATTCTATAAAGAACTATTTACTATTTAAATTTTGATGTTTTTGATTGTGTTAAATTTATGTTCTGCAGTTTTCTTTTTCTTATACATTGACCTTGAAATTAGACGAAATGGTTTTTAGTTTGCTTTTTTTGTTTAGATAAATTGACAGTTACTTTTAATTTAATAATTTGGACATAGATTTTTTGTATTATATGATTAAACATTCACATGCCTAAATGCTGGCGTGATATGCAGCACTATTATTATCAATGTAAACCCTACCATGTATTTTGTGAATAAATTATCTTTTATCTTTTTTTAAAAAGTAGAAATAAAATAACTGCCTTGTAAGAATATCATAATTCATAATTCATTTATTTGTTTATAAACACAGGTAAATATACAATATAAGATGGTAAACCGGTAAACATGAATCTCTGTACTTCACCTAACGACACACAAAGATTAAAGAGATGTCAAAACTTATACATATCGACTAGAATGTATATAATAATTATAAGTTAGAGCTTTATATCAATTCCACCATAGTTTTTAGTAGTCAATGCACATAATAAGCCTACTCAAATTGCACATAAGAAGTTCTTGTCGACTCTGGGTTTTTTATGTATGGGGTTTCTCCTTACTTGTAAAGTTACGCTATAATTTAACTCAAAATCTCGTGGAGCAGCCCTAGAACAGCTGTGTGTTAGACTCTGTCCTTGATTTATTCATGAAGATAATTGCAGCTCTGCCCTGATTTAAGGGCTGCCACACACAACACAAAGCTAGCTTAAAGTTTTCGTAGAAAAGCTTAGAATAACATATTTTAAAGGTTCCATACTAAAAGGGTTTTTCTTTCACTGTTGATAAAATTTTGTTGCCGCTTTAACAACAAGTACTAAATACGGAATGAAATAAATATTTAAATCGGGCTCCCATACAAGGGTACGGAACCCTTCGTGCGCGAGTCCGACTCGCACTTGGCTGGTTTTTTTAATTGAGGTTCTTACAACTTTTAAACAACTATTCCCAAATCATCTACAAATTATAACTCACCTTGTATTGTAATTTAATTCCTTCCAATACATTATAGCGTATAGGTACTTATTACCTCCTCTATTGCAATTTAAACCTATCCTATTTCGTTCTACAAATATTATAAAGACAATAGTGTCATATCGGGGCTACTTTGTATCCGGATAGCACAGGAGAATAACCGCGGGTAGAACCTAGTACTATTTTAAAGATGTAAGTAAACGCCTGCGAGCCAAAGCTACTAAACACCTAAACACATTGAGTTCTAGACCAGAAATATTAAATAAATAGAAAAAAAATATTATTATAAAAACAAAAAAACCCACTGCTAAAAATGAATGAACTGAAAAGAGAAAAACAATTATCACAATATCAATGAATATTAAAATTAGTCAAACTTAATACTTTATGATGCTGCAGGCGAGGTCAAACAATATTTTGTTGCCTACGGCCCAGGAAGATCTAACCCATACTACGTTAGTCCCCGCCTGCAGCATCATAAAGTATTAAGTTTGACTAATTTGAATATTCATTGATATTGTGATACTTGTTTTTCTCTTTTCAGCTCATTAATTTTTAGCATTCGGGGTTTTTGTTTTTATAATATTTTTGTTCCGACTTTTTTGTTTTATTATTGACAATTTGCGTTATAACATAATACAAACGTCACATGATACATATATTTTTGTAATGGTGTTTTACGATCTTTATTTTGATATCCATATTGCTAGCGTACGTAAAAAAACAACCGCCCCCCTTTTTTTTATTTGCGGGTGCCCTTTTGAATATTTATATAGCCTATGGGTCTACCATAATTCTGATGAATTCAGCGACACCTCATATGACAAAATTCGTCGAGTGGTTTGTGCTGTAGGGCGTGCCAAAGAAAAGGACATGCATAGTCACATACGTACATACTCTCCAAAAACATTACCCTCCTTCTGGCGCAGTCGGGTAAATATAGGCTACGTTTTACCTGGATATCTAAACCGCGCAAAACTGCGGGCGGAAGGTTTAAAATGCGATGAAAATTTGTGGCAGGTGGCAGCTCAAACGGATTCAGGTCTCCCGATTTTATTGATTGGGTAGGCGCAAGTCGGTGAATGTCTTTTTTGCTTTTGTTAAGTTTTTTTTACTTTTTCTGTTACCTATGTAGATACTTTGTTACTATGATTGGCTTCTGAAATTTTACTGGTCAGCACTGCTTCGTTTGTACATTATTTTTATGTTACCTATGCGCTTAGGTTATGTGTATTGTAAGCAATGCATTTTTAATACTTGGTTTAAGTAAAATATGAACTCATTTAAATTACCTAAGCTTTTCAAGTGTCAGATTTCCAGAAAAACGCTTCCATTGATTAAAGTACCCTAATTTAAATAAAAAATTTACAAACCCCTTCACACGAAAGCATTATTTTATACATACATATTCACGACTTTTTTGACACCTATGAATTAAAATAATTTATTTGAGTGGTCAAATATATTAACATAACAATGGGTTAAGATCCTCTTTCTAGTGTATTAACTATTACTTATTCATTGAGACTATTCCAATGAGCCCAAACCCAATACCTCTATAGTAAGTTAGTGAAAAGTTGAGTATTCTGCAGATACGAGGTAATGCTGCATTCTCAAGGTTCTTGCAAAAACATTGAGGTAAAAAGATACTAAATTTCGAATCCATGACTGGTTTTCACAAACCGGTCCTTCCTGACCTACCACATCCCTTCATGGACAAGAAAAGATCTTCAAAAGCCTGAATCACAGTTAAAAATAATTCAAACTAGGTACATCCGTTTGGGAGCTACGACAGATACACGGATACACACGCAATAATATAATTTAAAATTATAGACCCCTCTGTTTGTGTCGGGGGTTCAAAATGTATGAAATTGCATGAAACACTAGCTTTCGCCCGCGGCTTCGCTCACTCCTTACCCGGTTAAAAATTATGTCTTATTACAGGTGTAGAACTGCATAATATGAAAAAAAAACTGGGTAGGGACACCCTAATCACCTAGCGGTATTAAATATACTTTATGACCTTCCCATACCTACCAAATATACATAAAAAATCATAAGAATCGGTCGAATCTTTTAAGAGAAGTGCAACCACCAACTCCGTGATACGAGATTTTTATATATAAGAAGATAGTGGTAACAGATAATTTCATTGATTTCGGATAATAATCGCCTATCTGTAAAAGTAAATACAGTCAGTGCAACGCGAAAAGAAATTGTTAGCAATACTCTGTAAGAAGGTAAAAATAAAGATACAGATAATTTATTTTGCGTAAACATATGTAGAATAAGTTGGAATTACAATTACATATGTCACAACATGATTTACTTATAAGGTACGCGCTTCATTTAATTTTACATTCAAAAATCACAATGATCAGAGGCCTGATTCTGACTATTCGATATATTTGATTCTATTAAAAAAATATCGCGGAAACTGTCAAAACTGTATGCAATTTGTCAATATCAAATATATCAAATCGTCAGAATCAGGCCCCATGATCTCGCAATGATAGAATCATATTGCGTGCGTTAAATTACCAACAACATACTTGAAGAAATCCAGCCTGTCGCCTTTCTTGTTTATTTCAATCACATCATTGATGCCTCCGAGCAAATAAGTTCCATAGCCAAGTACAAAAATAACACCAAAATACATGAGAACCGTTTGTAGAGTGTCTGTCCATACAACAGCTTTGAGGCCACCCTGTGGATTAGAACTATGCTCCAATAACAGTAACTGTTACTGTTATTGGAGCATATTTTCCTCGTAGTAAAACAGTTATCAACTATCACGAGAGGTAAGTTCTCTAAACTGCATAGAGCCCGCGCTATAAGTCTTCCTATGATTTACTTTGCATAAGTAGCTTTTAGAAATAACTCAATTAGGTACTATGTAACTGAATAAGATTTTTGTGAAATTTTATCTTTATCATAACTAAGATTACTAGCTTCCGCCCGCGGTTTCACTCGCGTGATACCAGGATCAAAAGCCTATGTATTAATTCAGGTCTTAAACTATGTATATTCCAAGTTTCATCTAAATCTGTTCAGCTGTTACGCAGTGAAGCGAACACAAACATACTTACACACACCCACACACACACACACATAAACTTTCGCATTTGCAATATTAGTGTGATGTGATGTTATAAGAAGACTTGATAAACATAAGGAAACTTTGAATCTATATTTTGGTATGAGGTATGTTAAGATCTCATCTATATAAGTGCAAGTAGTTTCCCAAATTAAATAAATACTCTAGTTCCTCAAAGAAAATCAAGGTTTGCTTATAATGACCTCTATTGCTCAATAAATAGATCCAAATTGAATACTCACAAGTGTTGTATAAAAAATACAAACAATGCACACGATTGGAGTGATCATGTGTAGGTTTATACCCGTCACTGAAATAGTAATAGTACAGAACAATTATATAGTTATAAATGTCTTATCGTTGTGTAAGGCCCGCATTCTTGAACCGTGGTCTAGTGCTGAGCTATCCCTGATTAGTAAAGGGCCCTGATTCATAGGCGCGACTACATTATCGCCCTACAGCGAAGATTTGCGTTGTAAAGAAGACGCACTCTATGATTTGTCACTAGGGAGACAGAGAGACAATACGTGAATCTTCGCCGTAGGGCGGCCCATTAAAAATAGAAATTATGGCTCGGCTACATGCTCCGTCATGCCTGCGAACCAACTAGTTTACGCAGGTAAGAGCATGTGTAAGAGCTTTCGCAAGCGGTGTATGCATAAAAATAACTTTAGGCGACTCTACCAGCCTATATTAGTCCACTGCTGGTCATAGGTATTATGGGTATATCCCCCAACCCAATACCAATAATCCTTACGCTGGGCACGCGGGTTAGAGATCGCAGGACACAGCTTCTTGCACCTATGACGCTACTGCCCATCATCGGCCAGTGAATTTAGCTGTGCGGTGTAAGGAGCTCCAACCCCCATCTTCGGAACCCAAGCCAACCTTACCTGCACGTGGTGCACCCTGCTCATTTACAAACGGGGCGGCCGGCTGATGCGGGATAGCGCAGCTTAACACCATCATCATCATCATCAGCCTATAGCAGTCCACTGCTGGACATAAGCCTCCCCTAATGAGCGCCATTGCGCCCTGTCCTGAGTTCGACGCTTCCAGCTTCTACCAGCAGCCTTTCACGTCACTCCACCTGGCCGGAAGGCGTCCTACACTACGTTTGTCGAGCCGCGGTCTCCACTCAAGAACTCTTTACCCCAACGGTTATCGGTTCTTCGGCAGATATGGCTAGCCCACTGCCACTTCTGCTTGCTAATTCTCTGAGCTATGTCGACAACTTTAGTTCTATGTCGGATATACTCGTTACGGATTCTATCCTTCAGAGAAACTCCGAGCTGGTGGACTAGCCGTACTGCTTAGCACCGGCACAGCTAAATCCCCTGGCCGCTGACGGGCAGCAGCGTCGGCGGTACGAGAAGTTACGCCCTGCGCTTCCCAACCGCATACCCAACGTGGTTTTTTTTTTATATCCTCCTTTATTAAGGGAGGCCTATGTCCAGCAGTGGCAGCAGTGATATAGGCTGGTGCGGTGTGGTGTGGTGGTTATTTTTAGTTTAATTAGCGCTTTAATTTAGTTAGTTTTATGCTTTGTGGCTATGTTGCACATGGTTGACGACGTACATAGTACCTAAACCCAAACCTAACCTAAAAATTAGTAATGATAAAGTAAAGTTTGCACGAAATTACCTACAATAACTATTGTCACTATAACGTGTTCAAACTTTTTTTCAGTCATGACGGAGCGTGTAGCCGAGCCATTAGATTTGTACTTATCACGAGAATTTTCAAAAGTCTATGGAAATTTAATAGTTCTTGCGACACAAATGTTTAATGTGATAATTTATATATATATATATTCATGGGAATCAGGGCCCAGGCAACCTGAGATTTGTATTGAAAACTGTCCAAACAAATCTGTGTTTGAGACACGATCACTTATGAATAAGTTTTCGAATACGGGCCTTAGAATCTGTTTTAATTATAACGTACCTTGACTAAAGGCTAGAGCTGGTACGTATATGACTATCGGTATGTAGAGCAGCATTTTGATAATGAATATTATTGAACCCAAGAGTCGCACTTTTTGATCAAACCTGAGACGTAAATACTGAAAAACGAAGATACCCTGAAGATCATACACCTCGTGGATAAGATTCTCATAATGACCATATTACCTCATAGGTCGACGTTATCTGCAAATTGTAGAACACCGGAAGGTATACAATTGCGATCGTAAGAGATACTGCCCATTCCGATAAAACAACCGTCCACAGCTGAGTTCCATACGTGTACATTTCAGCCGGAAGTCCCAGCAAAGATATTCCCGAAATATAACTGCAATCAACAACCCTATATTAATTAACATACGTAACTACCAGCTGATGCTTACGAGATTTTTAATTCAAAAGTATGAGAAATAAAGTTCAAAATACATTACCTTGCGATCAAAGACATTGAAATCGGAAATATGCCCATCGCTTTCCCACCCATGAGATACTCAGCCGTCGTGTTCTGCTTCTTCTTCGCGAAGAAGGCGAAGTAGACGCCTATGAGCGCGGAGAGCGCCAGCATGCTCCCGAAGACCAGGTAGTCGAGTACGTCGAAGTATACCACGGCCATGTTCGCAGATTATGCGTACAAAGAGATCGCGCGTCCGTCCACTGCGGCACTTAAACTCCATCTCGGTATACAATAGGTATTAACTAAGCGGAACATGCAGCTGGGATGTTGCTATATTTATCCTTCGAAGGATCTGGCACAGACACGTTGGAGGGATGAGGTTGGGTAATTGACCAGTTAGCGGTCGTTCGTATCAGCGCGGCATCGCTCTCGATCCTGCGGGACTACTCCGCAAAACGATTGCGATACATTCGAGACGATACGACAGTGTTACGCCATTCCTTCACAAACGTGCACGATGTTCTATTGTAAAACATGTATCTATCCTTCTCATTGTAACTTAGAGAATATAAAAATATACCCCTAGGTTTGTTTTAAGAAGCTCTTTCAGGGTTAAGCTCGCCTTTGTACATAGCATTTAAGTATTTTTGTTTCTATATTATGTTTCTGTGTACGATAAATAATTAATTAAATATTTTATTAAAAACAAAAAATATTAAGTACAAATTCCGCTAACTCCCGCTGACGAGTTTCACAAAAACCCAACAGAAACTCTACAATGCTTCGCCTTCCCCTTATGGCATCATCAGGAAACGATAGACTCGCTGTCCGCCTTCGGCACTCCGCAAAACTACGCAGACGTGTTGCTGCGCCGAGCGCCAAACAGAATCACACACACACACAGAACCGTGTTTTTAATATCTTGTAATAGATTTCTGCAAAGAGTCTGATGAGTTGTTATTTATTATTATAAGCCTAAGTTGTCCCACTGCAGGGAGAAGGTCTCAAACCCCATGTTGATATGTTCCACATGAAGCTACATTATTTTATTAGAATATGTATTAGTTTTTTTAAGTTAAGTTGCTATTAGTGCTATTAGTCTTGTATAGTAACTATTTAAATAGCTACTCACCAATTTGATTATTTTTAACTGGCTCATTGTATCGTTTTGGCCTCTAGCTGTTAGTTTGTAAGTATTTTTACAAATAAATAATAAATAATATTAAAAAAGGCCTCTGAGTCAATTAATTAAATAATTAAAGTCAAATAGATTTCGTTCCTTTTATTGCGTTTGAAGTATGTATGTAGTATATCAATCACATGGTTTCCATAACACAAGCTCTGCTTAGTTTGGGGCTACATGATGCTGTGTGATAACGTCCAGCATTATTTACTTATTATTATTACACTTTATTTTACTTAGAACTCGTCAAAAATACATTTTTTACTATAAATCTAGGTAATATTATCTCCTATATACATAAATAACATCCAAAAAATTATAGTAAAAAATGTATAAAAACAGAAGACCACCGACCGTGGCGGGGCAAGGCTCAAATATTATTCTTATTGCGTCGGAACGATGGAACTTGGCTTGACGCGACTATTGGCGCGATGTATCGTTTATAGTTTTGCGGAGTAGACCTAGTCGTAACACAGAAGTCCACATCATGCAGACATATTACATTTTGAAGGCACCAATAAAACTTCATGTTAATATTAACTAAACATTTAATTAATTGTCGATCAACATCAAACATCAAACATTAGCTTATACGAGTTGAATCGAGTGATTATTTTCTATAAGTGGTTAACATATTAATCTAATATTTATTATTAAGTACATTAAAATTATGTTGTATCAATATCAGGTTCAGTTAACTATATTCGTAACATATACACTACATTGTTTTATTTATAAATAATTAGTTTGAGATTTCTAAGCATATTAATAATTGATATATTTATTATTTTAAATATTTAGGTGCCATTACATACAAGTTAATAAAATGTAAACAATACAGTGTGAAAGAGTTAGAAAGCATTTTGGTCAAATATATTGCCACACAAAAGCAGATTTGTTAAAAAACATTATTATTAATATAACTCGCAAACGGGCTGAACTGTCCACTAAACTATGAATATTTATATATTTTCGTTTTGATGTATATAAGCAGTACCGAGGACCGCTAAACAAAACAATTCATTAATTCCCATTTATTGCTCAAATAAACGTTACGAATATAAGTAAATAGTTTGGTGGGCAGCCCTGCCAATAAGAGACCTTAGTGTGACTGTTGTTGTCTGCTTATCGTGGTTAGAGAGACATCCTACTAATTAGAAAATGTGTATGACCTAGAAGCTTAAGTGTAATATATTGTATTTTAGTAGGCGCCTAGTTTTTAACATTCAGGCAACCTTTCAACCTAATTTTTATAGAGATTTCTCTTAACAAGTTATAAATGCGCATACGCAAAAAAGTTACTTGTCTAGGTTATATGTAATTATATGAAATCGTGATTATTTGATACAAAAATCTGTTACAAATATAATAACTATTTAATATTGAGAGTTGAAATCTACACATGAGTATACTTCGTAAAAGGCCTATGTAAGGATTCTATATGTACGAGTACCTATACCTAAACTACTAACATGTACCATTATACGTTAACTAACAATAAAATTGATAGGATTAAATAACTTTTTTATTTTACAAGGTACTGAACTCTGAATCTATGATCACGAGTATTGATTAAGTACATACATACGGGACAGTTGGATAATGTCATTGATATAAAAATACTTGAATAATATTCTATAGTCAAAGTACCAATATTGTACAGGTGGGGTAACATTTTACCTTATTGAGGGCAGCTACCATTTCTTTCGTAGTTAGAAAGTTTTGTTCTTCGGAAACTATAAGATTTTCTGGGCTGAATCTCAATGAAGTAAAATTTTGCCCCATCCTGTATACCTACAGAGTTTACGATAACTACTCGGGATGGTGCCTATTAAGATAAATATGTTTATATTGAAAAAAAAAATGATTTTATTAAGGAGTGTTCTATTTAAATTAAATAATTTATTACCTACTTTATAATAACTTTTTAAGTAAATAAGTATTTTTTTCTAATCCTTTTTTTAAATTTTTCCTTAATTTATCTATTTATTTTTTCTACTAACGTGTCTTATAATATAAATACTATAATATAAATATCTCTATATATTGACATTATATCGAAGAATACGTTAAATTTATTATATTCCTCTTATAATGTACAAGTAAAATTCAATTATCATTCTGTGTTGCATTATTTTGAAAGCCCATTCGCGCTTGAATAGCAGTAGGCTATTGTGAGGGGTCATCTCACCAGTTCGTATCCGTTAGTTTTCAATAGGCGGCAATAGCTACGAAATGAGTGTACAGCTCATCGTATTGTACGCTTGTTGATGTATTTCAAGTAACCATAAAATTGCCAGCTACGTATCATTTATTGGACAAATTATCCATATTACATTACTTAATCAGGTGTCAGTAAACGTAAAGTCGTCATCCAGAAAGCGGTGCTCAATTTAAAGATTGGAAATAATGTGCTTTTGTAGATAAAATTAAGTTTTTTAAGCTGTGTACTTATTGTTTAGCAATAAATTAGAGACTATAAGTTTCCAAATCTAGTAATTCAAAGGGATCTACAGTGTTACTACGAAGTACAGTACGTTCGAAAATACCTTTTAGATTGATATCACTCAATCCAAGGCCGGCTACAAAGTACTACAAAGATGACGACTCTCTATTCGAGAAGACCTTAGTCGTGCTTCAAAGTCACATATAAATTTATGATAATTCTATACATTCATAACTTCCCTATCAATTCGAGATTAGTCTCTTCCTTTCTTCTAAGAATTGTTTTAGAATTTACACTCTTATAGGACTTCTAATTACTTTCAATTGCATCCATCCACTTTGTTAGTTCTAAAACTACACTAACGAGGTAAATCTCTAGTATTCAAGATTATAACCAACAAATATTAGAGCCTATTTCCTTTCAACATTGTTACATTTTAAACCAATCAGCACTCGATCATCACAGATTTCAACAAGATCACTTCTGATAATCCCTTCCGCGTCTTAATTTAACATATATTGTGCTCTTGTGTCTACTCTCTACCATATCAAAATATTAGTGACTTAATAGCAACCAACTACTTTGGCATGACTATACCTTGATAATATAACTCTCTTCATAAATTCTGGAAGTTAATTATCACCAATATCGTCACATCGATCAACAAACTCGAAACCATCCGTCTAGATGGCTCCGATGTTATTCTAAACGCCAATAAGACTACACATCACGTACGCACATGAATTATTGTCTTTCAAATCAGTATTTCAATCTGATTTTATTACAACGAAATCATTGTAGTGCCTTGTGGAGAGGAAGTACTGCTTACAGATCGGTGGCCGAGCCGAGATCGAACCTGGACTGGCGGCGGTCCCGGCTGGTAGATGGCAGGTTCTGGCCAGAGGTGGACTTCTGGATAGAAGCCGACCTGGGCCGAGCCGTCATCTCAGCCTGGTTCTTCTTCGCTTGCTTGGCAGCAGCGGCCGCTTGTTGTTTGCTCTTCAAAGATGAAATCGAGACGACTACGTCGGTAGAACGACCTTCATGTTCTAAACGAAAAAAATGTATGTCAGGCATCAGCTCTAGAAATACCTATAGGAAAATTGTCGTATTGCTAAACATACCTTCACGTCGGATAACTTCCCCGGCGTTGTTCAAAAAGAAGCTGGTTTTCGGTTCGTCCTTTTTGTCGTCCTTTGATTCCTGTTGAAAGAGGGATGAAGTTGATCTCAAGGCGAAATATGATATGTAAAAAAAATATCATATATTTATTGATAATAAATTTGGGAACAAGCACTTTCAGTGAATTAATCATTTTGAGATAAAAAAAGCTAAGTTATGGAGAATAAATCTAAAGCAGTTTGGTCCAGGGTCCTGGTGGATATTGCTACGATTTTGTACTGCGATGACAGCATCTGGTCACCTTTGATTTGCTAGATTTGGAAGCAGAGTCAGTGCTTCCTCTCCACCACAGTCACTGGATCTCACAGAAGCCCCGCCCGACGCTCTCCTTTGCGGGGGTGGTGGCCTCGCCGTCGGCAGCCACTTCACCCTCGGGCTTTGGCGACGCTGACCCGGATGTCGCACCCCTGGTAATGTAAAACCACCTTAACACTGTCGTTTCTAAAGACCAAAGCTTTATGCATACATGTACGATCAAATGAAGAGATTCACACTCCATATTTTATAAAGATCATAAGAATGGCAAGGCTTAAAATTTAGATATGCATGCTCATGCGCATGAGAAAAAAGAGGAGACAAATTATTAATTAGATTATTTATTTATGAGGAGTGATTTAGAAACAATAATTTTTATCAAACGAAGTTGCATTTTTCTGACACTACGAACGCAATAACACAAAGTTTCATTTTTTTTTATAAAAAGTATTATAAATTAATCAAAGACGAGTAACACTTCTTTGTTACATTATTTACTTATCAAAGTCAATAAATCTAATTACAAAATATTCTACTTTATGAATTTCACTTGAAGTCAGATAATTCGTACAATTTAAGTGCGTGAGACACGGAATAAAAAGGAAGACCTATTTATCAAGGCACGCTGTTTGTTATTGGCGGAGCACGCGCAGGATTTCCAGTGACGAATGTTTGTAAAACTGACAAAAACTGTACATTCAGATCAGCCCATATACCAGGGGTTCATAGAAAATGCAAATGATACAAACGTCATATCAATGCGGACGGTGTTGTTTTGCTGATTGCGCATCGCCAGGGTCGACACCATCGGGGGCCGCAGCGGCTTGTTCGAGAGCACCCGCTCTATATCCAACAGCACGCTTGGAGTCAGCTGCGGGGCGATCTACAAACAGTACCAATTGATCCCCTGAAGCGTTCGTCGTGTCGATCTGTCTATTACTTTTCGTAAAATAAGTGGCCAACGATTGAGCTATAGGACCAACATCTGAACGTGCCCTTCGAAGCTTGAATTACACGGATAGCTCTTCGGGTAGTCTTTAAACTTCAAGTTGACCACTAGCTCATACGAAGAAGAGGAAGCCAACTCTCCAACTTCCTCTCCAATATCTTCCTGAATAACCTTTAAGGCTTTGACATAAACACTACGCTTGGTAAGCGGATGATAGCAGTAGGTAGTGGATTTCCTTCTGGGCAGACTTATAGAGCGCCCTTAGCCGAAGATTCGCGATATTTAAAAAGTTGCACTATTGCCCTTCACTCAGCAAAGAGAGAAAAAATGCTAACCTTATCTGACGCACGAATACATGGCCGGGCTATTTTGTCTATTACGACGTATGAAAAGTATAAAAAGAAATCGAGTGATCTAAATTCTTTGCCAGAACCACCACGGCCAATACCATCTTACTGAATATCAAGTTGAAACACTGAAAAAATTATAATGAATCAAAGATGAAGGTAAGAAGATGAAGGAAACTTAGAAATCTTTCGTACCTGAAGAGCGTGAATATTTTCCCGTAGCTGGTCCACGCTGGTAGCGCCCAGCAGAAGGCAATTTACTGAATCATTTTTCAGACACCAAGCCACAGCCAGTTGACTGATGGAGCAATCTGTTTGGAATAATGAAGGTACACCTTACCTGTTGTAATATTATATGTATATTGTTATTTTACTCTTCGTCTATTGAGATTTAGATTATTAAACAACCTAGTACGCGGTAAGTTTTATCCTTTTACATCTCTTTATGCAAGGACCATATCATGACTTAGACAAGATTTACGACAAGGTGTTGAATGTCAGTTCATTTAAAGAAATATATATTCAACATGGCAGGCATCCATGAAATAAATTCGAAAAATGTAATGACGCGTTCTATTTTCAATTTATCTAACTGATAATGTTAACAGACGCTTATAAAGTTAAGCAAAAATTTATTTTTCACTTCTCTTGCTCAAAAAGTGTATCATAATAGTGTAGCTTAGCGGGCCTAAAACTCGAGTTTAATACCTCGGGCTAAAAAGTATTTTTTCTTTTTAATTTTTGTCTAAAATCATCAGTCCCTTGTAAAATAATCTACTATTTAGTTAAACATTTTAAAGATTTACTTTAATTCAGTGACAAATACTTAAAATACATTTGAAAAATGAAACGACGCGTTCTATATACTATTCATATACCTATCTACATTGAGATACATAACTAGTAACAGTATATATCAATGCCTATCTAACTGATAATGGTAACTGACGTTTAAAATAATTAAACCTTAGTATTAATTAAAATTACCCATTTTAAAAGATAAATCCCTCAACTTCAATGAAAAATACTTAGAATAACACAATTATTCAACCAATCCAAAGATAAATTTTAATATTAGATAAAAAGTTGCTATTTCTCCTTGATGTAGACTTGTAGAGTTTAAAAAGTACTTACTGAGTGAGCTAGCCAGGTTGGTAAGGTCTCGTAGTTTGTCTCCATACGTTCGAGGCTCTTCAGAAGACACTCCTACTTGCTCTTTGCTGCTGGAGGTCGGCATTGTCTACGTTCAAAATATAAGCTGAACCATTAAAAAAAAACTCGAGCTAACCCAAAGGTCCCATCGACCTTCCTATAAATATAAAGTGTTAAGCTCTTTAAAAATTAAATAATTTAACTTTTTTACTATCCAGCATGCCAGGATCATAGCAAGTCGAGATCCGTGGTCTCTACCTACCCCTCTGGTATGCATGACTTTATGTATGGTTGTACTACCAACGTTATAGAGAAGATTACAAAACGAACTGCATTGGGGAGTAACTTGTTAGTATGCGTATCTGAACTTTTGGAGTATATACTTTTACATTAGCGGTAGTGGTTAAACATAGCTCCGAAATTATCAACAAGAAAGAGTGATTGCCCTAAAATTAAATTTCATACAAGTACTTTCTCTTTGTTGACTATGAACTATAAGGAAACTTTGTAAGACTATCTTCTCTATGAAAAAAAAAATATGAAAAATTCCCTGTTAGTTTATGTTTGGTAAGAAAACTGAATAATTACTTCTGGCAAAGCGAGGTCATCTTCGCACCAGCTGAAGGTGCTGTATTTTCTGTTGAACCGTGATTTGGCGAAGAGACTTGTGACGTCATCGGGGCCCAAGCCCTTGCCAGTTGTAGACGCTGACCACACCATCAAGCCTGGTGGCGAAGCGTGAGTTTAAAGTAACTTATTTGACTAACAGAGTAGGTATTCGGTTGGGGTGTGTGTAAAAGGATACTATGGAACAAATACAGTTTGGAATAAAATATTTTCATCCCAATCAACATCAACTTTTTAAGGTGCCATCAAAGGTCATGGTCACCTAAAGTCAAAAGTCATCTTAGTTTAAAGGTCATCAGAGGTCAAAGATCGTCGAAGGTGATTTTTAAAGGCCTTCGACATGGTTTAACAACTGACATACCCAGGACCAAAATTTTAACCTGTGTTTCTAAGCACTGAAGGCGCTAGGCTATGGAAGAATATCGAAAGTAGGGAAGCAAACTTAAATACCATAAAGAGGTTTCCTATGAAAATGGCAGCCGGATGGAGGATTTAATAACGAGGAGGATCTATGTAAAACATCAAAATAAGCAACGCCAAGAGCATTGCAGTTATACTAAACAATTATCTATGTATATACCTATCGATCATCAGTTGGAACCGATTATTGGCTACTTAAATAAATAACATAAAGTATATATTCTAATTCTGCCTCCATTTAAGTTAAGGTGACCACTGCAAGCCATAGGTTTTTTCCTTATTGAAAGTTTGCTATTGAACACTGGCAGGCAGGCGAACTGGTTTATTCAGAACTAGGTAACAGAAATAGCTATCTAATAGGTCATGAATGATAATGAGTTGCTAGTCTCCCATGGTAACCAACCACCCAACAGCATGCACCTCGGTACCTACCAACGCCAATTTTATGATACAACTCCGGCATATACAACTCAGCTTTCTCCCTGCAAAACATGTGGTATTCTGTCTGCTCGACTATTGGCGTCACGCAGTTGAACTGCCTGCAGTTTGTGTAGGCGTCCATTATCTAAAAGAATACGATTTTGTAACTTTTGTTACGGTTGAAGGATAGAGCAGAGTTTCATATAAATGCATAATGACGCAAAACAAACAAGATACAAGTAGGTATGCATCGTAAAAACATAATTCAAAGACTGACCGTGAAATTAGCTAAAGTTTCAGTAGGTTATGAAAATTGGGATACATTTTTTATCTACTTAAAAATTTGTAGTTATTTAAAGCTTACCTCAGATGGGGACCAGCGAGCTGTCCCCCAGTAAGACACCCATCCCTTGTCTATAACGAAGTTCATAGCACGAACTACCTCTGTGAAAATATTACAATGATTGATAACGCATAATTTGAAAATTGAATGATTTATTTTTATATTCATAACACTCTTATGTTATGGAATTGGGCCACTTAATTAATACCTAAGTAAAACTTAAAAGTAAAGGCCTATTCAGATAGGAGCGGTAATCGTAACCGCCATCGCTAGCGATAAGTGATGACAAGGATAGAAGTAGTGCGGGTGTCGCTAATCTGAATGAAACGGCATGTGTCAATACCGCGCGCGACGGCGACTATCGCTTACATCATGAAATATTGGTTTCTGGGTCCTGTTACATCGCTAGATAATTAGTAAACACTAACCTTCCATTGGGCAGAGTGGGTCAACCTTGTGCAAGAGTACAACATCGATGTACTCCACTTGCAGTCTCGCCAGCGAGGCTTTTACGCTTTCAAATATATGCTTACGAGAGAGCCCTCTCTCTATCGACCTGTTATCATTATCAACACACCTAGTGAATGAAGAGTTCGAACATAATTAGTAAATAAACAAGCGATAAGCTCAGGGATATGATTAAATACACGGGGAGTACAGGACCGGCTACATGCATCGACTTGCTTGCGCATACTGTTTCTCTTATCGTATGAGTGGCCATAGTCAATCCTGTTGTCGAAGTTTTCAAGCCAATATGAAGCTCTCATATCACTTAGCGGCAATCCACACAACTGGGGCTGCAGTCTCGACTTTAGTTAGCGACCGATCATAAGCCGGTACCGATGACTTCGATAAACGCAAGTTTCCGTGCAACATCGTAACTTCAGGCGTCGCAAAGTTAACGAATAACCGTATTCATAGTCCAGTATTTGAATAGAATAATGGAACTTATAAAAAAATCTTCCCGAAATTTAAGGAAAATAAGTGAAGATGAGGTTATTAAAATACTAATAATTATCATAAAACAAATCATGTAAGTCTACTGTAATTTTTTTCAACGTCATTTATTAGTAATTAGTTTTATCTCTACGATTTAAAACAAAATATTTTACATGGTATTTTGATTTCATGTCCTTGCAACACTGGTAAGGAAATTATAAAGTGATAAAGTTGTCAGTGTCATTATTATGAGTTCGGTATCCAAGGAGTTTGATTGTGCGGTACCCAAGGAGTTTGTTGTATGAAAAGGTTTTAGGTGCCAGCCATTGATTAAATGAAAATAATTGTTCGATTTAATTTTAAGAGAGTTTTAACAAACGGAAAAATTTAATAACCTGTACCAAACTCATGTACTAATCAAAGTAATTATTATCAAGTAGGTAGGTACTGTACCTACTTACTTTGACGAGTAGGTACGTCTGGTACTCGAATTTGTCATCCTAAGCTAAAAGGTTTTTCTTTTTTTCGTACAGGCTACAGTATTTCTTGTTTTCGTGTGCGAAATCACGTTACAGTAAAACAAAACTCTTATTTATATATAATCGGTTTATTAAAATTACGTTGGTAAATAATTCATAATTTATTTATGTAACAACAACTTATTTAGGTTAGTATTTAAAGATACACTTAGCGGGCTAGAAAGTTCGGTCGCAATGAAATTCGAAAAAATAATTAAATTTACAGGTCTTGTCGATATGATACCGACAAATGTCGATGATAGAGACTACCAAAAATTGTAACTCAGCGATCGTTAAGTCTTACCGACCGAATCAGTCGCCAACTAAAGTCGAGACTGCCTGGTGACCATATAGAGATAGATCTGATAAATAACCAAGCAAGCTACATTACTCATTTTTTTAGGATTTTTTGTTACTGTGTGTCAATGATTCACTTTTGCCAACATTTGTAAAATCAGCAACGTTATTTGTTCAAAAAAGTATTTGAAGTATCATAACATCTAAAAACACATTTCGTATTCATCAAGCAGCAATTTTTTTTCAGAATCCAAGCAAATTCAATCAGTCATTCTACATTGGTCATAGCAAAACTTTGACAACAGAGTAATTCATCAAGTTTGGCAGAATTTCCAAGTTTTTGCAATTAAGATTGCGCATGTAGCCGGAGCTTCAGGTTATTGAGCGATGTAAAGCATTTCGGGGTGTTTTACGAACTTTGATCCAGTGGATGATGCTTGTGCCAAATATGAACATGGTAAAGTTGTTATGGCAATAGTTATAACCGTGTTATTAAGCTTCATTTCCGTCGTAAAGATTAAACAGTTCTTCCATTTAATTAATTATTTACATAACATAACAATTATTTTACATTAGATTCACCTAAAAATCAGCCATTAGTAAATAACATAAATTAAAAGATTTCTCTCAATAAGATCTAGAAATAAAAAGTGTGCACTGCAATGAAGTCTATTTTTTAATGATCATTGCTTGTTAAATATTGAAATCATCAAAATCAAACCAACTTACTTTGTGCTCCAATAAATTTTAGTAATTATTATAACGCTGGACCTCCTCACGCCTCTCTTTTTAAGAATCCTTCCAAGTTCGGCTTCTCCTTTTGCTGTCGAAAAATTTACAACGTAAAAGCTATTTTGCCTATTTTATCTATGAAAAAAGAAATCTACTTTGCTTGATAAAGAAGTTTTAGATTTTAATCTATTAAAAAATAAATCAACTTAACTAAGATTTTAAATATAAAATATCTGAAAATGTATGGCCTTACTTATGAACATCTTTCAAAAGATAAACGATGCTTGAACTATTGGCATCTCTTACCGTTGGATAATGACAAACAGTGACAGGGCTAACTTTAAACATTGATTAACTATATAGATCGTTCATAAGTAAAGGGGGTTATTGTTTAAGGTTATTTAAAAAGCTAAATATTTACCTACTGGTGTAGGTAGCTTGAGTTTTAACAACAATTACTAACCACAGTGAGCTTCGGATAGATCGAAAAGATTTATTCCGTTCTCTAGAGCAGCCATGACGACATCTTCAGCGTTATCCTCGTTCATCAGAGTCCATATCCCGAGGCCGACATTGGGCACCCGTAGGCCTGACTTGCCGAGACTCTTGTATCGGAGCCCTGGGGTTACCGACGAAGCCACAGCCGAAGGGTGCCCGGTATAAACGGTGCACATAGGACGCGTCAACGCCATATCACCTATTATTTAAAATTGTTATAGTGATTTTTGTTTTTGAATCATAGCGCTCGCTCGCATTGTAGATATTTTTAGCTATCGTGAATAAGCCCAGTCAGATTAAATTTGTGCTGAATATTTTTGCTAGGCACGCAGTTTTTTTACAATAGTATATAAATGTTTTTGAATAAATAATAATCACCTTTATCTTGGAAATCTCCAAAGAGCAGCTCCGCAGTCAGACCTCGG
The DNA here is from genome assembly GCA_951804965.1 of Horisme vitalbata. Lineage (NCBI taxonomy): Eukaryota > Metazoa > Arthropoda > Insecta > Lepidoptera > Geometridae > Horisme > Horisme vitalbata. The sequence continues at coordinate 3,802,852 of OX638089.1, forward strand.
ACATAATATAAATATTAGAATTTAGTTATTTAGATGATACGTTATAATATTTCTGTACCTTTATTTTGTTTAATAGTGGCTTGGCTACTGATTTATACCTTGATTAATTATGATTATGTTGCTATTTTTTTCCTCTAAAACATTACAATTCGTATCAAGAAATCGTCGGTCAAAAGAGGAATGGATGAGGTTAATGCAAATGCCCCGGAAAAAAAATTTCAAAATGAGAAAAATTATTGTTATCATACTCGTTTCCGAATGATTCGCAATGTATTCCCGACTATTCCGAGATGAAGATGCTACACTCTTGCCACCGTGACACAAAATTACGTGACAAAATCAAACGAGAATATGAAATATACTCACCTTGATCTAGCATCTGTTGGGAATGGGCACTAAAGTCGTCCATACAGTCCAGGGACGCTATCGGAGCACGACATCTGAACAATACAGATATATTTGTGATTTAAAATGGCGCCCCACAATGTAACCGCTACTACATTTTACAATAGTTTTTCTGTGATCTAGATCGGTTGGGCTATTTATAGATCTAAAGAAAATTTTAAAATTATTATTTCTTTCGTTTTTAATTTTAGGTGTATAGTCACGCACGCGTAATGATACGTATAGAATCTATAAGCTTCCGAATTGATGTATACTCATATACATTACTTAGTAGCTCGATCGTGTAATAAAAAAAATAACCTTTACTTACAGTCGGGTAAACGGCCAATTAGTAAATAAATAAACCATCAAGCTGTATATTTAATATTGGCACCGTATCATGTACACATTACTACAATGTGACATTTGGAAGTAAACTTGACAAAACCCCATATTTATAAAGTAAAAAAGTTTATGTATTCATTACTTTAAAAAAAATCGTATGTACTTTAGCAGTGGCTCTTTATGAAGTATAAATTATAAATTATATTTACATGATCGGTCATGGATAATTAGAAATGGCTCCGATGGTCTTTAAAAATATTTGACTTCACTATTCGTAGTTTTGACAAAATGTTCACTAAGTTCACCATTCTTACAAATTAAATGAATACATTAAAGCTCCTCTACACGATGGGCGATCATACTAGCCTACTACGATGGGCCAGTGTGTGGAGGGCGCAATCGTGTCGGTTGGCTTATGACTTGGCGGAATGGCGATAGGATGGTGTCTGTTTTTCGTCCGCAAAGGTGGGTTAGCGATGGTTGAGTGTGGACGTTCGTACTTTGTATTAACTTACGATTTTTCGGGTTAAAAATGAAGACTTCATGGCCTCATCTTGAAGTAATGGATTTTTTAGAACTATATCGGGGAGAAAGCGTAATATGGAATAATGCTTCCACGTCCATATGAGATAACTATCTAATCACAACTGAATGTCGCCATCGTATAATCGCGTTTCAACCATCGCATGGCCATCTCATTGGTCCAGCGCTGGACCATCATGTAGAGGAGCCATAAAACTGACAAATGTCTATGTGCCATTTTATTTGCAAAAGTTAGGAGTATACATTTTGGAAGCTCTGGGTGTATACAAATAGGTTGCGCGTGCGTGACTGTACTTGTTATTGTTTTGCTAAACTTTTAAATACTGTGGTACAGTAGTACTTGCAACTTCTATTACGTTGTCTTCGTCACCCATCTGTTAAATATCATCATCATTATCATCATCATCATCTTATAGAATAAAATAGCGTATAATATATGTAGATAATTAGCCTAACTTCCTATTAGTATTTTTTAGAATATGTTCTGTAGTTGTAGAAATTAAAAACACATTATTTATTTTACCATCCAACAAAAACCTTGCATAATTTATATAGAACGTTAAAAGATAACTAAAATAAAAAAGTTCCGATGAATTGAGAACCTCTACCGTTACCTTTATGTCGGATAAAATTTTTATTATGCAATACTTTACTTGCTTTGTATCTAAATAAAAGTTTTTAAATGTTTCTCTCAATCAGGTAGGTAGATGTTGTATCACAAAAGTGTTAACATTTTCCTAACGAGGTAAATCAAGTGTCTGTACTGAATTAGTTTATTTTGTAATCATAAAAACGACGAAAGCTCGACGAGTGAGCTTTGTTGTGTATGCATAATAGTGCATATGTATATGCATAATTTTGAATGCATTAATTCATTAAAAGTATGCGTTTAAAAGCTGGAACCGCTATAATAATCTACTTTCAATACATTTACACTTATGAACCCATTTATAAAACGGATTATTTTCTATGGTTACTACGCTAATATAAATGATCTTTCTATTAGTGTTTTTCTAAAAGTGATGGCACATTGTTCTTAAATTTTATGATATTTGAAGGACATTTAACTTTACTGTCAAATAAAAATATTTAAAAAAACACGAAATGTGAAAGATTTTTATTTAAGAAGTTTTTTTGTGGATCTAGCCAAGAAGCAAGACCGGTTAAGTGCGATATAACTCACCCGCGGGTGACGTCAATGGCGTGCGATACTAATTAGTAAGGTTTCTTCGTAATTAAAATCTGTACGTCCTATAGAAAGGGGGGGTCATCATCATCATCATCATTGATCATTGATAATGATGATGATGGATGATACTGTTCAAATCAAGCCTTTTTATTTGATACCCCACTCGACCTATCAACCCCCACTTTTATTTATCAAATTTCAGGTTTCTAGCTTTGCAAACTTCGGAGATTATGGTCATTTTTTGGATAGTTTTTATCATAAAATGAAAACCATGCATTGTATAAAAAAATATAAAAAATCTTTGAACTACGCTTATTGACCCCTTTCATATGATATGCCACTCGACCTATGGGCACCAGTTTGAAATTTTGACGTTTCTTTTTTTGGACCTTTTGGGGATGGAATGAATTTTTTTTTTACTGGATATCTTATTCAGTCAGTGCATTTTAAATCTACACCAAATTTCAAGTCAGTAGCTTATGTAGTTCCTGAAATAATCGGCTGTGACATACATACGGACGGACGGACAAAGCGGCACCATAAGGGTTCGTTTGACCGGTTCTGTAACGTCACCCTAAAAACGAAACAGGTTAATTTTATAACATTCCCATATTTTTTATATGGAAATACAAATAGTTTAATTTTTTACAAATGGTTCAATTTTAGTCCTAGACTATTCATGGCAAATGAGTTATATATTTATGTATTATGTAGAATCGCGCAAGATCTCAAACAATCTGAACTATTGAATTGATGCAAAATTTTTGACGTAATTTTTGACAGTTTTTCACGTTAAGTTTACGGTATTTATAGGAATCCATGGTAATATCCTCATCATTTTCCTTAGACTTTACCGAACGCCAGTGTGAAGCAGAAAAGCATTTCCTATAGACCACAGCTAGATGTTTGGTGAATTGAGTCAAGTTACGCATTTCAGTGTGCTTAGACCATTTTCTGTTTACCTTTATATCTGATAATTCAAATGTTATTCGGATAAATACTTATTGAGTAAGTGGGCGCCACGCGCGACTTCATCCGTGTAGAGCTTCGCTCACGGTTTGCTGCTGAACTACAGCAGGGCCTTAATTCTAGGAGTATTTGCATAGTGCAGCCCTGCATAGTTTACCCCCTTATTTGTAACCAAATGTCATTTTATAACGCTTGTCAATGGCTCTGTCTTAAAAAAGGTGACATAATATTTTTAACGCCATTATTGGTATATGAGGGACACCATTTTTGTGTAATAAAGTTGCCATTGCTATAGCAGAAAACAGGACCTAAATGAAGACTGGACGACTGGACTTATAAACTGTTACTACGTTGCGTCATATTATTATGAACAATTATTATTATAGTTGATTCTGCCGAAATTGTGGAGTGGGACTGGGAAATTCCCCAGAAGCCATTTAATAAAGAAGTGATCTGAAGTAGGTATCTGAGGCTTATAGAACTGTTATGAATAAGAATAAGTAGGACTTACACTCCAAATATCACTGTGACTGACTCAGTACTTCAGTTACTCACTCAATGGCTCAGATTTTTCAGTGTCATATTACTAAAATATCTAGTTTCATTTTTCAATGTTGTGATTAGTGATCTTTCACATTTTGTGTTTTGAAAATATGATTTTCAAGACTGATAATATCATGATGGATGTAAATTTTTATTATTTCATAGAATTTCAGAAAACAATGATATAACTACTGTGCATTCATATCATGCGAAACGGTTTTGGAATGCTATGGCTTTTATTGTGATTTAAGATATGTTTGGTATATTTTGTACCATCTAAAATGTTATCTATTTTGATCGCTAAGGGCTATTCATAATATCGCAAGTTAAAACGGTGCAGAAGACAAGTAAGTAAACCAGGTTATATCAGGAAGTGCTAAAAGCTACAGGTGTAGAACGAAGGATATCACCGTACCTTGACTTGGCAGCCGGCCATCTCCGAAAAACCAGCATGAGGCAAGCCAAGCGGCGTACTCTTATGCTTCACATCTTAAGCTATTGTGAAGAACTGACACACTTGTCAATACCATAACATAAAGGCTAGAAATAGTAGTTTCTTCATAATAGCCACAGATTTGTATTGTATCTGTGGTACCTACTCGCATGCGACGATCGCGGTGCGCGATGCGGCGGAGTGCTCTCTGCATGACGTGCTTGAGAGAAGACTTATCAGGCTTATTTTGAAATAGTACCATCTCACATGCAAAGTCAGAGCCAGTAGCTACGTCACGTAATGAAACGACGCAGCTCGACTGCTGTTACGTAGGTATCTGACTATTTGATGTAGGCCTACTCTTGAAATTGCTTTTAGTAAAAGCTGTGGGAACATAACATAATGCAGTGATCAGTATCGGTGGTGGTGATAGGTCTTCTCCCGGCGCGGCGTATAGTTCTCTAGGGTCCAGTTACCGATATATGGTGGGCATGGGGTTGGAGTCGACGCTGACGCTGTCGGGAAGGCCCAGCGGCGTGTGAGGAGTGCACCGACTGATAGTGGACTCGCTGCGTGACATCTGCGAGCCCTCCTTGCCGCCATCCGCGTCCACCCCCCTGCCTTGCATCTCTTGTCTCCTCATTCAGCTCCTACGCTATCACTGCACCTTAACTTTCTACTTCATCTTAACTGTAACGAAACGTTTGACACGGCTCCCGACCGGCCCGCGAACACTCCGCACTAGGAAGGTATAAGGTCTACTTAAAGGACACACTCGAGGACAAAGGGGAGACAGAAGCATGCATGCCCTAACGCTAACAGCTAGCCCACTAACGGGTGATAGCGAAATCTGCTCGTTCACGACGAGAATTACATCTAACACTGTCTATCGAACCTAGTCACGATCGAAAACAAAGGCACGGGTAAACACTCATTCTAGTGGAAAGGTAAGTTGGAATTGTCTCAGTGAGGTAACAGGGAGTGCAGTTCGTCGGGAATTGAAGCCACTCACCGGGGTGCCTGTAGGATTTACGCACTGATAATTCTAGTTGTTCGATGCGGAGAAAAGTATAGAAACTGGTGGGCGTCGTACTGCGGGCTGCGGACGAGACGGGGTAGCGGCAGGGCGCGCCGGCGGAGGGGGGGATGGCTCCGCACCGCCGCGGCCTGCGCGCGCCGCCCAGCCACCCCCCGACTACAGCCCACACCACCACCTACCACCCACCACCACCCACCGACCTAATTTTTGCCGAAAAATAGAAATAGGGGCTTCGACAGCTACTTTTTCTAAACGTTCAAATTAATGAGGACCAAGATTGATTTGTTATTATACCTTGATAGCTCACGGGGTAAAGAAGTCATCTTCGATTTTTCTTAAAAAAATACTGATATCGCCAACAAAAAAAAACGTAACTAGATAATCAGTGCAGTGGTTAAGGGGGATCGTAGGTTGCATAGAAATCAATAGTGTCACTTAATTATCCATTAGGTCTAGAACTAGCCGTCTGCTATGGGGCGATACCTTCATAAGACGGGCACAGTATACCAACAGGTGTCTTAGAGTGACGAGCTCCGCGGCCGGCGTCGGAGCCGTCCGCGAACTTGGACGTTATCCAGCCTCCTTTAAGTTCACTGATTGGACACTGACATATTTTTGTGAGTAAATTTTAAATTAACATCGGTTATCTCCGCTGCATTACTTGAATTTTTGTTTGTTTTTTTTTCTGATTGCTTTTTACGTTGTTTTTTTTATTTTCTTCAGAAAACAAACAGTATTTATCTTGCCAAATATGTAGCAGATGTAAAAATTGATCATCTAAAATATAAATATCTAAAAAAATCGTACTTAAATTTTCAAAGAAAATTTTTATTCTGAATATTTTCTCTAACTTTGATTATGCGTTGAAAGCAAGCAGTGAACCAAAATAAATAAGTTAATAAGTGACAGCCAGTGACTTGGTTAGTGATTCAGAAACCCAGGTAAGAGCAAGGAAATCAGTGAATGAGAATCTGGAAATGGATCATCTCCAATTAGAAAGTCTGTCAGCGAATAAAAGCTTGACACTGGAGTACAAGGGCCCCTATTTGGTAGACGAGTGCTCGCGCGTCAATTGTGCACCTGAACTTTGATGTCACTTTACATTTATTTTTATATAATATTAATTAAATAGTACAAAAAAGCCATTATTATAATCAAATTTAAATAACCACTTATTCGTATTACATAATTTTAACAAATAAAACACTGAAATTCGAATCTGTTTTTGATTATTCAGTTTACAATCAGCCCTATGCTTATAAAACAGCTTTTTTGAAAGGTTATATTAATTATTACGACAGTTCAGACATACCAAGATATGATAATCGGCACAAATCTACTTAGAACATAGTACAGATGACTTAAAAGTAAGTTTAAGTAGCACCTATCTTGGCGTCTCGTCTGCAAAACCCCCATCAGCCTTATTTCTAAAAGACCATCAGCATTATTTCTAAAAGACCATCAGCATTATTTCTAAAAGACCATCAGCATTATTTCTAAAAGACCTAAAAGCAGCTCAATTTTCATATTGATCATCAAAGGCATGGTTCCCTTAGCTATAGCTTAGCCTCAAAGGGTATAAGGGGTTTAGCGAGTCCGAAAGCAATGCTATGTAAATAGCACTGCCTGACTTGTTTCACAGTTCGATTGGTACTGGTAACGCCATATTATTCTACAAACAATTAAAATAAAATTGAGAATATAAAAAAAACAAAAACTTATAAAGATAAAGCATAAAAATGAAAAACTCACCACAATTTTATAACTCACTTCCTTCTAAAAAACTTCCGTAAACGCACGCGCTGGGTCATTTGACTCCAAAATCAGTTTACGCTGTCAATGTACTAACAATCAGCTCGTTCAAATGCCAGTAAACTGCTAATTGCATAGATTGATTAATTGAGGTTAAATGGATGCTCAAGCATAAAAAGCCGCATTTTGCGAAGATATCCAACGAAATACAAACACTGCGGTACAATATACGCCATGCGTGCACTCCAGTGTTAAATAACGATACAATTTTAAATGCTGATGACCTTACACCTGGGGCTAGGGAGCAGCATCTACCTAAACTCAAAACTAACAATGTTAAGCCACCAAAGCTCGCCAAGCGCGATGATTAAGAATGGCTTAGCAGGTACGTACATTCTACCTCATAGGAACAATATCCATAATAATTTGAGTTGTACCCAGTGAACCAGACCTTCATAATAGAGTCTATGTGCTGTGATTTTGTACTGTAAAATGGCCATACCCAGGGCAGGAGGGTGCTCGTGGTAGATCCATGCGTCTCTGCAGACTGACATCGCTGGCTGAGGCACGCCAGGGTCGGGACTCCTGGGTACAGCCTGGAGTGTCGCACCCACCCACGCTATCCATCGACTCATCTGTCACAAAAAATAGTACCTTATTATTTCTTCTTAATCAAAAGTCAATATTTATTTATTCAATAAGAACTGTAAAGTCCACTTTGAATCATCCTTTTTAAATATTTTATAATTATATATCATATCATAACATTCTCTTAACAAACCTCTAAAAAAACAAAACCCTCCATTAATTCTCCAGGGAATCAAAACTATGGAGGTAGACCATGGCACTGAAACTCGTAACAAATATCTGCAGGTCTTGCAAACATTAAGAAAAGTGGAATCAAACCCACACTTTTTGCGTCTGGATATTCTCCCGTTGAGCCCACAAGGGCCAAACAAAGAAAGCAAATATCCACTTGAAAAATAATTCGCAACATCATTAAAAACGTCTTAAATAAATTAGGGGCCAATTAGGAGCCAATAGCTTAACTTCTAAATCCATTAATATTTTAAAAGAAAAGGGTTATAATCATTTAATCCTCGTTTTAGCGTCTAAGCGTTCATAAACGGTCAATAACTTTTTCTGACGTTTATTGAAGCTCATGAATATATTTATCGACTTTTATGAATACATTAAAAATCTGTCTAAAGATATAAACTGCCTTTTCTTATCATTGGATAATATAAATAGAGACGTGGTTAACCTTAAGCTATTGTTATACATAGGTACTGTGTTTATGTATTTATGAAAGGTCCTTAGGGTTGTAAAGGGTACTAGGTGTCCCAAACCTCATCTTTGGAACCCAAGCCAGCCTCACCTGCCCATGGTGCACCCTACTTACTAATAACGGGGCTTAGGCGGCCGGCTGATTGCGGCATAGTGCAGCCTAACACCGGCACAGCTAAATCCCCTAGCCGCCGTCGGGCAGCAGCGTCGACGGTGTGAGAAGTTGTGCCCTGCGATCCCCAACACGCATGCTCAGCGTGGGGACTCTGGGCATAGCCCCCTTCATTAGGGGAGGTGTGTATGTGTATGTGTGTGTGTGTGTGTGTGTGTGTGTGTGTGTGTGTGTGTGAAAGGCCTTAAAGTGGTGGATGTGTGTGTGAAATATGAACGTATGAAATCTCTTTCGTATGAAAGTGCGTGGGTAGTTCTCACCTTGGCAGGATCCTAATCTTGAGAGATTGATGAATATTCCGTCACCATCAATACTCTGGCTGGACTGTGGCTTGGTCAGCTGTGCGCTGCATGCCTTTTTGAGTACACTCTGTGGAATACCTAATAGTTTTAATTAAAAAAGTAAAAGTTAACAGAAGGTCGAAGACGCACGATTTTTAAATCGTAAGTAGAATACGTAACGTAATAATTAGGGGAAGCCTATGTCAAGCAGTGAACTGCATTAGGCTGATGATGATGATGACGTAATTTCAGATGTTTTTCAAATGTATTTTTCAATGTCTATACCTTATTATCAGTTCAATTGATTAACTTTTTTACGGAACGTAGCTAAGGTTTATCTAAAATATACTACGCTTACCGCGATGCTAAAGAAGCCAATTTTTTAATATGTCGTACACATAAATAACATTTTATCTCATGAGTTTATACATCATCATCATCATCATCAACATATAGCAGACCACTGCTAGACTTAGGGGTAGAACAAACAACCTTAGTCAACAAATATAGTAAGCTATCGAGGAGTGACTGGCATGAGTATAAGGAAAATTAATAATTCGTCAAGATCCAAATCATTATCTATAAGCAAATACAAATATCGCCAAAACAAATACAAATACAAATATAGTCGAGATTGACAGGATTACGTGCTCTCCATAAAAAAACGATCACCTGAAAAAAAAACTACAATGGCACCCAATAGATCAGGAATGACGCTGAGCTCAAACGCAAATATCTAGATACGCAAAATGACGCTCAAACGCAAACGTCTAGGAACAAAAAATTAAGATAGCATGTCCAAAACATGTTATAATTTAGAGTTGGTTCCATGACGCAACTATGAATAGAAGATAGGTAAGGGGATGGGCTTCCCCCGAGCCTGTATTCCAGGAAATATCTTGCACTATTTAATATATTGCATTTCGATGTGGGCTCTCGGCGGGTGAGAGCGCTCCGCTCATTAGTCTTCGGTTTTCGGGAGAGTTCAGGAGCGGTGTTCAGTCAGTTATTGTCTATACGTGTTTGTGATCGCGCAACAGGCAGCTTTAACGGCCAGACACATTGAAGGTAGCGTAAATAAATAATATTGTCTTTGTTTCAATAAACCTCTTTGTAGGAGCTCATAGAATTACTAATCTTATTTTACAATCTATTTTCAAACTAAAAGCTCTTTAGTTATTTAATGTATCGGTAGACAAACAAGTTTTTTGCATTCACAAAGCTTTTAATGGTATTTTTTTTTTAGTTTTAAATTATTTCTTCAATAAAATAAATCTGTATTGTTAGGAGTAAATCTATAAATAAAATAACAAAAAAAAGTACATTAGCATAATTATAATGGGAATAGATTTGATTTCTGTAATTGTTTTTATTTTTTTGATAATAGAATAACATTTAAACAGTTTCGGTAGGTCACATCCTGATGCTAGTAGTTAGGTACCTCAATAAACGTAAAAATAATAATTTATAATATTGAACTTGTATAGTACCACGATACTATTTCATGTAGAAAGAAATTACGACGGTAGTTCAGAAGTCCAGCCTGACGTATTACTTTACATAAACTGAGTAACGGCAAGGTTCTCGTCCCATATAAATACGGGTATTTTTTAAGTGCATTGGAATATTTTGCATCGACAAAAGAAATTAACGCAGCCGTACCGATTCCTCTTGCCTTGTTGGACACAAATATAAAAGTTAACATAGTATACGTTTAATTATCAGATAAATTACACTGCTAAAAATAATTGTAGGTACTTAAAATAAGAAAGTTAAAACGCACTTTATGTTACAAACTTATTATTATTAAATTTAAAGTTAGATCGAATACTAAAGTAGCATTAGCCATTTATTGATTATCTTATTCTTCTATATTCGTAATTTATAAACTCTAAAACAAAATAACTGATTTTAAAAATTATTACAGCTGAATAAGCTTATCAAGCCTATGCTTTAAGTTAAGCTAGCCTACGCAAACTTCATTATCAGCGAGTAAAAAATATGTATTGAATAAAAAAAAAAATATAAGAATCCTACAAAAAATACATAAATAGTGTGAATAACAATTATTTTTTTGGAAAATTCTCGTGTTTGTTCCCTCTTTGGAACGCCTAAACGGATTCGGATGGAACCTATAACGTCATAAAAGCTACTTTGTTAGATATAATTTAAATACCTAATAAAGGGTTCGGGCGTATTTTCCGGAAATTGACTCTCCCCGGCCCTGATTAGTGAAATATTGTTTCCCATTCAGGGTTTTCATACGTTCGGATTTCTAAAGTCATGTATGTTTTTTACTTCCCAGCTTTATCAAGGTTTTTCATTTGAAAACGGTTATTTTTCTAAAACAAATTCAATATGTATACCTAAACTAATTGGTAGATTATTTTATATTTCTTAGTTTATGTTTATAGCGAGGTAGGTTGTTTTATTGAATTGCAAGCGACCCGTCCCGGTTTTGCACGGGTGCAAGTTATATATTTATTAACCTTTCTCTTGAATCATTGTATCTATTTAAAAAAACGCATCAATCAAACATACATAGGGACCGACAGCGGATAGTGACTTTGTTTTATATTAAAGTTATTATGATGTAATTTTAATTTTAATTGTTCTGTTTAATTTTTTAACACTAACAATCTATCTCATTTATTCCCCCTGTGAATTAATTTAAACTTAATTTCCCCTGTGTTCTTGTATTTTATCTAGTGCAATAAATAATTTTCTATCTATCTATCTATAAAAAAAATATCAAGGTGGAGGCATAGCTATTGTTAGGCTATAACGCCCCTAAAACATCCAATAGCATTACAGTAATCTGAGGGAAGAACAGCGCAGACTGTGATTGGTGACTGGTGATTTTTACAACCCGCTACATGCTGAGATGAGGTCCATTTTACAGCAAAAGCTATTTGTTTGAGACTTTTTCGTATAAGCTAGTGACCCATTCTGGTGTTGGAGTTTTTAGGCCGGCCGAAGGCCTCCGACATGGCTTAACGACTGAAAAGCCGGGACCAACATCTTAACGTGCCTTCCGAAGCATGGAAGCGCTCAAATATCGAGCGAACCAAATCCGTTCAGCCGTTACGCAGGGAAGCGTCCACAAACATACTCAGACACACACACACACACACACACGCACACACACACACACACACACACACACACACACACACACACACACACACACACACACACACACACACACACTTTTACACTCATAATATTAGTGTGATTACTGCAGCAAAAGAGGCATTTATGGACGAACGTGTAAATGTAAGCCGAGTTAGCCGAGGCATACATACGTGAGTCCATCAATACCTAGTTGTGGCCAAGGCTTGTATAGTACTTTTCTCAAATAATGCATGGAAATTATTACTTTTCAAAATCAATGACGAACAACAATAATTTTTAACTCGCTGAAGTTTCATTTGTTTTTTTACTACAGCTTTCTATTTACAAGCCAGTTCAAAATTTGAGACAGATATTGAGTTTACATAGTTATTTATTTGGCCGCTAAAATACGACGGATATGGTTTTTCATGCAACGTTTGCCGGCCGCTTATTGCATGTACTTGACCAGTATAGCAATTTCCATTTATCTCAAAGAAGGTTCGCTCAATTTTCCAAGCATGTTTGAGAAAAAGCTATTATTACCATACACAATAATTTTAATCCATGATAAATTATGCGTTCTGTTATCTAATTTGGTATCTGACGGAGTATTAACTGACAATTTCATGCACGCTAAAACTGTTTGATTCCCTGGGTAAATAATTATTATAGAGATTTCAAGTTTCTTTTTAAATTAAAAATATAAATAACGTTTGTAAAAATGGCTCAAATTTAAAAAGACATTGTAGATAGGCCCCTAATTTGTTTCATAGCTACTGTTGATTTAGTTTTTGTTAGTGATTTGGGGTAATAAAAAATTTTAAAACATCGTTTCTCAGGTATGACTAAATTTCATTTTGAAGTCGATGAAATTTTTATTAGTCGCTTTTTTATTTCGCAATTTTATATTCAAGTATAAACTGGAATACCTATTTCTCTGTAATAATAATAATAAGGTAATCGCTTAACCGGGGCTGTATATAGCCTATAGCAGTCCACTGCTGGACATAGGCCTCCCCTAATGAGCGCCATTGCGCCCTGTCCTGAGCTCGACGCATCCAGCTTCTAACAGCAGCCTTTCTCAGATCGTCATCCCATCTGACCGGAGGGCGTTCTACACTAGGTACGTTTGCCGAACCGCGGTTCTTCGGCAGATAAATAAATAATAGCTAATTGCTATACGCCGCTCGATAAAACCATTGTAACAAAAACGTTAAAAATACAAGACAAGCAGAGTTTCTTGCCAATTCCTCTTTTTTCGGTCGCGTTACGAATTAGTGTAACTTAAAACAATAATGATTGAAAGATTCCTATTAAATAAGTTTTTTTTTTTTTTCATTTTAATTTTCAATAGTAGTCTAGACGAATGCTAAAGTTTTCTGCCTTTATTAAATGTTTGATTTTCTGAAATGTTAACCCTACTCCCACCCTCAACGTGCGGTACGAAGGTCACGGGTTCATAGAAGGGTCACGTGAAGGCAGGTCAGGACCGGGGTGATAAATATCTTTATTCAATTCAGGGATCACTTCGACGGGTCTTTGTTAGTAGATCAACTTATGATTAAATAAATCGCCAACAAAGATTTCAATACTCAATAATTTATCAGCCTAATAGCAGTCCACTGATAGACACCATTATAATCATCATCATCATCAGCCTATAGCAGTCCACTGCACATAGGTCTATGAGCGCCATTACAGAGCGGACATAGGCCTCCCCTAATGAGCGCCATTGCTCCTGTCCTGAGCTCGACGCATCCAGCTTCTACCAGCAGCCTTTCGCAGATCGTCACCCCACCTGGCCGGAGGACGTCCTACACTACGTTTGCCGAGCCGCGGTCTCCACTCAAGAACTCGTTTATCACAACGGTTATCGGTTCTTCGGCAGATATACCAGTCTACTGCCGCTTCAGTTTACTAATCATATGGGCTAAGTCGACAACTCTGGCTTTATGTCGGATAGTCTCAATGATTTATAGCTTTCCATAATATGTATAATATACAGGACGGTGTTATCAGCTTTTTAAGATAATTATAGACCCTGTGGGGCACAACAATTATAAATAGGAGGGAGGAGGACGTCAAAGTAAATCTTTACGTACATTTTTAACCGACTTTGAAAAAGGAAGAGGTTCTCAATTAATTGGTATCTTTTTTTACAATATCACAATTCGTTCGTTAAATAAGTAGGTATTATATAGGCATATTACGTTAGTCAAATTGTGGTAGATTCATATTATTATTTTATATAATTGGTAATTTATTTTGGTAATTAGAACTTGTCATTGAAATATTCGTTGATTAACACGGTCAACGAATATTATAAATATAAGCATTTCAAGCTTGACAGTTGGCTGATTAAAGCATATCGCAGCCTGACTTAACTCCCTGTCCGCCAACCGGCTGCAAAGGCCGGGGCGGGCAGTGTGAGTATGTGTTTCCTGCGATCCCTAACCCTCATTCCCAGCGTGGGGTTTATGGGCATATCCCCATTATAAGGGGATACCTAGGTAGGGTAGATTTAGGGTAGTATTGTTCTTGTTGTGTATCACAAACTGAACTTAATTAATCTATCTACTTTAAACAGTGACACAACTGAAGAAATAAAGTCACATCAAACAATTTCTATGACGAACTATGAGCCTATATGTAAAAACAAAAAATTGTGCTTTATGACCTGACTTAGTAACTTGATGAACGAATGCGACCTTCGTGAAATATATGATGAAGTAGATAGATTAGTGAAGTTTACAACAACAACAACACCAGCCTATATCAGTCCACTGCTGGACATAGGCCTCCCCTAATAAAGAGGGAGCTAGTGACCAAATCTGGTGTCGGAGTTTTTAGGCCGTTAGGTTAGGGGGTTAGGGATTAGGGTTAGTTGCGGGTTAGGGATCACAGGAAATTCCTCGCTCAGTCTACGCTGCTGCCCGTTGGCGGTCAGGGAGTTTAGTCGTGCTGGTGTTAGGCTGCGATATGCCGCAATCAGCACACCGTCAGGCCCAGTCTGTCAGTAAGCAGGGTGCACCATGGGGTGGGGTTGGTTTTAGTTGCAAAAGTGTCCACGGAAACCCCTAACATACCTTACAGATCATATACATCCAAGCGCTAATATGAAAAAAACTTTTTCAGTCCTTAAGCCATGTCGGAAGCTATATTTGTTATTGAAATAATTGGATATCGAGTGATATTTTATTTAAAGAGGTGTGACTCGATTCTCTGAAAGAAATCAATGTGGCCTTGACCTCAAGGCCAGGCCGCCGCCGCGCCGCGCCAGTGCGATGTGCTACCAATATTTACATTGTAGATGCACTTACCTTGTTGCGAATATCAGCATTTTCATGAGCTATACAAGGCAAGATCTCTTTATTTTTTAACTTCTTACCGTAAGCTGAGGATAACGATCATTATCATCATCATCATCATTATAATGATCGTTCCTAACTACATTAGTCCACTGCTGGACACAGGTCTGACCTAATGAGCGCCGTTGCGCCCTGTTTTGAGCTTGACCGCAACCAGCTTCTACCAGCAGCCTTTTGCAGATCGTCACTCCACGTTTTACACTACGTTTGCCGAGCCGCGGATAACGATGTATATCCTTAACATTATATTTTTAAGGACTTGCATCAGTGACTGACAATTCTTACTCACATCTTGTTTCTGTTACAATGTATTGTACCTAATGCTTATTTTTCAAAGCTATTTAATAAATTAATATTTTAACGGGAAGCAAGTGCCTTTGACATCTTTTCAAATTTTATAAACAGTTCTGTTTCAAAGGAACTCGTGGTTTCTACATTTTTATTTATATTCGCCAATGCCATTCCTTGTGTTTTTTATACAGATTTAAAATGACATGACATTTTAAATTCGAAGGGACCAAGGAGTTTGCATACACTTTCTGTGTAAATTTATGGAAGGGACATATTTCGTCTCAAAATTCGCACTCTACCGAATTATATACTACTAGCTTCCGCCAGCGGCTTCGCTCGCGCAGACACACACACACACACACACACACACACACACACACACACACACACACACACACACACACACACACACACATACCATACCTAGAGATAGTCAGTGGCAACAAAATTCGGGACATGACAATTTCCTTTATAATGATATTTTCTAGGCCGTGAAGGTTTGCTATTTTGCATAACTACATTCAGTGATTTTATATCTTCAAAAATGTCGAATAGTGCGAGCGAGTGGGAGTTATATAATAGCTAGACATATGCGGTCCAGTAGTTTCGGAGACTATTCAATGCAAACAAACAAACAATCAAACAATCAAATCTTTCCTCTTTATAATATTAGTGTAGAAGTGTAGATTTATCTGCTCTTCGTTATAATAAGCCTATGTTCAGTTTAGCAACACTCAATGTCACATAATGTACGTAACAAGAAACTTGTATTTCTTGTTAATTATTTTGAGAAAATAAAATAATAAGCCGTCATGTACGTATTTGTCCTTATAATGAGTAGGTAAGTAACCTGTACTTATTTAAATACTAGCTTCCGCCCGCGGCTTCACTCGCGTGGTACCCGGATAAAAAGTAACCTATGTGTTAATCCAGGTCATAAACTATGTATATTTCAAGTTTCATCCAAATCCGTTTAGTATTTTTTGCGTGAAAGAGTAACAAAAATTCATCGATACATCCATACATACTCACAAACTTTCGCAATTATAATATTTAGTGTGTGTGATAGTGTCATAGGTACAGTACGTAATAAATATATTTTTATCTTTTTTTAATGGACGTGGCTACATTTATGTGTTGCCACAGCTTTATGGGACGTACAGTGACCACAAACAAAGTAGGTACGTTTCATAAAGGGGTCCATATACGGTACGATTCGTTTGTACGATCCGTCGCTTCAAACAGATCGTAGCGACGAATCGTAAGTGTACGTCATGATCGTTGACGATTTACTTCAATGAAGACGATGTCGGAGATCGCAACCAAAACCCATGCAATCGTGAATATCGTAACGAAGAATCGATAGTGTATGGCTCTTTACGATCAACGATTTGAATTGGTCTCGCTCTTTCCTTCAGTTTTAACAAGTACAAATGGTTAATCGTTACGAACAATCGTTTCGTGTATGTTTCGTGTGAAGCGCTCGTGGCGAGGCTTACTTGACTGTTCTTAGCCGATCACCTTGGTTAAGCAACACTCCGCCCGGTCATTACTTGGATGGGTGACCGTTTAGTGATATTTATATTTGAGCGTTTCCGTGCTCCGGAAGGCACGTTAAGATGTTGGTCCCGGCTTTTCAGTCGTTAAGCCATGTCGGAAGCCTTCAGGCGGCCTAAAAACTCCGACACCAGAGTTGGTCACTAGTTCATACGAAGAAGGAAGGAAGGTTTCGTGTATGGGCGTCATTTTTGATGCAATCAATCGACAACGATTATCATCAGATCGTTCGTACAGACTAATCGTACCGTACCGGGCCCCTTAACATTGTAGCCGAGAGAAAATTAAAACAAATTCTAAAATGTTGTTTCTATGTGGGTAGTTAGGCACATTGGCACAGTGGTCATTCTTTGTTTAGTGTTGAGGTCTATCCTAATTATTATTTAATTAGAATAAATTAAGATCCTATCAAATCAGATTACTTTTCTTTTCTTATGAATCGACTTCGAAAAAGGAGAAAGTTCTCAATTCGTCGGATACTTTTTTATGTATGTTCATTCACCGATTACAATTATTTGTTTGAAAGAAGTATTCACAGGTTTTTCCATATAAATTCTAGACTTCAAACAGATGAGTACTTATGTATGTACTTATTTTCTTCTTGAATAGGTCTATTTTTCGCTTGTTATGGCAGTAACTGTTTTTAAAGTCGGTTTTTTTATGTTTATTTATTTACATTTACTTTTGCTTTAAGTTTATCATTGTCCCTAAATTAAGTTTATCTGTGCTTCCGATATGGTGGCATATAAACCACCCCACTAGCCTATATCAGCCCACTGCTGGACACAGGCCTCCCCTAGTAAAGGGGGATATGCCCATAATCCCCACGCTGGGCATGCGGGTTGGGGATCACAGGGCACAACTTCTCGCACCGCTGACGCTGCTGCCCGTTGGTGGCCAGGGGAGCTAGCTGTGCTGGTGTTAGACTGCGGTATGCCGCAATCAGCCGGCTGCCAGAGCCTCGTTTGTTAGTTAGCAGGGTGCACCACGTGCAGGTGAGGTTGGCTTGGGTTCTGAAGATCTGGGATGGAACCCCTTACAACACCCCTGGCATATAAACTATTATTCTATATATTATATTGTATTCTAAATTGCAAGCCCATTTCCTCTATTATTGGAATACTAATCTAGCGTATGCTTTTCGAACTTTCAAGGGCATGCCGTACCTCACCATATTTCTTCATTCCCACATTTTTTTTGTGGATTTCGAACCCGCTACTTCCTGATTTGGAGTCAGTAAAGATGCTAGGCGACCAGGGCGTTAATCAATTGTGTAATAAAGTGTCCTTGGGGTCTAATGGAGGTACGATAGAGTGATAAACCTTCATGGTTAAGTACGTGTTCATTGGTTAGTGGTTAAGTGAGGATTTCACACGGTGACATTAGAATGCATCATGACTGCTTCAGCTGTATAGGTTTTGATGAAGTGCTGACTTAGGGCTCATCTACACGAGAGGCAAATTGCCAACCGCAGATGGAACTCTAGCCATGGACACCTGTCCGTGGCAGCCGTCAACGCGTCAGGGGCAACCGTTGACTTTATAACAACGCTTGCCATTTTGTCGATCGCCATTTTGTCAGTAGACTGCAAAGAGTCGATGATGGGTGCTGCAGAGCTTCTATGTTAACGAGGCAACGGCTGCCACTGACGGGTGCAGTTGCCTCTGCCATTGACATCGTACCGCTTGTGTATATGAGCCCTTACACTACATAGGGTTGTAGGCTTTTGTCTTTAATTCATATGTTTGTCCACAGCACAATGAGGAAAAAGGTGTTGGCCGAGAAAACAGAGCGTGTAATAAAGCTCTTATATGGACCAGAGAGTGCGTTTCTCTTGAATGCGTACGATGAGATACCGGAGGATGCCAGGGTAGCTGCTATGCAGGCGATATCAAATGTAAGTTCTTATTAATTATTATGAATATTTTTACAAAATAAAATGAAATGGGACTGGTCGGGCCATGTCTGCCGCATGCCGGACGGGTTCTAGGGTTGGATACCGCAAGGTATCAGGAGACCACGCGGCAGACCGCGCCGAAGATGGAAAGACGAACTTGACTCCTTTATGATGGGTTGGCGTGGGATAGCGCTCAATAAAGAAGAGTGGAAAGAAGGAAGGGAAGCCTTTGCTCTGCAGTGGGACACTCAGGCTCATAATAATAATTAATAATAATAATAATAAAATGAAAGCCCCAAAAATTAAACGCTGACGAAATATGAAGTCCTCTGTCGCGCAGTGGGCGAAGGCCTGCCTGAGACGCAGAAGGTCGCGGGTTCGATCCCCGTCATGAGACAAAAGTTTGTATGATCTACAAAGAATTATCTCTAAGATCAATTTTTCTTTTTGATCGTTCAGGATGATTTCTATGATAAAATGTAATACAAAAATATAAATAGCAAGTACATTTTTTTTTATTTTCTATGAAGTAAGAATATTGTTTCTTCCTAATCTATGTAGATGGACTTTCACTTAAGGTGATGGTTAGGTAAAGCTTAATAAAATAATAGTTTATGATAAGAAAAAATATTGTGACTGGTAGGTATATCAATGGTGATAGATCACAACAAGAACAACACCAGCCTATAACAGTCCTCTGCTGGACGAAGATAGACCTTTCCTAATAAGGACGATATGTCGGTAATCTCCACGTTGGGCATGCTGATTGGGGATCGCAGAGCACAGCTTGTCGCACCGCCGATGCTGCCGCCCGTCGGCGGCCAGGGTTTTTCAGTTAGCAGGGTGCACCACGGGCAGGTGAGGTTGGCTTAGTTGACTGGTCTCGTGGTTCCCAAAACAAATACTTTTCTTATTTTGGAGCTATACAATGTCTAGCATTATATATTTACTAGCTGTCCCAACCGCAACTTCATTTGCTACACGCAATGATAACTTTAATTTATGGTTATTTTACGCTGAATGTATTGTTAATTGGGGTTGTTCCATCTTCGGGTCCCATAAAGAAATAGATTTCTTAATCTCGCGGAGCGTAATATTGCGTTAAAATAACAACAAAAACAAACAAACATCTTCACGACTTTTTCCCCATTATGGATATCTTCAGATATTGCTGAGTAAGCAAATCTATTGTGACCTTAACGGGAGTAGTCAGAGCTAACCACTACCTGGAAACGGTGAAGGAAAGCATCGTGAGGAAACCAGCATGCCCTCGAACTGTAAAGTTCGAAAGATATGTGCTAGGTTAGTGTTCCAATAAAAAGCGGGTATGGGCTTACAACCTGTCACGTGGAATGCTAGCTGCTTGCAAAAAGTGGGCATGTATCGAATGTAATGTTTAGACTTGCCTCTGACTACCCCCCATTGCGTGTAAATTTTCAAAATTATTTTATTTTATACTTATTTATTTGCTTATTGTGCATACTGCGACTTCTTCCGCGTAGAGATTTCACCCCTTCAGAATGGTATTTATAATCCTAGACTATTATAATCCTTTTTAAATGCATCCCTACTCCATGTTCAAGTTATGAAAACATATGACAGAACTGTCAAACTGAATATCCGACTTTAATCACTGAATTTTTTTCATCTTAAAATACACTACCTTTATTGTCAACACAAAGTTACAAAATACCATTCTACTATCAAACTTTCCATAAGAATTTTCAAAAAAAAAATCATTCATTCATTCAATTCTTGTCCTGATAATTATGAGAACAAAAAAACACCACAAGAAATATCCAAATCGACCGAGCCGTTCTCAAGTGTTGATTTTGCATCATCGTCATAATCATCAACCTGCCCTAATCCTACTCTAAGTGTGAACGGCAAAACATTTTTTTCCCTTCTATTTTCTTCTATCTTATCTATCTATCTATGAAAATATAGGAAAAAATGTGAGGGGGAGAAATGTAAGAAAGTGAGTGGTGAGATGACCTCACCACTCACTTTCTCGGCAGACCTTTGCTAGCACATCCTTGCAAATTCATATCTTACATTTTTCTTGTAACGTGGCTTTCATCCCTCCTCGTGATATTCCCATACAACTCTAACTTCACTTTTTCGTCACTGGCTTACTTCTCAATTTTTCCATCACTGTCTTTACTTTCGAGCTTCCTCTGACGTAATTACTTCCTACATTCCTTATCTTTTCCATCGCGATACATCCATCTCAAGATTCGCATCTCCGTCGCATGTACTCCATTTGTTCCTTTGTTTGCCCAACACTCAAATCTATACAATACAACATGTCTTAGTACTGTTTTGTAAATTTTCTCCTTGAGTTTAAGGAGAGGGGTCGCAAATTGACTCCATGACATGACGCCATTTGATCCATCCCACATATATTATATTTTTAACGTCCCGATCTATCTCGCCGTCGTTCTGGATCAGTGAACCGAGGTGCCGATAGTCAGAGAAGACTAGTACACGATCTTAGTGATTCATCATTTTAGGAAATATGGTATAGTCCTTCACTGTCGGAGAACTCCAAAGGCGTGGAACGAGAGCTTGGTGGTTCTGTTTTTTAAGAAGGGTGATAAGACTCTTCTTAAAAACTACAGACCTATTTCCCTCCTGAGCCACGTTTATGAGCTGTTTTCTTGGGTCATTACTAATAGTCTCGCCAGAAGACTCGACGAGTTCCAGCCACCTGAGCAGGCCGGGTTTCGGGGAAGATATGGTCAATGACCGAATTGATCCGAGTCACCTTCACCGAATGGACACCCTCTTGAAGTTGTTTCGGATACCTCGGGCAGATATTGCAGTTGGGTAGAAACTACTTCGAGAAGGAGGCCAAGAGGAGAATTCAGCTGGGTTGGGCAGCATTTGCAAAACTACGTCGAGTCTTCTCGTCACCAAAACCGCAATGTATGAAAACGAAAGTTTTCAATCAGTCCGTCCTCCCCTTCATGGCATACGGAGTCGAAACGTGGACACTCACAGTACGGCTAGTCCACCAGTTTAAAGTCGCTCAGCGAGCTCTGGAACGAGTTTCTCTGAAGGATAGAATCCGCAACGAGACTATCCGACATAGAACTAAAGTTGTCGACATAGCTCAGAGAATTAGCAAGCTGAAGTGGCAGTGGGCTGGCCATATCTGCCGAAAAACCAACAACCGTTGGGGTAAACGAGTTCTTGAGTGGAGACCGCGACTCGGCAATCTTAGTGTAGGTGTAGTGACGATCTGCGAAAGGCTGCTGGTAGAAGCTGGATGCGTCGAGCTCAGGACAGGGCGCAATGGCGCTCATTAGGGCAGGCCTATGTCCAGCAGTGGACTACTATAGGCTGATGATGATAATGATGATTATGAGGAAATATGGGAAAAACTGGATGGACCACCAAAGTCGCAGAACAGGTTCTCAGTTTTTATTGTCGATCTTCAGTCGGACACCAGTCCAGTTTTCCCCAGTGATGATCTTAAACATGCTTGCGGCAATTGATTTTTATTTACTTAGTTATAACAGCTTGTAGAACAGCACGCTGCCAGAAGTCACGTGGCCAGGCCACCCGCCCACAGTCAGCAACATGAGTTGAATAATATTTTTCCAAAGAGTGACTATATCGAACTTATTTCCTAAAATTATATTTATCAATTCCACCACACACTAGCCTATATCAGTCCACTGCTGCACATAGGTCCTTATAAAGGGGAACATGTCCCTAATCCCTACTCTGGGCATGTGGGTTGGAGATCGTAGGGTACAGCTTCTCGCACCACCGACGCTGCTGCTCATTTGTGGCCAGGGGATTTAGTTGTGTCGATGTAGGGTGCGCTATGCCGCAATCAGGCGGCAACCAGAGCCTCGTTCGTTATTTAGTAGGGTGCACCACGTGCAGGTGAGGATAGTTTAGCCACCGAAGATGGACTTTGGAACCCCGTACACCTGTGGAACCCCGTTGTTATAGGTGATGTAAATAAGTTATCAAAATCACATAAGACAAGCACTGTTTATATTTTAGTTATTGGATTCGGTATTATACGTGGAACACACAGAAAGTTTTTCGAAAATAAAATAAAGAGTTCTTAGGTTGTATTTTAACATGATATTGTAGGGAGACCCTCCACCAGATGGACCGATGACATCGTCAAGATTGCAGGTAATCTGTGGATGGAGAGTGCTCAAGACCGTTCGTCGTGGAATTCCTTGGGGGAGACCTATGTTCAGCAGTGGACTTCTATAGGTTGTTGAAGATGATGATGATGATTGTGACAATTGTGACATTTGTCTATAGTTTCGGAGATATGAGGGGTGCGCGGATAAGCTATATGTAAAAAAGCGTGTCTGCGGGAGGGCTTAAAAGTGCAATTTGAATTCTCAAAATTTCAAATTTTTTTTTTGCTAACTTTGAAAGTTCAAGTCGAATTTTGAAAGCTCGCTATTGAAGAAACAAAATAATTAAATTTTGGGCTTGCGTCTGAGCATCGGTGTAGTTGTGCGGCACCCAGCGTGAAACTATCCTCCTCACGCGAAGATGCACGTGTAAAATCTCTTGAAGGCTTCCTGACCCAATCTGCAGTACGTGGTGAATCTCCTAATACGAATTCGCCTATTGTCTAGGATTTAATTTTTACTGCTAGCACGTTTTCTTTCATAACAGCCGTCAAAGGGCGACTACTTCTTTTACTACTTTCTTCATCCCATAAAGTTAATCGACCGCGCTTGAATTCGTTATACCAACGACACATGGTTGCCTTAGAAAGGTTTTCAGCCATGCCATTCAGAAGTCTATCGTACAATTCGTCCGGTTTCAGACAAAATCGTAAAAGTTCATAGCACGAAAATATTCTCGATGCAAATCAATTTTTCAATGAGATACTAAAATTTCAATTAGTGTGCTAAAAAATGTGGAGGGCAATTTTGAAATTGAAACGTACGTATTTTTACTTATTCATATTTAAAAAAAAAAAAAAATAACTGGCTAGCCTCAAACATAAAAACTTTTTCGGAGTGGCCTGGTATTATGTGATATATGATGATGAAATACCGAACCCAACAACTTAACTTTTTTTTACTTTTAACTTTATTGTACACCAGAAATTACAAACACTTATCATTTAAAATAGATCCCAACCTAGGAAAATCTGTGTTGCGGGTACCTAGAAGTAAAGGTCATCGCAAGATGAAGTTGTATCGTATGAGTAAAGACATAACTTGATCTGCATGTGTATCTACGAGGCCTCTAATAACGTCTACATAGTGTCTACGAGACGCCTACGGGGTCTACGAGATGCCTACGATGCGATGCGTTTACGGTCTCTACGCATCGTGTCTACGTTACGCCTTCGCGGTGCCAGCGATTTGCCTACGCAGTCCTTATACGGTGCTTGCATTGTTTCTAGGCGGTGCTTACGTGTAGTACGTGGTTCTCATCACGTGCCTAAACGCTGCAAATTGCTAAAATTACATACTAATATGTTTTTTCTAAAGTATTTTTTTAACCGCATACCTTACCGACTGTACTCGTTCATAAAAAAATCATAACAGAGTTGAGTGACGCAAATTTAAAAAAAAAGTTAGCAACTGCAATTTGTAGTGATTCTCTATGGTTGAGTAATTACGTATTTTGCAATAGCAATTTGATAGCCACCACTACCCATTCGATTAAAAAAGTCTGTAAAAATCTAGGGGCAAGATAGTGCCCCAGCCAAGACGAGCCAAGCGAAGCGCAACCTACCTATTTTCGAAGCGTTTCGTCGTTTTTTAACCCTCTTAACTTGAGTTTGGACTAAACCAGTAAACTAAATTTTCGAGATCTGCGCTGTGATGGGCTAACTCTGTTGCAACAGAGTTAGCCGATTACCTGCAGACGTCAACAGTAGACTTAAAATAAAGTGATAAGTATTCGTATTTTCCTGTTTCCTGTTTAATTTTACAAAATAATGACAACATGTCAGATGTGAGTGAGACCTGACAGATGACTCAAAATTTACGACATAATGCATAAAAAGGGGAATATTTCCGTGCAGGTATAAAAAATCTACACTATAATATTTAAAATTCACCAACATCTAATAAATTTGAACGTTGCATCGCGTAAAGCAGCACAGGCTAATGCAATAAGGATTCTTACCACGATCTCTGTATAATCTGTTAATGATAGCTAAACCATAGACGAGACGTGGTACTAATTAGTTATCAATTAGGCTTTGATGTGGTACTAATTAGTTATTGATTAGACTTTGATTTGTAATACGAACACAGTGTAAGCCTCAGATCAACCCTATTAAAGCACTAAACTAAGATTAGCTAGTCTTTGTATACACCACGACCAGATGATCATTTTAAGTCTACTATTAACAGCGGTACCACGAGCAATATCAAAATCAAAATAAGTTTATTCAATAAGCACATACAGTAGACTTTGAAACGTCTATGTTTTTTGTACCAAACAGTGCAAGAAACTCTCTTTGGCTTATTTTTTTTTAAGTCTTGTTTTTACATAGTTTATTAATATTGTATTGTTTTTGACTATTATATTGTTTTTGAGGGAGTTGGAGACAGTTTCATCCCAAGCTTTTTTGTCATCTAAATAATCAGAAATTTTATATGAAGCTTTATTACGGAGGTTACGTTTAACTATATTTTTTAATTTATTTACCGTTATATTAAGCATTTGGGATTTTGTTAATAAATCGTACACAATTGCCCTTTAAAAGATTGATTAACTTTATGGAGCCTTATAGTAGGAACAGCTAGTTTATTTTTATTTCTAGTGTTAACATTATGATTGTCGCAAATTCCTCGCAAACATTAATATTTCTTTGATTTAATTACGCTAGTTTATTATTTTCATAATATCAGTAAGTAATAAATGTAAAAACGAAAGTATTTCGTTAGGTATCTTACACAACCAAAAAAAACTACCCCTATGCAGACCGCTTTTACATCTTGGTAAGTAAGTACATAGTAAAATAGTATTCTATTTACCTAGTCATTTCTGAATTTTAGGAAAGAAAACGTCCTAATATAAAACTAATCAAATCTGTAACCTTCGTTGAAGATTTGGCAATTTTCGCAATATTTCCTACTCGAAACTCTTTCCGAATCGCTCAGAGTTTTGTTTGGCAAATACACATAAGTCCTGATATTGCATACAAAATATGTAAGGTCGAGGCTTTTCAACAAGATCGGGTACACAAGGCGGATCAGAGAGCAGAACAACGTGACTCCGTTGTCCGCTGTCTCAGATAATACAGTTACAGTTCAATTCTGTCACAGAGTAAAATGATTGTGGAGGATTCAAAGTTCATTTTCTATCTTCGTAACATAAGCACATAAGGCATAAACTTCAGGAGGCCTATAACAACAGAGGATAAAGTTGGGCTATAAATTATGATGATGATGAACCGAAGCCTACCAAACAAACGGGTCTTCTCTTCTGTTCGCAGGGGACTGCATACATGGTATGAAGTTCTATGTTAAATATTAGCTTCCGCCCGCTGCTTTGCTCGCGTTAATGTGGATTCTATGAAATATGTATTCATCCCGTTTTTTTTGGAATTATCAAATACACAGAGACACGTTCACGAGAGATATTTTCAATTGTCAGCCTAATAAAGTACGAACTCTACAAAGTTTTAAAATTTTATCTTCACCCTCAGGAGTGAACATTTTTGAAAATGTATGCCTAAACTATATAAGATTGGCGACTTGCCCCGGCTTCGCACGGCTGCAATGCTGATATAAACCTTTCTTCTTCCACTATAATATCTATTAAAAAATGCGGCCATCAAAAATCCGTTGCGTAGTTTTAAATAGGGACAGACAGCGGGAAGTGACTTTGTTTTATATCATGTAGTGATAGTGATACGTGCAAAATTTCAGTAACAAAAGTTCACTTTGCCATTATCTTGTGGTAAAAGTTTTGGTTCGTTCTGAGATTTAAATCTTTCGATGTCGAAACTCATTCAACTTATTTATTTGTGCTCTGGGGTACTCGATATCATGTATGAAGTACTTGCCTACCTACTCCACTAATTTAATAATAAGTACCTCCTAATTCTTTTTATTTCCTTTTTATTATTTTTAACTTTGTTGGCCCAATTTTAACATGGCCCACCTGATGTTAAGTGGTAACCATTACCTATCATAAAGCATTGCATCTTAGATCACGTTTTTACGGAACGTACTCTACGATGCAACGCTCTACATCCATCAACTCGAGGCATGAATATGATAAGCCTCTTGTGCCTGTAATTTCACAGGCATCCTTACCCTTCAAACCGAAACACAGCTCAGCTGATTCACGGCAGAAATGGGCATGGTACCAGTACCTCGCTGGACGAGCCCTCCACAAAGAAATCTACTACCTTTTAAAATATATATAGTAAAATATGTATTGTAAAAGGTTGGGTAAAATACATGTCCGCCGTAGCCAAAATCGGACAGGGTCATCATCATTATAATCATTAAGTTTTTTTCAACAGAACCCGCATTTATTTCTTCTTATTGCAATAGCAAGACTTTTCGTAATCAGTCAATAAAGTTATATTGGCTATTGAAAGTCTTCAAACCAAGGTAAACTTTCTAGACTTTTCTCCAGCTTTTCCTCAGGGTAAAAAAGTCGTATTGCTTACAATCTGGTTTGAGCTCGAGGGGACATCGTGTTGTGGGCAAATACATTTTTATTCTTTTTAATTAAGGTATGTCGATATTTTATATAGTTTTATTTTAATACGAGGCACTAAATGGTCCCATCTTAGTTTACGAGCCATCGGGTCGATTTGAAAAACCCGTTTTTCAGGTTTAAAGAATTTAAAATAATAGAATAGAATAATAAAACATTTATTTCGACACTAGAGGGCAGGGACACTACATACCTACCCCCTTACTTATGAACGCTACTTAATGTTAATCAATGCTCAAAGTTAGCCCTGTCACTGTTTGACATTATCCAACGGTCAGAGATGGCAATAGTTTAAGCATCGTTTATCTTTTGAAAGATGTCATTATGTAAGGCCAGTATACTTTATAGTAGGTAAGTAGTTAGGTGAGTCTTTATAGGTACCTAAATAGGCTACTCTTATCACGCATAAATTTTTAGAGAAACCAATTTTTTCTAAATTAAGATTTAACTTTGGAAGAACATAAGTTTAAAAATGTTCAAGATGACATCCCGAAGATACCCTTTTGGAGTATTCATATTCATATATTTAACCATTATACGTATTGGAGGAAGAGTTCAAATTAAACTATTTTTAAAATATAATAGTTTCTGAAATATTATCAATTGTGCTTAAACTTTTTGGATAATTTTGGTACGTCTAGTAAAATTGAAGACAGTAGATCGCTTCCTTTTTTCGGCATTTTTTGGATGAGTTCACTAATAATGGTTTGTTAATATTTTTGAAGTTGATATTATTCAATACAATCATCATCATCATCATCATCCACTATAGCAGTCCACTGCGGGACATAGGCCTCCCCTAATGAGCGCCATTGCGCCCTGTCCTGAGCTCGACGCATCCAGCTTCTACCAGCAGCCTTTCGCAGATCGTCACCCCACCTGGCCGGAGGGCGTCCTACACTACGTTTGCCGAGCCGCGGTCCCCACTCAAGAACTCGTTTACCCCAACGGTTATCGGTTCTTCGGCAGATATGGCCAGCCCACTGCCACTTCAGTTTGCTAATTCTCTGAGCTATGTCGACAACTTTAGTTCTATGTCGGATAAACAATAACAATATGTCGGATAAACGATTCAATACAATTCAATACATAAATATTGCTTTGACATGGTGTTAAATTGAATATTACAGGTAATACATAGGTATTTCACATGAACCCTGTCTAAGGGTATGGCAATATAGTAGTAGGCAGAACGAGGCTTTGTAGGTACTTTTTTTTTACCTAGGCGTACCAAGGTAGCAAATTGTCATTGCGTTGATTAATCTTACTATTTTAAAATTGGTTCTTATTATACGATAATGCTGTCAATGATTAAAATTATTATACGTGTAAGTTTGTAACTAAAGCGAGTAGGTTTACAATCGCCTAGCGCGTAGCGTCACCGATGCACAATCGACGCAGTCATTTAAGTATAAACTTAAAAATTGGCTAATCTCTCAGTGCTTCTACACGTTTAAAGAATTTGAATCATTTAAACAATGATTTATTTACTAAGTATTTCATATTTTTTTCTGTGACATTTATACTTAGGTATTACAATTCATTGTCATAAAATATTTGTTTGCCTACCATTATAATGTTTTAATTATAATTATTGTGATTATTAATACTAATAATTAAGTTCTATTCTTTTTTGATGTGTAACCTTAGTGTTATCAATAAATGAACTTTGAACTTTGAACTTTAGGTATGTATTATTGTAAATTTTCATAGTAGTTGAACAAAGTTTGTATTCACTGACTGATCAGAGTTGAGAATCGATTTATTGTTGTCAAAGTTAATTACAGCCAAATGTAAAAGGATCGTAAAACAGATGATTTATTGCACGAGAGCATTCCGCGCGCTTTTCCCGAAAACACCTGAGCAATCGAATCAATAACACCTGCGGAAGTATCAAACAAGCGATTTGATTCTTATGTCATCATTTCCCTGCCCTGATCCCACTCTAGTCGGGGTCAGCACATGTTTTCTTTCTCCATTCACTCCTATCGGCTGTCAACTCTGTATTCACTTTTTTCACTCTCATCCTGTTTCACACATTCCATCCATCTCTTTTTCGGCCTCTTCAGACATATACTCATCACTCTTTATGTATGTATTTAGTGATATACAGTGAATTATACACTGTACCCTAGGGACAAAAAATTAGAACCTCAAAAATAAAAACTAAAGCAACTTAAGATTTTTGACGAAGATACAGCAATCGTCATGTATTCCTGTATGATGAACGATCACACATTTGTAAAAAAAATGAGAGCTCTAAGTAGTTATGTAGTCATTTTTCGGAAAGGGCCAAAGAGAAAGCCTTAAGAGAATAAATTATGCCAGTTTTTCAGACATCAAGATTTCTTTACTTTTTTTGTGTCAATTCTTGAAATAGATCAGTGATTAAGAAACCCGACTGCTAAACATTAATGAACTGAAAAGAGAAACTATCTATGGGAAGTTCGCGGGTTCAAATCACCCCTGGGTCAAAATTTTAGGGCTAAAACTTAAATACAAAAAATCAAGTATCACAATACCTATGAATATTAACATTAGTCAAACTAAATACTTTATGATGCTGCAGGCGGGGCAGCAGCATCGGCGGTGCGAGAAGCTGTGCCATGCGACCAATCAACAATTTTTTAGGGGAGGCCTATGTCCAGCAGTAGACTAATATATGCTGTTGTGGTGGACAATCCACACCACAACCACCTTGGGTCCATCAACATGAAGCATAAAGTTGACATCCTCAT
Organism: Horisme vitalbata; assembly: GCA_951804965.1. Classification (NCBI taxonomy): domain Eukaryota; kingdom Metazoa; phylum Arthropoda; class Insecta; order Lepidoptera; family Geometridae; genus Horisme; species Horisme vitalbata. Next base: position 3,833,442 of record OX638089.1, read on the forward strand.
GTGCTGTAATTTCAAGGAAACCCTTTCAACCGTATTATTTTGTTATAGTTCGATGCAGGGTGGGGGGATGTGGAAATAGCGGGCTTTCACGAGCTGGTCAGCGCAATGGACGCGCTACTATCGCAGGCTGCTCTCGAGGGCGAGGAGGGCGAGGGCGTGCCTCTCGAGCTACCACCGTCTGCAGCACCCGTAGCCGACCCCGTCCAGCCCGTGGACGAACACGTAAGTAGTGACTTTCATCTATCTTTTATCGAGCCCGTACTATCTTTTGTTGGACCTTTCAGGTTTTTACGGCAATGCCTGCCAGTGATCACACCAATATTATAAATGAGAAACTTTCGCGTGAGTATGTTTGTTCCCCCACAACACAGATTCGGATGAGGATTTGGTTCAGGATTTGATGAAACTTGGAATATACGTAGGTTTTCACCTAGATTAACAATTATGTATGCCTCTAGTAATCTTCTTGTTCTTCGTATGAGCTAGGGGCGAACTCTGGTGCCGGAGTTTTTAGGCCTCCGACATGGCAAGCCAGGACCAACATCTTATCGTGCCTTCAACAACAATCAACATCTTAATGTGCCGATTCACGATATAAATGCTTCTAATCGGGCACCCATCCAAGTAGTGACCGGGCGGAGTGTTGCTTAACTCAGATGATCGCCTAAGAACACCCAAGAAAGTCACGCCGTGAAGTCGTCATCATACTAAATAAATGATATACCTATCATCAATAAAGTATGATTGCATTCATTTTTTTATGTAATTATTAAGTGCACAAGATATCAACATTAGCATTTCATTTGAAAATAACACGTTAGTTCATATGTGAGTTTCAAAGGAGAATGACTAAAAGTTGTACCAAAAAATCTCATGCATCAAGATCAAAATAATAAAGTAATTATATTTATATGGTTTAGGACATTACGCGTCGGAGATTTGATTTAAAGTAACAAACTACCTGTACATGACGTTCCATTTCTTATGATTAATAAAACCTCGAATTTTGAAAGTGAATACGTCTTTCAAATAACACGTATAACATTATACTAATGGCAATTCTACATTATAATAAAACTAGAATAGAATAGAATTTTTATATTGAAACTATTATATTTTTTTATCTATGGTTACCGTTCATAGCCTGTCATAGAGAACTAGAATGCAATAGAAAATATTTAGATTTTTTTATATTAGGTCCTTACCTATGAAATTGGCGTTTTGTATGTAGAATTTCGAGAACATTTATTTCTCAATACATACATTTTTTATAATTTATTCTGTCACTACAAATCCTATTCTCCTATTTTGTGTGTATAATTGGAAATAATTCTAAAAAATATGCGTGGTCTTATTTAAAAAAGAAAACGAATATTAATAAAATACAACAAATAAAAAGCATTAAAAGCGACAACACGTGAAACGAATTGTTTTTAAGATTTATTTTTTGGAGATGAACTTAATCAAAAATATTATTTAACGATTTCATCAATTATTACAACAATAATCAGATTTAATTGTGTATAATACTGTTGAATTAAAAAAAATGTACAAAATGAAATAGAGAGAAAAACGACAATTTCATAGGATCTAACTCAGAAACCCGGGTTTTGTTTACAAAAAATAACTTGTATGGGAGTTAATACGACAAGACGTGTAGTAGATAACAAACAAAGAAATGAAAATAATAATTGGCCCAGCAACCGGAAGATACTTTGGGAGAATATTTTCATATTCTTCCGCTACATCCGCTTGATGAACCCCCACTTGACGCGTCAGGGGTGGGCACTGAATAAACTAATAAGCCACCCTAATCATGGGTAGTATGATTAACAAACTAATTAGTGACTAATATAATAATTCCTATATTAATATCGATAATTATGAAAGTTTAAAGTGCGGAGTGAGACTGGCCTGGCTTTGCTTAGTTTTTTGGGGTTACCTATAGAGTCCAGAAAAATAATAAAAACTTAAAGCAACGGTAATAGCTAACTGCGTGATCTCGGTTAAAATGAGAAATGGTTAAAATCATGTACTTTTTCTTTGTTGTTGCCTGAAATAATGTTTATTGAATCTTAATTTAAAAGAGCGCAGCATGTTGTTGTAATCTTAAAATAAATTATTTTATTTACATCAAAGACCGTCTGTTTCTTTTGAAAATTTAATCTGAAAAAGTGAAAGAAAAAGTCTCAGTCAAAAACATATTCAGGTTTTCTTTTCACATAGTAAATAAAGTACATTTTTAAAGATAAAAGGTTAAAATGACATGGTAAATGATGAAAAACATTCAAAAAATTATTCACTACGTCACAGAAATAAATTAATGATACCTACATCCAGACTACAAATGCACTAATCAAGTCCATATGTCATGTCAATAAAAATGTACAATAAATTACCAGATTAAATTGAAAATGAAACAAACTACACATCATTTACAAATCAGTTAAAAATATTGCTAACTTCAAAATGTTAGTATGATGTACCTAAATAAAGAGTTTGTTCAGTCCTTTTCTTTTTTAAATAAATGTTTTATGTACATTTTGTAATAAGACCTATTTTTGTTAAGTCTTTTAAAGTTTATAAATTTTATAAATAGGTACCTACATATAATTTAGTAATAATTTATGTTTATGTTAAATATTTAAGTCCTCTCTCTAACTATTCTAACTATTGTATTGCCCATCAGGGTCCATAAGAACTTATCTATATACCTTACCACCTGTATACCTACTTACATATGGAAACAATAAAAATATTGAGTGTTGAGTATGGAATAAAATATACACTTTTTCGCAGATAAAACATTCAATGCTTAATGAGCAGAATCACTTTAGAATTAGACTAACTAAAAAATATAGCAAAATTTTGTAAACAACTTTCCGTAAACCAGTGAAAGTATTTTTTTTAATTATGTTTACTGTACCGTCACTGAAAAGTAAATGTACTACTCAATAGAAAGGCAAAGAGTGACCATTAAAAAATAAAAACTTACCTCTAAGTGAAGTTCTATTGTAATTAAGGATATATTAGCAATAAAATATTTGTAGTAACGCACAGAGATCGCCAGTCGTATTTTTTTTTTAAACTCCTTTGTTGCTGTTTTTTTGTGGGTACAAATAATGCTGGACGTTATCACACAGCATCATGTAGCCCCAAACTAAGCAGAGCTTGTATTAATCGGAACCACATGATTGATATACTACTTATATATTTTTTTTTAAATACATACACAGAAAACAACCATATCCGAGACAAATATCTGCAGAACATGCAAACATTTGTCCCGCAGCGGGAATCGAACCCGCGACCTTCTGCGTCATAGGTGACCCATTGCACCACAGAGGTCGTCGTCAAAGATTATGAGAACTCTGTGACAAAACCCTGACTTCATTCGCGTTGCAGTGCTCAGCCATTTCAGCCAGCCCCTTCCTTATCACTACAATCAATGTTTCCGTTTTTTCTCGCACAAAACGCGGCGCTGTTTTTCGTTAGCATATAAATACAGACTAAAAACATCGAGATATTTATATTATACTCTAGAGTAGAAAACTTGGAAGAAAGTGTCTGCACCAAAACTCGGCGTACACTGTAAATTTACTTAGAACATTTTTCAAGCAACATAAGGTTTATGAGGTTAACATAAGGTTAAGAGTGCAAATTTGGCATTTTGAAGTTTAGATAAGTCAAATATGCTTGACGATTTTTGACAGTTTTCACTTGAAGACTGTCACTCTAAAAAGTTATTTAATTATCTCGATGACTAAATAACGTATATTCATGCACGTTAAAAAGCTCATGGCTAAATTGTATGAGCGAACGCTCATACTTGATTGCGCTCCGCGACGCTCAACGCCCTTTCTAGTAATAAGTAGGTTGGCTTACTCTTCTTTGGACGACAAAAATCGATTGCGAAAGTCGTTTCTATGGCTACGACGTTTCTAGAAATTATGAAAAGCGTTTTAAAAATAGGTGCTGGTTGCTAGTTGCTGGAACCTTATGAATAGGTAGGCCTGGTAATAAAGCGTAAATGCCGGTTTCTCGGAAACCAGCGACTGCTTAGATATGGCGTGTTCACATGGAGATAAGTCACAAATAAAAATGGTTTAGTGTGGAAAGATTTTTAGCCTTCTCTAACACAACATCATAGAGGGTACAGTAGATGAAAATAAAGGAAGGGGGAAGACCAAGGATAAATTATATGAGCCACATTAAAGAGAAAGTAGATGTCATGTCGTATAGGGAAGTAAAGGAGGCTGGAGTGGGGCAGATGAAAGGAGCTGCATCAGTTGCATAGCTCTTATATGGCACATGGACGTCGGCGAGGACGATACGACATGTGTATTAGAACGTAGAGGCCGATTTCCCAGAAACCAACTACAGCTTAAAAATGGCGTGTTTTGATTAGTTATAAAATCAAAAGACACACGATAACTCAATCAAGAAATGTTTGAAAATGCGCCCTCCGTTGACACTGCCAACGATATACCGTCATGACACACGACTTTTCATAAATTTGATCCTGATACCGGTTCTACAGACGATAGTTTTGTTAGTATATACTAGTAAGTAAAACGCAAAACCGTATGCAATGGCGTTTGAAGGAGGAGGTTTATGCCGCAGCAGTGGGGTTTGAAAAGCTGAGAATCATGATGATGATGATGATGATGATGATACAAGTAACTTACCCTATATGGTTTGGTGGTGTCTGGTATGGATGGCCTGCTGTGCCGCCAGCGTGCTGCCTGTCGCTGCAGGTCGCAGAGCCTATGGTGGGACCAGGACGTGTTCATACCACGCAATTCTTCCACGGCTTCTGCAATCTTTATGAATAAATAATAATATCTAAATAACTTTTTAAAAAAGAGACAAAAAAGTGTGGAAAGAGGGAAGGGAGGCCTTTGCCCTACAGTGGGATCACACAGGCTCATAAGATAACATAAGATAAGATAATAACTTAAGTTAACGTAACTTAATTCAGTTTAAGTGATTTCACACTTATTATTATTTTCTCATCGAGCATAACTGTTTGTACAAACGTAAAAACCTTTTAATGGCCATAATTTAACTAAGGTTTATAATTTTAATATAATCATACTTATATGGTATCGCTGTTGATTTTCTAAATAAATAAATAAAATAAAATATTTAATAATAAATAACAACGACATTATCACATAGCATCATGTAGCCCTAAACTAAGCAAAGCTTGTTATTGGGAACCACATGACTGATACACTACTTATTATTTTTTTAAATACATACATATTATGCATGGAAAACACGGAGACCCAAGACAAATAATTTGCAGATCAATGTTTGTAACATTTGTCTCGAGGCGGAAATCGAAACCGTAATCTTCTGCGGAAACGCAGCCACTGCGCCACAGAGGCCGTACAAAAAATCCGTCTTTAAGTATAATCTTATATTAAAAAAAAACAAACATCTTCACGACTTTTTCCCCACTATGGATATCTTCAGATATTGCTCAGTACGCAAATTTATTGAGGATACCTTAACGGGGGTAGTCAGATGCAAGTCCAAACATTACGTTCGATACATGCCCACTTTTTGCAAGCAGCTAGCATTCTTTTTAGTAGGCCCGTTTTACATCATGATCATCAAAAGATAGAGAAAATCATTTATCCTAAATAATCAATTGATGGCGAAACAAATCAATTCTAGCGTTAATACAATAACAAGAACTGTTTTCTTTCTTTTCACAAGCTTAGCTTACTTTGGTGTAGCAACCTCTCGGCCCGGTTTTTTTTTATTATTTATTGGAACAACAATCAACTACATTATAAATATACAATAAGTAGGTATAACAAGACAATGTTTCTACTAGGATGGGGCACTTCCCTTCAGAAAGATACTCTCTCTATATGAGGTCCTAAGGACCTGCTGAAGGACCAAGAATGTGCAAGATATATTTTTTGTGCAACTCGCAGTAACAGTACAGAGTGCTCAGTCAAAGATTCTGTATATTCATCAAGGTTTTATGTTTTACTTAGAAAATACTTTTTTCCGATAATTAAATCACATGCTTGGCTTCATAGAGCCGGAATGTCTCTCTGAATTCAGAGAGCGGACTGCCGGACGCCGTTTCAAAAGAATTGTGTTGATCCTTTTCTAATGAGTACAATATTATAAAATACAACTATATTTATGGCCAAACATAAAATAACAAAAAATTTAACACAATGATGATAAGTTTGAGTGTGCTTTAGGCAAATGGTAGTATTATTATTATTATTGATTGCGTGGCTTTCATATCACTGCGGCCATGAAGACCTATTGTGATCGCCACTTCTATTCAAATTGTAGTATACTCAGCACTAATATGAGCAGACTACGGTCTACACAGGGCTTTTCCAAGTTCTTATACTTTCTACATCGAACAAATAGGTACGTATGACTGACCAATGTAGTGGAGCTTATATCGGACTATTAATCGATAGCCGAAAACGGGCCTTGTTGGATGTACAAACTTTTTGTGTTCAATGTACAAATCGGAAATTTTTTGAGGTACACCATAAATAAAAAAACCTTTTTTTATTTATTAATGAACACAGCAATGATATACCAACCAACAAACCCAATCGCAGCCGAGGCAAACGACGCAAAACGCCTCGCTTACGCGTTCGCGTGTTTTCCGCCGGTTTATCTTTCGTATGCCTTTTCAACTTTATTTTAATAGATAACCCTATTTTTGACTCGAGGCTCACCAACTAATGACCCAGGTATACCAGTGTGCGCCGGCACACATAATACGGACTGCTATAGCGTACTTATACCAACATAAAAATACAGAAAACTATTACAAAAGTGCAATGGGGCAGTTCTTTTACATCAATCTCTTTCAGAAAACCTTTCTTCATCATCATTCTCATCAGCCTATAGCAGTCCACTGCGAGACCTTTGTTCGAAGTAACGAAATCAAATCCAAATTTACCTCTCGTTTTTGTTCCTCCTCAGCTTCGATAGCTCGTTGGTGTAGGAGCTCTATATCCAGCTGGGCCACCTCCTCGGCTTCCCGTGCTTGACATTCCTTCTCCTAGAAAACAGGCTTAGTGGCACTACTTCTAATCCCGGCGGGTTCCTCTTGGTTAAGCAACACTCCGCCCGGTCACTACTTGGATAGGGGACCGTTTAGTGGAATTTAGATCTGAGCGTTTTCGTGCTTCGGAAGGCACGTTATGATGTTGGTCCCGGCGCACAGCCGTTAAGCCATGTCGGAGGATACTAGATCGAGAAGGACAGTAGAGCGAAGATGACCCTCGACACTGGTCATTCCGAAACGAGATTTTTATTTTGAATGACTTTTAACCTCCCTTAGTAACGTTATGTCTCACAAACCATTATTGAAACGTTAAAGTAGATCGTATGTCTTACTTCATCATTATCATCATCATCGGGCTATAGTAGTCCACTGCCGGACATAGGCCTCCCCTGATGAGCGTCATTGCGCCCTGTACTCAGGGGCGGATTTCCTAACAGGCCAAGTAGGCCCGGGCCTAGGGCGGCAAAATTCAGGAGGCGGAAAAACTTCGTGAAATAATGAATGAAAAAAACTTTAAGACTACCAAAATATGAGCAGATCAAGCATATCATGAAATTAATGTAACTATTTTAGCAAATCATCTTCATCTACTTGTATTCGCACTGAATACCAGTTTTTTCACTAACAGTGTGGGTTTAAATCGAATCACGATTTTGGAAGAGCTAAAGACAAAGAGCAGTCTTGACGGTTTTTTTAAAAAAAAATTTTCGCTTTATACAGCGAGTAAGGGGGCGGAAAACTTTAATATGCCTAGGGCGACCAAAGGATCAAATCCACCCTGCCTGTACTGAGCTCGATGCATCCAGCTTCTACCAGCAGCCTTTCGCAAATCGTCACTCCACTTGGCCTGCTCTGGCCAGGTGGAGTACACTACGTTTTCCAAGTCGCGGTCTCCACTCGAAACTCGTTTACCCCAACGGTTATCGGTTCTTCGGCAGATGAACAGCCCACTGCCACTTCAGCTTACTAATTCTATGAGCTAAGTCGATAACTTTAGTTCTAGGTATGTTGGATAGTCTCGTTGCAGATTCTATCCTTCAGAGAAACTCCAAGCATAGCTCGTTCCATAGCTCACCGAGCTTACTTTAAACTGGTGGTGAGTGTCCACATTTCGGCTCCGTAGGTTAGACGCACTGATTAAAAACGCGTTTCCGTTTTCAACCATTGCGGTATGAGTTTTACATAATTCATAAGAACCTGATCGCCTCAAACGTTTATTTACTACATAAGCAAACACTACAGCACTGCATTATTATTTATTAGTTTTTATATCAAACCTACGAACGGAAACGGTTATTATCATGAGGCACGAACCTTTTGTACCTGACGTTCATGTTCAATTTTTTGTTGTTCGAGTTCCTCCTCAGGAATGGGAGGCGTCTCATCACCACTGGACGTGTGCTTTCCACCTGTTTGTCAAAGCCATAAATGGGTATTGCACAATGTTTTTTTATTCATTATGTTACGCCAAATATACACATTTTTTGTGTTTATTTGCACTACAATATTAAATTGACACTAGTTGACACACTAACTAAATTGCTAATAACAGGTATGTAGATTTTTATATATATATTTATAGAAGCTTATTACTTTGTGTTGAAGTATACTTATGCGCCGTTTAGTGGAACTAACTTTATGAATATGTTAATAATAATATATTATTATATTATAATAACTATAATCTTAATCTTAGGGGTGTAAGGGGTTCCAACCCTTATCTTCGGAACCCAAGCCAACCCCACCTGCACGTGGTGCACACTGCTAAACAACGAACGGGGCTCTGGCGGCCGGCTGATTGCGGCATAGCACAGCCTACATCGGCACAGCTAAATCCCATGGCCGGCCACCGACGGGCAGCAGCGTCGGTGGTGCGAGACGCTATGCCCTGCGATCCCCAACCCGCCTGCCCAGCGTGGGGATTATGGGCATATCCCCCTTTATTAGGGGAGGCCTATGTCCAGCAGTGGACTGATATAGGCTGGTGTGTGTGGTGTGGAACTATAATCTTTAAAATACATTGAAAGGAGGGACGTCAACAACACAATATTTCTGTGTTTATTTGTAGGTACTGAATTGATCTTAACTCATTAACGTAACAGATTAATAGAATGTGTGTTACAGGCATTCACAGCATTTTATTGATTTATTTTATTTTTGTTGGAAGACTAAACCTACCTACCTACATGAAGGTAGTTTTTTTAGAAAGCCAATTAAAAGTTTCCGAGAGAGTTTTTGAGAGTATAGATGCTGGCTGATATCTAACCATGACCCAAACACTACAGCGCCAGCGGCTGGGTCAATGAGTTAATATACTTGACGCTGTATAGAATATAATAAGTAAGTAGTAAAGAGAACCAAATGTTTGTGACAAACGTTGCTAAAAAAGATCCGCAGGTAACTTATAACAAAGATAACCTGCTTTTGGTCAGTGGGGTATTGTACATACTGGGTGACTTTTCGTATGATATCCTGAAATGAAGTTATTTAGACCATGGTCTATGGCCGTGCACAACTTGGGACAGCCTCACATTAAAATACGTGATACAAAACTATTCTCCAAAATTTTTAGCCTTAGTGGCAACCCTAATAGTTAGGCGAAGCTACAATTATCTTCATCAATATTATCAAGGACAAAGTTTACCAAAACCAACTGTTCTAACGCTGCCTCACAAGCTTTTGACATTATTATGATAAATAAACTATTTCTTCAATGAAAAATTACAAAATTAGAAAAAGTCATAAAACCTTGAATGTGGAATCATCAACAGTGGTCAGATCAATGCAGCATCTTTAATGAGGTCCCTTTATGTACTTACATTCATGATTTATAAGGCCAATACGAGAGGGAAATAACATTATTGCGGCTATATGTAAAACATAATACCTCTAAGAATTTCGAGCATCTGATTTTGATCAATGGAATAATTTAATATACCACGAAAAAGCATGATGGCCGATGTACAAAGGAATGGATGGATGCTCCCGTTGAAAGTGTTGACTAACATACCGGTCGGTGGATGGTAGGAAATCCAAAATTGATGAGCCAGCTTTGCACAATTCCAAACGCTGTTTACACAATCACCAATTTTATTCTGGAGCGCCACATAGGAGCGTCGTGAATGTATTCATAGAACGTTCTATGGTAGACGCGAAGTGAAGTTTCGTTTGGTTCCATTGGCATACGTCCAAAACTCTTTCTCCATTACAATTCTGAGGTCATGATGTATATAGGTAAAATCTATAGTTAAGTATACTTACTACTAGTCTAGTGACTAGTCATTTATGGTTCCCATTTGAACGGGTGACCGTATATTGAACTTTAAATCACTTCCGAGCTTCAAAAGACCATGCTAGCTAGACCATATCAGACCAACTATATGCCTTTTGGTGGCCTTTTGAGTATACTGTACTACCGTTGCCCAATAATAGCAACAACAACAACACCACCTATTCAATCCACTGCTGGACATAACCCTCCTCTATAAGAAGGGTTATGTCCATAATTCGCACGCTAGGCATGCGGTTTGGGAATCGCAGGGCACAGCTTCACGAACCGCCGAAACTGCTGCCCGTCAGCGGCCAGTGGATATAGCTGTGCCAGTGTTAAGCTGCGCTATGCCGCAAACAGCTGGCCGTTAGAGCCCCGTTTGTTATACAGCTGGGTGCACCACGTACAGGTGACCACGTGTGGTTGGCTTGGGTTCAGGAGATGGAGGTTGGAACCTTTTGCACCCCTATCCACCCTACAGTTGCCCATTGTCTCTTTGTATTTTCCAAAATTACCGCTCTCGAAGATATAGGGTAGTTAGGTATGGCACCTGAAAATCCTTTTTCTCATGGGTTATGGACTGTTAAAATAGCAACTTCGTTATTTTATAACAAATGCTTACGTAGAGCCATGGTATTGACCTAAAAATCTAATTCTGGCACTATAAAATCAAGTAGCTATGTAGGTACCTCGCCAATAATTGCTCGTCTCTCTAACCTTGGCATCTGCAGGCCTAAGTTCAATCAACATATCAGATCTCCAAGGAATGACGACTGAAAAATTCTGATTAGTCTGAAAATATTGGTACCTACGTATTTTTTCTTTTCTCAAAAAAAATATAGTGCGTTGAAGTTTCGCGTGACGTCACGGCTTATGTACACTTTTTACATAGTCGTCTTTATCTCCATCAATTTTGATTAATTTGATTTTAAAAAAAAATAATTAAAAACATACGTATCCAATTTTTTTGTTGATCTATCTGAAGGACTACTTAGAATTATTTTGTTTACCAATCCGTCATCCATAAACGAATTGTTTCGATTATAATGAAAGATAATTTCGGGACCTAATAGACTTATAAGACAAAGTCAATTGGTTAAACTTTTCTCGATAGATTTAATGTCCAAATAGCTCTCGAGGTATTGACTCTTCCTAAAGGTCCTAAGGTCAGTCAAGAAAAGAGTATAAATAATTAATAGTCTTTAATAGTAATTTTCATTATTATACATAGAAAACCCCCCAAACCAAAGACAAATATATTTGCAGTTGCAGCAAAAAGTCACGCGGGAATTGAACCCGCAACCTTCTGGGTCTTAGGCGGACCTTTATCCACTGCGCCACAGAGGTCGTACCTACCTTATATTAACGAGTAAAGTCCGTAGGTATTCCAGAACAAAGCTTAAACCCTACCATCTAACAATAGCAAAAGCTCATATTAGAAATTCTAAAATAGAGCTCAATTGAACCGAGAGCTAAAGTTTATGACAGGTCTGTAAGTACTTTTATATTTTCTATGGAAGTCTGTGGTGTGGCGGGCGGGAATCAACACACACTTCTGAAACAACTTCACTTCTGTATTCAATGGCTTCTGAGATAGTTTTCCACAAATACGACAGTATCAAGCATTATTGTCATTGATTTATATTGATTATTGTGCATAAAAGGGCAACGAAGTACGGTTTATAAGCCCAATCATCCAGTTTTCAGTCAGATCCTCATGATAGAAACATAAAACAAAACACAATGACATTTAAAAATGTTAGGATGGGTGGCCTCATCGCTGAAAGCGATTTCTTCCAGGCAACCTTTTGATGGAGAGGACGTTAAAAATAAAAAAAACATGCGGGATGTCAGCACACTTCTAGAACAAATTAATACATGACATATGTACCTACCTACACAGAATAAATATACGTAGGTAACACATAATAAGCAAAGAAGGCCGGTCATTTCAGACCTGACCATAAATGGAAGCGACTAAAAATGCGAATTATTATGTAAAAATATTCTTGATCATGGAGTATTGAAATTATAACTAATAACTATAACTATAACAGCCGAAATACTTAGTAAATTAATCATAAATATTGAATGAATCATGGTTATTGAACGCACTCTCACCCACATTGTGCATCTCTCGTCCCAATCTCAACCATCTAAAACAAAACTGCCACAAGCAAAGCATGCTTTTGGTTAGTTTTTGTTTAATGGCACCAGTGTCCTAATCGATCGTAACCTAAAAGTATAAAATAAATACCCAGACAAATTCTCCGGCTTAAATAAAAAAAACTATTAATTGAACATGATATCCTGCAATAAGAACTATCAATTAGGACATAGATCATTTCTAGACGCGACATTTTATGGTCACGTGTCAGGTTACAGGTTGTATGAAACTGACCGATCTTCCTTAACTCAATACGAATACATGCATGCATACTAAATAACTGTTGTGAACCTTGTCTTCTACCAGGAAAGGTTGCCTGGCAAAAAATGGTTCAGCATTAAGTCCTCCTTTTGTACAATTCTTTTGATTTGGTGCACAACATACACACATGTACCTATGTATGTATGTATAAGAAGGTAGGTACACAGAAGTAATATGGTAAGTAGGTATGTTATACCCAGTTATACCACAGGTAACATTATACTAGGCTCAAAGAAATAGGACTATAGCAACAAGGCTAAACACAACAGTTTGCCTATTTCGGCCATTGGTCAAATTCAAAGTCATAACCCTAGCCCTAGCCACAGCCAATAAATCATCTTTATACTTTATACCACTGTTAAAGAAGACAACTAGATAAAACCTTAAAATTCATTAAGCTCTGAACATCAACTCATACGGCTGATCTCTACTTTCCTATGTCCAATATCATCAGTTAGAAAGGGACGCATACAAATATCAATGCGACTTCAAAATAGATCAAAAAGTTTATCGTACCAGGGCGCTCGAACAAAAATAAATGCAGTTTCATACAAATGCCCTGGTACGAAGTCGCATAAATCGCTTTGAAATAAAAGTATGCATCCTTTTCAAATAGCAAATGATGTATGGACATAAGAAAGTAGAGATCAGCCGTATGAGTTGACGTTCAGAGTATAATGAATTTTAAGGTTTTATCTAGTTCTCTGCTCTACCTGTGCTATAAACTGTCAGTGCTGCCAGGTTAGGGGATTTTTCGCTATTTATGCTATCTCAGAGATTGTCGGGGCGACCAAAAAAAGCGATCGGCGACTTTTCGTATTTAGGCTTGAAAATATAATTCGGCGATATTAGGCTATATTATGAATGGAAGGCCCTAGGACTTTTTGACTTTTTGATTCATTTGGTTGGTTCCATTTCCATTTTATAATCTGTTCTGTGCTACCCTCCCACAGACTAGTTGTACCTGACCCTCTTCTATACCATGGCATAGACCAATGAAAAAACTTTGATTTTCGGTGTGAGATGAAAGGAGTTTGACTTTAATTTGATTTGATATAATATCTACTTAGATTTTGTGTTTCCCATGAATGAATTTAATTTTATTATATAAAAGAGAAGGCCTTTTTCTGGAATCAACGCACAGCCTAAACCACTGAAGATACAAAGTTGAAATTTGGAGTGTTGCTTGCTTTTATAGCAAAACCGAATAAAAAGGGATTTTTGGAAATTCATTCCCTAAGGGGTTAGGGTATGCCTATTAGGAGAGGCCTATGTCCAGCAGAGGACTCCAGCTGAGGCTGATGATTTAGATTTCCCCTTAGAACGGGGGTGGCAAAGTTTATATGGAGGATGAAAAACATCTTTACTTATTGACTTGAAATTTTGCAGAGACTTCCAAACAAAAATTAATAAACCCATATTTATGATTTTTTTTTTAATTCAACCTCTAAGGGGGTGAACGGGGGTGGATTAGTATTTTTTGCCATTCAACCTTTAAAGGTGGTTAACAGGGATGGTAAAGTTTTAATGGGGTACAAAAATATTTACTCATTAACTTGTTTTTTTTCACAGAGACCAACAAACATCTATTTCAGCATTTATTGCAATTAAATCTCAAACGAGGTTTAGGGGGCTGGCAAAGTTTGTTTGATTTTGGGGTTACTCATTTTACATACAAAACCTTTTTCTTTTGCCCAAATAGTCAACCAAAAAGGCTGTTATTTAGCTTTTGGGATGAATATTTGGGCTACTTTTTAGGCTATATTAGTTTTAATTAGGCGTTTTTATTTTCCTTTTTAACAAATTTGGCGATTTTATTGAACAACACCTGGCAACCCTGAAAACTGTGCCTTATCTGAAGCAGCCGCGGTTAGGCGACGACCCTATTAGTATTACTATACTATACACAAAAAGGTATTTCAGTTTTTACTTCAAACTAAAAATTACAAAATAATAAAGTTATTTAAGAAAAATTATCAACTTCAGAAATAAATTAACTCGAAACTTAGAAATAATATTTTTAGATTAAACACTAAATTGACCAAATTAACAAAATCTGCAGTAGATGAAACAAAGGGGCCTACCTACAATGTTTTTTGAGATCAATGTCAGCCCTACCTAGGTACATAGGGTATTTTACACCATGTAAGAAAAAAATAAAAATACGTATTAATGATAGAATTTGTAAAAAATAAACGAGATATGTTGATTTCTATTCATAAAAATGCAATATGAATTTTTAATACCAATGTAAATTTTATTTTTATTATAATTATGCCTCAAATATACTAAACGCTATTTGCTTTAGGTCCCGTCGTGACATCATTTCAATAGTAATATTCATTACAATTTCCTTTGCAAAATAGTTTCGTTACTAGTGTAGTGACGTCACGAGGTGAGTAACATGGCGGCTAGCGTTTACGCGCGAAAATTAAAGCGATAAATTAGTTTTTTTTTATCTTTGAGGTTCAATAACACTCAAAGATTCATAGGTCTTTTTATAAATGGGTGTAATTCCCTATTACAAAACAAGAAAATCCGCAATATCAATAAAAATAAAAAGTGGTTACAAAAAGATTTTTTTTTTGTACAAATACACAGGTAGATAGAGTGCGGGTCATGACCCGTACTCAATCCACCTGTGGTCTACGATTATAGGTCGCCAACAGATTAGCGGTATTGCCTATTGCGCAGATTAACACCAGCGTTCTTTTTACGGGACGCGACCTATACGTAGATATGCACGTTAGTACATTTAAAGAAATTATCTTGTTTTTAGTTTTGGAGGCTATGGCCACACTATGGCATAAGGGACAGACTTCAGAAAACATTGTAGGCCTATAACCTGTTTCTTACTGTTGATTTTGTTTTGTTGGCTAATTTCCTGTGTAATTAAAAAAAATATTTTTTACTTTGGGTTATTTTTGATTTAAAGTCGATAAATTTTTTTAATTACATTTATTTTTCACAGGATTTTAACATTTTTGGGAATTTAGGGGCGCACGACAACTGCCCCGTCCTGCAAATCGATTGGGACGATATTACAAATGGACAGGCAATTTTGTTCATGCCGCCTTTGGATGTAGCGGAATTGGTTAGTACCTAGCTACCTAGATTTTGTATATAAAAGCCGAATTCTAGAATGCCTCTCATAGTCCATGGATATCGTTGAGAGGATGGGTACTATATTTTAGCGGAGTATGTGTGATAATGCACTTAAAAGGCTTATTAGGCCACGCGCTATTCAGTCTGTCTTAGTAACACTGTCTTACACTTAGCATAGAGTAATAGGAGTAAGCCACTAAGTCAGTTTTAGGCTTGACTAATTAGTCAGTAAGACAGTCTTACCACAAATGAAATATTTCTTATGACAGACATATGACAGACTGAATACCGCGTGGTCTAATAGGCTATTAACTACTAGGACGTTGTCTGTGGTACAATTAGTAAAGGGAACGAAACATCCATGACTTTTGTTCCTTATAGTGAAGAAGTTAAAGTTTTTATTAAGTTATGTCAAATATGTTTAGTTAAAGAATAACTTCGTTTCTTATGTCTTATTTTTGTACTTTCCTTTTTGTGTTGTTTCTATTTATTTCTTGTATGTATGTGGGTGATGTGATCGCTCAGCGACAAAACCCTAAATAAATAATAATAAAAAAAAACATCCATGACAGTGCCAGACAATAAATAAACAAAAACAACAACACCAGCCTATTCAGTCCACTGCTGGACATAGGCCTGACCTATAAGAAGTGTTAAGCACAGCTTCTCGCACCGCCGACGCTGCCCATCGGCAGCCAGGGTATTTAGCTATACCTGTGTTAGGCTGCGCTATGCCGCAATCAGCCGGCCGCTAGAGCCCCGTTTGTTAGTCAGCAAGGTGCACCTCGTGCAGGTAAGGTTGATTTGGGTTCCGAAGATGGGGGTTGGAACCAATTACACCCCACAATAAATAAAAATTAAGACTCAATTATAGAATGCGACCAATCGTTTTTAGTCTTCGAATATGATATATTTATTCGAATTTAAAATAGGTACAAAACTACCAAAGTGGGATTTGGCTTAATAAGATGGCATAATCTTATTCATATCATATTCTTTATTGTTTCTAGTGGAATAGGTATTTAGTAGATCTTATTTTGTATCTTATGAACTAAGGTATAAAAAGTATAAAATATTTTCTACCTGCTTATTCCTATCTTTTATCTCAATTCCTCTCATTCCAAAACGAAGACTAAAGATAGTCTAGGTATCAAACCAAGGACTAGAAGAAACGTTCATAGAGAAATTATAATCCATGGCTCATCTAAGGTCTACAAATAAACCTCCGTGACCCCTAGTTTCGTCAATGGTTTAAGTTGATGGTGCCAATGAGGTTTACTAATTAGTACATAAACTCCATGATGAACACAGAGCATCGTACATCATACGGCAGGTTTCACGTTCAATACTTTGCTGTGAGTAATGGTTCCCATGCTTATCCCATCGTCAAGTATTATAAAAAAAGACCGGTTAAGTGCGAGTTGACTCACCCACCGCGGTGACGTTAATGGCGTGCGATACCAATTAGTAAGGTTTCTTCGTAATTAAAATTTATACGCCCTACAGAAAAAAATCCTGGCTTTAGAATGGGCCAATTAAGGCCTTTCAACTATCACCATATTTGACCGTGTAACTTACTTTATAGCTTGACCACAGCTGTCATTACATTTATTGAGGTTTCTACAAAACTATATTAGCGCGAGACAGCTATAATTTTCCTGTCATTTTTTGGACTTTTTTCATCCTTAATAAAAAACTATGCATGCCATAAAAAAACTAAAAACGGATTTATATTGTTCAAATCAAGCCTTTTCATTTGATACCCCACTCGACCTAGCAACACCCTTTTTATTTTTCAACCCCCCCCATTTTCATATGATATGCAACTCGACCTATTGGCGCTAGTTTGAAATTTTGATGTTTCTTATTTTGGACCTTTTGGGGACGAAAATGAAAATATTTTTTTATTTTGTTACTGGCAATCTTATTCTGTCAGTGCATTTTAAATCTACACCAAATTTGAACTCGGTAGCTTAAGACACAACGGCGTTTTTAGAGAGAATAGTCAGAAACTCCTTGACATAAACTACTCTGTGAACATGACCGACACCCGAATGAACGAATGAACGTCAATTGACAAACTGTCTGAGTTTGATAAAATAGGATTGGTGTCCTATGGTGTGGATTGTGATGAGGCCTCGGGACCTGACTGAAGACTGGACGACTGGAATTATAAACCATACTACGTTGCCTCATATTATTAATGAACAATTAAACTTGATACTAGCAAAATTGTGGAAACTATCCCAGAAGCAATTTAATAAAGAAGTGAGTCAGTGTGATGATTGGTGTCAATCATTCCTGTTTGCAACAGAGTTAGCCAATCACCCCGCTGATCCGCTGATAGACGACAGTGACAACATTAACACGTAGTCTTATAACGTCTATTTGAGTATGAAAAATGTATTGAAAGGTTAAATATTTCTTGTTTATTTAATTATAACACTATACAGGTATAACATATCGATACTGTAATATTTTGTATACATTCCATCCATTAACTTCTACAGATATTTGAACGTTGCGTCGCGTAAGGAAGAATGTGGAATAATGCACAAGCACATGGTGACTCTTAATAATATCTCTTTATAATCTGTGGATATCATCTAAACCATAGATCATAGAAGAAGCCATAGATGATCCCTGGTACTAAGTAGTTCTTGACTAATAATTTGTAATACAAACACAGTTTAAAACTTCAGATCAACGTAAGTATAGTCATTCCGTGGCCACATGTGTTAAACTAAAGGGTTGCCAGATAGTTAAAATTTCCATAGATTTGGATAAAATATTTTGTTGGGATAAAACAGTTCTTGTGTGGAGACCGCAGCTCGGCAAACGTAGTGTAGGACGCCCTCAGGCCAGGTGAACTGACGATCTGCGAAATGCTGCTGGTAGTAGCTAGATACGTCGAGCTCAGGACAGGGCCCAATAGCGCTCATTAGGGGATGCCTATTTCCAGCAGTGGACTGCTGTAGGCTGATGATGATGGATAAAATATTGCACAAGGAATCACAGACAAATCAGAGACAACCAATACAAATAAGAAATTAACAAACCATATTAATCTATCACTTAATACGTACATCACTTAATACGTACGTCTGCATGACGACAATTTTTTTCATTTATAATCTACCTTCATTTTAATGACTTTGGATAATATGTTAGGGAAGGAAGGATGTTTAGCAAATTGGATTGAATGCGTTGCCGATATTAATTTTCAAAATTCCTACATGCAAAAAAGAAAAGAAATATAGGACATATATTTGTATTTTTCCAAAACTTAAACAATCAGCAAATTATGCTTTGGATTTTGCAATAATATTAACTAAATTCGCTACTCTCTTAATAAACGCATAAAAATAAACGCAAATTTGGCAACGTTCGTGGTGTGTATGATGGTGATTTACCCCAGAAAAAAGTAATTAAAAATTAATTTCGGTCTGTAAACATAACAAACGTAATCTGTAAAAAGTACGTACATATAACTAACTAGCATTCCTACCAATATAATTAAGGCGATAGGTAGTGATTATTATTTATTTCTCCTTCATGCAAAATTTCGACCCTAAATACCAATAAAAAACAAAACAAACAATCAAACATCTTCACGACTTTTTACCCATCATGGATATTTTCAGATATTGCTCAGTATGCAAATCTATTGAGGTTACCTTAACGGGGGTAGTCAGAGGCAAGTCCAAACATTACGTTCGATACATGCCCACTTTTTGCAAGCAGCTAGCCACATGACAGGTATCAAGCCCATCGCCTCTTTTTATTGGAACACTAACCTAGCACATACCTTTCGAACTTTACAGTTCGAGGGCATGCCGGTTTCCTCACGATGTTTTCCATCACCGTTTTGAGCTCAAATAAAAAAGAAATACCAATACAATACAATAAATTGATTGCTTTCACAAGGTGTTCTTCGTTCTGGCTGGAATAATAACAAGCTATTAATGCTGATGATGATGATGATGATGAAACATATAAATTGAGGCTTGAAACAAATTGGTCTTCTTCTTCTTCTTCTTCGTATGAGTTAGTGTAGTTAGCCCGAAGGCCTCCGACTTAACGTGCCTCCCAAAGGACGGAAGGGCTCAGATCTAAATGCCATCCATGTCACCCATTTAAGTAGTGTCCGGGCGGAGTGTTGCTTAACCAAGATGATCTGCGAAGACCACTGAAGTAAATTACATGGTGTTAAATTGCATGTTACAGGTTATAGGTAAGGTATCTCACATAAACCCTGTCTAAGGGTAAATTTAGCAATAGGGTTATATGCAGACCGAGACTTTGTAGGTAGTTAACTAGGTGTACCTATATAACAAATTGTCATTGCATATTATGTAGAGCTACACCAGGAATAACATTATACGCTATTTTTTATCAAGGTACCACAAGTGCGAAGCCGCAGGCAGAAGCTAGTATAAATTCTTAGTGAAAGCTTTTTGAAAACCTGAGCTAACATTAAAAAGTATTTCTTTCCTGTCAGTCAAAGTCCATTGGAAAGACCTAAGCTAATTAAATCTGCGCGTACTTCGGAGAAGGCAAGCTGTATCTTGGATTTCACTAACCCGGTTTTGATAAAATATAGTTTAAGGCTTTTAAGCGATAAATTTGAACGAACTCTATTATTCTTTCTATGTCCATATCTTTATTTGATTTGTAATACAAACACAGTTTAAACTTCAGATCAACATAAGTACCGTACTAAACTAAGACTAGCTAGTCTTGGTTTAAATCACGACTAATGTAAATTTTTATAATAAGATTGAATTACTCTCCCTTTACAGCCTTTGCATTGTTATTTTCTAGGCCGTGAAGGTTTGCTTTTTTGCATAACTACATCCAGTGATTTTATATATTCAAAAATGTTGAGTGGTGCGAGCGAGAGGGCGGTTTGACCCTTATAGTCGCCGTAGGTAGATACGTAAACACTAGTTAGCTACAATAAAAATAATTGCTATATTTTTGAAACTAAATAATAACTATCTACTAATAACTAAAATATAACAGACTAGAGTAATTCGATCTTATTATAAAAATTGACATTAGTCGTGATTTAAACCAAGACTAGCTAGTCTTAGTTTAGTACGGTACTTACGTTGATCTGAAGTTTAAACTGTGTTTGTATTACAAATCAAATACAGATATGGACAGAGAAAGAATTATAGAGTTCGTTCAAATTTATCGCTTAAAAGCCTTAAACTATATTTTATCAAAACCGGGTTAGTGAAATCCAAGATACAGCTTGCCTTCTCCGAAGTACGCGCAGATTTAATTAGCTTAGGTCTTTCCAATGGACTTTGACTGACAGGAAAGAAACACTTTTTAATGTTAGCTCAGGTTTTCAAAAAGCTCTCACTAGTCGCCTTAAGCTATGTCCCATCTAGGTATCACATAAATGATGGGCAGAAAGGATGAAAACAATAAATGAGTTGAATTCTTCTGATACGAATCCCTCTGCGTTTTGACCACCTCGTTAGAGCAAGGGCCGACTTAGGCTGAGATGCCAGTGGTAGCGGGTTTAATTCCCGCTGCGAGAAGTTTTACAGTTATGAAAAGTACCCACTTAAGGTAATTGTTCCGGGCCTAGGTGTTGTTGTGGCACATAGTACCTAAATAATAGTACTAATAGATTTGTGGTAGGTAGTAAATTACCATCTACCATGGTTTATCTCATACCTACAGTGACCCTTGAGGGCCGCGACATAAAAAAAGTCTAGAGTTGGGAAACGTAGTGTAGGATGCCATTCGGTCAGGTGGACTGACGATCTGTGAAAGGCTTCTGGTAGAAGCTGGTTGCGTCGAGCTCAGGACAGGGTGCAATGGCACTCATTAGGGGAGGCCTATGTCCAGCAGTGAACTGCTATAGGCTGATGATGATGATGATGTTATATTTTGCAGTGAAGATAACGAAACATCTATTTTTGTTGTTCATCCATAATCAATTAGTTGTCTAGGTAGGGTGTTGTTCTATACTTATACCCTGTCTAGACAAAGAGGCATAGATAATTATGGTATAAGTCTATACCCATACTCTGTTTATACAGTAGATACCTAGGAAGTAGATCCTTAGAATTAGATACATATCCTAAGTGCATACAATATAGGTACCTACTACTTACAATTACTATAGCAACTTGAGTTATTGAGTCGGTCACTCCATCTAAATTCTAGATTTCGTTCTAAGGCTAAGCTTAAACGTGAACGTCAGGTTTTTCCTAGTTATGGCTTACTACAAAGTCGAAAAAAGAGTGTAATTACGCACTAAAAGCTTATCTAGGTCATTAAGTATACAGTAGCTAGTGGCAGTGACTAGTCTTCTAATGATAAATACCATATGTATTTATCTAGTTCTATAATAAGCTTATTAAAAAAAGAAGAAGTACACAGAAATTATATCTCGTCTTGCTTTACTTGAAGTTTCCCTGACATGGCACTGGCTGAATGGATGAACTGAAAATTCTTTGGAACTGAATAAAGCAATAGATTTACGCAGCAAAACTTAAAATTGGATACTTACAACCTTAAAACAATTTGACGTCTTCCCGAAATAGGTGATGGAATTGTTTCCAAATTTCGCGAAAAAAACCCGAATATAGCAGGCAACATTCTTTTTCTATACAATTGACAATGACAGAACAGAACATGGCACCTAGACAGTTGACATTGTAGGTTAACTAGCGTCATCTATCGTCTATCGCAGTCATGGGAAGAAACAGTTCGTATTTTTACAAACCTAGCATCGCGCACATCCACTTCCAGCCATCTACGTTGCGTTGCGTGCGTCAGTTGCGTGTCGTCAGAGTCACGTCACGTCGTGTCGTGTGGAAAGTTGTAGTGTACTGTCCTGCCCGCCTGTATTTCCATAGACAGTGGTTTGGCTTTTTAGCCTGTGGTGACATGCAAAACGTCGTTTCAAAGAAAAAAAAAAACAAGTGTCTACGGTTGACGCCTTGACGCTAAATTTTTATTGAATTTCGCAGTTCTTGTTAAATCTTGAATCAATAGTGATTTTTATTGTTTTTCTAATTCCATGCTCAGATTTCCCAATGAATCTTACTAGAATCCGTTTTGTCTCTCGATTTTATGGGCGAAAAATCGTTAAATGCGTCTTTTACCATATTCCATGCGCGTGAAAGAAGTGTCAGTCGGAAAAAAGTACAGATTGTAGATTGCTGTTTTGACAATGTAATGCTTGTAAATTTTCAAGAAATGTTGGTGTAAGTGTGATCGACTTTATCAAAACCATCCCGATGTGAT
Organism: Horisme vitalbata; assembly: GCA_951804965.1. Classification (NCBI taxonomy): domain Eukaryota; kingdom Metazoa; phylum Arthropoda; class Insecta; order Lepidoptera; family Geometridae; genus Horisme; species Horisme vitalbata. The sequence goes on from OX638089.1 coordinate 3,856,584, forward strand.
GATAAGAACAAAAGTGCAATCTAATAACTAGACGAGTAGCTGCAGGCTTGGCAACGGCGGCCGGCAGGCTTGTCGTAAGTTGGTGTGTTCGGCGCATTACAAAATGAACAGTCGTAGCAGTGTAAATGAATCGAATTTGGTTAATTTTTCCCCCGACCTAGCCTCCCTAAACGCGTTGGACAAGGAACCATTGCTTAGTTTTCCTTTCGATCATCTGTACGCATGCCACTCGCAAAGTTCGGACTGTGGCCAGTCCCTTACCTTGGACAAAAATGTGGAGATCTCGACGCATTGTTTGGTGCAACCAGACCAAACTATACAGGAAAAGGATGCAGAGATACTCTCCTTGAGGGCTCAAAACAAGAAGTTGAAGGAGCTACTTGTCTATCATCTAGATCTGATTCAACAACAGAATGATGTGATAACCAACAGAGAAAAGTCATTGAATACAGTGCAAGAGGAGGTTAAAACTGTGAGTTTTATTGTTATTACTTTTGTAGAGTTTGTCGTCAGATCGTCCCTTCTCGGACTTAACTGCGTAATATGTTTATATATTCTTTAAATAAATAACTTACACTAACACCTAAAGTTTCACTCATTTAACAGATACATGAAATGTTGTAGTTGTAGCTCTAAAATAACATACATGAATAAACAGTTTTTACAATCTTAGAATTTGGTTTTACCTTCAGATTTGTCTAGGCTGATGGAATTCCAGGGCTTTGAATCTACATCTGCTACATCTTGCTTGTAATATGTAAGCTTATGTTTTTACTGTAGTGCAGATGCACTGAAGATGCACACTTGCACATTTTAAGCATGAGAAGAGAGGCACCATTCTGTATACCCCAATATTCTAATCTTTACTAGGTACATGATTTACTAAAAAATAAATTATATAGGATATCTATGTGGTATAGTGGTATAATTACAGTGTATATCCATTGAAGCAGAGCAGTGATGAAATATGCTAAATTAACTAAGAGGATGAATTAATTTTTACAGATTTTTCCTAAATTTTTCTATTGTTGGTCACAAAACATTTTGTTTTGATTTTTATAACTTTTATATATTCAGGATCTATGAAAGTCGAATCAAAGACCGAAATTCAGTTGGTTAAAATTTTTCTCTATAGATTAACCCCCCTATTCATAACCAAATGTCATTATATAACGGCTCCATAAAGAAAGATTGTCTCTGTCATTTAAATGTAAATAAAAAGAGGTGACATGATATTTTCATGTCATTTTAACAATCTGCGGTGTACGGGCCGCATCCTGCACATTCAGCCTTTACAAACAATAAGCAAATTGTGCATAGTTGGTAGTAATTTTTCCATAATAAGCAAGCAATTATCATTATTATCATTCTGGGTATTGGAAACAAGCCTTACCCAGACTTGAGGTTTAAATAAAACTCTTATGAATAGGATGGTTACTGTCCAAAGTTGGCTCTTCCACTCTGCACTTCAACTTCTTTATTAAATGGCTTCTAGGTCAGTCCTCCACAATTTCGTCAGTATCAAGTATAATAATATGAGGCAACATAGTATGAAAATTCCCATTTAATCTTCTTTTATTCTATTTTACTAATACTTGTGTCTTATTACTAACATATAACAGTTATAATACCATTATAATAAACAACATACATTAGAAAAACACTAGAAAATAAGATTTAATAAAAATGATGACCATTGTTCAAGATGAAAAAAAAAATGGCATACCTTCCACTCTTTTTGTCTTCATTTGAAAGTATGTGACTTTGACAGTAAAGTCTCACTCTAGCTAGGTCAAAAAAACATTTGTTTTTGTTCAATTATTTGAGAGGTATAAATATACCTTTTTGTTATTGATTTGGTCAAGACTTGTTGGACAGTGACACTAGCTAGTCAATTGAAGACAAAATTTGTTTTAGTTTGATAATTTCAGTGATATTATAAAAATAAAAATATAAAGACAATTTGTTTTAATTCGATCATTTCAGAGATATTGTGCAAGTAGCTTCTTGTTATTGATTTTGGTCAACATCACACGATACTCAAAAGGGCATGAAATAAGCAAGAAAAAAATACTTGTTCTGCTTGTGTATTTTACATCTTGTTCATTCATTCATTCATTCTCCTTAACAAAGTGCTACATCATGTAAACAAAAATATAATCTCTGGTCAATTTTGCACATATCTACTCCATTTCAATGGAAGCGCCTCCTGAAGCCCCATATTCACAAACTTACTGCTACATCTCACATATTTTATACATTAATTAGTTTGGGTGGCAGGATGTTCTACTTCTTTTTCAAACTTCATTACAAAGTCCGATCTGGATCAATTGAGTTGTATTGGTCACACAAGTTGGTTGGGCATACATTAATATCAAACATCTGTTTTTGTATTATAGCCTTGTAGGGATTAGCTTAAAGACATTGTAAAGGGCTGTTTAAAATCACACACAGTCATTTTAACATAAAATAATGTTTACTAACAAAGGCATGACTAGCAAAGTGCGAATTATTTAAAACACATGCGAATTATATGGAATGATTCTTGCTTGGCCATTATAGCTCGGCGAATAGGCAGTAGTTATGGATGCTGGTTTGATTCCAAATTACATGAATGTGATACACATTGGTCTGTACATTGTGAGTGTTGTTTCTTCTTCTTTTTATTTACGGCCTCTGTAGTATAACATTCATAACTTTGAAATGTTGAAGTTGACAAGATAACAATAAAAATGCGTTGGAGGTTGAGCCGTTTTGGAGGCTTTATAACACAAAAGAGAGTTTGTGTTGCCAGAGGGAGACTCGACGGATAGCTGTATTTTGGTGATTGATGTGAGATGTCAGTTAGAAATACGAATGGCATAACTATGAACACATTTATTAATGTGAATACTGCCGCTACCTGACCAGCAATAAGCTTTATACCATTAATTAGGTACATCATCAAACTAGAAATCACTTGCAAACGAATGACAATTCACTTGTCAAATGTTGTTTAACTTTTGTCATTTTCGTGTACTTTATAGTTTATTCTAGTTTATAGTGTATAATGCTTCAAGTGTTGAATAACACACAGCCATACCTGCTGCAGGACGTTCTCCTCGGCCATGTCCTATACCTGCAGTCAATGTGTTAAAGTAACACATCCTAATGCAAGTGTTATCTCTATCTTACCAGTCCTCGATTATGTCAAAGCTATTTTCATGTAATTTCAAATATCAATAACAACACAGTGATATCTGAAATTACATGAGAATAGCTTTCACCGATTAGTTTTAATTTGTTGTATAAACAGAACAGTCTGTTCTGTTTATTTGTTCTGTATTGTTACACAACAAATTATAATATTCTTTGTTACTAATACAATCGAAAAAGTGTCTGAGATATTATAATGAATATAGTTGCCCGATTCAAGCTCTAGTATTCTAGGTAATAAGCTACAACTTAAAGCTTTTGCACTGCATAGCGATGGTAAAACCATATGCGTAAAGCTTCCTGAAATAACTGTTATCAATTTGAGTTCATTCTCAAAATAAAATATTGTTAAATTTTTAAAATGATAAAGTTACAGATCTGCTTGTATAGAGACAGATAGATCAGATGTAACCAGGTTTGGCATAGTTGATGTGTACAATGTGGGGGTATAGTTACTATATGCACATTCTAATTAAGAAAATTGTAGTTTGCGAAATATAATTAACATAATGTAATCAAAATAACTTTTCAATTAGTCCTAGATTCTAGAAATTGTGTTTGATTAAGTCATTTGACATGAAGTTTGGATTTTAGCTTTGGTGGAATTACCGGTGTACAGCCTAGCCAAGTAGAATGAAACATTATTATGTACATTTATTTCGTCCTTCACTATTCCATTATCAAATTGAAATCGATGATACCTTAAATTATTATTATCAAAATAGCGCTTTATTACACTTTTTCTGAAGAAAACCAATAACTGTCAACCTTTAGCCACATTTTTAGGATAAAACTATTTGTCATAAATTTCTTACTGCCTCTCAAATTTTTGTCATTTTTTCTATTAAAAACCTGCAAAATGAGCAGGAGAAAACTGAGGCATCTACAGTTAGAAACTGGTATATGTAGGTTAATGGAAAATGGTTCTTATTATTTTTTCAAACAATATTTCACTTTGTCTCATTTCCAACGCGAATCACCACAAATAATTTCAATGTGCTGTTTTAGCTTCGTGAAAAAATAAACAAGCAATCTGGCAAACATCAGACGCTTGCTCAGAGGCACCTGAATCCTCCGCCTCTGTTCCACGTGCCCACTACTTGTACTGTTACATCGAGCCACAGTCCTGATCCCAGCCTGTCGCCGAGACCGGTAAATACCACAAATTGTTGTGCAGTAAAAGGCGAGGAGGTTCTAACTGCCGTCTTCGTAACCCTAGACAACTCAAGCCCGTGGTGCACCCTGCTAACTAACAGGCTGACAACTCTGGCATAGCGCAGCCCAACACCACCATAGCTTAAATCCCTAACCGGGAAAATGGTGCCTTGCGATCCCCAACAGGCGAGGTTTGCTTGAGTTCAGAAGGTGATGGTTGGAACCTCTTACACCCCAGACCAGGACCAGGACAAGGAATCTCCATACAATTTCTCTATTATTTAGAATCTTGAACATAGTTTTAAATGTGTTAATATTTTGCAGGTGCTGTTTAATACCATTGATGAGCTACTGGGGAAGGAGTCTACCGATAGTTCTTTTCTCTTCAACAATGATAGACCGAAGCCTTTCGGTCATGATCCTTTTGACTTGAACAGCCCGGTCGATGCACGTAAGCATTTTTAATATTAATTTCCACCAGCTGCTTCTGTCTTGTGGTGCAAAAGTAGCCTCTTTGTTGGTATAGAACAAATGTGCAAAATTTTACCTCAATTCCTGCAGTTTTGACGTGGTGAAGCAAACATACATCTTTAATTAGTTCATAGGATATAGTCAAATCTCGCTGTCTCTTTCAACTCAAATTATGCTAATGTTAAAAGGCCAGATTCTGTACTTTATTTTCTTTGAAAAATAAAACTACATTCAATGCCATACATTGACATTCATTGACCTTGGAACAAAACTCACAGATATTTATATTTCAGTTTCGGATTTGCCTGAGTATATACCTTCGGATTTGCCCTCGATTCTGGACTCTAGTCCTCTGGCGTCTCTACAGCCAGATTTCAATATGATTGAGAGACTGCCGATTGTGAGGACGGACATCAATCCTCCGGAACCTCCCAGACCCAGAGAGCCAAACTACACCGTCACAACCAACAGGTAATGTTACAAGAGATTATTGAACTTGAACTATATGTTTAAGGTTGTAAAAATTTGTCTGCTTTTTTAAAATTTGACTGAAGGTGAGCTGATGCTTTGATTTGACGACCAAAATAAATAAATTTCATCTAGATTTATTTGTATAAACTGTTGGATGAGATTAAGGTGTCTACTAGAAGCTTATCTGAAATCTTTCTACAACACCTAGGGTACCTATTAACCAAACATTTGTTTACAGCGGTATGCCCATCATCCATAGGGCCAAGAATCGCAGAAGGCCCACCGGTATTGGGAGCTTGAGTCGGATGCCAAGGGCACCGAAGCCAGAGCCAAGTATGTATCAAAATCATATCTACTCCTATTAAATACTGTAAAATATTTGTTTAATAAAAATGAGACAAAACCTTCGGGCTCTATTTCGTTGAAGTTTTTATTATTAGGTCCTTACATATGAAATTAGCATTTTGTATGGCGTATTTAGAGAAAATTGATTTCTCAATACATTCATTTTTGTATTTTTATCTGGGACTACAAGTTCTAATCCCCTAAAATTTTGTGTCTATTATTAAACGACATTGTGAATAGTATGCGTTATTTTAAAAAGAAAACTAACACATATAAAGATACAACAAATTTAAGCATTGAATGCGACAACACATGAAATAAACTGTTTTTAAGTTAAATATTTGATGATTATAAAGTAATTGTAACTAGTTGTTAGTTGTATAATAGCTTGAAGAGAAAAAATACAGATATTATTTATTTTGGGGATGAATTTGCCTAAAAATAGTATTTATTGAATTTCAATCTATGAAATAATGGTACGTTCAGAATATAAATAAATTTTTCATATGACTGTTGAGTTAAAAAAATATAACAAAATAAAATAGAGTTTAAAAACGCCAATTGCATATTATGTAAGTAATCGTATTTTCTAACTAAAATAAGGGATGATAATGTAGGATCTGAGATACGGGTTGACCTCTCAGAGGAATTTAACTGCAAGAAAGACCTTTGTAACCAACGAATTTGCATCAAAAGGCGTGGTTAATGTTGCCAGAACACCGGCCTATATCAGTCCACTGCTGGACATAAACCTCCCCTGAATCATTATTATGTTGATTTAAGTTCCAAGCAGCTGGTCAGCATTGAAATTTTGTTTTATTTTTATTTCCAGGCACCATCTACGATAACGAGATATTTACTGCAAACAGGAGAGCTAAGATCATGAGCGCGTACGCGAACGGTAAGCTCGGATCACTGCGCTTCCCCTACTTGGGGCCAATGTCCAAGAGACTGAAGCTGATCGACACCACTCCCACGGGGGAAGACCCCTACCAGCTTGGCGAGGCGGAGATGAGAGAGCAATCTCCGATACCGAGACTCGTTCTGCCAAAGAACAACCGCGTTAGAGTCCACACGGGGGAGTTCGCGAAACTCACCACGCCGGTCACCGGCACGCCCACACGTCGCATCTACGACCCTGTGCCTCAGGCAAAACCCAAGAAGTCAAAACGGGTCTCCAAGGTCAAGACCAACCGCCGCAAGCCATCCACGATCACAACCGCGTCTCAGAGCGCTAGATCAGCGTCTCAAAGCGCTAGATCGGCGTCTCAGAGCGCTAGATCTGCGACTCAGAGCGCAAGATCCGCGCCTCAGAGCTCTAGATCCGTGGCTCAGAGCGATATATCCGCACCTCAGAGCTCTAGATCCGTGGCTCAGCGCACTATATCCGAACCTCACAGCGCTATATCCGCACCTCAGAGCGCTAGATCCGCATCTCAGCGCGCTATATCCGCTCCTCAGAGCGCTAGATCTGCGGGTCAGACCGCTAGGTCAGCGGCTCAGACCGCTACATCCGCTGCTCAGACAGCTAGATCCACTGATCGGAACCCGAACGTGATGAATGCAGATCTCGATTGGCAGCCGTTCAGTAGGACGCCGACGCAGACCAGCTTGGTTGATTTCTCTTACGGCGAGACTTCTTTGCATCTTGCTGCGGCCGCTGCAGCGTCTTCCGGGGAGGTGGTGAGCTCGGGCAAACAGCTGCCTACAGCGACTCTCATATCGGCATCCAACCTCGATCTGTACTCTTCTCTCAAACTGGAAAAAATGAGAGATATAGACATTATGAGTTTCAGTGATCTCTTTGATCAGGAGCATTCAGGAGGAACAGGTGGCGATGAGAGTTCTGGAGTGGCTGAGGTGCCTACTACTGATGCGAGTATGTCGACTGCTTCGACTGATCCAAGTGAGACCACTGCTACAGTGACGACTGCTCCAGAGACGACTGCTTCAGTGACCACCGCTCCAGTGACCACCGCTCCAGTGACGACTGCTCAAAGTGTGTCGACGGTTCAGAGTGTCACGACTGCTCCGATGACAACAATTCCGATTATATCGACTGCTTCGATTGTGACGATTGCTCCAATTATGTCGGCCGCTCCGAGCGTGGCGACTGCCCCGATTGTGTTGGCTGCTGAGAGTGTGTCACCTGCTCCGAGTGTGTCTACTGCTCCGACTGTGCTGAGCGCTGAGCCAAGGCCGATAATGGAAGTGGCAAGAATAAAGAAGCGAGGAGCTCGTACTGTTAGTCTCGCTGGGTCGTCCACTGCTGTAGAGGTGTGTATACTTACCTTTATATTATTTCTTCAATTAGATACATAGATAGATACATTTTTATTGTCTCTTAACGGCGTGCGGAACAGCATACTGCGCCCAAGGCACAAGTCGCTGACGTTGGTCACAAAACCGCCAACCGGAACTGGGCCGGACACGTCTCCCGCCATGCGACTATGCCAAGCGACTTGTAGCCAAAGAGAACCATAGAGTGGACCTCACTTGATGCTAGGCGACGATGTGGAAGGCCTAGAATGATATGGCGGGACGAGCTTGACTCATATTTACCAACATGGCCTGTCACAGCGTTAAATTGCAAAGAGTGGCAGAAGGGAAGGGAGGCATTTGTCCTGCAGTGAGACAGCAATGGCTAAGTAATAATAATAAAAGATCAAAAATTTTGCGAGTTTATCTGGGCGGAAGTTTTTAGCCAGCGACTGTAGATTTTTTCATTATTTAGTGCCAGCCCTCATCCGGGGGATTCCTGTACAGTACTAGACTAACCGTTATCGTATATAAATGTAGGGTCGATTTTAACCAATCTATTTAAGTTTCGAGCTTATGACAGGGCGAAATGGCGCTTAATAGGGGAAGCCTATGTCCAGCAGTGGACTGCTATAGGTCGATGATGCTGATGATTTAAGTTTCGTTAGCAATCAATCAATCATTGGACTTCATTGGTATAATATGCGAAGGTACGTAAGAGGTTGCGGGTTCCATTCCATTTTCCCAGAAGGGCCAACTGAGCTGTGAGGCTATTATGACTTTTCATCATCATCAAGCTTATAGCAGTCCACAGCTGGATATAGGCCTCCCATAATAAGTGCGTCGTGTCCAACGCTCGACGCATACACGTCACTCCACCTGGCCGGAAGGCGTCTTAGACTACGTTTCCCGAAGGAGCCGCTCCGACTCTTGGGTGATATGATGTTTTCTTTCTCATGCAGGTGGTGAACGCTGAAAGTCGTCGTGGGACTGAAAGCAAGCGTGGTGGCAGGAAGCGCGCTCTTTCTTCCGCTTCGTCCACCAAACGCGAGAAGGCTCCGCCGAAGCCGCGAGCGACTAGAGGCAGAGGTAATAACATCATTCCCTGACTCACTCCCATTCGCTCACTTTACTTTCTTTTTGTTGAGACGAAAGTGTGAAACACTTTCACGTTTTGTTGATTAACAAATCCTTGATATATGTTGTGAATCGCAGCATATATCTTCTCTTAACGCCCTTACTAAAATTATAATTTCCCATTTTTATTTACACGTACCAGCTGATGTTTTTATGAGTTTTTGACATAGCTGTTGTTATTTAAATATTATTTTGGTATAATTTTAAATTTTAGGTCAAGCATGAGTTTCCCTTATAAATAATAGTAAGCACCAACATTTTTTTATGTAAGTCGACTGATTTTTTTTGTAGTATTTCATCCTATTGAACAAAAGAGCTGAATTTGGTCAAATACAAGTCGCATAGACATACCATACAATTTATATTATCATGAATCCCAGTCAAAAAAACTCAAAAAGTACGTCGTACGAAATAATAAGTAGAAATCTAAAGGAAAATAGACTGTAAACCGTTTATATTGAGTCCCTAAATTCGATTATGTAGGCGTACATTCAGAATAATTTTTGAACAGATTTGAGAACTAACTTTCGTTATTTCAAACCCCATATGAAAGATTAAATTATCTAGGTTACATTTTATAGCAAACATGCTTAATTTTATCAAATTTTGTTAGAAAAAAATGTCTAACATATCGCTGAAGCATGTAGGTACGTTTAGTATAATATATTATGTATTTATGTATTTTTATGTAAGCTGGTACCTATTTATATTAAGTGACAACTACCCAAGCGAAATAAAGTTAACCTTAGCACTATAAGAAAAATCTTATTTTGCCTTAAACTTGTTTCTAAAAATAGCTAATATGAGTTAAGTTAGACAGAAAAATTGAATTGTTTAAATGTAGGGTGCGTTTCTTCCAAGGCCTCACTTCTTATAAAATTGTGAAAATATTTTCTAAAGCAGCCTTCACATTTCCATATACCAACATAGTTGAAAAGTCCTTGAAACTCAACCAAAAAAACTTTGATCGTTCATAAAAAACGCATAATAAATTTTATACAGTAACTAAGCAATAGTTATTTCAATAGGGCTTGTTTAGAATACGCGATATTCGCGACCGCTCTGCTTAGAGAAAATCGGAATCATACTTATCCCAGCACGATACCGCTCCGTATGTTTCGTTTCCCACATCGGTGGTGGCACATATGTCGTGATCTGGCTTAAATGACGCACGCAGTTTGTTTACATGCTAGTTTCAATGAAAGCGACCGACAAGTTTTTTTTTTGTTAGAGATCGATTGGTCGGTTCTAATATTCTGTAATGTAAGTATTTTGCCGACGTCGTTTTTTATATTAATCATCGTTGCGTAGGTTTGTATGCAGTTGTTTACATTTTGAGGTACTTTACGCGGCTAGTTTGATAGTGTCTTAAATCGTTTACTATTGAGACTTGATGTGCAAATTTGTGCTCCTAAATAACATTTAGATTTTTGATCCGAAAATTATTTTATACTCGGTCCGTTTAGCTTTGCAACTAGTTGCAGTCGAATTTGACCGCGTATAAAAATCTTTTCGGTGGCTCTATCGATTAGTTGCTGACTTGAGTTATGTTTAATATCAATAAAATCTCGAGTGTGAAGGCTGCTAAGAAACGACAGGATTTCAAAGAATCTTTTAAACAATGTGTATAAAGTCTTTCTCCCGCGATACATTTGACGCCATATACGTAGAAGGCGATTATAGATGTAATTACAGTCACTTTCCTAAAGTGTCGTGGAATAAAGGCCAAATCATTTCAATATTAATTAAGTGCACTGCACAGCTCTAACATTGGTACACCTCAATACTAATAATATAAGTTATATACGTGTTAATATAAGCTCAATTCTTACTGGTCATACTAGTGCATCTATGATTCTATAAGACTGCTTTATGTATTATAGATAAATAACTCTTTATTGTATAACAAAAAAAAATACAAAATACTTTAAAGAACGAATCTACTAATGACTTCTTCCAGGCAACGTTTGACTTGAGTTGTATCGCGCGGCGAAGCGGGGTGGTGCAATATCATTAAATAAATAGTTTTTTTTTGTTATATTTATAATTGTTGACATAAGATTGTAGGTTGTAGTTAAGTGAATGCGTCTGGAATGAAATATGAATTGTTTATTAACAATTCAATTAATAAAATAGGACCATTAAATAAATTAAGTCAAAATGGTGAATATTCGAAGTATGGTAAAACGAAACACAGTTAGGTTTGATATAGGGTCAAAAGACTGCTCAGTGTGGTCTTTTAACTGAAATCAATACATATTATAAAATACCATAAATGTTATGTATTCGAAAAATTGAAGCTAGCACAGATACACACTAAAACCAATTAGCTCAATCAGTTGAAGATACATGGTTACAAAGCAAGTTAAATAAAAGCTTTTATGAACTCCTAGTGATTTTTAAATGACATTTAAGAAGCATGATCTCAATGTTTGTCACACAGCACCGTGGCCGTGGATCCTCTTTGAATTCAATTATCATAAAATTGAAAGAAAAAAAGACTTCTGATAAAAGTATTGTATTCATAACGACAACAGCTAACAGATAGGTAGAGCGGCAAATGAAATATTATTGTAACAAACCTGTCGTTTCATAGAATATATTTTAGCAATACACTTTGTGAGCATTTAGCCTAGTTGAGGAGAGGTGACAACAGCATGCTTACCTTATGAAAAGTACGTCAAACTTCGTATACTGCAAACTTTTGAACCAATAATCAATGCTAGCAAGGCAAGAAAAATATCAAACACTAGCTAGTAACAAAATTGTATGAAACTTAATATTGTTTGTTGCATTTAAGACTATTACATGCATTTGTTGCATGTGTCTTCTCGTTGATTCTGTTTTTATGATTTCAACCAGTGTTGTATACATCAATATTAAATCATTTTACTCATCCACACCTGATCCTCACTTATACACCAGCAAATACTCACCAGTTTTCTTATAAAATCTTGTAGTTTTTTGAGGTCTGATTCGCTTGCTTGTCTGGTTTTCGCATGGTGTGATTATTAATGTCAGTGGAGCATTGGCGCCGTTGTTTTACTGGTATTAATATTTCATACCTCGCAAATGCCACAAGGCCTAAGCGAAGCTCATAAATAATATTACCATATGTAGTGCGATACATGAAACAACTGTTTGCTTTTAAAACATCGATTCTTATCAAATAACAGAGGAGAATACAATTCCGATTAAAAATGGATAGGTTGGTATACGAAGTTTGAAAGAAAATCAAAAGGTAAGCGCTTTTGTGCACCGAAGGTTTAGTGAAGCTTTTGGAAGAACAAGCCCTGTACAATGTATTTTTAGGTGGTTATCGCGGAAAGCGCGGTTCGTGGACGCCTGCACCGCCCCTGACTACAAGATCTCCATATCACACCGCGTTGGGTCACCCTGACATATCTTGGTACCTCGGCCATGACCCGGACGTCAAGAAAGAGGATGTCGAACAACTCGCTGAGAACACATCATCCATTGTTGAGGTACTTCATAATATACAGTGCGTGCCATTAACCGCTCTACTTTATTTTTAAGCTACGGAAATACAGATATATAGTTTAATTAATTTATTTATATATATGTATAACCAAGCTAATAATGCACTAGTTTAGTGACGAATGCTGTGTGTAGTTAGTGGAAGTGTTTTACGAACACGTCTCAACCCTTTGAGTCTGCTCATTGCTCATTTGAACTGAGTGCCTGAGAGCATTAGATTACTCGCCTTTATCTTGCTTGTATATTTTAGAACGACTATGATAATGCGTGATTGAGATTTATCTCCTTTGACATTTTAATTCCCAATGTTTTCACCCCCAATATTACCTTCACTTTTTAAACTAGACTACAATTGCATACAAAATCAATGGACCTTCGACTCAAGTACAGCTATTTCCATTAATTATGTTCCTACATAATAAATGGAATTGCCGCGGTAAGTAATTTTACTCAATATGCATCAATACAGGGCTTCAATGATGCATGTAGCCTTGTTTGAACCAATTTACAGTACATTTTTAGTTCATGCATGACTTAGCTTGGTATATGGTACATTATGATATTTTATCAATAGTTTCCTAATTGAAAGGTTCAAAAGATTATACAGGGTGTCCCCAGCTTGTGGACATAGACGAACATTACACGTTTATTAAGGTATTTTTCACCAATATGCAAAGTATTAAAATAATCGGTCCAGTATTTACCGAGAAAACAATGGTTTTTAAATTTTAGTCTTTGGAGCACCCTCTATTTACATTAGGTTGATTAAAACGCATTTATGGGACATATGCAATCTCATTTGAAGCATTTGAAGTACTGTAATAACTATTTTCAAGTGGAAACTTTTTAGACGTGCATGATAACTCTATGGTAAGTGCATGATTTTCATTGACTTTTACATGCATGTCATTCTCACACAGGCATCTCATGTCATCTTATTCGTGTCAATAATTATACAGTATGCTACTTTTTTCTATCGATTATCTGGAATGAAATTTGTTAGAATATTTTGATTTTTATTTTTACTTCTAATTAAAACCAAAATTGTTTCACAGCATTTGTGAGAAGTAGGATTACGAGGGTGTTAATTCTTTGTCTACAGGCTGAGGACACGTTGTATTGAAAGTACATTATTGATATCCTAAAAATAAATGTAAGCAATTTGAGGTACTTGTGTTCGATGTATTTATTATGATGTATATTCAGTATTTTTGACGTATGTATGTACATACAAAATATATGAATGCATGTTGTAATTAATTTTAATTACGAGTATCTTTAGGAAACCATTAGGCTCCCGTAGTAAAGATAATATGTTAATTTATTAAGTTAATAACATAATTTTACCAATTGTTTTGTACTCGATACTACCGTAACACCTTCCGTAGAACTTTTAAATGAAAACTTCACAACTATTGTAGTTTTAATTTAAAGGTTTTGTTGGTTAAATGAAGGTACGATATTAATTGCGCCGTCCTGAGTGGTATTAGCACGATTTGCCTGACCCTAGATTTTCTTAAGCCACAGTGAATCATATTATTTATTTATTATAACGAGCTATATATAATATAATTATATTGTTTAAAACCAAATAATCCTTATACTAATAAATCATCAATTATACTCAAGTTACTTCAAGTTCAATATCTGTAACTTAGCAGAGCCTCACGCTCTTAGACCAGGAAGAAACAAACTTTTCCAACCAACATCAAAACTGAAAATTCATAGTACAGGCCCTTATAAAAGTCTATAAAAATCTTCAATAAAATTCCAGAACAAATAAAAGAATCAGAGATAGATTCGTTAAATTTTTTTTCACAGATAAAATGAAATAATATAACTGATTAACCTCTTATAACATACCGTCTTAAAACCTAATATAAAATTATAAAATACCTAGCTACTCATAAAAATCCACCTACCATAATTCTGATGATGAAAGCCTCGGTCTGCCTTCAACATATGGCCATGGCCTAAGGGGTCCATATGTGATACTACAACACTATACTGTGTATACTAACTCTGTTACCTTATAACCATGTGTGGACAATAAATATATTTAATTTTTGTTTTTTAAATGTATTGAGTACTAGCTTCCACCCGCGGCTTCGCTCACGTGGTGATACCGGGATAAAAAGTAGCGTATATGTTAATCCAGGTCACAAACTATCTATATACCAAGTTTCACCCAAATCCCTTCAGTAGTTTTTGCGTGAAAGTGTAACAAACATTCATCCATACGTACATCTATACTCACAAACTTTCGCATTTATAATATTAGTGGGAAGTAGTATAATAGGATTGAACCAGCTTGCTCTATCATGAATATTAGTGAAAAGTTATTCTAAAATTATGTCTAATAGAATGAGAAAGAGCAGACAATGACGCTGAAATTGAAACTTTGACTTGACGTATCATAAACGTGACGAAAATTGTTGGTCAATGAAAATTAAAAAAACTAATAAATCTTCACATCCACACACACCACACCACATGAGCTTATATCAGTAGATTACCGCCCGCGGCTTCGCTCGCGTGGTACCCCGGTAAAAAGTATGTGTTCCACGTCTAGAACTCACTAACTACGTAGTCTCCTACCAGGTCAAAAAATCGGACAAGCCATTTCGTAGGAGTGCGACCACAAACATCACAAAATTGACGGAGATAAAGAGAGTTAAAGTTCGGGAGTAGGGGGTTGACGTGACGCCTATCTAAAAAGTGTACTAAGCCGTGACTTCACGCGGAACTTCAACGCACTATATCGCATATATATCACTATATCTATATCTATCACAAATGATATTGTAAATGACGGACTAAATCGATTTTTTCAGTCGTCATCCCTCTATTATATACTCCTAACATTTCCGAGACGATACTTGTTTTAGACTTCTTTTATTACTCAAACGAGAACATAATACTAAGTATTCTGACTAAATACGTAAGCGAGCGCGCTGCCTAAATAACATGAATTTAAACTAGTAAACAAAACAAACTTAACTAGTAAATAGACACGTAGTAAAACAAGCAGGTACCTACATTTATTTATATATAGATTGATACGCGGGACATTGACATTGACATACACGTAGTGATGACACGACATGTACGAATGAAGTAGAAATAATTCTTCCAAAGTCTTAAATAATTTTGTATCTTAAAGTTGTGGAGGGCTCATAACAACAAAACCTCAAAACATTGTACCTTGGCTAACGTAGTGGCAGGAATGGTTCCTACAGTACCGTACATCACTGTACATTAGACATCGATACAATTGTACCTTTGCAAACGTAACGTTTGCAAGGAAGGAATAGTTTTTCCGTTGTACCTTAGCTAACGTAGTTGCAGGCATGGTTCCTATAGTACCGTACATGACTGTACATTTGACATCGATATAATTGTGCCTTTGCAAACGATTACGTTTGCAAGGAAGGAATAGTTTTTCCGTTGTACCTTAGCTAACGTAGTTGCAGGCATGGTTCCTATAGTACCGTACATGACTGTACATTTGACAACGATACCTTTGTACCTTTGCTAACTTAATTGAAGTATTCATATTCATATATTCATATATATATATTTATTGCATACAAGTGTTTGATTGCTTAGATCTATGTAGCTTTAATTAGTCTGTACAAGTACGCTGTCCGGGCGTAGCATACTTATTCGAGCTTGTCATCTGTTACAATAGGTAATACTATAATATGATAAACTATATAAGATTTGTTGGTTATATTTAAGGGCTGTGGATTTTGTTGAATAATCAAAATAATCCATTTTAAAACAACATTATTTACACGAAATTTAACTGCACAACTAAAATTTAACCTACTAGTTAATAAATTGAACATGAATAATTGATGTTAGTAAATGTCAAAAAAAGTAGTAGTTTCTCTAATGCCGTATACAGGAAAAAGAAAGGTTCCTACAGTACCGTACCCTACAGTACATTTAACAACGATACCTTTGTACCTTTACTAACATAATAGAAGGAATAGCTTCTCTAGCGCCGTATACCGTTGCACCTTTGCTAACGTACTGAAAGGAATAGTTTCTCTAGCGCCGTGTACCGTTGGACCTTTGCTAACGATATAGAAGAATAGTTTCTCTAGAGCCGTATACCGCTGTAACTTTGCTAACTTAGTGGCAGGAATGGTTCCTCTAGAACCGTATCTGATGTATCTTTGTAGTGGCAGGAAAGGTACATCACTACACTATACATTTGACAACGATAAAGGAGAATGCCGATAACTCGTACCAATTGCGTCAAAACCAAATGTACCCCATACAATTGGCTATATTTTATAAATAACATTAACATTTTTTTTAGTCTTACAGACCGACTCGATTAATAATGACGTAAAAAATTCTTTCGTTTATTTGGTTTCCGGCACACGGCGCCATGACATTGCAACCACCCTCACTTTTAATTTTAGAGAGTAGAATTTACTGAAAACATTGGAGGTTTTTTCACTTTGTATAATCAAAGAGGTTGGATCAGAAACTTTTTTGTGGTACTACTAAACTATCTCCTATCTTTATGTATTACTAGAGTGTTCTGTGGCATTGTGTAGCAGTGTTTATTCTGAAAATAGATATTTTATTAGACATCATCACAATAATGTACGATAAACAATCGTTGCATCAACTGTTTGCTAATAACCGGTGACGCGAAACCAGCATAGTTTGGAAGAGGCATCCATGGCCTTTTCGTCGTTGTGATGAATGTGTTAAGATCTTGGATCTTAGCTTGGATTACACCTTCACCAGTAAGTACTAATACCTATTATAATGATGTAAATGTCTATCTACTTTCTCGTCACAACCATTATTTGAAAATAATATAAAGAACACAGTATTAATTTATGTAATGTCCTACCTACGAAGTAGAAGTTAAAACACCATTTTACCTATCTGTGTGAGGTATACAAACCTTTTCTTATAGATATAGTATCATATTTAAATGTTTATAGTGCAATACTTATAATTATGTAGACAAAACTGAACACAGGTCTCGGAAAAGCATTTTTTCAAAACAAACTCTAAAACTAATATCAAATAAAAACAATTTGTTTACGTTTATCTTAAAAAATACTTAGTATTTCATGAATAACAGTATAATATATTTCAAAAAAATTAGGTTTCGTTTTGACGCAATCACTTTAGCATTGGTACCGAGCGCCATACATCAGACGGCATTCTCCTTTGTACCTTTGCTAACATAGCGGCAGGAAAGGTTCCTACAGTACCGTACACCATTGTCCATTTGACAACGATACCATTGTACCTTTGATATAGTAATGGAAGGAATAGAGTCTCTAGAGCCGGACACCGTTGTACCTTTGCTAACGTAATGGATGGAATGGTTTATTTAGTGCCGTATACCGTTGTTCATTTGACAACGATACCTTTGTGCATTTACTAACTTAGCGGCAGGAGTGGTGCCTACAGAGCAGTATACCGTTGTTGCAGGTGCCGAGATGGAGGGAGAAGACGTATACCAGCCAGCCGTGCGCGGAGGGTACGGAAAATACGGACGACGAGGTGTACCGCAAGCGCCACCAGAAGCTAGAAGCTGAAGAAAGGCGGCAACTCCGGTGAGTTAGCTGTTGTACCGCGTAGGGGTCATTCAAGTATTACGAAGCACTATAAGGGGGCGGGGGCGGGGTCTTGCTTATTTTTGAAGTTCAGGGGGGTTAGGTGGGGGGGGGGGGGGGGTCTAGATGGTGATGACGTCAGCACTATTTTATACGTCAGCAGTAGTTTTGAAACGCATTTTCGGGGGTTTCCCACAAACAATGGACACGTATTAGGTACCCGCTTAGAACCGAGTAGGGGAATTACCGTGCGATATTTTCTTGTCCAAATTTCTATGTCAATCTATTTTTTCGGTTGCAATGAGCAGACACCCAATATTGAGCAGCAAATATCTAATGTCATCGAAAACCTAGAATCTTGGATTCAGGTGTCATGGACTGAAGACTGTTAAGTGGAATTAATATGTACCCACTTTTATCAAAAATCAAAAATAAATTAGTTAGTATATTGAATACTGTGTCAATAAAGTTTGTGTAAATTAAATATCATTTGCGTTATTTTATTTAAATTAAAGCGACGGCAGACCAATTTTGACGACGTGAACAATGCAATAGCGAAAGTTGTTAACTGGTTCGATGTAAATAATTTATTACTGAAAGAGACTAAAACAAAATGTATAAGATTTATAGTAACAAATGTTAAACAAGTTAAACCTAATATTAAAATAAAAGATGAAGTTCTAAATCCTGTGGACACTACTGTATTTTAGGCATAACTTTAGATAATAAGCTTCAATGGAGCGCTCACATTGATGGGTGGTCGAACAGACTTAGTTCTGCAGCATACGCAGTCAATAGAATCCGTCAACTTACTGACGTAGAAACGGCGAGACTAGTTTATTTCAGCTACTTCCATAGCATTATGTCGTACGGCATTTTGTTGTGGGGGAATGCTGCAGATATCAACACCATATTTGTGTTGCAGAAGAGGGCTGTTCGTGCAATTTATAATATGGGCCCCAGAGAATCACTTAGAACTAAGTTTAAAGAAATAAATGTTATGAAAGTGCCGTGCCAATATACCTAGTCTGGCCATAAATACTGTTACAATTAAAAATAAGAAAGATATTACAAAATATCGTCATAAAGCTCGGTCCACGCAGTCTTGGTTGGAAGTGAACGTTTCGGACTTCATCAGAGCTGAAGACTGGCCGTCGTCTAGTCCCGATCTTAATCTGCTGGATTATGATTTATAGTCAGTTTTAGAGAGTACGACTTGCTCTAAACGCCATGATAATTTGGAGTCCCTAAACAATCCATACGATTGGCAGTGAAGAATTTTCCCAATTTTCCCATGGAAAGAGTGCGTGCTTCTATTGATAACTGGCCTCAACGTTTAAAGGACTGTATTGCAGCCAATGGAGACCACTTCGAATAAGCTTTTTATATTTTAAATTGTTTTATATTTTTGTATTAAACTAAAAAAATAAATATTATTTGCAATTTAACAAAAAAAAAACTTCGTGACAATATTTATGGCAAGACTAGGTGTATATGAAAACTGAATGTAGGTCCGAAAACATATTAACTTGTTAAAAAAAAATTGCGACACATAATGTTAACACTAGAAATAAAGATAAACTAGCTGTTCCTACTGTAAGGCTTCATAAAGTTAGTCAATCTTTTAAAGGGATGTGTGTACGATTTTTTGACAAAATCCCAAATGACGTGATTAATCTATCTGTAAAAAAAATCTAAAATGTTGCTTAACGTAATCTCTGTAATAAAGCTTATTATAAGTTTATATCTGATTATTTAGATGACAAAAAAGCTTGGGATGAAACTGCCTCCAACTGCACCAAAAACAATGTAATAGTTATTAAGAACAATGACGTTAAAAAAATATAAGCCGAGCAGAGTTTCTTGCCAATTCTTCTCTGTTTGGTCGCGTTACGAATTGGTGGTTAATTAAAAAAAAAATACGTTTCAAGGTGTACTATACAGTTCCTACTGAATAAATGAATTTTGAGTTTTTTTTTGAGTTTGAGTTAAAGTCCTATAACCTAAGCCTATTTTCTGATTTCTACAATTATAACTGCTGCTCATGAATCAATGAAAAACCCAGAGTACATTAAAGAAAAATGCATGTAGGTACCAATTTTTACGTAAGCACTGGTAAGTGCTTTGCTTACTTTTGCTGACAAGGCGGAGAGGGGAGTTATTTTTTTTTAATAAATCTGCTTTCGTAATACTTGAATAGCCCCGCTAGCTCTTGCACGGATTTGCTCGCTAACCAGCGGGGTGATCGGCTAACGGCCGGTTCCTATAATATACCGTTACCGATGACGCTTCGTTTTCCCTTGAAAATCTGTCAAATTTTCGACGCCTCGTGGTTATTTTTGACGGTTTTTATAGGCTTCGTCGGTAACTCTGTTGCAAATAGAAATGATTGACACCGATCCTGTTTTAACAAACTGTGACAGTTTGTTAATTGACATTCATTGAATTTCGACCACAGATGTAGGAAGACAACTAAATAAAGTCTTAAAATTTAATACGGCTGATATCTACTTTCTTATGTCCAATAACATCATAATGCTCATCAGTTAGAAAGGGATGCATACAATACCAATGCGACTTCAAAAAGTTAATCGTACCAGGGCGCTCGAACAAATTTCTATGCAGGTTCATACAAATGCCCTGGTACGAAGTCGTACGAAGTCGCAGAAATCGCATTGAGATAAAGTATGCATCTCTTTCTAGCTAACATATATGGACAAAAGAAAGTAGAGATCAACCGTATGAGTTAATGTTCAGAGCATAAATTAATTTTAAGACTTCTTCTATGCTTTAGTCCTATTTCTTTGATTTCGACGGATGAAATGTCAAAGTTTGTAAAAACAGGATCGGTGTCAATCATTTCTATTTCCGCCAGAGTTTGCCAATCACATCGCTGGTTAAATGTTTGTTTTGTCGTCCGAGGAATAGTCCTACTTTAATGTAATTATATGTCGTTACATATACCGCGGCCTCTGTGGCGTAGCGGGCGAAGGTCCGCCTGAGACGCAGAAGGTTGCGGGTTCGATTCCCGCCGCGGGACAAATGTTTGCATTATTTGCCGATATTTGTCTCTGGTCTGAGTGTTTTCTATGTATAATATGTATGTATCTATAAAAAAGTAGTTTATCACTCATGTAGATAATACACATACCCATAATACAAGCTCTGCTTAGTTTGGGGCTACATGATGCTGTGTGATAGTCTCCAGCATTATTTAAATATGAAATTGGCGTTTTTTCACTCCATTTTAAACAGATATAAGCTACCGTTTCTTTTGTGGTTAGAAGTTTTTGTTCTGAGGAAACTATAGGTTTATTTTGAAGGAAAAAATAATGGGTTTTTGTATTTTTGAAAAAAGGTACAGTTGGCCCAGAAAATATCATTTGTCAAAAAAAAACAAATTGGTCTCAATCGACTCTGTTTCCCAACAGAAACACTTTTACCACCATAGTAACTTACCAAATCAAATCATAAGTTCTCGGGAAATTCAAAAAAAGTTTTCCATACAATTTCTATAAAACATCATTCACCATAACATTGAGTTCATACATGCAATTCGACGCATAGTGGTAATCGGGGATATCATCATACTGCCAATTTAAAATAAGAACAGAGTATTTCCTGGCAAGCGTTCGAATAACATACATGGACTCAATGTAGTGACGAATGACGCTTCATACAAATTGTATGTTTTTTTTGACAAATTTCATTTTCTGTGCTAACTGTACATTTTTTCAAAAATCCAAAAATCCCATTATTTTTTCCTTCAAAATAAACCATACTAAAAATAAATTAT
Organism: Horisme vitalbata; assembly: GCA_951804965.1. Classification (NCBI taxonomy): domain Eukaryota; kingdom Metazoa; phylum Arthropoda; class Insecta; order Lepidoptera; family Geometridae; genus Horisme; species Horisme vitalbata. The sequence continues at coordinate 3,878,508 of OX638089.1, forward strand.
ATTCCTCAAACCAAAACCTAACTACAAAAGAAAAGGTAGCTGCCCTCAATGTGTTAAAATTTTGCCCCAACCTGTATATATTCTAACGTAACATTATTGCTCATTTATCGAAAATTCAATAAATACAATTTTTGGGGAAATCCCCAAAAAATAAAACTTAGAATCAGTTTATTTCATGTGTTGTCGCTTTCAATGCTTAAATTAGTTGTATGCTTTATGTGTTAGTTTTATTTTTTAAATAAACTTTTCACAATGTTGTCCAGTTCTACACACAAAATTTTAGGGGAATAAGGTTCGTAGTTCCAGAAAAAAAATACATAAATGTATGTATTGAGAAATAATTTTTCTCGAAATTCTCCATGCAAAACGCCAATTTCATATGTAAGTCCTTACATACAATAAATGTGGAAGCCTGTGTGAATGTTTTTAACAACGTATCTCCGTAACTACTTAACTTATTTAGATGAAATTTCGTTTGTAGGTAGTTTAGGTTCTAGAATAACACATAGGCTAATCTAATTTTGAAAAATTAACCTCTGGGGGCCGGCTAAAAAATCTTGACTTATTTAACGAATTTAAAATTTGCACAGCGATTCTCTAATAAAAATAAATAAACACCTATTTCAGGATTTTCGCAATTCTTTCCCTAAGGGGGTTAACCGCGGTGGCAAAGTTTTTTTTAAGTAGTTTTTTGTAGAAGGGGCAGTGAAATGACAGACGCAACGCCTAACATTAATGCCAGTTGCTTTTCTAACACGCCGCATATTGCAATACCACTCATCATGTACGCCATGCCCAAGCTTTTTTTTTCATATTGTAGTAAAATAATTAAACTAGCAAGTGCGAGCGATACTAGCGCTCTAAGGCTCTTGTTTTCTACATTACAGAATTTTGATACTTCTGGTCTTGACAAAGACTGGTAAACGTCTTGACAGACAGATGGGCCTATAAGAGTTGCTTTTTCCTCTTGAGGTACCTTAAGGTTCGGTCAGACGGAAAGCACTATAGCGCCGCGTACTGACGCCGCGTCAAAGCGCCGCGTTGTATAGGCATGACGACTGGGTTAAAATATAACAATTCTAATTAGTCCGTCAGTTAGATCAACAAAAAATACTGGACACGTATTTTTTTATTTATTAGATCAATAGAAATTGCCGGAGATAAAGAACGTGAAAGTTCGGGAGTGGAGGCTCGTGACGTCACGCCTAGGTAAAAAATGTACTATATCGTGACGTCGCGCGGAACTTTAACGCACTATATCTTTGTTATTTTTTGTTTAATTGACAAAAGAAAAAATACGCGTCCAATATTTTTTGGATATGTAAATAACAGACTAATTAGAATTTTTCAGTCTTCTAGCCTATTGTACCGTGAAGAAGTTAAGCTGTCACAGTGATCGCGCACGTTATCCGTACGCGACTCTAATCAGCGTCAAGCGTCACAGTACAATACAACGCGGCGTTTTGGCATAGCGTCAGTACATGGCGCTCTAACGCCGCCATACGCTTTCTGTTCAACGAAACCGGTCACCGATTATGTGCAGATGGCATATGCGGCGTGTTCGGGAGCAGCGTCACGTGGAGCGTTTGCGGCTGAGGCAGCGCGACCCGTGGACTGTCAGCAGCAACACGCCCTCCGTATACACCGTGTGGCCGTCTCCACTCAGGGACTTGCAGCTCATAGAGATCACAGATGTGCTGCCAGTTCTTGCCTTCGGGGACCATGTACCGAACCTGCCCGACCTGTTAGTACCGTTTTCTTTATCGGTGTCAGAACCTCGAACATTTTGACATGTAGTATAAAAATTAAAATTAAATTTTGGGCGAACGATAATGTATTTTGAAGCTACGCGTTGCAATAATAATAATAAATACCTTTATTTCAGACACATGATCGTAGGTTAAGCATATTAAAATTACATTTAAAATAACGATAATTTTTTTCAAAATCATATCTAAATAATACAATTTAACCGTCTAATCTAACAAGTTTTATAAACCTCAATAGCTAAAATGGCGTTAAAAAATCATTTCACCTCTTTTTATTAGGTCCTTACCTATGAAATTGGCGTTTTTCTCTATTGAATTTTGCACATATTTAATTTAATTCAACAGTCATATACAACATTAATTTATTTTGTGTACGTATCATTTTCTTATTATTATTATTATTATATAAATACTAGGAACTTAATCATTGAAAATGTAATAGAATTTTCAATCTTAGCAATAAGATTTAGGATATTGCTAAGGTTGAAAATTCTATAAAATACTATTTTTGAGGAAGTTCAGCAAAAAATAAAACATAAAAACAGTTTATTTTACATGTTGTCAGTTTCAATGATTAAATTCGTAGTATTTTTGAATGTGTTATTTTTCTTTCTCAAATAAGGCTACGCATACTTTTCACAATGTTGTCCAATTATACACACAAAATTTTATGAGAATAGCATTAGTAGTTGCAGAAAAATAAAATGTCTGTATGGAGAAAAAAAAAACAAAAATGTCTGTATGGAGAAATCAATTTTCTCGAAATTCTCAATGTATTCTTTATTCAAATGAAAAATAATTGAGTACCCGGCTTTATAACTATTAGCACTGCTATAAAGTTTAGTCAATGAACGTTTTACTATGATGTTAGTCTACTCCTTCTTCTTGGAGTGGTCAAGCGAAATAGGAATGGAATTAAAATGAAATGTTCATTTGCGTTTAGTATTGGTACAATGAGTTTACAATACTATTTTAAATATAAAGATAAAGTAAGGTTAAGGATAGGGATAGGGATAAAGATAGATATAGGGATAAGGTTAAGGTTAAGGTTAGGGATAGGGATAGAGAGATAGAGATAAATTATGATGATGTGATGGGATAAGTTCACCAAAACGTAATAGCCGGGTACATTACCGCGATTTCAGGAAGATTGTGAAGATAGCTTTACAGACAGTGAAAAGTATTATATAGCGCGTCTTCTTCAAACATCTCGAATCTTATTGAAACAGCCTTATCATAGGTATTCGTTGCTTTTGCCATACAAAAAGAAATGAGATCCATACAAATCCATTTAACAAATGCAAAAATTATGCCAACTCTTCGCGGAGTACTTCTGCTACCACACAAAATTTTTTGAGATCTGGTTTATTACCAAGTCAGACATTTTCAATAAACCTTCCTTATCTAATCATCTTGAAACAATTAATTAAACTATTATGATTTATTTTACTTGGCTATTTGAGCAGCATTTATATTAAGTATTCAATTTATTAACCTCTTATCAATGATTTGCTGCAAAATAGCTAAGTAATAAAAAATCATAATGGTTTAATTAATTGTTCCGGATTAAACCAGATCGCAGAATTTTTTTGTGTGATAGCAGAAGTACTTCTTGAAGACTTGGCATAATTTTTGCAGTTGTTTAAATGGTTTTGTATGGATTTAAGTTTTAAATGACTAACTATACTACCGTTTTCAGCGACTTCGTGCTTCCGTGGGTCCGCAGCTCCAAGGCGCAGAAGCGCTCGAAGCGCTCGAAGACGCTGCACTGACATTTGCCCAACCCTGAGCCCGTGAGCGCTCCTGCGCTCTCGGGAGGCGCGCCTGGCCTAGCGGCCATCGGCGCGGCGCCTCAGGGTTCCACCACGGACGATGATCTCATCGAAACTATCTCGCTAGATGATGTAGAGATTATACCTACGAGCGTGATCAGAATGAGTGACCTCGCGGACGTTATCGTCGTCCCGGCCGCGACCTCGGCAGATGTTCTGCCTATCACTTCTGAACTAACCTACTCGCTGTTACAAAGTACTACCGCGACTCTCACTCACGTCAGCCCCAGTGTGCTGACCATCCATAGTGGTACCGCAACGACGGACGTGACCGCGGCCCCGATACTCAGTCCGGCAGCGACGCCTCCGCCCGCGGCGCTCCCTCAGCCGGAGCCGCCGCTCTCGGCGCCGTCTCCGCCCAAGAATCCCAAACACGACGACGCTGTCTTCCTGACCCCGCTCCCTGTAACCGTCGCGAAATCCCCGACTCGCGTCGTCAAAAACAACCCGATTCCTAATCCTCCTCCGAATGCTCCCCGCCCGTCGGAACCGAACCAGCTTATAAAGGCCCTGCTCGCTCAGAAGTCGCCGATGCCGTATCTCCACCGCCCTCCCGCCCCGCGCCCCACCGGCTTCATCATCCGAGCCTCGCACCAATCCGCCTCCGGCAAGACTCAGATCCTCAACCTGCCCGTGAGCGTCTCTTCGTCGGGGACGCTAGTGAGGAACGCGGCCCAGGTGCCCGTCCGACCGCCCCTCAAACAAAACATCATAATCAAAGACCTGAGACCGCGCGCCGATGGTAGAAGTGCGTTCGTCAGAACATCTATCCCCCAATTTGTCGCTCGTAGCCCTGCCCCCGCCCCTGTGACGACGCGTCTTATCACTGCCGTAACCACCCCGTCGACGATCCCATTTGCATACATGATATCTTCGATCGGGAGCACCGGCATCAGGGCCATAGCGACCCCGAGCCCAAGGCTCAAACCCTACGTGCTCGCATCTAACTCTAATAAGAAACCGAGCCCGAATTATATCTCTAAAACCTACATCGCCGCGCCGCACCTTTTGACCACCGAGGGGTATCTATTTACACCTGGCAAACCTGGGTTCAAAAGGGTGCACAATATAGTGAGCACCAGGATTCTACCGCCTTCTCCCTCGCAGCCGACCACTATAACAATGCTGACTCCCCGCGCGCCCGTGATACCGCGTCCGATCAAGCAGGCCCGCACTCGCGTCACCAGCTGCCACCGGGTTCTGGAGCGGGGCGAGATACCGCAAGTGCGCAAAATCCCGCCGCGCACCTTCCCCGGGCCGCGCACTGTCTTGAATCGGCTGCCGGGCGTAGTACAGCTGCGGGCAACAGGGCCAGGCTCGCAAGTGAAAATGGCGAAACACGCGACCCACCACGTGGAGTCGCAGGCCATACTCCGCGGCCTGCAATCGAATCACGACTCGACACGGGCCATGCAGCACGCGCGCTCCTTGGCCACCCTGCAAGCCGCCTCGCGCGCCCAACTCGAGGCTTCCGAATACGAGCCAAGTACCGCGGAGGAAACGTTACAAGCTAAGATCGCGGAGTTGCAAGCCGCCGCGCAAACGCAGACTCCGATCCCTTCCACGCAGTTCCAGGTCGCGTCGCTCGGCCCGCTGCAAACGGTGACCCTGGCGCAACCTCAGGGCACTTTGAATGTGCAACTATTAACGGCAGCTCAGGCGCAACTCCTGGCCACGTCTAAGGCGCAACTCCAGCTTACTTCTCAGGCGCAGCTAAAAGCCGCTTCGCAAACGCAGCTCAAGCTCGCTTCGCAAGTGCAAACAAAGGCCACTTCTCAGCCGCAACTTAAGGCCGTTTCAAAAGCGCACTTCAAACCTGCTTTTCAAGCGCAGTTCCAGACTATGCCACAGGCGCAAGCAAAGGGCACTTGTCAGTCGCAACTTAAGGCGCTGCAGCTCAAACACGCTTCTCAGTTGAATGCCTCTACACGAGCACAGCTGATCACCACATCTCAGGCGCAAACAAACGCTAGTCAAGCGCATATTCTTACCATTTCCCAACCGAAACTGAATGCCTCTTCGCAGGCGCAAACTAACGCTAGTCAAGCGCATATTCTTACCATATCGCAACCGAAACTGAATGCCTCTTCGCAGGCGCAAACAAACGCTAGCCAAGCGCATATTCTTACCATATCCCAACCGAAACTGAATGCCTCTTCGCAGGCGCAAACAAACGCTAGCCAAGCGCATATTCTTACCATATCCCAACCGAAACTGAATGCCTCTTCGCAGGCGCAAACAAACACTAGTCAAGCGCATATTCTTGCGATATCCCAACCGAAACTGAATGCCTCTTCGCAGGTGCAACTAAAACCTTCACAAGTGCAACTCATCGTCTCAAACGCACCAAAAGCCACCACTCAGGCTCCAGTCCAGCCTAGCGCTCGAACACATCACCGCCTGGTTATACGCAGCGCCGCGCCGAGAGCTCCCGTGGCCGAGAGAACGGTCGCGATCCCCGATACACCGCAGACAAGCGCTGACACAGCTGTGCCAACTCAAAACGACCCTGCCTCATCTCAGCCAGGAAGTGATGCCGGCTCCTCTATCCATACAACTAGCACCCTAACCCTAGCCACCGGCACGACCCTGATAATGCCACATTACAAAACAACAGTTTTCAAAAACTTGTCGACGATCGCGCGCGCTGAGACGCCGCGGATGGTGACGCCGGTGACTACGAGCGCGGGGGAGAGAGTCGTCATCAGACGCCCTGTCGCATACTTCTCCCCACGACGTACCTTCCCCACTCAGCCTTCTACCACGAGCGGGCCCGTGAACTTGCAACGTCACGTCATCCGTACCATCCCCCGCCACGTGTTAGGTAGCCACCTTCAGTCGACTCTTCAGGGTCCGCAGACAGCTGCGTCGTCGCGGCCCTCGTATGTGATCTCTACATCGTCTTCCGAACCTGGCCTCGCCACATTGCCTCCGAAGCCCCAAAACGCGGATAAAAAATAAATTTTAAGAGTTTGGACGCGCGGATGTTTACTCCTCCTGTACATATTTATGTGAACATCCGCCGGGTAGTATATAGTCTTATTATAAATGTTAAACTGCTTCATCACAAACGCTCTCTTAAGTTATTGGAAGATAAATGTGTTTTATGAGTGTCTGTAGCGATGTAGGTAAATGTGCACTGCTTCGCCATTTAAAGCGTTTAGAAGACAGTAATTTTTGTATATATTGCGCTACTTTACTTAATAATTTATAGACCTTGGACATGGGTTCTTGTTTAACCAGTCAGCATTCGTGTAGCGACAGTGCGGTAATTTCTTGGATGTGCCGGATCTACCACCATCGGATAAGATACCATAGACTTTTCTAGTACAGTTTAGAGAACAAACAATGGACTTCTTCAACCACTGACGTGTCAAAATGTAACTCTACCAATGACGTACGAATCACATTCGTCTGTATTTCATATTATTAAAACATTTCAAAAATAAGCTAAAAGGATAAATAAAGCAATAATTTTATCAATACAAAAATATTCATTGACAAAATACTCATGACTCGGACATGGTTGGATGGACAACTAATTCGATTTTTTTAATATTAAAAATATTATGTATCGTAAGCATTTTTTTCTTTGTTTTATAACGCATATTCGATAGTATTTATGAAATCTAAATCACATTGTCAGCAATTAACTTATCCATCACTTTTAAACGGCTGTTAATTGAACTCGGTTTGCATTACTACAAGTAGACCGGCTGATCTCATAACTAACACTCACATGTGTTTTACGCTATTGCTTGAAACACATGTAATGATTATTTAGGTAATGCTTTTTTCCTACATTATAGAGGGCCCAGAGAAACTATTATACGATTACTATTCATCACAAAAATATTACAAGAAATGTACACTGACTGTACTAATGTTGTCATGCTGTCGAGTTATCTTACGCCGACGAGGGCGCTATCTCTATTTTTCCCCGTTGTGCAAGCGTAATGGGCAGTTAGGAAACTAGGTACCAAAAACTAACATGTCTCGCGAAAACAAAAATACGAAGGAAAAAATATTTCGTTGACGAATGTCATACGTACGTCAGTTCATAGTTATGGGTTAATCACTTATTATAAACTCGTAAAAATGTGTTAGTTTCCCGATTTTGTCACACCACTTAATAACTACCAGTAGAACCGAATATTTTATAATACAATATAGGTATTAAGTACAGCATATGCTTAGGGCATTATGTTTAGTCGCATTAGTAATAGTTTTTGCATTGTAAATATTCATTATCGTTATTATTATTATTTTATTTAATGCCACAAATTATAAGTTTATTTGCTTCTTAGGTATGCAATTAGGTGTTGCTTAGTGAATTTATTGTTAGTTATTACAAGTAAATGTTAGATTACCTTAAGTTAACTTTGAGACTTAGAAGGAGACAAAGTAATGATTGTATGCAAGCCATATGCGGCAAGTATTGGGAAAAGCAAAGCTGAGATGCTGGGTTGTTGCAGTCTTGAAGTTAAAATAGAAATATGTAGACATTTGAACGAGTTTTTTGTGTAGTACGTGAATTTTGTCTTATTCTTACACAATAGTTATTACATTAAGGAGATGTTTCTTATTGGGCTCTGTATACACACAACACACACTTAACATAACACACATAACTTGGAATTCTTTAATATACCGTAAACGATAACGTTTCGTTTTCCCTAGAAAAACTGTCAAGAAATTAACGAGCCGTCGAAAATTTGACAGTTTTTCAAGCGTCACGGTCATAATATTAAGGCGACTAATATTAACGTGATAGAATCAAAATAATATTATTGCTGAACCTTTGTATTGTTATTTTCTAGGCCGTTAAGGTTTGCTATTTTGCATAACTACATTCAGTGATTTTATATCTTCTAAAATGTTGAATAGTACGAGCGAGAGGGAGGTTTGACATTTATCGTCACCTTAATAGGAACCGGCCGTTACTAAAATTGGATACATGATCTACTGGCTGTTTGAAATTATTTCACATCACATATCATCATACTATTTCAGTGGTCGGGAAGATTGACTTGACCTAAGAGCTAAGGATTTATTGTTCAATTGTCAGTTCCAATCCAGTAATCAACATATCCATTGAATAAAATCAAAACATTTGTGAAGTTCCGCGTGAATTTTCAGATAATTCAGCATTATAATTTTATTTTAAAACTACAATAATAATATTTTAGTGTTAAACTGTAAGCATAATGGATGGATCAGCTCCATTTCGGACATACATATATTCTAAAAATGTATTAAAATGCGCATTGTTCATACTATTTACCGTGACAGTGACTGGTCCGTGAACCGAAGTTACCACTTGGAGCTGCATATAATCTAAAATGTTATGCAATGACCTCAGTTTTACATATTTTCAGATTATCTGACTGATAGTGATTTTTTATTTATCATATAACTGATGACCCGGTAAACTTCCTACCACCTAAAATGAATGTGTGATCAGTGTAAATTCTCATAGATAATAGCTACTATTGTTTTTTTTAAACACTGGCGTCCAGGCGTACAAAACCCAAAAATAAATATTCAACTATAATATTACAGAAAGATACTAATACACTAGATATTTACAAACAATAAGAGGAATAATATAAATAAAACTTAAAAGAAACGAGGCATACAGGTAACTAATTAACAGCACACTATCAGTCATTTCACGAAACACGTTGATGTAAGCACACGCCCAGGCTCCGTACTTTGAAGAAACATCTCCATGCCATTTTCAGTTTTGTAAATATATTAATTATCTACCGAAAGTAATAATATTGTCAGCTGTCTCGGCTACTTTCGTTTCCAATCACTATTTTATTGTTCCAAAGAATATTCTAATAGTTTTCAAATTTTCTAAGATTTTTCTTGATTAGTAGATGGATACATTAAACTATAATTAATTAATACTTTGATGTGAGGTTTAGATGTTTTTATGTATGAACATTCAGTGTCCATTTAAAATCATGTTTAAAATTATTTAACCTTTAATGTTAGGTAATTGATGTCGTGAGGTAAAAGAAAACTGCACACTTAGAATTCAGTGATTGAAACATAATAACCATAAACTAAATCACAAAATAGACTAGTTGGATCTTGTCGTCGGATAAAAACTCATAAACATATTTAAAGGACTTTTTAATGTTAATCAAATAATTATTATAATATTCATTTCGTCTGGAACTATCTATAGATGTACTAGAAAATAGAAAAATAGTGTTTCTTAACATACATGATATAATCCACTTGAGTTAGTCGAGTTATAATACACGGTATACTTAATCGATTTATATTAACTTAACTGGTATTGCAGTGTTTAACGTTTTTCTTAATATTAAATAATTGTCATAAAAAATAAGATCTCATTAATTTTTAATTGGATTATTTGTTTTAACTGCTTGCATATGAAATCGTAAAAGGAGTCTATAAAATAATTTTATACCTTAACTTGTAACTGATTATAAAGCTCGTATTACACTATAGTGTATTATGGTTTTTATATAATCATATTAAAACTAACTAACGAACTTGCCCGAGTCGATTTAAGTTGGAGAGCGTTGCCTGTTCCATGTAATAAAGATGCATATTATAGTGTAGTACGAGACTCAAGTCTGAAAGTACACCCAAAGTAATACTGACTCTGATTATGTATTTCCCTGAATGTATTATTTATTTCGAAAATTCCCAATAGTTGTTATTTTATAATTATTTGAATTTGTTGTACTTTACGTTTAGGGTTTAAATGCATTTATTAAATCTCAAAAATATGTTTCAGTGTACAAGTTTCCAGTGTGTAGCACTTTTGTTTTAGGTAGCTTATATTTTGTCTACATACTTTTTGTTTTTAAGAAAAATGTGATAATGAAGTGTAAACATAATAAAATTTTCTTCTGAACATTATTCGTGTTTTATTTATTTTTGGTTGTTACCTATCCACAATTTTAGAAGAGCTTATAAGGTATTATGTTTTGTAAGGTGTAGGCTGACATTTGTCTGGAAAAACAAATTATTTCAGAAGGTAGTTAGTTCTATCTACAGTACAGTCCCTACTAGTCTATCAGAAAACAAGACAACCCAGCGCCGAACACAGGCCTAAACTTCTGCATTTATTGTTTAAAAAAGGTATCTTTCACTGACAGGGTATATTTTATTATCTGGAAAGTAGAACTCAAAATGAAAGGGGGGTTGACGCGAACCCCTGGTCGCTAGAGTATATAGTGGGTACATTCCTACGTTGCATGGCACCTTTTGCATTTTGCAATATAAGTACACGTATTTTACCTTTGAACTTTGACAAGCAAACAAACTAGGTAGTTTTATGGGATTGGCAAACAAACTAGGTAGTTTTATGGATTAGGAACTGTCTGGTTAGTGATTACTCAAACAATTTTCATAGAAAAAAAAATTACCGCTAAATAAATATGTAATTTAGTACTAAATAGTACCAATTAGGTACTAAATACTTATGGTATAAATAATTATGTACGAGAGGTCCCGCCATCTTGACGCTCACGCGGAGCAACGTCTACCTCCACCACCAGCCAATTCAGTTCACTACTGGATGTGTAGTCCTCCCCTATATGAAAGTATATATATGTATATGGCCATAATCCCCACGCTGGGCATGCGGGTTGGGGTCGCAGGGTAGAGCTTCTCGTAACGCTGACGCTGCTACCTGTCAGTGGAGAGGATATTATCTTGTACCGATTTCCCCTGCCTACCATCTATGCAACAGTAAGATTCTAATATTGCTAATATTGAGGAAATGGTTAGTTTAGTCCGGTTTACCAAATTAAATTTCGATTAAATTACATTTCGAAAACTGAATGTAAAAATTAAAAAGAACTTTTTTGTATATAATATCTTTATTGAAATAAATTCGTAACATAATTATACAAAAACAGATTCATTATAAATTAAACACTTAAATAAATATACAATAGTGACAACTTAAAAAGAGTCAACAACCAATCAATAAAATTAATTTTAAACCAACTGCAACTTTTGCAAAATCTTAAAAGATGTCCGAATATGGCAACATAATTATGTTTTGACATTTGTTCAAATTTCGAATATAACTTCGAACATAAACTTTTAAACATTACAAACAAAATAAAACAAAAATATTTTGATATACATTTTATCCTATCAACAGCAATAACATCGAACACTCATTTAATATATACCTATTTAGCATAATTATCAACTATAAAAGCCCTTATACAAAAGTTTTACTTGACTATTTGCAATAATGCAATAGTATACATTTCCAATTGATCTTAATAAAATACTTTTCTAAGTTTAAAAGGGCGTTATAGTAATAATTATAACTTACTAATAGAATCACATAAGCTTATAGATGAGCGCACAGGAACAGATAATATTAAGTCTAAATATAATTGGCAAAAGAGACGCGGTCGACCCTACATCAACCAAAAAAATCAATGGCATTGACTATAAAAGATTCTGGTGTATTTTTTAAAACTAAACTTCAGCTTATAAAATGCACAACAGAATACAGAAGAAGCATTGCGTAAAAAAAGTAATAACGAGTAAAGTATTAACAGTTAAATAATTTAAAGCTTCTTTCAATTGAAAATATTATAACATCAAATTTTTATATCGTATACCGCCTTTATGAAGAAAACATAAATAAATTGAGTATTTCATTTAGCCAACATTATAACAAATACATAAACGTACAATGATTTCATATAAGCTGAAAATAATCACATACATTTATCCTATTAACACTTAGACAATTCATTATCATGTTTACATATGAAAACGTTTATTATCAATACGTTTTTTAAATACTTCAAAATCCCAGATTGCACAAAGACAATTAAAATTCGATAAATTGGCTCAAAGTTAAATCTTAAACTAAGTTGCGGTTAAATTGGTTTTGATATAAAGCTTCAAAACTTTGGCATGAAATTATACTAGAATAACGTTATCTAGTGATAATGCGTAAAATATTAATAACAGTATAGTAATAAAATCATTTAAATTATATTAAATTAATATGGTATATTTGAGTTACTTAAAATAATAACAGAATATACCAAGCTATAATATATTTATTCTATAAAATCAATAAAAGTATATATATATACATATATTATAAATATAAATATATAATAAATAACACGTTTAAAGCTTAATCAGTTCTTATCGTCTCATACCTTATGCCTATACTTTGATAAGCATACGTGGGCACCCTTACCTGATGTCATTTTTATTTTGGTAACGTTTGATAACAATTGTAACAAATGTATATCATTATGTTCCTAAATGTTACAGTAGTAGGAGATATATTTTGCACATTTGGGAAGACACAATCGGCTAATTTCGGCTTCGTAGAGCGTTATATCTGTCGCACGAAGTATTAAACAACGACTGATAAAGAAGTACTAACAGTCTGGTATTTATAACAATGATTGACAATACTGGCCAAATGTCACATAGGTAGTGTGCGATAGAGATAAACGCTCTACGAAGCTGAATTAAGCCGATTATCTTTTCCAAAAGTCGATTTGCAAAATTATAGCCTACTACTGTAGTTAAAAATTCATTCAAAAGTCGGTAAGCATTATGGTGCATACACCTCAAAAATCACTCAATATTATCTTCTCAATCTCGCTTAATCCAGCCTTTCTCGCTCTCCTCCAATGGTCTCTCAGCGGGGTGATCGGCTAACTCTGTTGCAAACAGAAATGATTGCCACCGATCCTGTTTTTACAAACTTTGACATACATTCAATGAACGTCAATTGAAAAACTGTCACAGTTTGTTAAAACAGGATCGGAGGCAATCATTTCTGCTTGCAACAGAGTTAGCCGATCACCCCGCTGATACCATTGCAGTTCACATTCCATTTCACATCTTATTAAACCTTTAAATTAATCATTCCAAAGAAACTAAATGAAAAATAATTAAATAATTTTAGAAGAACTCAATTTTGATGATGATTTAAAGACGGTATTGTTTGGACGAACCGTTCAAAAGACCGATCTCTATCAATTATATATATTAGTTTTACATGAAGAACTATTTTACGGTTATATTCGTGAATACACACAGACAAATATCAAACATCAAAGATAAATCCACAATTAATACTACAAAACCCTTCGATGTGGGGTAAAAATTTTCCGTCACTTAATTACTACAAAACCCGTTGTTGTAGGGTAAAAATGTTTCATCCCATAAACTACTGTAAAACCCGTCATTGTGGGGTAAAAATGTTATCACTTATCTACTACATAGCCCTTCGTTGTGGGGTCAAAATGTTGTGCCACATAACTACAACGAAACCTATCGTTGTGGGGAAAATAGTCTGCCAGTAACTACTATAAAAGCCGTCGTGGGGTAAGTGTTCTGCCACATAACTACATAATTACTAAAAATCCCGTCTTTGTGGGGTAAAAATGTTCTCACTTATTTACTACAAAACCCGTCGTTGTGGGATAAAAATCTTTTGCCACATAACTACTACAAAACCCGTCGTGGGGTAAAAATATTTTGCCACATAACTACTACAAAACACGTCGTTGTGGCGTAAAAACCTTATGCCACATAACTACTACATAACCTGTCGTTGTGGGGTAAAAATCTTTTGCCACATAACTACTACAAAACCCGTCGCTGTGGGGTAAAAATCTTTTGCCACATAACTACCACAAAACCCGTCGTTGTGGGGTAAAATGATCTGCCACATAACTACTACAAAACCCGTCGTTGTGGGGTAAAATGATCTGCCACATAACTACTAAAAAACCCGTCGTTGTGGGGTAAAATGATCTGCCACTCAACTACCTCAAAACCTTTGCCTTGGCGCGGGTTTAAATAAAGTCCTCAGAGTTATAATAGCTAGAAAGTGCGAATGAACTGAGGGCAAGAGTCAGCAAAGCAGTACATTTCTGTTTTAAGCAAACCACTATTCAAGTTCCGTACCCAAAATATGTCAAAAATAGCCCTTTAAATCTGTCTCTATTTCAAACGTTGAGATACAGATCGAGATAATTGAAAATTAAAGAAAATCAGATAGCAATGTATGATTGAGAAAAGAGTGACAAAAATTTACAAAAATTTACAATTCTTTATATTTTGGTTCTTCTTTTTACTACAGATAAATTGGTTCATATTCATTGAATTTTCATGTCGTTTTAGGTTTGCTTTATTTTCATTTACTGCTATCTTTTACTCTGTCTTATGTTCTGATAGTAGACGGTACGGAACGTTGTTCGCGCGAATAAATCGCACTGGCCGCTTTGTTCCACATTCAGACTTCATGGCAGGCTGTAGCTTCATTACCCTGAGTCCTTGGCTCATAAACTCGTGCCTGATACTACACCCCTGGGTTCAGTTAAAAGATCTTCTAAGATATGAACGATATCCGAAGAAATTCTCGAACAAGTTTAGAGAGAATGCGGCGTGCGTGCGAGTAGCTTGTTAGACCCACCGGTATTTAGTCTTAGTAAGACTGTCTTACACTTAGCGTAGTAATAAGTGTAAGCCACAAGTTGGCCTTAGGCTTCACTAATTAGTTAGTAAGATTTAATACGAAGCCTTACTGTCATTCGCCTCTCGGTGACGCTGGTGGTTCTATCCTTGTCAACACTTTTCGATGGTAGCAATTATCGTTCATTTTTGTTGTTCTAATGAAAACCAAAAAATAATGCGCTAAGCTGGTGCTCGACACGCTAAAACAGTTAGCCACGCTATAATATCATCATCATTATCATCAGCCTATACTGTAACCCACATACAATTTTAGATAAAACGCAATTGCACTTTCATTCCTTAGGGCGGCCACATACATTAGGTATTCCGTTTAGAAAAACCGTTTCGGAATATCAATTCCAGATTCGACATTCCGTTTCGGAATATCAATTCCTAATCATAAATTTCGAAATTTGAGATTTATATTATGTATTTACGGAATCCCGATTCGAAAATTACGAAACAGTAACGTGATAGATCCATAGATTTGTATGGATTTACTTCGTTCGAAATATCGAATCGAAATTACGAAATGGTTTTTGGAAACAGGATTCCTGTATGTGGCTGCCCTAATCGATCTCAACCGTAATGCGGGCTCTACACAGGTGACTAAGAAATGGAGTGATGTTAAGAACATTTCGCACTGTGCCGGTACTGTGGCTTCACTGATATGTGTGAATTGCTTGTCGATCAATGTATTTTTCCTCTGCTATTTGTAGCGACCCGCATGGGTGCGATTCTAATAGTGACTTGACGCACCCGTGTGAAGCCCGCGAGCCGTGCCGAATCGATCGTAGTTAGCAAATAGCCCGGATAATGAGCTGTGATTGCACGCGTAACAATAAAACGAACACATTCGCGAACATTTTCCAAATTTTTGCAGACTTAGGCGCAGGCCACATTATAAATGGCTTCGGGAGTGGAAATGCAACGGGCGGATTCCTATTCCATTCAAAATGCATGGAAATAAAGCACAATTTAGGACAGACGGTACGTCGTTGCTCGGACGTGATTATGATCGCCGCCAGTTCGTAGTGTGTGCTTGCTTGCAACAGACGTCTATTAGTGATGTAAAAATGCGTCTATGCATCTGAATATTAATCTCTTCACTTCTTGTTTATGGCTTCTATTAGTCGCAATTCTGCCAATGTCTGTTCATGCTAGTGTCATAAATATTTAAGGAGAGTAAAATGTAATAAAAATGTGTTCGGTGATTCAGATGAGCGAACCGTTCAAAAGAAGATAGATAGGATCTTCGTCTTCTGAGGACGACATGCTGACACATCAATGCCGGACTACTGATTGCTGTAAACTTTTGCCTGTGTCACGTCATTTCTGCGTCATGTCCGCGCCGTGTCCTCACCCGACGCCATTTATACGTCACTTGCGCCTTATTTCGACGCGTGTCAAGCACTAGCATAACATAAACGGAACCTAACAGAGGGTAGTTTAGACCTAAGATCACAAAATTCGTTACCAGCCAGTTAGATATTAGATCGTAGCATTATTATTTGGCCGGTGTAGATCCATCAGCGAAGCTCAACATCTAGATGCTGAACATCTGCATCTGGTGCACCATGGTGTACTCGGCTATCTCAGCGTCAACGCAGTCCTTCATGACGGTGTCGAGGGTGGAAATGTCGCAGGATCCAGACTCTATCTTCTCGATGCGCTCCTCTAGATCAGCGACACGCTCCTGCTCCAAGTGGAACAGCTCGTGGGCCTTGTCGGTGTCATTCTTCTGTATGATGTGCTGGTTGTGGACTTTGTACAGGTAATGCTCCCTCGGCGGCTGAAAAATTAATAGTGTTTTACTAAAGTATGTCGTAGTATGTGCAGTATATCTGCCGAAGAACCGCCAACCGCTGGGGTAAACGAGTTCTTGAGTGGAGACCGAGGCACGACAAACGTAGTGTAGGACGCCCTCCGGCCAGGTGGGGTGACGATCTGGGAAAGGCTGCTGGTAGAAGCTGGATGCGCCGAGCTCAGAAGAGGGCGCAATGGCGCTGATTAGGGGAGGCCTATGTCCAGCAGTGGAATGCTATAGACCGATGATGAAGATGATCATGACTAAAGTATGACGATCACGAATGACGACATTTCAACCTGACGAAAAGAATAACGATACAAATATTTTTTCGCTAATCTTGGTGATCGAACTTGCGGTCTCGGTCCGGCCAAATAATTACTTTACAATTCACACTTACCTGCGCGCGTCGGAGAGCATTTTAAAACATGCTAAATTAAATTGAAACATCCACAAAGCAGTTAAGTTCCTTATTTGCATGCAATCTACGCAGCTTTGAGTTTTGCCAAACACTGACATAAATAGATCCGTAAATAGATATTGCATGCAAATAAGGAACTTAACTGCTTTGTGGATGTTTCAATTTCCTCTAGCATGTTTTAAAAAGCCCTTCGATGCTCTCCGACGCGCGCCGGTAGACCGTGTGAATCGTACACTATATGCCAATTTTTGATAATGTAGCTTTGTATAGGTGAAATTTTTTTTTAAACTGAGTAGTTTAAGTGTTCATCCATTACAAACATACAGAAAAACAAATCTTTCGTCTTTACAATGGTAATAACTAACCAACTAACAAACAAAAATGGCGTTTTAAAATGGTCAGCAGTTAAAGGGTCAGCAACGCGCATGTGAAGTGACAGGCGTCCATAGGCTACGGGGACCGGTTACCATCAGGAGGACAGTGACTGTTTACTAATACGAATTTTTGCGCGCTGTAAACCATAACATGGCTGGACTTTTGACATTTTCTATTTAACCTTCTATACAGTCAATGTTTCGCAAATAAATGATCTGAATCTGAATCTAACATTTATACTACATACACATTTATTTAAAAAAAAACCCCCGACTGCTTTAACAGGAAGTTTTCAGTACTTGTCAGTTTATTGTCTTTTTAAATTCAATATGGCCTATTTAACCCTTGTGATCTAGACGAATACAACGACACCTCATTGGTCAAAATCCGTCCAGCCGTTTCGGCTACAGCGACCGACAAATAATATTACAAACATACATACACCATAAAAACATAACCTCACTGAAGAGGACATCAGTCGGGTAAAAAACTAGTTATAAATAGCAATGTAATGTACCTCATCAGAGCTGGCGGTGTGCTCCGACACCACAGCATTGGGCGTGAACACAAAGGGCTTGAAGAACGACAGAGCAGTGTCGGGAGTAGCGGTGAAGTAATGCACGCTGATGCCACTACACAGCCGCGACACCTGGGATAAACAGACCTTGTGAAATAAAATAAATTATAGAGTATATATATTATAAATAATGCTGGACATTATTACACAGCATAATTTAGCAACAAACTAAGCAGAGCTTGTATTATGGGAACTACATGATTGATATACTACATTATAGAGTTTTTTTTTGTAAATACATACATGTCATACATATAAAACACTCAGACCCGAGGCAAATATCTGCAGAACATGCAAACATTTGTCCCGCGGCGGGAATCGAACCCGCAACCTTCTTCCGTCTCAGGCGTACTTTCGCCCACTGCGCCACTATACATATTATAGTAAATCGTTTTTTTTACCTTTGACCTTAGAATATCTGTAGTCACCAAGACCCTACGATAAGTAGGTTTTGAGACAAGTTTTAGGGTGCGAAAAAAAAAGGTTTATAGCCGACTATCTCTCATTCCGAGGTGAAACCCCTAATTTTCCTGAACTATTGTTAGAGCTTTTAGCGGAAAAGAAATATGTTAAAACATTGTCAGTAGGCATAAGATATTTTGAAAAAAAAAAATATATTCTTAATTCTTAAGAGGCTCATTGGTCAAGAGTATCTTGAAAGTAAGGCTCGAGAGCTTGAGCCATTGTCGCGAGGTTGCGTGTTTGTTGGTGGAGCTACATGACCTCATTCCGCTTTCACCTTTCTACCATAGGAGCTAGCTGCAGACGCACTTCTAACTACCACCCCCATGAAGTTGATATTCCATTTAACAGGACTAAGCGCTTCCAAACATCATTTATAATGCGCACTGCTAAAATATGGAATCAGCAGCCAGCGTCTGTTATTCCATTGTCTAATGACCCTAACGGCTTCAAAAAGAGTTAATAGGCATCTTCTGGGAAAGCTCGTCCCATCGTCAACCTCATCCTTGCCCACGCAAGCCGAGCCGGTCAAGAGCTGGCCCATACTAAATGAAAAAAACTGACCTGGCTGCCCTGAGTAGGGAACGCATCATCGCATCCGCGGCAGATGCGCGTATCCTTCTGCCTCAGGATGTACATCATATTTTTGACGTCGAAACGGTGGTGGCGACATCCTTCCTGCAGCATCCTGCCGCCCTCGATCTGGCGCAGCAGGTCGCCGCCAGAAGCAAATATCTTGGAGAAGTTGAACATCCCCTGAAAATATGGCTCTTCAGTGCTTTCACATAAACGTTAACAGAGGCACCGCGTTACCAGAGGAAAGGTGCCATCTCCATTTCATTTGATCTCATTTGATTTACATTTAAATAACAGGGATAGCCTTACATTATCAAGCTTTAATAAATTACATTTGGTTGTCAATAATGGGGTTAGTGTCTTACGCGGACGAAGTCACGGGGAATCGACTAGTACGATATATCTTCTTAGATATCATGAATATAACAATATTGTTTCAATAACATAGCTTATTGTAATGTACATCAATAATAGTAGCATTAAGCCACCCTTTTTGTTACATTTAATGTTCAATAAAGTATAAATAAATCAAAACAATAATAATAGAGGTCTATTTGAATGTAGGTTTATGTAAATATGTTATGTAGGTTCAAGTTAGCTGAATTATAAATCTTCCGTACACATGTATCTATCCTTCTCTTCATACACAAAGGTATGCTGTAAGAAAACTCTTTCAGGGTTAAGTTCACCTTTTTTCATGGCAGTTAAGTATAGTTGTTTCTGTTTTATGTTTATGTGTATAATAAAGAATGAAAGAATCAGTGGATGATCAGTTCTCTCTCACCTGTCCATCCCACAGACCAGCCTTCCTAGTCTTCTCAAACAGTCCCTCGGAATGTTTATCGAACCTGGTGGTGATGGTCAGCCCATTGGATATGTTTCTGAATCCTTTCACGATTTCCTCGGCGACCCAGAACTTGCCGCTGGTCTCCAGCACCCAGGCTTTCTTCTCATCAGCGATCAAAAAGGAGTTGTGGTAGTAGAGATCATCATCGTTTTCAGCGCACGGTCCACCTTGCCCGTACGCCTCTAGGAGTGTAGTTATGACATCAAGAGCCTCATCTGCCGTGTTGGCTCGTTCCAACCCCAGTCTGTAACAAAATAAATAGGTTATTTATCATATAAATATATAATATGAGCTATTAATAAAAAACAACAATCAAGCGTCAAAGTTAGCCCTGTCACTGTTTGTCATTATCAAACGGTAAGATATAACTTTATAAATATATTACTATAACTATATAAATTCATTTATATGAGAATATAAACATTACTTATTTAGGGATTTCCCCAAAACATTAAACGGCTTTCCAATAACAGAGATTGGATGTATTTTCGAAGGGGAAATTATAGACAGTTATTTTTGATCGCAATGCTCCAAACTGGAACTGATTTATTTATTCTGGCAGACAATACAAGATGATCAGATTTAAGTTTAGATTTTTCTTTATATTCTTGAACTTTTAATATTGATAGTTGCGAATAAAAAAAATATGCATAAATAAGTTTTATAAACGTACAGTACATGCAGTAGGTAACACAAGAAAAGTATTATTGACATTTCAATGATAGACTAAAAATAATATAAATCGATTTTGTACCTCATTTCAAAAAAAATGTAAAATCATTTCATTTACCTAAGTATGCGGTATATTTAATGCAGAACAAGGTTGCTATCTTTTTTGCTTAAAAGTGGGTACTTTTAACCTACATATTTTTCGCCGTAAACAGGACACCTTTAGAAAGTTTATACAATACTAATGGTTTAGTTGAGGGATTGATAATGCGAATGGCGAAGATATGGCAATAATCAATAGGCATAGTAATAGTCACACTCAATAATTAGTCACTTTAAATCAATATATAATAAATGCGAAAGTTTGTGTATGAGTGTGTGTGTGAGTGTCTGTTTGCCCTACTAAACTTCATAACGACTGAGCGGATTTGGATGAAACTTTATACATCGTTTGTGATCTGAATTACCACATAGGCTTATCAAGGTAACACGTGAGCGAACCCGCGGACTGAAGCTAGTACTCAATAAACTGAGATACAGACGGTGAAGATATGTAACATTTTATCTTAATTTCATATTAATATATATTAGGCCATCACAGACGACGAGGACACGATAATATATTTTTGCGGCCGCACCGACCGTGTGTACTGTGTTGAACAATATACAGAGTGAGAGAGAAGATAATATTTAGTAACTTAAGATTATAAGTTACGATAAATTCTCATATCGCTCTCTATATTACGATACGGAAATATGAAAATATAATATTATATTGACCGCATGAGATATTTTAGATCAAATGTTATAGTAGATCAAATGTTATAGTATCTTCACCGTCTATATCGCCCTTAAAGCATCATTTATTTTGAATGAAGTTAGTAGTCAATAAAGCATCATTTATTTTGAATGAAGTTAGTAGTCAATAAAGCATCATTTATTTTGAATGAAGTTAGTAGTCAATAAAGCATCATTTATTTTGACAGATTATAAGTAAGGCTAATTTGTATATATATTGCAGAGATAAATAAATAATGCTCGACGTTATCAAACAGCATCAAGTAGCCCCTTGATTGATATACTACATAAATACAGTTTTTTTTTTTTGTAAATACATACATATCATACATAGAAAACACCCAGACCCGAGACAAATATCTGCAGAACATGCATTTTGCAGAACAAACATTTGTCCCGCAGCGGATCGAACCTCCAACCTTCTGCGTCTCAGGCAGGCTTTTGCCCACTGCGCCACAGAGGTCGTCAAAGATAAATATAAATAGACACTTTATTGACCATATTCATACAAGGAAAAGTTAATCTTAGTCTAAGCATTATGAAAGTAACATGGAGAAACCTCACCTGACCAAATCCATTCCCAGCAAACGCTTCACCCTGCCATCGCCATCCCCTTCGCTGTAGTTAGTCCACACCGCTTCATTCCCGATGGCGACATTCTTATCATTGGCCCCCATCTCCGCCCCCCACATCCAAGCGGGCTTGCTCAGGATCACGCTGTTCACCGGAGTCACGCTCCCTTCTATCATGATGTATGTGCACTGGAGAGAGGATCTTCATTTAGTCTTATTTAAGGAATCGTCGAAACACGAGACTAGACAAAGTTATAATCTACTACGTACAAAAACAATATACAAAAACATTATATTAAAAAATATATCCGAAATGGTGGACCACCGACCGCGGGGCAAGGCTCAAACGGTCGGTGGCTAGGGCTGCAGAGAGAGGAACCTCCGCACAATGCGTGCCGAATCCAGGAGAGCCACCGCGTGTCTCTGACCCTTGATCCAGCTGCCTAGCGAGAGCTTTTCATGATATTGGTCGAGGCTCTTCGCTATCAGACCGTTCACTGAAACGACTATCGGAACGATAATAATTGTTGAGTCGACATCCCACATAGCGGTAATTTCGTGGGCTAAGTCAAGGTATTTGCTAAGCTTGTTCTTCTCGGCCTTCACGAGATTAGCGTCGATGTCAACAAGTATCGCCCGGCGTTCCGACTGGTCTATCAGCACGATATCAGGTTTAATTGGTCGAATAGTCCTGTCCGTGATGATAGAGCGGTCCCAGTAGAGCGTAGCACGACCATTTTCGAGAACTGGCACCGGTGCATACTTATAGTACAACCTCTGGACCAACATTCTTATTCTTATAATTATTATGAACCAACCTTGAGCTTGGGTGGGCGCAGGCCTCCTTTTACGTAGATTACTTCCTGCACCTCGTGCCGGGGGCGGTCAGAGTTCTTCCCGAAGACAATATGGCCTTCCGCCGTGAATGGCGGCAGCACCACAAAAGTGTCGCACGACTGGGGTTCCATCATCCTGATAACCTGAACATTTGACTGGAGTCAATAATAGTTTTGTTTTATGGTACTTGATGATGGACTATTAGATGACTGACTGATAAAGATGTAGTAGAGTTCTTTGTGGAGGGCTCGTCCGGGGAAGTACTGCCACGATGCCTATTTCTGCCGTGAAGCAGCTGTGCTGTGTTGCGGTTTGAAGGGTGTGGGTGCCGGTCAAATTACAGGCACACGAGGCTTATCATCTTGACGCCTCAAGTTGATGGACGCAGGGCGTAGCATCGTAGAGCATGTTCCAAAAAAAACGTGATCTACGATGCAATGCTTTGTGATAGGTAATGGTTACCACTTAACATCAGGTAAGCCATGTGCTTGTTCCATCTTCAAGTAACATAAAAAAAAACCCGAGCTCCCAGGGTTTTTGGTCATCAAGATAATTATTGACATCATAACATGCCTCGTTTAAAAAGATAGTTTGAATAATTTTCTTAAATTTATTCTCTGAGAGGTTATGTATATATTATGTCACATTTTCCTAAGAAATACCTATTTTTTGTACAATAAATTTTATTTCTATTTATTGTATTGTATACATGCCATCTCTAAACCTTTTCATTTGTCCAAAATTTTAAACATACATTATATTCATGTTACTTATTATCATTACTAGCTTTTGCTAGCGGCATTCATGTAAAAATTTATTTAAAAAATTTGTGCTTTTCTTTGATAAGTAGTAGCCTATGTCCTTTTGTTTACTTTTTGAGTAGTTAAGTCGCAGAAACGTGGCAAACAAACAAATAGACAAAATAGGGACCGATCAGACAATCAATGAAAACTATGTAAAAAAGTACTATTTAAAGCTAAATAGCTTGTATTGTATTGTAATTTCACTCTCTCCAACAAGTACTTAAAGTTGGCACCAATGCTACAAATACTTCACGGCTTGGCAATCAGCCACATATTCAGGGCTTTTCGAAAAAAATATCCCCTTATCCATAACCAAATATCATTTTATAATGCTCCATGAAGTAAGCTTGTTCCAGCCATTTAAATGTAGGTAAATAGAAGGAGGGGATATGATATTTTAACGCCATTTTAGCTATGTGAGGTTTATAGAACTGCTATGAATGAGTAGTCTAAAATAGTCTATATTATATCCTACTTAATATAATCAAGGTGAAAATTAGTGAAATCTGAATTTATGTTTTCATGCTGTTCAAACAGTAGGATTGAGGCGAGTGGCATAATCAAAGGAAGTCCTATGTCCAGCAGTGGGTCCAAAATGGCTAATGATGTAGTTCTAGATCTGGAATAATGTGTACTTTTACCCTGTTACCATGAAAGCAAAGCTGGGAAGTCCACTGCTGGACGTAGGCCTTCCCTACATGAAGGTAGATATGGTGAACACTATACGGGTGAGGTTGGCTTGAGCTCTGAAGATGGATGTTTGAACCCCTTACCTTACACTCCAATAATTAACATTAATATCGAAAAATGCTATGAAGTATTACTAGTAAGTAGTATTTAATAGCTCCAAAAGAGCAAAACTGTCATCTGATTTATTAGATTATGAGGAAATGGCAATATAATGGCTCTAACGTTTTTGATTCACATTGGGACCTATTGAGCTATTATTATTATTATTATTTATTATGAGCCTGAATTGTCCCACTGCAGGGCAAAGGCCTCCCTTCCTTCTTTCCACTCTTCTTTTCTATTGAGCTATTTTTTTATTTTTTTGTTTTAATTAAAACGTTAACAAAACTAATAAACAAATCAAAAGCAAATCATTAATCATATGTCAAAGTTAATTTATTTATTCTATTGCCATTTTGAATATACCTAACCAAGTATATTAAATGGCAGTTTTCTTTTAATGAGTAATTCAATATTGGCTAGCTAATAGCTAATAATAATAGCACACGGTCTAACCACACTTTAAACGGTAAGATAGCGTAGTAAAATTTTATATTGAATTGCTTTTTTGGATGAAGAAAATAGTTGACTACACAAAGGTCTGGAAGAAAATGCTACTTAGCATTGAGTTCACCTGTTTAATTGTTTTATGTTGTGTAATACAGAATTTTCTATCTAGGTCTATCGGTAGGTATCTATCCATTATTCAGTTATTATTTTTTGTTAAATCCACCATTGCTAGCAGCAGCAGAACAATATTACAATGCAGCATTCGAGAATTAACAGAACAGGACCTGACTGGACTTGTGCACCACACAAAAATCTCATATTACTATGAACAGTACAATGTGACATTGTTGAAATTGTGGAATGTCATCACAAAAGCCACTGAATAAAGAATCTATTACTATCAAAATATTCTTCTAGAAATTTTCAAAGTAGTTAGATACTTATGTTTAAATAGGTACATTCACCTTGCCACCATTTTGAATATCAACCTTCTTTGAAAATTTTAAGTTTAAATGGTGCTATAACTATTGTTATTTACTTAAACAGCTCAGAGGAAAAGTAAAATCAAACCACAAAACACAAAATCACAAAATAACACAAAATCTATGGTGATTTATTGAAGCTGCAGGACAAAATGTAGAATAATGAGTGCCAATTTCGTTAAAGCAATCCGAATGGAATAGTAGTAATGGGTTTAAAGATAAAAAGTGAGCTCTTTACCTACCTCAACTTCAAATCTCAGAGCAGAAACTAACTGTTGAATCAGGTCAGTGAAGTAGGGAAAATTCGTCGTTTCTGTAGCCAGGTGCCACGACTGAGCTGTGATTTAGAAAATCAATAAAATTGCGCAAGGGTATGGACGAAGGGCTTTCAGGTACAAAACAAATCGAGTTTTTGTTACACCTCTAAGTAGGCAATGTTGTTACTGAAATTATAAAACATGTATGTATTTGGGTAAATATTCTTACCTTGATTTTGAATTTCCGATGTACTTAGCTCCTCCACAAAATAATTTTGCACCAATCCAATTATAATTTCACAGATTTTGTATTTTCATTGATTTGATTGATACGCTCGGACTACGATTCTGATTTACTGCAGTGCTGCCAACTCCTAAAAATCCAAGTCGCTAGACTCGACAATAAGAGTCAATAGAAAGTCGCTATAATGTATCTTCGATCTAAACAAAATAATCATTAGGTAGGTACATACTTGAACATACTGAAATGTTTTTGTAGACAGTAAACGTACTTACTATTCACTAGCTTCCACCCGCGGCTACGCTCACGTGATACCGGGATAAAAAGTAACCTATGTATTAATATTCCAAGTTTCATCCAATTGCATACAGCCATTATGGAGTGAAGCGATCACAGACATACTCACACACACAAACAATCTTTCACATTTATAATATTAGTGTGTTATCTTAACAGGTAAAATAAGTTAAGTGACTGTTATTTACTACTCTTGATTTGAGCTCCAAAAGATTAGTCACTACTCACCACTAGATTATGTACTTATGTAGTCAAAACGTTTCTTTTGTCGCCAAGACTAGCAAAAGTCGCTATTTCTAGCGACAAAGTCATAAAATAAGCAACTCTGATTGAATAATTTGTTTGAATGTTTGCTTGCTAAAAGAATGAAATTACTGATGGGATCACCCCGACTATTGTACCTTTCGAGATAACTCGAGTTGGATTCTCTGGTCGGGTTTTTGGACTGGCTTTCTGTTCGAATCAAGCGCGCTGCGAAAAAGCGAGATTGCGATTCGTGCTAGGTTTGTGTTCCTGCCACCGTAGTTCATCGACCGATCGACATCAACAATTCTAAGAAGTTTTCAGATCATATTAAAACCAACTATTACCGGTCACAATGTCACAATATTTAGTTTTGAGGTAACATTAGTTAGCGGTTGTCACTTGTTTTTGTTTGTTCATTTTAGCGAGAGTGCGATTTGTACTAGGTTTGTGTTCCTGCCGCCGTAGTGCATCGACCGATCGACATCAACTATTCTAAGAAGTTTTCAGATCATATTAAACCCAACTATAACTGGTCACAATGTCACAATATTTAGATTTGAGGTAACATTAGATTAGCGGTTGTCACTTGTTTTTGTTTGTTCATTTTATTTAACACTAGCTTCCACCTGCGGCTTCGCTCGCATGGTACCGAGATAAAAAGTATCTTATGTGTTAATCCAGGTCACAGGCTATGTATACTTATTCCTAGTTTCATTCAAATCCGTTCAGTGGTTTTTGCGTGAAAGAGTAAAAAAACATTCATCCATTCATCCATACCTACATCCATACTCACAAACTTTCGCATGTTTTTTAACAAATCATTCTAATTTTCTTCGACCTGCTGGTTCGAGTTACTTGAATTTTAACTCGAGTTACCGAGTAATCGTATTTTTATCGAGTTGGCACATCTCTTAATTATATGAACGAAGAATGAATGGAACAGACATTTGACAATGACAGTAGAACATTATTGTACATTGACAGTGACAACCAGCAGCTGCAGATTTTTTCGCTTCTTCTTTTTCTCCGAGCGTACGAGAATTCCCTCTCTACGATGGGTTCAAAACGCAGAGGCGACTACCTCTAGGTCATTTGATAACAACCGAACACGCTTGTCCTGTGGCAAAGGACGTGTCTTTCCCATTTCCCTCAAACCAAATGTCAGTATCGGCGGGTTTTGAAACATCATGTAAGTAATTTTTTTTACGATAATATGCGTAGGATATGTACGTTACTTGACAGAAGGGAAACGATAGTGTTATTTAGGGTTATGATAGGGTTATCCGGTCAGGGGCGGATTAGATCCGTTGGTCTCCCTTGGCATATGAAAGGTTGCCGCCCTTCTACTCACAGGAAAGCACGATTTTTTTTAAAAAAAGCCTCGAGCCTGCTCTTTGCCCTTGGCTATGCTCCATAATTTATTGCCAAGATGACCGTTGGCCCAAGAAAAGTTGTGGTGGATTACAGAGTACAGAAAGCAAGCCGAAAAACGGTTGAGAAACATTTTCATATGATTTTAAAAATTTACAAATTGAAGACGTTTTTAGGAGATTTCGGTGTGTTGGGTGGTGGGAATATAACTAATCCTGGGAACAACTATAACTTCACCACCGTGCACAAAAAGTAATACTTATTTCCAGAATGTCATTTATACCAATACATTATTAGCCGCCGCTTCTATTATTATTATTTTTACGGAATATCGCCTACGTGAAGGTGTGAGAAGTGAAAGGCGCGACTACAAAAAAAAATCGTAGGTTTTGCCAACCCCTGACTTCATCGCCCTAGGCCCAGGCCTACTTGGCCTATTGGGAAATCCGCCCCTGTATCCGCTACTTACAACTAAAGGTAAAGGTAAATAACGACTGAATACTGAAATGCTCAAACATTTAGGATCGACCCAACAATTTGAAACACCGCTCTTTCAAAATGGTTATACTGTATGAGCTAACGCATAATACATTGAATTCTTACGAAATTATGTACTTTATTTGAGCATAGCTTGCATTTTTGCTTTTTGTTGCAATAATGTCCTCGACTGTGTGTTTGTGGAAACAATAAAGCAGTGTACGTTCATCACTCAACGGTTTTGGTTACTTTTAACTATCTTCGGAATCACCATCCCTTAGCTAATTCAAGCTTTCACTACTGAACATAGGCTTAAAGTAGGTACTTAACGTAGGTACGCTAAGCTTACGCTTGGTAGACTTCTACTATAGTTAACCTCTTTTAAGTAGGTACAAACCTTAATTATTTTAGTAACCTTGTTCTTATCTCAAAGCACGGTACGGTAGGTATAGTCAGTATGAACTAAAGAGTTTTTAACTTATTAAATGGTGTACGCTTTTAACTAAAATCCGTAATTGTAAATAATTTTTCCAGCAGTTTTCAGTGTTGTTTGCTCATATTGTGGAACTCATGAATTTTAAAAGCAAATTAAGATAAAGATAATGCCTGGTACATATTTTTTGTTTAAAGCGACCACTATAGGGCATCGAATAAAAATCTCAATGTTC
This sequence comes from Horisme vitalbata, assembly GCA_951804965.1. Classification (NCBI taxonomy): domain Eukaryota; kingdom Metazoa; phylum Arthropoda; class Insecta; order Lepidoptera; family Geometridae; genus Horisme; species Horisme vitalbata. The sequence continues at coordinate 3,907,642 of OX638089.1, forward strand.
TGTGGTATGAAGAAGGTAAAGGTAGTATATTTTTTTATAAACGGAATAGTTATACAGATAAACTAGCACCAAAGAGGTTGCATAGAAACTTTTTTTTTGTAGTGAGGTAAGTATATATTTTATAAAAACCTACCTCATCATAAATCATTTATGTAAATAACCAACAACAATGAGGCAAAAATATAGACGGCGCTAAGGAAGCACACGCCGGATGTACTAGCGACTTCCCGCCGGTTTTGCTCCATGTTTCCGTTAATCCGTGTCTCCTGCAGGTGTTATTTGCGAAAACTTTTGTATACATTTACTTAGTTTTTTAACCGGCTTCAAAAAAGGAGGTTCTTAATTCGTCAGTATATTTTTTATTTATTTAACACTTTATTGCACAAAAAACTAAAATAATTGTACAAAGGGAGACTTAATGTCAAAGCATTTTCTGTCAGTCAACCTTTCATGGTAGAAAACAAGGTTGGCGTGCGAACTTTACATAGATTCACCGATGTCTTGTGAATCGTGGACCAAATAACAACATATTTTTTTTGTTTCAAAGAGTATACCTACTAATATAGTAGGTGCTTCTCAGATGGTACCAAAAATTTTATTCCTGAGGGATTGGTGACCTGATGTGGCAGAAGCGGAAGTATATAAGTAGCCTATTCAACCTATTTTATATAGCTTGGCACCTATTTCAAACAGATGAGTAGCTAGCTAGCCCATTATACATTTTTCGCTTTTTAGGTCAGTGTTTTTTTAAGTAGTTCTTTTTAAAGTACGTTTTATAACGTTTGTGGAAAGCATTAGTAATCTCTAAGTTTTACTTAGATGATAAATAATATATAAATAATGCTGAACACTATCACACAGCATCATGTAGCCCCAAACTAAGCAAAGCTTGTATTATGGGAACCACATGACTAATATACTACATAAATACTTTTTTTTGTAAAAATATACATATTACACATAGAAATCACCCAGACCCGAGACAAAAATTAGTATAACATACAAACATTTGTCTCGCGGCGAGAATCTAACCCGCAACCTTCTGCTTCTAAGGCGGTCCACCAGAGAGACCGAGATGTTTTTGTGTAGAGTTTCGATACCTGTTAGGAGACTTCGCTGTAAGTTAACCAACAAAACTGTACTGGCCAAGTCCTGAATTTCATGTTGTGGTTGCTCAAACTTGAACCTTTGTGAGGGTGGCGTATAGAAGTAGATAGGCAGTTGGTGTTTATTTATAACACTTTAGTACCGGCTGGGTACGGAAGCCGTTTCATTCTTTTTACTTCTATGTACCTCCTTACGTAGGTAAGGTAGGCATTGAGATATTAAACTCTCTCGATGAAGATAGGTTATATTTGGTTTGACATTGTTAATTTTGAGTAGGCTTTTAGCTGGCTACTGTCAATAATAAATTAATCCTGGTTCTTTTTGAAGCCCGCCTGACACGTACAAGGTATTGGGTTCGATTCCCGTCACGAAAATTTTTTTTGTATGATCTGCAACTATTTAAATAAATAAATAAATAATGCGGGACGTAATCACACAGCACCATGTAGCTATATATTATATTATATTACAACATATTTGTCACAGGTATGGGTGTTTTTTATGTATAATGAATTCACAAAAAAATATAAGTAGTACCTATATTAGTCATGTAGATTCCAAAATACAAGCTCTGCTTAGTTTGGGGCTATTATGATGCTGAGTGATTGTGTCCTAAATTTTTTATTTTTTATCACAAACTAGCTGACCCTACAGACTTTGTCCTGTCTCAAAGAGGGTATCGAAGTTAAACAAATCTTCAAAAAGGATATTGAAGAGGATTAAGCAATCAAAGAGTATGTATAACATTACGTAATAATCCAATAATTAAGAGTATATCCATGGTTATACCTATTTATATTATTATATTTAGAAATTAGAACTATGATTATATATTTAGAACAATGAAACATTATATACTTGTCAAAGCAAAGTTCACAAATAAATACAGCTGAACTGGGAAGGGGCTATTTTTTTAAATCGTTTAAAACTAGGTAAGCTCTGTAGATGATACAGCTCTATGTAATTTTTTGTGACTCTTAGAAACTTTGCATCGGAAGCAAACATTGTATAACCGCTTTGGCTCATTTCCAACTACCTACTTGACTTTAAAAGTTAGTCAATTTAGTGGTTATAACCTTTTAGATAAGTATCTACTTAGCTATTTCCTTTTGGAAAATAGCTATTTAATCGCTAGTTAATTTATTGCGTTGAATTAATTCATAGTTTAAAATGCCACGCTTGTTATTGTTTCTCTGACCAGAATGTTATATATCATATTTTACCGTAGACGAATATTTAAATGATAAATTTAATTAATGACAATAGGGTTGATGACCGCGGCTCGGCAAACGAAGGGTAAGACGCCCTCCGGCCAGGTGGAGTGACGATTTGCGTAAGGCTGCTGGTAGAAGCTGGATGCATCGAGCTCAGAACAGGGCGCAATGGCGCTCATTAGTTAGGGGAGGCATTTGTCCAGCAGTGGACTGCTACAGGCTGATGATGATGACTAGGGTTATTTTAATTGAAATTTTAAATTGACCTTTGAAATACTTATTATTTTATTTTTTCTCTCCTTCCATGTAGGTAAATGTTTGTACGATTCGTAGGCACGAGAGTGACTTAAGTTTATTATTAACTATGATCAATTACATATGTACCTCGTTAAATATCTATATTATCTTTAGTGTTTGTTAGTTTTGTGGTTAAAAATCACATATGCGTTGAATAAGTTCATGTTATATTATTCGATGCATAGATACCGAATTTACGATGATTTTTGGTAAACTAAGTACAAAATTGCAGTAGGATAACACGAAAAAAAGAATTGGTTTTTTACGGACGGATTTATAAATAGTAGGATTCTGGCTTCATCTTTACATTTTTCTTGAACCAAATGTTTATTTTCCATTCAAAAGTACCATGTTTATTGTTGAAGTTACGTTAAAGTTGTGTTATTCAAGCACTCAAAGAGTTAAAAGATTTTATGCTACGCTTGACTTATGCTACGAATGCGCTACGTAGAGGTTACGAGACGTAGCGTTTGTAGCGAAACTCGTAGATCATAAAGCTACAACTGCTCTACGTAGCGCTTTACGAGTTGTAGATCTTGTAGCACCTATCTATAGTGTTTTTTTTATTGAGATAATGGTTTCGATTCTGTTGTTCACTTATCTAAATTTAACTTTAACAGCATGAAAGTTATAGCTATCCTTGTCATTTTCACCTATATGTAAGGGACAGCATCACTTATAGGACAGTCTAATTAAATTTAGTTTAGGAAAGTGCACAATAGAATCGACACCAATGTCTTAAAAACCATTTGCTTTGTTTCATTGTTTTGCTGATCTTTGCTGGTAGCCTACACCATTTCACTTGTAAGTGTAGCTTCTAGAGTCAGAGCTTAAATCAGTAGGCGCATCATGAGTGTACCTAATTCATTTAAGTGGGGATTTCAACCAAAGGAAGATTGGATTGGTAAGCAAGGCACAAACTTGTAGATTCGCTTAGATCTCTCACGTAGAGTATATGTTACAAACAAGCCTGAGACAGTGTTTAACGAAGCTGAAAGTCTTCGTCTTGGTCTTGTTCCCGGAGGTGCACTGAAAACGCACTGGTAGTACCCACATAAGATAGATAAACTCTTTATTATACACTAGATAAAAAAGGTAAGCAGTAAAATTAAAAAAAGAAAGGTAAAATGGGCGGTTTTATCACTCAGAGCGACCTCTTCCAGACAGCCGTTGATAAGATAAAAAATATATGTATACAAAAAATCAATATACAGGGTTATAGGATAAGTCGACCTAGATCCTGGAGGGGGTTGTAGCTTCCATAATTTCTGACTGATTTGACTATGGAACACCCTACCCCAAACTTAACAGTATTCACGATATTCGACTTTTAAGTTTTTTTTAAACATACCGATATTTTTGTATATTGGTCTATTATTTTGGGTTTTTGGCATATCATTTATTTGTGTTTGCGATTTTCGTGTAGTAGATGAGTTGCTTTCTTATTCCTAACACTAAATTTGCAGTTAACTGAACCAATTGCGTTGCAGCAGACGATTGATTGTTATTAATTGAAATAAATTCGTAAAAAATATTTATTTCTCTAATAAATATTTTAAAATTTATTTATGACAGACATGCTACAGATGTGCTTAAAAATATTTACGTTTCTAACAATTATATAAAACTAAAATTAATAAAGTTACAAATGATGTGTCAGATTGGGATTTAATATTATTTTTTAGTGCTAAAAATTAATAAACGTTATAAAAAGTATTGTATTGTAGATTTCTAATACTATCTTCTGAGACAAAATAAATAATAATATTATAAATGTGAAAGTTTGTGAGTGAGTATGTTTGTCGCACAGGCTACTTTTTACCTCGGTTTCACGCGAGCAAAGCCGAAGCCGAAGAGCAAAGGCGGAAGCTATTGCTACATAAATTAAAAACAATTCAAGAAAATCTTAATCCGAAGTTTTAGAGTTACAGTTTAAAAAATGCTAATTCACGTACACAGATTTCAAAGAAATACCAAATAAAACCCACCCAGGGTTACCAAGCTAGCTAGGTATAAATAGGTACCTAGAAATGCGTAGATTGCAAATATATAAAACATATTCCTACCAACGTATTATACTCCAGCTACGTGAGACGGCCAAGGGATTGAGAATCCATGCATTTCCGAAGGAAGTTATTTCATGTGGAATGGAATGCGCCCCATTCGATTCTTAGCAGATTTGCAGATCGCCTCGCTTTCGATGAATTGAGAATTGAGACTTACTGAGCTATTCACATTATTCAAATTTGCCTAGGTAAGTATACTATGCAAACATTATGAGCCCAAACTCTTGAGGAACTGCTAGATGAGGAGTTTCATGGTTGTTTTTACTCGTTTTGTTATGTTTGTTGGTGTGAATAGTATTTACACATTAGTTTACATTTGTTTTTTATCTATTTTTTTATTTATTCGGTGTGATATAAATTGCTCTATAATTGTTTAAGCTTCAAATATAGCTTGAAAGCTTGAAAAATTACACATAAAATGTATGCCTAGATAAAGTTTAACACAGAAGCAACTAAGAAAAATATATTAGAAAGTATTTAAATTGAAATAAGTGAAATATTTTTAAAAACAACTTTATCATAAGGCCCATTTCACCATCTTTATGCAACGTCAAAGTAAGCTAGTTGCTGGTAACAATTTACTGAGCGAACTAGTCACTATAACTGCATATTATCTTACTATCAGCTCATGTTGCAGACCTCACTAATATTAAAATTTAAATGTACCACATGAAACAATAAAGAATATTTTTTGTATAAGTACACATTACACATTACGAGCAATACAAGTAAGTATCTTATTAAATTCAACGGTTTTTATCTGGATTGAAACATAACTTATGTGCGCACGATAAAAACAAAACTTTAAAAAAGATGACTACGAGTCTTCACTTCTTGATAGTGGAGGACCTTAGTGTTACTTTTTACACCAATAGGATTAGGTAAATCAAATTCCTACTCCTGTAAAATAAAACAATTCTATTGGTGAATTTGCAATAACTCTGTGGTAATGTACTTTAAGCCTAATTAGATAATCTTCAGGGCAAACATGCACTCAGGTACCAACCATAACGGTATTACCAGATATTCTCAATGCAAATAGGTTGAAGTACATAAATATATAATGGCCGGCATTCGAGACGGAATATTGGCATCCTTGTGTGGTCATCCATTTGTGTATTTGCATAAATCAAACAAGAGCTAGATAGCTGTACAATTTAGTAAATGTAACAAACCAAACATAGAACTAAGATAAATTTAAGAAAATTCATACCTATTCCTACTTTTAAGAATTATCTTCTACAGAATAGAACGGCTTTATCTGAATGATTTATAAGTAGAAAAGAGAAATATTTTGTGTCACTTTTTGGATCATATAATTTTGAAAGCAAGCCAAATCTACTTAATTTAAATAAGAAGCATCCACTTTGATGGATTGTTGATGGACGTAGGGAGTTGCATCGTAGAGCACGTTCCGGAAAAACGTCATGTGTACGATGCAATGCTTTGTGATAGGTAATGGTTACCACTTAACATCAGGTGGGCCATGTGCTTGTTCCATCTTCAAGTAGTATAAAAAAAACTTTGTTGATATGTGTGCGAAGATTAATAATAAATGGTTTATGTAAATCCAAAAATAGTATTTTTTTGTGATTCCTTTGATGAGATAATTAAATGATTTAATTATCATAAATCACATCTATAGTAAGGTTTAACATGTTCCAACAAAAATGAAGCTGGTCGTCATCTGCCGTTCACACAATTTTTGTGCCATTAGCGAAGTTTTTAGTGAATCTGATTTATTTATGCATCATTTATCATTCTCGGATTGAAGATTTGACACCCTTGACAGGGCTCATTTAATCTTAAAAATGTCTTATACACGCCCTACTGAGCGCTGGGATGACTGCATCAACTTCAATAGTTGACCTTCTTTTGGTGTAGCATTTGGTATTCAGGCCATTAAACGCGTGTTAACGGCTGAGAGCGAGTACTAGGACCCTTATTCCCTTTGACAAAACTCAAATGTAACGCGCCTCGTTACGACATCTGCGTGGAATCTGCGTGTAGTTGTATTCTCTATGTCCATGTCAAATTTCTTAACATGACGCCATGGCGTGTTTTGGAAACGCTGTTTAAAGCATGTTATGTCGTCACAAGTTACCGGCAAGGAATATTTTGTATCATAGAGAATAAGGTAAGGATGTCCAGACGCGTAATTTTAAAACGCGCGTCATAATTATCGCCGTCTGAATTTAGGCTAACCTCTTAGAATCAATATTGGATGATACTTAGGAAACAATAAAAATAAAAGCCTCCAACTACTTGTAATTTGCTTGATTTGTTTTGGTTTGAAGGGTGTGTGTGTCGGTGAAATTACAGACGCACGAAGAATAACACTTTAATGCCTTAAATTGATGAACGCAAAACGTTGCCTCGTAGGGTACGTTCCAAACTTGCGGAACCTATAAAACAATACTTTCTTAATAGTCATTACTTAAAACTATTACTTAACATCAAGTGTGAGCTAGTACCCTCTTTCAGTATCAATGAACCGTAAAGATAGATGTGCATGTTTGTAAATACATTAAAATATTTTTTGTAATAAAATAAGATAAAATAATCAAAATAAAAGGAGAATGCCGAGAACCCGTACCAATTGCGTCAAAACCGAACGTATCCCATAAAATTTATTATATTTTATAAATTACATTAACATTTTCTTTAGTTTTACACACCGACTTGATTAATATTCAAGTAAAAAAATATTTTGTTGATTTGGTTTCCGTTGTACGCCGCCATTAGACTACAACAACCAATAATATATAAGTTGCTATGGCAATAAACATTGATGTAAATTGTTACTATGGCAATAACCCTCATTTTTAATTATTTTGACAGTAGAATCGACTAAAAACTTATTGGATATTTTTTTGACGCACTCACTTTAGTCTTGGTACCGAGCGACATACATCAGACGGCATTCTCCTTTTGCGCCCTGAAACTGGACAGGAGACAGGGACTCATTAAGGGAGGCCTATGTCCAGCAGTGGACTGCTATAGGCGATGATGATGATGATGATAATGATGAATATAATTTATAAAATATTTTTAAGCTGCTGGCGTTCTTAATTATAAATAGGTACTGTACGGTACATGAGTCGTGAAAGTTTTTTATCATTTTATTTCGTCCAAAAGATGGATTGTGAGTGACCGGGTAGGTAGGAACATACCTAAGCTATATCTCACGGTGATGAATGTAAACCACTATGTAACTTTTTAAAAAGATTGTTTATTTTTTTTGTGTCATTAACTAATACTGTTATTCTTAAGTAAACTAGCATCATGGGCAGACCAAATCAGACTCAGGGCAAAAATTACAAGTGATGATGGGGAAATAGGGATGTACGGGGTTCCAACCCCCATCTTCGGAACCCAAGCCAACCTCACCTGCACGTGGTGCACCCTGCTAAACAAAGAACGGGGCTCTGGCGGCCGGCTGATTGCGACATAGCACAGCCTACATCGGCACATCTAAATCCCCTGGCCACCGACGGGCAGCGTCGGTGTTGCGAGAAGCTGTGCCCTGCGATCCCCAACCCGCACGCCCAGCGTGGGGATTATGGGTATATCCCCCTTTACTAGGGTAGGCCTATGTCCAGCAGTGGACTGATATAGGCTGGTGTGGTGTGGTGGTGGATGGGGAATAAAACTTATATGGGACCACCGGTGAAGAATACTTTTTCAAACAATTAATTAATTTTGAAAATCGGTTCACGATGAACGGAAATATCGGTGAACTAGGAAAATTAGGAGTTCCACCTCGGAATGAGAAATAGTCGGCTATAAACTTATATAAACCTTTATTTTGGCACCCTAAAACTGGTTTCGAAACTTATGTAAAAACAACTTTTGTAAAAACATTTTTTTTATACCTTAAACCATTTTCGAGACAGAGGGCAGAGCGCGCGCAGTGTTTAACTATTAAAGTATCATTCGAGGTCAAACCGCCGCCGTATTAAAAACAAGCCGTATAAAGTTTATAAATTATTGAAAAATATATAATTTTTAATAATTTGTTTTTTTATTAACTAGTAAGTTATATATTTTTTTTATCATTCAATATCTATTCATTTAATAACACCTACCTAATATAATAATACCTACTCGTGTAGTTATAAAGTTATTAGAGGAAATACTTTAAAAAAAGATTCCGAGGAAGGGAAAAAATCGTTCCATAGTGTTTTTCGACGTTCTTTACGCAAATTCACTGCCTGTACAGACGCATACCATCGCAGATTGTCAAATGTCTACTACTATTAGGAATGCAGCGTGCATTCATGTAGCCCCAAATTAAGCAGAGGTTGTATTGGGAACCACTTTATTTTTTGGGATACTGCATTATTTTTTGTAAAAACCTACATATCATGAATAGAAAACACCCAGACCCGAGACAAATATGTGCAAACATACAAACATTTGTCCCGCAGCGGGAGTCAAACCCATTGTGCTATAGGTTGTCATATAAAGGTCATATAAGTCAAAGTATTCCGGAAGTTCAATAGCAGCAATGAATTTCCAATTCAAATTCAATGTATACCTATCTGAAATCTCAATGGTTTACGCTATAGCGTTGTAGGAAGAAGACGCAATATTATAATAAATATTAATATACACTCTAAATATTGAAAAGGAGGGAATACGGGAATCATTCTAGAACGAAAATCGACCCGGGCTATAAGTACAAGGTGATAATGTAGTGAATGAAGGACACCTTTTGACACAAGCCACCATCAATAGGTATAGAGGCGTTCATGACGTGGTTTATTTCAGTGTTCTTAGCAGCAACACTTCGCTCTGTCACTACTTGGATGGGTGACCGTTTGGTAGCATTTAGATCTGAGCGCTGCCGTGCTTTGGATGGCATATTAAGATGTTGGTTGCGACTTTTTCAATCGTTAAGCCATGGCGGAAGCGTTCAGGCTGATACGAAAAAGGAAGGAATCGATATAAGTAGTTACACAATACTGTTACATTAGTTATTTATCGCAAGAATAAATATGCTTATTTGTAAAACTAAGTGTAGGGAGTGAAATCTTGCTAAAAATATGTCTACTTAAAAAGCTTACTTGATATTTTTAAGCATCGCCAAAAATTTAAATTATAATGAGTATTTATTTTGTTAGAAAAAACTAACATAAACATAACATAACTAAAGCTTTGCATAACATAATTAACACGTGCTCTAGAGCACATGTTCCTCCTCGAGGCCCGCAGTGAACGGGTTAAGTATGTTAATATCATATAATGCGTAGACCTCTCAATGCACATAATAAATTGGTATAATACGTAATTCCACGACCAAACGCAAACGTAACGCGCCTCGCTACGATATCTGTGTGTAATCGTATTCTCTATGCCCATGTCAAAATTCTTAATGTGACGTCATGACGTGTTTCGGAAACGCGTTTGTGTTTGAAGCATGAAATGACGTCACACGTTATAGGCAAACAATCTTTTATGTCATAGAGAATAAGTGTGCGTTTCGGGCTATTTGTGATTTCAGGGTGAAAGCCCAGTCATGTGCTTAGCACATCAAGCTTTGCTTACTTTTTGGCTTTTTATAATGTACTAGTAGTTCGAAAATGTCCTTATTTTCTTTTATATTTAATGTACTACATATTACGAAATAAAGCTTTTATGAATCGCAGTCAAATAAATTTTATCCTTTGTGATTCATTTTATGCTTTTTTGGACTCCCCGTACTGCACACACTCCAACTTTGAATGTAAATTTACACTTATGCCGACAAAGTAGTATCCAGTATATTTACCTAGTAAATTCATAAATGATCGAATGTTTTCTTTGATATATTTTTCATCTTTTTTTCTAAAACACTGAATTCGTTTTAATGTACCAATACCAGCCTATATAGTCTACTAGACATAGGGGACATAAGAAGGGGAATATGTCTATTCAAGTACTAATAGCGCCATATAGTCTACCGCCAGACATAGGCCTGTAATAAAAAGAAGAGGATATAATCCCCACACTGGGCATGCAGGTTAGGGATCCCAGGACACAGCTTCTCGCACCACCGACACTGTGGTCAGGGCATGTAGCTGTGCCGGTGTTTGACTACGCTATGCTGCAATCAGTCGGTCGCCAAAGCCTCGTTTATTATAATGCAGGGTGCACCACGGGCAGGTTAGGTTGACTTGGGCCAGGGTTCCAACCTCCATCCCCCTTCCCCAATAAGGGAAATACGAGGGGTTCGCCTCAGACGAACGATCTCCGACGGGGCCGTGGTAGAATCCTACCGGGAACCCATGACCCCGTCAAGTGCTACTGCAGCGTCGAGCCCTTCATCAGGCGATAAATGGTTTGATGATGCACCAGCACTACGATGAGCGACGGAACATGGTGTGTTTTTAATCGGTAGGCGCCGAGCTAGCGAGATCTAGTCGCAGGCGGAGAGCCCGACAGACCCATCAAACTCTCCCCGAGGTTGAGGACATGCGTAACGCATTTTCAAAAAGACAAAAAAAAACTCTTGAGTTGGAACCCCTGACACAATCCAAGTATTCAAGTACTAATAGCGCCATATAATCTACCGCCAGACACAGGCCTCTAATAAAAATAAGGGGATATAAACCGCACACTGGGCATGGGATCGCAGGGCACAGCTTCTCGTACCACCGACACTGCTGTTCGTCATCGGTTAGTGGATGTATATAACTGTGTCGTTGTCAGGCTGCCTCTGCCACTATCAGAGCCCAGTTTGTTAGTTAGCAGGGTGCGCCTCGTGCAGGTGATGGCTTGAGTTCCAAAGATGGAGGTTGGAACCCCTATGTCTGTAGTCACCATCCTATCTTCTGCGTGTACATCTTCATCATCGTCATCATCGTCGGTCTATTATAGCAGTCCACTGCTGGACATAGGCCTCCCCTAAAGAGCGCCATTGCGCCCTGCCCTGAGCTCGACGCACCCAGCTTCTACCAGCAGCCTTTCGGAAATCGTCACCCACCTGGCCGGAGGACGTACTACACTACGTTTGCTGATCCGCGGCCTCCACTTAAGAACTCGTGTGCCCCAACGGTTATCGGTTCTTGAACAGATATGGCAGCCCATTGGCACTTCAGCTTGCTAATTCTCTGAGCTATGTCAACTTTCGTTATGTGTCGGATAGTCCTTCAAAGGAACTCCGAGCATAGCTCGTTCCATAACCTGCTGGTTGACTTTTGACCATGACTAGTCTTATCCAAATTCATGCCGAGACCTATCTTTCGCGAGGCTTATGCTAGGCCGTCCATTGTCTGCGTGTATGTAAAGACTTTTGACTGAAAATGTGATCACGAACACTTTTTTGACGTATGTTCTATCACAACGATATCTAAATCTCTATAAAAGTTGAAATTGTTTGTTTTTCAGAATGGACTTGGCCGATATTTTACACATTGTAGTGCTAGACCAGGATACTAGTACCCGAATAATACTAATTACCTATGATAACTTTCTCTATAAATAAAATTTAAAAAAAAATGCGGGACGTAATTACACAGCACCATGTAGCCCCAAACTAAGCAGAGCTTGTATTATGGGAACCACATGATTGATATACTACACATATTTATATTTTTTTGTAAATACATACATATCATACATAGAAACACCCAGACCCGAGACAAATATCTACAGAACATGCAAACAATTGTCCCGCAGCGGGAATCGAACCCGTAACCTTCTGTGTCTCAGGCGGACCTTCGCCCACTGCGCCACAGGTTCTGTCTAGGGCGAGGCTAGGAAATTTCATCTAAAACACTGCATTCATTTTCAAGTAAGAATAATTTGAAAGAAGCACCAGCTCTTTGTATTACCCAGCTAGATATTATTTTGTAACCTCTCTTTTTGTCATGAGATAAAGTTATGATTTATTGACCAAATTTTAATCTGATCTCTGCAAAAGAAAAATCTCATTACAACTTTTATCGCTATGAATAGATATTAACGGAGTAACTTATTTGAATTTAATTCAGTGTTTTTTTAACATTAAATATTTGTGATCGTCGTACAGTTGTTCGTTTGTTAGATAAATATAAAACTCTATTGTACCTACTCACACAGACACATGTATACATACACACCAACCTATATCAGTCCACTGCTAGACATAGACCTCCCCTAATAACGGGGGATATACCCATAATCCCCACGCTGGGCATGCGGGTTGGGGATCATAGGGCACAGCTTCTAGCACCACCAACGCTGCTGCCTGTCGGCAGTCAGGGAATTTATCTGTGCCGGTGTTAGGCTGCGCTTTGACGCAATCAGCCGGTTGCCAGAGCCGGTCGCCGTTCGTTGTTTAAAAGGGTTTTGAAGTAAGTTTTTTTTAAATTTAATTTTAACAAGATATTCCCCAATTATTATCCTAACAGCCTAAAAACAAACAGTTACCTACACTGTAAATTAGGAAAGCAGCACCAGTTTCAAAACGAAAGGCAAACTTCAATGACAGCTCAATTAAAGTTTGACATAATAATATAGACTGCATGTTCGCATATACAATGTGGTACTATGTACAGTGAACATTGTACAATAGAAGTACATGATCCTGGTTATGTTGAGTATGGACACGGTACGGTAATGGTATTCCTGCATTATTAATTAACATCATTATTCTGTGTAAGGTCATCGTCATCAAACTTGAAGCTTCAATTTTTCTACTTTGAATGCCGTGGTAGAATCTTACCGGGACCCCATGACCCCTTCAAGTGCTGGTGCAAAGTCGAACCCTTCACCAGGTGATGAATGGTTCGATGATGCACTAGCACTGCGGTGAGTGAAGGAACACGGCGTGTTTTTAGTCGGCAGGCCGACGAGCTAACGAAAGCTAGTAGCTGGCGGAGAGCCCGACAGACCCCTCCAACTCTTCCCGAGCTGAAGGACATGCGTGAAGCATTTTCACACCGACAAAAAAAGGAACCATTTCAATCGTCAACTTTTTTAACTTACATCAATTCGTCGCAACCAAACAGAGAATTGGCAAGAAAATCTGCTCGGCCTCTGTGGCGCAGTACGCGAAGGTCTGCCTGAGACGCAGAAGGTTGCGGGTTGGATTCCCGCAGCGGGGCAAATATTTGCATTATTTGCTGATATTTGTCTTAGGTTAGATTCTATTAGATTCTAGACACTAAGTAAGCCACCTGTCAGTGCGTATGTAGCCTAATTTTCGTCTGTCGTTGTGATGGCCAGCACAACGGTTTTCCTTCCTTCTTCGTATGAGCTAGTGGCCAACTCCGGTTTCGGAGTTCTCAGACCACCCGACAGCAAAACGGCAAAACAAGTAAGGCATAGCTGGACATAGGTCCAGCAGTGGACTACTACTGGCTCATGCTGAAGATTATATGCTAATCCAGGTCTGGAACAGCTTAATCCATTCATTCGTTTTAGAAAAAGAAAAAGATTTATTAGTTTTGGCGTGAACATTTGACAAACTGTTGACTTATAATATTTATGAATGTCATGACATACGGAGCCGAAACGAGGCCACTCACAGTACGGCTAGGCTACCAGTTTAAAGTCGCTCAGCGAGCTATGGAACGAGCCATGCTTGGAGTTTCTCTGAAGGATAGAATCCGCAACGAGACTATCCGACATAGATCAGATAGAGATCCGATTGAGATTACCAAACACTGGAATTTCAAACGAGAATATGGTTTTCAATTATCTGGAGTCTGTAATCCTGTTGTTAGAATTTGTAGGAACCGAAAAAGTGATGTTTCAAAAGTGTGCCCTGATACAGTAAGTGTTGTGTGTCGTGATTGAGTTAGAAGTGACATTGAAACCAGTGGTAGTGGTGTTATCTTTTTTTTCTGTTCTTTCTTTTATTGCTGTTCGTTAGTCTCACTAAAACTCGAGAATGGCTGAACGGATTTATCTTATCTGAGTCTTGAAATGTTCGTGGAGGTCTAGGGAAGGTTTAAAAGGAGAGAAAAAATCGAATAATTTCCGGGAAAACCCTAAAAACAGCCCTTTTTTATTTCCCATACAAACGTTTTCTAGAGTCAATTTGAACTTTATTGCTATTCAATAAAGTTCATATTAAATTATAATCACTCACTGTTGTCTAAGCAATTTAGGTATGTTCCTAACGTCAAAAAGTCAATTTGCAATTTATTACCGCTGCATAAAGTTCAATCTTCACGTGCGCTTTGGAGGATCTAATGTCGCGTTTGCTATTTGGCGTATATTTTCATTTGCGATCCATGAAAGATACCCTACAGTAGTCCATTTGGCGGTCCATTTAGAAAATGGTCAACGAGTTTATTTTAATGAATCGAACGCGGCAGACAGAGCGGCACGTCCACCATCGACAACATTAACAAGTTTCTTCACAGTCTGTCAAACTGATGATTTTGCTCGCACTTTGCTGTATGCTGACATGCCACGCTATTACATATGGAATGCATCATCGAAATCGTTTCAGCGTCGAAAACAAGGAACACCAGTTGAAGGACATCCAAATGTATTTGCTTCAGACGCTCTGGGTCGCATCTACACAGTACATCCAAATAACGATGAATGTTATTATTTGCGATTGTTGTTGGTGAATGTTCGTGGTCCGACATCGTTCAAACAACTGAGAACAGTTAATGGACAGCTGTGTGCGACTTACCGTGAGGTATGCCAACTATTACATTTACTTGAGAACGATTCGCACTGGGATGATACGCTCAAGGATTCCATAATATCTTCATCGCCGCATCAAATTCGTACATTGTTTTCGATTATCATATCGACATGTTTCCCCTCGAATCCAAAAGATTTGTGGGTTAAGTATAGAGATGACATGTCTGAGGATGTTTTGCATCGTGTTCGCCGTGAAACTGTGAATCCTACACTACAAATGACTGAAGAAATTTACAATGAGACATTGATCATGATAGAAGATATGTGTTTATTGATAGCAAATAAAGTATTGTCGTGTTTGGGAATGACAGCACCCAATCGTCATATGCACCATGCATCAAACCACGAGTTGCAAAGGGAACAACAGTACGACATTGAAGCATTGGCCGAAACAGTTCGTACAAATGTTCCACAATTAAATCAACAACAAAGAATTGCGTACGACACTTTGATAGAAGCTGTGAACAGTGGATCTGGTGGAATTTATTTCCTTGATGCTCCCGGAGGAACCGGAAAAACGTTCTTAATTTCATTGCTTTTGGCGAGGATCAGATCGCAAAATGATGTTGCTCTAGCGTTGGCTTCATCTGGAATAGCTGCGACTCTGCTAGAAGGCGGACGAACTGCGCATTCTGCCTTGAAATTACCATTGAACATGCAAATCACCGAAACACCATTTTGCATCATCGCCAAAAATAGCGCAATGGCCAAGATCCTACAGGTATGCAAATTAATTGTTTGGGATGAATGCACAATGGCCCATAAGAGGTCACTGGAGGCGCTGGACAGAACATTGAAAGATCTTCGTGACAACCAAAATATTTTTGGTGGGGCCATGATTCTGTTGTCAGGTGATTTTTGTCAGGCTCTTCCAGTTATTCCCTGATCAACTGTTGCCGATGAACTAAATGCATGCCTAAAATCATCGAATTTGTGGCAGTACGTAAAGACACTCCAATTAACAACTAACATGCGAGTATTTTTGCAACATGATGAAACTGCATATGTGTTTGCGAAGCAGTTGTTAGATATTGGAAATAATAAAGTTGCAATGGACACCTCGACCGGATTCATCACATTACCCACAGATTTCTGTCACATCACAGATTCAAAAGAGGAGCTTATTCAGCGTGTTTTCCTAGATATAGCGCAAAAGTTCAATAACCATAATTGGCTGGGTGAACGAGCAATATTGGCAGCGAAAAATAAAGATGTCGAGGATCTCAATGCGACCATTCAGAATTTTCTTCCAGGACAGTTGGTTTCCTTCAAATCAGTCGACACCGTTATGAACCAGGATGACGTAGTCAACTATCCCACGGAGTTTTTAAATTCACTGGAATTGCCTGGATTACCACTTCACAATTTGCAGTTAAAAGTAGGATCAGTTGTCATCATGCTGCGTAACATGCATAAATAAACATAAATCATTATTTACGCACCACAAAACAAAACAAAAAATATAGTTTATGAGAAAGCTTTAAATTGATTAACAAACTGCATCATAACAGTGTGTGTCTGTTAATAAAAATTTAAACCCTATAAATAGCCAGTATTTCAGGAAAACTCTGTTTTTTTAAATAAGCAACATGATGTGTCGAAAATAATAATAAAATTTCATTAAAAATGCTTTTTTATTCAAACCGTTTTGTTTGTTTTGAAATTAATTTATACAAAAGTTTAGGTCTTTTATTTATCGATTGAGGCAGTACGAAGTCTGCCGGGTCAGCTAGTTCGTAATAAAAGACTAATAAAGAGGGTAGATAGATTCGTCTGCCAATAACTGCCCACTCGCACAGACTTCAGCTCCTCCCGTGATCATGGCGCATGCAACTGCGTCGAAATATCGGGAGACAACAGAACTCACAAATCATGGTAAATATCCCGTTGATATTCATAATTATATCCGACAAAGACCTAAAGTTGTCGACATAGCTCAAATAATAAGCAAGCTGAAGTGGCAGTGGGCTGGCCTTATCTGCCGAAGAACCGACAACCGTTGGGGTAAACGAGTTCTTGAGTGGAGACCGCGGCTCGCCAAATGTTGTATAGGAAACCCTCCGGCCAGTTGGATTGATGATCAGCGAAAGGCTGCTGGTAGAAGCTGGATGCGTCGAGCTCAGAACAGGGCGCAATGGCGCTCATTAGGGGAGGCCTATGTCTAGCAGTGGACTGCTGTAGGCTGATGATGATGATGATGACCTGAGCACGATTTCGATTACGAGGAATTTGTTTCTCATATGTCCTAGGTATGTCCTTTCAAGAGGCCTTCACGGTATTCATGTCAAGCGGACGTGTGTAAAAAATAAAAATGTACAAACTATTACCACAAGACTTAGGTACTATAAAATGTATATACTTAATATGTAAATGTAATATAAGTTGTTTGCTATAACTTATGTGTGATGTTTTAGGACAGCACCATTTCAACGGTAAGTGAACCGTCGAGAACCCTCAAGGTTGGTTCCATACCTACCACGGTAAGCTTTTAAATCTATGTACTTTACGTCACGCAAACTATAAGGATTGTGTACTTATGCAATTCAATGTACATATAGGACTTGCCCAGTGCAACCTTTGAGTTCAAGATATTTTAACATATAACATTATCTTACCTTATTGTCCTTATAATTATATGTATTGATTTTATGTCAAACATAAGTAAATTACTTACAAAAAAAAAATATTTGCATAAATCTGTAGGTAGTTGGTAGTTTTACTTTTTACTTTAATTTTGTGTTCGTCCAGATATTACCTACTCTTTAATAATTCGTATAAGTTATTATAGTTCTCATGTAAGTGACTTGCATGTCTTTTTGAGAATCAATTTATTTAAACCTTCTTTTAAAAACCTTTTCAGTTAGTAGTATCAGTGGATGGAGAGGGCTCAAGACCGTTTTCGTGGAATTCCTTGGGGGAGACCTATTTATCTCCAGCTGGTGACTGAGGTAGTTCTTCATAATAGTTATTGGAGAATATGTTACGTTTTTCATTTTAAATTGTTTATTTTGAAGTTTACTCAACTGAGAGCCTAGTGCGAGTTTTTTACCAGCTCGATCGCGTTTACGTTAACTCTGTAGATTAAATTAATTAAATAATGTAGATTTTGTCAAATATAGGTAGTCATCCCCCGTTTAACTCCTTACGGGCTAGAATTATCGAAAACGCTGAACACGTATAAATTAATTTTCAGCCGTCAGCTTAAATACAAAATTATAAATCTTCACTTCGAAACAGACGGACTTTCATACAAACATTCATCCCTTATTTTACTCCCTTAGGGGTGGAATTTCTAAAAATATTTTCTTATTGGATGTCCTTAGAAATTTTTCACATAGATAATGTGCAACATTTTAAGTCTTTAGGACCAGCGTTTGGACTGTGCGTTGATTGAAAAGCTTTTTCTTGCCTGATATTATCCAGTCAGTCAGTTTACCATTTTATGTATTTAGATAATTAGAATGAAGTACCGACTTATAACAGTTCTATCTGTCAGTTCTAATTATCTAGTTGTAAGACTTCTGCCGCCGTCAAACCTAGTTAGTACAAGTTTGTGGGCGTCTGAACTAGGCTATACCTATCCACAGGCAAGTGTTGGATACTCGCGACGATTAAATAAGTTACACTCGGTTAGTATTTAATGTCTATAAGAAAATTAAGAAGTTTTAGACCTATTTATATAGTATTAATGGCATACCTAACTTCTTAGACAGCAGTACGGGAATATTTATTAATTTATTTTATTAACAATCATTTATCTATAACTATGTATAAAATATAATCACTTGAGAATGGCTCCATAGATTTGACAGTTTTTTTAGAGTTTCGCAATTCAATAGATAAAAGGGAACCCCTAAAGGGTGACTTTGTTGTCTGTCTGTGTGTCCACCAAGAACATTTTTATCTGCATTGGCGTAACGTTTTGACTCGTTTATACCAAATTAGCGACCCGCCCCGGCTTTGCACCGGTGCAAGTTATAATAAGCCCTCCTCTAAAATCACTTTATCTATTAAAAAAACCGCATCAAAATCCGTTGCGTAGTTTTAAAGACCTTGTTTTATACCATGTAGTGATATGCAAGTCGATAGCATATCATCATGTCATAACATGGTGCTGTAAAAAAGGCAAGAAAAAGCTTTTAACTCAATTATTTTTTACAATTATATTGCAATGACTACTTTCATATATACCCTCGAGAGCAATGAATCCGGGTCACTCAAAGAATCCAAAAAATCTCGGAAAGTAAGAATGCTAGGTTAATGCAATAAATTGTATTTAATAGACAATTTAATACTCCTTAAATGAAAGTTAAAAAAATATGAGTCACCATACATTTTATTTACACAAAATTACATAAAGAAAAAAAACTGCTGATCTCTCCTTAAAACAAAAATAGGAAACATGAAATTTTTGAACTTTATGACGATTTTCTTGAATTTCAATACTTCGTATTACCTCCTCGTGCTTCCATTACTGCGTTTACGCGGTTTGGCATGCTGTACACCAAGTTCCTTATACGATTTTGGGGAATATTCTCCCATTCCTCTGTGAGAGCAATTTTGAGCTCAGGAAGCGTGATTGGGGGAGGGTTTCGTTGTTTTACGCATCTCCCTAGCTCGTCCCAAGCATGCTCGATCGGGTTGATATCCGGGCTGCGCGCTGGCCACTCCATACAAGTAATGTTCATCTCTTGAAGGTAGTCATTCACAATCCTACCTGTATGAGGTCGGGCATTGTCATGCATAAATATAGCATCCTCACCCAAATTGACCATAAATGGACCAACGTGTTCGTTGAGGATTTCTTCCACATATCTTACGCTAGTTAAAGAGCCGTTTTCTATGATCACCAGCTCTGTGCGACTCTCAGAGGAAATTCCGGCCCACACAAGTACAGACCCACCACCGTAGGCTACTTTTTCTTCGATGCATGCTTGCTTGAATCTTTCCCCTGGTCTTCTATACACTCTGTGTCTTCCATCGTGCTTGTAGAGCATAAATTTTGATTCGTCGGAGAACATAACTTTCGACCAATCTTCAATACTCCAATTTACTTGGTTCTGGGCATATCTTAGTCTTGAAATACGATGGCCACGCTCCAGTTTAGGGCCGTTTGCAGGTCTAAGGGGTTTTAAGTTAGATTCAGCAAGCCGACGTCTTACTGTCCATGCACTTGGGTTACTTCCTCTGAGGCGTCGAAACTGATTTGTGAGTTCAGTTCCTGTGAGAAAGCGATTTCGAAGCATGGTGTTCACCAAGTATCGGTCTTCTCGTGCTGTGGTACACCTAGTTCTGCCCGTTTCTGGTCTGCGTAGGTTAGAACCAGTTTCTTCGTAACGTCGGAGAACTCTTTGTACTGTTGACAGCGACACACCGACAGTCCTGGCTGTATCGCGCTGACTCCGGCCGGTTTCCACCAATGTAAGTATTCTGGTGCATTCTTCAAGTGTAAGCGACATGATTTCAGCTTGAATAATGAATATTGAGCACTATCAACCTGGTTTATGTACCAACATAAATGACAGATTACAAACAAAAGCAAAAACAAATCCTGTAATTTCGTAGTTCCATCTTCGACAGTGTTCCCTTTTCAAATTTGATTTTTTAATGATATAACTTTACAATAACTAAGAAGTTTTAATACTTTTATTTAAGGAGTATTAAATTGTCTATTAAATACAATTTATTGCATTAACCTAGCATTCTTACTTTCCGAGATTTTTTGGATTCTTTGAGTGACCCGGATTCATTGCTCTCGAGTGTATTTTTTGTATGGAAATGAAAATGCTCTGTTTTTTGTTGACGTTGCAATGGCTAGAAGCCTGTCAGGCTGTCTAGATAATTGAGATAAATGACAAAAGATACAACTCCTCTTCAATCACGCGGAAAAATACTAGCTTTTCAATGGCAACAACGTAAAATAGCAACTAGAATCCGCGCCACCACTCAAGGTCGATAAGCACGGCACTGCTATTGCAAAACTATAGTAATTAAAACAAATACATGGTTAACTAATTGACTCAGGCGTGACCTTGCGGAAATCCATTACAAGATATTCTACAAGGCAAAATTTTTAGTACAAATTCCGTTAACTTTCTCTGACGAGTTTCACAAAATGCATATACGTGCACCTCCCGCCCGTAGATTCACATGCAAATGAGAGAAAGAACAAGCAATCAAGCAATTATTAATAAATGCAACAGAAAAAAAAACTGTTTAGCGCTCGGCGGAGCAACACGTCGATCTGAGACACGAATCTGCGGGCGGGAGGGCGGTGCACGCGTATGCACTCTGTGAAACTCGTCAGAAAAAGTTAGCGGAATTTGTACTAAATGTTTTGTCTTGCCAGAATATCTTAAATATGTGGTTATTATTTCGTTTATAATTACAATATTTATGCTCTTCTGGTCTAAGAGGTCTTATTCCGGACATTTTGCAGTAAAATTCGCTCGTAGATACCTATCCAATATTACATTATCGGGATCGAGTTGTTAGTTGTACCCCTTTTGAAGTCTGACTTGAGTCGTAGGGTGGAATGAAAATGTAATTTTGAAGTAAACATTATATATTCCTCTTTTGTTGTAGCTAGACTGCTTCGAAAGTGATAATTGATTTTATAGAGATAATAACGCCTGAATTAACGAGTTCGGTATTGACTGATCTAAAAGTTATACCAACACATTTATGAGTGACCATCGAGATATTTATACTCTAAAGTGGAAAATGAGGAAAAAAGTGTCAGCACCAAAACTCAGAGTAAGTTTTGGTGCTGACACTTTTTTCCTATAGAGTTTTTTTATTTAACTCGATGGAGTGAGTGATATTTTTTTTTCATTTAGTTTTAAGAGCCTTTTTCGACTCACTGTTAGTATTGGCCTTTTTTTTATAATGACTTCATTCCTGCAATGACTGCAACTGAACCAGGTGCCGCCCACGGTTTTTCTAATAATCGTCAATCCATCTCGCTGGAAGACCCCTATTCATATAACCGCCTCTCGACCACCACTCAATTTTATATAATTTTAAAAAAGTATTTAGAATATCAATAATTTTAAAAAAGTATTTACAAAATATGAACATATTAAAGACACAAACTAAATAAACTAACGGACCAACGACCTAATTTCACCGGCAACTGAAGAGGAACTATAGGTAGATTTACTATAGCGCCCTGCACACGTAAAGATCGTACCGCGCATCGGGACAGCGTTCCAAACCGCAGTCCGATCTGTACGGTTTGGACGGCGGATCAAACTGTCGTGCTAATAGAGCGTAAAGATCGGACCGTACATCTGGGACTGATCACAGACGCGATGCGCGGTTAAAACTGTGAGATTTGCCATCGCGTCGATATGCCAGATCGGACTGTCAGCCCCGCGCATCTACACGTACGTTTTGGAGTGCGGGTTGCAATGGCGCGTGCTGTTTCCTGCGGTCTGAACTTTACGTATGCAGGGCGCTTCGTGTGATGCCTTCGTTTAATAATATTTTTATTTAATTAAAATCAAACACTGAGAACACAGGTAAAGAACACCAAACGACACGTCCACACCGCACAAGAGACAGATACGACTGACTTTTGACCACACAGCGTGCCCAGTGTGTATACGCCCTATTTTCTTTATCTGCGACCAATAACGTGCAGTCGATTTCTCTATTAGTTTGTCTCCGCGAACAGAATATAGTCTGTGGGAACTAATATTAAATGACTAAATAGCTAGTTTTTGTCTCTATATGACATTGGTACAAATTGTAAAGGCATTTTATATTGTTATTTAATTATTGCTGTTTATGTTAGACTTTTTTGCTGGTATCCATTTATTGTTAAGGTAAACTTTTTGTAATTATAATTTTAATATTATTTCTATCAGTAAATGCAAACGTTAAAAGTCCCGCGGTGCGAGAAGTTGTGATCCCCAAACCGCATGCCCAGCGTGGGGATTATGGGCATATCCCCCTTCTTATAGGGGTGGCCTATATCTAGCAGTGGACTGATATAAGCAGGTATTGTGAGGTAGTGGGTGATGAAGGATAACATATTTTTCCAAAACTTGGCGTGAATGTTAGCGCCGGTACTACGCGTCTAGTTCCAATAGTAGCAATATTATATCGATGTTCCAGATGAGGTGATTTACGCACGAGTCCAGTTCCGTGTAGCTAATCAGGCTTGCAAAATGTCACGTGCGTACAGATGTTGGGGATAAACCTGTTTCTGACACAATTATAGGGAAAAAAAATACTGACGCCATCGCTATATCGTCATCGAATGAAAATGAGTTATCTGTTTTAGATGGGTTCTGATATGTAGATATACTAGTCCACACTAACCGTCCTATTCATAACAGTTCTAAAAACCAGATAGTAAAATAGCTAAAATGGCGTTAAAATACCATAGAATTCTTTTTATTTACATTTAATTGAAAGGGGCAAGCTTACTCTATCGAGTGTTATCATTATCATATGACATTTGGTTATGAATAATAGGGTGATTCTGCAGTCATAAATGTGGAGAAAATGTCAATTTATGATGGCAGCACCTCGTGCAGTCTGCACTCTTTTGGTTTCAGTCATTTTCATCACCTGGGTACAACTAGGGTAGTTGCGGTAAACGGGGGCCACCTTATTTCAAAACTAAAATATTTTGAATAGGTATTATATAATATTTATGAATAAAAACAGCGTATTTTAAGAATGTTTTCTTTTCCTTTTCAGTCTTTATTTTAGTTCGACTAAGTGAAATATGCGGGGGTTTACAAAACTACAATAGGTAGGTACAAGTTTACTTCAATTGTACATTCACATTTTTTCATATAAAGTAAGTTTTTTTGAAACCCTCTCTGTCCTTATTAAACTACCTAGGCCACATTTTTTGTTTTTGAATAATGAGTACAAATTTTAAAGTGGCAAATTTTATTTTTAAAGCAGCTTTATTTCGGCTGACTTTTGTTAGGTGCTATGATTTGTGCACGAAGGTTTTTTTCAAGTAACTTATCGCATCTCCTCTCGAAAAACTACAATGACATTATAAAAGTAAGTACTTAGTATGTTTTTAGTGCATGTTTATTTTTTGTACAAATACAAAGTGTAATTCTTTTTTATATCTTTTATATCTTACTTATTTTCATCAAGCCTTGCCGATTCAGCTACAATATTTCAACTAAAATAATCTAACTAAACTGGCTTATTCACCGTAGTGCCATCGACTGTTTTCCAATAAAATCTGGCGAAATCTACTGGAGTTTTGATTCAATTTGTACTTTATTCGATATTCTTTCATCAGAATTTGAATAGGATAGCGTATTCACTTTATTTTCGGATGCAAGTTGAGAGGCGCCCTACTTTTAACAGATTATACTTTAGAACAATGCATTTCTATTAAAACGTTTTTGAAAACGACGGTTTTAAAAACTTTTCATTTAAAACTAACCGCGAGCAAAGCTGCGTGAACATAGAAATCTATGTTGTCTGTATGTTTCAATTACGTTTGAAACATAGTTTTTGATTTGTAAATATAAAATAGAAGAAGCGTTCGCGGCGTGGCTTACTTCGGTGTTTTAGGGGATCCAATTTATAAAACAACACTCGGCTCGGTCACTACTTGGATGGGTAGGGGAGTGCCGGGCAAGACGGGGCCCTTAAGGTTTGAGGTGCTATAAAATAAAAACTGTTATAGTTTCTTTTTATTGTATAATGGTACTTTGTAGTTAGATAATTGGTCTAACTTTTTTAGAACTCAAAAAGAATAGTTGCCATATACTTACTCATCTACAAAATAAAAACAAAAAGCAGTCAAATACCCCATCTTACCCGCAGGGTCGGGCAAGATGGGGTATCCCTGGGTGGCAAGATGGGGTACCCATGGATGATTGCTGACAAAACTCACAGATGAAAGTAGCTTCACCGTCTTCCTCTTCCACTTCAGCATTGCTGCGATGAGGCCACCTGCCACATAACCAAACGCAGCCCATCATTTCATCATCATCATCATCAAACTATAGCAGTCCGCTGCTGGACATAGGCCTTCCCTAATGAGCGCCATTGCACCCTGTTCTTGGCGTCCTACACTACATTTGCCGAGCCGCGGTCTCTACTCAAGAACTCGTTTACCCTAACGGTTGTCGATTCTTCGGCAGATAATTATGGTTTGTGGACTTTGAGAAGGCCTTTAACTCTGTCGAATTCTTGGCAGTCCCGGAATCCTTGCAGCGATGCCAAGTAGACTATCGTTATATAGAAGTGCTGAGATATCTGTACGAAGCTGCCACAATGAGTGTCCGAGTACAGAACCAGCAGTCTAAACCCATCCAACTGCAGCGCGGAGTGAGACAGGGAGATGTCATATCTCCGAAACTATTCACAAGCGCGTTCGAGGATATGTTTAAGATGCTGGACTGGAAAGATAAACATAAACGGCGAGCACATATTATCTTGTGATTCGCTGATGACATTGTCCTAATGGCGGAGTCGCTGGAGGAGCTGCAACAGATGCTGGACGGCCTAATATCAGCCTTGCGAAAGATAGGTCTCTGCATAAATTTGGATAAGACCAAAGTAATGGTCAATGACCAAATTCATACGAGACCTGTCGTCGCTAATGGACACCTTCTTGAAATTGTTTCGGAGTATACATACCTCGGGCTGATATTGCAGTTGGGTAGAAACAACTTCGAGAAGGAGGCCAAGAGAAGGATTCAGCTGGGTTGGGCAACATTTGGAAAACTACGTCGAGTTTTCTCGTCACCCATGCCGCAATGTTTGTAAACGAAAGTTTTAAATCAGTGCGTCCTACCCGTTATGACATACGGAGCCCAAATGTGGACACTCACATTACGGCTAGTTCACCAGTCGCTCAGCGAGCTATGGCGTTCCATAGCTATGCTCGGAGTTTCTCTGAAGGATAGAGTGCGCAACGATACTATCCGACATAGAACCAAAGTTGTCAACATAGCTCAGATAATATGTAAGCTGAAGCCATCATTTATTTAAGTCTAAATAACGGCCTCTGAAACATAAATTGGAAATAACCCCTGTTTCTAGTGTCACAGTGACATTTATCTAGTCTGCACTAACTTTTGAGTGTTTTTTTCTTCGTACATTATATTTTTTAATAATTTCCGTCTTTTTAAATTTAATTTCTTTCATTTGTCCTATCTTGTAATTTTTTTTTTATACTGTCTTGTATTTCATTTATACAAGGTTACAAAGTAATATAAGTGGTTTTTTTAGTCAAGCTAGAGGTTTCACCAATAGATGGGAAAAGCATTTACTTCTATTGAATTGTCAAAAAAGATTGTAATAGATGGCAAAATAGGGTACCCCGATATGGTACCCTTACTTTACCCCATCTTGCCCATTCATGCCAAAATTATTTCATTTTTTTTTATAAAAAGTACACCGCACAAAAAAGTTATTACCTGTTGGACTGATCATAGACATATACGGAAAATTATGAGCCGAATCAGAACTACTTTGGATCACATCATAAACACGTTCGCAAATAAATACAAAACAGGTAAGCAAATCGACATAAACAGGTTTTTTTAGGAAATAAAAGGTATGGCTTGTGTTTGCTACTCTGTTACTGTTTAGATAAATGGCATCACGGCAGCGCATAGTCATGCATAACAATGATTGTGTTTGGTTGATTAGTTTGCAAAAAAAAGCGGCTATCCCGTCTTGCCCGATACCCCTTCTTGCCCGGCGTGGTTTATTGATATTAAAAACGTAAACAATGAAACTTTTTCAATTGCGCAACTCGTACTAGGGGTACTGAACTGAGCGCTTCCGTGGTTTGGAAGGCACGTTAAAATGTTAGTCCCAGCTTTTTTTAGTCGTCAAGCTATGTCGGAAGCCTTGGAGTGCCCTAAAAACTCCGACATTAGAGTTGGCCACTTGCTCATATGAAGGAGTGGGACATATACATTATGAACACAGGTTTTAAACAAGTAAAAGTCAGACAATTAGCTATGTACTTATTATACTTAAAGTAACATATATCTTAGGTAGAAGCGAGGTAAAAACTTCATCATCATCATAACCCACAGCCCAACTTATCCACGGTGGATATAGGCCTCCCGAAGATTGTGCCATCCACCACGTCTTCACGTCACGTACTATGACGTCGACCCATCTCGCTAATGCTCTTCCGACGCATCTACCACCATTCGCCCATCGCATCCATTCGACCATCGCATCTACCGTCCCTCGCCACCATTCGGTCAATGTCCTGCTTCCCCTGTATGTTTGTTGTTGTTTTTCCTTCGCCACGCCTTGAAATGTGAAATGTGTTTAACTTATATGACTAATCTAAGTAGATTGATTATATAAGTAAAGGAGGTAAATACCTCCTTTTGGAACCTAAAATCTTAACAACTTCTTCAAATCCTCCATTAATTAGCTCATTTCGCGAGCCAGCAAAACTTTAAGCTAAACCTACGAAAGTACCTTTCAGTCGATCTGCTATCGATGCACGGTTTGAAAGCTAAGCCGCTTTCAGTCTACGCTATAATATAATAGCATATAGTATATAGCTCATAACATAACAATATCGCGCACCATACATCGTCTTGGGTACGTTCACACTGTACTGTACTATATATTTTTGGTTTAGTAATTCACTAGGTAATTATTATGTACCTAGGTTAAATTGAACGATCAATACATTGTCATATGATAACTAATGAGCTATTAACTATACTGTGTCCAGTGCCAAAAATAGGGCGGTGTTACCGGTGCCCAGACACAGGGCGCAGACCATGCATGGTAGTATTCATTAATTATTTCGTTGAAATCCAGTTAGGTCCAGGCAGAACCTGTACTACGGGTACCAGGAACTGATAAACATACAGAAATACTCACAGAATCAATATTCATGTTCATCCCACAAATTTTTGTCTTGGGTGGGAATCGAACCTGTAACCAGCAGCTCAGAAGTCAGAGTTACTAACTGAGCTAAAAGGCCAGTTATCTAATGTTTTATAAAAATGGCACCGTTTTCTTTGTCTTGGTTTCTTTGTTCATCATAAATTTCGCGGCTCGCAGCGCTCACCGATTTTGTTTCTATGATGAGGAAAGGAACTATGCCTGAGAACCTAATCTTCATATATGCCAGAACGCGAGATAGATTTTCTATTGAGTCTGTGTACACTCTTCAAAGATCGCGGACAACTGAGCTTGCTATATACTATAAATACTTGCGATAATATCGCTTAATGTGAACGCCATGCTATAAAGCATAGCATTAGGTCCTTCTTTGCTACTACTACTACTTTTTTATTACTTTTTTATACTCTTCTTCTTCTTACTATACATACTATATAGCACTATAGTATAGCGTAGTCTGAACGCCGTTTTATGCTTTAACTACTAAACACACATGCTACGCCAAATCATCACTGAGATTTACAATTTAATTAGCTTCGCTCAATCGATCGAGATGAGTTTCTAAGTTAGTGCGTAAACTTATAAAATGTTGAAGCAAACTTTTGAAGGCTTCATATACAGTGGCCGAGAACCCGAGATCGCTGTAATATAAACTCATTTCATAAAACTTTACTTTATAAGTGCTTGCAATTGAGCTGAGCGCTTCTAGAGTTTCATCTTACCTGCGGCGTCTACCGGGTTGGAAAACATCGGATGATATTCCAGCAATTTTATTAAAGGACGTTATTCAATTATTCAGCCCAATGGTCCGGATTGTTCTGTACAATTCCTGTCTGCCCTTGTCTACCGTTATGTAGCGTAGTATCTTTAAAATATTTATTCTAACTATTCTAACTAATATTATAATGCAAAGTCAGTTTGTTTCTTTAAATGTTAATCATGAAATTTCGCATACACATTGTCAAAAGCGAAGAACAGGCCAACGCGTGAACGAGAAGGCGAGGTAAATTCCACATTCACGCTTCTCGTGGTGTTCTCGCGAGTTCTCACCGAGAGTATGAATGGGTCATAAGATTGTGTCTTCTATCCAATAAGATTGCATAAAAAAATACTTATTTCGTTAAAACGACCCTATCATTCTTGTTCAAAGGCGTATCTATTCTGCTGAATACAGGCCAGTGCTATTGAAGCATCAGTGCTTAAGAGAGTTATTCCAAAGATGTATAGATAAGTGACATTACCCTTCGACGAAAGACATTACCTATTCGTTAAAAATAAAGTCTATTTAATCCTCGGATATGGCAAAATAAATTCATCAATTTTGAATAAATGTGGAGGCGGACCAACTGTGGTACACGTTGCAAAGCTCGATCAATTTTGCACTCCACCGTAGATGTGAAGAAAAAGGGCCCAGTCAATGAGAAGCCTACCATTAGGGGGTACAATATATTATTTCGATAGCAGAAACCACTACTGGCAGGCATAACATCTTGCTTCAGAAAAGTTTCAGAAAAAATACATTATATTTGACTCAGTCTCGATCCCGATCAAATCAAATCTTATTTATTTGCAACCAACAAAAAACATTCAACCCTAAGATTAGGTTTTCAATAGTTTAAAGTTACTCAACGAACCATGCTTGGAGTTTCTCTGAAGGATAGAATCAGCAATGAGACTATCTGACTTGGAACTAAAGTTGTTAACATAACACAGATATTTTGTATGTGGCCAGCCTGCTGCCACTTCAGGCAGCAGGCTGGCCACGTCTGTCGCAGAACCGATAACCATCGGTGTAAACGAGTTCTCGAGACCGCGGCTCGGAAAACGTAGTGTAGAACGCCTTCCTGCCAGGTGGAGTGACGATCTGCGAAAGGCTGCTGGGAGAAGCTAGATGCGTCGAGAGGTAGACTGCTGATTGCGATGATTATGATGATGATGACTTTTATTAAGTAGGAGTAGTATTAGAATAAATACTGTAAAAATAACATAAAAAATATAAGCCTAGCAGAGGTTCTTGCCAATTCTATTTCAATTGATAGTTTTTACTGGATTTATTTTTTACTTTTGACTATTATGGTACCCTGACGGTACATAAACAGCGGTGAGCAGGCAGCTTCATCCGTTGATAAACCGCCGGTATACCAAATTGTCAACGAGAAGTAGGATTTCATTAACACAAATTTCATTTTATTTGGTTAACGCGGGAGCTCGCTGACGTTTAATGAAATAATATCGGTAATAATATAATGAACACAATGAAATACTGTTGCACTAATTAAAATGAGTATGGTAAGAAATAAGCCGTTTCATAAAATAAGCCGCGCTACAAATTATTCTTTCTACTTTCTATCTGTAACAGTAGGTAAGTATCTGGCAGTTGAAAAATTAGGCTTGAGTGATTTTTTTGAAGTGTAGTTTATTATTAATAGGTTTACTACCTTGCCTTATAATAATATAAGTAAAAATAACATATTTGCATATAAATAAATGTTCTTTCATTTATGAATAGTTTCCGATTTCAGGAATATTGAATTCCTATTTTCTATATTATTAGAAAACTGTCTGTGTACTACTATATTTTCTGAATTTTTTTAAATTACAGCTGCCTGAAGCCAACGCAATAATACGATTGCGTGCACGCGAAATAGAATATATAAAATTGCAGCAAACCTAATATCGCCCCGTTCCTGGAAATACAGCTTATGATTTTACTCGACGTGGAAAATTAAATATTTTACGTTCGCTACCTGAAGCCTTGGAGCACCACTTGCCTCTATAACATCCTATATCGTCTGAATTCATTGACGGATTTCCGGGTGGACTAAAAATCTACAGTGGAAGAAATAATTAAATAAAATAATTCAATCTTTTTTATCCCGCGCCATATTTAAAAAACCCAATCGTTGATCCAGTATATTCCAGATTGTTAATTGATTACTATCGGATTGGATCCCGCTTAATCATAAATATGAAGTTTTCAACAAACTGGAATTTGCTGGATGAACATTTTCAAAATGTTTTGTTTTATATTTTTTAACCGACATCAAATAGTTTCTCAATTCGGTTGAGTTTTTATGTTTGTTGCCTTATACTTCCGTAATTTATGAAACGATTTGTTAAATTCTGATTTGTTTTGTTCCCATTTAAATTTGAAGAAAAAGTACCACCCCTAAACCATTTTCATTCCATTTCAATTTCACAAGTTTATTTTTTATTATTATGATTATATCATTTATAACCTATCGGATACCTTGCTATATCAATGTGAACAAACCTTTATGAGTATGAAAAAGTATACGTATAAAAAACTAATAAAATAATAAAAAGATTATATAAAATGGGCAACTGTGTTATTTAGTCAAAAGTCAAAAGTCAAAGTCAAAATTCATTTATTCAGTAGGAACTGTATAGTACTCTTTGAAACGTCATTTTTTTTAATTTACCACCAATTCGTAACGTGACCAAACAGAGAAGGATTGGCAAGAAACTCTGCTTGGCTTATATTTTTTTAACGTCATTGTACTTAATATCTATTACATTGTTTTTGATGGAGTTGGAGGCAGTTTCATCCCAAGCTTTTTTGTCATCTAAATAATCAGATATTTTATAATAAGCTTTATTACATAGATTACGTTTAACAACATTTTTGAATTTATTTACAGATAGATTAATCACATCATTTGGGATTTTGTTAAAAAATCGTACAGACATCCCTTTAAAAGATTGACTAACTTTATGGAGCCTTACAGTGGTAACAGCTAGTTTATTTTTATTTCTAGTGTTAACATTATGATAGTCGCTATTTTTCTTGAACATGTTAATATGTTTTCGGACATACATTAAGTTTTCATATATATATTGGCACGGCACTGTCATAACATTTATTTCTTTAAACTTAGTTCTAAGTGATTCTCTGGGACAGGTAAAAAGTGGCCTATGTGTTAATCTAGATCTTAAACTATGGATATCCCAAGTTTTATCCAAATCCGTTCAGCCGTTACGGAGTAAAGCGACCACAAACATACTCATTCATACATAAACTTTCGCATTTATAATATTAGTGTGATGTGATTTGATAGTATAATTAATACAGGGTGGTGCTGTAATGGCGACATTTAATGAAAACACGGGTATCGTTACTTGTTAGTAATCATAAAAAATTTAACCCTAAAACTAAAGTCCATTTTCCAAAACTTTATTTTCTCAAACAAACTATATCACAGATAAGATAAGAAAATATGAATGCTATGAACCATATGCGCACTTCTAAACAGAAGCGCGCGACAGTGGCAATAGTAAATGGCACTTACACAGCATGATTCAAATTTTCTTGCCTTATTTGTGATTAAGTTAATTTAAATATTTTTTTTGAAAAATTGACTATTAGCACAAATTACTGACTAGTAGCACTATCCGTGTGTTTATTTAATGTCGCCATTACATCACCTGTATACGGATAAGTACCTTAACTTTATTCAGGTACTTAAAGCAATAAAGAATACGAAGTGTAGAGAAATCCCCCACCAGATGGACCGACGACATCGTCAAGATTGCAGGTAATCGGTGGAGGCCGTTAGGGCTCACGTTCTTCGTGGAATTCCTTGGGGGAGACCTATGTTCAGCAGTGGACTTCTATAGTTTGTTGATGATGATGATGAAGCAATAAAAATAACGTGAATAAGACTGATTTGTACAACAATATCGAATCGTTTTACAAATATTCAGCGGAGTCGAATAAGGCAGATCAGACATCAAAGAAGTTGCCTTTCCATTTATCTGCGCCGATATTTTGTGAGAGATACTTCGATTCAATTTTGCATGAATATTTTTCCATTATAGTTTTTCCTTCAATGTTCAAACATTTTTGTTGTTATTATAACGATGCTTATTTTCGTTCTCGTTCGTTATTGATTACAAAATAAATATGTGAGCGTGTTCCTCCGAATTTTTCATAAATATAAAATAAAGGCAGCCGCACCGTATCCCAAGCCCATACATTAATTACTCAGCTTATCCTCCTTTACTTTGCATTGTGGAACTTCAAACGAATATGGATTTTATTATTTTTTGAGAAAACTGACCGCACACAGGCGTACAAAAGAGTACAACACAAATAGTCACAGAAGAGTACCAACCTACTTATCAGACTACTATTTTACCTGAGTACGAGTTTTTTTTATTTGAGTCTCTGTATTTATAAAGCCTGTTTTGTTCGGGATAGGGAACAAACTTTATACGTGATAGTTCCCTATCGATAGGCAAGATACACATTAAATTAGGAAATTAAATAGATTTTGTACTTTTGAGTAAGTAGGTCTTATTTGCCATGTGAATTGCAGGGCCTTGTTTTGCGTGTGAAAAAAGCAGAACATAGATTTGTGGAATGCAGAGAGAAGAAAAAGAAACGAACCCGCGACACGGTTCTGATATAAATTTTCACGCGTTGCTCTGCTGTTGGATAGTTCGCTGGTTTTCTTTTCTCTGATATTATAGCTCTACCTAACATAGGCAAATAGGAGAAATGAAATAAAGAAAACAACAACCGCACTAAAGCCAGAACAATTAAGCGCGCATCACGTCAGTGATCAGTCCCAGATGCGCGGTCCGATCTTTACGCGCCATTAGCACAACAGTTTGATCCGCAGTCCAAACCGTCTACAGATCGGACTGCGGTTTGGAACGCAGTCCCGATACGCGGTCCGATCCGTTACGTGTCATCATCATCATCATCATCACCAGCCTATAGCAGTCCACAGCTGGACATAGGCCTCCCCTAATGAGCGCCATTGCGCCCTATCCTGAGCTCGATTCATCCAGCTTCTATACCAGCAGCCTTTTGCAGATCGTCACCCCACCTGGCCTTTACGTGTGCAGGGCGCTAATGAGCGCCATTGCGCCCTGTTCTGAGCTCGATGCATCCAGCTTACTTACTTTCTTGATTGACATTTATCTAAACTTGATTTTCAAGTGTGATAAATCTGTCTGCCTACCTATTTGGGTTGTATTGTGTGTGTAAGTGTGATAAATGCTCGGTCTGCCTACCTATTTGGGTTGTCCTTAGACATGTGTGATGCTTACCTTTTATGTACTACCATGTGACAGCAAGAAATGTATTGAGTATTGAGTATTAAAC
Source organism: Horisme vitalbata (assembly GCA_951804965.1). Lineage (NCBI taxonomy): Eukaryota > Metazoa > Arthropoda > Insecta > Lepidoptera > Geometridae > Horisme > Horisme vitalbata. Next base: position 3,941,970 of record OX638089.1, read on the forward strand.
CCATCGTGTAGTCAGGCCTAAATATTGTCAATTATTAGGATTAGGCCTCCAATATAGATTATTGATTTAAAGGCAGCTAAGTTAATGACACATTTTTTCTATGACACTTAGCTCATAGAAAAAGTGATAGGGGATAGAATAAACAGTTGCCAAGATAAAATTAGATAAGGACAGATTGATGACTATATTGTAAGGAGTTCCATTTCCATTTTTATTTTTGGAACTCATCGGCTCCTGGTGCAACCTGTTAACTAGCAAACGGGTTCTGGCGGATGACTGATTGCGGCATACGGCATCAGCACAGCTAGATCCTTTGGCTAGAGACGGGCAGCAGCTTCGGCGGTGCAAACACGTTACCCTGAGATCCCAGCGTGGGGATTATGGGCAAATCCCTCTTCTTATTAGAAGCCTATGCAGTGGACTGATATAGGCCGGTATGGTGGTGGATGATTATGATGATAATAAATTTATGAAAGAGCCTTGTAATATAAAAACCTTTCGAGTAAAACGTAAACCAGTAATATGAGATAAGGCTTGAAATTACCTATCTACGGGTACTTTCACAATACCTTTCTATTTTCACTCAAATAGAAAATCTCCAACAATGACCGTCATAAGTCTATGTGAGGCCATGAAGTTAGCTGCTTTTAAATCCACTGGATAGCGGGTAAAATATTGACAAAAACATCATCATTATCACCAGCCTACAGCAGTCCACTTCTGGACATAAGCCCCTATAGCGTACCATTCACCCTGTCCTCCTCGACGCATATAGCTTCTACCAAGGGCCTTTCTATAGTCCAACAGTATTTTTTCAAATACAAATATTCTAGAATAGATCATCATCATCATCACTAGCCTATAGCAGTCCATAGCTGGACATAGGCCTTTTCTACCAAGGGCCTTTTGCAGATCGTCCACCTGGCCAGAGAGCGGCCTATACGTTTGCCGAGCCGCGGTCTCCACTCAAGAACTTGTTTACCCCAACGATTATCTGTTCTTCGGCAGTAATGGCCAGCCCACTGCCACTTCAGCTAGCTAATTATCTAGGCTTCTTATGACAACAACTTTAGTAGGATAGATTATTAATATTATTTGACCAATTACATTAACTTGACTTAAATATATTGTTCGTTTTTTTTTCCTTTTTTCTGTGTTATCTTTTTTCTTTCTTTTATTATTTACATTACCCCTTTACAGCAATTTATGACCAAGATGAGATATGTATAGTTATTCCTATCACGTAGGATAGTTGTGGAAAAAAACGATGGATGTCAACTTTTTGTTTGTCTGTCTTACGGCTATGATATAAATACTTCAATTCTTTGGTGTAAGTTCTTTGTTGTATGCCTAATTTTATAAATTTACATAAACAAGTCTAATATACGTTCCTATGGTGAAATAAATGAGTATGAGTAATAATATAACTGATCGTTAATTTTCAGTTAATATAGATCCATAATATGATTAGTCCTACTAATATTATAAATGCGAAAGTTTGTGAGTATGGATGTAAGGATGGATGAGTGGATGAATGTTTGTTACTCTTTCACGCAAAAACTACGTAACGGATTTGATTGAAACTTGAAATATATATAGTTTGTGACCTGGATAAACATATAAACTACTACTTTTTATCTCGGTATCACTCGAGAAAGGCCGCGGGCGTAACATATAAATGCAGTCTTAGAGATATTGCTAATAAGAAGGAGCTTTTGAATGTCTATTGCTATGTCTACCACACCACACCAGCCTATATCAGTCCACTGCTGGACATAGGCCTTCCCTAATAAAGGGGGATATACCCATAATCGCCACGCTGGGCATGTGGGTTGGCGATCGCAGGGCACAGCTTCTCGCACCACCAACGCTGCTGCCCGTCGGTGGCCAGGGTATTTAGATGTGCCGATGTAGGCTGGGCTTTGCCGCAATCAGGCGGCCGCCAGAGCCCCGTTCGTTGTTTAGCAGGGTGCACCACGTGCAGATGAGGTTGACTTGGGTTCCGAAGATGGGGGTTGGAACCCCGTACACCCCATTGCTATGTCTACTCGTACTAATTACCGTGAATGCTGTGTCCGACTGTACCTACTCGTAATTGGGTTCTTTAGCAGAACGAAACTTATCTTTGTGACCATGCAATGTTGTGACCATGTAAAATAATATAACCAAGCTGTTGGAGTTCCTGATAAATAGAGGCCTTACTCATAAAAAATCCGTCAAAACAATAATTTCCTATCTCTTACCATTAGATCATGACAGTGACTGAGCTAACTTTAACCAATGGTCAAATTAAGTAGCGTTTATAATTAAATAATTTAGCGTAAGTACTCTAAATGAATTAATTATAAACGTACGCAAGGGCATAAATAAATGTCAAACTAATACTGTGAAGAACTTATACCTAAGTTTTGTTGTAAAGAAGATAGTTTTGAAATACCTAGACTCAAGACAGACTCATCTAGACTGATGTTCATAAATTTTATATATTAGTTAGAACATTCATGATACCTACTTTACGAGTGTGCTAGCTATAGGTTAGAGGTATGTAGTTGGCTTTGGATCTTAAACAAACAATAAAATTAAAAATCGCTTGTTTTAAAGCCTCTATTGCGGCATGAAAGAAATTCTCAATAAGGAGAAAATAGGTTTACATTAAAAAATCACATGCTCATCACTACAAAGCAATTTTGGTAAGTCAACAACGCGTGTAGGGTGACGTGGCATGACGGCGGCTGACGCGTGTGTCAGGGTGACGTCGCTAACATGACAGGAATTTATTGATGCTCCAGGATAGCCTTTGAGTGGATCCATGCTGCAGAATATTAAAGTTTTTACACCAATCAAGCGCTTTTTAATTAACCGCACGGCGTGATTTTACCATCATATCAGTGTCAGAGGCATCATTTAACTCAGCTGTCAACCGATATGGTCGGCGCGACAGTGGCAATAGTAAATGGCACTTACACAGCATGATTCAAATTTTCTTGCCTTATTTGTGATTAAGTTAATTTAAATATTTTTTTTGAAAAATTGACTATTAGCACAAATTACTGACTAGTAGCACTATCCGTGTGTTTATTTAATGTCGCCATTACATCACCTGTATACGGATAAGTACCTTAACTTTATTCAGGTACTTAAAGCAATAAAGAATACGAAGTGTAGAGAAATCCCCCACCAGATGGACCGACGACATCGTCAAGATTGCAGGTAATCGGTGGAGGCCGTTAGGGCTCACGTTCTTCGTGGAATTCCTTGGGGGAGACCTATGTTCAGCAGTGGACTTCTATAGTTTGTTGATGATGATGATGAAGCAATAAAAATAACGTGAATAAGACTGATTTGTACAACAATATCGAATCGTTTTACAAATATTCAGCGGAGTCGAATAAGGCAGATCAGACATCAAAGAAGTTGCCTTTCCATTTATCTGCGCCGATATTTTGTGAGAGATACTTCGATTCAATTTTGCATGAATATTTTTCCATTATAGTTTTTCCTTCAATGTTCAAACATTTTTGTTGTTATTATAACGATGCTTATTTTCGTTCTCGTTCGTTATTGATTACAAAATAAATATGTGAGCGTGTTCCTCCGAATTTTTCATAAATATAAAATAAAGGCAGCCGCACCGTATCCCAAGCCCATACATTAATTACTCAGCTTATCCTCCTTTACTTTGCATTGTGGAACTTCAAACGAATATGGATTTTATTATTTTTTGAGAAAACTGACCGCACACAGGCGTACAAAAGAGTACAACACAAATAGTCACAGAAGAGTACCAACCTACTTATCAGACTACTATTTTACCTGAGTACGAGTTTTTTTTATTTGAGTCTCTGTATTTATAAAGCCTGTTTTGTTCGGGATAGGGAACAAACTTTATACGTGATAGTTCCCTATCGATAGGCAAGATACACATTAAATTAGGAAATTAAATAGATTTTGTACTTTTGAGTAAGTAGGTCTTATTTGCCATGTGAATTGCAGGGCCTTGTTTTGCGTGTGAAAAAAGCAGAACATAGATTTGTGGAATGCAGAGAGAAGAAAAAGAAACGAACCCGCGACACGGTTCTGATATAAATTTTCACGCGTTGCTCTGCTGTTGGATAGTTCGCTGGTTTTCTTTTCTCTGATATTATAGCTCTACCTAACATAGGCAAATAGGAGAAATGAAATAAAGAAAACAACAACCGCACTAAAGCCAGAACAATTAAGCGCGCATCACGTCAGTGATCAGTCCCAGATGCGCGGTCCGATCTTTACGCGCCATTAGCACAACAGTTTGATCCGCAGTCCAAACCGTCTACAGATCGGACTGCGGTTTGGAACGCAGTCCCGATACGCGGTCCGATCCGTTACGTGTCATCATCATCATCATCATCACCAGCCTATAGCAGTCCACAGCTGGACATAGGCCTCCCCTAATGAGCGCCATTGCGCCCTATCCTGAGCTCGATTCATCCAGCTTCTATACCAGCAGCCTTTTGCAGATCGTCACCCCACCTGGCCTTTACGTGTGCAGGGCGCTAATGAGCGCCATTGCGCCCTGTTCTGAGCTCGATGCATCCAGCTTACTTACTTTCTTGATTGACATTTATCTAAACTTGATTTTCAAGTGTGATAAATCTGTCTGCCTACCTATTTGGGTTGTATTGTGTGTGTAAGTGTGATAAATGCTCGGTCTGCCTACCTATTTGGGTTGTCCTTAGACATGTGTGATGCTTACCTTTTATGTACTACCATGTGACAGCAAGAAATGTATTGAGTATTGAGTATTAAACCCATCGTGTAGTCAGGCCTAAATATTGTCAATTATTAGGATTAGGCCTCCAATATAGATTATTGATTTAAAGGCAGCTAAGTTAATGACACATTTTTTCTATGACACTTAGCTCATAGAAAAAGTGATAGGGGATAGAATAAACAGTTGCCAAGATAAAATTAGATAAGGACAGATTGATGACTATATTGTAAGGAGTTCCATTTCCATTTTTATTTTTGGAACTCATCGGCTCCTGGTGCAACCTGTTAACTAGCAAACGGGTTCTGGCGGATGACTGATTGCGGCATACGGCATCAGCACAGCTAGATCCTTTGGCTAGAGACGGGCAGCAGCTTCGGCGGTGCAAACACGTTACCCTGAGATCCCAGCGTGGGGATTATGGGCAAATCCCTCTTCTTATTAGAAGCCTATGCAGTGGACTGATATAGGCCGGTATGGTGGTGGATGATTATGATGATAATAAAATCTTTATGAAAGAGCCTTGTAATATAAAAACCTTTCGAGTAAAACGTAAACCAGTAATATGAGATAAGGCTTGAAATTACCTATCTACGGGTACTTTCACAATACCTTTCTATTTTCACTCAAATAGAAAATCTCCAACAATGACCGTCATAAGTCTATGTGAGGCCATGAAGTTAGCTGCTTTTAAATCCACTGGATAGCGGGTAAAATATTGACAAAAACATCATCATTATCACCAGCCTACAGCAGTCCACTTCTGGACATAAGCCCCTATAGCGTACCATTCACCCTGTCCTCCTCGACGCATATAGCTTCTACCAAGGGCCTTTCTATAGTCCAACAGTATTTTTTCAAATACAAATATTCTAGAATAGATCATCATCATCATCACTAGCCTATAGCAGTCCATAGCTGGACATAGGCCTTTTCTACCAAGGGCCTTTTGCAGATCGTCCACCTGGCCAGAGAGCGGCCTATACGTTTGCCGAGCCGCGGTCTCCACTCAAGAACTTGTTTACCCCAACGATTATCTGTTCTTCGGCAGTAATGGCCAGCCCACTGCCACTTCAGCTAGCTAATTATCTAGGCTTCTTATGACAACAACTTTAGTAGGATAGATTATTAATATTATTTGACCAATTACATTAACTTGACTTAAATATATTGTTCGTTTTTTTTTCCTTTTTTCTGTGTTATCTTTTTTCTTTCTTTTATTATTTACATTACCCCTTTACAGCAATTTATGACCAAGATGAGATATGTATAGTTATTCCTATCACGTAGGATAGTTGTGGAAAAAAACGATGGATGTCAACTTTTTGTTTGTCTGTCTTACGGCTATGATATAAATACTTCAATTCTTTGGTGTAAGTTCTTTGTTGTATGCCTAATTTTATAAATTTACATAAACAAGTCTAATATACGTTCCTATGGTGAAATAAATGAGTATGAGTAATAATATAACTGATCGTTAATTTTCAGTTAATATAGATCCATAATATGATTAGTCCTACTAATATTATAAATGCGAAAGTTTGTGAGTATGGATGTAAGGATGGATGAGTGGATGAATGTTTGTTACTCTTTCACGCAAAAACTACGTAACGGATTTGATTGAAACTTGAAATATATATAGTTTGTGACCTGGATAAACATATAAACTACTACTTTTTATCTCGGTATCACTCGAGAAAGGCCGCGGGCGTAACATATAAATGCAGTCTTAGAGATATTGCTAATAAGAAGGAGCTTTTGAATGTCTATTGCTATGTCTACCACACCACACCAGCCTATATCAGTCCACTGCTGGACATAGGCCTTCCCTAATAAAGGGGGATATACCCATAATCGCCACGCTGGGCATGTGGGTTGGCGATCGCAGGGCACAGCTTCTCGCACCACCAACGCTGCTGCCCGTCGGTGGCCAGGGTATTTAGATGTGCCGATGTAGGCTGGGCTTTGCCGCAATCAGGCGGCCGCCAGAGCCCCGTTCGTTGTTTAGCAGGGTGCACCACGTGCAGATGAGGTTGACTTGGGTTCCGAAGATGGGGGTTGGAACCCCGTACACCCCATTGCTATGTCTACTCGTACTAATTACCGTGAATGCTGTGTCCGACTGTACCTACTCGTAATTGGGTTCTTTAGCAGAACGAAACTTATCTTTGTGACCATGCAATGTTGTGACCATGTAAAATAATATAACCAAGCTGTTGGAGTTCCTGATAAATAGAGGCCTTACTCATAAAAAATCCGTCAAAACAATAATTTCCTATCTCTTACCATTAGATCATGACAGTGACTGAGCTAACTTTAACCAATGGTCAAATTAAGTAGCGTTTATAATTAAATAATTTAGCGTAAGTACTCTAAATGAATTAATTATAAACGTACGCAAGGGCATAAATAAATGTCAAACTAATACTGTGAAGAACTTATACCTAAGTTTTGTTGTAAAGAAGATAGTTTTGAAATACCTAGACTCAAGACAGACTCATCTAGACTGATGTTCATAAATTTTATATATTAGTTAGAACATTCATGATACCTACTTTACGAGTGTGCTAGCTATAGGTTAGAGGTATGTAGTTGGCTTTGGATCTTAAACAAACAATAAAATTAAAAATCGCTTGTTTTAAAGCCTCTATTGCGGCATGAAAGAAATTCTCAATAAGGAGAAAATAGGTTTACATTAAAAAATCACATGCTCATCACTACAAAGCAATTTTGGTAAGTCAACAACGCGTGTAGGGTGACGTGGCATGACGGCGGCTGACGCGTGTGTCAGGGTGACGTCGCTAACATGACAGGAATTTATTGATGCTCCAGGATAGCCTTTGAGTGGATCCATGCTGCAGAATATTAAAGTTTTTACACCAATCAAGCGCTTTTTAATTAACCGCACGGCGTGATTTTACCATCATATCAGTGTCAGAGGCATCATTTAACTCAGCTGTCAACCGATATGGTCGGCATCGGACTTTTAATAAAAAGTTTGACATTTCATCTGTCGTTAATCAATTATCATCAATTAACAAACTGTCATATCAATCAAAACAAAACCAATGCTAGTAATTTTAGTGAGCAACAGAGTTACTAAATAGACCTTCCGAGGCCTCATTTACTAACTCAGTTGCACAGCGAAATGATCGACACCGGACCTTTATTTGCCAACTTTGACATTTCATCTATCGAAATTCAAAGAACGTCAGTTAACAAACTGTCAAAGTTTGTAAAAACAGGACCGGTGCTTATCATTTTGGTGTGCAACTGAGTTAGTAAATGAGGCCTCAGGTTGGAAAGCGATTTTGATATGAATTATAACAGTTTTTTGTGAAGCAATGTTCCTCTCTGAGGTTATTTATATGTCCGGGAACAACTTGTCAAACTAGATATATTGTTTTATGAAGAGACCTTTTGAAACCCGAACATAAACTTCAGTACACGTATGCAAGCACGAGTGTAGAATGGTAGCAATCCAGACCAGTTTCTTGACAGTGCTAAAAATGTTCCGTCATAAGAAACTTAGAAAAATTTGCATTGTAGAAATTTATAAATATTTCTTTTATGACTTCCTTAGTGGCGCATTGGGTGAAGGCCCGTTTGAACCGCAATAACCTGGTTCGATTCCCGCTGTGGGACAAATGAGTGCTACTTTATGGCCCTCACTGTAAAATGAATCTTAAACTAAATCGTAACTTGAGCATATATTTTCATAGTCAGCTGTTAGATTTGACCATAGAGCTTGTTTCGGAATATGACCAAGAGAAGTAGGTGAACTTGATTATCGTTTATTTTTCGTGTAGAACGTTCCGAGTAAGGATTCGACACGATTACAGTTGCGATATGATTAACTGTTTAACGAAATCGAGGTGAGTGTATAATCAGGGTTCTTAGAAGAAATCCCACAATTTAGCTCAGGATCTAGCTCTAACACGTCAACCAAACCGTGAAATTGCGAAAATTATTAAATATATAATATTAAATTAAAGAAATGAATGAAAAGGCAGGCATCGGCGTGGTTATCAAAATAAATTATAAACGACACCCCAGTTTTGTCGTTGACAATCACATTGACAATACACGAGCAAAACAATAAATACTTCCATCCATTAAATTACTAGGTACTGACTATAACGTACCAGGTCCAAGCATGTTTGAGAAAATTACTCTAATTTTTTTTTCATTCATTGCTGGTAACTATTAATATGTATAGGTATCATTGGTGGGTATAAACAAAACATCGTCACCGCACTCTGTCGACGTAGCGCACTGCCATTTATGTGGCGTCACTCTAACTCGCAAAGTAGCTAAATGTTGTGAGAACTCGCTAAGTTGGCAACTGGCTGACAGTTTGAGATACTCTCTTTTGTTTTGAGATAGCACTGGCAACGGAAACGCACTTGCTTATTCCTAGTTTTATTTCATTCTCTTTTCTCAGGCTACGTTTCGTGTTAAATTTTTATTTGTTAAAAGCAAGGAATTTTTCTCATGAAAATACTCGCTTTGAACAAAAAGCTGTGACTGATTTTCAAGCTAATAGGTGTTGTGTCTAGTTTCCTCCTTGATGTTTTTGTTCAAAGAGAGCAATTCTCTTGCATTCTCTTCTCATGCAAGCCGCCAAAAGTTGTATGAAAATTCATATCTGTCTTGTTATTTAAAAATGGAACGATCTTTTACTCCGAAACATGGCCACCAAGGAGGTAACTATTCAAAGAGATTATTAAAATTTCGAACTGGCTTGCATAAAGAATGCTGTTTATTGAAAAATGTTAAAGAAAGTTCTGTCTAGGAACTATTTTGTTTTAATTTCCACGTATTATTTGAGAAAAGTACTAAACAAGCCTTGGCCACAACTAGTCATTGATGGACTCACGTATGTGTGCCTCAATGCCTCTTTTGCTGGCCTCTGCAGTAATGTACTATAATAAAATTAAATGTTAAAAATTTGTATTCATAATTAAGCCCTAAGAACTTATTCAAGTATTTTTCATATTGAAAAACGAGAATTTTCACGTACCGTTACATAAGTAAACGCACCGACGGCGTTTGTCGAGAGTTTGTTAGGGTGAGTAAAGGCAGTTTTCAATATGAATGAGTTAATTTACATTAGTTTTATGAGTAAAAAACAATATTCAAGTTTATTATTATTACAAACTAGCTGACCCGACAGACGTCGTCCTGTCTCAAAGAGGCTATTGAAGTTAAAAAAACATTCAAAATATATATCGATATGGAAAAAGTAATCAAAAAGGATGTTGAAGAGAATTAAGCAATCAATGAGAATATCAAAGTGGAAAATGTTATAAAAGAGGATATTGATGTTAAAGAAGCAATTTAAGAGGAAATCGATGTGGGAGAAGCTATTAAAGGGAATACTGAAGTTGAAGAAGCAATCAAAGAGTATATCGAAGTGGAAAAGTAATCAATGAGGATAAACAAAAAAACAACTAAAACTACCCTACCATACCCTACCCTACTCCTACTCTACCCTACCCTACCCTACCCTACCCCTACTCTACCCTACACTACCCTACCCTACCCCTACCCCTACCCTACCCCTAAACCTATTTCTAATAGTAACGGAATAAAAAGTATCCTATGTCTGTCTCCTGGTTTTAAGCTACCTCCCCACCAATTTTCAGCCAAATCAGTTCAACCGTTCTTGAGTTATAAATAATGTAACTAATACGACTTTCTTTTATATATATGTCGAGGAGTGTCTGGAGATCATATTTGGTGGTATATGATCTTGAGTGAAATGCCATTTGTAGTGCTGTGGTCGTTGAAATGCTTGACACATCGTAGATGGACTGTCAGATGGGACGTTTGGGTGACGATCCTTAGAAACCCCATGGAAAAAGAAGAAGAAGGGAGCGTGGGGCGCGGGAAGGGAGGATGGACGTCGTCCATCGAACACGAAAATAAAAAGGTTAAATATGATGGGATCGCGATGGATTTTGGGAATGAAAAGGAAAAGCACTACAAATGGGAGATCGCGGCATTCCTCGATATGTGCTTACACGTTGGATTTACCTCATCTCCGACATCAGAAGTCGCGGATAGTGAATGCACGCCTATAATCAAATGCATGCTCGGTGGATGATGAAAATGGCATTACAAGTCGCTAGCATTCGAGTAATCAAATCGGCGCCAGCGCGTCGCCGCAACAGAACTAACTTTACGTTAGAAGAGTACTGAAAAAGATGTTCACCTGTTGGAAGATGTGATTCAATGCAATATTGTCAGTCACAGGATGCCACGAGTTACCGGCTTCGCATGGCTTGCATGTAGGATAAGATTCACACTGCGGAATGGATGTTTGCATGATCTGCAGCAGCGATTTGTTCAGAGTCTGGGATTGGTAGTACCATGGTTTCCTTGTGATATCCACGACGCAGGAGAGAGTCCCGCCTAGTAGCAGAGCTATGTGTGTGATGTTGGATGTTGTTTTGTTTTGACATAAATCTACACCGACCATCTGAATTATTGGCATAAAAGGAATGTTACATTTACACAAAAGGGATACCTGCAATGAACATGAATGCAGCAATATTAGAGTTTGTAGTCAATGATCCATCGCGTACCCTCTTCAAAATAAAAATGATTCACAGCATAGATGCTTGATGGCAGTAGACTGCTACACTGAATATGGATTAGCAGGAGCGTTTACACTGAGACGGATGAGCTGTGTGTCATGTCATGTTTGTGATGAAGATAACCTATGGAACTGCTTCCTGAAGTGGAAAGAATATACTATGATGAGCATCATATGATGAACCAACTATGTTAAAAGAATGCAAGAAAATATAGAACAGGAAATGTATATTGAATGACAATGTTATTTGAAAACTATGTACCTATATCAAAGTTCCTGATTACCACTTTCACTGGCTGTGCTTATGGTTTGTAGACAAGATAGGCCACAATATAATGGTTTGTTTTGCATCTGGACTGTAAAGATTGATGCATTTATTTATTGGTGTATTTATCCGGTGAGTTCATACAATTTTTAATTTAACATTGATAATTTAATGGCAAGTTGGTAGACAGCTTTCTAATTGATCTGCCATAGGTTTGATAAGGAAGGTATACTAATATTATGTAATGTTCGGACTTGCCCCTAACTACAATGTACATACATGGTACTGAATTACTAAGCAATATCATTAGTGTGTAATGAAGCCTATACAATCCTTTAAGTTTAGTTAGTTGTTATAATAAAATAGTTCATTAAGCCTTCACTGCTTATTTGTAATATTAGTAATTTCAGTAATGGTTGTGAGTCTATGCTACATTAAGTCTGTCATCTGTACCACAGTTGTTACGGTTGAATGCAGTTTGTTTAAAAAAAAATTACATTTATTTGAGACAAAAATTTTACAAAGACAATTAGAACAATAGTATTTCAAAAAAAATATTGTCATGTGAATTTAATGGTGTGGGTTCGAGTCCCATAGATCTGATTATCTTATTGTGCATTTGCATTAACGGTATGAAAGTGTAATCTAATCCATTGTAGTCCATAATACAATGTGCTAACATTGTTTTCTTTTCATGTCCTGAAACATACTGTGAATGGCCAACCGACTCTGAGGAATAATTTGGGTATATTATATGGCCAACGTGACAAGCTTCTGGAGAGTGTGCTGTGGTGTTTTGACGGATGTACAGAATGTATGGGTTTATTTGGTGAGCATTTGGATTTATACTTACTGGGATGATGATGGAAACAGAACTAAAGCGTGAGCTATAGATAATCTTTTGGAGTAGAGATACTCGTGATCCAATTCATGAAGGAGTTGGTGCGGAGATAGTATTGATACAACCCACATACCGCTATCTATTGGCGAGCGACCACAGAAGTATTTGCCACGCCATCTAGTGGGGAGTAGATGAACTACCTGTTCCACTCAATTTCACTACACCTACCATACAATTGATAACGTCATCGGTCTGACAATGGTAACGGTACCTGTCACGGCTGCTTTCAAGATGAAAAAAACAGTGGAACATGTATCTCAATGTCATCCTACACTGCACTGACACAGGCGAAACTGGAGCAAAGTCCGGGTTACAAAAACTGCTTGATCAAGGCTCTCAAAACGCATGCAGTATCGGGAATCCTAGAGCAATGTTGCCACCAACCCAGAGTCTTCCGTTATTCTAGGGAGTTGGGTTGGCTGGGGTCGGGTTGGCGGGGGCAATGCACATACACATACACCCCAACGCGAGACGTCAGAGCAGAACTTTCCCCCCTACTTTAAATTAGAATTAGAAAGTAATGTTGTTCAAGAGTAAACATTTTGTAATACTTTTATGTGAGCCGAAGTATCAAACCCAGCAGTTGAATGCTATAGGCTGATGATGATGATTATGATGTGCCTTTTTTTTATTGTTTGGTTTCGATAATACGTATAGTAATCTATTGTAGATTTGTGAGTTGTATTGTGAGAGTCATTAATAATCTCACACTTAGTACTTAGTTGTTAAATATTTCACGGTAGAGTAACCTAAGTAGTTGTCAGATTCTAAGCTAGAGGATTGATAATACACAATGAGAATAAAATAAACTATTACTATTAGAATTTATTTGGGTCAGAATGACCGAGCAGGAGAACAAATAAGCTGGTAGAATTTATTTTGCAGATTGAACACTCACACGAGGATGTGTGAGATGTCAGTATGGCCGGATCAAAAGAGCAGCGACGATAATATTAACTCTCAATAGCGCTTCCCCCTCACTTTAAGATAAGTACCTGCGAGACATTTAGCATTTTGTATGGGAACCTGGAAATGTGTAGTGATTCTAGTAAGACGGAATCCAGGGTTGCTGATCGTGGCATGCGGTTGCGGGCTCTAAAATGAAATATCTCTAACTCTCGCTCGATAATGTAGAAAGTATTGACACGTCACGTTCACTTTGATTTTGGAATCATTTAAAATTTTAACGGATGCATATTTCGTGGATGACACTGCATTACATTGCAAACATGTGGATATGCATTGGGTGTGATGTGTGGTTTGTCTCTGTATCCTCTGTGGAATTTGGTACTGAACGGTATCTGAGGTTGTCGACAAAGAGTCGGAATTATGTTTGGTTTGGTTCTAGATACCTACCTAAGTATTTGTGGCGCCTACCTGGGGTAAAACTGGTTGAGCACGCTTTTACAAAATAGGCTATGCCTACGCTGCGCATTATCGTTGTGACTGCTAAGTAAATAAAGAGTTCGGTTTGGTCGGATCGTGTGCGGGCCAAGTTGTCGGAAAAATAAAAATGAAGGCGACGGGACGTGTAACGTTGCAAATACGGCAATGTGGAGCAAGTGTGGAGAAAATTTTAGTGGCGATTTTTGCGTGAGACTGAATGAGTGAATACTGTTCTAGGGTGGGAACAAGGCTGTTAATACTGTTCCAGAGTCGGAACAAGGCGTTTAATACTGTTCCAGCGTCGGAACAAGGCGGTTGGTACTGTTCCAGGGTCGGAACAAGGCGGTTAATACTGTTCCGAGGTCGGAACAAGGCAGTTAATACTGTTCCAAGGTCGGAACAAGACGGTTAATACTGTTCCAGGGTCGGAACAAGACGGTTAATACTGTTCCAGGGTCGGAACAAGACGGTTAATACTGTTCCACGGTCGGAACAAGACGGTTAATACTGTTCCAGGGTCGGAACAAGGTGGTTTATACTGTTCCGCGTTCGGAAAACGACGGTTAATACTGTTCCAGGGTCGGAACAAAGTAGTTTATACAGTTCCGCGTTCGGAAAAAGACGGTTAATACTGTTCCAGGGTCGAAATGAGGCAGTTAATACTGTTCCGCGGTCGGAACGAGGCGGTTAATACTGTTCCGCGGTCGGAACAAGACGGTTAATTCTGTTCCGCGGTCGAAACGAGGTGGTTAATTATGTTCCGCAGTCAGAACGAGGTGTTGAATCCGGTTCTGCGGTAGGAACCAGTTGGTGAATAATTCCGTGGTCGGAAAGAGGAGGTGAATCCGGTTCTACGGTCGGAACCAGGCGGTGAATCCGGTTCTACGTTGGAACCAGGCGGTGAATACAGTTTCGCGGTCGGAACTAGGCTGAGAATACTGCTCGCGGGCGGGACAAGCGATTGAATTCTGTCCAACGGGGACAAGCGATTGAATTCTGTCCAACGGGGACAAGCATGTGGTTGAATTCTGTCCAACGGGGACAAGCATGTGGTTGAATTCTGTCCAACGGGGACAAGCATGTGGTTGAATTCTGTCCAACGGGGACAAGCATGTGGTTGAATTCTGTCCAACGGGGGCAAGCATGTGGTTGAATACTGTCCAGTGGGGACAACTAAGCGGTTGAATACTGTCCAGCGGGGACTACTGTTGAATTCTGTCCAAAGCGCCCCGGAGCAATGTTATTTTATTTAATAATCTTAATTTGTTTATTTATGTAAGTTATAAAACCTTAATTTCTTTATTTATTTACATCTGAATTACATACATACTACATATTACATACTTGACTAACTTATTAAACCATATCCGAACAACCGATCAATTGTAAGTATGTTAAAATGACCGAAACAGTAAAAACTTAAAACATCTTTATAATGGCTGCGTGCTACGAAGCGTTGCGTTTGCGTGCGTGCGTTTATACGACTGATGAAATTAAGGACTGAGATGTGAATCTAATTCATAAGTTTGAGTATTGCCAGTTTCAAGCGAGGTTTGATGGCTATGAGTAGAGTTGCTCTGAATAAGTTTACGTTATGGTGCGTGTAAGCGTTTGTGCTACAGATTATTGGGGCTTGTGATTCCTATTTCAAAGAGTCATTTGCGTATAACTTTGGTAGATAGCCTTGAAAAACAGCTTAATTATTAGGCTGTACTGATGCCCAACTGTCAATGTCATGATCAGCAACACAACTGTGCTTATTTTACCTACCTATCAGTATTCGATGAAACAAAATTAATGAGAACTGTTTGCTTGGCTAGAATTTTTCAGGTTAACAAGCAGAAACTAGCAATCCGAATGTGTATGTACATACTCGTACTTCTTGCCTTTTACTTAATCAATGGCGTCTGAGATGGCACTTCCACAGTTTATCCATAGTATCACACAGGAACGTGTGAAATGTCAGAATTGGCCGTGTCGAGGAGTGTCTGGAGATCATATCTGGTGGCATATCTTGAGTGAAATGCCATTTGTCGTGCTGTGGTCGTTGAAATGCTTGACACATCGTAGATGGACTGTCAGATGGGACGTTTGGGTGATGATCCTTAGAAACCCCATGGAAAAAGAAGAAGAAGGGAGCGTGGGGCGCGGGAAGGGAGGATGGACGTCGTCCATCGAACACGAAAATAAAAAGGTTAAATATGATGGGATCGCGATGGATTTTGGGAATGAAAAGGAAAAGCACTACAAATGGGAGATCGCGGCATTCCTCGATATGTGCTTACACGTTGGATTTACCTCATCTCCGACATATATATATATATATATAGTACAGATAGATTTTATAAAAAAAAACCTTTTCTTTACGAGGCCGAATTCGTCGTCGTCGTTTTATAGAGTAAGTTGGAAACACTGTATTTGGCTCTTCGTGTGCTTTCTGTCAAATACTGCAATCATTAATCCCTAGTTTGAGAGAACCTAGAGGTTATTCTTAACCAAACTTAACCTTATTTTTTAAAAACATATATTTCTTCATCGTATCAGCTCGTGGCATTTGGCCACTGGGTGTATTTTCATTTATCCGAAATGACTGACGAAAAAATGTCGAGGCCAACATCTTCACGTACCTTCAGAAACACGGAAGCGCTCAAATCTAAATATCATAAGACGGTCACCCACCCAAGTAGTTACCGGGTGAAGGCTTGCTTATCCACGATGATCTGTTATGAACACCGAAGACGCTACGTCACGAGCGCACTTACGATCATCGATTGGCTGATCAATTCACGAAGTCATGTTTTTACACACATTTATTCCTATCGCTAAACCACCACATAAACCTACCATTTAGAGCCAGTCCATCAGGCTTGCTAAATGTCACGTGGAATGTGACGTCCGTCCACATTGTGGCGCGTGACTCAACTCGAGCGTAAATCGCTCGATGTGGCTGTGGACTCTCTAAAGGTAGACCTATAAACAAAATTCAAGTTGGGCTACTCTTACTCTCTGTTTCCTTGAATAAAAGAAAGAAAAACTATGTATTTGACCCAAATCACACAACACATGAAACCGTATTTACCTGGGTCTATAAAATACAAAAGAAAAAGAAAAAAAAGAGACAAGCACTGGTAAACTGCACAATGATACAGGCAAAAAGGCAGAGTAGGTAGGCATTACGTAGGTAGGACTATGTATTTTTGCACGTACAAGAAAATAAATTAATATAGGTTTATGTAGGTAATGCCAGTAATACCTACTCACGCATTTGCCAGATCACGCAGAAAAACCAGAAAATAACAAATTATAGGTAGGTAAATAAAAATACTGTGGTAATGTATCTACATTTGTATTTGTTTTACAGTTGTATCTACAAATACAAGGTTTTTGTGTTGCGTGGTCAAAAGGGCCACGTCTCAGCATGTGCTGCACCAAACCTGAACAGGAATGGGACAGCGCTGGTTTCCAGACACGACCCAAGACGCGATGACACGAACATCGGGAACAAAAATAAATTATTATTAAACAGTTAGGTGCGTAGGTACATAATCAGACTATACAAGTGACTGATTTAATTATACAATTTAAATTCGTAACTTAAACAGGTGAAGGAATGAAAAAAAATCTGACTGTAAATAGGTAAGAATGTACACTGGTGGTGGAGAGAAGATTGCAATAGGAAGTAATTATTTCAATAACAACAATACCAGTCTTTAAAATCCACTTCTACGAAGAAGGAGAATATGCCATGTATCCTTACAATGGGCATGCGGTTTGGGTATCGCAGGATATAGCTATCCGCCGATGCTGCTGCTCGTCGGCGCGACCAGGATGTAGCTGTGCTGGTGTTAGTGCTATGCTCGAATCAGCCGGGTGCCAGAGCCTCGTTTTGTTAGTTAGCAGGGTGCACCATGGCCACTAAATAAAAACTGAGCATATTGTTTTAAAAAGTCTGTTAGCACGTTGACTGCTGGCCTCGGACATAATGATACGCACCACGTACGAACACGTCCTGCAGCAGACATAGTCAGGCCACTGAATTTTTTATCAAGAGTCGTTTTCACTACTTATGAGGGAAGAAGACGTATGAGTACAGAGTATGAACAGTTAGTACGACTGCTCGATTGACTGGTTGATGAACTTATTTATAGACTGGCATTTGTTTATCGACGTTCTCTAAATTCATAATTACATGCCTAGGTCCAAGTTTGTAGCCGACGACATGTCGCTGCGACACTACAGGTTTATGTGTATTTCCATGAAATACATTCCATGGCTAACACGTCGTCTGTCCCTACAGTCGAACGTCAAACGACAGTGTCTCCCGACCGCAGATCAGTAGTGACGCTAACGCTGAAGCGACCACAAGCTGAATTTTCTCAAAATAATGGAGTTCTCCGATTCTGAGGAAGATAAACGGAAGAACCAGGTGGACCAATAGGTATCTGTATTGAACAGTATGGAATAAGTCCCTTCACTTGCTCTGCATTTCAGCATAGAACGTGTGTCTTTTTTAACCGACTTCTAAAACGATGAGGTTCTCAATTCGTCGGAACCTTTTTTGTCGTCGTTATTTTCATGTATGTTCACCGACAACTTCGTCAATTGTGAACCGATTTTCAAAATTATATTTTTGTTTACAAGAGTAAACATCACAGGTACCATATACATTTTATTCTTGAAGGATTGGTACTTTTCCCGTAAAGTTCAAAAAACCTCATCCTCACTTGTAATTTTCGCCCTATGACCACCAATATCTCCGTCAATTGTGAACCGACTTTCAAAATTCTTTAGGGCAAGAAGTAAGAAGTGATTAATTTGAAATCGTTTTTTTTAAAGTCCTACTTGTTCTCTTTATCTGTCTTATAAAAGTCATTCACACAACTGGCTAAGTCAGACGCAATGCCACCCGTGATGGGCCCCCATGTATACAACGCACTGCTAGACACCGGCAAAAATGCACCTAGCATAGCAAGTTTAAAGAACTGGCTCGTTGAAAAGACGTTCTACAGCATTGACGAATTTAAAAACTCTTGCAAGAAGTAGATGTACCTACATTACTTTCCTACTTTTAACTAGTAAGATAGTTACGTAATTTTAATTAATTAATTGCAATGTTTATGACGTATAATTTGACATAATATTACGAATAAAGTGTTTATATCTGTATATATATCTTTATGTCATCCACTATCCATACTTAACACCAACTAAAATATATTTATAGAAACCAAACTAATGAACATTGAACAATTATACATTTACAATACATGCATACTCGTCCGAAGTTTATAAAAGCTCTCGCCACACTAAGCTAACCATGATAACAGCGCGACAGGTAACCAAACGAAACACTCCGCGAGCTAGCTTTCTGGTTCTATCAAAGACACATACAAATTACGGTAAAAAAATGTTTACTTTTGAAGGCGCACGACTTTATAATAAACTACCGTCACTAATAAAAATTATCGACTCAATGTATTTAAATCAAAACTTTCACAAAAAACTATCATTGAAAACCTACTTTAGTATTTAAATACATTCTTTGAACCTATCATCATCGTCTTCCTCCTGTTCAAACAAAAGACACGTAAATCGCGACCTGCGGGGTGATCGGCTAACTCTGTTGCAAACAGAAATGATTGACACCGATCCTGTTTTAACAAACCGTGACATTTCATCCGTCGAAATTCAATTGACAGACTGTCACAGTTTGATAAAAAATTATCAGTATCAATCAGTGTTTGCAATAGAGTTAGCCGATCACCGTGCAGTTAACTTATCTCACGGAACAATCGGTATACAGCGCTGCCTGTAAATGCCGTTTGTAGTCGGGTTCGGAGTTTTGACTGCTGTGACATGACGCGGCGACGACGCACCACGTGTCTTTTCTATGTACGATTCACACTTATCGGCACGCGTCGGAGAGCATTTAATAACATGGTATAGGAAATTGAATCATCCACAAAGCAGTTAAGTTCCTGATTTCAATATACTCTAGCATGTTTTGAAATGCGTTTTGATGCTCTCCGACGCGCGCCGGTAGGAGTGAATCATACATTAAGATGACGCAGCGACACATTGCCTGCTGCTGCCACCTGCTGCTGGCTCCTGCAGTCAGCTACGAACTTCGACAACGATCTCTATAGAATGAAATCATAAATTTACACACTGAAGCTGTAGTATCTGGGTCATGATTCTACTTATATGGAATTTTGTTGTCCAGCACATACCATCATCATGGCTTAGTCAACATTACCCACGGGACTTTCAAAGCCAGAAATTCAAGTCGGGTTAGGAACACTACAAATCCCTTACAAAAGCCACGACAGGTCTTTCGAGCAAACGGCATGCAACAGAAAGCAGAGAAGCGACAATTATGAGCGCTTAATGACTGCAGAAGTCTCGAAAAGAAACCATTTCCACTCCAAATCATGAAAATTTAAAAGTCTGGATGTTTTTTCACCTTGGTAACTCAAAGGACGTTAAATATTTCTGGGGTTTATACTGGAAACAGTTTTATCCATACCTGACTTATTTTAGATGAGTGGTTGGCCATAGTTGAAATGAAATGAAATTATTCATTTTGCCTGAAGTATGGTACAATAACGGTCATAAAATAATATTTATGATGAGCGGTTTCACATACTTCACCGTACACATATGTCATGCGGTTCTAATAAAACCAGCTCTGATTAGTTGAGGCCATATGATGCTGTGTGATGGCGTCCAGCATTATTATTGTTATTACATTTTTCTACAAGTTGGCTTGAATACCACAATCTAAATGAAATATATTCATGACAATAAATCCTAAACTTACGACAAAACATCCCTATCCCAATCGTTTAGTTTTCCGTCTTATTATAGGACCTTACAGTAAAAATAATGGCACAAAACGTATCATACGAATAAAAAACTAGCTTTTCCATATTGCCTCGCTGTTCCGCAAATAAGAGCTGGGACCGAAATCGTTGGGATTCTGAGCTCAAAATTAACGAGAGCGATTATAACAATTTTGGCGCACGAACTGAATAAAAATGCAGCTTTTGGCACATGGTGTGCGCATGCGCAAGGCTCAATGGCATATATTTGATTCTCATTACGTGACATCAATGATGTTTAGAATATTTTTTTTCGGTTTTCATAGCGTACACGGTCGGTGCGATGCAAAACTTTAAAAAAATGCACTTAATTCACGCCGCGGGGAGCCCAGGCCAGTATTGTGTTGGACAGTATATTTTTTGGCATACATAACAACTTATTTCTTGAGTAGATACTTTAGTCATTAGTATATAACTGTTTAATAATAATAATTTATAATGTTTGATAGGTTTTTGTATTTAATTGAGGTATAGGTATAAATTTTGTTGTCACTATTTAGTATTTTTGCGTGCGTGATGTCGCCCAGGGCCTCTATGAAAACCAGCGCTGCCCACGTCATTATTGGTGTGGCGCAGCAATAAGCTGAGAGAGGTCCTATTTGACCCACACAGTACCTGCGGAGGTGGCTGATTGCTGCACTGGCAATTGGCGGCGGGTGGGTTGGTAGGTATGTGTCCTGCATAGATACTTGCCTATTTTTTATTATTTTATTTCAGTGTTGTCCCTGCCTGCCTATATGATTTAGTTGTTAGTTGTTGTTGTTGTTGTTATAATTATTGATTGTCTATGTTATTGTTTTTATATTCTATGTTATGTTTATATGTTATTGTAAGCTGTGCATTTATGTTTTCCTGTGTTTCTGTGTGTGTTAAATAAAGATTTATTCTATTCTTTTATTCTAATAATGGTAATGTGTTATTGTAAGCTGTGCATTTATGTTTTCCTGTGTTTCTGCGTGTGTTAAATAAATATTTATTCTATTCTTTTATCCTAATAATGGTAATGTAAAGGGGTATAAGGGGTTCCAACCTCCATCTTCGGAATCTAAGCCAACCTGCCCGTGGTATAAACGGGGCTCTGGCGGTCGGCTGAATGCAGCATAGCACAGCCTTGCACCGGCACAGCTGAATTTCCTGACCTCTAAGCAGCGTCAGGGCGGGCGGTGCGAGAAACGGTTCCCCTATCGAATACCCAGTGTGGAAATTTATGGGTATATGAATATATGCATGATTTTGTGAATTCAAAATCTTACGATTTGATTTTGTAAGTTCCTTTGGGAAAAGTGTTCATGTTGGGAAATTTTATTTTTGCAAATGTTATTTTTGGCTATCTGTACATTTTGTTAAAAATCCTAAAATGCAAATTTATTTCCTTCAAAATAAACCTAGGTATAGTTCCCTCAGAACAATACCTTCTAACTTCAAAAGAAAAGGTAGCTGCTTTCAATGAAGTAAAATTTTGCCCCATCCTATACTTAAAATCGAATGAGGAATCACTTCAAATTAAGGTTTCTTCACCACACAAAAGTGACACACTAAAAACATTGTAGTATTGTCGAATCTTCCTAAAAAATATTGTATTTTCATGTTAGGTACGTTATCGTACGTATCTAAATAAATTTCATAATCTTTTTGTTTTTTGAAGTTCTGTATATAATTTATTTTTATTTTTTATTTTTAGAATTTTAAGAAAACTTACAGCTAGGTATAAAAAATAGAACACAGAATATTACATAGCACCCACTGAGGAGCACATATGCATACTTAAGGCCAATTAAAAGTTTCCACAAATAGCAATAACACATAATTATTATAAAAGAAACAAGAAAGTATAGAGCACACAACAAGTTAATTAGAAAAGAATTCGTTATTTAAAATTCGCTTAAGTGTAGTAGTTGAGGTATTAAATACATCAATGTCAACATCTGCCTTCACCAAAGTATTGAATGAGCCACACGTCCTAATCATAAAAGCGTTTTGCCTATAATTGGTCTTGACAAAAGGAACATGAAGGGTATTAGGTTTTCTTATGGAACCTACATTTGTGCGCAGCCCAAGTGATCCTAGCAGCTCCGGACAGTCCACCGAGCCATTTGCAATGTTTAGGAGATACGCCAAATCTGCTATTTCTCTACGCTTATACAAAATAATAATGGTGTCAAAGTTCATCGCAAAAGCCTGCAAGAAACATAACGTTATATATTTACAGTGAAGGCCCACAGCCGCACCTAATCCAACCACCATAAAGTAGACATTATTAAGATCTTTACGTGAGAGCCGGTGACATTATTATTAGTATTAGGATCCCAACCTAATTTAGCTAATAATAAGGGTATCTGGGTAATCAACGTCGTACTGGGACGGCGCTCGGCCATTATATGTGGGACCTGACAGTCAACTGTTACTTAAACTCCAAACAGACACATACGACCTCTGTGACGCAGTGGGAAAGGCCCGAAACGCAGAAGAATATGGGTTCAATTCCCGCCAGGTAGAGAGAATCAGATATCTTTTATGGCCTGCAAATATTTGTCTTGGGTCTGGGTTGTTTTTAAGTACCTATAATATGTAAATATCAGTCATTGATTGTGCCCTGCGATCCCCAACCCGCATGCCCAGCGTGGGGATTATGGGCATATCCCCCTTTATTAGGGGAGGCCTATGTCCAGCAGTGGACTGATATAGGCTGGTGTGGTGGTGGTGGTGGTGGTGGATTGTGCTTAAAGGACAATGCTGTCTGATGTATGGCGCTCGGTACCAATGCTAAAGTGATTGCGTCAAAACGAAACCGATTTTTTTCTAAAGATGTTAAACTGTTCATGGAATAGTAAGGTCAACAAATTGTTTTTATTCGATATTTGTTTTAGAGTTTGTTTTTTAGAAAAATACTTTCCCGGGACCTTGCGTGTTCAGTTTTGTCTACATAATTATAAGTATTACACTATAAACATTTAACTATGATACTATATCTATAAGAAAAGGTTTTTAAACCTCACACAGATAGGTAAAAGGGTCTTTTATCTTCTACTTCGTAGGTAGGACATTGCATACATTACTAGTTTGTGTTCTACTTTATATTATTTCCAAATAATGATAGTGACGAGAAAGTAGATAGGTATTTGCATTATTTATGGTTATAATAGGTATTAGTACTACTGGTGAAGGTGAAATCCAAGCTAAGATCCAAAATCATAACACATTCATCACAACCACAAAAAGGGCATGGATGCCTCTTCCGAACTATGCTGGTTTCGCGTCGCCGGTAATTAGCAAACAGTTGAAGCAACCATTGTTTATCGTACATTATTGTAATGATGTCTACTAAAATGTCTATTTATGGAATAAACACTGCTACACAATGCCACAGAACACTCTAGCGAGAGCATATTAAAAGCATAAAGATAGGAGATAGTTTAGTAGTACCACAAAAAAGTTTCTGATCTTTTTTTTCTTTGATTAAAAAAAAACTCCAATAAGTTTTTAGTCGATTCTACTGTCTAATTATTTAAAAGTGAGGGTTGTTGCGAAAGAATTGTATACGTGATTATGAATCCCGTCGTAGTGGATAACTAAAGAAAATGATAATTCTATTTATAAAATAAAGGCAATGTTAAGGGATACGTTTGATTTTGACGCGATTTGTACGGGTTATCGGCATTCTCCTATAAGGCAAATGTAGTTTTAGACCAAGCGCCTCATTTACTAACTCAGTTGCGCACCGAAATGATAAGCACCGGTCCTGTTTTAACAAACTTTGACAGTTTGTCAATTGTCATTATTTGAATTTCGATGGATGAAATGGCAATGACAGATGAAAGTTTGCAAATAAAGGTCCGGTGTCTACCATTTTGGTGTGCAACTGAGTTAGTAAATAAGGCCTCAGGAATAACATAAAGTCGAATTTTTGTCGGGTACCGCGCGAGTGAAGGCGCGGGCGGAAGCTAGTAAGCAAAATTTAATAAAAGAAAGTCTAAGGGGCCTATTTCACCATCTCCAAGGCAAAGTAATCAAATCTCGGGGCGTAAATTGTCATTTTAACCGGCAAGTAACTTACTTTGACGTTCGGTACTTGAAGAACACTTGTACAGAAAATTTGCAATGTGAAGTGGCAATGGGCTGGTCATATCTGTCGAAGAACCGATAACTGTTGGGGTAAAAGAGTTCTTGAGTGAAGACCGCGGCTCGGCAATTGTAGTGTAAGACGCCCTCCCAGCCAGGTGTTCTATTTTAAAGTATAATGTTTAATAAAAAAAATATTAGAGTAGGTGAGTATTAATTGGTTTTTTATTACCGTTGTATCGCCCACGCAGGATGCCGGCTTAGGCTGCGCTATGCTGCAATCAGCCGACCGCCAGAGTCCCGTTAGTTAAACAGTAGGGTACACCACCAGAGGTTGGCTTGGTTAGGTTCCGAAGATGGAGGATGAAACCCCTCACACCTCCCCTCCACCCCCAGACTTCATAGACATAGACATAGTCCATAGTTCATAGACATAGACACATCATTTATTTACCACTTAGCACACACAATACAGAATACATATTATGGTACTAATATTACAAGAAGGTGATAATGGATATATGTGTGTGCTACAGCAGCAAAAGGGCCTCGACTCAGCATAATGCCTACTGTAGAGTAGGCGCTGTTATTCTGTCGAGACCACAACTGCCACAAGACCTTGCGAGAATAAAATAGCTGAGATATAATGTAGGTACCGTGGGATAAGTTCATAAATGAAAGTTCAAAATTAATATAAAATAAAAAAGGTACAAATAATAGTAATAATCATTATTAATTTAATATAAATAAAATAAGTAAAGTTGATAGACTATAGATTAAAATCAGTAAACTAACATGAGAAAGGGGCACTACAGCAACCAAGCAACCCAGACTTTTGAAGATCCAAAATAACACATTTTAGACGTTTTCTAAAAGTGAATTTAGATTTCATCAAAACTTTTTTATATTATCTACGAATAACTTTACACATTTACCATAATTGAAACTACTTGGCGTTTAAAAAAATTCTTAGGCGTAGTATCCGGGGAAGTACTTGCCATTCCAATATTGCCATGGCTTAAGGGGTCTACATGTGATACTACCTCAGTCCGACACCAGAGTTGGTCACTAGCTCATACGAAGAAGGAGACCATATTGTGCTTACTCCGTACCTTATTATTATGACCATGTAATAACCATAAATTTATTGAGTATTGAGTACTTATCACCATGCCTGAAGCCACATTGCTGAGTCTTGGTTTGAAGGATGGGTGCTGGTGAAATTACAGGCATGTTCATTGTTCATACCTTGAGTTGATAGACGCAGGGTTTGCATCGGAGGCTAAGTTCCGAACAAACGTGTCCTATGAAGCATTTGGTTTTATAACCAAAAATCAGGTTGGCCATGCGCTATCATCTTTAGTTGTAGTAAATAAATAAAAAATACTTTGACTATCAAGCCATCCCATTCCCTTCCATGCACGACGGTCAGTCGCCTTTGCCATCCACTGGTAGCCCGCGTATCCTTTTATGTCGTTCACCTATCGTTTTGGTGGAAGACGACTTGGTCTTCTTTTCGTCCACGGTCTCCATTCAAGGACTCGTCTCGTCCTTAGACTTCTATCAAACCTAGCAATATGTCTAGCCCAACTTGACTCGCTCAGCAATTACTTTGATTGATTGATTGATCAAAGTAATCAAGCAAGTACTTATAAATAACTAGCGGCCCGTCCCGGCTTCCTACGGGTTAGGACACTTTTTTTACATCTTGGGTTACGTTACTTAAGTTTTAGTAAGAATCCCTTATCTTTTCTAGCAATAAATATAGCCTATGTTACTCAAGGTGAATGTAGCTTTTCAATGGTAAAGAATTTTCGAAATCGGCACAGTAGTTTTTGAGTTTATTAATTACAAACATACACACACACAAAATTTTTTTTTTTTTAAATAATATTATAATAATGTAGATCAATCTATTTTACTTGCTTCAGCGCAGCTTTGAGAAGTTATCTCAGTACCTATTGTAAGCATTATAGAGGAATCCCGCGATAAATTTATGTAATCAAATTGACGCGACCTCGGCATCGCAACATTATTTTACCCCATCATTTTATTTTCCACTTTATACGTGCTTGTGGCTTTAAAGGTTATGGAGGTAGTTTTAATATGTGTTGGTTGACTCCAACATAGTTAGCAAAATGTGCTAAATTTCAAGTCAAAGTAAAAGTAAAGTTTAAAATAAAAGGCACTTGCCTCTTATGTCCTGTAATGAAAATATACTTCACTTCACTTCTTTATTAAATGGCTTCTGGGGCAGTTCGTCACAATTTCGCCAGTATCAAGTATAATAGTTGTTCATAATAATATGAGTACGGTTTATAAGTCCAGTCAAGATTTTCTTGAAACTGAAAATGACAAATGTCAGTGTCTGAGGATCATGCATACAGAAAACATAAAACTACAAAATCAATTTTAAAGAGACTATAAAACATATAACAGGCTAGGTATATTATTAAAATCGGGCAAGTAGAAACGGAGCTACAACCTGACCTCTACAAATTTCCCACACCAATACATAGCAAAGGTCTTTGTCAATCGACAGACAAGAAAGAAACTTCGCAAACGATATTTGCGCGCGAGCCAGCTTATAAAAAGCGGAATTCATGTTACAATTATTCCACGTATTATGTCAATAACGTGAACAAAGTGTGCAGATACTTATGAATACTTTAGTGTCTTGCCAAATGTCCCGAATAGAGTATACAATTTGCCTGTCCCCGAGGTCGTCTCAACATTAAATACTTATTACAAATTGAGATTCTTGTCTTGTGGCGAGATTGGACAAGCTATGTAGTTTGATCTCGTTCTTAGTGCTATTGCGTGACTTCAAATTAAGAACTAAGTATTTACATAATATATTCTTCTGAGTTATTCAAACTATGAAATTCTTTAAGTCATTTAAAAAAAAATATATTTATAAGTTTACAACCGGACGGCTCATTGCAGTATAGCGTAGCCTAACACCGACACAACATAACGGCGGGTAGCAGCGTCGCTGGTGCGAGAAGTTGTGCCCTGTGATCCCCAACCCGCATGCCCAACGTGTGGATTATGGACGTATCCCCCTTTATTAACGGAGGCCTATGTCCAGCAGTGGACTGATATAGGTTGGTGGTGTGGTCTGGTATAAGTCTTTATCTTTCTGATGGAGTTGTGAACTGTGTCTATAGGATCCCAATAAGTTCTGATCCTTTCATGAGATGACTAAACTTAGAATACATTAAAAGATACTTAATAGTTATTTGTTATACAAGAGTGCAAAGTTGCTTTTTAACCGCGTGCTCAATTTTGATGAACGAGCAAGCGAAGGATTTTACAATTGATTCAAATATTAGAATCTTAAGCGTTAGCGAGGGAATAAAAAGAGAACGAGGTGAAATATCTTTGCACTCGAGTGCAACACGTAACTTTTCATCCCACCTGAGCGAGGAAATGACTAAATTCAAAAATTAGTAGATTTTACAACAAGTGCGCAAAACGAACCATTTTTATCAGAGACTTGTAGCATATAAATGTCGCATATAGTACTGATAGTAATGTCGAGGATAAAATGGTTTTGTGGACGAGTTATAAACTTTGCTTTTCACTTCGATTGCAGGGAAATAAAACAGTACTGTATCATAAAATTTCTTTAATTAAATTTCAAAGTAAAATTAGTACAGTTTTGAATACTGAAGGAAAATTATGTCTTGAAAACACTTATGGCAAATAAATTAAACTAATTATTATAGAATAATAAATTCAATCTACGAACTTCTTATTGTGTTTGGGTGTATGGCTCATTTTCTTTGCCATAGTACCTAAAGATACATTTATGAGTAGATATTGTAATGCACTTGTGCACAAAATTCGGTTTTGTGCAGCCTATTTCCTGCAGAAGTAAGTACTTTATAATACCATAAGTACTTTCAGAGCATGAGAGGTGAAAAATAGATTTAAATTTGTCTAACTTTATATATTAAAGTTTAAAAAAAATAAACTACACCAAGAAGGTTCTGAGTCTGAGGTTTTATCAAATTAAAAGAGGTTGTATGATAAATTTGGCACCGTGGAGGTAGAAGTAAATAGGTTTAATGATGTTTTGAATTCACAAAGTTAGTGCACACGGTGTTCTAAATTCAATTTTACTTTGGATAAAAACGGCTTTTGCGCTCAGATATTGAAGAGCAAAATACTCTTCCCGAGATGGGGGAATGAAATATTTTTTTTAACAGTAATTTTTAAGTACAGAGGTACTGTTCTTGAAATATTTCTACTAAGTAAAGATTGTTTATGTTTTGACTAGACGATGTAAGCAGAATCATTAGAAAAGTGCTTAAGCATGAAATAGCGAGAGCCCAATTTTAATATTTTATCAATATTTAGTTCCGAGCCTCCATCAGATGTACCGAAGACATCGTCTAGATTGCAGGTAATTAGTGAATGGAGAGGGCTCAATACCGTTCTTCGTGGAAATCCTTCGGGAAGCCTATGTTCAGCAGTGGACTTCCATGGGTTGTTGATGATGATGATTTAGTTTCATTATCAATCTCCTGTCCTTGTCCCAAGCTTTCGGTACATAATTTAATTATTTTTATGGTCACATTAATGACAATATATTTTGAAAGTAATTAATAATTAATGCTGGATCATACCACATCATGTAGCCCCAAACTTGTATTATGAGCACCACATGACTGATATAGATACTTCTTGCAAACATTTTTTGTAAATATATAATAAAGAAAACACCCAAACCTGAGACAAATATCTGCAAATAATACAAACATTTGTCCCGCGGCGGGAATCCAACCCGAAAAGGTTAAAAGAAAAAAAAGGTTTATGTTTCTGTGAAAAAGCTTTTTACTAAAATTTTTATTAAATTTTTATTAAAACTTACGAAACTACAAATAGAGTCAGGTTTCATTTTAGTTTGAAACAATGCACAGTGTCAAATATGAAACATCTAATTTAAGTTATCCTCTTTCGAGTAAAACTAGAACAAAACTTATACAACAGACTGTCTTCGTGACCCAGAGCACATGCGTAGCCAAGTCAAGCATCATTGAACTAAGATCAGAAAGCACAATACATCGGTGACAAAGTATGATAACGACCCCGATCGTCCTACACAAAAACACGAAATGGCAAATAATTGGCACGAGACGAAGATGAAAAATATTGTTATGAGCGATTAATACGAATTTTCTGTGTACATAAAATAAGTATAGGAGCAACAGCGATACGCAATATAGTATTTTATACAGAAAAGAAAAATATGGAAACATGTGTAACGTATTTGACGACCTCTGTGGCACAGTGGGCGACGGTCCGCCTGAGACGCAGTAGGTTGCGGGTTCGATACCCGCCGCGGGACAAACGTTTGAAAGTTTTGCAGATATTTGTCTCGAGTCTGGGTGTTTTCTATGTATGATGTATGTATTTACGAAAAAAAGTACTACATCAATCATATGGTTCCCATAACACAAGCTCTCCTTAGTTTGGGGCTACATGTTGTTTACGTATCGGTAAAACACTAGCATAGCTACATAGGGAATGTCCCCTAACTGCCGACGGGTGCAGCGTGGTGGTGCAAGAAGCCCTGCAAAAAACACTGGCTCCTAAGCCCGCATGCCCAGGGTTTTTTATTTATTACGTAAAATATTAGGTCCTATGAAATTGGCGTTAATTCACTCTATTTTATTTTGTACATATTTTTTTGTTATACAAAATTAGTTTATATTCTAAACGGGAATATTATTGCAAAGGTTGAGCATTCAATAAATATTATTTTTCAGGAAGTCTAACTCCAAATAAATAAAAATCTTAAAAACTTTAGTTGTATTTTTTTGTGCAACTAGCACTTCTTTTCCAAATAACGCTAAGCATACATTTCACAATGTTGTCCATTTATACACACATAATTTTAGGGGAATATCCTGGCAGCCCGATGGAAGACGAGGTCGTGGTCGGCCAAGAAAGCGATGGCGGGATGAGCACGAGGCCTTTGAGAGAGGATGGTGGGATATCTCGAAGGATAGAGATGGTTGGCGAAATTTGGGGGAGACCTTTGACCAGCAGTGGAGACGATGCAGGTTAAAAAAAAGGTTTTGTAGTTCCAGATAAAATACAAAAATGTATGTGTGGAGATATCAATTTTCGCCAATTTTATAGGTAAGGACGTAATAGTCAAGTGACCACTATCACAATTCACACCTGATTTTGTATAAAATATGACATACAGTGTGGAGATTATGGACATATCATTTCCCTTTCTTACTTCTTATTAGAGGAAGCTTATATCCAGTATTGGACTAATTTAGCATGGTAGTGTTTTGTCTTTCTTTTAGGCCTTTGCATCCATTCTACTTAGATTATTTAAACAGCGTCAATTGGTAACTTTTATTCAATTACCGGGACCCTGTAGTGCTTGGGACATGATTAGACGGAGTACGCTTGTCCAGCTTATATACCAGCGTTTGTATTGTCTATGTATTTCCGTGGTATGTATGTCTAATGCACAGATAATATCAGAATCAGAACAAAAATAAAATTTTGTGCAACAATTAGGGCTAGGCTACATAATAATGTTACAACTCCCCACCAATACTGATAATACTAAATAAGCTTATTGTATAATCAATATTTTATTGTGTGTAATTGTTAAAATTTATGTAACCAAGTTTCATTTTATTATGGAGGGAAGTTTAGTTATTGAGCTGGCAACTGGTAAGTAAAGAGGGTAACATCGGGGCAAGCTATTTTTTGAGTGGTACTTTGTGAAATTGGAAAGAACAAAATATCTTGCTGTTATAATATAAATGATGGGCCGTGTGTGGCCACTCTGGTGTCTGTATGGTGAGTAGTTTGGTAGCTTACGGACACAACGGTGGCGTTTAGTTGCGGTTATTATGATGTCCCGGACCCCAGTGAAATATAGTCTTTATGATTATCTGAACAAATACCTATAATACTATACAATCTACCTGCCGTAAATCCTGCAATTGAGACGCACAGCCAAACGGCTTGCTAATGAAAACGATGCACGATTGTGCATTTCTACTTGATTATTATTGAGGTTGCTCCACATTCCTCACTCTAGTTGACTTCGAGATAGCTAAGTGTCGTCACGAATCAATTGGACCGAGTACTTGACCGATTGACTAGCAAAGGGAATTATCTATACGGTCATTTTATCGGTAGAATACCCGTGCAGTTTTGCATGGAAAACCATGCGATTACAAGTTGCAAGATCTATCTTCCATCCGGTGCCATTCCTCCTTCCAGCAGTCTGTCCATACCAGCTATTCAAAATGGACATGCCGCGTTGTGTTGTACTAGGAAGCTGTTACTGTGTTCGGCTGTAAGGGATTCCATCCTCTATTTTCGGAACCCATGCCAAGCTAACCAGCCTGTGGTTTACCCTGCATACCTACTAATAAACGGGGTCTGGCAGCTGGCTGATTGCGGCATAGCGCCCAGACTGACCAATTTTTTTTATTTAGTATGAGCCAGCTCTTAACCTCGAGGCATACGTGACCAAGGATGAGGTCAACGATGGGACGAGCTTTCCCAGAAGATGCCTATTAACTCTCTTTTTGAAGCCTTTAGGGTCATAAGACAATGGAAAAACCGACGCTGGCAGCTGATTCCATATTTTAGCAGTGCGCATTATATATGATGTTTGGAAGCGATTAGTCCTGTTAAATGGAATATCAACTTGATGTAGGTGGTAGTTATCGGTGCGTCTGAAGCTCCTCTGAAAGAAAGGTTAAGGCCTATGAAAGAATGGGGAATAAGTTAATTTAGCTCTTAACTGCAGACGGTGGTGCGGGAGGCTATGCCCCGCGACCTCCAACCCGCTTGCTCGGCGTGGGGATTATGTGCATATTCCTTTTTATTAGGGGAGGTCCATATCGGCAGTGGATGTGGACTGGTATAGGCTGGTTGTTGTATTTGTGAGGAGGTTAGCTGTCAAACAAAGAGTTTGAGGCTGACAGAAGGTCGCGTAAGCTCGACTCCTCACAGTACAAGACAACGCAGCGCTTTAGCGCGGCGTCAGTAAGCGAATGCGCTTTATGTATTGTTTTATTGTAACTACAGGTCATAAAACTTACCTTTGTTATATTTTAATTTATATTATTACAAGATAGTTAGAATTAAGAATAAAGAATAAAGATATTTATTTGCCAAAAAAACATGTGTATTCAAGGTAATAAATTATATCTATGAAACAACATGCTTGACCGGTTGCGGTATGCGAAATAAATAGAGAGATGGCATGCAACAAATGCATGTCAAGGCATAAGACTGGGAAAAACTAAGGGAGGCCTATACCCAGCAGTGGGTTATTCCAGACTGAGATCATGATGATGATGATGCCACACACTAAAATCACATCGATCGATGTCTAACTGTGAGTTTTAGTTATCGAAATTGTTTTCATTCTCGCGTATAGTGAACGCCGACCGATCTCGCCGCAATAAACCACAAAGTAAATCACTGCGACTGGAATTAAAACTTTATCAACGTAAAATTTACTTAGTCTCCATGAATGAAATTGGCGAATTCAATTACATTACACCGGAGGGCGAGCGGCCGATTGTTGAAAAGTTGCTCGTGATTGACTTAACTCAATTATGAGCTTTATTTTAAGTTGACGATAAATGAAGAATGATTAATATACTGTTTAAACATAATTTCATTTATGTTATGAATAAAAAAATGAGATTAGTCATTGACCGTTTGAGAGTTGAGACCTGCCCCGCGGTCAGACGTCCACCATTAGGAATTATATTTCTTACTATATTTTTTAAAATGTTTTTAATGTAGATAGTAGATTTTAATAATGTTTTACCTTTTTACCTTGTAGATATTTATTTAGGTATATTTATTATAAACTAACATAAATTATGATAAATTAAAAGTTTTTTTTTTTAAACTAGATTTTCTTTAAATGCGATAAAAAGAATAATTTTATAGTGAAAAATGCATTTTTGGTAAAAAAATGGAATAATAATAATAATACTTTTATAACTAACTCAATAAATACATAGATATTTATTTAGGTATATTTATTTTAAGCTAACATAAATTATGATAAATTAAAAGTAAAAAAAAACCTATTTTTTTTACTAGCTTTTCTTTAAATGCTGTAAAAAGAATAAAATACGCTTTTCATTTAAAACTTTTAACGTCTCTACACAGTCTATAAGATAGAAAAATCTTGTCGCGAGATTAAACAATAAAATAACAATAAAAAAATAATAAATATAAAAATTACAGTAAAATAAAAACAAAAGCTGTTTTTTTGTAAAGTTAATTTATTTTAAATTACTTTTACTTTGTTGTAACGCTAGACAGGTTTCTCAGTTGGTTCATGTGGTTTAACGCATCATTGTTGCAAGGTCGTTTGCCGGTTAATTTCTAGCCAGAACAATCTAGCTTCTGTTTGCCTGTTAATTTAGTATAGTCTATACGTTCTTCAATAAGGAGACGAAGGGTTGAACGAAGACGTCAGTTTATTTGTATTCTTCTCAGGAAACCTTACAATTTGATACCCATGATAGAGGTGTGTAGAAAATTAACAAGTTCCCCATCTTGGACGGTCCGCCATATTGGAGACACATTTAGAGTAGTCATTTTATTTTTCGTATTCTTCTCATCAAACCCTTTCATTTGATACCCATATTGTAGGAGTGCTTTAAAAATAACTAGTCCGCCATGTTGGGTGTTCCGTCATGTTTGATTTATAATTACGTCACACGCATTGTCAAACTAAACGTGTATACAAATTTTCAGCTCCATCGGTTGAAGATATCTACTTCAAAATTGAGTTGCAAGATTTCACCAGAACATACATAGTGTAATAATGCAAGTTAAATAAAAGCTTATGTTTGAAGTACCTTTATACTCATGACGCATGTGCACTTATTTATTATTATATTATTTTATTTTGCATTTAACCTATGACTGTAATCATAATACTCGTGAATGAATGAATTTTAGAAAAACCTGCCTTTGAATTTTCTTCTTCCTATGAAAAGAACTAGATGGCGCTACAATGTAAGTTAGAACGCGCTATCGAAGCGTTCTGCACTTTTCACAAAACGCCTTGGCCGAATTTATTCTGTACCTCGTAATGATTAACATCTACAAACATTTCAATTTTTGAAGGCATATATTTATGCTAGAAAAATCTATTGTCAAAATATACAAATGCCGTGCGTTTCAAAAAAGCACGGATGTTGCTTGAACACCTGAAAAATTGTAAAAACGGGAAAAATTGACAGTGTTTATCGATGGGATTTTTATATGAACTAATTGAACTATTAGGTCCTTACTTAGGACCTATGACATTGACATTTTTTCTCTCTATTTCATTTTCACATATTTAATTTAATTTTACAGTCATATACAAAATTAATTTATTTACTGAAATTAACAGTATTGCAAAAAATGAAAATTCAAAAATACTATTTGGATGAAGTTCATCCGCAAAAATTAAACCTAAAAACAGTTCATTTTCGATGCTTAAATTCGTAGTATTTTTTGTTATTTTTCCTTTTTAAATAAGACTACGCATACTTTTCACAATGCTGTCCAATTATATACACAAAATTTTAGGGGAATAGAATTAGCAGTTCCAGAAAAAAAATACAAATGTATGGAGAAATCAATTTTCTCTAAATTTTCCATACAAAACGCCAATTTCATATGTAAGTACCGAATATAATAATTTTTATAGGACACCGTCTGTCGGGTCAGCTAGTAGTTTCAATTACGAAATACTAATAATAATTCCATTGTAGTTACTTAGTATTCCATATGTCAGTACGGAGGTAACAAACTTTTATCTTTCGAGTCCAATGCCTACATAATATTTCTCCTCAATAATAATTCGTCTGTCAAAACGTCCTTTCAAGGAGAAGAGATAACTTTTAGCGATAAGGCTGCCATTTAAATTGCTAGGTTTACCGGTATTTATTATTAACTGATTTTAAAAAAGGAGTTTTTCAATTAGGTTATATATGTTTCTATTCAGTCCACAGGTAGACGAAAGGCTGCTCTATGCTGCAATCAGTCGGTTGCTAGAGCCCTGTTTACCCCCCTGTGTACCCTGTGTAGGGTGTGTGTGAGCTGCACCATGGCCATGCTGCCCATGGTGCAGCAGGGTGCACCATGGGCAGGCAAACTGGCGTGAGTTAACAATATAGAGATTCCTTTATGTTTGTTATATCATATATCCGTCAACCGGTTTGGAAAATTATGCTTTCTTTTCAGACTCTAACGGTCTATACCGTTTGGCACATTTTGAATAAATATACCAACCCCTTTTTAGCAGAATTAATTAGTAGAAGTCGATTATTAAGCCTTGTTGAAATTATTATTTACAAGCTTCCGCCCGCGGCTTCGCTCGCTTGGTACCGGGATAAAAAGTAGCCTATTTGCTAATCCAGGTCACAAACTATGTATATTTCAAGTTTCATCCAAAACCGTTGGGTAGTTTTTGCGTGAAAGAGTAACAAACATTCATCCATACATCCATACTCACAAACTTTCGTATGTATAATATTAGTAGGAAGTAGAAAAGAAGGAGGATAGTAGGATAGGATAGGAAATAGGATGAACGTTTTAATAAATTAGGGGTTATTTAATCTAATACTTAAGCCTTAAACAATATTAAACAATTTTCTTTGATTTTTTGGATATAAATTAATTTAAAAAAAAAACGTAATGCTGATGCAGCTAGAAGGTTCTTATGAAAGAAAGACTAAGAGAATTGCGCGGAAAATTTGAAAATTTATGAATACTTAACCAGCATTTTATACCTCTTTTCACCCAAGTTAGGTTATGTTTATATTATTAGTTAACTTAGTCAATATTTTTCTTTTTCTGTCTTGCTTTGACTTTTCGTTTATTATTTACCTACCTATGTATGGGTGAAAATAAATGTATATTCTTTCTTTCTTTCTTTCATATTAAATTTTATAATGATGTTCTAGTGTAAACCCTAGCCGCAACCGCTTTTGACAATATAAACTTTTTTAATGTAACCATATGGCGTTTGACATAACATTGACAGAATGCGTGCTGCAAATATTTATTTATAATTTTTATTATTTAAATCAATTCGAATATATATTCATTATTATGACAGGACAACGTCTGTCGGGTCAGTTAGTCAA
This sequence comes from Horisme vitalbata, assembly GCA_951804965.1. Classification (NCBI taxonomy): domain Eukaryota; kingdom Metazoa; phylum Arthropoda; class Insecta; order Lepidoptera; family Geometridae; genus Horisme; species Horisme vitalbata. The sequence continues at coordinate 3,978,977 of OX638089.1, forward strand.
ATTATAATAATTGAGAACACAAATCTTATCTTTGAAGCCACTGAATTTGTGTCGACTGGCCGCTATCAACTAGGGAATGTTTCTCATTACACCGGGCCGTGCCCGGGGCGTGCCGTGTATGTACACACAGCGTCACGATCTGGTATACCCCTTTCAAGTATAAATTTAAACTGCTGCCGTGGAGGCTACCATATTCAAATGCCCAAAATCTTATACAAAAATATTTATACGTGGCTGGGGAATCGAACCAGCAATTTATTCACACCAGTTTATGAATGAGACGCTCTAACCAACTGAGCTATCGTAGCGGTTGACAATTATGACGAAATTTTAAGTTACAGTATACGTTTATTATTTTGTCTAGGTATGAATGAATGCGTCAGCTAGTAACTTTTTCATTTGTTTATCACGGTAGTGCGCAAATACTTAAAATTATTATGTGCAGCACTGGACTATTGAGGGTAGTTGTGTATTAAATGATAGTTCAGAACAAAAGGTTACTTGTTTCGTCTTGGGTGTGTGTCATTGATTTTGTTTATAAAAATAATTGTGCTTAAATAACAGCCGAAAAATTGAGCTAAAGAGTGCGTTTTGCAAAATAACATTTCGGAACGCTACAACCCATCAAATGTAAGAGGAAATGGCAGAATAACATTAGGTAAGTGGTATGACAATTATAAGTAGGATTATCATAAACATTGTGCTTAGTAAACCTATTCCATTATATATTATATAAACACAGTCATAAGTTTATAATATTGTGATTTTATTTTCAGGTTATTGGTGATGGATGTCATCAATGGGACCAGGAGAAATTTTTGAAGTGATTGGACGCATAATTGGCCAGTTTTGCAAGAAATAATGCTGTTAACAGTGCAAGCAGTGGATAAGCGTCCAGAAGGAACAGTGTATTTAGTTCATGATAACTGCGTGGTTCATCATTCGCGAATTCTGACCTATTGGCTCGCTTCTCAGACGGGCATAATCACCACAGCATTGGTCATCTAAAAGTCCAGATTTAAATATGTGGAGAATGTGTGAGCATATGTGGGGTCAATTTGTCTTAATTGGGACACGATTGAAGTGTTGTCCACCTGCAACAGGAGGTCCTAAGAACCTGGGAACTGATGCGTCGTAGTGGTTTTGGGCGGACTTTGGTTACGCAAATGAAAAGAAGGCTTCGACAAATTATTTTAAGTGAAAGACATCCATCCCATTCGGTATTAATAAATATTCAGATATATAATGTTTTCAATAATAGATAAAATACCAGAGTAAGTATTTGCGAGTGATCTAAATTGTTTATTGGATTTTATACGGCAAGTATAACCTGTTCCAATGTTAACATGTTTGTTCACTCGTTAATCTTATGGGTAAATTTAGTATTATTCTATCATTTAAAACATTATTGAAAATTCTGAAAAATAAGTAATAACTATCTATTATTGTGTTATGTTAAATGGTGTTTTAATAAATTTGATAAAACTTTTGAAAATTGTTTTATTATTTTACCTTAAATAATTAGGTAACTTACTTACTACACTTAAAAAGTAGTCCATTGTGTTAGTAACGAAAATAAAAAAAAACAAAAATTACATTTATGCATTGAGGGATTTGAACCCAGAACTCTTATAACGTATAGATTAATGTCGAGTGTTGTAACCGCCACTCCATTGTCTCATATAGATATAAGGACGAAATTAAATATGCCTAAGCAAGGAGGAGAAGGTTTATAAAACACACATTTGTGCAAAAAGTTCGAGATCCACGACCGACACCGCGACGGTTTGAACCTACTAACGTTAACTAGGGGGGTTACCAGACTCTGACGCTGTCTGTACATACATTTTGTATGTCAAATCAAATCAAATCAAAATAAGTTTATTCAATAAGGACATACAGTACAAATAGACACGTCAATTTTTTAATTTAAATTTTCACCAATTCGTAATGTGACCAAACAGAGACGAATTGGCAAGAAACTCTGCTTGGCTTATATTTTTTTAAAGTCTTGTTTTTTACAAGGTTTATTAATAACTATTACATTGTTTTTGAGGGAGTTGGAGACAGTTTCATCCCAAGTTTTTTTTTTCATCTAAATAATCAGAAATATTATAATAAGCTTTATTACAGAGGTTACGTTAAACAACATTTTTTAATTTATTTACAAAAAAAAACATATCATTTGGGATTTTGTTAAAAAACCGTACGTTTTGCCCTTTAAATGATTGACTAACTTTATGGAGTCTTACAGTAGGAAGTTTATCTTTATTTCTAGTGTTAACATTATGATTGTCGCTATTTTTCTTAAACAATTTGTTATTTTTTCGGACATACATTAGGTTTTCATATATATATGTAACAGTAGGACAGGGCGGGTCCGTGCAACAACTGTGGTGTAGACGAGCGTCGTCTGGGCCCGGATGGGACACGGATCATACACTTTTTAGTATAAATTGTTTCATACAAAATGTATGTTACGTTTCAAATCCGTGTCCCGCCCGGCCCACGTACGGCACCTCCCAGGCACGGCCCGGTCTGATGAGAATCATCCCTTATTGTTTGCAAAGTCTGCGGCTAGCCGTCATCTAAAGACGTTCAGGCATAACGATGATCGATGACGGACACTTCCCCTGTAATATCCGACGCGGCTGACCCACAAGTATTAAACTACACGAACAATACACATTTATAACAATGCTAGCTTCCACCCACGACTTCGCACGTGGATACCCGGATAAAAAGTAGCCTGTAGGGTATTCCACGCATCACACTGAAGCGCTCATCGACTTACTTCGATGTTCTTCGTCCAGTCATTATTTCGATGTTTATTTTGATCCGTTTGATTTAGATTTAAGCGCTTCCGTGCTTCGGAAGGCACGTTAAAAGTTTGATCCTGGCTTTTTATGTTTAAAGATATTTATTCTCAAAAAAGACATTACATATCACATAAATGAGAAGAGAACTAATATGTAAATCTCTTTTTCAGTCGTTAAGCCACTTAGGAGGCCTTCGGATGGCCTAAAAACTCCGACACCAGAGTTGGCCACTATCTTTTACGAAGAAGAAAGACCTTTCTCTCTTCATGTCCTTACATGTCACATCACACCAGCCTATAGCTGTTCGCACATTACATCGACTCAACGACGACTCAAATCTAACTCCACTCACGGTATGGCATTGAAATGTAAGCTTTATTTTATGTCTCTTGAGAGTGAATTTGTCAACTTGTAAGTTAAATTAATTTGGTCGAGTCTCCCTCTGGAAACATGAACCCTTTTTATCGCACCTCCAATGCCTTTTTGTTCTAAAATCTTATCGACTTCGACATTGGCAAGGAGGCGGATGCTATACCAGAGGCCATAAATGAATGAAGAAGAATATATTTATGCGGGCAACTGAGGAACTAATTACCCTCAGTAGTTATGGCGTGAAGAAGGAACATAGATCTCACATCTTTTTTACAAGAATTCATCGTTTGAATATTAGTAGATCAGTCTAAGTAATTAGATAAAACTACTGTCACTAACCCGCTTAGTCAATTCTTAAGGTGAGGCTTATGTTCTTCAGGCAAGAAAAACGAAAATACACATATCTATAAATCACCTTTACCCACTGGTACTTTCACCTCCAGGTACTTTCAACAACAACAACTACAACACCAGCCTTAGTTCACGGCTGGAATAGCTCTCACCCAATAAGAAAGGGGATATGCCCGCAATCCCCACGCTGGGCATTCGGGTTGGGGATCGCAGGGCACAGGTTCTCGCACCACCGACGCTTTTGCCCGTTGTTCTGCAGCCAGGACATTTAGCTGTGCTATGCTGAAATCAGGCGGTCGCTAGAGCCCCGTCCGTTAGTTAGCAGGGTGTACCGCAGACAGGTGAGGTTGGCTTGAGTCCCGAAGGTTGGAACCTGTTACTCCCCCGTACTTGTACGTACTTAAGTCCTAAGTACTTTCGTGTTACTTTATATTTATGTGTGTTTTCTCTCAACTCCTTAATGGCTAAAAAGATTTGGATGAAATTTATTATAAACATTGTTTGTGACCTCCCGGGTACCATAGGAGCGAAACCGCGGGCGGAAATTAGTAAATTATAAAAAGCTGACAACTTGACGCGTTATAGAGAGGTATAATACCAACATTTGTATGCGTAAATCGTAACTATGGAGATGTTTATACAGCGAACTAGCGGTCAACTGATTTGTGGTTACATTACATCCGACCTTCACCGATTTAGCATTGTATTGGCTTAGCCATCTAGCGTTTCCAAGGTTTGGATGGTTGATTAGCTTTTCATGACAAACGATGAATGAGATTAAATGCTAGTAGTTTAGTTCTGAATGGACCAATTGAAGACCAAAAAAAGGAAAAGGGAACGGAGTAATTGGTAGACGAAATCAAGCGCTAATCATGTCAAAATCAAGAGCTATAGGACCTCTTTGGACAAGGCTTGCAAAGAACAGACAATGGAATAAGCTGGAGGAAACCTTTGCATCAATAGGACGTGCGAAATAAAAAATCTGATGTGATTATAATTTTAAAAAATAGCCCCCTGATCGCCTATATAAACTATTATTAAAAAGTAAATAATAAATAAACAAATAATATCTTTATTTTCCCTAGTTACAACTAGTTACAAGTAGGACTTTAAAAAAAAAACCGACTTCAATTATATCACTTCTTACTTCTTGCGCTACAAAATTTTGAAAATCGGTTCACAATTGACGGAGATATTGGTGATCATAGGGCGAAAATTACAAGTGAGGATGAGGTTATTTTGAGTTTTCCGGGAAAAATACCAATCCCTCAGGAATAAAATTTATATTTATATGAAGTATACTCTTTTAAACAAAAAAAGAATTTTGAAAATCGGTCCACAATTGACGGTGGATCAGTAAATATACATAAAAAAAAAGGTTCCGACGAATTGAGAACCTCCTCCTTTTTGATGTTGGTTAAAATTTACTTTATAATTTTAATAATATTTACAATGCATAACTAGGTACTAATGGCTTAATATAAATAATTTAAATCAGCCCTGGTCCTGGTAGATAGTAAGTTTATGTCCTTCCCCCCAATCTATATCAATGACAAATGTTATCGTAATGCGTTCAGCGGTTTCGTCGTAAAAAGTTAACAGACAGATAGGCAGAGTTACTTTCGTATATATATATATATATATATATATATATATATATATATATATCTATTATATATACGTATATATTATAGTTTGGACGAAAAATTATACTAAAGTTCCCAGTATGAGTAAGTTGGCTGAGCGCTCTGGCACCAGACGACAACTCATCAAACTTGAGCCTAATCTCGTTTCACCCAGAACTGTTTCTATGACAAGACAACACTAAACTTAGATGAAATATTGGCTACCGTTTGGCTGGAACTACTCTAAGTTTGCAGTCTAATACAATAAAATTTGAACACAGAAGCTATCAATATTAGGTTTCACTTTAAGTGACCAGCAACTGCTAGGATATGAGGTTATATACGTGCACTTTGGAAATGAAACAACATTTTGGAAGTTGGAGTAATCAAAATAATGTCGTTGGCAACTGGAGAGGGATCGAGTCCACATCGCGTTATGTGTGAAGTTTTATATAGAAATGTGAAAGTTTGTGTGTTGTTTTGTATTTAAAGTTCACACAAGGAAACATATATTTTTTTAATATCCCAAAAGTTTCCTTTAATGCAGGATAAGAACCCGCAACCTTTCCATAAATATCGAGACGCGCTACCAACTACGATCACACGATCCACCTACAGGGTCCACGTAGTGAGTTTGTGCATTTGTATGTTTGTTCCTACTCGGTTCTGTAACGGCTGAACTAATATTGATAAAACTAGAAATAAATAGTTTTGCGAGCATGAATAATATATAGGTTACCTTATATTATTATTAACCTTATCATAATATAGAGATACAGAACCTACGATAAGTGGTTTAAAACGCCGTTGCAGCGCCATATCAGTACGCACAAATGCGTTAGAAATATTGCGAAACGCTGCCCCATCGCATCTTGTGGCTGATCCAACTCACGGCAAAGCTAAGACCTCACACCACAGTAAGTTTGGTTGAGGGCTACTCCTTATTCAATCAAACTTTATGAATAGTACATCCCCGTATTATATATATAGTTATTATAGTATGTTAGACATAGGCCAGCTGGAGTGACCATCTGCGAAAGGAGGTAGAATCTAGATGCGTCAAGCTGAGCACAGGACGCAGTGGCGTGCGTTAAGGGAGGCCTATCTCCTAAAATAATCATCTTGATAATTTTATGTAGGTATTTTGTGGGACCCTGATAACTAACAAACGGGCCTCTGGCGGTTTGGTAAAGATCTGGCAGCAAGATGCGTCAAGCTGAGGAAAAGGTACGGTGGCTTTCATTAGGGGACATCTAACACTTATTATGATTAATTTATTTAATTTACTTTGTGTATTGCTGCACTTGCATTAAAAGAATTTATGTTGAGTACATTACGGTCTTAGTCAAAACTGCTGATTGAATTTAAAATTCAATCATTTATTGGCATTTATAGTTTGAGAATATTGTGAATTCATAAATTAAAGTGAGAATATACTTTTCCAGATCATTCAACAGGGCGTGGTCGTTTGTTCCTTCGAGCACGGACTAGGATAAGCCTAATCTGTGCTTCTAGCCAGTCCAAGATGCGGTTATCCTTACCAACTCAACGGGTAATACGGATAAACCAATCACATCAAATAGAGACCTACAGAAGTCATAAAAATACAATAAAAACTTTAATTATTCAGGCAAAAATTAAAATGAAATGCAAACACAATCAATACATCCCGCTGACTAAACTTCAAGCATTCTGTCCTACCGCATGATGACGATGTCTGTGATGATTGTAAAAGCTGTAAAATACCTAGTAGATTTTCTCAATGGCTCTGCCATAAAACATAAGTACACAAGAGCAAAAACTACAATATTTGTCTACCGCTGACCATGGAATAACATTGTGTATTTATTGGCGGGTTTTTTTGTTGACTGACCTCTGAGTGGCGATTCGGGCGTTATGTTTCGTACACAGCGTGTTATATTGCTTTATACAGGGTGAATTCGTATGTCATCCCTGAAGAGTGATTTGGTACTAGTGGTATGTTTGAAAACTTCACTTAGAAATACTTGATTCTAAACTTTGTGTTCCTATGTTTGAGAACCTCACTTAGATTCGAATTTCATACGGAAAGAGTGATTTGGAACATGTATGTTTGAGAACCACATAGAAATACTTGATTCTAAACTTTGTGTTCCTATGTTTGAGAACCTTACTTAGATTCGTATTTCATACGGAAAGAGTGATTTGGAACATGTATGTTTGAGAACCACACAGAAATACTTGATTTTAAACGATGTATTCATGAATTTTAGAACCTCATATAGAAATATCTGGATTTCAAACTTTGTGTCCATAAGTGTGAGAACCTCACTCAGAAATACGTGGATATTCAACCACACAAGGTTTAATATCCACATAATATTTGAAAATCTAGTAGAACGTTTGAATCAGAAATACGCTATTCAATCTTTCATACAAAACCATATCCTTGTTTTGTGCGTGGCAACCCTAGGGCGGAGCTATAAAAATGATCATTATCAAGCTAAAGTTCAAAAAGTCACGAAAGGCGGTTTCGCAAGCGTTTGAGCAATAAAATCATTCATTGGTCAAATCATTAATTAAACACTAATTTTGAAAAAACGATGTTATTCACCTGTTTGTTACGGAGTAGAAATTACACCTTTTGGGTTAACATGCAAAATCAGTTGTCTCTCCTATAACAAAGGGTTACTGGAAGAAAACTCTTTATAGCTCGCCTCTGTATATACTTTTTGCTATACTCTTTATTTCTATTATATCTGTGTACACAAAAGAATTACAAAATCAAATTCGCCCTGTATATTTGCAAAAGTCCTTAAAAATGCGAGGACAAATTCACACTCCATTAATTAAAAAAGGTCCTGATGGTCCATGGGAAGAATTTTATAATGAAATCGTTTATTTGGCCTTTGATTTCTGACCCTGGCGAAGCGTAAGCTGAGCAAAGTCGATTGTATAAAACAATTGATAATAAACGAGTATTCTTTTCATGAAGTTGAAATTTAGACAAAGCATCAAAGAAGAGAACATTTTATAAGTCATTCCAACTACCTTCCGCTCGCAGCTTCGCTTTTTGGTACCCGGATAAAAATAAAGTTTTTATGTATGAGAGACTGGCCAGTTATAATCAATTTAAAAATATAATATTTTAGAAGTAATAGATATGTTCCAATTTCAAAATTACCCTCCACATTTTTTTGCGGACGAACTGCAAACTGGACGTCGCCAAGGACGTCGCATCAAGTCCGCTGCAAACTTGACGGTAAACTTGATCGTGGGTATATCGTGTCTCATTGAAAAATGGATCTGCACCGGAAACATTTTCGCATATTGATTTTTTATGATTTCATGTGTCGCTTGAAACCGGACGAATCGTACGATAAAATGACATTCATGAATGAAAGCCCTTCCAATGCAACCGTGTACCGTTGGTTTATCGAAAATTCTTTCATCATTGGAAAGCTACTTTCACCCTGAGTAACATAGGCTATATTTATTGCTAGAAAAGATTAGGAATCCTTACTAAAACATAAGTATAACCCAAGGTGTAAAAAAAGTGCCCTAACCCGTGCGAAGCTGGGACGGGCCGCTGGTAAGTACTAAATTAAATTTAGCTAGTATAATATAATCAAGCTCAAGTAGAATACCACTTGAGCCCAACTGGGCAGGACTAATTCTATGTCGGATAGACCTATACCCAGCAGTGGGGGAAATCTTCCGTAGATGATGATGCTACCTTCTAGTCAATCCATATGTCTACATATATATTTATAACTCTTTCAATATGCCTAGTTTTCCAGATAAGGTTTTAGCTTTATCTAGCAAAAAATACATTCAACTCAAACCGTAATAAAGAGAACTCGCCTCCATGTAAAAATGTAGTGATTTCACGAGTCAATAGGTCCCAATTCAGCACACCAAGGAGCTCCTATTGTAAGGAATATAATTTGAATGCGACTTACGGAAACCGTTCGAGTGTCTCCTTCATATATAGTAGCACTGATAAAAGTTTCATTTATAGATACATAATATAGATACATATCTATATGATAGACAGGAGTGTACACGGGGTTCCAATATCTATATTTGATGCCCTAACCAACCTCAACTCAAACTCAAACTCAAAATTCATTTATTCAGTAGGAACTGTAAGTACACTTTGAAACGTCATTTTTTTAATTTACCACCAATTCAACTGCACGTGGTGCACCGTGCTAAATAACGAATGGGCCTCTGGCGGCGGCTGATTGCGGCATAGCGCAGCCTGCATCGGAACAGCTAAATTTCCTGGCTATTGATGGGCAGCAGCAACGGTGGTGCGAGAAGCTGTGCCCTGCGATTCTCAATCCGCATGCCCAGTGTGGGGATTGAGAATATAGTTAATAGCATATCCCCCTTTATAAAGGGAGGCCTATGTCCAGCAGTGGACTGCTATAGACTGATGATGATGAAATATTCCACAAATATTGCCCGTGCTGTTTTATATTGCGAATATTCTTATCTTCCTCCGTTTTCTTTCAAAGTAGGACCACTTTTTTATACCGTCCTTATTGTAATGATTTTCCTTGAAACGAAACTAAGTTTATTTATTTATTTGATAGAAACGCAACTCGTATAAAACAAAAACAGTAAAACTTTGTCTAGTAGAATTTGTATCTAAACTTAATTTTAAATAATATTTGCCTTTTATACTGCTCAATAAATAATTTTCATTTAATTTTATTCCAAAAACCCTGCTTTAAATTAGAAAACCGCACCCAAATTGGTTCACCCGTTTAAGAGCTACGGTGCCACAGACAGACACACATAGCGGTCAAACTTATAATACCTACCCCTCTTTTTGCATCGAGGGGTAAAATCATAAGATGAGTTTTAATTTGAGATCTTGTACTGTATGTTCAACATATTATTACTGTGTATCGGCATGTTATTGTAGTATGCCACTGTTCAAAGGTTTATCAAACGTTTTTCACCAATCTTTTGCCCAAACTTTTAAAAATTGCCTTAAAAATAAACATAACTTTATAAAGTGGTGTCATCACTTTTGTTGAATATTTGATTTGATTTAACCATTTTTTTTTATCAAAGTCCTATTCGATTCTCCACAACAATGTCATAAGCTGGGCCATGGCAGACTAGGGATACAAATACTGAATTATATTATCATAATTAAGTATTTGTATCTTATCTAATACCTTAACCACCTAATTAAAGAACAATAAATTCATTTATCATTGGACCAAAATAGCAAGTTGCATACATACAACTACGTTTTTTATGTGAAAGCTATATTGAAATTGAATAAAAGAACTTGAATAAAGTCGTCACTAAATTTAGAATTGATTTGTGGAACAGTGCATCGAATAAGGTTTTGTTTTACTTTGCAGTAACGTAAGATTTATATTTAAATAATACTAGCTGGTGAACCAATAAGAACCCTGTAATCTGCTTAGTAGTTTTCAAAATGTATAAAGCACAGTTTTTTTTTATATCTAATAGATATAAATTAATAAATAAATAAAACCTGGACACTATCACACTACATACTACATAGATACATTTATTGTTAATACATACATGTTATACATGGAATACACCCAGACCCGAAACAAATATTTGCAAAACGTACCAACATTTGCCTTTTTGCACAATCGAACCCACATCCTTCTGTGTCTCAGGCGGGCCTTCACCCACTGCGCCACAGAGGTCGTCAAATTATATGTGTCTTATTTAAAATTTTGTCAAAAATAATAAATCCATTTGACAACTATAATTACAAATAATTTTTTCGGAGTGTCACTTCTACCCACGGTCTTTAATGAATGCCATTTCATTTTCTTTATCCGCACTGATCTCGGTTTACCTACAGTTTGTGATAAAAGTATTATCGAGAGAATAGAAAAGCACATTTAGCCGCAAACTTTCTAAGTCAAGGAGAGATGCAGCATCAACTTATCATTAACTAAGTTTATGTACGCTGCTTCGTACTCGGCCCAACTTTTGTGAGGTACTGGAACGTCTTAATACTTCAAAACAGTTTTACTACTTCTCTTAACGTTGTTATCGCTCACTTCCATGGATAATAATTAGGTATTGTTCAAACATGAATAACTAAAGTATAGGGAGATAAGTATTAGAGAGAACTTAGAGATTAACCGTTGGGGTAAACGAGTTTTTGAGTGGAGTCCGCGGCTCGGCAAACTTAGGGTATGACATTCTCCAGCCAGGTGGAGTGACCATCTGCGAAAGGCTGCTGGTAGAAGCATTAGGGAAGGCCTATATCCAGCAGTGGACTGCAATAGGCTGATGATGATGATGATGATGTTAGATTAACTTTTTAAGCTTTTTAAGGTTCAATAAAAAAATCCTAAGAGTGCGCGTGGCATGGCTTACTTCGATCATCTCTGCAACACTCTGCCTGGTCACTGTTTGGATGGGTAATCATTTGGATCTGAAAGCTTCCTTTCTTAGTAATTAAGAAGTTGGTCACAGCTTTTTCAGTTCAAAGGCTTTTCGGTTGCCTGAAAACTCCGAGTTTGCTACTAGCACATACGGAGAAGGAAGGAATTGTAAAGGTAAATGTTTTGTTGTGAAGATGAATGCAATAATTATGTATGTTTGTCTCTCCTTGGCGCTAAACGAATTGAATTGAAATTAAATTACAAATGTAACTTAGTGCTAGAAATAAGATATATGCTTCTTTACATCCGGGTACTACCCGAGCGCAGCCGTAGGCCGAAGCTAGTCTCGAGTGTCCAGTTTGGGTTGCATAGTTTTAATTTTGTCCAAACAGTCAGACAACCTACTGGTACGAGAGTTTGGAATAAACCAAATATACGGGACTTATATAATTTATTATAATTTTTTTTTATTAATTTCATTGTATGTGGGATATGATATTATTAATTATCTGAAATAAATGAATACAATACAATTCACCCTAAACACCTATAAAGTACCTACCTACTGCAGATATCAAAAGAGATGATAATTAAATACGCACATAAATACAGTCATCCATGAAAGAAATTATGTTGTGCCGACTCCACCTAGAGTGGGATATGAAATGATGATATACGGTCATATAGATCTAAAAAAGTAGTACCCCACAGTGGGGTGATCGGCTTACTCTGTTGCAAACACAAATGATTGACACCATTGCTGTTTTAACAAACTGTGACAGTTTGTCAATTGAAGTTTATTGAATTTTGCCGGGTAAAATGTCAAAGTTTGTAAAAACAGGATCGGTGTCAATCATTTTTGTTTGCAATAGAGGTCGATCGAACACCTTTTTTTCATGTTGAACGACGGCTGTGTCATTTTTATTAAATTTTATTTTCTAGTGTTTTTCTAAAGTATATCGATTTTTATTAATGGTATTTTAACCGTTATACGTTAGTAATAAGACACAAGTATTAGTGAAATTGAATAATAACGATTTGGACGGAAACTTTCTGATAAAGAAAATTGTGCACCGATCGTTTTTTGTAATATTCGCTATGGCTATAGCAGAAAACTGGACCTGACTGAAGACTGGACGACTGGACTTATAAACCGTACTACGTTGCCTCTTAATATTATGAAATACTTGATTCTGGCGAAATTGTGAAAACTATCCCAGAAGCCATTTAATAAAGAAGTAAAGTGAAGTGAGTAAGTCGATCACCCCGCTGCATTTGTCATACAAATATTTGTCATATGCGAGAATCGAACACGCTTTGGATTTTTTTTGTAGTTTTAGCATTTAACTAAACGGGTAAAAAAGGGGTATTGTGTTTCTATTGTGCAACCACGCCATACCAATCTACAATGTCATTTCAAAAAATCTGCCTATCAGGTTTGCGCAATCCACCGAAAGCCGAGTATAATAGCATACTCGCCGACGACTGCTTTTTTACGTAAAATAAACAAAGCTTTTTATTAAAAGACTGAAAAGCCGGTGAGTCTATTCTCTTCCGTCGCGTTGATTTGACTGAGTTATTTGCAGTGACCGTATAATCTATCATAATCCGTCTTTTCTTATTCTCTTAACATTATTAATCTGGTAATGGTAATCATAATCAATGACGTATTTAAAAATCAACTGTTTCACTTTTTCATAATTCATATGTTTGTGAATCCGGGTAACAGTTACATTCAGATGGTTTTAAATGAGTATGAATCTCTAGATCCTGCTAATTAGCATACAAACATAAGTAGCCACATTATTACTTAAAGAGAAATAATTAGTACATAATTGTCAGCATGTCAAATAAAATAAATTAATTTTAATATAAATAGTCTGCAAGTTTTGTATAGTTTCAAAAAAAAATGCAATGAATTGTTTATTACATAAACTCCCCTATTCATAGGCTTCACTATACTATACTATAAACTTCCAACTGAATAAAAACCTTATAGCTTAAAAAACCAATCAGTTGACTTATTATAAATTTTCAAAGAAAAACATGTTTGGTCTGGCTTTTTATGGTTGCGAGACATGGACGATAACACAATGGTATGGAAAAAGATTGGAAGCGTTTGAAACATGGTGCTGGAGGATGATGGACACGATCAATTATATTGGACTGAGAAGATTACCAACGAGGAATTTCTAAAACGAGTAGATTAGATGAGAAAAAGGTCTTGATGGCTACATGAGCTAGATAAAAGAGAAGGTCACGGTCATGTCGTTTATGGAAATGAAAGACACAGCAATAGAGCTCAATGGAGAGAATTACACCCCACACCAACAAGAGCTTTTAAATTATATAATGATCAGAAATTATGCATATGCCTGGCTTCGTTACGGGGAAATAGCGTTGAAGCAAATCAACTATTAATCATGCAAAAAAAATGTTTACGCATTATAATCAACATCCTACTCACATCCCACATTATATATTATCATACACATTAGCTGCAAACCGCATTTCAATAAATTTAAAATGTTGACCCTGCCGGGCATTTACATCTGGGAACGGCAGTTTTTGTCAGGAAAAATTTAAACCTTTATACATTTGATAAAAACCCACGGAGATGCACTAACCTGATGCTCCCGGTACCACGTATAGAGCTATACAAGAAAGGCCCTTACTACATGTCTATTAACATATTTAACAAAATACCAATCTCAATGAAAAACTAATTATAAAACAAAACATTTATTACAAAACTAAGAAACCCCCATAAGATTTTTTTGAAGACCTAACAAATTTTGTATTTAAAAATTGTAGGTACCCACTTACCTAAATATTATATAAGATTATGTAAAGTTAAGGCCATGTACACGAATTGTTCCTAATTGTTGTTGATACTATAAGTACCTATCTAGATACCTACCTACCTTATACCTAGATTATAGATTAATTTAGGATAAGTATTTGCCACATCCTCTAAACAGGGTGCATATAACTGAACACTGTAATTGTACTAGTCAATAAGTTATATGTTGCAATAAATAAACTAAACTAAACTGAACAAATAATGAAAGAAAAACGAAATGAAATAATTTTTATTGCCTGAAGTATCTACGTTGTAATAGTTAAAATTCTCGTTATCTTAACCTACATTTACAAGAAACTATTTCAACTGAAACAAAGCCTCTAAAAAGTATCTAAAAATGCTAAGACTGAACCAAGTATCGGTTTTCAGTTAGCACCTAAAAATACAAAAGGAAACATTTTGGCTCGGTACCGTGCTACGGTTACGGCTGACCAATTATGCTGACTACGGGGCTACGAATGCAACGATAGGTCTACAAATGCCGGTGGTACGGTGCTGGCACTACGAATAAAAACAATTACACAGTAATTTTACGATGTTTTATTGCTAGTTCGTGTGTAATGCCTCTAATGGTACAGCATGTTCTAAATCAAGTCAATCATTTGCTTCACTAACTCTCGCTCGCTCGGGAAAGTTTCGCTAGTTTTTTCAATTTTAATAGTAACAGGGAAAGACATGAGACATGCTTTTACCCGCCCTTGTCCGTGAATATAGTTTAATGTATTGGTCGTTTTAAGTACGGCTCAGTAAGGTACCACCTGAGTACATCACGTAAGTTTTCTTTATCCAATATAGGATATTCTTCGATTACTTAGTTAACGTAGTTTAGCAATATTTTTATTTTATTTCAAATATTATTTAAATTTATAATATCTTTTAAATTATTATCTATCTTCTTTTGTCTAATTAATTATGTATCTATTTATTTTTCACTATACTTCCGCCCGCGGATTCGTTCGCGTGGTACCAGGATAAAAATTGGTTTATGTGTTAATCCAGGTCACAAACTATGTGATTCGTTCAGTAGTTTTTGCGTGAAAGAGTAACAAACATTCATCCATTCATCCATCCATACATCCATACTCACAACACTTTTTTTTTCGCATTTATGATATTTATTTTTCATTTCTATTGTCGCTGCTGCACTGTCTACCCTCTGTAATCAGGTTACAGGTGAAAATCAGCGTTGGTTGTGCTTCGCACTACCAACACATGCTGGGCTGAATACCGTTTTTGGCACTTGTACCAATTTGATCATTGTTTGTTAACAACTTTTGTAACATCATTTACTTAATTATGTTACTTACATATTTTAAGTATTATAATTAAATGTCTTTATTTGTTAAACTTGTCTTTATTTTTGTGTGTGCCAAATAAACGTTTCATTAATTCATTCTTACGTTGTAAGATGTTTTCAGAGGTTTCAACCTCCATCTTTGGAGCCCAAGCCGTTCTCACCTGCCCGTATTGCCTGCTGTAAAACTAACGGGGCTCTGGTGGCGAGCTGTTGCGGCGTAAATCCCCTGACCATGTCGACGCACAGCGGTGGCGTTGGTGGAGCGAGAAGCTGTACCCGATCATCTTTTCTTATAAGTCTCTAGTGTTATAATTTTTTTTCCATTCTAAGGTTGTCAAGGAAGGTTGTGTAAGAAATCGATCGCGATAAGAGCGCAAATTATACCAACATAACTTTTTTATTTCTCTGTATCTCATACAACTAGTTATAAAAATAATATCCTGATGAATAGTGATTTAGTATTCACTCACAGATTCCCACGGTAAGTTTCTGAATTAAAATAACACTAATATAATAAATGCAAAAGTTTGTGTGTTTGTGCTTCTGTATATCGTTCCTACTCAATCCCGTAGCAGCTGATCAGATTTGGATGAAACTTGGGATACAAAATGGGACAAAATTTAACCTCATTGAGGACACCTTTTCTTTTGCAGTTAGAAGGTTTTATCCTTAGGAAAGAAAAAGCTTATTTTGAAGTAAAAACAACCGCAGCTTTGGATTTTTTTAAAACTCTTCAGCCAGCCTAGTAAATGTTATTTGTCAAAATAAACAAGTTAGTCATAATCTTTATTAACTTTTATGACCCTCGGCATCATGTGGTAATGAAATAATGAAGGTACTCATGATTGTACTAGCCTAAATTTTACTCCCCTACGATTTCTGATAAAGGAGACACCATCATGAGATCAGCTCGATGATAGAAGATGGAACCCCCTTGGTGTACCCTCGATTTCGATCGAAACATTTCCAAATTCCATAATAATAATTACACCCTTGTGACAGTGTTTTCGATGGCATGATCACAAACAAAAGTATTTTTCCGTCTGTTTTTTGAAAAAAGTACACTTGAATAGATGAGCTATTATGCTAAGTATAGCTGTAAAATTGTATTTTATAAATAAATAAATGAAATGAAGTATTTTTCCGTCTGTTTTTTGTAAAAAGTACTCTTGAATAGATGAGCTATAAAAATACTTTGCTAACCTATAGGATGAAAGCTATTGCTTTTGTACCGCTAGTTTAGTTTTTTTATATCGAACATTTTGTTTCAAAATTTATTAGACGAAAACAAAATAAAAAATATGGGGATCTGGGGCGTAAAACATGTATGGTGACCTGTGTGATCTTGCTTTTTAAATTTGTCCATTTCATAGAGATATCTGGTGAGATTTATGTATGTTTGTAAGTAGAGTTACAATATCAGCGTTATACATAGCCGTCGGTGCCTTCACCGATGTAAGGCTCAGGCCTCACCTGTCTGACCTGGCGCGGGCACGGCGCGGGCGCTTTCCTATTCCATTCAAGTTTAATACAAAATGCACGGAAATAAAGCACAATTTAGCTCGACGACTTCGCGTCATAACCACGTCCGATCAACGACATACCGTGTGTCCTAAATTATACTTTATTTCCATGCATTTTGTATGAAATTTGAATGAAATAAGAAACCGCCAGTGCCATGTCTGCGCCCGACGCTAGTCACATTCATCGGGCACGGACATGACACGGACATGGCACAGGTGGTTTCCTATTACATTCAAATTTCATACAAAATGCATGGAAATAAAGCACAATTTAGGGCACATAGTATGTCATTGCTCGGACGTATGACGCGCCTTTTCGGCGCCCGCGCCCGATCGCCGCCATATGAGCGTCAGATGGCCGCCAGTTCGTAGTATGTACTTGCTTGCGACATACGTCTGTTAGTGATGTAAAAATGCGTGACGAATGACGATATCGAATTTAATATTGAATTTTGTGAATTGATTGTAAAATATGCAACGCTTTATGATCATTGTCGTTCCAATTATTGTAACTGAAATGTTCAAGATAAATTGTGGCTGGAAATCGGAAAGAGATTAAACCGGTACTAAGATTTTTTTATGTAATACCCATGGTAATACTAGCTGATCCTTGTGCAAATTCGTTTGCGCGTATTTTCTTCATCTGTATCAGGGCCCAATTTGGTAACCCGATGATGAGGTTTTCGGCAGGGTTTTTTCAAAAGCTTAGTAATTTAGTAATTTCAAAAGCTTAGTTAACCCTCTCCGTATGGGTTACACTATTATTTGATGGGTCTAAACCATTCAAAACCCTTTTGATTAGGTTACCTGATCATGAGGGTTATCAATAGTATTGGGTTTTGGTATTATTCCAAAACCCATTCCTTAGGGTTACCCTTTTTATCATTGTAACACGGGTTATACGTGGGTTATAGGAGATAAAGGAGAAAAAAAAATCGGTCAAAAGATGAAAATTAATTGCGGTAATTGTGTTCTAAGCATTAAGGGCGGAAATACAGACTACTAATTGTTTATTTTACGCAATAATAATTATATTATAATAAAATTGGAATAAATTTTCAATAACAGCTGTCAAACCTAAATCGACCATATCTCGAGAACTACTTATCTTAGACTTGCCTTTACTAGCTCAAATGATAGCTATTGACAAGACCTTAATTTTCGATGACAGCTGTCAAATTTAAATCGACCATATCTCGAGAACTACTTATCTTAGACTTGCCTTTACTAGCTCAAATGATAGCTATTGACGAGACCTTAATTTTCGATGACAGCTGTCAAACTTAAATCGACCATATCTCGAGAACTACTCATCCTAGACTTGCTTTTACTAGTTCAAATGATTGCTATTGACATGAACTTAATTTTCGATGACAGCTGTCAAACTTAAATCGACCATATCTCGGAAACTACTTATCTTAGACTTGCCTTTACTAGCTCAAATGATTGCTATTGACATGAACTTAATTTTCGATGACAGCTGTCAAACTTAAATCGACCATATCTCGAGAACTACTCATCTTAGACTTGCTTTTACTAGCTCAAATGATTGCTATTGACATGAACTTAATTTTCGATGACAGCTGTCAAACTTAAATCGACCATATCTCGGGAACTACTTATCTTAGACTTGCCTTTACTAGCTCAAATGATTGCTATTGACATGAACTTAATTTTCGATGACAGCTGTCAAATTTATATCGACCATATCTCGAGAACTACTTATCTTAGACTTGCCTTTACTAGCTCAAATGATAGCTATTGACAAGACCTTAATTTTCGATGACAGCTGTCAAACTTAAAACAACCATATCTCGAGAGCTACTCATCCTAGGCTTGCCGTTACTAGCTCACATGATAGCTATTGTTAAGATCTTAATTTTCGATGACAGTTTTTAGTTTGACAGCTGTCATCGAAAATTAAGATTTTATTAGTAGCTATCATTTGAGCTAGTAACGGCAAGTCTAGGATGAGTACTTCTCGAGATATGGCAAATTCAATTTTGATATATGTCATTGAAAATAAAGATCTTGTCGATAGCTATCTTTTGAGCAATTAACAGCTATTCTAGGATGAGTAGTTCCAGAGATATAACCATTTACAGATGAATTTGTAGAATGAGTTTTGAGTGGAGCTTTGAGTTGAGTTTTGAGTTTGAGTTTTAGAGTGACAGTGACAGTGACAATCCGAAATTATTATTAATTAATAAATATTAGTAATGATAACCATTGTGTAACATTCAAAAAAACCTATCAAGAGGTAACTCCATTCATTCGTTTAACCTCATAAGAGGGTAACCCTATCGACTGAAAGCCAAAAGGAACGGGTTACACTTTCGCCTGTGTTATGAGGAGAAAAGCCAAACGAAAGGGTAATCCCGTCAACTGTATAACCCAATGAAGGGGTTTCACTTTCGAAGCAACTAACTCGAAATCGGGGTTGTACGGGCCCTGATCTGTATATTAATTAATTGTATGCACGAGAGCAAGAGCATCTTCGTCTTCTGAGGATGACATGCTGACACATCGATACCGGACAACAGACTGCACTACACTTGTGCCTCTGTCACGTCATTTCTGCGTCATGTCCGAGCCATGTCCGTGCCATGCCCGTGCCATGTCCTCGCCACGTCCGTGCCACGTCTGCGCCATGTCCGCGCCATGTCCTTGCCCGATATGTGTGACCTGTGCCTAACGGTACGTGAAAATTCCCGTTTTTTATTATGAATAAACATGGCTCTGTTTAAAAAAAAGAAGATCTTAAAGATAATTGCAATAATGTAACTCAGGGTAACAAAAATTTGCCTTTTTATGACATTATTTGGCGTGCATTAAATTTTTATTTAACACGATCTGTCAGATAATTTGAAATAGAACGCGTAATCTTGCTACATAAAAAAAATGCTGGACATTATCACACAGCATCATGTAGTCCCAAACTAAGCGGAGCTTGTGTTATGAGAACCATATGACTAATAAATTACTTAAATACAGCTACATATTTTATTGTAAATACATACATATTATACATAAAAACACCCAAACCAGAGACAAATATCTCCAAATAATGCAAACATTTATCTCGCGACGGAAATCGAACCCGCCACCTTCTGCGTCTCAGGCGGACCTTCGCCCACTGCGCCACAGAGGCCGTCAATAAATTATTGATAGGTACATGAATTGATTGGTAGAGGCCTACTTTTTATTTCATACATAAGGTACCTATTTGGGGTTCTGCGTAAAATAACCATTGTCAAGTAAGCAAGTACACGCAAATGTAGTTGCAGGCGGAAGCTAGTATCAAATAAATGTAAATGTTCCAACTGAAATGTTTACCAAACTCGCTTGAAATGCATTTTGCGAGAGCGCCTCGCCGGTATTATGAATTCCAAATGATTGTCTCAGTTTCATATTTTAAATAAGTAGCTGATTATAAAGATTTCTAAAAGGAAATTCGAGTTGGTCTTGTGAAGTTTTAAAGTGGTCTACTGATAAACGCCACCTGAGAAACGATGGACTTATTCTGTAAAGATTTCATTTTCATTGTACAAATAATAACAATGCTGGACAAATCACACAGCATCATGTAGCCACAAACTAAGCAGAGCTTTTATTATGGGAACCACGTGATTGATATATTACATATATAGTTTTTTTTGTAAATACATACATATACATATCATGCATAGAAAACACCCAGACCCGTGACAAATATCTGCAGAACATGCAAACATTTGTCCCGCAGTGGGAATCGATCCCGCAATTTTCTGCTTCTCAGGCCGACCTTCGCCCACTGCGCCACAGAGGTCTTCGAAATAAACAGCATAGCGTAGGCCGCCGGCACTGCTAAAATCTCTAGACCGCCGACGGACAGCAGCGTCGGTGGTGCCAGAAGCTGTGCCCTGCGATCCCTAACCCGCATGCCTTTGGGGTGTGGGCATACATGTTCACCACCAGGATTTTTTTCAGGGAGGTCCATCTGCATCTACACATTATACCTAACTACTCTATTCCCGCGCCAAACTCGTCTTCTATGCCTCTCGAAGGGGGCTCTCTAAAGGGCCAACCCACGTTGGCCCCCTTTCGACACGTTGGCCTTTTGCCTTAAATTTGTTATTAGTGACATTAGAACTTTGCTGTACGGTGGGCCAAGAAATTGGTTTACCACCCTACGGTTGAAGTTCATGTGCACGTCATAAAACAACAAGGTTCATTTTCCCTTGCAATTATTCTGACAGCTACTAATGCTCTCTTTATAATTTTGTAAAAATGCAAAAATGCATCGTTCGTTTACAATCACATAATAAAAAAATACTTACATAGAGCATTTTCTTACCTAACAAGAGGGTACAAGTGCACCCCCTTGCACCCTGCTGCCGGCGCCCATGTGGGCCGCAACAAGCTGCTCTTACATCATAATAATAAATATATAAATAATCCGGGACGTTATCACACAGCATCATGTAGCCCCAAACTAAGCAGAGCTTGTATTATGGGAACCACATGATTGATATACTACATAGATACATTTTTTTTTGTAAATATATACATATCATACATAGAAAACACCCAGACCCGAGACAAATATCTGCAGAACATGCAAACATTTGTCCCGCAGCGGGAATCGAACCCGCAACCTTCTGCGTCACAGGCGGACCTTCGCCCACTGCGCCACAGAGGTCGTCGTCATACAAATAACAATAGCAATATAATCAAAACCACTAAAATCCATCATGGTTTTGAAAAAAACATGACAACAAACAATGACTACTTCCTATAAAGCCGGTGGCCCGTGTCTGCCAGCTTTGGCATAAAAAAAGACACGAAAACAACAAAAAGATGGAAGTTTTCGATGCTCGTTGATCTTACCTAAAAAAAATTATAAATCTTCCAAACAAATATGTACAAATAGGTCCATATTCAACTTCATCCTCATCATCATCAGCCAATAGCAGTCCACTGCTGGGCATATGCAATAGGCCTCCCCCAATGAGCGCCATTGCGCCGTCCTGAGCTCGACTCCATCAATCCAGCTTATACCTTTCGCAGATCGTCGCTCCACCTGGCTGGAGACGTCCTACACTACATTTGCCGAGCCGCGGTCTCCACTTAGGAACTCGTTTATCCCAATGGTTATTGATTCTTATTTTAGTATTAACTTAGTAATGAGTAAACGAAATTGTTGTTTTTAGAATTTATTTATTTATTTTAGAAAAGAATAGTGTTATGATATGATTATACAAAAAATATGAACCTTGGTTATTAATTTATAGCTAATAATAGGTTTCTTCATTTATATCAAATATTTATCAATAGGTAGGAATCCCTCGTTAGCGGATCATCTAGCCTTTGAAGAGAAATGCCTTGCACAAAATGCTTGCCAGATAAGTTAAATGCATTAATATCATATTGCCTAAGATTTTAAACACCTAAGACGCAAAATGGATAATCCAATAATCCACACGGTAAAGCGTTTTAGATGACCTGCATGATGAATTCCTACCTATTGTTATATGGTTCCCATCACGTACAACTATCAAATACAAACATAGTACCTATTGCATATACGACGTAGTGGTATATTACCATATAATTTAAATTTAGTCTGAGAATAAAATAAGGAATATACAGAATCAGAGTGCAGATGCTTTTATCTCGGTCCTGGCCCAAATCCCCGACTGCACTGGCTCTAGTCCGACTAAACCGTTATCACTTTAAAACTATTACTTACACGTTATAGCCGGATGTACGAGCGGGGTCGACGAAGTTTGTCTAGCCCGTGATATATGGACGCACGAACTGTTTGGTTGTACGCGAGAGGTTTGTACTGTTTTTAACCGACTTTATGAAATGAGGAGGTTCTTTGTTCAACACCACCAGCCTATTCAGTCCATATGCCCATAATCACAGCACAGCAGGGCACAGCTTCTCGCACTGCCGACGCTGCTGCCCATCGGCAGCCAGGGAATTCAGTTATGCTGGGGTTGGGCTGTGCTATGCCGCAATCAGCCGGCCGCCAGAGCCCCGTTTGTTAATTAGCAGGTTGGTGAGATTGGTTTGGGTTCCGGAGATGGGGGGTGGAACCCCTTACACCTTACTTTGATCGACTGTATGTATTTCTTTGAAGATATAAAGTTTGCTGGCTGACCCATTTGCAACTTTGTTTGCGTGTTTTTTTTCCTGTTAACCGACGTAACAAGAGTCTGGTAAAAATAGCTTGCTACTTACTCTACGGCGATCAAAAATATTTTATATCGTAAACGTAACGAACAATTTTAGCCAATGACAAAACGTCTGATTCAACGCTTTCTCATTGGCCAATCGCTTCAACGATTTTATGTAAAAGATACGAATAATTTATGGCTAGTCTTCGTAATCGAGCCTGTTGTTTCCCATCACTCCACTTCTCTGGGTCAGAAACATCGATATGTACTGTTACTAGTCAACAAGGAACAAGTTGGTAAAAATGTTTTCTGTTTGCAGGGGCCAGCGGCGCAACAGTGCTGACAGGCTGTCACGTCCGTCGCAGGCTCCGTCGTGGCAAGGAGTTTTAAAAGTGTGGCGGCGAGGTCAACGCCGCTTTTATAAAACACTGCTAGAGTTTTGTTTGTAGTCAAGTGTTTACTTGACTAAAGTTTGTATGAAGGTTACCTGAACGATGATTTTTTAGGTTTCCGTAAAAAGGGTAAGAACGGAACCCTATTACTAAGACCCCACTGTTTGTCTGTCTGTCTGTCTCTCACCAGGCTGTATCTCATGAATTGTTTGTGATAGCTAGATAGTTTTAATTTTCACAGAATAATGTTTTTCGTTTGCTGCTATAACAACAAATACTAAAAACAGATTAAAATAAATATATAAGTGGGGCTCCCACTCCCAATACAACGGAACGGGACCCTACGTGCGCGAGTGCGACTCGCACTTGACCGGTTTTATTTTGTTTCTAGACATTGTAGGGAAATGAAATATATCTCATGTCCTACTCATGTAGATTTAGTTCCCTGGCATCACTTGGCAGGATCCCCCTGAAAAGCTAGTAAAATGTGTTCATCAAAAATTAAACCATCACATTCACCAACAACGTTAAAGGTAGTTTATGTATAGTCCACTGCAAAATGTCCCTCGTGTTCGCCCTCTAGGATTTCTTAACGTACTCTATTAAAAGACAACAGAGTTCGGCAAGATATACAAAATTAGTTTATAACCTACTAATACTTATTAGGTATTTATAAACACATTAATAACAGTCATGTGGTTCCCCTACTATAAGCTCTGCTTAGTTTGGGGCTAGATGACTATTGTGTTATAATAAGTATTATGTATATACTTACTTAGATTTTCTTATATTTAGTTACATTACCACTTAATGACATTCTTGGAAAATCGGATAGATTAGTCTCCTTGAGACATGCTAAAGTAAAGACAGGATCAATTTCCTTCCTTCAGTGGAGCTGAGCTCACGTTAATTACAAGTATATTGTTAATAACGTAGCTTAAATGCAAAATTATACACTGTTACTAACTAACGAGTAGTTTTATACGTTGTTAGAGAACCAGTAAATAGCTTATCTATTGGATAAATTAAAAAATGTATGATATTATAAACGCGGTATATTTTCAAATGATCTAACAGACAATCTGCCTCTGGTTAGTTAAGTTTTATAATGCATCCGTTTAGACTTCTATTTCTGCTCTTAAAAAATAGTTGATTTGACTATATGGTACTTATTGTTTTATGTGCCGATTTCAATTACACAGCGCCGGATACCCAGCATCATTATCTGCCACCCGGACGTATCCTTATAATCTGCCGGATCCGCCGGGTACCGGATCCAAACCGGGTACCCGGCACCTCTCCACTTTTAAATACCTGTATCTGAAAAGAGAATTTTGTCTCTGAGCCAACCTCTTTGTTTTTCGACACAGACAAAGCTTACAGGAAAGCTCTGAAACAAAGCGCGAAAGTTTTCGCCTAAATAGAAAAGTTTCGGTTGGATAGGTGCTGCTCGGAATATTGGAATATTGGCGTAGTCATGATCTGAGCAGTGCCCGTGGCAGACGCAACAAACCTTAACTACCTACTACCTACTAGACTATTATCGACAGACTGTTACTTTTTACGTAACTAGTTTGTGAAAGTATGTATGTAAAAGATTACAGTTTTGTTCGAAGTTGTTGGGTTCAAAATACTTTGTGTTTGTGCAAACATAATGAAATAAGTTCTTGAGTGGAGACCGCGGCGCAGCACATAGTGTACGATTCCCTCCGGCCAGGTGGACTGACGATTTTCTGCTGTTAGAAGCTGTATGTGCCGAGCTCAGAACAGGGCGCAATGACGCGCAGGGCGCAGCCTTTCGTAAATTGATACTCCACCTGGCCGTACCAATAATGTATTCTTTTGAGACATATATTACCGAATACATAGGTTACGGGTACCGCTTACCATCAGGAGGACCGTATGCCTGTTTGCTAACTTAGTAGTATTAAAAAAAATAGAATACATAGAAAATTGCAATTAAAGAGGTACCTAAATACATATTGTAATGGTAAGATGCGGTGATGACCACTGATGGCCGAGGTAGGGCATACCTGGATGAGAAAAAGCAGGTTAGAGGAGGAGGACGAAAAACTGAGGGAAGCAGTAGAGGGTGATTCCAGGCTGAGTTGATGAAGCTGAAGTGATTTCATGTTATTCTTACACACGGTCGTCAGATCTCTCAGCTCTGCTCGACACTGTATCAGGACTGTCTCGGCTGTATCTTCTGTACTGTATGGATACCAGTGACTGATAAACGTACCCACATAAAACTAATAACCTACATTCCAGAATCAACCTGTATATGACTTACAGATAAGACTTTACTTTGCATGATTTCACTAACTGACCGGCAGTATATGATATAGTGCCTACATTAGGTAAACATGATGTTCTTTCTTCTCATATTATTTTTTCATGAAGAATTATAATAGTTAAGCAGCAATTTGTTTATTCTATCAATTATGTAGTTATTTGAAGAATTACTTTTATTACATATTAGATAAACCTAATTAGCTTTCTTAGATGTAATTATCCACTTAAGTAAATGTTTCACTATATAAAGTAAATAAATAAATAAACATTTATTTATTTAAGTTTGTCTTGGGCGGCCATTGAGCCCGCGATCTGTAGCGCAGAAGGCAGAGTAACGACTGGTGTTTTTACCACGGTTGGGGTTAGGTTATAGTATGTATGAGGCTAGCCAATAAATTAAATAATACTCTTATGTTTTATGCACCAACATTTTTTTTTCGGGGTTAAAAGAACTAAAATAAATGTATAATTTTACGACTATATCACGCCATTCGGCAAGTGTCGACGGCGTGTATCTAAAGGGAACAGGAATGCGTCGAAAATGGTAATTCTTTTATTTTACGATAGATTTATTCAAGGGTAGGAGTTTATTACCATTCCTTTAACAAGTCGGCTGATCGAATGGTTCACCTAAGCCTTGCTTACACTACAGGACATGTAACAGGATTATGTCGAAACGTCTTTGGATATCGTAAACGTCGTGCGGTATTTTAAATCGCCACTTAAATGCCAAGTTGCGCGATGTCGTCAACCATGTACCCAACTGTACTGTACCACACAATAATGAATGGTAGGTTCTAATGATTGCACTCTTATAGCACCAAGTCATACAACTAGAACACATGCATCGACCTGACAGACAGAACTTCACTGCTGTCATCATCATAATCACTCGTGCAGACTTAGTCCTCTGCTGGATAACAGGCCTCCTGAAGTTTGTGCCATCTGCCACGATCTTTTACTATAGTCGTTACCACGAACGTCTGGCGACGAGCACCACGTCAAAGACCAATCTCGCTACTGGTCATAAAGTAGCTACATTTATTGCCAGCAACTGTAAAAGTCGGGCGACATCGCGCACTATCGGGCAACAATAACCCTATGATTTTGTCCTAGTGTTAATACTACAGCTAGCCTTGTATATTACTGCATATGAAGTAAGCACTTGGAATCGTTTAATCTGATGAGGCTTACGGGGAATTAAGAAAGGGTGGTTGGACCAAATTGGGGGAGAGCCACGGACGAAAGTGGGGGGAGCCGCGAAAGGGCGTACGATCGCTCGACAAACACAATTATCCTCACTTTATCACTGATCTACTTAAGTACAATCTTGGAAAGAATAAATTTACGCTAATGAGATTGTCGGCTTTGATGGATGATGAAAAGGTATTATTTTAGCCTTATTTTATTACCTTACATGTAAGCCTGTTAATACAAATCTAGGATTAAAAGCCGACAATTGCCCCGGCAACTCCATCTTGACAAAAAAAATGACTTTATACATGGCATGGATGTGATTGATGAATGAAAATTATAAAAACAAATAATCACCCACAACTCTGTAAATGTATATTGTAAAATGTGTCGCCTTTATATATAAGTAAAAAAAAGTAGATTCCTAGTCCAAAATGGATTAAGAAAAGTTGTGTTAGTCGATATTTCACCACCGTAGACTACAGTCATTTTAGAACCAGTTCATCCCAAGGTTGTCGGTTAGATTGCGGTAAACAATAAGACTGACACTGGACTCTCATTAATGTTATTGTCCTTTTCTATAATATGTTTATATTGGTAATGTACGTACAATAAAGATTATAATTATTATATCTTACAAAAAAGAAGATAATTTTGTTCAGGAAGGTGTACCGCAATGCCCGCGATGTTTAGAAATTAAGATACTCCTGGCAATAAAACCCTTTGAGGTCACTCAATGACCACAATTGACACTGAACAATGAATCTCGGACTGTCTCGGGGGAAATCAAAGGCGCAAGATGAACCCACCATAAGCTTTCACGGCAACAATAAAACTGAAAGTACTGCAATATTAAAACTTCTGTACATTTATTTTATGTAAATAGCAGATCTTGACAAAGCAACACTCTGCCCGGTCACTACTTGGAAAGTGGCCGTTGTCTTTTAGTTCGAGTGCAAACCAAAGAGGTTTTTTTCTTTTCGTGCAAACATGTTGAAGGCCTTCGGGTGGGCTAATAAACTTAACGTTACGTTATCGATACTTATTGGCCTAATTTGTCGTTACGCATAGGATACATGGTAAGGTTTGAATATTCGTGATGGCCCAGCTTATTAGATTCAATAGTTTCGGTAGGAGCGACAAACATGTTACCCTTTCACTCTTCACAAACTTTATAAAATTATTAGGAAAGATACAATAATAACCTGATATGAGTTATTTAGCCTTTTACAAGCCCTTCGCAACATAAAGTTCTTAGGCCAGTCAAAGGCCTCCAACAGGGCTTGATGGCTAAAACAGCAGACCGGTTGCTACTACAGGTACCTGCAGCTTATGGTGCCAAGAAACAGGGACCGTACCGAACCAGCAAAGAGATGCCTTCGGAAGCATCCACCATCCACATCAGCCTATATCAGTCCACTGCTGGACATAGGCCTCCCCTAATAAAGGGGGATATACCCATAATCTCCACGCTGGGCATGCGGTTTGGGGATCGCAGGGCACAGCTTCTCGCACCACCGACGCTGCTGCCGGCCAGGACCGGAAGCATGGATACACTTTAATCTAAACGTGAGCGGTCGGGCTCTTATATGATCCAATAACAACAGAAATAAGCCACGCCATGGCCGCTAGAATAACCAGAGGCAGATTCGAGTGGCCTAAAATAAAAACTCAGCAGACATTGACGTACTATTTTGTCAGCAGACAACACCATAGTTGGTCTTTTGTCTTTCGTCTTTCATATTAAGAGAAGAGTCTGTGGCAAGTTTTTACAATAAACAGCGACACAGCGATGAAACAAAACACCTTATATATAAAAATCACACAGGCCAACCTCTTTTGAGTCAGTCATCGAACGAACCCCATTAAGATCGAGAGTTTGCACCATTGGGTGCGAATAAAGGGAGAAACGGGTTCGATTTAGTTGTATGCGTGTGGTTGGGTCTTAGCGGGATTAGGGAGCCTTCAAACGCGGAATGTTTAGTGAAATAGGCCCTTCAAGCCCTTTAGGGAGGGATTCGGGAGGCTCGCCGCCAGCTGAGGTCGGTATGCCAAATCTTCTTTGACACCAGACTGAGGATTCTCTTTACGACGGCCGCGTCAAAAATTATACCGATATTATCCTACTTCAACATTATAAAGGCAAAAGGTTGAATGTGAAAATATATTTTTATTGTTCAATTGAGCAGATATTTTGCTATCAGTTTTATGGAATGATATGGGCTTCTTACTTAGGGCGCGGGTGGAAACTATTCATCGTGGGTATTTATTATACATCGATGTTGTCAAACTATTAAATTATATGGTGGGGGAACCTTTTTTATTCATATTAGGGAAATATTTTTATTCATCTAGAACGATGACGGTCGAGTAATTTTTATTTTTTAGGTTTTTTATGATTGACTAGCTGACCCGCTCGCAACTTCGTTTGCGTTTATACTCTTTTTTACGTATGTCCTTTCATGTGAAATGTTTCCCTAGCCCGGTAATTTGACACGGAACCCTAAATATGAATGGTATAAAAAGTACATACATATTACTACATCACTAACCCCGTGATGTAGTAATATGTAGGTACCTGTTCCCGTTCCCGCTCTCACTCCTTCTTTCGTTCCTGTTTCCGTTGGCAACCCATCGCCAAGCTAACAGCCGGTATAGGTATGATGAATTTTTATATGCCTAACTCTTGATTATGATTGGTTACCCATGCAAGCTTTCATCACACAAATCACCCTCTTTAAGTTTCATTTTCGCTACAAAAAGCAGCAAGTCCTCCAAGGTCCCACCCATGGTTCAGCGTTTAAGGTGTTTTAATTATCGTTATAGTCTCTGTGAAAAATATCAATTCTTCAAATGTAAAAAAAAACTTGCTACCTCCGTGGTCTTCAAATATCTAAGAACAAATGAATAAAATTGAAATTTCGAATTCTAATCCGATTTAAATATTATTTTTTATTTGATATTCCAATTTTAAAGAGTATCGCATTGCACCAAGCTTTTAAGGCTCCCCCACACAGGTGTGTTATTATCGGCGATAATATCGCATGCGTTATTGCGATAATGCGTCCCAATTCCTTGCACATAATTGCGTTATCGCAGCAGTATGTAACTTTTTAGCCGTCCTAATACATAATGTACTAAAATTCTACAGATCTCACGCTACGCGCATCTATCAAAGGCAATGAAAATGTAATTTAGAAATAAAGCACACGATAATATTTGACTATAATGTACTGACGAAAAAGTGAACGGAGCGCAGAGTGGCTTTGCGCGTACAGGCCCTTCTACTGCCTACAGTTTTTGTCCGTCTGCCTCCTAATATGGCTCAAGCTGTAGCTTAATTCAATCTCGAGATATTATTTTTTCCGTTTCTTGAAAAGCGAGCTCAAAAAAAGTAATTGGGAAATTCTCGATCCAGAAAATGGTTGAATTTTGACAAATTTTGGAAAATCTCATAAAGTTACCACTCGATTTTGGAAATTCAAGCCTTGCACTTTGAAGCTGACGCAAATATTGACATAATTATGACCGTTCACATTCACCTACACATCTTTTTTTAATGCATGTGACGAATTTTCTTTCACTGTATGGAGTTTAAAAAATGTGACGTATTTACTTTGTTGCAAATGTACAACAACCCCTCTCATATCTATGAAACTACAGGCAAATGTCAGAATTTCATGAATCGGGGCACTATACTCGATCAGAAAAACTTAAATCTATATATATAAAAGAGAACTATCCTCACTCACTCACTGACACACTCATCACAAAATCTCAGAAACCACAGGGTCTAGAGATCTGAAATTTGGCACAAGTATTCTTTGTAGGGTGTAGACGCTCACTAAGAAACGATTTTGGGAAATTCAACCCCTAAGAGGGTGAAAAGGGGTAAACATGTTTATATGAAAAATCATATTCCTTGAACTTAGAAACTTTAAACATGGGACATGTAATATTCCATACAATCAATGAAGATTGGTGTCATTGAAAATTTGAAATAGTCCTCGAGGGGGTTGCAATGGGGTGGTAAAGTTTGTATGGGAAAATCTTAACGCGTGGTGTGATTTTCTTGAAACTTCGTCAGAACACTTTGAATATTAAATAATGAAAGACCGCATACCAGGTTTTTGAAAAAAATACCCTAATGGAGGGTAATAAAAAATACCCTAATGGAGGCTCCTACGCACCTGTGTGTAGGAGCCTTTATGTGAGAACAACGTTATTTGAATAAATTTCAAATGAGTTTTCAAACACGACATTGTCAAAATAAAATGGCATAACATGTGTCACTAAGGAGTATTGATATCAACTTCGATGCCAATCACCCCCAAAATAACTTTCTACCCCTTTTTAACCCCGTTAGGCGTTAGTTTCAATAAAATACGAAACACATCTTCCATCGATTCTGTTAAAGAATGTTTATGCAAAATTTGATGTAGATTGGACCAAGAAATCACTTTGTTCCATACAAACTTTGCCACCGTTTTTCATCCCCTTGGGGGGTGGAATTCCGGAAAATCGTTTCTTATCGGATGCCTACGTCATACAAAGAACAGGCCCTCCAAGTTTCAGGTTTCTACGATCAGCGGTTTAGGCTGTACGTTGATCCATCAGTCATTCTAGACAAAGGATTTTATATGTATAGATTTCCCTCCATTAAGGTATTTTTTTCAAAAACCTGGTATGCAGTCTTTTATTATTTAATATTCAAAATGTTCTGACGAAGTTTCAAGAAAATAACACCACGCGTTAAGATTTTCCCATACAAACTTTACCACCCCATTGCGACCCGCTCGAGGACTATTTCAAATTTTGAATAACACCAGTCTTCATTGATTGTATGGAATAAATACATGTTCCAGGTTTCAAGTTTCTAACTTCAAGGAATACGATTTTTCATACAAACATATTTACCCCTTTTCACCCTTTTAGGGGTTGAATTTCCAAAAACCGTTTCTTAGTGAGCGCTCACACTCTCTAAAGACTACCTGTACCAAATTTCTAACCTCTAGGCCCTGTAGTTTCTGAGATTTCGTGATGAGTGTGTCAGTGAGTGAGTGAGGATAGTTCTCTTTTATATATATAGATAATGTTTATTACTATTGGAATTTGAACTAATATGCGTGAGTAATAAGAACACAATGACATTAGCCAGGTACTTAGGCGCTAACAAAGGCGCGTATGAAATATTGTATGGCTATGCGTAATAATTGATTGCTTTATTTTATAGTTATTATAGTTTAAATAGCGAAATTTATACATACTTACAAATATCATTAATATCGTCAGCCTATATTGCAGTCAACTGCTAGACATAGGCCTATCCTAATGAGCGCCATTTCCTCATCTCTTTGATTGTTTTATGCGCCCTGTCCTCATCTCTTTGTTTTTTTTATTTTACTTAGGTTGGATAAACAGCGCATTTATATATAATTACAAACATACTTTCATAGATAACTTGTTGCAATAATGCTTCCAATTAAATGTTGTACGTCCTTTGTATTTTACACTGGTTTCCGTGCATGGCTTTGTGCGCGTGGAATATCCAACCAAAAAGTTTCCTTGTTAATCCTAGTTTAGAACTACGTGTACGTTCAGAAAGACAATACCTATTCATATTTCACACTGTCGCCTTCTTAACCTGCCGGTTTTTAAGGGGACGTCAAACATTTCGTAGATTTGATTAGGTCTGTCCTTTATAATTATGTTTACCCAAGTGCACCAAAAGGTGGGTAGGTAATGTTTTACGAGCGTGTATGTATGTGACTATGTATGTGCTTTACTTTGGCACGCCTTACAGCCCAAATCGCTGGACGGATAATGAGATGGCGTTATATTCATTGTTGTTTAAGTAAGCGTAGCGTGGGGTGCCCCCTGGCCAGATGGAGTGACGATCTGCGTAATGTAGCTGGCAGACAGTGGATGACAAGAGCCGAGGATCGGGCGCAGTGTCATATCGTGGGAGAGACCGATGTCCAGAGTTTTCGAATTGTGCAACTCGAACAAGGCCCTCAGCAGTGGACTGCTATTGGTTGATGATGATGATGGTGTTTTCATCCAAATTGTAGTAGTGATAAAGACTATATACATTTCACAATGGCGCCCGCAAATTTAAAAAAAAGGCGGTGTATGTTTTTTTTTCTTACCCTAGCAATATGGATATCAAATAAAAGATCGTAAAAATACTATTACACAAATAAATATATTTATATCATGTCACTTATGTATTACTGTTTTAACAACAATTTACAATTATAACTAATAATTGTGACTATAACTATGGTGTCCTCCTCTATCCGATTTATTATTGTTGTGCCCAACAGGGTATAGTGATCATAATAAAAAGCTGTTAACACGTGTTTACATTATGGAACGCAATACCACAGGCAATACGTGATTGAGTATAAAACTAAAAAGGGTAACTCGTATCTATCGTAGATAATATTGAGTCTATATTTCATTTAATCAATTTAAAGTAGATATTATTATAGATTCAAAATAATTATTTTATTGAATTTTTGAATTTGTCATCGAGACCACAGACCACTCTAATGATTCCCAAAATGTTGGGTCAATCATGTATTTTGACCACTCGTTAAACTAAGTGCAGGAGCAGTAGAACTTGGTGCGATATGCTAACAAGCTAAAGCACAGTTTTGTTTGTCCAAACAAACCTGATCACATACTAATGGCCGCAGAAGGCAATTGGACAAATGTACGCTTGATAGTGAAGTGTAAACTAATCAATCTAATGTGATAGTTTGGCAATCACTACCTACGAGATATATTATTTATACGCTATTTTCAATTAACAAATGGCTCAGCTAACCATATGAGGGTATTATCACTATAAGTTTAACAAGTTATGTGGCGAAAATACCGCCCATTGCACTTTCATTAATGTTGTCCGTTTTGTTCTATAAATATTTAAGTTGATTTGTGTACATAAAGAGTTACTTTTTTATTTAGCTTGAAACAACCTGGTGGTAGAGCACAGTGAAACCAAGACAAATAAAAAAATGTAGTATGAAAAAAACATTATGACCGGAGAAAACAATGTTTAAACATTTCAAAACTGTACGGGCGGACTGCTTGCTGCATGCATACATTGCTGGTTTTTTTAATTTATTTGTTTTTTTGCTTATTTAAATAAGGTATTTGGGTAGATATGATGTTTTTATGTTGTACTATGTGTATGCAACTAGAAAAATAATTAAGAAATCGTATTTAGTTAAAAAAAAAGCTTTTATTCGCTATATATGTTCAGAATCATGGTCTGATTGCAGCCTCTCAGTTTTCAATAGTATTCTTTTTACACCCTGTATATATACTCGTCACATCATTACAGCTTTTCCAAAGCAATATTATAAGTAGTATATCATATTATATGTATACAGTTTTAAAAAGGGATATTTTTTTGACAACCTCTTTGGCGCAGCGGGCGAAGATATGCCTGAGACGCAGGTTGCGGGCTTAATTCCCGCCACGAGGCAAGTTTGTATGCTCTGCAAATATTTGACTCAGGTCAGCCTCTAAGTGTTTTCTGTCTATTGTATAGTACGAGTGTATAGTCATGTTGTTTCCATAATAGCTCTGCTTCGTTTGGGGCTTCATGATGTTGAGTGATTACACTAGACACTAGGGTTCTCTAAAAATGTCAATAGATAAATATGTGTGACCATGTGGTTTGGTTCCTTTAAAAAAAATTGATTGTACAACAATGCTGTTGACAGGTGTATTTTGAAAGCTTGCTGTTCACTTATCTCAATGTTGACATGAGTGTGGGTTAGTCCCGGTTCGCGAATAGGGGGCGAATTATAAACACATAATACTTTTAAAAAAATGACACGACCATTTCATGATTAAATAAAATCGTCCAAGTGTGAGTCGGACTCGTGCACGAAGGGTTCTGTACCGTTGTATGGGAGGTATAGTATTTGTTGCTATAGTAGCAGCAGAAATAGAAATTTCAACTGTCCAGCTAACACGGTTCATGAAATACAGCCTGGTGACAGACAGATAGACAGATAGACAGACAGACAGTGGAGTCTGAGTAAAAGGGTCCCGTTTGGGTACGGAACCCTAAAATGGTTCCCCTTTGTTTTATATTTTGAGCAATAACCGAGACGAACCAAAAAATAAAATAATTATATAAATTATGACAAACATGAATGAAGTCAATAATTTCATAGCGTTGAAATCTTGCATGAGTTTCACTGGCTTTTGTTGGAAATGTAATGAAAATCATTTAATAAATTGCACATCGGCGTATTTCATGAGGAAAAATACAGAACATTTATTAACTTCTGTGTAGCTTAAGCAAGGTGTACCAAAACATGTACCCGAAAATGTGGTCTTTATTCAATCGCTCAATTCACTCAATCATTCAGCACTGCTAGAGGCTCGATCATGAAGAAAAGCAAAAAAAGTGTTCGTATCTTAAGTAAACATACAATTTTGGCGAATGAGAAAGCGTAAATTAAAAATAATGTTTTGTCATTTGCCATTTCTTCCTTGCCTTGCCTAAAAAAGGACAGGAACTCTCCAGCGAAATGTGCGCTTTGCGAAGGAGAACACCCAGCTAACTATAAAGGATGTGACGTGTACCGGAAAATACTCCAGAGGAGATTAAAATCACAAACAAAGCGAACTGGTCATCAAATTTATGCCAACACATCAGGTAATAACCTACAGACCAAAGAAGCTTTCTAGCTTCTTTGGTCTGTAGGTTATTACCTGATGAGTCGTGTTGGATTCTTCCAACACGACTTACGCAAGCCTCACCATCAGCCACGAGACAAGCGGCTGTACTCAGAGGTTATGCACGAATCGGCGAAAAATATGCTTCCAACTAATGATGCACCAACACTAATTACCAATAAAGTTGTAAGAAAATCTGCTGAAAATAACTCCACCAAACGTGGCCCAATCCAGAACAACATAAGTCTGCACCCCTTTAAAACAACTGACCGACCACCACAAGAACTGCATTCACCCAAAGAGATATCATACAACCGATCCAACCAAAAACCGAAGTTGGTCTATGAGTACCCTAACTTCAACCGCCACCCAAGCCATAAAAATTCTTACTCTAGTGTAATGTATGAAAGCCAACAAGATATACTTACAAATAATATCGTTAACAACCAACAAAGCAACTCCTCGTTCGAAGTGCTAGAAAAAATAATACTAAAACCAACAGAAAAGATAGACATACTCCTACAATACATAAGTACCCTGATGGGCCTTATAACTACTCTCGTCACCAAGCTTTCATAATGTATCTACACAATTCCATTAAATTAGCAACGTGGAATGTCAATGGAGCTCTCTCCAGTGCTCATGAGATAGAATATCTGATCAAGGCAAACAATATAGACGTAATTCTATTATCTGAACCCCACATGACCGGTGAAAAACCTCTGAATATAGCTGGATACTCAGTCTATGTCACTCCTCACCCAAATGGGAAAAGCCAAGGCGGGGCTGCCGTCATAATAAACAAGAAGATACGTCACTTCTTACGGGAAAGTTTCTCTACTCCATACCTACAGGCCTCAACAGTAACAGTCCAAGATAAACTTGGATGTATGGACCTTTCTGCAGTGTATTGCCCACCGAGACACAAAATAACAAAGGAAATGTTTGATGAATATTTTGACACACTAGGTCCCCGATTCATATCAGGCGGTGACTGGAATGCCAAAAACACTTACTGCGGTTCCAGGCTCACGCTACCTAGAGGACGAAATCTCAAGAAATCGGTAGACTCAAAAAATCTCCTCACCATTTCTACAGGTGAACCAACTTACTGGCCTTCAGATCGCAACAAAATCCCTGACTTGGTGGACTTCTTTGCAGTCAAGGGTCTAAGCCACCTTTATACAAAAGCAGAATCTAGCTTAGATGGATCATCCGACCACTCACCAGTGATTCTTACCGTGAGCACCAATGTGATAAATGTAAATAAACCAGAGAGCCTACACAATCACAGAACTGACTGGGATAGCTTTAGGCAACATCTTATAAACCATATTGATCTCAAAATACCCTTGAAATCCGGAAATGAAATCGAGGATGCATGTGTAGAGTTTACCAATCTTATTCAAGTAGCAGCATGGAATAGCACCCCAGAAATACCCCTGGCTTTTCCCTACAATGTGGATAATATCCATGATCTAATTCTTACAAAGATTGCTGAAAAAAGGAACCTTAGAGCGAAATGGCAGGACAGTCGTCTCGAAGCTGACAAGAGAGCATTCAACAAAGCTACTAAGGAGCTTAAAGAATACATTAAAGAACACGAAAACATAACATTCAATGACCACATGGAATCACTCTCACCACATGTTAAAGGCCACCACTCTCTATGGAAAGCCACTAAACAGTTTAAAAGACCCCAACAATCTAATCCCACAATCAGAATGGACAGCGACAAATGGGCACGAACCGACGAGGAAAAAGCAGAAACATTCGCATCCCACCTATCTGGCATATTCCAACCGAACGACAGTGACAAAGCTGATGAGCAGGAAGTTGACATCCTGCTAGAACAACCGTTCCAGCTAGACCAACCCCTGAGATTAGTCAGACCTGGCGAAGTATGGGCCCAGATAGAGAAGCTAGACTCCAAAAAAGCTCCTGGATTCGATCTAATTACACCCAAGATCCTTAAAGAACTGCCCAGAAAAGCTGTAGTCTTCCTGACTCTGTTGTTTAACGCCACTTATAGACTGTCATATTTCCCTCTTATCTGGAAAGTCTCCCAGATAATAATGATACACAAGCCAGGAAAACCGAATAAAGAAGTGACTTCCTACAGACCTATAAGTCTTCTACCGGTGCTCTCTAAACTCTGGGAGAAACTATTTGCCACCCGCTTGAAGAGTGTACTCTCATCCATACCCGACCACCAGTTCGGCTTTAGAGAAGGCCACTCTACCATCGAACAAGTGCACCGAGTATACTCAGTAATCAGAGAGTGTCTTGAACAAAAACAGTACTGCTCAGCTGCATTTCTCGACGTTCAACAAGCATTTGATAGAGTTTGGCATAAAGGATTGCTGTGCAAAGTCAAATCGCAGATTCCTCACAATTTCTATCCGATTATCAAATCCTACTTATCGGACAGAATTTTTCAAGTCAAGCACGGGGAATCAAAGTCATCCTTCTATGACATTAGAGCTGGCGTCCCGCAAGGTTCAGTTCTCGGCCTAATTCTGTATAACATCTACACAGCCGACCTCCCTCAATCCCTAGGCGCTGTGACCGCTACCTTCGCTGACAATACTAAATCCTGTCCTGCGACACATCTCCGAACCAGGCGACCAAATATTTGCAGGATCAACTGGATGACACAGAAAAGTGGCTCAAAAAATGGAGAATTCGCACCAGCGCCTCCAAATCGTCACATATCACCTTCGCACTACGTAAAGGCACCTGCCCCCCTGCCTACCTCAATGGCATAGAACTCCCCCATAAGAACTCCGTCAAATACCTTGGGTTTACTCTAGATAGACGCCTAACCTGGAAGGACCATGTCAAATCCAAACGCCTAGAACTGGATACTCGCTTCAAAAGTTTAATCTGCTGCTGCTTTGATCCAAGTCACGGCTCTCACTATGCAACAAGCGGCTAGTATATAACAGCATCCTAAAACCCATATAGACCTACGGGTTACAGATATTGAGCACTACCTGCAAATCCA
The DNA here is from genome assembly GCA_951804965.1 of Horisme vitalbata. Classification (NCBI taxonomy): domain Eukaryota; kingdom Metazoa; phylum Arthropoda; class Insecta; order Lepidoptera; family Geometridae; genus Horisme; species Horisme vitalbata. The sequence goes on from OX638089.1 coordinate 4,017,962, forward strand.
ACCGGGCTATTATCCAACGTTGCCAAAACAAGATCCTCCGTGTCATATCTAACTCACCGTGGTACACCACCAACAACGAAATCCACGAGTACATGGAAGTCCCAACTGTTGACGAAGAAATACAGATAAGAGGGAAAAATTACTTGGAACGCCTGAAACGTCACGCCAACCCGCTAGCAAGATCACTTATGGAAAATCCCTACAACACAAAGCGGTTAAAGAGACCACATGTCCTGGATAACCTGCTGCCAAGAGAAGGAGAAAGGACTGATGAGTCTGGATCCTAAACGCCACCACTATACCACTCATCCGCTTATAGTCCACCAACTGATCGCGGATATAAAATGGAACAAAAAAAAAAAAAAAAATTCTTCCTTAAACTTACGTTAAGCTTTGTCAGGTTGAATTGGTTAATTGTGATTGCCCGACGGAAAAGAATTCAGAGACAAACCCAAACACATCAATTCTCAAATTACCACATACCTTAAATTACAGTCAATTTGAACCGGTTGAATGATTAGTGACAATTGTGTTTTTTATTCAATCAAAAAGTCAAAAAGTTTTTTCTTAATATAACAAGTACATAAAACATAAGATCTCTTCTTTTAAATAGTAAGAGGAGTCTTCTCTGGGGTGACATAGTTTAAGTCACTTTTAATATAAAAATATATAATTATTGATCAACTATAGGATTTTGCACTATCCGCCCGAAAGTGGCTTCTCTAGTGAACTCCGCCAAAACGCATCGGAGCAGCAGTTTTCATATCGTCTGCTTTCTTAGATTTCCTGCCTTATTTTCGATATTTGTATGACGTGCTTTTGAGAAATGATAGCTAGCAATATCTGCCACTTTTTCCACAGTGCATGGCGCGCGATATCTTTTGTATAGTTGATCGAAGATTAATTCCAGAAATTTTCTGATTGGAAACCTTTTCTGGGACATTCTGTACCCAAATCAAAGGGGATGATGGCTATTGTGTCAGCTTGGACTCTGTCAGCGTATATGGGAATGTATAAGTCATTGTTTTTTTTTATTGTTTATATCGATAGCAATCCTCTACAACAACGACTCTAGCCTATTCAGTCCACTGCTGGAACACATTAAATCGTCATTGTTTTTAATTTACAATAATTCGTAACACAATCAAACAGAGAAGATATCTTTTTTATGTCTTTTTTATTATTGCTTTACTTATTAGATAGGAGTGATAAAAGTGAGTGGAAGAAAAAAAGCATGTTGTGCCGACCCCTCCTAGCGTGAGACAAGGGGGGGAAAAATGATGATATGTTACAATTGCTATTCTTATTTATTATTACATTGAGCCGGCTGATTGCGGCATAGCACAGCCTACATCGGCACATCTAAATCCCCTGGCCACCGACGGGCAGCAGCGTCGGTAGTGCGAGAAGCTGTGCCCTGCGATCCCCAACCCGCATGCCCAGCGTGGGGATTATGGGTATATCCCCCTTTATTAGGGGAGGCCTATGTCCAGCAGTGGACTGATATAGGCTGGTGTGGATGGGTGTTTTCTATATAATTAATTTACATTCTGAACGTAAAATTATTGCAAAGATTGTAAATTAAATAAATACTGTTTTTAAGGAAGTAGTTCCCCGAAAAATATTAATTAAAAACAGTTTATTTCATGTGTTGTCGCTTTCAATGCTTAAATTCGTTTAATTTTTTTAATGCGTTCGTTTTCTTTATTAAATATAATAACTTTTGCACAATGATGTCCACCAAAAAAATGTAAAATAAGACTTTTAAATTCAGAGAAAAATACTAAAATGTATGTATTGGGAAATCATTTTCCCAACGAAAACGAAAATTTGATATGTAAGGACCAATAATAAAATATTGAGTAACAGTATATCGATATAAATAGCGATATCGAGTTACAATATAATTAGTCATTTACCTTACAAGGAAACCAGTAACAATAACTTGATCTGTAACAAAAACAAACACATTTTTTGTATCTGTATTAATTTACGAGCGACCCGTTTGCAACTATTTTTACTTTGCTTTATTGTTTTCTAGTACTTTTATGGTTATTTTACGCGGAACCCTAAATAAGTAGGTATTGTACGAAATAAAAAGTAAGCAGCCACTTTACCAGTAAATTCATGTAAAATTACGCATTCTATTTTCTGACTGTTCACTGATAATTACATGCACGCCAAACACCCAAATATCCCCTTATTTATAACTAAATATCATTTTAGAATGCTCTATAAAGTAAGTTTGTTCCTGTGAATTCAAATAAAATTTTCTGATAAAGTAAGCTTTTTCCTGTCAAATCAAATCAAACTGTCTGATAAAGTAAGCTTGTCCCTGTCAAATGAAATCAAAATGTCTGATAGAGTAAGCTTTTCCCTATCAAATCAAATGAAATAGTCTGATAAAAAAAGCTTTTCCCTATCAAATCAAATCAAATTGTCTGTGTTTAACGTAAATAAAAAGAAGTGACGTGATATTTTAACGCCATTTTAGCTATCTGAGGTTTATGTTTTTTAACTGTTATGAATAGGACCGTTAATGTATAGGCATTTTTGACAACCTAGTTACATTATTGCAGAGGACCATTTTTTTCATCTTGGACGACGGTTTATTAGTTAATTTTTGTTTTATTTAATTTTCTAGTGATTTTCTGATTTATGTTGTTTATGTTTTTGGCATTTTAACCGATATACCTTAGTAATAGTGGTAATAGTATATAGTGAAATGGAATAAAAGAGGATTTGGACTGGAATCCTCTGAATAAAATTGTACTCGCGTCGTTTTTTTTAAAATAGCAGAAAACATGACCTGACTGAATACTCGACGACTGGACTTATAAACCGTACTATGTACGGCTACGTTGCTTCATATTTATACTTGATACTTGCGAAATTGTTGAAACTATCCCAGAAGCCATTGAACAAAGAAATGAATTGAAGTGAACTAGGTATATTATTTAATTATCATAGGGATCTCTCATTTTTGAAAATACAAGCTTTATAATGACGCTGACGACGCTAAGTGAAATTATTTTTACAATCGATAAATTCGTTTTGAGTTAATCCATTACAAGCAAAAAAATGAACACAAAAATCAACTCTTTGAATTCGTGTAGAAAATAAACCTAGATACGTTTATTTTCTGGGTCTGTAATAGAGAAAGGTCATATAAATGTCAATAAGTGAACGAGATGACGATCTCATCATCAGCCTATAGCAGTCCACTGCTGGACATAGGCCTCTCCCAATTCTCCCCTCCTAAAGACCGAATCACCATTGGCATATTAAAATACGCGAGAAAAACAAGAAAAAAGAGCGTGGCATGATGTTGACACTGCACCAAATTCAATAAAAATAAGCTATTTATAATCTCAAAATTCTCACAGAATGTATCAAACTAAATAAAATTCTGTCTTGAATTTGAAAAGCTAGTATGATTGTCCAATAAGTTGTATTAAAATTGACTGTTAAAATATTCATACTTTATCTACTAAAAAGAGTTTAGAGTCTTCTTTGGACAGTAAATCGTTCGAGAAGAGTTTAATCAATCGTGAATTGGTCTTTAGGTGGGGGAGGATTGGACTCTTCCAATTCTCTCTATTGGCCTATGTCCAGCAGTGGACTGCGATAGACTGATGATGAGATCCTGAAGTTGTCTAATAGTAGATTCCTATAATATACCGTATCCGATAAAAGTTCGTTTTCCCCTAAAAAACAGTCAAATTCTTGTCAGTCTTTCAAAGGATAACAAAGCGTCATTAATTACGGAATACTACTACTATTTCATATTGTCTACTATTTTATAAGAATCGGCCATTAGTCAATAAAATCAAAACAAAACGTTTCGTGACCAATAAAGTGAAAAAATCGGAAAAAAGATTGTTAAGCTGGGTACGAATAGCGCGTATATTGGTACGCGTAGTCGAGTTACGCGTGTCTTGGAACGCCCTGTCTGTACTTGCAACTACGCGTACACTTTTGGGAACGCGTGCCGGGCGACCTGGCTCGCAGCGCGATCTGTGGTCAGTCGGTTTCGGCTCGCATAGCGCTACGGATCGATTGACCTTGCGTTCAGGTTCGCGGTGGTCCACATTAACTATACGCGTATCCAATGTACGCGTGGATAGCGTACCCCGACTACGCGTATACAGGAACGTGCTATCCGTACCCAGCTTTAAGAAGATCTTTCTCGCCTCTGATCTGTGCCAAGTTTAGTGTTTGGAGCGTTAATTACAAGAACAACATAGCCGAGGCCGCATTTCCTAATGCCGTATTTCGGGAGAACCTCACGACTTCCAAGAGCAAACTATGGACGTAACAATTTAATGGGTAAAGATAAACAAAGCAAGTTTATTTCTTTCCCAGTTACGGTTTGGTTTAATTGTCCAGTAACCTTGCTGTTACAATTTGGTTGGGGGACCGTATTAAGATGACAGCTTTACTTTACTACTTTGCAAGTCAGTATATTATCGGTATAGTCAAACCGGGTTAAGCCCACGTTTTTACATGTTTTTGTAATTGTAGAGAAAGTGGCGGTGATTGAATCATTGTTTATATTTCTATGAAAGGAAATACTCTAATTGGAGCTCTAAAATGATAATTTAATTAAAAATAAGTGTAATTTACGGGCTGGGCAAAAAATTATCCGCTCATCGGAACTACTTTATAAATTTGGCAATTATTCTAAGGAATTTGTGGTCGTTTATACTACCTTTACAATATGTTTCAAGATAAGACTTCTAAATCTAAGGACTTGAGTAATTTATTTTAGTTTTTACTCGCCCGTGTCTTCAGTCACGTGAAAAAAATTATAATGTTTTTTTTTTATTTATTTATTGGAAAACCCACTCCTAAATATAATTTCCATAATATAAATTTTTAGTAACAGAAAGCCAATACAGGTCTTCACTACAATAGTAGTTAAAATGTGAACACAACACAAAAAACTTAAAATTACGCTGCTTCCTATGCTGTAATAATATAGGAAAGAAAACCATATAATATAAATGGAAAAAATTAAAAATAAAAACATGTTCAATTTTTTAAAAAAATTATATTTTTTTTGTAAATTCATACATAATATACCTAGATGGTTGACATTGGGACGAGAGATGCACAATGCGGATGAGAGTGCGTTAAATAACCATAATACAGTATGATAGGGCATATTGCGATCAATATTTATTATTAATTTACTAAGTATTCCGGCTTTAATAAGTAAAGTTTTTTGTTATAATTTCGATACTCCATTATCAAGAATATTTTTACATAATTCGTATTTTTATTCGCTAAGATTTATAATCGGGTCTGAAATGACCAGCCTTCTTTAAGCTAAACCCAGTCATTATATTTATTCGGCGTGAAGGAGGTAGGTACTAACAAAATTATTACATTTTATCTTTTTCAATTACGTTAAGCTTACGTTAATAGTCCTTACGTGGCTTATTTCGGTGTCTTAGCAGGCCATCTAGGTTAAGCAACACTCAGCCCGATCTTTACTTGGATAGGTGACCGTTTAGTGGCATTTATATTTGAGCGCTTCCGTGCTTCGGGAGGCTCTTTAACATGTTGGTCCCGGCTTTTTCAGTCGTTACGCCATGTAAGAGGCCTTCAGGCCGCTTAAAAACTCTGACATTAGAGTTGACTACGAGCTCATATAAAGAAAGAAGGCGACTATACATGTTGCCTGAAGGACTTACGTTCTGTACTACTACGTATTGTACGTTGTACGTGTGGTAGTGCGTTGTCATATGAATGAACGCTCTTTGTGGAAATCTCTTGTAGCAAATGTAGTCAAATCGTATAGCTACTTCAACAGGCAGATGATTCTGTACATTTCTACCAAAACAAACATTCATAATTAATCGGCTTGCATTCTTCAGAGTCTAGGCAGTCTAGGGCTAGGCCATGGTAAACTCAAATAATTTACAATAATGACGAGCAAGCCCCGCATTCGCATTGTTATATTAAGTACTAAGTATAACTCAACTCCAAGGTATGCAACCCGAAGCTACTTCTGCTTATTTGTACATTTTCAAGCAGATAAAAGACATAAGAGGCGCTCAATACTCTGTTACGTTTATAAAACAGTGCATTAAAATATCAGGCAAAGTAGGTTTGTGTACACAGACTAATTAGCCTGGTATTTTTAATAGTAGATAGGATTTTTCAGTGTTTATATAAAATTACATTTGTATAGTTAAAAAGTTTAATAAATTACCAAAGATATTATAGACTTTATTCATTCAAACTTAGGTTTCAGAAATGGTTATTGTTAAAGTGTTTTACTTGATCAATGTTTTTCTCAATTTGGTTTGTTATTTATGTTTTGTGGTTAGGACTAAGAGCTAAACGAATTATAATTAAGCATAGCAAATTTAGCCCAGCGTCGGTAGCAGCGTCAGCAGCAGCGTCGGTGGCGGATCGAGAAGCTGTGCTCAGCGATTCTTAACCTGGAGAATAATCTCCCATAAGGGCATATCCCCCTTTTAATTCGGGGAGACTTATGTCCAGCAGAGAAATGATTAAGGCTAATGGCGGTGGTATTTAGAAGGTGGACAGAAATTGATTTATTCAAAAATAAAAGAACGAAGCAAGAACATTTTGATATGTCATATTGTAAGCGTTTCTCAAAGGTCAATTAGAAAGCGTAGATTTGAAATAACACGTCTTTAGCCAATATTTTACGATACATATACGATACGACGTAAAATTTTGGCTGCGGCCTCAGTGACCATGTGTGTGCTGTGGTCTTTTACAGATCTCTCAAACACGACGCTTTGTCGTCGCGCTTAGTCGCGAGCGTCTGTCATATCTTGCTGTCGCGATTGTCGTCGTGTGTGCGGAGCTTTGAACAAAATGTATGAAAATTGTCCCCCGCTTGTCCCGCTTGTCGTAGCGTCTAATCGCTGATGTTTGTCGTCCAATGTGCGCAGGCTGTTAGATGCCAATGTTGATAATGAATGAAGCACTCTAAGCTATAAAAAAAGGATACATATATATGTATTTACAAAAAATAAATAAGTAAATTATCAATCTTGTGGTTCCCATAACACAAGCTCTGCTTAGTTTGAGGCTACATGATGCTGATAGTCCATCATTATTTGTTTATTTATTTAACTAGGTACACTGACATAAAGGCACTACTCGTACTATTGCCATAATTGTGAAGCTAAAAGGATAAAATTAAAGCACAAAGGGCAAATCTAATGAGAGCAAATCTTCACCACTTTCCTCCACCTTTCAGAGTAATTATTTTTTTCTGCTAATTTTTGCTCATTTTAACTTTTAAAGGCTATTTCTTTGCAGTTATTTCTTTGTAAGATCTCCCAGTAGTGTATACTTTGATTTTAAAACGAGAATGTTTATCTCTGATTTTAGATATGAGATTTTTTTAAATAGGCTTTACTGAAGAAGTTAGTAGCTACCAAAAATACTTAATAGTCAAAAATTATATTAAAAAGATTTTACTTTCGGCAAGCTTACTCACTCTCAACTGAAAAAAATAATGTTGATAATTATTTAGGTTCAATTTATTTCTTCCTTTATGTATTTTTAACGCTTTGAGTGCTAAATAACACATCGCCGTATGTACCTGCTGCAGGACGCGCTTCTTGAGCATGGCGCGTAGCATCATGTCCGAAGTACCATCAATCAACGTGTAGCTGTTTTATATTTTTAATAAAATTATAATTTAGGTGTTGAATTATAAATTAGAACTTTTGTGTACCTATTTTATAGCTGTCTCTTAAACATTGTACCTCTCTTTCCAAAACGAAGTTTAAAGATAGTCTAGGTTCACTTCAACACATTCTGTATACAATATAATAGATTTAAATGTAGACTATCTTTAGTTTTCGTTTTGGAATAAAACAGTGTAAGTTTTTGAAGCTGAAGAAACGGCTAAGTACTTTATAATAATCATTATACACAATGGGTTCCGTACGATTATTTGTACCATTAGCTCCCTTAATTTATTTGATTTTAATTTGATTATTTATTTTTGAAGCGATTATAGAAACTAAATATTCTGTGAATAATTTAAATATCTACCCGATTACGATATTAAAATCGAGCAAAAAAAGGTAAAAACGTTTTTATTTATTACGTCAGTTGTAATGAGAGCCCAAATTAAATAGTCATTTTAGTCATTTTTAGTATTTATTGTTATAGCGGTAACAGATATATATTTTTTGTGATTTCAACTGTCAAGCTATCTCAGTTCATGAGATACAGCCTGGTGACAGTCAGACAAACAGATGGACAGTGGAGTCATAGTAATAGGGTCTTCTTTTTAATCTTTGGGTCTCTACCCTAAAATAATAGGATCCTGTTTTTACCCTTTGCGTACGGAACCCTAAAAATAACTTTAAAAGTATATCTAGTAGTAAAACTGATAAAGCTTCTTGACGGTACTTAGTTCATATTAATTTAAATTAAGTAGGTAGTAACTAATGCAGACAAACCATTAATGCGCTTACCGACCCATTATGAGAAAACTTCGAGCAGACGAGAAGCCAGACTCGATTTATAGCTTTGATGCCCGTTCCGGACTAAGGATCGCCTTCCACTAAACACTTACAAGCGGTGTATGCGATGACAAATTACTTATTCTAAAAACCGGGGCAGTTGAAGTGATTATTGGTTGTTTGTCAGGTGAAAATCATCATCATCATCATCAGCCTAAACCAGTCTAATGCTGGACATAGGTCTACCCTATCGAGCGCCTTTGCCCCCCTGTTCTTATCCAGACATGTTTAAATATTGCATAATTCCTTACCTCACAATGATCGTGTTGGCGCATTTGTTCCATAAAATGCTTCATCGCTTGCTTCAAGTAAAATATTGGAAACGGGAAAATGATTATTCCACCATTAGAGCCAAAGCGTCGGAAGAGCAGTAGCGAGATGGATCGACGACATAGTACGCGTCGCTGGGCGAGCGTGGATACGACTAGCACAAGACCGTGGTGGATGGCACAAACTCCGGGAGGCCTATATCCAGCAGACGATAAAGTCGGGCTGTGGATGATGATGATGATGATGGCCACAAAGTTAGGATTCTCACTAACGCAGTTTCTTCGCTCCACTTTACTGGAAAGCATCCTTGTATATGCCTTGAATCGGTAAGGTCGGCCAAATAATGTGTTAAAACTATGTTCACTTGTGTTGGCCCGACTCCTCTACTAGGAGTAGTCTAATGAACTTCGTCTTCAAGTTGGGCAAGTCCAGTTATACTGATAATTAAGTTCAACACACATTCCTTGTCGTAATGAACTTCTATAATGAGAAGAAAGTTCAAGGCGTTTGTTAGGTACAGAAAAGTTAGAAAATTTTAAAGATGTTGGTACTCTTATGTTTGTTTAGGTATTCTTTTAAAACTTATTAGTCAAAATTAAAATGTCTGTCTACAGCCTCTGTCTGGCTGTTTTCCGACTAATCTCCAAGAGATAGGTATAGTCAATGATTTCATTTAAAAAAAAACCCTCGATAATATTGAATGTCTTATTGACTAATCACACAGGACAGGAGAAACAGTCGGCGTCATGTCGCTGTAGTCATAAATACGAACCCGACTGCGAGCGGCAGTAGCAGACAGCGCTGCAGCGCTGCGCCGTACGTAGGTATACCAGTTAGTTACTGCTGATCTGCGGTCGGGCGACACTGTCGTCGGACGTTGGGTCCGTAGTGACACGGAAGGTACTCGTATTTAATTTTCATAGAAATATATATAAACCAGCAGTGTCGCAGCGACACGTCGCCAGAGGGTCTACTACAATTCACCGAAGTACGAAATTTCGTGTTTCGTTTCATGCGATTGGTCGTATTTCATACTGTAAACTTCAATATTGCGGTCGTATGTTTTGTGAAATAGAGGATACGCAACGTTCGGCCTGTTACATTAAAAACTGCGTGCCGAAAATTTTTAGGTTTTCATTTGATTATGGGTACCAATCGCAAGAAATGAAACACGTAATTTTGTACTTCGGTGAGTTTTAGTAAACTCCTTGCTACTGCTGTCCGCAGCTGGCTATGAACTTGTACCTAAAAGGCTTGATTTTTTTCAATGATCAGGTTCAAGATAAGTTACATACGATCTGTTAAATAATTTGAAAATTCAATGAGTATATATTCAAACATTTTAATGGATTGTCTGACATTTTAAAAGTTACCCTAAAGGCTTATATATTTTTTTTATAATTACAGCAGGGTGTACTTGACTAGCTATTGCTAACAGCTTTGCTCACGCTAAAAGTTATATTTCCTCGGAACATCACTCTTTCGAGATGAAAGGTACTCCTTATTCTTTTCTAAAATTTCTCGATGCTGGGTTCAGTAGACCGAGATGATAAGAGTATAATTAGAAATACTTTATTTGGAAAAATCCAACATAATAAACATAGGTAGGTACAAAAAAGAGGCTGAGAATGTGCACTAGACGGATATAGGTGCTTATTAAGTAGATTCATCCTACCGACAAATCCGCTACCAAAATAAATATCCTGCGCGAACAACCTCAAAAACTGTCGGTTGATTATTGTTTCGCTAAAAATACGTCAACTCAGCTTAATAGCAAGGCACATTACCTACCTACTCAGCACTGGTATTCTGTTTACACGTGTAGATATTAAATGTTAAGTGCTTAAATGGCTGACAGTACCCTAGCATCCAACTCTGTAAGTATGCTCGTGTTCCGGGCCCGCTGATAGGCGGTCTCGGCACGCCAACCCCGTTGAGATTTTCATTTAGACTTACTTCAATCTGATGCCAAATCTTAATTCTACCCTAATTCGAGCACTAGACTGAAATACATGATGTAGGTTTTTATATGCCCTGTCTTTATTCTGAGCTTTATAAATATATATTCTTTGCGTGTCAGTGATTTCACCATCTTTTTTGTTTTTTTTTTAATTTGTTTGTACCAGTAAGTAAGCTACGTCCACGGCTAGGTCGGTCGCTTTAATGAGGTTGTCCCCTTGTGCAGGTGGTCGGGTACAGCAGGTAGGAGAGCAAGTACCGCAGTTCCTGAGTTGGCGCCCCACACGCACACTGTGCATTCGATTTGTCAATGTAACCCCATTTAGCGAAACTTTCTCCGCAACAGCAAACCTGAGAGCGGAGTCGATTGAGCGACTTCCAAATTGGCCACTGTTGTTGAAGTAGGTTTTGTTTGTCTTATATTTTTGTAAAAGAATTAGCTTTTACCCGCGACTTCGCTCAAAAAATGGCCTATGTGGCCTCAAAGTATGTATGCTAAGTTGCTTCCAAATTCGTTCAGCCATTCTGGCGTATTTGAGCAACAAACATCCATCCATTTATAATAGTGGATAAGTAAGATGGTTGTGTGGTAAACCATTACATAGACATGCACACATGCACTGTGCACACACATCAGCCGTTTGGTACTACGATGCCATAAAACGCAAAACGTAAATGCGGAACGCCCAACCAGTTTCTGTCTTATAGGACAGGCTTTTGACTATGGGTAGTAGGGTGGTCCACACAAGTGAAAAATAAATTCATATATAGTTGTCGCCACCCTCTTGATTTGTTACAATTACCATTCCTATTATGTGTGAAAAATTTCAGCCCCCTATCTTATATACAAGGGGGTGCTCCTCGAATAAGAAGAGTCAAAAAAATGTTTAGGATTTTAAGTAAAACGCGTATTTAAAAATTATTAAAACTGTTTAGTCAAATACGTAGACCAAGTATTTAAATGTGAACAAAATTTCTTACAAAGCAAAAATTAACATAATATTAGTCGCAATCTTTCAAAATTATATTTGTTAACTCATTTTGGATGTTTCAGCAGAAGCGATTGAAAAATCTCTTGTCTATAAAACTGTTTAAGAGTTTTTCGTTGAACACACGAAACTGTCCTTTACGAAAAGTAAAAAATATGACTTTACATACAAAATTCAAAAACAACATACGATTGAGCACCCCCTTAGCCTTCTCGCTGAAATCTTACTATGTTATTACTATGAATACATGTAACAAATTCACGGAGTGGGCAAATGAAAAAAATAAAATAAAAATATTTGGACCGAGTAGTTGGGTCCGTATTACATTTTGAGTTACATGTTACATCCTACAATTGCTATTCACACTGTAAGATATTATGTTACAAACAAAAATTCAAAACACGTGTCAGTTTGACACTTGTGCACATGAACGTCACCATTCTAACTGAGGGCGAGGCAGGCGGAGGCGGGGTAAAATATACACCAATATAGCTTTTAAAAATATTTAAAGTTTGGGATGTAATATACTAATATTATAGCACACTGTAAACGGTCTCGTAAAAAATGTATGACGAGCGATAAAATATTATATCTCAAGATGCATAGTAGTTAGTCATAGTGAAAAGCCGGCTTTAACGTTCTTTCCGAAGCACGGAAGCTCTCAGATCTAAATGCCTCTAAACGGTCCCCCATCCAAGTAGTGACCGGAAAGTAGATGGATTTGCTTCGCTTTCGAAGTACAATTATTTTGACCCGTGATTATGGATCATGAATACGGACATACAGCCAAAACAGATTCTAGTTTGCGGAGGGTATATTTCAGGCTTAGGACAGGTGCGGTGCTTAGGGGTGGCCTTTATCTAGCAGGTGTGTAACGGGTTCCAATTTCCAATTCACCGGCCCGTGGTGCACCATGCAGGGGGCAGGGGGCTGATCACGGCATAGCGCAACCTAACACCCAGCGCAACCTAGGAGGTGCAAGGGGTTCCAACCAAGAAGAAATCCAAGGCAATCATCGGCTCGTGGAGCACCCTGCTACCTAACAAACGGGGCTCTGGCGGCTGGCTGATTGCAGTAGCTAAGCCACCGATGGGCAGCAGCGTAGGCTGCAAGAAGTAACGCCCTGCGATCCTCAACCACTAGGTATGCCCAGCGTGGGGATTACGATTGGGCACATTTTATTGTTATTTTAGGAGGGCTTTGGACTGATATAGACGGGGTTGTTACCCATTTTTTTGTATGGGACATAGGCTGATGATAATAATGAAATGGAGCTAGTATTGCCTACTAACCTAGGAACAAACCGTGGAGCAAATACTCTGGAGATAAATATGGTAATTCTGAGAGCTATGCCGGTGACTTTATTTCCTCTAAGGACATGTTCACTTCGTATTTTATTAGCGTACTCAAAGTTATGCTTTATCATTAATTCCAACGCTTAAATAATTATTACTTACAGATTTCATCATCATCATCCACAGTCCGACGTTATCCTCTGCTGGATATAGGCCTCCCGAAGTTTATGCCATTCACCACGGTCTTGTGCTAGTCGCATTAATGTGTCTCTGTGTGTGTGTGTGTGTGTCTATCATCATTATCATCATCAGCCTATAGCAGTCCTCTACAGATTTAATACACAAAATTTATTGGGAAATGTAATGTGAGTAAGTGCTATTCAGCGCAATCTAAGCGCTTTACAGTGCTCGAGGCGTGGCTTTTAACAGATCCTCTTGATTAGGCATCTAAATCACACTACTTAGCAACAATACCAGCCTCAGTCCTCTGCTGGACTTAGGCCTCCCCGAATTAGAATGGGGATAGGCTCATTGTCCTCACGCTGGTCAGTGGGCATGCGGGTAGGGGATCGGGGGACATAGCATCTCGCACCAGTGACGCTGCTCCCCGTCGGCAGTCAAGGATTGTAGTCGTGCCGGTGCTAGGCTGCGCTATGTCGCAATCAGCCGGCTGCCTGAGCCCCGTTTGTTAGTTAGCAGGGTGCACCACGTGCAGGTAAGGTTGGCTGATAGAGATAGAGGATGGAACCCCTGGAAATTTAGTAGTATTTATGTCTGAGCGTCCGTGCTTCGAATCGAAGGTATGTTAAGGTATTGGTGCCGGCTTTTTCAGTCGTTAAACCATCTTGGAGGCCTTCAGGCCTAAACTTGCCGTTCAAGTCTGGACAAAAATTCCAGTGATGGACCAGAGTTCCCACTGACTCTAACGAAGAAAAAGCGCAATCCAATTCATAAAATACCCCTCCATTTCGCTCACAAGAAGTCAAGAACGCAAAGAAACTAGTTAAACACAATGTATTTTAAAAATGCTTTATGATAATTTTTATTGCAAGATACCAAGAATTTAACAAAGACTTGCTTCCGCATGTTGAAATAAGCTCTTTGAACTTGTTCATATTCAATGTAATAAAACTGCTGGCTGAGAAAAGTGTTTCTTTTGAAACAAACTCATATAAAAATATTAAATTAGTTACACACAATAAAAACTTATAAAATAGTTTCTTCTTCTTTTTCGTATGAGCTAGTGGCCAAGTCTGGTGCAGTGTTTTTAAGCCGCCCGAAGTCCTCCGTCCACATGGCTTAACGACTGAAAAACCCGGGACCATCATCATAACGTGCATTGTGAAGCACGGAAGCGCTTAGATCTATAAACCACTAAACAGTCACCCATCTAAGTGGTGACCGGGTGGAGCGTTGTTTTACCCAGATGATCGACAAAGAACATCTCATTAAGCCACAATACGGGCTCTTCAATAAAATAGGTATGTGACAAGACCAGATCGATTTATGCCATATTCGTCCCGATGAAGTTCGGCCCATTTGTGTTGTTGAAGTTAAAATTATAAAGTCACAGAGAAGGTATACTGAAGAGTATGTAATTGTTTTCTGCTTATTAGGTACTATTACTTCTTCCTCTTCATTTTCCAGACAAAAGTACCAAGTACATTACATACATTTTCCAAATCTCACTTGAGGAAAATCCAGTGAAAAGACAGTCCTTCGCAGCACGAGTACGTGGCAAGAACGCGGCGTGATGCGGCCCCTTATTTTTACAGCCCTGTCAGGTCCACGCCGCGCGCATTTGTCTTGCGGCCCCTATTATCTCTGACATACGGGGTGCCACAGTCGCTTTACAACACCTCTCGCGTGAATCATTTTCACCATGAGCATTATATGAAGTTACTGCTCTTTCCATGTCCAAAACGTTTGCGTTCTATTTTGGACAGGAGATAAAAATCACATAACCCTACTAATATTATAAATGTGAAAGTTTGTGTGTGCGTGCGTGCGTGCGCGCGTGTCTCTCTCTCTGTTTGGGTGTGTGTATGTGTGTGTATGTCTATCATCATCATTACCATCCTCAGCCTATAGCAGTACTCTACTGGTAGAAGCTTGATGCGTCAAGCTGACAGGGCGCAATACCGCTCAATACCTAGGGTAGGCCTATATCCAGCAATGAGTGAGTATTGTTTGTTCTTACTCAACTCCGCAATGGCTGGTCGGATTTGGATGAAACTTGGAATATAAATACTTTATGATCTGGATTAACGCATAGGATAACATAAAACATGTTTATACCCGTACCACGTGAGTGAAGTCGCGTGGCGGAAGCTACTAGGCCATGTTTAAGAATTTAAGAGTGATTCATTTGAGTTTCTTATCATTCACCTGCCTTTATCCCACTCTAGGTGGCGTCAACACATGTTTTATATCTCCATTCGCTCCTCTCAGCCGTCAACTACATATTCACTCTTTCACTCATATCCTCTTTATACAATCTATCCTTCTGTAGATAGATTGTAGATACAAGAGAGGAAGGCCGAAGAAGAGATGGCTCAGAAACTGAAAGCTGGAATAGGAGCTCGTGTTATAATATTAATGTGACTGGATATTAATATTACACGAGCTTCTGACCGCGGCTTCGTTTGCGTGGTATCCGGTTAAAAAGTATGTAAATAATCCGGGACGTTATCACACAGCATCATGTAGCCCCAAACTAAGCAGAACTTGTATTATGGGAACCACATGATTGATATACTACATAGATCAATTTTTTTTTGGAAATATATACTTATCATACATAGAAAACACCCAGACCCGAGACAAATATCTGCAAAACATGCAAACATTTGTCCCGCAGCGGGAATCGAACCCGCAACCTTCTGCGTCACAGGCGGACCTTCGCCCACTGCGCCACAGAGGTCGTCAAATGTGTACCATATATGTGATTTAAAACTATATTATATGAAAAAAACTGCATAGGTATTATGTGTGTGTGTGTGAGAGAGTGAGAGAGAGAGAGAGTACGTTTTTCCCCATTCATCTCCGTAACGGCTGAACGGATTTGGGTGAAACTTGGAATGTACATAATTTATCACCTAGATTAACGCAACTTTATTCGCATTTTACACAAGCGAAGCCGCTTGTGGAAGCTAGTTCAAAATCATGTATAATTTTAGAGATATCTGTGGTATTTTGTGTACCTATGTCATAAATAAATCTCGCACAAAAGATGCTCCAACTTTTATCTCTATTCGTCTAAAAGGCAGCTCCTTTGTAGTTGGGACAGATTGGGCTGAAGTATTGATGGACGGCATTGTGCCAGCGCGGGTGCCTTTTATAATGCTTTCATGCCAATGACTGATATCAATAAGTACATATAAAATACCTGTAGTGCCTACTTGTTTGTTTATAACACCTATTGATGTAACTAGCTCATGGCCAATCTGATGTTATGGTGTAACTTCCGACGAACCACAGATATGAGGGGACTCTTTTAATTCAGGTTTACATGACATGACGCTATAGGGTCTTTCAAAAGGCGGGTGTCCATTTCCTCAAGGGCCGGCAGCGCATCAGTATGGCCTCTGGTGATGCAGGTGTCCATGGACGACGGTGACTACTTCCCATCAGGTGGTTCGTCTGTTCGTCTGTCAGTTTTGGCATAAAAAAAAGTTTTTTTTAACTTCAAAGAGATTCCATCATCATTTCAACCTTTAAACACCCACTGCTGGGCATAAGCCTTCTTTTGATTATACCACTTGCCTCGATCCTTCGCTATTCTTACTTAAAAGAGATCCCAACCTATATTTTGCATAGCTGCCTTGTAATTTTAACTAGGTATAGAATTTAAAAAAGTGTATTGTAGGACGCCCTCAGGCCAGGTGGAGTGAAGTGATTTGCGAAAGGCTGCTGGTAGAAGTTGGATGCGTCGAGCTCAGAACAGGGCGCAATGGTACTCATTAGGGGAGGCTTATGTCCAGCTGTAGACTGCTACAGGCTGATGATGTTGATGATGATGATTGATAGAATTTTATTTTTTTTGTGATTTGTGGCAACCATTACTTATAGCAAAGTATTAGTTCGCAGGTGACGCATATTAGGTACGTGCGTTGCATACGATGCAACGGATTGCGCGAAATACAGCATTGCTGCTTCACGGCAGAAATAACCAGAAATTGATGTTATTGTATTTCAGATATGTGGAAGGTCTACGGGCCTAAAAACTCTGCCACTATTAGTTGAATACTGTTACTATAATTTATGCGTTGGGATAAACGAGTTCTTGAGTGAAGACCGCGGCTCGGCAAACGCAGTGTAAGACGCACTCCGAACAGTGGAGTGACGATCTGCGAAAGGTTGCTCTGCGGAAGGTTGCTGGATGCGGCAACCAGTCGCAATGGCGCTCATTAGGGGAGGTCTATGTCCAACAGTGGATTGCTAATATGCTGATGATGATAATTCATCTCGGTGATTAGTTGGTCATACGACATTCGGAAGTAATAAATTGTGCTTTATTATGTAGGTACACTTAAGTTTATGAAGCGTGCGAGACCAATTCAGTAGATACGTCGGGCGACCTATCAATGAAACATTTTGGCCACACAATATTACATAGTGTTAGTCCGAAACAAAGATTTTTCATTGGCCAAAATTTTACGTCTTCGATTCAAATTATTTTCGCTGGTTTTCGGATTAAGTTTTAGACGCATGTTTTGAGAACCGAAGTACTATAAAGCTGGGTACGAATAGCACGTACATTGGCACCCGTAGTCGGTTAAGTTACGCGTGTCTTGGAACGCCCTGTCTGTACTTGTAGCTGCGCGTACACTTTGGGGAACGCGCTCGCGCCGCGATCCGTGGTCAGTCGGTTTCGGCTTGAATAGTGCTATGGATCTATTGACCTCACGTTCAGGTTCGCAGGTTGGTCCACATTAACTGTACGCGTATTGCAGCTTTAGGTATATGCAAGCAAACACACACTTACTCGGACCGAATATATATTGGGAATACTGGTCAGGCATGCCCAATGCCATTAATATATAACTTATAAGAAGGATTTCAAAAAATTTGTTTCCGCCACGGCCACGCTCAAAAAGCCAAGCAAACTTTCTTGCCAATTACTCTCTATTTGGTGTGGTTACGAATAAGCATAAATATAAAAAATATGATATAGATTAAAAGTACTACCTAGGTTATAACCATACTTACTAAATAACGAAATATTTGTACTATGTATCTTTTGATTTTATTTATAACTTGATTTATGACGATGTATTTGACCAAACCGGATTTCCGCACTTTCCAGACAAAAACATTATTTTCTAAATCGGTTTATAAATGACGGAGTTATGAGGTGACAAAACCTACACATATTTAAAAAATACAACCGATTTGAAAACCTTCTCCAATTTATTTTAGCACGTTAAAATGGATAAAAAATCTTTACTATGGTCACTATGGTATACTCCCCTATCAAAGTGCCTCCCAGAAAATATCACTATCATTTTATCGATCAATTTCTTCAAAAATGTTTTATATTTCCTGGTTATAAATAAATAATATTATTTAGGATGAAATTCATATCAAATCAACATAATAGATGGTTAAAGTAGAAGGAAAGAGAGATAGGGGAAGATCAAGGATAAATTACATGAGCCACATTAAAGAGAAAATAGATGTCATGTCGTATTAGGGAAGTAAAGGATCAATTTATTATGATATATTTTTTAACAAAATCATTTCAGACCCTATTTTGCATAATACAATTTTTTAATATGCAAAGGACAAGGAACGGGAAATGTTCTTAGCTATTCGGGGACCTCTAGAACAACAACATGATAATTAATTAACTCCATTAAGAACTCATTTTACGTAATGAACGAATTAAGCGGAAATAAAATTATTCCTTCAGTGCCTATTTACATTTGATAGGCAGTGAGAAAAAACTAATTTTAAATCCACCCTAAATGTTGCTTTAATCCACAATACAGATCATCATCATCAGCCTATAGCAGTCCACTGCTGGACATGGGCCTCCCCTAATGAGCGCCATTGCGCCCTGTTCTGTGCTCGACGCATCCAGCTTCTACCAGCAGCCTTATGCAAATCGTCACTCCACCTGGCCGGAGGGCGTCTTACACTACGTTTGCCGAGCCGCGGTCTCCACTCAAGAACTCGTTACAGCAATACAGATAAGTTAGCTGAAAGAGAAGGCTTTTTTAAGAAATTACATTTTTTTGTGCAATATCATCATCATTATCAGCCTATAGCAGTCTACTGCTGGACTTATAGGCCTCCTCTCCTAATGAGCACCATTGCGCCCAGCAGCCTTTTGCAGATCGTTACTCTAGCAGGCGCGAGGGCGTCCTACAATGCATTAGAGAACCATCCATCAGAACCGATTGGTTTAGTAATGTGAACATGTTTGTTTTATGAAACGGTTGCTCTGAAATTTTGTACATTATGTAGAACAGTTCAAGATCTGAGGCATCATATTTAGTATAATAGTGGTGGGGTAATAATAAAAAACCTGCCAAGTGTGAGTCGAACTCACGCACGAAGAGTTCCGTACCATTATCTAGGTAAACATGTATAGCAGCCCTCGTTAATTTATTTTATTTAAATTTGATTATATATTTGAGGTGAATATACAACTGTGAATATTTCAAGCGTCTTACTGTTGCCGTTATTAATATCGAGCAAAATTTAAAAATGAATCACGTTTGTAGTATGGGAGTAATAATATTTTTTATTCTGTTTTTAGTATTTGTTGTTATAGCGGCAACAGAAATACATCATCTGTAAAAATTTCAACTATCAAGCTATCTCAGTTCACACTGGTGACAGACAGACAGACAGTGGAGTCCTAGTAATAGGGTCCCGTTTCTACCCCTTCAGGTACGGTACCTTAAAAATGGCACTTGAACAATTGCACTGCCCAGTTTCGAACCCATCAATCGGATATCAATTGAACACCCCACAAGGCCACCATAGCTCCTTATCTAACCACTTGATGTTAATATCCTCATATCCAACACCCTCGCCTGGAGCTTAAGGTCCCGGTAATCGAATGAAAGATTTATCAATTCGGATAATCGCTTGGCGATCCGACCCGACGTGCCGTTCAATTTGATTAAGCCCCACATCAAAAATTGACAGGGCAGTTATCCAGTAAAACAATCATCATTATCATCCGATGTTTTGAAAGATCTAGCCAACTAAGGAGAGCTCGTGTTATAGGAATCATATGACTGATAAACTACTTATTATTGTCTAGTTTATATCCGACTAAAACTATAAAAACCAGCCTATGTATTAATTTACGTCATATACGATGTACCTATTATCTTGCAACTTCAGTGTATTGAACTAATGCTTTCTGATCGTAAAAATATCTATTTACATAGAAGCTTGAAATTATACTGACGTTTTTGGAATATTCCGACAACAAACAAAAGTCTCTGTATCTGTCAACAGAAGATATTTATTTTTAGTGCTTGCTCAGATGATTTTGGAGGACAGCTTAGGTGACGAATTAGTGCAGTTCGTTAGTTTTGTTTTCTACCATAAACTTGATAACGTAAAGCCCTCGATATAATTTACTACAGGGCCTGCGCTGTTGCACTTCTGTAGTTTTTGCGTGAAAAAGTAACAAACATCGATACATCCATACATCCTCACATACTTTCACGTTTATAATACTAGTTTTAATAGGATCGCATTAAGCTGGCTTTTTTATTTAAACGCTTCCGTGCTTTGGAAGGTACGTTAAGATTTTGGTCCCGGCTTTTGCGATATCGGAGGCCTTCGGGCGGGCTAAAAACTCTGACATCAGAGTTGGTCATTAATTTGATTATTGTTAAAATATATTTGATTTATTTCTTAAAATATAAGAAGTGTATACACCATTGACGTATAATTTATATCGAGGATAAATTAATATTATGACCATTACTATATTTCTACTACAGAACTAGCAGTTTTTTTTTTGTAAATGAGACAGCGAAGATATTTCTCTCTTTATTGCTTCTTATTATTCAGACTGAGACTATGAAAAGTATAGAAGACCTTTCTCAAACGATGGACATAAAATATCATTTCCAACCCCTTCGATCAAAAACACTCGCGGCTGCAAATCACTTCCTACATGGAAGAGATCACTATAGATATGATAAATCTAAAAATGACTGACTGAATGACTAGACGAATGAATAAATAAAAAAAAAAATTATTCAATTGGAACTATAAAGTGCACTTTGAAACGTATTTTATTTTTATTTACCCTAATTCGTAACGAGACCAAACAGAGAAGAATGGGCAAGAAACTTTGTTAGGCTTATATTATTTTAAAGTCCATGTTAATACAATTTTTGTTCTTAACTATTACATTGTTTTTGAGGGAGTTGGAGACAGTTTCATCCCAAGCTTTTTTGTCATCTAAATAATCTGATATTTTATAATAAGCCTTATTACAGAGGTAACGTTTAACAACATGTTTGAAATATGACTGACTGACTGAATGACTAGCCGAATGACTGATTAACTGAATTACCAACTGACTGATTGACTAAATGACTCTCAGGATCTCCTATATTTTAGCCCTTGGATAAGGATGGAGAGGTAATTTCTAGCTGACTTACTGTCTGACTGAATTATCAACTGACTGACTGAATGAATAACATACTGACTGACTGACGGATATCTAGACAGACTGACTGAATTACCACCTGACTGACTGGTTAAATTACTTTCTGACCGGCTCGATTATTTCTAATATTGCAGTCCCAAAATAGGTATGCAGAGGGAATTATTGACTGACTCACTGTTTGTCTGAAATACTAACTGACTCATTGACTGACTGATAGAATGGCTTACTGACTGACTTGAGGATATCCTGAAATTCAGTCCCTACATAGGGATGCAGCGGGAGTAGGTTACTAGAAACTTCGACATGTTCAATACACACACTCACCGCTCTACCGTCAAACATCTTACCCACCGTAAGTTTATGTAGCTTGGAATAGTTATTAGTAATGGAACTATGTTGTTTTCGAAGGAAAGCGTTAATGTTCGCGACACAGTTTTATAAACTACTCCGAATGTTATCGTTTTTCAACCTTTATGTACTATGTTTCTGTTCCACAAATAAACTATTTTGATTTTGAACTAATATTTAAATCTTGTTCGCAACTTCAGATGTTGACTTGAACAGGTGCTCCGGTGCAGGGAGCTGGTCCCACGACAGCTTGCTTTCTCGCCCAAGAACGCTTTGGGGTATAAACCACTACCAAGCCAAGAACAAGCAAAAGCGAATGAGGGCGAGAAACCATACGTATTTACGTTTCTTCAAGAAAAAATACTTCTAATAGGCACTACTCGATGCACGATGGCTTCCAATTGCAGCAGAGGTTGATAGATAGGTATACCTTTTCATACTCGTATAGGTATAGCGACACCATTCAATCGAGTCATTATACTCGATTGTTTGTTGTCGTTATATTATTGGATAGTAATAATCATGTTTTACATCGTAGGTTCGACATTATGCATCTCACGTGTCAGACACACGAACTCAGGTAGATCTGGTGATAAATGAGTGTAATCAGCTAGTTACGGCTTTTATTGAGTCTACAGAGGTCTGTTATGGGCAGTTTTTCTGATTCTATAATTGATTGAGATAGAAACTTTATAAATCGAATTTTATTATGATTAATTTTAAACAAGTTTTATAAATAAATAAATAATGTTTACTATCACACAGCATCATGTAGCCCCAAACTAAGCAGACCTTGTAGTATGAGAAGCACATGATTGATATACTACTTATATAAATGTTTTTGTAAATATTAAAATATCATAGTTAACATCATAGAAAACACCCAGACCCGAGGCAAATATCTGCAGAACATGTTGATATTGTTTATAGAAACAAAAAACTGACATTGAAATGATAAAACTATTTTAAATTCTATTATAATTTGAAGTCCTTTTATGCCTTTGTATAATATTTTACATGTTAATCTAATGATCAAGACAAACACCAAGGTTGTGGAAATCGATAAGATTTCGGATACCTTTATTTTTTTTCATTCATTCATTCATTTTATTCATTTGATTCAACGTAAATTTAATATGGCTTCTGAGATTCGACATATTAGATTTTATGACGTCCTACCCTATTATCCCTATTTTGGGTGCCCTATCTTCCTCCATTCTCTGAACGTGGCCGGCTCATCTCAGGGATTGTGATTTGATATATCTGACAATCGTCTCCTGGTTCATCGACACGTCCATCTCATGGTCCATCCGGTGGCAAAACTCATCGATTCCTTCTCAGAGGTTCCTGTTTACCTAACCTACTAATACTAGCTTCCGGACGCGGCTTCGGTCGCAAAAAGTAGCCATGTGTTAATCCAGGTCACAATCATTACACTCAAAGTTTCGTCCAAATCTGTTCTGCCGATACGGAGGAGACAAACATACTCACACAGAGACACACAAACTTTTGCATTTCACTATTCATATTTTTAATACTAGGTATTAGTTTCTTTACTATCGTTATACCCTTTCAATTATCGACTTGTACCTCGTCAATTAATACCTTTAGATAAATGTATGTACGTCAATAAATCAGACTTAGATTTCATTGTCTTGACTGATAAAGGCTACTTGACTTCATTGACCCTAGATTCAGAGCCAGCGGTACTCTGATAAATGTATCTTCCTATGCATAATCTTACCTTTTTTTACCGAATATCCACTCCATATTCCATATTATTATTATTCCATATTCGTATGGTCTAGTAACCAATTCATACCTACTGTTGGAATTGGTATGTACGTAGTCTGTATAGCTATAGGTACCTGGTTGGGTCGTAGCTAAATAACGTAATCGAACTCGATGTAGATATAACAGTTCACTTTATTTACTATGTATAAACAACACTGTTCCCGAAGGGAGTTCAGAGGTTATGATATTTGTATGAAATGCACAGAAGTGAATAGTCAAGCGTCAAGGAGATAGGTAGGCACTAGGCACAGCACAAGAAGTTCAGTCTTTAGGATGCACAGCTAAAATATATAAAAAGCACAACGATAACACAGCGCGAGTAGATACAAGCGAAAACTTAGCTGGTTGCATGTCCGCCATTATTTTCCGGCAAGCAAAAACTAAAGAGACGCTGTGAAGTTCGCGCGACTGTCCGAGCGCCGCCGGCGCAGCGAAATACCTGGCTCGCTGCATACTACGCGTTTCACCTGACTATGCTTGTGTATTTATTATTTTAGATAAATGTTTTTGTTTTGGTGTATAAGAATGATGTAAAGAGTGTTAAATAATGTAATTAGGTTAATATAATAGTTAGGTAATGTAGGTACGCTACAGTCTGAAGGCTCCCAACATCGCATAGCGACTGAAAAATCTGAGACCTACACCTTAATCTTCCTTCCGAAGCATGAAATGCAACAAATGAACAGCCACCCATCCAAAAAGATCCTATCCTCCTATCCTATGCCTATTTTATAAATGTAAAAGTTTCTGAGGATGGATGTATGGATGTTTTTTACTCATTCATGCAAAAAGTACTGGACGGATTTGGATGAAATTTAGAATATTAATAGTTTACGACCTGGAATAACACATAAGCTACTTTTTGCCTCGGTTACACGCGAAGCTAGTGCTATTGTATTTGAATGTGTGGTACTGATGCGGTTGGTTTGCTTAGAACACCATTGTAGGCCATGCCAAGAGCTCTTCATCCAGGACATATGAATCTGCCTAATCTTCTGGGAAGGAGGAAAACAGGAAATACTGCTGATTTCTTGGTTTAACGACAAGGTCACCACACTGCGTTGCGAAGCATCGCAAAAATCTACGACGGCACTCAACGCATCGTGGAAATTTCCGATGCGTCATGAAATTTCTGCGTTGAGTTGACGCGTCCCATTTTGGTACTTCAGGGCCGTGTCGGTTCCTCGCCATAATGGTATGATGTGTAACTTTTTTAACATTAGTTATCTTGGATTATGTTTGGTAAAATTGAGTATTGAACCCGAGACCCTAGTTGATGTGGGGTTGGAGGGGGATGCCTAATAACGGCCAGATGGCTGAATATACCACTGATCCTTGCTCGCTAAATTCTTGGGATGTTTCGGCTCAAGGCACCCTGCTATAAACTTTGATTTTAGGATATAACCCTTTAGGTATGTCAATTTAAAACGCTCGACCTATTTTGTCTTTAAAGTCTTGGAAAATAAAGATGTCAAAAGATTTTGGAAGACATTTTAGATCTGCTTTACCTCCTCAAAAGTGCCAAAACGAGAGCTTATATTGCCTTAAGACAAAGAGCAATTTGGATGTACGAATATTTATCTGGAAAATCAATATTGATAAGGCCTGGCTACATGATCAATACAAACTTCTATAAATAATACTCTGTAGTTGTTATAGTAACAGCAGGTACTTTTAATTTGGGAACGTTATTACGGGTTTTTAAAAAGCTAACTGATTTACTTAATTAATAAAATAAAACTACGGTGATTACGTCCACACCGATTTGGAGGCGCTTTAATAATGAACCAAGTATATTTGCTACGGATGCAGCCGGACGACACCCAGACGGCTCCATTAGCATTACTATTCTAAGAAAGCGCATTCCAATGCAAGCAAAAACAATATTGTAAACTTAATCTAAGGGTGAGGGAATCTTTAGGGTGAGGGGTAAACATAACTAGGTATATTTCGTTTGTTTACTCCTATTTTTACATTCCGACCCTATTTCAAGCTAATCACTATTTTATTGTTTTGTGAATGTGGCATGTTCTGTACGGCCATTCTGCAATAGAAGTGTTCCTGTTACGAGCTAGCTCAATCATTTACTTAGGGTGTTGACCCCATCCCTAATCTTACCTTTTTTACGTGGGGAAATCCTCATGGATCCATTACTTCCATTAGGGGTAACAATGATAGATTCCTACCGGCCAAAACCACCACGATGTTCCATAGGGCTATTATTGTCAATATATTCCTAGGGCTATTATTGTCAAAACCATGGTTGAGGACACTTCCATAGATACCTAACCCAACCTCATCATCATCATCATCATCATCATCATCATCAGCCTATAGCAGTCCATTGCTGGGCATAGGCCTCCCGTAATGAGCGCTATTGCGCCCTGTCCTCAGCTAAACGCATCCAGCTTCTACCAGCAGTCTTTTACAGATCGTCACTCCACCTAGCCGGAGGGTGTCTACCTAACCCGACCTAATCTAAACCATTACTATAATATTTGTTAATCTTTAAAATATGTGTCCTATAGAAGGTGTGTAATTCCATAAGGTTTCGAAATAAAATTACAATTGAAAATCAACGGATATATTATAAGAAAAAACAATTTATTTCACAACTTAGTTACACAACTTCATTCACAATCAACACGGATATTCAACATAAATAATTAACGACTTAGAAAGTTCATTATAATATATGCTAATTTAATTTAAACGGTCCTAATTGTGATTATTATCAGAGATCGGAGTAGGTAGAATGATTTTACGTACTTGCATCATGGTTTTATAGTATGGATATGGCTTTTTTTCCGGAAAGTTCCGATATTTACCGGATTCAGTTAAATATTATAATTAAAGTAGTAATTTAGTAACTACTACATTTGAAACTTATCGGAAGCGATTGTCAAACGTTTAAAGGTTAATTTATTTTTATTACTGTCGACTAATGATTTTTTGTTTCCGCCGTATGCGATTCCATAAAATTCATCCAATTGATTTGAAGCTTTGTTGAGTTGCTGTGTGCAACTTTGTGACGTTTTCTAAGCATTTAATCGCGGGAAACACGTTTCCCATGAGAAAATGTTCAGGACTACTTTGCTAAATAAAGTTGGCAGTTCGCTATAGTTTTGTATAATATTAATTATTCAGAGGCTTTGTGCACAAAATTACCAATGTTACTAAATTTACCAAATTCTCATGATTTTGTCTATTGGATACTTTTTCTAGATATACAACCTTTTTATGGTCTACCTAAAAAGTGTAGGTAAAAATGGATTAAAAAACAGGTTAAAAATTAAAATTTTTATTTGGTATTTCACAATTACAATAAATAATAATTAAATAAACAATGCTGGACAGTCCACACAGCAACATCTAGCCCCAAGATTAAAAATAATTGTGATTGCGAGCTCTGCTTAGAGCTCACAATCACAATAATTTTTAATCTTCATCGACATCCATTACAATTTCTACATTCTGATCTTTCTCTATACAATTAAAATAAATAACCATAAGTTTTTCAATATTTTCTATTTTTAGCCTATTTCTTTTGACGTCTAAAATCCATTTATAGATGGAAAATGATCGTTCTACATCTACTGACGTCAACGGAGAGAATTTAAAATATGAAACTACATCATTTGCCTCATTTTTTTCTATCTTTTCACTGTATTCTCTGAGTGTGTCTAAATCAGGGTTTCGTTCCATAACATTTTCAATTTTATTTTTTATATTTTCTGAATTGCAATCGTTAATATCAGCTCTGACTTGGTCCAATGCTAACAGTGAATCAGCTAAGGATAGATCATGTTTTTGTAATTCTTTAAGTGAAAGTTGAATGGTAAAGTAATTTTTTTCAATGTCATTTAAATCATTTTGTAAATTTTCCTTTTCTAAAATTGTTTTTGCATTTCGAATAGCTACTGCATCAGAGCTGCTTAGACAGGATATCACGTCTTTTATTTTTTCAAAGTGTTGAGCGTAGTATGATGCTGCTTCTAACCAAGTGCCCCATCTGGTAATGACTGGTTGTGGAGGCAGCGGTAAGTTTGGATATTTTTCTTTTAAAATTGTAACTCTGCTCGGCGCTTTCAGAAATATTTTTTTCACATTTGCTATCAAAATATCGACATCGTTATATTCTAATCTAATTTGCTCAGATACACGATGAAGCGCGTGTGCCAAACATGTCACGTGTTTCATTTCAGGCAAATAATTTTTGAGATTTCGCCCTGCAGATAGCATGTACGCTACACTATCAGTGCAGAGCATTAAAACATTGCCAACTTTAGACTCAAAAGAGTCTTGCCATAGATTTTCTAAACATTCTAACACGAATTGCGTGATTGTTTGTCCATTAACCACTGTTAGCATTTTACAAGCAATCAAATAAGGCCGGCTTAAAGTGTTAGGATGCAATGTACGTATTAAGAAATGGACTATGTATCGACCTAAAAAGTCTGTTGTTTCATCCAAAGATATCCACAGTTTCTCATTTTTTGTATTTTCATGGATCGAGTTGAGTTTATTCTTAAAAAACTTATCCAAATAAACTTTTCGCAGCTGTGATTCGTCGGGTAATTTACGATTTCCACAAACACAACAACAAATACAGCACATGTATTTCCTAAAGAACTCTTGGAACGCAGGATTTTTCATTTGAGACCACGGAATGTTGCACAGAATCAGGAACTTAATAAGATCGAAATAAAAGTCCTCCTGCGGCCGTTTCAAACTTCCTTGATGTACTGCACCTTCAATATGTCTTTTTACATTGCCTTTAAATGTAGCTTTCACGTGACTCTCACACTTTGTACAATAAATAATTCCACTAGCGTGATCGTATAGTAGCTCTGGATAATCGGATATCCACTTTTCTACTGTTTTAGCCTTGACGTTTGCCATGATTGAGCTCTTTTTATTAGATGCAACCTCGTATGACCTAAAACAACGATAAATTGTTACAGAACTGACATTCGTGAATAAAATATTGTACTAAGTGCCTACTTAATTCTTTTTCAAATAGATTTGGCCTTTTATTTTCTTAGTTGCTTAGAAATTTTTTTTTTTCTGAAATTTCTATAAAATTTCTAATTTAACATAGTAAAATAAATCCAATACTTAAAAAAAACTGCTAGGAGGCTAGATCGTAGTTTAACGCGAAATTCACTGTGATTCTTCCATTTAAGATCTCATAATTCAAAAACTCATCTTATGAATAGCAGCATACGCGAAACACGAGATTTAAAACGTTCAAATAATATGCTGTATTTTGAATTGGCCTAAATAAAACCTACACAAGTAGGAAATATTATACTAAAACTTACCTTTGATATAAAATATAACTTCAAAATCCAATCCAAGAGAATCAAATCGAAGTCCGTAGATCCAAGCCAAATTCGTCGATTTAAGAAGATTCCAGAAGCCAGTACACAAGCCAGGGTCAAGATCCAATCCAAGAGAAACAAATCGAAGTCCGTAGATCCAAGCCAAATTCGTCGATTTAAGAAGATTCCAGAAGATAGTACACAAGCCAGGTTAAGTTACGTTTTTCACAACACCGCAAAGAAAGATACGCACTCTACGAACCGAAGTAAGCAAGTGCCAGCCACCTGTGGTTTGAGTGCATTGTTTTTTCTGACAAACAGTTAATGAGTCATCTGGGATAATTAGCTCTGATTGGTCGGACCACTGTGCATATAGAGCTTAAGATAAGGTGACAATAGACCCTGTTTGCCAAGTTATAGGTACATATTATTATTATTGTAGGCTATAGGGGTATTACTTATCTGATCCTGTTTATTTATTTGTTTTTACTTTGTTAGGATTTTACTTCAAGCCTATCAATACCACAGGCTTTTAACTAACACACCACCTCCACGTAATATCTAAGAAATTACGGAAAAAATGGCTTCATAATTATAAAATACCGGAATTCCGGAGGCTTATCCATATTAACTTAGCATTTGAGGTCATTGGTCCTAAATCATTCTACCTACTCCGATCTCTGATTATTATAGACCTACAAGTAGCGGCATGAAACTCTAGCGCTGACCGTTATTGCGCAGAAGTCTGCAGTAAGGTATCATATGGGAGCTAGAAGCGAGAGAGAGCGAGAGACCCATGCGCAGACAATTCTTTCAGCGATAAACTATCGTGCAGCTAGTTATACTATGATTATAGTTTATTAAATACGCCGGACATAGACATTAGTGATGACGAAAACCAAGATAGTTTTTAATTTTTTGACCAACTAAAATGGTTTTCGTCATCGAGCCATGCAGGGCTATATTTTACCGGGATACCATGGCGGCGCAACCAGTCGCCGGCCGCTACCAACAAAATGTATACAGCTCTAAAGAGTTACCTGGAACCAAACAGACACCACCATACATTTTGTTTGTAGCCGGCGACTGGTTGCGCTGCCATGGAGTCCCGGTGAAATATAGGGCTTAGGGCTACTCTTCATCATCCTCATCATCTACCGTTCCACCGTCAGCCACCACATTTTTTTTATTATCTGCT
Organism: Horisme vitalbata; assembly: GCA_951804965.1. NCBI lineage: Eukaryota > Metazoa > Arthropoda > Insecta > Lepidoptera > Geometridae > Horisme > Horisme vitalbata. The sequence continues at coordinate 4,048,317 of OX638089.1, forward strand.
GTTAGCCGCCAGGAGTCACAGTGCTTTCAGCCGACATCTACTCGTTACATGACTGTATGAGGCTTTCCGACCATTCAATCAGTCATAACATTATCGAATAGTCTGAAAAGGTCATATGAGGGGGTGATGTTCTATTAGTTAGGTACCAATCTGCATTTGAAGATGCACAACCGATAAATTTATTATCCTCATTAAATTTCGTTATCCATCCCACTCTCCTCTCTACAACTGATGCGCTCAAGAAATCCAGGAGTAAAAATCAGCTGAAAACACATTCTTGTAATTTCTTTCTGAGTGTCCATTAATACTAGCAGAAGGTTCACACTCCCACAAATTATTAATAATAGTAAATTATCTCAATATGATTTTTACATATTGATTTGGATTTTTAGCCTCCGGCTTTGGAATCCACGCTAACATTACCTGCCCGTTGTGCATCCTGCTGAACCACAAACGGGGCTCTGGCGGCTGGCTGATGGCAGCATAGCGCAGCCTAACACTGACACAGCTAAATAACCTGGCAGCTGACGAGCAGCAGCGTCGGTGGTGCGAGAAGCTGTGCCCTGCAATGCCTAGCGTCGGGATTATGGGCATATCCTCCTTCCTAAGAGAGTTCTATGTCCACCAGTGGACTGAATAGTTGTTGTTGTTGTTGCTGTGCATCAATAAAAAAACAGCCAAGTGCGAGTTGGACTCGCATACCGAGGGTTCAAATAAACTTAATAAATCACACTTGGGAAATATAAAAAGGTTTAAAATAGGAAACTTCGCGTAAGGAATATTAATAATTAGGGAAAAACAACTGGTAAACTTTTGGTATAGGAACAATATCGCGTAAGAAATAATAATATTGTGATATACATCAGTTGGCCATATTTGAGAATATAAAAGGAAGCAAATGATAAATAAGGGTGAATGGGTAGAAATTCGAGTGGGGAAAAATGCGAATGGAAACTTTGCTACGCGGAATTAACGAGTTTGGGGAAACGATCTAATTACTCGGTGCGACGCACGTCACCTACACACGACGAATAAATGACTTTGGCTGGTTATGTTATGTTAATGCTATGTATTGAAGCAGAAATTGATAGGTAGGTAGATTCCAAGGAGCGAGATTTGCTAAGCATTTACTTATACTTAAGCATTAATCTTACCACATGACTGTAATAGAAAATAAAATGTAATAAAAAAGACACAGCCGTCGTTCAAGATGAAAAAAATGCTGTCCGACATCGATCCTGTTTTAACAAACTGTGACAGTTTGTCAATTGACGTTCATTAAATTTCGACAGACGATGAAATGTCAAAGTTTGTAAAAACAGGATCAGTGTCAATCATTTCTGTTTGCAACAGAGTTATCCGATCACCCCGATGAGATATATCTGCAAATAATGCAAACATTTGTCAGCGGGAATCGAACTCGCAACCTTCTGCGACCTTCGCCCACCAGAAGCCGTCGGCCGCAGAGAACCTACAGTTATGAGAATAAAGAAATGAAAGAAGGGTGTAGAAAAACTAAATTTGAACAAATAATTATTAACAAAAAGACTTATTAATTAATACAATTTACGTAATTAATTAGGTCCGGATAGTAATTAGCAAATACAGTGGTTACTGCTGGATCCTCGGGGTATTTAATTAATTATTTCATGTAATCTAAAATCTTATTTTAATATTATTACACACATTTTGGACTAAAGGGAAGGGATTTAGTCGTATCGTAGAAAGCATATAGTTTTTATTTTTGGCTCTAATTTACGATGACGCAAATTTTCAGCAGCAGGTTTTCTTTAAACGCCTCTTTTCTCCGAGCGTTTAGTAACGGCCTCGAGGATTCCCTCTCTACCCTGGATTCAATACGCAGAGGTGACTACCTCTGGGTCATTTGGTAGAAGCATAAATCGACATCAGGGGGGGTGTCGTTGATGGTCCTTTGCTTCTTTGCCTCGTTGTTAATTTTTGTCATAATATTAAATTGGAAATACAATTAAAATATATAATGAATGAATGAATGAACACTTTATTGCATGAAACACATAACAAAATACAACGACATTTAAAATAATGGTACAATGGGCGGCCTTATCGCTGAAAGCGATTTCTTCCAGGCAACTTTTGGATGGAGAAAGCGATGAAAACTAAAAAGAAAAAAAAAACACAAGGGATGGCAGCACAGTTTAAAATCAAACTAATACATACATGCAACAAAACAATACAGTAAGCAAATTAAATCAATACCAATACACACATAATAATAACAATAGACTAATATATACTTTAATAAATACTACATAGTTAAAGTTTGGAGAATGAGGTAATTTATAAAGAGGATGTTAAATAGTGAAGCTTAAGTTTGAGTTTAAAAGTATTGAGTGAAGGAGCTCGTCTTATCTCGACAGGTAAGGCATTCCACAATCGTACAGATTGAACCGTAAAAGAGTTGCCGTAAAAAGAACTACTGTGTATAGGAAATCTGAGCTGAGATATAATGTCATCAAACAAAATATAAAAAAAATTCAGAAACATATTCGCTTACACTGTAGTTGCCTTCAATTTTTTTTTACCCTCGCGTTTTATTAATTGAATTTATTTGCCTTAACTCGATAGGTAAATGATTAAAAATGCGTGGTGCCATACAAAAAATACTGTGATTTAGCACAGCTGTCTTACCCCGTGGGCAACAAATGGGCACTTTTGGGCGGTCGGCGGCCAGTAATGAAATTAGTGTCAAATGAAAGTACTGTTAATAAGGAATAACTTTTATTATGGCTGTTTTGTTGTAGTTCATTTAGAAAAATAGTTATAAATATATCAGCGAAATGTGATTGTATAAAGCAATTACGCATTATTAGGGTATAAAAGACTTTACCGTAACTTGAAAACATCACACACACATCCGATTTAGAAGTACACAGAAATAAAACTTCCACACAGTAATTGTAGGACTAAAACACACATCACTAAATAACAAAATCATTATTGGCCGCGGACCGCCCACGCTCCATACAAAATTGCCCATTCTCCTTTCTTATATAGAGTCATATTGCTTTTTACAAAAAGTACGACTTCAGTACATAGAGGGTAGTGTCAATATGTTCAGTTGGCTAAAATAAGGCTTACAACTATCAATTTGTTTTAATTTACAAATGGCCCAATACAATTTTAATACATTTTTGAATTGAATTCAACACATAGGCGTACATAAATGGCGGGTACAGACTTACGAAATGTAACACTCATGAATGAATTGGTCGTCCATAGTGAGCGCCATAGTGCCCTGTCCTGAGCTCGACGCAGCCAGTTTCTACCAGCAGCACTCCACAAATCGTCACCTGACCGACGTCCCACACTACAATTGCTGAGCCGCGGTCTCTACTCAACAACTCGTTAATACCAACGGTTATTGTTCTTCGGCAGATATGCCCAGCCCCCGCCACTTCAGAGTGCTAATTCTCAGATAAGTTGATAGCTTTAGCTCTATGTCGGATAGTATCGTTGTGGATTCTATTCTTTAAAGAAACTCCAAGCATAGCTCGTTCCATAACTCTTTATAGCTATTCTTAGCGACTTTATAAACTGGTGGATCAGCTCTTTAGTTTTTCCAAATGCTTCTGAATACTCACTAAAGCTAAATTACACTTTATGTAAGTAACTAAAACAATTACCTAAGTATATATTTTATGCGTATTAACTAAGTATATATTATTACTGTTGTGTCACAAATTTATCTACTTATAAGATCTATGTTTACACATTTTTTACAATAAATTATTCTTTTTCTTTGTCTTATTCTGAATACGTTTCTACTTGGTACTAAAAACCCCGTTTGTTTCCGGATATTCAGTCGTTCAATAATTATTCGGATTTTTAAGAAATTTTCAATAAAATTTGATTGTGTTGCAAGTGTAGTCAAACCGCTGGCGCTGGTGGAGCTCAGCTTTGTCAGTCATAAACATATAACAGAGGCCTTCGGGCGGCCTAAAAACTCCGACACCAGAGTCGGCCACTAACTGATACGAAGAAAGAGGACCACGATAACGTTTTTTGTGATGTTTGTCATGGCTTTGATGGTCTTGGTGTTCACACAAGGATTTCTTTAAAAAGTTTACAAATTAAAGTCAACCTTATTAAAACGTACATTTCAGATAACATATGATTAAAAAGTCGTTTCACACACCGCTCTGTTTTTAGCCAGTACAGACCCAACTGCACTGATATTTAAATAGTTTGTTGAAAGTAAATGTAACTCGAACAATAGAAGAAGCTGGATATTGGATTCAGAGTAGCCGTGGAAACTCTTCGTTGGACTATTTGATATGCGAGCTCTGTATAAAGTTGTTCGCTATCGGACAATAACTCTCGTAGTAAAAGATGATACTCAAATGTTTATTGTTAAAAAGTGTCTACCTCGCGTTTAGCATTTTTTATTTTCCCGACACGTTTTGATTGTGTTGCTACGGATGTGACGTCATGTCACGGGATGACTCCGAAACATTTACAACAGCAATATCAAAAGAATAACAGTATCAGTGCCTCCTACAGTTTATAAATACAATCCAAAGGTTGTCTAGAAGAGATCGCTCTAAGCGATAAGACCGCCCATTGTACTTTCAGTATTAGTAATTAATTGTTTTTTACTTTATATTTAAGTTGTTGTGACTACAAAAAGAGTTATCTTTCTATCTATCTATCTATCTATCAGTGTGACACACGGACCACCAGTTTAAAGTCGCTCAGCGAGCTATGCTTTGAGTTTATCTGAAAAATAGAAAAAACAAAGAACTAAATTTGTCGACGAAACTTAGAGAATTAGCAAGCTGGAGTGGCAGTGAGCTGGCCATATCTGCCGAAGGACCAAAAACCGTTGGGGGTAAACGACTTCTTGAGTGGCGACCGCGGCTTGGCAAATGTAGTGCAGAACGCCTTCCAGCCAGGTGAAGTGACGATTTGCGAAAGGCTGCTGGTAGAGGCTGGATGCGTCGATCTCAGGACAGCACGCAATAGCGCTCATTAGTGGAGGTCTCTGTCCAACAGTGGACTGCTATAGGCATATTATGATGATGATGAAGAATATAAGCCTCCCATAATAATGAGCGGGATATGTCTATAATCCCCAAGCTGGGCATGCGGGGGATCGCAAGTCACAGCGTCTCGGACCGCCGACGCTGCTGCCCTTTGGCAACGAGATAATTTAATTGTGTCTGTCAGGCTACGCTATGTCGCAATCAACCGGCCGCCAGAGCCTACATGAAGGTAAGGTTGGCTTGGGTTCCTAAGGGGGAGGTTGGAACCCCTTATACCCCTATATACTTAACAACAACAACATTGGCCTATATCAGTCCACAACATAGGTTTCCACTTATAATGATGGGGATATGCCTATAACCCCACGGCTGGGTATGCGAATTAGGGATCGCAGGGCACAGTTTTTACCTGTCTGCTAAGCTGTGCCGGTGGACTGTGCTATGCCACAATCAGCGGGCCGGCATTCATAAAGTTTATTTCCACAAAACGGCACATTAGTATACTTCAGCACAAAGTAATAAGCTTGTTGCGTGTACGCGGACACCGCAGGCTCCATGTCTTGCCTGCGCGTCCAAGGCGACAACACGCCTTTGCGATTAGCAAATCTTGGTGCAGCAAGTATAGATCGTTATGCAAGGGCATTTGCAGGATATTGCAACCATTAGCAAGATTCAGCACGGGACAGTAAGGTTGGCTTGTTTTGCGTTCCGAAGGTGAAGGTTGAAATACTCGTGAGCGTTTAATAACTAGATACATAGGTAAAAGGTAAAACATATTTGTCACAAACTCGATTCGACTGGATTTCGATTGATCGCATTTATTTTAATTAAAGTGACATCCATACCCATCCTTAAGTACCTTACCGTGTCCCATTCCTATCTATTTCTCTTCGAAAAAGTATTCTTGGCTGTGACGCTCACACAACAACAAGTTAATGAGCAGAAAAAATCAATCAAAAGTGAATCCCGAGTTCCCTGACCTCATCTCAAATGTAAGTCCTATTCAATGTTTATTGCCATAGCAACATATATATCATTGGTTGTTGTAGTCTAATGGCGGCGTGCAACGGAAACCAAATCAACAAAATATTTTTTTACTTGCTTATTAATCGAGTCGGTGTGTAAAACTAAAGAAAATGATAATGTCATTTATAAAGTATAATAAATTTGATGGGATACGTTCCGTTTTGACGCAATTGGTACGGGTTCTCGGCATTCTCCTTTAATTTTGATGTCTGCAATGGTAGTGACAATTTCAATTGGAAATTCTGGATGAGAAATACCTTTGGCTCGGAATTAAACTACAAGATTTTGTGCTAAGTCAGTATTTGTTAAACGTAGGTAGTATAGATAGTTAGGACAGGTACCTTGTTAAATCTTCTATTATTTCTTGGAAATTGAGCAGGAAGATAGATCTTCAACTTCGATCAACTATTTATATGACCTGCAAATATTCGTCTTGGGACTGGGTATTTTGTATGTATGATCTGCGATCCTCAACTCGTATGGCTTGCGTGGGGATTATAGGCATATCCCCCTTCTTATTAGCGAAGACTTATGTCCAGCTGTAGACTGAAATAAGTTGATGTTGTTGTTGTTTTTGTTGCTTATACAACAAAAACAATAACAACACCAGTTCCAAAGTTCTGTTCTAAAACATATCTATAAACATTCCGAACACACAAAACGAAAACAAGTTCCTACTGAGAGTTCTTAACAAATCCATAGAAAGAGGAATCTCAGTACTTCCGTATTTTCCAATTTTCCGAGCAACAATTTCTTTATTTATTTCTATAAAAACCTTATATTTGAAAAGATATCTAGATATCCAGTATCTAGTTACCAAGTCGACATGAGATGAAGTTCCCGCTCGCACCTAACAAGCGTTGGCAGTGTTACGAAGTGTAGACATGCACCGAAGTAAAGCTCTTAGAAGTATTCAGACGGCCAAGTACTGTGGTGCGAGAGCTATTCGCTTCTGAATGATACAAAATAGAATACTTACTTGGTAGACTACTATGATTACCATATCGTATCAAACGATGTCAATAATACATCTTCTCGCTTTAGTTACACACCTTCTCACATAATAATTTTCAATCAATGACAGCATTTTCATAAAATAATTACATAGAGACCGTTCGCCTAGGTAACTAACTACCTACAACGCCTCAGTCTGCCTATCATATTGATATACCCTTAGACAGGGTTCATGTGAGATATCTATAGCCTGTAACATGCAATTTAACACCATGTGAAAGCACTATATGTATTGCGTATTAAATGGTTACTTTTAGGAAAACTTAAAGTTTACGGTACACAGAAAACTAAATGTTATATGTCGGCGCAAAGCCGCTAAAATCTGTAATAATTATTAAGGATAGAAAACAAAACTGATGGTTTAGTATGTAAACCATGTAAAACAATGTAAAATTGATTAATGAATAATTTAACAACCTACTAGTTTCTGTTATAGGTTTTGATATTAGTTGAGGAATGAGTAATGATTTGTTTTGAAGCGCAATACCAAATGATTACTCATGATTAATTCAAAATTATTTTTAACAAGTGAAAACCTATTCTTAATTCAAGTTTTGATTTATAATTACAGAAAAGTAATCTTCTTTGCTTTGCTATTAATTTACTTTGTTAATAACGGACTTTTGATTGAACTTGTTTTGCAGCGAAAATATTCAGCGGAATATTTAAACTGCGTTAAAATAAAGTGATATTTTCAAATCTAACTTTAAAAATGTTAAAATGAATTTACAGTAAAAAAAAATCATTAATCTGATCTTAAAGTAATTTGAACACCGTTTTTATTGATTTTGTACTGCGAAGCCGCATTACGAGTCGAGACACGATTGTGGAAGGTGTTCTTGTGTTTTCTGAAGTTATTTTAGAAATCCTGTGAGTACCTACCTACTTTTAATACTTAGCTTAAAAAGCCTTATTTGGTTCTCGAAATAAATTGCGTTTTTCTTACTTGTGTTTCGTTATTTGCAATGAGCAATCATAGTGATGAAAGTAGTGACGTCAGCCTAGCTGACGTCACTCCTTTTAAAAACCCCGCTGGTCAGGCTGCTTCGTTATATACATTGAATAAACCTGTATGCTATCAGCTAAATAAAGAATAGTTTATAAAAAACTCCTCTTTTATTTTGATTGTCTAGTTTAGACTCAGTTCAACGCATCCAGCTTCTACTTTTTTCAGATAATATTTTGGTTTGTATTATTTTATACATGCCATATACTATCTTAGTATTAGTAATTTAAATACAAGAGTAGAAAATAGAATTAGAAATAAAAATAGAAGTAGTTTATTTGGAAAGACACACAACACAATACCGAGACAAAAAGAGGCTGAAAAAAATTCTCTAGATAAGTAGGTAAAAACTTAAGTATAGATAACCAAGTAACAAACCCACTATCAACAAGAAAATAATAAAATAATTAAGGTAGACAGGTAAATACATTGAGATTCTGATTCTAAGTAGAGAATTGATCCTTTTTACGGAACCGCTTATCTAAAGTAACTCTGTTCTTTCTTTTTTTTAAAAAAAAATAGCCAAGTGCTTTACCAATAACACACATGAAACAGGTGAAGATGTAGTCTAAGATGGGTTCCACATGTTACGCACGCCTTATGCTGATTTAGATAAAACTCATACTAGAGTTTGGAAGCTTTATTTTTAGATCACCATATATAACGATGAAAAACGCTTTACTTTTTAAGCAGATATAAAAAAAACAATTGGCGTTTCACCATAGCTGCTAACCGTCTGAATGCTCCCTTATCCAAACTCAGGTCGACTTGTTGAAAAGGTCTTAGGTACCTACTCGAGTTTTTGCTTTCTGAAACTTTACGAATACATTATCGGTGTTGGATTGAATTAATGTTCTCCCTTCCTTCACCGGCTTAAGGCCAAAGCAAACACGATACTTTTAAATCAGCTATGATCGATTTAGGTACGCATTCATGCACCGAAAACAGATCAAATACAAGGGCCTGATTCTAACGATTTCTATTAATATCGCGAAAACTGTCAAAACTGTATGAAAATACGACAGTTTTCGTGAAATTAGAAGAGAACTCGATGAAATCTTAAAATTCACTATGCTCTAAACGTCAACTCATACGGCTTATCTCTACTTTCATTTGTCCATATATCATTTGTTAGAAAGAAAGAAAACATAAGAAAGTAGAGATCAGCCGTATGAGTTGACGTTCAGAGCATAGTGAATTTTAAGACTTTATCTAGTTCTCTTCTATCTGTGATTTAATAGATTCAAATATATCGAATCGTTAGAATCAGGCCCAAGATCAAATACAACTAAACTGATAAATATTTTTTTATTTGCACTACACAACAAACACACACATAGGTACCTAATAAAAACTAATAAAATATAATAATGTATCTATGTATGTGTTATATTTTATTAATTAACCTTATATTACTACTTTATTATGAACATTCTTAACAGTGTTTGTGATACCTAATTATCTAATAAAATGCCGTTCAAATCTCTCACACACCTCTCATTATGGATGCTTGAATTGCAATTTATATGCTCATATCGTTTAAAGTATATGGATATCTTAGCAGATTGCTTTTAATACTGCTGCTCAAGGCTACACTCCGCATATATTCAAAATCCACGATATAGTGAGGTTTTGGCATCGGCAGAATTCGGCTCCCACATTTCATTTCGATACCACGCTCAAACGCAGTAAGTTAAATGCGATGCAACGTGAAATCATCCAAACGTGCAATTTCAGAACACTCAATGATAACACTAGAAATAAGATAAAGCCACTGTTCCCACATAGTTCATAGTTCATGAAAGGGCAATTTTTACGATTCTATAACAATCCCAAGTGACGTGCTAAACAGCCATCCATAAAATCAAAAATGAAAGCCAATGAAAGTTTACGCTTTTATAACAATCCCAAATATGCTAAAACGTTACGATAGTAACAGTATACATCAATGGCTAATAAACTATCTGTCCAAAATATCAAAAATGTAGTTATCAGTAATATTTAAAAAAGCGATTATTACAAAAGAGCTTGTTTTTATTTAATTTGGCATACTTTTTGTTCTTGCTTTGCTCGCTTGTTCACTCAACCAGCAAGAAGAAAAAGAAGACTCGATCAGCTGTTACCGTCGCCTTAACGCAAGTCAGCAAAATCAGTGAATGCTGAGACTAAAAGTATCGTGTGTACTTTGGCCCTAAGTGATGTATAAGCACCACCTCACCTGACGGCTCCAAATCATTATTTTAATAAGAGACTCGGACCAGTAATTTACTTTCCAATATACAAGGTGCCTTAGAAGTCAGAATCAAGCCTTATTTTAGATGCTTTCGGGCTTAAGCTTTTGAATCGGGGTTGGCTAAAAGCTTACAAGGAGTAAGTCAGTAGAAGCATAAATCAAACTTCTAAATAACATAAATTTGAAAATATGAAATGGGAATTGCGTACAGGGAAGTACTTCCACCATGCCTACTTCTGCCGCAAAGAAGCATTGCTGTATTTCGGTTTGAAGGGTGTGGGTGCCGGTGAAATGATAAGCACATGAGGAATATATCTTCATGCCTCAAGTTGATTATCTGTGTCATCGACTAAACAGAGCTGTTAATAATATAAGATTTAAATTTATATTTTGGCTTGCCAGTCGTCTTCCACCGCACATTCAGGTAAACTTGTCAACTTACAAATATTTCAGTACCTGGATTTTGGAGCTTATTACCAGCCCCATCAGATTGGTTTTTTATTAAATAAATAAATTGTTCATCTGTACGTAAGTACCTATACAAACAATAAGAAACTTATGGATGTACATAATTATATATATGTAGATATATAATATACACACATAAAGGAGAATGCCGACTGATGTATGGCGCTCGGTACCAAGACTAAAGTGAATGCGTCAAAAAAATCTCCAATAAGTTTTTAGTTGATTCTACTGTCAAAATAAGTAAAAATGAGGGTTATTACCATCAATGTTTGTTGCCATAGTAACGTGAATATCATTGGTTCTTGCAGTCTGATGGCGGCGTGCGGCGGAAAACAAATCAACAAAATATTTTTTTACTTGATTATGAATTCCGTCGGTGTGTAAAACTAAAGAAAATGTTAATGTCATTTATAAAATATAATAAATTTTATGGCATACGTTTGGTTTTGACGCGATTGGTACGGGTTCTCGGCATTCTCCTTTATGTACTTATTTAAAATACGTTTTCTAAGTACAATTCGTACTTCGCTAGTATTTATTTTAGTATATATGCTTACCTACACTGTACTTCTTATTTCAATTATTTTTATTTTAAGCCAGTAAGCACCTAACTACTTTTAAAAGATACCTAATTATTGTGTTTTGGTCTGTTCTTTTTATTTGATATTCGTGACTTCACTTACTAGAGCCCCTACTGAAAACCAGCGCAGCATCTAAGCTTGATCTTTGATGCTGCCAATGCTGAGAAAGGGTATCTTTTACCCTTTTGTGTGTAGTAGAATCACTTATTTTTAATTTTAGGATAATTGTATATATTAGATACCTACTTTAGTTACTTACCTAATTGTATATCTTGGGTAAAATAAATGACTTTCTTTCTTTCTATTAGATTGTCGAAGTAGTGAAGACTCCACCCCATGTACTAATAATAATAAACGAATAATTTTTATTGATTTTTGGCGCAAAAAGTAACAACATGAGATAAAACGATAGTTTCAGTTTTGAGTTGATCCTTACCTATGAGATTGGCATTTTCTATGGAAAATTTCGAGAAAATTTATTTCTTAATACGTACATTTTGTATTTTTTTCTGGAACTACAAATTCTATTCCCTAAAAGTATGCGCAGCCTTTATTTAAAAATAATAACTAACAAACAAAAGTAAAGAAATCAATTAACAGTGAACGCGACGTCACATGAAATGAACTGTTTTTAAGTTTTACTATAAAAAATAGTTTTGATTGAAGTTTAAATTTTTCGATCAAGCAGTTTTTTGTGGTTTTATATTCAGAATATAAATTAATTTTGTAAATGACACATAAAATAAAACGCCAAACGTAAAAAAAACGCCAATTTCATATTTAAAGACTTTCTTTGGGCATAATACATATTTCTGAAACACCTTGTATGCATACCTTCCTATTCATACCATCATTCTCCCCCACCCCTCTCTCGTCCAATAAGTCGAATCTTATTATAAAACGCTGACATTTTTGTCGAGGGAGAAAAATATTTGAAATGATATCTTCTGTTCAACATGTGGTTGATAATTTATGGAATGATTAATAATTAATAAAATTACTGTAATGTTTATGATCATTCACACCGCATCATCTAGCTAACCTCATAGCAAGCAGAGCTCGTGTTGTGAGAACCAATGACCTCGAGAAGCTAAGTAGCCTCTCTTTTCTCAAAGGTAAAAAAGTTGGATATCTCAAATGGAAAGCCTATCCCAATATAGCACAAAAGTATTTGTTTCTACCGTATTTCGGCAAAACGAAGCAACTAATCGACGTGAATTTTTGAACAGATATTTGGAGGGTCGGAAATGAAAGAACGTAACTCGTTATACCTATGTAGGTATCTCCTAGGCTCGTTCGCGCAAAAACTGAAATGTCAGCGTGGCACTAACATTTACGTCCACGGTGGGATTGGTCGCATGCTGTGCGTGGATCTGAAAAAAGCCTATAAATAACGTCAGGACATACACCACGGAGGAGGGGAAAATAAAATCCCTTGCCTGTCCGTCCTCTTCAATAAAGGATTTTCACACTACAAAGTTTTGCTTTTATGAGAGTTAAAATACAATTTTTAATGAACCAACTCGCTTTTCCAGGATTCATAAATGAGGCATCACGAAACGTAAATAGTACGGTCTATTAATTTATTTACAACTCGAAGCATTGTTAATGTATTTATTCAAAGTACATCTTTGGAACCCTTTTTTTAACGTGGAGTAATTCTCATGGATTCCATTCCATTACGGGGCAACAGAATGATTATGCTGGACTTATACCGGCCAAAACCACCACGATGTTCTATATTAGCGCCATTATGCCAAAACCATGGGTGCTCTTGCTTGAAGCCTCTTCCACAGATCCATCGTTGGAATTCTTTTTTTTTTCGTGGGGAAATCTTCATGGATATCATTCCATTAGGTAACAGAATGATTATGCCGGACTCCTACCGGCTAAAACCACCACGATGTTCAATCTTAGCGCCATTATGCCAAAACCATGGGCGCTCTTGGTTGAGGACTCTTCTACAGATATATTGTCGGAACCATTTTTTTACGTGGGGAAATCCTCATGGATACCATCCCATTAGAGGGTAACAGAATAGATTATGCCGGACTCCTACCCGCTAAAACCACCACGATGTTCCATCTTAGCGCCATTATGCCAAAACCAGGGGTTGCTCTTGAGGACTCCACAGATTCTTCGTCAGCCCACATAATTCTAAGCTCCTCCTTCTTATTATTATAGCTAAATAACTCTATTACATTATCATTTGCACCTAGCACGCGTAAGCACCGCGCACAACACCTCAGGGCATCATTTTGTCAGCAACTGACGTCCGCAATTCCGCCACCGACGCCCCAGTTATGGAGGTAAGCAAACCTAACGAGCCCATGCTGCAAATAAACAGGGCTCTGGGGCGGCGCCTGATTGCGGCATAGCGCAGCCTAACTCAGGCACAGTTAGATCCTCAGCTGGCAATTGCAAGATGAACCCTGCGATCCATAATCCGCATGCCCAGCGTATTATGGGCATATCTATTTCTTAATAGAGGAAGCCTGTAACCAGTATTGGACAGATTTATGCAGATGTCGTTGTTGTTGGACATATATATGTATAATGAGCGTCATGAAGGTGGTTATTGTAGTTGTTATATACAGGCCTGTTTTAGTTTCATCTAGGTGTTCCACAGAGTTTGTAACCCCTTCATCATGTGGTTATAAGACTGATGATGATGATGATATCAGCTCGATAAATGTAGAGCATTATTACCTTAGCCAATGTGACACGCAAAGGAGGACGAGCAAAACTTACACCCTACAGTATTGAAATCTGATAAACTCCTTTATTGCCTTTGTGGAAAAAAATATCGTTGTTATGGCAAAAGTTACGATATTTCATCAACATACTACATTATGTAAGTACCGCTTATGCTACATTAAACACACCAACTCACCTACAAATCAGATTTTTGCCGTTTTCCTTAGGTACGGATGAATGTAAGGCACGATATATTATTCTTTCCTCATTCTCTCGGTGTATTCACTAGCGGAGATTTAGGTAGGTACACAAAATATCTATTTTACGATATCTCCGTACCTGCCTTACCACGGATATGTTTTTCTTCCTGCGATTCAGATAACAGTGGGCTTAATTTGTTTTTGTCTGAGATTCTACAAGGAGAAAACAGTTTTTCTGGTTTTGATTTTGATAAGGATACTTCATATCAAATGAACAAAGTGTAGGTTTTGTAGTACCTATAAGAATAATTTTATAGTGCCTAAGCGTAAGCATACCCGAGTCGAGACAGCGACAGCTCAGCGACTGCGGACAACAATTTTCATAAATATTTTGTTCACACTTCGTCAGAGTCGCGGAGTCGCGACGACAAGATAATGGAGTAGCGCACGCTCGTTTCTTGTCGCCGCGTCTAGTGGCACTGTGCACGTGCACGTGACATCGCAACGTGAGTCTCTACTGTACTACTAATGCTCGCTTCCTGAATGTCTGTCGTAACGACTAGTCGCCGACGCAAGCGACAGCTCCGCATCTAGTGGCGGCGACAAGACGCCAGATGCAAACGACAACGTGACGTCTTGTCGCGGCGACAACCCCAGTAAAGCGCCCAGTTTGCGATGTCTCTAACCTACCATGGGTACCTAACAAAGGTATATATATCATAGGTATACAAGTATTTTATAAGTAGTGTGAATACTTAGATATAAACGATTACTTAGGTACATAATGCGTCGAGCTCTGGACAGGGCGCAGTGGCGCTCATTAGGGGAGACCTATGTTCAGCAGTGGACTGTTTCCTAAAACATGAATGATGACGAATTGTTTAAGATTGTAACTATGTTAATAATTGCAACCGTTTTGCAACACCGAAACGCTACCTCGGTATGTCTGGCCGAAGAGAATTTAATATTGCAAGCATTTACACAGAACTGATTTTAGAAATACAGTCAGTACAGTCGTTTTTGGCTCGTTTACCTATGCAACGATTGAATACTGTACATCCATGGAATATTTTGGCTTTTCAATACAATATTTCAGTGCAATTCGATCAAAATATTTCAGCGCACGGCGGCGTACAAAATACTGTTATAGCCGATGATTTAGAGCGATGGCTGAATCTATTACAGTTTATTTAGATTGTAATTATTTTTGATAAAAGGGTTAGAGGCCGTTTCTATTCGATTATCGTATGAAAATGACAAAAAAGTCTACTTTTGCTGTTTCCAAAAATCGTTAAAAATATTTGAATGTTCCTAGAATATTAATCATAATCATAATTAGCTACTGCTATACCATTACCACACTAGCAGTAGATGCTGGTGCCACATACACTTCATCCAAAAATTCACAAAAAATTGCATAACCTAACCTAACTTTTTTTAGGGTTTCGTACCTCAGAAGGTTAAAAAGAACCCTTTTAGGATCACTTCTTTGTAATTCTGTCTGTCTAGACTACACAACCCGGTTGGTGGTCATAGCTGTCGCCCCCCGTAGCCTTCGCGGTGCTTATAACGGCGCACTCTTCACGCGCTAACCTAACCTATAGGCTTTAATTAAATGAGTAGGTGGTATCATTTGAACCTAATTGGCAAATAATAATATGCCATGAAAAATAAAAAATACTTATTTAGAGATGCACAATATGTCAGCCAATGATTTGCCACTGTGCTGGTATACCACCGAGAAATGGTTTGAAGTAAAAACTAAAGACTTTTGTATTTTTCTACAGACGGGATGGCAGCTGCTGGAACGGAAAGATGATCGCACCAGCCTCTCCGAGGTGATCAACGTGCTGTTTGTCGAAAGCCGCTGCGCCACCGCCGCTAGGGATTGCATCAGTCCCCCGTGGGAGGTCCACCTCGTGGCAAGGGGTGAATGGTTCAAGACGGTCTTGGACCAGCCTTGGCAGCACCCCGTCCTGACACGTCTACTCAACCCGGACGGCACTCGGCCCACGGACGACGAAGGTAACTAATTAATAAAGATGAAAAACCGGAGTTGAGTGATAATTTAGAATCATTGGTAAAGTCATTGCATTCTTTTTTTGCTACTGAATACCCAGTGTCCATCGAGAGTTGGGCTCATAATTAAAAAATACTGGTTCTGTTTTATTTCCAGTGCTAGAATGGCTGGAAGAGGAAAAAGATTATGATTAATTTATTTAATAAAATATCTACTTAGTAGAGCATTAGGCTGGTTTTATTTTTGTATCAGTCGTCGTTAAGTAGGCAATCTCGAATTTATTTAACAATTCACAACAGTATATACAATAACAAGTTCTTAAAAATATTTCATAGTTATACCTACCCGTACCCGAAGAACCGATAACCGTTGGGGTAAACGAGTTCTTGAGTGGAGACCGCGGCTCGGCAAACGTAGTGTAGGACGCCCTCCGGCCAGGTGGAGTGACGATCTGCGAAAGGCTGCTGGTAGAAGCTGGATGAATCGAGCTCAGGATAGGGCGCAATGGCACTCATTATGGGAGGCCTGTGTCCAGCAGTGGACTGCTATAGGCTGATGATGATGATGATGATGATGAGTTATACCTACATATTTGACAAAATATGTATACCTACTTTTCACTAAAATAAAATAGCCTAACAAAAATCCAGACCGTCACCACACGGTAGAGTGCCCAGAATGCTGGCTACATTGCCACGTTGGATAGCAAGGCTGATCCGTTGGCCCAAATAGAAACCACCATTCCGATCACGTGTGGTCTCGAATAAGCGCTCTGCCAAGCCTTTGAAAATTTTGTGGGCCCCTGGTCCTCATGGGCCTAGAGTTTCTACCCCAAACGGCTCAAATATATAACCTATCTAAGTGTGAATGTATTATGTAGGTATTTGAAAATTTTCAATAAAATTTATATAAATTAATATTGATATAAATGACAATACCTTCTGCCTCTTTGATTTCACTCCAAATAAGCGTACGAGGAATGAAGCTTATCATTTTATGAGTTAGATAATTGTGTACAAATTGTCATGTTCAGCTGAACATCAGCTGATGCTAATGATGATAATAAGAACGGCTGCGACTACTGCTATAACTGATTAACATGACATTATGGGCTTTTTTATGATATTCCAACATGGAACAAACAAGCAAATGGCACTAGTACCGCGGTGGCGGTGGCGGTGGCAACATGCCACCATTTACACGTTCCTACACACTGTAAAGCTTCTACACCGGTAACCTATGGATCAGATATACCAAGCGGCCGCTGGAGACCCTACGAGTTCAATATATAATAATATTTTTCGGATGATGTTGGGACTGCCACGTTTCTGCAGTGCTTCAGGGATGTTTGCAGAATATGAGACGGACAGTTTTGAAGCAATTCTCCGTAAGAAGACTGCATCCCTGATACGCAGAGTACGTGACAGCCCCAACACCATCCTACAAACTGTAGCTGGCAGGATCACCTCTCCCATGTGGCATTGCTTCGTGCGATGGGTGATCTAACTATTATTTTACTTTTAATATTTAGTTTTTCTTCTATTAGTTTTAAGTGTGTGGTTTTTTTAATATTTCGTTTTTTTTGTGTTTATAAGTAGTGTTAAGAAAATATGGATCCTGTTGTACGAAATAAAATTATTTTATTTAATTTATTTATTTACTACGTTTGCCGAGCCGCGATCTCTACTCAAATACACATTTACCCCAACAGTTATCAGTTCTTTGGCAGATATGGCCAGCTCACTGAATAACGCCAATGCCACCTTTGTGGCCGCAGGCGGCTCATATGTGCTGCACACTTAAGGCGCCGATACATGTCAAACCTCCCTCTCGCTCGCACTATTCAACATTTTTGAAGATATAAAATGACTGAATGTAGTTATACAAAATAGCAAACCTGCACGGCCTAGAAAATAACAAAACAAAGGTTCAGCAAGAATAATATGTTAAACCCAACACGTTTTCCTACAAAAAAATATACCAAAATTGATCACATTTTTAAAAAATCAATCAAAATAATAAATACTTTTATTTTCTGACAAAGTAATTATTACATGGGTTAGGATCTCCTCTTTTAAGTTGCATTAACCTGTGTTAGAGGAGTCCCCTCTTTATGGTGGTTAGTCTTAACTAAGCTAGGTGACTATGAATAAAGTATTATAAACACATTGGTTCAAGTTTTTTGGTAAGAAAACGTGATAGAATCAAAATTATATTATTGCTGAACCTTTGAATTCTTATTCTCTAGAATGTGAAGGTTTGCTATTTTGCATAACCAAAGTCAGTGATTTTTTTATGTCTTCAAAAATGTTGAATAGTGCGAGTGAGGGGAGGTTTGACATGTATAGTTGCCTTAAGTGATTTATTATACACAAAAACTTCTCTTCTCTTAATATATTTAAATCGAAGTTGAAAGAGCATTATTTATCTCTACAATTTTTGTAGAACCATAGTATTATAGTTCATCATTTTTTATATGCTAAGAATATGTATGTAGTGTAGATATGTCTAGTAAATATTTTTTTATGTAAGTATATAAGTAGGTACTATTTTAGTATAGCTTTTGTATTGGTACTTTTTATGTAGGTTTATTTAACTATTTGAATCTAGGTTTATGTATTATCCATTATACACAAGTACACATGTATCTTCCCTTCTTTTTTATCTTCTCCCAATACCCAAAGGTTTGCTGTAAGAGGACTCTTTCAGGGTTAAGCTCACCTTTAAACATAGCATTTAAGTAAACTTAATGGTGTATTATGTTTTCGTGTACAAAAAAAAAATAAAGAATTAAAGAAAAACTAGGTATTGGATCGTTCGTAGCTTCAAACTAAGCAGAGCTTGTATTAAGAGAACCAAATGACTATTAAACTACTTATATATTATGTATGTAAATAAGTACTTATATTTTATAAATAGAAAACACGCAGACTAGGTACACCTTTTTGTATATCATACAAACGTCACGCTGCGGGACTCGAGCCCGTGACCTTCAAGGCGGGTCGCCGCCCACTGCGCCAACAAGACGTCATTAAGGAACTAAGTATTTCCTAGTTTTCCTAAAACACAAAACTTAACAGAACAAATGAACGCTTTCGCAGTGTTGCCATAGCTGGTTAGTTGGGAACCGCAAGCATTTGTGGTTACATCCGAAAATATCAAAGGAATATCCAAGCTAAACTAGTTCTGCTCCGCTGAAACTTATCAAATGTGTCGACATTAATAACCCAAAACCAAACATTTCTCCAATGGGCTTTGGACCAGGTTAGATCAGACTTTTTCGGATGTGAATTTTTATCAATGTAAATCTTTTATAATAATAACGAGCTGATGCACGCGACTTTGTCCGCGTAGAGTATTTTTTTTCTATTTAGTGATTTTTCAATTGAAAATGAAGAACTTTCCAAACACATTTCATACTTCTTATCATGTGGAATTATCAAAAAAGCTGAGATATATTAATTTTCAATTAATAATTCTAATTTGAAAATAAACCTAAATTCAAATTTGAAGATCCTAACTTCGAAACTGGCGGATTAAAATCCGCCAGTTTCGAAGTTATTGTAAAAACTTATTGTAAAAACTATTGAAAGTTTTTACAGTAAATTGTAAAAACTTTCATCCCCCATTTTACGCCCATAGGGGTGGAATTTTTAAAAATCCTTCCTGAGTAGATGCTTACTTTGCTTAATTTCATGTCTGTAGGTTCAGCGGTTTGGGCTGTGTTTATATAGATTACCTACCCAGTCGAGTCAGTCAGTTCTACACTTTGCGGCGCTCGAACGCCGAAACTATTGATTTGACGAAAAAAAAAGCAATCACATTAGTTATCAATATCATCATATTTTTCAATTATGCTATTATTGATTTGTTAATTTGTACTGATTATTGTTATGTTAGACTTTTCAAGTTCCAC
Organism: Horisme vitalbata; assembly: GCA_951804965.1. Taxonomy (NCBI): domain Eukaryota; kingdom Metazoa; phylum Arthropoda; class Insecta; order Lepidoptera; family Geometridae; genus Horisme; species Horisme vitalbata. The sequence continues at coordinate 4,068,502 of OX638089.1, forward strand.
TGTTTATTATTTTTCATGTGGTTATAATTTTGTTACTAATATTTTTAATCTTTGAACTAATATAATTTGTTTGACAACCATTTCCAAAGACAAACATTTAAAAAAAAATTGAGAAGAGAGGTGCAAAAACGGACGGCAAGTCAAATCTGAATTATTCATGATTGGAAAAGAGAAAAACATTGTGTCGCTTTTCATCAACAAGAAAATAAGAGATGATCTTCACAGCTGCAAAGAATTTAGTTTTGGCTCCGTATGTCATGACCTGGGTGATTAGAAAACTAGACCTTTACTGTACTGATGGTTTAATATTTTTCAATTCCCTAATTTGTGGAGGTATTGCATCACAATAATTTGGAAAATTTCCGCCAATAAATTGAGACACAAATGAAAATTTAATAAATAATAAATCTTCAAAATACTGTGCTATTGTTTGGAATGTATGGTTGATTTCCCGTACAAATTCCAAACAATTAGGGTTATTATTGCAAATGTTGAAAGTTTACATTAATAGCAGGATAGGTCTGTTATTCAGAAATACTAACCTAAATAGGTTGAAATAAATACCTGTGTATTAATACACAATCAATGCTGTACGCCTGTATTTGGTTTATTTATAAGGACAAAACCCAAACATATAGAGGCCTGTAATGTACCTAATATGCAATGTATATAAAACAAGCCTATTCAGTCCACTTCTGGATAAAGGCCTCCCCTATGAGAAGGGGGGATATGCCCATAATCCCCACGCTGCGCATGTGGGTTGAGGATTGAAGGGCACAGCTTCTAGTAATATTCCCCAACAGCTATCGTTTCTACGGGCTATGTGGCCAGCCCCCTGCCACTTCAACTTGCTTCTGTAGTATTTTATATAAAATGAATCTTTGTAAAAATATCAATAATTCTCTTCTAATATTAGATTATTTATTTATTTTATAGTTCACTAGTGGCGAACTCGGGTGTTTTTGGGCGTCTGACATGTCCTGACGACTGGAGCTGGGACCATCATATTACATTGACTTTCGAAGCACGTAAGTGCTCAGATCTAAATGCCACTAAAATAAAAACTCCGACAACAGAATTGATTAAAAGAAGAAGTGGTGACTAGGTATGTGCCGATTTGATCTCTATTATATATTTATTACATTGCACGATACACAATAGCGCCCTGCACACGTAACGATCGGACCGCGCATCGGGATTCCGTTCGAAACCGCAGTCCCACCTGTACGGTTTGGACTGCGGATGAAACTCTCGTACTAATGGCGCGTAGATCGGAGTTCGGACCGCGCATCTGGTACTGATCACTCACGTGATGCACGGTTAAAACTGTGAGATTTGCCTTCGCGTCGACATGCCAGATCGGACTGTGAGCCCCGCGAATTTACACGTACATTTCGGAATGCGGGTTGGAATGGCGCGTCCTGTTTCCCGCGATCCGAACTTTACGTATGCAGGGCGCTAATCAGTTACAGGATTTTCACCTTAAATCACTATAACCGTGCTATTACTAATACTACTTTATACTGGAAATTCAGTTTGCGCAGTTTTATCTGCGATCTGTTTGTCCAACTATGAGCAAATTGTTGGTGGGTTTTGTGTCGGCCAAAGTACACTCCTTTCTTCAGTAGGTACTCTTCAATTTAGTCATGTGCATTTAGCTGTATAATATCTTTTCTTTTTAGTCGTCTCTTTTATTTAGGCTTTGTAAGTAGTTGTGCCAATTGATTTGGATGATGTCTTAGCTTATCCTGTTATGCTTGAGCAGTTTTTTGATCTCTTACGATTTTTTTCTCAATTAATTCTCTTCTGATGAACCAAGGAGCGTTTGAGATAGGCCATTTTGAAAGCGCTGTGTTATGTTTATGTTAGAGGTGCAGGCTGATCCCCAGAGTTGAATGCCATAAGTCAAGATAGGTTTCAGTACAAGTTGATAGATATTTTAATCCTGAGCTGGTGCCCTTTGGGTTGATGATGTTTCTTCCATGTTAGACGGCAATCGAAGTGCATACCCAGGTATTTAGCTGTATTGCTGTGTGGAAGTGGATGGTGATAACCTTTGTTAAATCACATTTAATAATCACGCAATTGACGAGTAATTATATAATTCAGTGGGTGCCTGTTTGTGGGGGCTGGCTCGTGAACCTGTAATATTTCCGCTCGACTGTTGGCTGTTTCGCAAAGCTCCAAGACAGCACACTTAACAAAGGTCGAGTTAATGGGCTCTGCAATAAATTAGCTTCTCTATTCTCTTAATATTACGGTCGTTTATAATTTGCTTGAAATTTGGTTAAATTAATAGAAAATAGACGGAGAACGAAAACACTCTTTATTGTTTCAAATATACGGGCGAAATTTAAATGTTAGAATGTAAGTAGCGATAAGGCAAATCATTAAAATGTGCATGTATCTAAATAAATTTGGCAACGTGAGCTGAAGTGGTCGGTACGCAGGCTTTGAGGGTACCTATCCAATGTATACAATTATTCTAGTATGTTTTATTATCTTCAAAGGTAGATATTTTATGGCATCTACTATAAAATAAGCTACCACCATTTCTGTGCGATCATTTTTTTTTAATCACACAGCATCATGGAGCCTGTATTATGGGAACCACATGATTGATATACAACACATACAATTTTTTTTTTGTAAATACATACATATCATACATAGAAAACACCCAGACCCAAGACAAATATCTACAGAACATACAAACATTTGTCTCGCAGCGGGAATCGAACCCGCAACCTTCTGCGTCTCAGGCGGACCTTCGCCCACTGCGCCACAGAGGTTGTCACATTACATTATACATTCATCATTACATTCTAACATTCGATTTATCTGTTCTATTACAAATTCATTTAATTGGAAATACACTGATGGCAGGCCACCGTGGCGCCAGATACAATATATAAATAATGCGGGACGTAATCACACAGCATCATGTAGCCACAAACTAAGCAGAGCTTGTATTATGGGAACCACATGATTAATAAACTACACATTTTTTTTTTGTAAATACGAGTACATACTTAACATACATAGAAAACACCCAGACCCGAGACAAATATCTACAGAACATACAAACATTTGTCCCGCAGCGGGAATCGAACCCGCAACCTTCTGCGTCTCAGGCGGACATCCGTCCACTGCGCCACAGAGGCCGTCAAAAAAAATATAAATCAAGTATTTAATTTAAAAAAAAAACCGACTGCATAAACAGGAAGTTTTTAGTTCTAATGCCGTAGGTATTTTATAAACCGATCTTAACTAAGAGTGCAAACTTGAGAGTTGTAATAGTAGATTGTTTTACAAGGGACTAAACCATCCCATTATATACGAGGTTGTTATACTCCCGAGCGTAGCGAGGGAGGATGACAAGACCGAGTTATAATGGGTGGTTTTGGCCCGAGTAAAACCGAGAAAATAAAACAATTCAATATTAGACAATTTTCAGAAATTTTATTAAAAATTAATCAACCTTCATGCAACATCACCAAGACGGTTCTATTTTAAAAAAAAAAGATTGACGGAGCACCAAGAAGTCGAGTTTTTATGTAAGAGAACGAATGCTTTGTACGGGCTGATGATTATAGACAAAAAATAAAAAGAAAAAATACTTTTTAGTCCGAGGTATTAAACTCGAGTTTTAGGCCCGCTAAGCTACACTATTATGATACATTTTTTGAGCAATAGAAGTGAAAAAACAATTTTTTCTATGATTGTGACATTTTGAAAATACTTCATCGAATCATATAAGATCGTTCCCAGTAAACAATATTTCCTTTCGATTCAATGCCTTATTTACCTCATGATAATTATCTAATGTAAATGAAATGATTCATCATCATCATCATCATCATCATCATCATCCACAGCCCGTCTTTATCCACTGCTGGATATACCTAGTCCTCCCGGAGTTTGTGCCATCCACCATGGATGAAATGAAATGATTACCAACATTAAATAAAATATTAAGTTATACTAACAAACACGGGATTATTTTAATATTCAATCACGTGTTAGTTAAATAGTGTGTTTTGTTAACAAAATATACAATAATGTAAATTAGACAAATTGAAAAAAAACGCCAATTATTGCTATTATTATTTATCTACATTTTTGTGACAAAAAGTGCCTTGATAAGTAAAAATATTGTTGATCCAGTGTGAGATGACAGCGGAATTATGTATTTTCTGATGATTTTTCTGAAGAGAATGTTTTGACTACCTACCTACCATCTTATTATCTATCATTGATCTATTATCTACAATACAGAGTTTTTTCTACTTGCTTGCAAAATTAAAGCCCTCCATCACACTGCTCCGTTATTATCGGCGATCTTACCGCATGTGTTATTGTAATAATGCGTCCCATCTCCTTGCACACAAATTCGTTATCGCAGCAGTGTTTAAATTCATAGCTACATATGTACTAAAAACTGATTTTGGTATACGGAGCCGAAACGTGGACACGCACAGTACAATTAATTCACCAGTTTAAAGTTGCTCAGTGAGCTATGGAATGAGCCATGCTTGGAGTTTCTCTGAAGGATTAATCCGCCGTTCGTTAACATCCGACATAGTACTAAAGTTGTCGACATAGCTCAGAGGATTAGCAAGCTGAAGTGTCAGTGGGCTGGTCATATCTGCCGAAGAACCGATAACCGTTGGGGTACACAAGTTCTTGAGTGGAGACCGCAGCTTGGCAAACGTAGTGTAGGACGGCCTCCGGCCAGGTGGAGTGACGATTTGTGAAACACTGCTGGTAGAAGCTGGATACGTCGAGCTCAGGACAGGGCGTAATTGACGCTCATTAGGGGAGGTCTATGTCCAGCAGTGGACTGCAATAGGCCGATGATGGTGATTATGATGATGATGATGATAATGAAATTATTTAATTAAAATGCAGTTAATATGCAACTTTTCCTCCAAAATGGACTTAATTAACCTGATATCAAACCGAAAAGCTGATATTTTTTGATGATTTTTTATAGATGATATTTATTAAACATATTAAAAGTTGATTTTTAGGAGAAAATTAAATGAACGCGATATTATTTACTTCATGACAGAACTTCGTGACAGAACAAATTACAGGAACATAAACAAAAGCAATCACTGCTTCTTACCTAATAAAATTAACAATTTTTTTAGTTTTTATAATTGATCTTTTGACTAAACTCGTAGGTTAAGCTCCATAAAGTTTTCGGCAATGCATCTGTTAATATTTTATTCAAATTATGTTGCACTTATTTGTGCATAAATATAGCAATGCATCTGTTAATATTTTATTCAAACTATGTTGCACTTATTTGTGCATAAATATTTGCATAGACACCTGCTACAAATGAAGATGAACAAGCAATACCGTTTCCGTAAACGAAGACGGATAAACTGTCAATAATCCGACAAAGGTGATAATCACCATCACGATATTGCGCCATTCATCTCGGCATCTGCCATTTCACCCGCATCGCACCCGCGCGCGGTAGGACGACCGCCTCAATTTTTTTTGCAGGAAAATCTCTCCTAGAGCGAGCGATTTACGTAGTATTGGATTTAAAGCGATGTATTCAAAATGCATTTAAATTCAGTATGCATTCAATTTTGGTATTCAGCACCCGCAGTGATTGGCCTCGCCGAGGCCGCTTGGGAGCGATCATAAAATGGATGAGCAGGATTGTTGGCGCAGTCGTAAATCCTTAATGGAACCGACGATATAGGTGGAAATAGCTGGCTTCGCCCAGGTTCACAAAATAGATTACAACAATAAAGCCGGCGGAATTTCGCAGGCGTCCATCAAAAGCGGCAACGAATGGCCACCATAAGAAGGATGTCCATTTATCACGTTTATCAAGATTTCGCACCGGACCGCATCATTTACTGCGCAAAAAAATCTATAACGGCACATTTCAAACACGATTAATAGTCGTCAAATAAGCGTTCTGTTGGACGCGGATATCCTGGCTCGCCGTGCCGCCCTGCGCCGCATTTTTACAGCTTATTTTCATTTTTATATCTACTTACTGACCTGAATTTCAGTTGAGTGCTAATCTTCGGGCCGAATCGGTAGCTCCATAAGCGTATCTTATGATGGATACAAGCGCTCGTAAACTTAACCGGAGTAAGTAGTTTCGGTAGATACAGGTGCGTACTTTCGAACCGTCATGAAATTCTTGATATTCAGGCTTGTGTTGGCATAAACGTACCGTTGGCGCCGGCTACCCGTGAGTTAGCTGCAATGAGTTATGGCATAATTTGTTCTGGTGGGCTCCCGACACAATACGAATATAAGACGAGGTGAAAAGCGTGGGATGTACAGCATGTATGTACAATGGAAATTGATGAGTGGGCATTTGTCGCCGTTCCTGAACCTGAGCGCTCAGGCAGACCCAAAGATTTTTAGAACCCATAAAGGAATAACACAGGTTCGCTAGATTTATTTTATTAGTTTATTTATTTGCATTAGTACCTAAGAATTGCAATGGATCTCAGAAAGCCTAAAGAAAAACCATTTCTCTGCCTACTCTTTGAATAGTACCCAGGTACATAGCTGAAAATCATTGTTTGATTTTTATCTAACTCACAACGTATTGTTTATGATGTATTTCTATTTCTGCTATTATAACAAATAATAAAAACAGAATAAAATAAATATATAAGTGGGGCTCCCATACAACGCTACGGAGCCCTTCTTGCGCGAGTCCGAATTGCACTTAGTCGGTTTTGTCTGGTTATAATGTCTTCATACTATCAAAAATCTTTTGATAGTATCATATTTTTCAATAAAATTATTATTTAGATCTCTTAAGATAACTATCTACCTACACCTTCGCTACAACTTCATGAAATTACCGAATAAGTTATCAAAACCTGCGTTTTTTTAATTTATATTTTTTTAAGAACTGGTAGCAATGCTACCATTCTAGCTCTTAAATATGAAGGTAATGCTACCATAGCATTAACCTTTGTATCGAGTACCTAGATTTTTATTTATAACACCATGGTTACACTTCATTCACTTACAAAAATGTCAAAATAATTATTATAAATGTATAATTTAATTATTATAAATTATCTTTGTTAATTTTCTTTAAGTGACAAAAACTCATTTATATCATATACCTATGGTGATTGTTTGGTCTGCTTCCGACCGCAGTTGTGTTGAGCATGGTCGCTGCTGCGCTGCAAGCCTGGTCGCACAATATTGATTGTCTTATAGTCTATTCTCAGCTGCTATATTGCATACGTACTTAAGTATTTCACCAAGTTAGTTACTGGGCTTGGGCTGAAAACTTTACCCCAATAAATAGCTATTTTCTAATCTAATGGTAATGTGTTAATGAGCATCCTACCTACCTATTTAAATAAACTTGTTTCCTTATTTTCCCTGCCTGACAGGCACGTAATGTTTGCACTTTGGTCAGGAGGTTTCAGGTTCCATCTGAAAATCAACGCTGCTTAGCCCCCGTGGCAAAGCATCTTCAAGCTGAGATGGAACCTTTTCAGCCCAGGCCTTTGCAGCGCAGACGACACCTGCACCTACCTTTTCAGTTCATCGCTTAGTTTATAGTAGTTACTAGGTACCTAGCTTTAGTTATTTAAAACTACTTAGTTCTTGTCTCTGTCTATTAATTATTAGTTCTAATGTCACATTTGTATTCTGTCTAAATAACTAAACTTAATAACTAGCCTTTATTGTAAAAGTCTTATAACTACCTACCTAGAATATTATTATTGGTTTTCTGTGCTGAATAAATAGTTCTTTAAAAAATCTTATCGTATCTCTTATCTTATTCATATCCGTTTTTATCATTTTCCAAGTTGGTAGCAATTCTAATTTAATCATCCTGAAACAGTTCCTGCATTATTTTTATAGAAGAGTACCTCGGTCCACAGCTACGCTTGTGTGGTAGATACCTGAGTAAAAATAGAATCCAAATAACGATTTTAGGATTGCACGGAAAATCGGCAAATTGAAATTCTAACATCAGAATTGTACATACACATATTATGTTTCTTTGGTGGGAATCAAACCCGTAACCTGTACCTCAGAAGGCACTAACTGAGCTATGAAGCAAGACCAAAATATGATGTCCCAAGACTCGACCTCTGTGGCGCAGTGGGCGAAAGCCCGCCTGAGACATAAATGGATGCTGGTTCGATTCACACCGCGAGACAATTATTTGTATAATCTGCAAAAATGTATCTCAGGGTTTTTTATTTTATTTGTATTGGAAAATTAACAGCTAGGTATATTTTTTTTAGAATAAAGCAATCAAACATTACAGAAGGCCAATCAAAAGTTTCCACAGATAGTTATACTAGAATGTATTCAATGATATAGTACCTAAATAGACGGACAACAAACACAAGCTAAGCATACACAGGCAAAAATTATACTCATGTACCTACTTATTGTTTATGTTGGTAGGTATGTGTGATTTCTACAAAAAAATAGTAGTAATAACCAGTTATGTGGTTCCAATATACAAGCGCTGCTCAGTTTGGGGCTAGATAATTTTGTGTTATTTATTTATACACATTGGTAGTACTTTATACATTTTGTATGCTACATAATACGTTTAGAAGCAAAAACTCCTGGTTAACTTGAGACTTAAGAATACATCCACGTAAAATAAACATGCAACCTCCGCAGTAAGGCAAACCAAAAAAGTAAAACTTCATTTGAGAATTTTTAAAAGACATCCAATTTCCGTAGAATCTAGGCTTTATAGACAGCGCAGAAAGTTTGCAAGACACTTGGCAAACATTGCAACAGAACTAGCGCACTGAATTGGGACGGTGAATTGTCACCAACTCCAACTCCAACTCCAAAACCGAACTCCAAAAATGAATTAGAATCAACGAATGGAAAATAGAGAAATATTGGATTAATGGAAAAGTGCACTGCTTTTAAATTAGTTTTTGATTAGTCTGTATTGTTCTCTGTCATTTTTAAATATATATATATATATATATAAATATGTAAATAATATCTATAAATGTGTTATAGGTATTTTAGCTAGTGACCAACTCTGGTGTCGGAGTTTTTAGGCCGCCCGAAGGCCTCCGACATGGCTTAACAACTGAAAAACCGGGACCCCGTGCCTTTCGAAGCACGGAAGTGCTCAAATTTAATTTTCACTAAAGGGTCACCCATCCAAGTAGTGACCGGGCGGAGTGTTGCTTAACCAAGGTGATCTGTTAAGAACACACTGTTAATCTTTTATAGGTATTGATTGCTACGAACACCGAAGATACGGGACAAGCGCCCCAATCTCATCACGATAACTAAGCCCTTTTTTCTGATTCCGGCCACTAGTTCTGTTCACGTACTCCTTTTAATATTTGCCAAGTGACTGAATTCGATAATAGCTATTTGGATGATAGGTCGCATGAGCGAAGCAATCAATCATCAATGATTATCGGTAACAGTGAGGTCGAGACGTCCCGCCATTTTAGAAAATCGAGGGGAACTGAAAAATGATAATGGCCGCCCGAGTTATGAAAGTTAAAAGTCCGTTTAGTGGCTTTTGCATGAAGCGCTTGTCGCGTGGGTTATTTTGATGTTTTTGCGGATCATCTTGGTAAAGCTACACATCGTGGGGTCACTACTAGGATGGTTTACTGTTTAGTGGCATTTAGATCTGAGCGTTTCCGAGCTTCGAAGATGTTGGAGAAGGAAGGGAAAAAGTTGCATTTAGATCTTTAAAGGTATTGTCAAACCGGAAACGATCCGATAGTCATGATTGGGTCGGAATTATATTATTGTTTTCGGTTGTGTCATGTTATGATGCGCCACTATGTAAGTTCTTTAGAATCTCCAGCATTTGAGGCCATAGAAATCTCATCATTACCGGCCTATAGCAGTCCACTGCAGCTGCCTGGTCATAGGCCTTCCCTTATGAGCACCATTGCACCTCTGCTAGATGGATCCAGTTTCTCCCAGCAGCCTTCCGCAGATCGTCACTATAACTGGCCGAAGGGGTTCCTACACTACGTTTGCCGAGTCGCGGTCTCCACTCAAGAAGACCCGTTTACCCTAACGGTTACCGGTTATTCGGCATATATGACCAGTCCATTGCAACTTCAGTTTGCTTATTCTCTGAGCTACCTAGAAATCTAAAGGAATAAGAATTCGATCAAACAAAAACTGATGGTTTCGGTATAGAATTTTTTTTCGTTTAAAAATACTGCTTCAGAATCTAGTTTTTAATCGCAAAGCCACGTCGGGCCTTCGTGATGCCTAAAGTTCCCAAGACCAGGAGTTGGCCAATAGCATCATTATGAAAGTATCTCTTCTCCGTAGACCAAAGAATAGAAGTATATACTATCATTAACAAAATATTACAAAGTAGCTAATCCGCGAGCACTATAACATTTTAATAAAACTGTACAATTCGCTTGTACCATGGTGCTACCTTCTTATATTTTTATGGTAGTGGAAGATGGAACAAGCACATGGTCCACCTGATATTAAGTGGTAACCATTACCTATCACAAAATATTGCATCGTAGATCACGATTTTTTGGAACGTGCTCTACGATGCAACACCCTGCGTCCATCAACTTGAGGCATGAAGATGATAAGCCTCTTGTGCCTGTAATTTCACCGGCACCCACACCCTTCAAACCGAAACACAGCACAGCTGCTTCACGGCAGAAATAGGCGTGGTGGCAGTACGCACCCGGACGAGCCTTCCGCAAAAAACTCTACTACTACTGCTTATCATATTGCTTAGACTAAGCTACTTTTTGAATGTGATGATCAATAAAAAACTATTAGGCATAAACATCAATTTATTTACTACAAAATAGCACACAAAAAAAACTTTTAATGCATAGGTAGTGTTATATATTTATTTATCTATTCGCAAGTGTAGGAAAGCTTATAAAACGAAAGTACTGGTCCGGTTTTGCAGCGGACGTGTGTTAAAGCCTTTAATTTATATTTGAATTCCATTTCAATTGTGAAACCAACGAAATATATCAACAAATCATCTAATTAATGGTGATATCTTGGCACCAAATCGCAAAATACAGTTATCACTTAGTTTTGCCGTTGCTTAGCTAATTGCGACCGTGCAGCTGGTCCCAGGGTAATTCAATATTAATTTATATAAGAGCTTTCATAGCGTCGTAGATGCAATGATCTATGAAAATGATTTTACGATGGAGAGTATTTCCGAAATAAAAGGATGAATAAAATGTTGAGATATATTTTGGACTGCATTGACAAGATCTAGTTTACAAAAATCTCCCGAGATCTTTTAGGGTTCCGTACTCAAAGGGGAAAAACAGAACTCTATTACTCTGTCAGTCTGTCTGTCTGTCTGTCACATGTTCACAGATGTATATATGTTGCCACTATAACAATAAATACTAAAAACAGAATAAAATAAATATTTTAGTGGGGCTGCAATACAACAAACGTGATTTTTTTGCCGTTTTAGCTCGATTTTAATAAAGGCAACAGGTAGACGTCTGAAATATTCACAGATTGACATGACATGACATGAAAGATATTTAGATGTGTAATCAAACAATAACTAATTTAATTATTATTTTAATAAATTAACGGGGTCTCCCAGACATGTATAGATAATGGTAAAGAACCCTTCGTGCACAAGTCCGACACGCACTTGTCTGGTTTTTATAATAATAACACACGTCAACTCATGGCTTTACTTTTTTTTATGGGACTTGAAGATGGAACAAGCACATCGCCTACCTGGTGTTAAACGGTAACGATTACCTATCACAAAGCATTGCATCGTAGATCGTTTTTGGAACGCGCTCTCCAATGCAACGCCCTGCAACTTGAAGCATGAAGATGATAAGCCTTTTTTGCCTGTAATTTTACCGGCACAAACAATCTACAGCCAGAAATATAAGGTTGATCAAAAAAATACCAATCAGCTCTTTCCGTGGTCGCCTCAAATACAGCAAGTATTTAAATACTTTCGACGATACAAAACAGTGACGAAAGAATAAAAAGAAAGTTCGAAACGAATGGATCAATTCAACTACGCAACAAGAATTTGTTTATCTGCATACAAAGCGTTTCAAGAAAATACAGCTTATCGATACCTTTTCGATCTACATTTTCTGTATTTTATATTTGAAAATGTTATTTTGTATTGGAATAAAGAACTATTCATAACTAGTATTGATGCGGAAGGGTGTCTGTAAGTATTTTTAAACCATCACGGATAAAAAGCTAATTGCATACTTTACGAAGCGTCTTCATACATTTTTAAACTTTGGAAAAGTTATTGCTTAATTTTTTTCTAAATGTACAGTTTTTGCTAATTTAATGATTGATAATCTAATTAAACTTATATTACAAACAATGTATGAAATTACGAATCTTATATTCAAATTATCTAAAGCTAGAGGGCGACCGACGAGTAAACGCTAAACTCATTCCTTTACTCTTTGTATATTTCAATTAAAGAAGTCCTTGCTTTAGGTAATCAAAAAGCAACTATTTTTTTTCCAAATAACACAAGGAAATTTTCTTAATCCAATCTAACTTATGCTACGAAAAAAATATGAAATTACGCGTCCTATAATAAATTATGCAAAACTAGACAGAGCCCCACGTTTTCGTAGAGGTTTTTCTACTTAATACTTTCTTCTAGACGGGGCTCGCATTTTCGTAGATTTTTTTCCTACTTTCTTATGCACCCCTACACTATTCAAGGACCTTATACATTCATACTTCTCAGTCTCCAGGACTGTCTGTCAAAAATTAACAAACAGCATAAGCCTTCAGACCACTTAGGGATAAATATTACATCTTGAGCTATAATATTTTATCGCTCATCATACATTTTGAACGATACACTTCCCGGACACCGCACCTCCCCCTGCCTCGCCCGGAGTTTGAAGTGTCAAATGATCACGTGTAAAGATGTAATATACATTATATTCTATATAGTCCAGGAAAATTTGTGAATTATACATAACTCCGTCGTTGCGATCACATTCCATTAATAAGTGGTAAACATCAACGTATTGCTTCTTATTTTAGTTTTTTAAGTTGAGCTATTTATTGCTAACACGTTTTTGCTTTAGCCGTACATTTTGGAGTTATAAAATTTATTTAAAAAAAAAACCACCAAAATGCGAATGAAACCGTAGCAACGTCTTGTCTTACACAGTTCAAATACAGTCAGCTTAGATTTTCTTTGCGACCGACGGGTAAGTAGGTACCTATCTTACCCGCCTCTTCTTATCTGTACCCGTAGCCGAGACTATTTACGAATACATAATTTTGAAGCGTCCTTTTTGAGCTGGTCATTTTTATAAAAGGTTTTTTCTTTTATTGTAATTATAGTAAGCCGAATATATCATTTACTTAGGTACCAAATCTTAAGGTATTTTTTCATGAGAGAGAGCTCTTTGAGTGAAGTTCTATAAATAAACAATTCTTTATTGCACAAGATATAATAACTTGAACATGATTGTAAATGATTGTATGAACTTGTTGAAAATGATTGTAGGTATGTGTGTTGTGTGTTTTTTATTGTGTCTTAACTACTGTTTTTTTAGATTACACTATCATTCTGTTGTTTGTGAACCTTACTTTTTGTGTGTCAAATAAATACATGCTTTCTTTCTGAAGATATTTGTTTGTTTTTTTGTGCACGAAACAAAATCAGGGCCCTGATCCTCGGCAATAGACATAATTATCACAGTAGGTCTATCGCGAGTATTATCAAAATGTTTTGTTATGATATATCGTGACAATCATTTCTATTCCTGAGAATCAGATAGACAGATAAAAAAAAACCTTTATTTTCTGACAAAGTAATTACTACATGGGTTGGGATCTCCTCTTTTAAGTTGCATTAACCTGTGTTAGAGGAGTAGATAAACTGCTTATTGCACACAACACCAATAAAAAATACAAGAACAGAGAAATGCAATAGCAATAACAATCGGCGGTTTTATCGCTTAAACCGATTTCTTCCAGACAATCTAAGAATGGAAAGAATATAAATATAAGAATTTAGCGGCCCCTGGAGAAGAGCAAAATGAACACACCTGACACTCGCTGACATCGTTCATCGCCAACACACTCAAAGTTCTGCCGCGTTATAGCTGTGCTGTGCACTGTGGCCATCAGTGGGTGCTATATAGGCTATCTTTGTAGGCTGCTACAGACTGCCGTAACATGCAATGTAACATGAAAGGGGCATTTCATATGTAGGACACAGGGCGCGCACGAACCGAACATGTATGCAGAAATGCTCAGTTCGGGCGCGTAGTGTGCATAGTTCGTGCGCACATTTCGTCCACACTATAGGAATTCTGTAATGTTGACGGCAAATTCTTTCATTGCGTGTTACATTGCATCAAAATTTCGTAAATCTGTACCCGCCAGGTACTCATATTATAAGGGTGAAAGTTTGACAAATGTACCTATGTTAAATGTGAAATATTTATCCCTCCTTCACGCCAATTACTGAACGGAATGATCTGAAATGCACATAACCAGCAATAACATATACGCTCACTTTTGGGCACCACACAAGCTACGGGTAGAAGCTAGTAAACAATAAAATATTGTCATATCATGATGTACTTTTTCCACTTAATTGACTTTTGGACTGTTTCTGGTCTCGTAACGTAGACCAAGTAGGGGACAGTCATGGATCACACCGGGCGGTTTCACTCCACTGCAGAGCTTAGGCATCTCCCATTAAAGAGCTTATTAGCACACGGTATTCAGTCTGTCTTAGTAAGACTGTCTTACTGACTAATTAGTCAAGCCTAAGACCGGCTTAGTGGCTCTCTTACTACACTAAGTGTAAGACATCATCAACAAGATCGGGTACACGAACCACATTAGAGCGCATCGGAGGGCATAACAACGAAGCCATATTTATCATTGATTTCGGTGGTGCATCAGTAAAAGTGTCGTGCTGCAGCGGAAATAAATCTTCGTTCGACCGTATTTTCCATTAACAGATCCAGAGCGTGTTAATTGGGCCGCGGACCAGAGGCGAACTGAACCAGTTTTATTTTTATGGTACTTGAAGATGGAACAAGCACATAGCCAATAGCTGTACGATGCAACGCCCTGCGTTCATCAACTTGAAGCATGAATGAAGATGAAAAGCCTCTTATGCCTGTTATTTCACTGGCACCCCACATCCTTTAAACCGAAACACAGGACAGCTACTTCACAGCAAAAATAGGCATCGTGGCAGCACTTTCCCGGACGAGCCCTCCACAAAGAACTCTGATGTTGAAACAGTTGAAACACCACATTATCAATATAGGCATATAAGAGGCATAAAAAACACCTGTATCCCATCCAGCAAAAAAAAAAGGGAGAACTGGTTTATTAACAGTTTGTCAGCTGGACGAAATGGCGTACAAAACGCACCTGATGTTTAGCTGTCTATGAGCGAAGGCGACTGTGGACCAACTTACGATTGGATTTCATCTTTATCATAATTTTGGCAATTTTTGGCCCGCTGTTACTAGCCTTTAGAAGTATTGATATATACTGCTAGGCGCGGGACAAATACAAGAGGTGTCGGAGTAGGGCGAAGCGCGGGCCTGGTGCGGGCGCGGCGCCCGGTGCAGCGCAGAACAGGCGCGCTTACTATGTCGGAAAGGCGGGCACGGGCAATCACAGTAAATGGTTTAGGGGAATTCTAGTGTTGTCCGGCATGCCACTACTAACTGCTGGTGCACAAAAGGCGAGGAAGCGGTAACCGCGCCCCGCCCACGCCAGTTGTCTTAGTATGTCTCGCACCCCACCTCTTACATTTTGTATGAAATATTAAAAAAGTGGCGTCACGCCCGCGCCTCACCTCCACCTGACGCCTCTTGTATTTGTCACGTGCCTTGCCGTGCCTTATAACTCAATGTAAGTCACTTGCCTCGATCCTGCGTTAGTCTGAGCCGTCAACCCAGCCAGTGGACCTCCAATTACAATTCAATCACTGTCAGGTTTATTTAAAATAAAAACTTTGCATAGACCCGACGTGATCTATTTTCAGAAACTAGCGAATGTAAATTCACTAGTATAATCATGCGTGCCAACCTACATAAACATATACATGTTGCCCGTATTCCGATCATAAAACCCACGAACAAAAACACGCCTTATTATTGGCAGAGCCGGATGCCGTAGTTACTGTGCGGAAGTGGTGTTTGCGAGTACGGACGCTGTGCAGGGTGTCCCGGAATATGTGTACTACTGAAAGTTGTTCTAAACATTAAGAATGTTGGTTGGTTGTAGTAAAGTTGTTCTGTGTTTTTAGTGTTTACAACGAATACCTACCTAGAAAAAGAGACGTTTGAATGCTCAGTAAAGTCTGTACTGATACTACTAATTTTAAATATACCGCTATTAAACTCATTATCATCATGGGTAGCTTATGGCAATTTACTGTTGCCATAAGATTCCCCTACTTTGTACATTGAGTCCAGCTTTCTTCCGAAGGACGTTCTATACAAGTTTGCCGAGCCGGTGTTTCTACTTAAATAGTATACCCCAACGACTTTCGGTTCTCTGGTAGATATGGCTAACCCACTGCCACCTAAGCTTGCTAATGTACTGAGCTACGTCAACCACTTAAGTTTAGTTGGATAGTCTCTTTGCGGATTACATCAAAAGACTTTATATTTTACTTTACTTTATACTTTATATAGCTTCAGCCATAGCTTTCAATGCTAAACTTAGTTGACTGACTTTAAATATTTTATAGACTAGAAAAGCGTTTCCACTTCTGAGCTGTTTTATACAATTTCAATATTTTTTCAAATCAACTTGCACATAAATTTTGTAAGTACCTTTTGTTTGTTTGAAAACTTTATTGCACATACTTAAAATATGTTACAAAGGGTGGGCTTAATGCCATAGGCATTATCTACCTGCCAACAAGTAACAGGTTTAGATAAGAGGTTGGCGTGCTAACCTTAGACTACTAAAAAGATCAATGATGCGAATAATATAGGTACTAATAATAATAAGTATATACTTATCAACACTAAACTAAAACTATATAAATATTATATAAACCGATTAACTTCACAAATACTATTTATACATTTAAGATTACAGACATACCTGTCGATACAATATTCAGATATACCGAAAGCAGTGTACAATTTTGCGTAGAAAAAGATCTATGAGTATAACCTCTTCAAATAGTGCTCCCGCAATAGTTGTTTAAATGTCTCTCTAGACTCAACCCCTCTGATATCATGAGGCAGGAAAAGGCAAAGGAAAAGACAAAACGACGGACAAGGAATTGCCAAGACCTATGGAAGGGAATTTCCAATAGGGGGCTATTTACGGATCTGAGATTTTTGGCGCGTGTATCTGCTAGGCGTATAGAACCGAGAAAAGTAAACATAGGATCCTGACATTCCTGCGCACCCGGATAGGTAGCCACTTGAGTTTAGCTCGGTACTCACTAACGTGGTCATATTTACGGAGGTTAAATATGAAACGGATACATGTATTCAATAGACGGTCAAGCTTGTTAAAGAGATCTTCACTAAGATCTAGGAAGACAACATCAGCATTATCAATTATTGGGATAAGGAGAGAGTTAACAAGAGTAACTTTAGTAGGAATAGGGAGAAAATTTTAAGAAGAAGAAGTGAGTGTAAAGTGCCTTAAACTTTTCTAGAGATTTCTTTAATTTGAGGGATCCAGTTTAATGTTGAGTCCATACAGACTCCAAGATTTTTAACAGTAGGAGAAAGGATGGAGCCATCATATATCAAGATACATTTACTCCTTCTAATTTAGCCAGCTGACGAGAACTACCAATCATGATGGCTTGGTATTTGTTTGTATTTACTTTTATGGCAAATTTGGTTGACCATGCCAGTTATCCAGCAATGTTACCATTGAGGATCCTGTTGGCATTGTCCAGATCATTTACAGAGGAAGAGTAATATAGCTTGGGATCGTCGGCGTACAGATGGTAGTGACAGAGAAGGTTGTGAGTAAGGAGATTAATAAACAGCAAAAATAGGAGTGGGATAAAATACCTCCTTGCGGCACACGGGATTCGATCTTCAACCCACCCAAAAAGTCAGGGCCATTACGGACTCTCTACTGGCGACTAGGTAAGAGGAAAATCAAGAAAATACTGGCGGTGCAAAATTTAATTGAGGTAGGAGTGCAAGAAGAAGATCATGATGCATCGAACGCACTACTAAAGTCGACCAGGACAAGTATTGTAACTTGGGAGTTCTCCATATTTCTAAGAATATCCTCTGTGACATTCAGCAGTGCAGACGCAGTACTATGGGTCTGTTTTCTATGTATAATATGTATGTATTTACAAAAAAAAATTGATGATAGAGTCAATACTTGAGACAAGTTTAACATTGAGGCACTTCTGCTTTCCAATCCCAAGTGTATTGGGGAATCTCCAGAGACCGGCTGGAGTAGAAAGCTCAATTTGTTCCATTATGTAACGTTTTTTAGCGTTTCGAACCAACATGTTACACCGATTGCGCAGCCACTTATAGGAGTTCCAGTTCTCATCACATCGATTTAGTTTGTATTTACGGAAAGCTCGATCTCTCCTACTCATGGCTTTCCTAATTAAATTATTGAGCCAAGGCGCAGGGGGTCGTTTAATTTTAACCAGGTTAAGAGGCGCATGCACATCATACAAGGCAGTAATGTTTGAGGTTAAAAACTCCACTTTCTCATCTAATATAATAATAATATATAAATATAGAGATACTACCACTGACCAATCCACTTATAAAGCTGTTTCAGCAAGCTTTGTTTTGTCAATGCGTGAAAAATTAAGTTGTTTGACAGCAACTGGTTTGGGCTTTGGCGGTCGTAATTTGTAAGCCACGAAGAAAAGGTCGTGTTTAGAGAAAGCGGGTGCAGGGATAATGAGGTCAATCAAACTATCACTATCAGAAGTGTGATGAGTAGTATGTGTGTTGTTTATTATGTTAAGGTTCACTGTGTCAATAATATTCCTAAGTTGATCAGCTCTCCCCTTCGGCCTGTCCTTGAGAAGACAGGTATTTAAGTCGCCTAAAACAATTGTCTATCAATAAAACCGTTGTCTATTAATATTTTTATATTTTTCTCAGAATATTAGAAAAAAAATAAAGTATTCAGACCAATTTCTAAGTAAATGTAAACTGAGCGAGACGAGTAAATGTTCCTTTTTTGCCCAGAGGGCCAGAAGTTCTCATTCGTTATGGACTAAGGGCTTTTTTACTGTCATTCATGTTTGCGCCCTCGTGCGGGCCAGGCACGCATCTGAATCCTTGTGTATGGTTTAAGTGGATAGGTAAATAAGTTTATATCTGCAGGAAGTATTTACTACATGAGATCAAATGGTAATTGTTGGCAAAAACGTTGAAAAATATATAAATATATTCTTAACTTGGTAACATAAAATTACAAGATTAAATAGGAAAAAATCTTAATCAAACAAAGGTATAACAAAACATCAGCCTGAACTTGGTAATTCTGTGTCTCTGGCGAAGAGAGCTAATAAATACAATATAAAATAAAATAATAACCCAATTTATTTGCCCCTAATTATTTAAATAGTAAGTAGAGTATTAATTTTAGATTTCTTACAAACATTGTTTTTTTTATACTTACTCGTACCTACGATGTTTCCGAGTTACTTTTTTTTTAAATTTATTATGGGCCAGCTCTTGACCTCGAGGCTTGCATAGGTAAGGATGAAGTCGACGATGGGGCGAGCTTTCTCAGAAGATACCTAATAACTATCTTTTTGAAGCCGTTATGGTCAACGTACTACTTAGGAACAACTTGTATAGAAGAGTTATAAAAAAATTATAGGTAGGTTGAATATTTATTATGCAGTTTCATCTGTATTATTATTTATTATTACCTACCTTAAATGTTTTCGAGTATATACCCAGGGACAACTTGTATTAGATTCGGCACGGAAGCGAAATTCGTCGCATTCATTAATATTTGTTTTCACTCGGAGCTGTGCTTTCGCAATTAGATCTGGAGACAAAGAAGCAGCACCTAGCAGTTTAATTCCCTCTGAGCACCGATAATGCAATCATAAAACATTTACATGCCAAGTAAGATGGACATGGCCGATACCTCTAAAAGGACATGCAATGCAACTTTATAGCTAAAGACCATGAAATACCAACGTATGTTTTTTATTTATGTCCTTTTTTATTTATTTTATTTATTATAAAGGTTTTTCAACGAAATTTACCTGAATATGTGCTTATTTAACAAGAGAACGGAGAGAAGTTACATATAATTTCAGTTCCAGATAACACAACTCAAAATGCTTATATCACTCTTGAAATAATAGTAGGAATCTATAAGTCAATATGAAAAAAAAGCATTTATGTAAAATCATATTCTAAAAGCACCTTTTAGACGTATACATAAGTACCCACTTATTCATAACCAAATGTCATTTATAACGCTCGATAAAGTAAGTTTGTCTCTGTCCTAAAAATGTAAATAAAAATAGGTGACATGATATCATAACGCCATTTTAGCTATCTGAGGTTTATTATCTACTAAATAGGACGGACAGTTTCTACGAATTTTCGATTTGTTGCTATTTTCTTTTAGTTCACAAAATGATTTTGCGTTCATAATAAAATCAATAAATTGTGCCATGAAAGTAAGTGCAGGCTGGGGCAGCAACTGCCGGGTGTTACGTGTGCTTGACCTCTAGGCTAGCTAATGAAGTTTGCGAGCGCTCGCCAGCTGTCGCCGCTTGCTATTGTTTTTGCACATACATACGTTGGCTCTTCGTGCCTCCAAAACGTACCTAGTCAACGACTTCGAAAAAATATTCCACAAGAAATCTTTTTGTACGGAGAACACTAACGGGGAAGGAAAAATCCTTTGTTTATTCCTGGAAAATGTTCTGATTATGTCTGTATTTCTATAAAAATATTTTATCGGGCTGGTAATATACTCAACCATAATCATCATCAGTCAATAGCAGTGCACTGCTGGACATAGGCCTCCCCTAATGAGCGCTGTTCCGCTCTGTTCTGAGCTCGACACATCCAGCTTCTACAAGTAGCCTTTCACAGATCATCACTCCATCTGGAGAGCGCAGAGAGAGAGCGTCCTATACTTTGTTTGCCAGCTCGCGTTTTTCACTCAAGAACTCGTTTACCCCTCCGGTTATCGGTGTTCCGGCAGATATGACCAGCTCACTGCTACTTCAGCTTGCTAATTCTCGGAGCTATGTCGACAACTTTAGTTCTATCTCGGATAGTCTCGTTGCGGATTTTATCCTTCAGAGAAACTCAATACTTAACCAAGTAAAATATAATTGACTGGCAAAACGTAAATTAAAGTTTACTATAACCACATCTTTATAAGGCAAGAGTTGTTATTTTGTTACTGAATTAACACCAAGTTGGAAAAACTTTTAATTATGAAGTTAATATTTTACCCTTATACCGGGATCATCATCATCATCATCATCATCATGAGACTATAGTACTCCACTACAGGAAATAGGCCTCCCCCGATGAGTGGCATTGGGCCCAGTCCACAGCTAAATATATATAGTGTCTATTATACCGGGATAGTTTAGAGATTCTCGTACACTCATATTTTTTTAAGTCGGTAATAAGTAATAACCGATATACATACGGTAAAAATATGTACGAAATTGGTCTGGATTTTTGTTAGGCTATTGTATTTTAGTAAAAAGTAGGTATACATATTTTGTCATATATGTATAGGTATAACTATGAAATATTTATTAAGAACTTGTTATTGTATATACCGTTGTGAATTAAAGTAAAATGTGTTTAATAACAATAAAAATAAATATAGAGAACAATGAAAATACGTAATATATACGATACCTTTCACAGGTGAAGGCATTGACTGCGTTTCGGCTCCTTAAAATAGTCTTCATCAGAGTGAAAAAATCTCGATCATAGGGTTCGGTACCCAAAGTGTAAAAACTACTAAGACTCCACTGTCTGCCTGTGTGCCTATCCGTACTGTAGTCAGGCTGTATCTCATGAACCGTGATAGCTAGAAAATTGAAATTATCCGCTATAACAACAAATACTTAAAAACAGAATAAAATAAATATTTAAGTGGGGCCCCCATACAACAGTACGGAACCCTGCATTAGTCCGACTCGCACCTGGCAGGTTTTGGAAGAAGTTAGTTTAAACTTACTCAAGTTTTATGAGTAAAATTCTCTTACACCTTGCAATGCCTATTTCCGTTAGATGGTAATACGATCAGAGGCATTTAAGGACTTTATATACCGTATCTTTGCCTAGATTATCCAGTTAGCTAAGAGAGGAAGTGAGCTAACAAACTTAAGCTCCCTATAAATCTATTACGGTGTTATATGTACTCACAGTGTTTGACACAATAACAAACAATTACACCAGCCTGTATCAGTCCACAGCTGGACACAGGCTTCCCCTTAAAAAAAGGGGATTTGCCCATAATTCCCACGCTGGGCATGCGGGTTGAGAATCGCAGTACACAACTTCTCACCACCGACGCTGCTGCCCGTCGGCGTGGTCAGGAATTTTTTCTGTGCCGGTGTTAGGCTGCGCTAAGCTGCAATCAGCTGGCCAACGCCTGAGCCTTGCACCTAGTGCTAAGTGAAAAAGCAGGGACCCTCCGAAGCTTGGAAGCCTAATTTTAACTTGACAACATACAAGTAAAAATAATATGGATCTACTTGCCTACTATATCTATACCTATATCAACTAGATTTTTGATCTAATTAAAAAATATAAGATAAAAACAACATTATGCCCACGGTGAACGGTGGTGGATTATTAAATGTAATTAGGTACTTACATTGATAGTCAGAGGCAGCTCCAAATATTTTATTACAATTTGGGCCAGTGTTAGAGTGTATAAATGAGCTCGAGTTTAGATCAACACGCCGTAGCTGCGTAGTTGCTGTTAGGGGATGTCAATGTACCCAACGGATTCTGATTCGCAATAAATTTATTGTACAAAATTATGAAACATATAAACCAAAATATAGATCAAAAGAGTCGAACATTGAGCGGCCACGAAGTGTTTAGTCTGCGCTTAATACTAGGTCACATAATTATTGGACGATGCCTCATAAACTCGCTTTGGAAACATAAACATTTTTAAATGTAAGTAAACTTGGATGAAACTCAGTATTAATGCACACAAAAATGCTTAAGGTTTGAAAGTTCTCTTCAGTTATGCGAATATAAATCATCAGGGAAGTTAGAAGCTCCGCGTCCTGGGACGCTGCCGCTATAAATAATTGTTTTTGCATACTAGGGGTGTTGGTCCAGAACCCTCGCCGGGAACGAGATTCAACGACGTCACAGACGTAGCGATACAACATCGAATAAAATAATAAAGAAAACTGACATTACAATAGAAATCTAAATAGCACATTAAATTAGGTAATATGTAACTGTATTAAGTTTTTGTGTGAAATAAATTATCTTATTTATCATAATAGGAACCAAACTAAAAATATTATTTTTCCTCCTATTATATTATTTTGTTCCTATGCCACGCATCGTTATCACAAATTATCACAAAGCTTCCAGCTTAGCATTTGTTGTGTCATGGCAATGCTGATCTTCTGTACTATCAACTGCTATCAACGGGTATACGTCCATCGCATAACCAACATCCAGCGTCAAGCTGACGACCGGGTGCAATGGCGCTCATTGCGGGAGGCCTATGTCCAGCAGTGGATTGCCGGCAGATAATTATAATGATGTCCGATAGCCATGCGTTTGTCTTGCCTGTCTTGCCTAAACGTGTTCGTAATTATTTATTTTATGGCCGTATTTGGCCAAATCGCGGGTTTAGCTTGGGTAAGACTAGCACTGGATCGTGGCAACAGTGAAATCAAGCTGTGCATAATGATGATGAACTAATAGGTACTACTATTAAAGTTTGTTCCCATTGAATTTTCGCTCCGACGACGTTAGTAGGTAATAATTACCGTCGATAATAGGCCTATAATAGGCGATATAGGCATTCGCGATGGGGTTGTCATTATATCCGTAACTATCGTTTCTCCGCAACACTGGCAGTGGAAAAACATCCTGACAGTTTCAAAAGGACACGAAATCTCATCTTAGCCTGTTTTTGTGCGCTTTGTAATTTTTGTATCCCATTGTGGTGGGGACAGGATAAATAAACATGTAAATTATTAACACCCCACTGGCATAACAATTAGTCCTGACCCGAAGTTTGTAGGTACTCTAAAATAAAACTTAAAAAAATAAATGGAAAATAAGAATCTTATATAAAACTATTCCTCCCTTTTGCGTATGAGCCAACCCTGGTTTCGGCGTTTTTAGACCACACGAACACCTCCGGCTGAAAAGCAGAGATGAAAACCTTAACGTGTCTTCCGAAGTACGGAAACTCTCAGATCTAAATCTCACTAAACTGTCACCCATCCAAGTAGTGAACTGGCGAAGTATGGTTTAATAAGTTGAATTCCACACCACCACAGCACACCAGTCTATATCAGTCCACTGCTAGATATGCCTCCCCTAATAAAGGGGGATATGCCCATAATCCCTGCGCTGGGCATGCGGGTTGGAGATTGCAGCACACAACTTCTCGCACCGCTGACGATGCTGCCTGTCTGCGGCCAGGAGATTTAGCTGTGCCGGTGGCTGCCAGAGTCTACATTTTTTCGGCTTTCGGCTACATTTTTTACCATAATGTTTTTGATATTTTTTTATGTACATATGTAGTAATAAGTATAATTTATAGCAAAAAACGTGTTATTGACGAGTTTACAATTAAATAAAATGTCATAAAAATAAAATTGTTTTTTTTTATCACGTACCTACTTACATTTTATATTCTATCTTATCCTATTTTGTAAACTTACAGGGTGTTTTCAAGTTAAATTACCCTCAACATCAGTGTTTCTGCTGTATGCAAGGCTTTCACGGTTACTTGAAGTTAACGGGTATTACCTTCAAAACTTTTGAGCTTTCATGTTCCTGATTCTACTCCCGCCAATCAGTTCCACGTACTTTATAACTTCTATATTACCTAGAATATGTATTTATGATGTGTAAGGTTCTTAGCTTGCTTCACTTAATATTCAAGTATAGTGTGGCTGACAAGTTTTAGTTTAGTTTTTTTTTTCACTATCACTACATAGTTATACAACAAGTCTTCCCGAAACTACGCAACGGATTTTGATGCAGATCTCTAAATAGATAGAGTGATTTAGGAAGGTTTATATGTACAATTTGCACCCTTGCAAAGCCGGGGCGGGACGCTAGTTATTTTATAAGTCAAACAGTATTGACTCTGAGCAAATTTATGTAAAGCTATAGCCATATACGCCAAATATGGGCGAGAATAGGCCTCGTGAAGGCCTCAAATAGGTATTCCATGAATGATCAATATTTGTTTATTTATTTACGGACACCCCACTAGGGTTAACACTTAACACAAAATATCAGAGTGCACCCGTAATTACTGGGTATCAGAACAAGTGCTTCATAGTAACAAGGCAATAGAATATTAGTTAGTACAGCAGTCCACTTCTGGACATAAGCCTCCCCTAATGAGCGCCATTGCACCCTGTCCTTAAGTAATTTAATAACTTAAAACTAAATCTAAAATAGTATAGTAAATGTATATCCATGCTAAAACACGATTTATATCGAAGTGACAATGAATGAATATGACTTGAATTCAGGCAACCCATAGAAATAGTAGATTATTATTAATCAAAGGAAAAAAGCTGTGTTTAGTTACCAATTTAAATCTCATTATACCCTTATTTCCCTACGGACATAATGACTTTCCGTGAAGGTTGTATGACCTATACTGTGACATTTCGAGCAGGTTATTTGAAATTATGTTATTAACTTATGCTACGACTCACATAAATATAAAAATCAATTGCCGCGTGTATGAAAGATGTTTTGATGTGATCGAAATTTGGAAAATCCAATGGAAAAAACAGAAAGGATGGTTTTTTTGTAAGAAACCTCGCAAACGGAGTTTGCGCGTGGAGCCAGTTATAAAAAAATAAACGGCAAAGCGCGAGTCGGACTCGCGCACGAGGAGTTCCGTACCGTTGTAAGGGAGCCTCAATCAAATATTGATTTTATTATTTTTTTAGTATTTGTTGATTATATAACAACATTATATATTTCTATATGTATATATATGTAGTATGTATTTCTGTTGCCGCTATAAAGCGGCAACAGAAATACATCACCTGTGAAAATTTCAACTGTCTAGTTATCGTAATTAATGAGATACAGCTTGGTGATAGACAGACAGACGGATGGTGGATACTTAGGAACACGTCCCGTTGTTACCCTTTTGGGTATGGAACCCTAAAAACAAAAAACTATCTGTCACGTTGTTTCAGCACGTAACGTGAGACGCACTTGCGCAATATCTTTGCTTTCTAATAACTAATGGATTGCACCCACAAAAAATGCAATACTGAAAATTCAATCCAAAACTCATGAAATGCGAAAGCAATAACTGTGATTTGAACGTATCGACTAGTAGCGTGTGAAACGATGCAAAAACACGAATCGGCGGGAGCCAAATCAGCAATCAGATTTATCGACAGCTTTCAGTATCGCGAAAAGTGCACTTCGTCGAATGTTATGGCGTCGCGGGGCACTGGCACTATGCCACGAGCGAGCTACTCGCCGGCTGCTACGTCCGATATTACGGAACTATCGCGCCAGGGCCGGGGCTAGAGCGAGTGGCGAAGGGCGAGCGCACTCATGTCATACTAGTTATACCCGATGAAGGAGTGCACTAGCACTGTGCTAGGGCCGAGACGCGGTTGAGTATATTTATTTCGATGTACGGAAGGCTACAGGTTCAGTATCAAGTGTTAGTCTCACTACACTGCGCACTAGCTTAAAACGTAGTAAATAAATTCTTTGTTCTTTTTAAACTTTGCCCTACTCATTGTTACGTTCATATCTCAGAATAAAATGTAATTCTAGTTTATGAAAACTTTTGTGAACTACGTTTAGATTCTCTAAGGTGTATAATCATTTAGTTGAATACATTTTCATTTGAGAGACCGCAGCTCGACAAACGTAGTGTAGAACTCCCTCCGGCCAGGTAGAGTGACGGTTTGCGAAAGGCAGGTAGACGCTGGATGCGTCGAGCTCAGGACAGGGCGCAATGGCGCTCATTAGGGGAGGCCTATGTCCAGCAGTATACTACTATAGGCTGATGATAATGATGTTGATGATGATTATGATGATGATGATGAAGTACATTTCCACCACACAAATGCAAACTAGTAACGCACTTAAATTACAACGCTCTCGTTACGCACCCGCCATGCACCCTGTACGCAATCATGACGTCACCCTGGCTAGGGCCAGCGAGTTCAATCCTAGCAACGACTCTGCAAGGTGGAAGCACAAATCAGATCTTTTCCTTTGGAGCCAGTAAAATTTGCATACGCATTTGTTCCATAAATTTAGTTAAAGTACCAACGAAAGCAATACTTATAAAATTAATATTACTTACGAAGTTTTATACAGTCTTTTACAGGCGGAACTAGTGAGTTTAACTTATGTTTTAACTATGATATCAAATGTACATTGTTTTCACGAACAACACATATATTTGTCTTTTATTAAATTACAGTTGGCCATACAGATTTTAAAACTGTTATAACTTCGGAACTATCAAACGTATTTTAAAAGTTACAAGCCAAAGGACAATGCCGTCTGATGTATGGCGCTCGGTACCTAGACTAAATTGAGTGCGTCAAAAAAATCTCCAATAAGTTTTTAGTTGATTCTACTGTCAAAATAATTAAAAACGAGGGTTATTGCCATAGTAACACTTTACATCAATGGTTGTTGCAGTCTAATGGCGGCGTGCAGCGGAAACCAAATCAACAAAATATTTTTTTACTTCATTATTAATCCCGCCGGTGTGTAAAACTAAAGAAAATGTTAATGTCATTTATAAAATATAATAAAGGAGAATGCCGTCTGATGTATATAGCGCTCGGTACCAAGACTAGATTGAGTGCGTCAAAAAAATCTCCAATAAGTTTTTAGTTGATTCAAGTCAAAATAATTAAAAATGAGGGTTATTGCCATAGTAACACTTCACATCAATGTTTGTTGCCATAGTAACGTATTTATCATTGGTTGTTGCAGTCTAATGGCGGCGTGCGGCGGAAACCAAATCAACAAAATATTTTTTTACTTGAATAATAATCCCGTCAGTGTTTAAAACTAAAGAAAATGTTAATTTCATTTATAAAATATAATAAATTTTATGGGTATTCCATACGGTTCGGTTTTGACGCGATTGGTACGGGCTATCGGCATTCTCCTTTGAAAGTTTGCTTTGAATGATTCTCATTTAATTCATATACGTCAAAAAAGAAATAACAACACTACACCAACAAAAATACACATTTTGTTAATTGACGTTTGAAGCTGACTGTACGTACTTTTAAATTAACTTTGGCCTACATCTCAGATGAATTATAAACAGCGTTTAAGAGCACATAGGCATTTTGAAGCCCGCGTTTTTATAATGTGCACTTACCTTAAGAGATAAGAGATACCATTACGTATACTAACCTAATACCTACATTCGAAAACGCGCTCTTATGGTCAAGTGTGCGTCAAACGCGCAGTTAAGACGCGCGGTTTTCAGACATCCAATAATAGCACTATCATGTATTGTAGCCCCAAACTAAGCAGAGCTTGTATTATGGGAACCACATGAATGATATTAAATACTACTCAAATATTTTTTTGGAAATACTTACATACCTATAATCAATAAAAAGAAAAAATCCTGGATCAAAGATAAATATTAGCAGAACATACAAACATTTGCTTCGGGACGGGAATCGAACCCGCAACCTTCTGCTTCTCACATGGGCTACAGAGGTCGTGTAATGCTTCATATGAATACCTCTTTTTTTATTCACTCCTATTCCTTTGTTTACACTTCTTTGCGGTAATTAACTGTCAGTACCTATAATAACAACACCAGCATTTTGTCCACTGCTGGACATAGGCCTCCCTTTTAAGAAGGGGGATTAACTCATAATCCCCAAGCTAGGCCTGCAGGTTGGGGATTGTAGAGCACAGCTGTTTACATCACCAATCAGGGGATTTAGCTGTACCGGTGTAAGGCTGTGCTATGCTGCAATCAGCTGGCTGCCAGAACCCCGTTTGTTAGACAGCAGGTGCACCCCGGGTAGATGAGGTTGGCTAGGTTTCCGAAAATGGAGGTCGGAACCCCTTACATCATCATCAACATATAGCAGTCGACTGCTGGACAAAGGCCTTCCCTAATGAGCGCCATTGCACCCTGTCTTGAGCTCGACGCATCCAACTTCTACCAGAGCAGCATTTCGCAATAATTTATTAATTAAGTTAATTTTCCAAAGGCTTCCCCATCTGAGAAAGTTTGATGACCTCGATGGCACAGAGGGTATTTATTTATTTATTAATATTATAATAGGCTAAATTTTAAGAATATAAATCAGAAAAAACCGACTTCAAAACCACAAAGTGGCACTGAAAAGCGAAAAATAAATTGATCTATTTATTATAAGCGCTTTATACCTACTCTTCTACTTAAAGTTGGCGCCAGCCATGTCTAATAGTAGTGAGGCATATTTGTTTAAAGTACTGAACGAATTGATTTGAAATTTCGCACATAATAATGTGGCTACTTATAACACAGGTACCACGTAAACAAAGCCGCGGGTGGAAGCTAGTAAAAAGTATCTGGGTTGTTTTATTGAAATGTGCACATCATACGAGCCTACTCAACTCTGGTCGCTCACTCGCATTACAGATTAGGCGCGTTGAGGATTCAGGACACGTACCACCAAATATATTTCTCGAATACTATGAATGTAAGCATCTAAGAACAGATGCTGCTGTCTTCCATTTTGCATTAGTCTGAAAAAAAGATAGTTTTTCATGAAACAGCAAAATAAGCATTTGTAGAAAATCTTTTTAATTAACGACAGATGTTCCTGAGTAACTACGTTGATCTATATAGCTACATTATATAGGTAAGTAGTTAACGCTCCTGTGCATAAATATTTAGCGGCAATTGAAAAGTTTTTTTTTTATACGACCAAATTAGCAAACTTTTGTCATGCTCCTGGCGGTAAGCGCTTCCCGTAGCATAGGAACGCTACAGGCGTTCAGTTCAGTGGCAGTTAGTTCAGTGTGTCCGAGATATAAGCCGAGTACAATTGTAGGTAATACAATATTTTTGCAATGGCAACCGACCTCTATGGCGCCTCACCGACGTCTCCCACAGTGTACGACCGCCCGGCCGAGTAGATACGCTCATTAGCGCTTGCGGCCGCACCAACCGGGCCAAAGGACGCAGCAGACTCAATGGAGGCGTTCCTCGGATTCTGGCGGAGCTCCTCGCCTCCATGGCCGCCGGCGGAGCAAAGCGGTCATGCGCGCAGTCACCTCTATACACGCGAGGCCTCAGCATTTAGAGCTACAGCGCGCACCGATAACTAGGAGCGCCAGCACCCACCCGTGAGTACTACGCAAAACGTCAAGATGGCAGCGTACAGTAGCATCGCTACAGAGAGGGAGTAGTTGCCCCCGCGAAATGATACCAGGGTAATGGTAATGACATATTGCGCTCACCTAAAAATATGGCAACAAAAGACCCGGATCTCTCATATAGGCATTAAACCACGCGGTATTCAGTTTGTCTTAGTAAGACTGTCTTACATTTAGCGTAGTATAATTAGAGTAAGCCTCTAAGTCTGTCTTAGGCTTAATTAGTCAGTAAGACAATCTTACTAAGATAGACTAAATACCGCGTGGTCTAATATGCCTTTAAGTTCAGTACGACGACCTCTGCGGCGCAGTGAGTAAATGCCCGTCTGACATGCAGAAGGATGCGGGTTCAATCTGAGATATATCTTTGAACGATCAGCAATTTGTCATGAGTCTGAGTGTTTTGATGTACAATGAAAGTAGTTTTATCATATTAGGCAAATCTGTGTAATGTATTCTCTCAAAAAGGTTTATTTATCACCTAATAGGAAACGAGATATACCCTTTTTGGAGATTTATTAAATAGACAGGTTTTTATTCAATAGCACACTCCAATTTTGTATAAAAAAATTACCCTTCTTTTGTGGCTTTGCCGTGGTCGGGTAAAAATTCCTTTCTTCACTTCACTTCACTTGTTTATTAATTGGCTTCTGGGATAGTTTACCACAATTTCCGCAGTTTAATATGAGGCAACGTAGTACGGTTTATAAGTCCAGTCGTCCAGCCTTCAGTCAGGTCCTGTTTTCTGCTATAGCAATGGCGACTATTTCCTTAATATTAGCTTAGACAAATAACGACTTTGTCATGCCTATTTCAACGCTACAGTCAAAAAATCTCACTCCTTTCAAATGTTAATACTTTACCCACAACCCGAATTTGAAAGGAAAAATATGAAAAAGTAATTTGATGAGCGCCTAAAGAAAATTCGTCACAAAATGACATTTGACGAGGTAAACGGCATTTCCCTATAGCTAAATTTAATTTTGAAACTTGATTGCAATTTCATATTTTCCTTATGATGCGGCATTCGCTTTTTTAAATCTTTAAGCTATGTATTCACTATGCAACATTTGAGGCGCAACATGTGACGCTCAACATGTTTGGCAACGTTTCAAGATGACAACAAGATACGCGTCATCTTGTTAATCATAATACTCATGATCATTTATTTATTTGCTTAAAATGTAGGTACAACAGGTCTTACCATAATTTCAATTAAAAATAATTAAAAAGTAGGTATCCTATACATTTTGACTCATAAAGGCTTGCAAATAGCTAAACAAAAAATAAAAACCAATATTTAAAAAGTAGGCAGTTTAAATAAATTAATGTCAAAAATAATAATATTACTTATGTAACTTCATGTCAAAATTTGTAATCCAAATATACTTTAATTTCATAAAAACTTGTACAATAATGTTTGTCTCCGTCGTCGGCGTCTGTAGACATTGCTCTACGGCCATTGTCGTGTAGACGGTAACAATATCCGTAGGACTATCATGAATATTTCAACATGACGTAAAATTTTGGCCAGTGACAAATCTTTAATTTGAATCTACGTTTTCCCATTGGCCAAAATGTTCGATGCGAATACATTTTCGCTAGTATTCGTGATCGAGCCTCAGTAATGTAAATGCAGCTGAAATCATTCCTCATGCAACATGCTGTCATGTATAATTTAAAAATAATATTATATAACACTCGGCATTATCACACAGCATCATGTAGCCAAACTTAGCAAAGCTTCGTATTATGGGGACTACATGACTGATATACTAGTTAATCTTATATACTTTTTTTTTAAATACATACATTGTTTATCAAACATATAAAATACACTGACACATACAGTAACAGACTATCTATCTGTCTGTGGTGGAATATTAATTTAGCTAAGTTTTAAAAAATATTCCGCGTCGTTGTTTCACATGTTGAATGTCTTTTCAGTAGAAAGTTTCTCCTTAAAAGTTGCATAGTGAATACAAGGCTTTTCAGTGGTGACAACCAGAGGCGGCTTAAAAAACGTCAGCTTGTTATAAGTTGGAGTCGGGTAAAACAAAGGATGTAAGAAAACTTTTTAGCGCAATACACTAAGCAGGCTGGCTGGTACACGCGAGGTAAAATACGTTTTGGTTTTTTGTCGGGCGTACTTGTTAAATACTGACATAAATAGATTCGTAAGAAGATATTGCATGCAAATAAGGTGTACTTACTTATATACTTTGTATACGTAAACTAAACAGCATATATACTCGAACCTAGGTACTAAATCAATTTGACGCAATTAATTTTGGTGATTACCCCCTATTGTTTGACTTCTGGCTAAATAAATAGCTCATAATAATTAGCTCATACGAAGATTAAGAGGAAAGCGAAATAAGTTACTAAGATTGTGTATTTTTAACCGTCTTAAAAAAGGAGGAGGTTCTCAATTCGACTGTGTATGTTTCTTTTTTCTTTTTTTGTATGTATGTTACGAGATAACTCCGCCAATGAATCGATTTTGATAATTCTTTTTTGTTTCGTAGATCACACTTCAGAGGTGGTCCCATATAAATTGTATTCCTGAGGGATTGATATTTTTCCTGCCAATCTCAAAAAACCTCATCTTCACTTGTAATTTTCGCCGGTAGGTACCGTAGTTTCTTATCTCATCATCATCATCATCAGCCTATAACAGTCCACTGCTAGACACAGGTTTTGCTTAATGAGCGCCATTGCGCATAAAACCTTTCTTACCGCTCTAAAAAGCGAAATAATTTCTTACTTTTTAGTTTAAGTTGGTACATTTAGTTATAGTATTGAAGTCGGTTTTAGTTTTATTTTTTAATTATATCTTAATTATTTAAAGCTGCAGTTACACTAAATAGCATTCGCTGATAAACGATGGTAGGTACGTGGTGGGTGTCAAACTAAGCCACTTTCAGGCCACCACATCTACGATCAGAATTCATCTATCCATTATACCTATACAATACTTATAAGATTAAACAGATTTTTATAAAAAATGTAAAAAATTCCACAAACTCTGCTTAGTTTGGAGCTAGATGATGCTGTATCAAAAATATGCCATCTTATTTATTTAGTTTTAAGCAGGAAGCTTAGTCTCAGATTTTATTTACTCAAAAGAACAATGTTCACTTAAATGAGTACCTAATAATAAGTAAATAATAATAATAATAATAATAAATAATATGTACATAAGTAGTATTAAGTATAATAGTAAAAAATGTATTTTAGACGAGTTTACAATTAAATAAAGTGTCATAATAAATAATAAAAAATGTCACCGCTGCCACAAGCTTTTTCAACAAATATTTTCTTCATTTTTATTTTTCATGGTTTTCCCAATGTTTTGCCGAGATTTTGTTGTTAATCACAAACCGTAAAAAGTAATAACAATATATAAAGATGCAGTTCAACCTATTTTTATCATACATAATACTAGTCTGTGATTTTTATTTCACGTCAATCTCTATAAAATGTCAAAATAGAAAAATAGCTCCATACAATGATTACAAGAAGTAAAGGAAAAGCAGAAGCGGAAACTAGCATAGCACACCCAACACCACCTCCACCTGCTCCGTCAAGCTCCGCGTCGTCGTCTGGGGATGAGGTATTCGCCACCCCCCCGGACACCAGCGCGTCGAGCGACGAGAGCAGGCCGCCGTCGCCTCCGCCGCCGCGACCACCTGTGCGGCGTGGGCGGCCACCGCTGTCGGCCGGCTTGGGGTCTGCGGGACAATCTGCCCCGCGTCCGACCCCCGCCTCCACCAGCAATGTGCGACGTATGAAGTGGACAAAGATAATAAATGAAAACGTCATGCGCGCATATTATAGGGCTACAGAGGGAGGAACCAACCGCACCGCGTACATTGTCCGGATGCTGCCTCTATTTCAGGTGCTTGAGCCAGCTGTCACCGCCACTGCACAACGGCTATCGGATCAGGTACGAGCCATCCAACGATTAAAATTGTTGGATGACTCGTTACTTGACCGGCTTCGCGCTGAAATCCAAAGTGATCAAGTAGCTGACCACTCGCAGCGGGTCCTGGCTGCCACGTCGCCGGTTACGACTACTCCGATACCGGTAACGACACAGCCGGACCCCGCTGCTGACAACGTCGACTACGAGATCACCAGCGTTACAAACCAGGTAAATGAGCAGTTGAGGAGGACTTTGGAGGATGCGATTTTATCATACCGGTCCGCACCTCTCGATGAAAGACCGCGTTTGCCTCGCTTGCCCACTCACAGACGAAACTTAGCTCTAATGGAGGCCTTGAATCCTTTGTTGGTCCCTTATCTAGAGACTAGCGAAGGACTAGTCGATACCCATTCGATCCTTTACTGCGGAGCCGTGGTGGCATGTCGTGTTGCACGTGTCAAGTTCCCAAACTCCACGCGAGCACCACGACCTGTCGACAAAATCAAAATTCCAGCTTGGCAAGTACGGATCGAACGGCGGATCGGTAAATTCAGGACCCTCATTGCAAAGCTAAGTTGCTTCAGAGGAGGCAATACTCGCCCCCGAGTGATGCGTTTTGTGACACAGGCCTTTGCTGGAACCGATACTCGGCCCCGAGATTATATGGCATGTGTCACAGAACGCATTGACTTTCTGAAGCAGAAAATCTCTGCATGGGCAAGCCGCATTCGTCGGTATCGAGAACGTGTGGACCGATATTGGAAAAATCGAAACTTCCAAAGTGACCAGAGGAAGGTGTACCGATACTGGGAGAAACCTGACCAATGTGTGATGGATGGGCGTGTACCGGACGCTGATGCCATGAATAATTTCTGGCGCAGCATCTGGTCTGTGCCCATCCAGCACACGGAGGGAGATTGGATGGATGTGGTGAGTAGAGAGTGTGAATCTATTGAAACCATGGGAGCTGTTGAGATTAGCCCCATAGATGTCAGATTTGCAATCCGTTCGGCCCATAACTGGAAAAGTCCTGGACCGGACGGGTTACATAACTTCTGGCTGAAGTGGTTTCGGTGTTCACACCCTGTACTCGCCACACACTTTCAAGAAGCCCTCGAGCTTGGGTCTCTCCCAAGTTTCATGACGACTGGAGTCACCTTCCTGCTCCACAAATCTGGTAGTACCGCGGAAGCAAAGAACTACAGACCCATAACGTGCCTACCTACCATCTACAAGCTCCTTACGTCCATTTTGACCGTAAAAATTAATGCGCACATAGTTGCAAATAATATTTTGGCTCCTGCTCAGAATGGATGTAGGGTGGGGTCCCGCGGTACTAAGGAGCTCCTCCTCATTGATATGACCATTAGCCAGCAGATCAGGCGTAGCAAGGGGAACCTCTCCACTGCATGGATAGACTACAAGAAGGCGTATGATTCGGTGCCTCATACATGGCTGGAGAGGATCTTAGAGTTGTATAAAATTGATGCAACTTTGAGATCCTTCTTAGGTACATGCATGAGACAGTGGATCACAGTTCTTCGTCATCCAGGTAGCGGACGGGATCCCTCTGCTCCGCAAGATCTGATTCGCATAGAGCGGGGTATTTTCCAGGGCGACAGTCTGAGTCCCCTATGGTTCTGCTTGGCACTGAATCCTCTTAGTACTCTGTTAAAGGATTCAGGGCTAGGCTATCGAGTTCGGAGAGAGGGTGGTATCGTTTCTCACCTGTTGTACATGGATGACCTCAAACTTTTCGCGCCGAGAAAACCAGAGCTGCTGACTCTGTTGAATATCACACATATATTCAGCAGTGCCATCAGCATGGAGTTCGGTGTCGATAAGTGTGCGGTCATGCAAGTACAGCGGGGGAAAGTTGTAAATACTACAAACTTACAGCTTTCCGATACGATATCCCTCAGATCTCTTTCCGATATCGAAGCCTACAAATATCTCGGTATGTCAGAAGCGTTAGGTATAGTAGACAGAGACATAAAACAGTCGGTGAAGGAGCGATTCTTTTGCCGCCTGACTAAAGTACTCAATAGTCTTCTGTCGGGTGGTAACAAGGTTCGAGCCTTCAACGGCTGGGTTATGCCTCTGCTCATCCTATACTTTTGGCATATTGAAATGGACTCAGACTGAACTTGACGCCCTTGACTGTAAGGTTCGTCAACTTCTTACGACACACAGAATGCGACATCCACGCTCGTCGGTAATGAGGATGTACATCCCGCGGAAATGTGGGGGCCGCGGCTTTTTAAATGCCAAGACCCTCCATAACCGCGAGGTGTGCAAGCTCAGAGAATACTTCCTCCATGCCGACAGTGAGATGCATCGTGATGTCGTAGCAGTTGACAAGAACCTTACCCCGCTCTCACTGGCTAAGGAGAACTGGCACAAACCTATGGTGCTGAGTGCCCTCGATCGCAAGGTGGTATGGGAGAGTAAGGAGCTGCACGGACGGTTCTACAAAGCCCTTACAGGGCCTGATGTAGACCTACTCGCATCCGTGAACTGGCTACGTTTCGGTGACCTCTTTGGGGAAACTGAAGGTTTTGTCTGTGCGATTATGGATGAGGTAATAAAGACGAACAACTACCGAAAGTATATCATGAAGGATGGAACCGTTGACATTTGCAGAGCTTGTCATCGTCCCGGTGAATCCCTTAGACATATACTTTCGGGTTGTTCGCACCTCGCTAACACTGAATACTTGCACAGACATAACCAAGTAGCAAAGATCATCCATCAGCAGCTTGCTCTCCAATACGACCTTGTCGGTCCAGAGGTTCCGTACTATAAGTACGC
This sequence comes from Horisme vitalbata, assembly GCA_951804965.1. Classification (NCBI taxonomy): domain Eukaryota; kingdom Metazoa; phylum Arthropoda; class Insecta; order Lepidoptera; family Geometridae; genus Horisme; species Horisme vitalbata. Next base: position 4,105,822 of record OX638089.1, read on the forward strand.
ACCGGTACCGGTTCTCGAAAATGGTCGTGCTACGCTCTACTGGGACCGCTCTATCATCACGGACAGGACTATTCTTGCGAATAAACCTGATATCGTCTTGGTAGACCGGTCGGAACGCCGGGCGATACTTGTTGACATCACCATCCCACATGACGCTAATCTCGTGAAGGCCGAGAAGGACAAGCTTAGCAAGTACCTTGACTTGGCACACGAGATTACCGCTATGTGGGATGTCGACTCAACAATTATCGTTCCGATAGTCGTTTCAGTGAACGGTCTGATAGCGAAGAGCCTTGACCAATACCTTAAGAGGCTCTCGCTAGGCAGCTGGATCAAGGGTCAGATACAGAAGGCGGCTCTCCTGGACTCGGCACGCATTGTGCGGAGGTTCCTCTCTCTGCAGCCCTAGCCACCGACCGTTTGAGCCTTGCCCCGCGGTCGGTGGTCCACCATTTTGGATATATTTTTTACTATAATGTTTTTTTTATATTATTTTTGTACATAGTAGATAAATAATGTTTTAAATTTTATAGTAAAAAATGTATTTTTTATGAGTTTTAAAATGAATAAAGTGTCATAATAATAATAATAATGCTGGACGTACCACACAGCATCATCTAGCCCCAAACTAAGCAGAGCTTGTGTTATGGGAACCACATGATTGATATACTACATAATATATTTTTTTTTGTAAGTAAATACATACATATCATACATACTATTATAATACTATTTTCTTACTTACCATCTTAACTAATAATGTAATATTAAATAACCATAGTGTGTCAACTGCAGGAAGTAGTAGGTAAAGTAAATTTTACTATTATGGTTGGTACCGTTACGCTAACTTAATAAATATTTTCATATATATATTTTTTCAATCTCTTCTTAGATATGTGCATTGATAAACAGTTCTTAATGTAGTCTTAATCATCACGAGCGGTCTACAGCAGTCTACTGTTGGAAATAGCCCTCCCCTAATGAACGCCATTGCCCCATGTCCTCGACGCATTAGCTTAAGTCTTAGTTTAAAGTTAAATCTATTCCTTTGCAAAACAATATTGATTCCACATCTGTTAAACAAAGTAATACGGACAGTTCTTTCAAATTTCTTTAATTTGGCAATTATCCAGCGAAGCTCTATACTAATTAGGGGCGGCCCTGGCGCGATGGCGCGGCTTTCAAGCATTCATTACAGAGTGGCTACATTGCCTTTGTAGCGTTAATTCTACGTTTACTTATAATACACATTTTCCTCACCTTTTATTAATGTTGTAAATAAACATTTTTACTTTTCACACAAATTAATCGAGTTTTAAATTACTTAGCTTTAGTTTTGTGTAAGCCAAATTACTTTTTAGGGTTCTGTTGAGTTCTGCCAGTGGGATCTAAGAAGTTTATTGGAGTTGGGTCGTTAGCGCAGATCCTGTTTTTATGGGAAGGCTGCGGTTTCAAATCCCGCCCAAGTCAAAGTTTTTGAGATATTATAAAATCTTATTTTATTTTCTCTCTCTATTCTTGTTACGTGCTGATGAAAACGCCGGGTCAGGGCTCAAAAATGTTGGCGTGACGATATGGATGCCATTCATACCGGCTGGTATGAGGCAGCAAGTGATCATAATCGTGGAAGAAGATGGGGAAGACCTTTGCCCAGCAGTGGGTCAGCATAGGTAAAAAAACACTTTACTATTAATAAGTAACCGTATCTTTAAGGTGGATCACGGAATACCAATACACTGGTAAATAAAAGCTACCTAATCAACTACTAAGTACTACCTACTAATAATCTACCTATATCCCCCAATATAATAAGTCTACTTCTGGACATATGCCCATAATCCCAACACTGAGCAAGCGGGTTTGTCAGCGGTCAGGGAATTCAGCTGTGCCGGTGTTAGGCTATGCTATGCCCATTCGACCTGCCGCCAGAGCCCTGTTTGTTAAACAGCAAGGCACACCACGTGCAGGAAAGCTTGGCTTGGATTCTGAAGATGGAGGTTGGAACTCCTTACACCTCGGTAGCACCGGTAACACCCACTGCTGAGTAAAGCCTGATCTGTAATGCACTACTCCTGATGGTCTTTTTGCCAGCTGAATCCACTACTTCTACTGCCTCCATAACATCCTCCGACCATGGCTATAATCTCATATAAAATTATTCAAAGCGAAAATCATAAAGTTCCTTCTAATTGTCTATTTTCCATTGCTTAATGGTACGGAACCCAGCGAGCGGGCACACAATGAGTAACGTTTAGTCGTTACTGAGTTTTATTGAAAGCAAATTACTTTTTTCGGCGTAGGTGGTTCTTATCTAAAGTAATTAATGTTGTTTGGGTAAATTAATTTTACTAAAGCCTAATCGAATAGAATAGAATAGCAAAAACATTTATTTCAACACAAGAGGGCAAGGACACTGATTAAAGGTTTCATTATAAAACAAAAACACAAATCACAAACAAGGTATAAATAAAAGTTGTGAATATAAACAGAGTTGGTGGCCAAGGTAAGGATATAATCATTACGATTACGATGAGCCTTTTATGTCCCACTGCTGGGCATCGGCATCCCAACGATCCCTACAGTCATCTCGATACTGAGCCATTTGTACCCACGCTCTATCGAAGGTGTCTAGTTCATCCCGCCATGTTTTTCTCGGTCTGCCGCGGCGCCGTCTTGTGTTATCAGGGCTCCACTGCGTTATAATCATATTATTTAGTATTTAATTATTGTTTCTTGTCACTTTGGTGGTAATTACTCAGTACTGTTATATTTAATTAAGTTTTAGATCAAGTACAATTCAACTTTTCTCGTTGAATGTTCAAAAAAGTATTGAATAAAATTGTGAACAGAAAATATTACACAAATGTAACCGTTCTTGTTCAACTGCTGGGCATAGGTCTCCACTATAGACTTCCAAACCATTCTGTCCCGAGCCACCCAGCGTGGGGATTATGGACATATCCCACTTCTCATTAGGGGCGGCATTAGTCCAGCTGTGGATTGATATAGCTTGTGTTGTTGTTAAGTAAAATATACGTGTATGATGTCACCATTTATGTAATGATCATTATGACAGACATACTCGTATACCTATCGTGTTTGTCATAATTACAAGCTAAGCTCTCGTGTGTAATATTAAACTATTGATTTGCTGTTACTATATAACAGGAAAAAAGTCATAATACTAAAAGATGCTTAAAATTTTTAAAAGTATTTAGCCATTTTGTACAAGTACCTTAAACCTGCGAGACATGTTAAATTATTAAAGAACATCTTCTTTACGTAAATAATTAAAATGAAAATTGTATTGAATGCTAATCCATAAAGACCTTCGGCATTAAAACATAAGCAGTAGGTACTATGTCCTCATTATTAATATCTTAAAAATTAATTTTGACTTTGTTGACAATCTTATAAAACAGGCATCACATCACATCAACAGCCTATAGCAGTCCACTGCTAGGCCTCCCCTAATGAGTACCATTGCGCCCTGTCCTCAGCTCGACGCATCCAGCTTCTACCAGCAGCCGACAGCAGATCGTCACTCCACCTGTCCGAAGACTGTCCTACACTACGTTTGAGATGCGGTCTCCACTCAAGAACTCGTTTACCCCAAATGTCATAGTTACTTCAGCAGGCATGGCTACTACCATACTACATATACCAATAGGCAAATGAAAGTAAAAACCGTTAGCACCTATATATAATCCTTATTAATATTATAAATGTAGAAGTAAGTTTGTGTGTTTGTTTTTTAGGGTTTTATTACAATAACTACTCAAGCGAACACCATGAAATTTTGCATACACGTGTGTTTTTATCGAGAAAAATTACTCTTCCTAAGGGATAGCAAAATAACTTTTGAAATAACTAAAACTTATATAAACTAATTAAATGAGTGAATTTCTTGCGCAAAGATCCCCTAAGGCTTGCCATAGTCTTTGATTCAGGCTCTCCTTTAGGTATAGGCCCCACTTGTCTGACCTGGCGCGGGCATGGCACGGGCGCTTTCCTATTCCATTCAAATTTAATACAAAATTCATGGAAATAAAGCACAATTTAGCTCGGACGACTTCGCGTCATAAGCACGTCCGATCAACGACATACCGTGTGTCCTAAATTGTGCTTTATTTCCATGCATTTTGTATGAAATTTGAATGGAATAAGAAACCGCCAGTGTTATGTCTGCGCCCGACGCTAGTCACATTCATCGGGCACGGACATGATACGGACATGGCACAGGTGGTTACCTATTCCATTCAAATTTCATACAAAATGCATGGAAATAAAGCACAATTTAGGGCACACAGTATGTTGTTGCTCGGACGTATGACGCGCCATTTCGGCGCCCGCGCCCGATCGCCGCCAGATGTGCGTCAGATGGGCGTCAGATGGCCGCCAGTTCGTAGTATGTACTTGCTTGCGACATATGTCTGTTAGTGATGTAAAAATGCGTGACGAATGACGATATCGAATTTAATATTGAAATTTGTGAATTGATTGTAAATGCAACGCTTTATGTTCATTGTCGTTCCGATTATTGTAACTGAAATGTTCAAGATAAATTGTGGCTGGAAATCGGAAAGAGATTAAACTAAACCGGTATCAAGATTTTTTTATGTAATACCCATGGTAATACTAGCTGATCCTTGTGCAAATTCGTTTGCGCGTATTTTCTTCATATGTATCAGGGCCCGATTTGGTAACCCGATGAAGAGGTTTTCGGCAGAGTTTTTCCAAAAGCTTAGTTAACCCTCTCCGTATGGGTTACACTATTATTTGATGGGATAAACCATTCAAAACCCTTTTGATTAGGTTACCTGATCATGAGGGTTATCAATAGTATTGGATTTTGGTATTATTCCAAAACCCATTCCTTAGGGTTACCCTTTTCATCATTGTAACACGGGTTATACGTGGGTTATAGGAGATAAAGGAGAAAAAAAAATCGGGCAAAAGATGAAAATTAATTGCGGTAATTGTGTTCTAAGCATTAAGGGCGGAAATGCAGACTACTAATTGTTTATATTACGCAATAATAATTATATTATAATAAAATTGGAATAAATGTTCAATGACAGCTGTCAAACTTAAATCGACCATATCTCGAGAACTACTTATCTTAGACTTGCCTTTACTAGCTCAAATGATTGCTATTGACATGAACTTAATTTTCGATGACAGCTGTCAAATTTAAATCGACCATATCTCGAGAACTACTTATCTTAGACTTGCCTTTACTAGCTCAAATGATTGCTATTGACATGAACTTAATTTTCGATGACAGCTGTCAAACTTAAATCGACCATATCTCGAGAACTACTCATCTTAGACTTGCCTTTACTAGCTCAAATGATTGCTATTGACATGAACTTAATTTTCGATGACAGCTGTCAAACTTAAATCGACCATATCTCGAGAACTACTCATCCTAGACTTGCTTTTACTAGCTCAAATGATAGCTATTGACAAGACCTTAATTTTCAATGACAGCTGTCAAACTTAAATCGACCATATCTCGAGAACTACTCATCCTAGACTTGCTTTTACTAGCTCAAATTATTGCTATTGACATGAATTTAATTTTCGATGACAGCTGTCAAACCTAAATCGACCATATCTCGAGAACTACTCATCCTAGACTTGCCGTTACTAGCTCACATGATAGCTATTGTTAAGATCTTAATTTTCGATGACAGTTTTTAGTTTGACAGCTGTCATCGAAAATTAAGATTTTATTAGTAGCTATCATTTGAGCTAGTAATGGCAAGTCTAGGATGAGTACTTCTCGAGATATGGCAAATTCAAGTTTGACATATGTCATTAAAAATAAAGATCTTGTTGATAGCTATCTTTTGAGCAATTAACGGCTAGTCTAGGATGAGTAGTTCCAGAGATATAACCATTTACAGATGAATTTGTAGAATGAGTTTCGAGTGGAGCTTTGAGTTGAGTTGAGTGTGATAGTGACAGTGACAATCCAAAATTATTATTCAAAATAGTTTTGAAGGTCATATTTTTTCTTTTTAACACGTTGACTGCGGGTCTCGGACATAACGCTTTACAAAATGCTCATTATGTGTACTGTTGGCTTTGCCTAATAAATACAATAAAAAAAAAATAACGCTACGCAGAGTACTCTGCGATGATGCCCTATGAAAACTGACTGAAACACATTTTTTTCTTTTTAACATGTTGGCTGCGGGCCTCAGTCATGACATAACTGATGACTTATGAAAACTGAAACACCATTTTTTTTTCTTTTTAATATGTTGACTGCGGGTCTCGTATATGACAACGCATACTCTGTGATGATGACCAATGAAAACTGACTGAAACACAGCACTTTCCTTATGTTTTCAAAACTTTTCTTTAATGCAGTGACGCTCTTCCTTCAACCAAATAAAGCGATCCGAACTAATACCTAATGATTGATGACATAAATCAAGAGTCAAAATCTAAATTCCCCCACCCAGTGTCAGGCGTAATGATAAACATTGTGTAACATTCAAAAAAACCTATCAAGAGGTAACTATATTCATTCGTTTAACCTCATAAGAGGGTAACCCTATCGACTGAAAACCAAAAGGAACGGGTTACACTTTCGCTTGTGTTATGAGGAATAAAGGAGAAGGGAAAGGAGAATACCCAAACAAAAGGGTAATCCCGTCAACTGTATAACCCAATGAAGGGGTTTCACTTTCGAAGCAATTTACTCGAAATCGGGGTTGTACGGGCCCTGATCTGTATATTAATTAATTGTATCCACGAGAGCAAGAGCATCTTCGTCTTCTAAGGATGACATGCTGACACATCGATAACGGACAACAGACTGCACTACACTTGTGCCTCTGTCACGTCATTTCTGCGTCATGTCCGAGCCATGTCCGCGCCATGCCCGTGCCATGTCCTCGCCACGTCCGTGCCACGTCCGCGCCATGTCCGCGCCATGTCCTTGCCCGATATGTGTGACCTGGGCCTTAAGTAACTCCAGCTGTTTTAATAATATGATTCCGTCTAGATTTTGCCTTGCTTTCATTCATATGACAAAAAAAGCTTGGGGTGAAACTGTCTCAATCTCCCTCAAAAATAATTTAATAGTTAAGAATAATAATGATTTTAACAAAGAGTTCCTTGCCGATTCGTATGGTTGCGTTATTAATTGGTGTAGATTCTAAAAATGCATATCTCGAAGTACTTCACGGAACATCTTATATGTACATTATGTAATAATAATTCCTAATGAATTATTTTTACGTACGCAAATCTATTTAAAAAACGTGTTGTGAAAAGTCTTAAAAAGCATATAAGCCGAGCAGAATTTCTTGCATTTTTCTCCTCATTTCGGTCGCCTTACGAATTGCTGTAAATTAAAAATATTGACTGAGGACAGGACGCAATGTGGAAGCCGATGTCCAGCAGTGGAGCAAGTGGTCATCTCATCCACTTCGGATGAGTTGAATAATTTATATTATTTTCGTGCGTTAACTCATCCGATTCCTATATTGTTTCAAAGCAGGTATCAAGTCGGTACAGTCACTAAGAGAAGTGTTATGATGCTTTTGAAGGAATAAAAGACAATGTTGATGATAAGTATGATATCTATGAAACCTTGGCGTCTCTTTTACGCGACATCTGTTGCTAACAATAAATTTTCGATTAACGTTCCAAAGCTGTACCCCTCTTTTTATATTTATTTAGTTATTTGCAAAGATTTGGGAATATATAATTCCCATTTCAGCATATTTAACCGCCATTTAGAAATCCATGAAGAAGCATATTGGTGACCCATTAGTTTACTGGCTCTTTATTAGTCTAAACATGATGTCATACTTTTTATGTTTAATTTGGTAGCAGTGCATATTTGACTGGTAATATATTATTAGGTGAAGTGGAAGACACTTGTTCATCACTTGTTTTCAGCAATGTCAACCAAAAAAATCACTATAAGTAAAAATCATTAAAATATATAGAAAAATAAAAAATATCCAGCAAAAGTTAATCGAAGCGTAAATATTCTCGCCAGTGAAAAAAAGAACTAATCAAGTACCTACTTCACTGATCGAAAGCGAAAAGCAAACTGAGTCTCAGTTTAGTTCTAAAACCATTCCTTAGTTGGCCTTACTTGGCCATGAATCACGTGCACTGTACTTTACCTTTCTTTTTTATGAAACCAAATTATCATCTAATCCTAAAACAAAAACAAGGGGCGATTAAGTATTATACTAGTCATCATATGTTCTCCGCGTAAAAACTCACAACATTATGCGGCAGTATAAATGTAAGTTCGGCAAAACACTTCCACAGTTGTGCAGTTATAGGGTTTCGGAAACACAAGTAACAAATACATTCTGAGTAGAATTACTGCCTTCACTCAAGTTCCATAAAAATTAAATGTGGTCTTCTATGTACCTTTACCTATCTATTCACTACAAAGTTAGGTAAATAATTGATCTTTCCAATCAATGAATATTTAAAAATATACATAATATTATTCAAACTTAAAACTATTGACCTATGTGCGTACTGTGTAACTACACACACGTTGCATTAAATGAAAAGCATTTTCTAGCTATTCAGTGAATAATGTAACTTCATGAACTTATTGCACGAAACAAAATATTTTTAACTTAAACACTTTTTTGGTTGATGTTACCCATTGATATATATTGTTACTATCATGTTACCTATTGAAAATACTGGTAAATAAACTGTTATGAAAAACTTTTGGATGAGTTGACCACTAAACATTTTGGATTGACCAACTCATCCGAAGTGGATGAGATGATCACTTACTCCAGCAGTGGACTGCTATAAGCTGATTTCCTTGTGATTATTATTAAACAAATTTTGTTTTTGAGATATTTGTATTCTCTCCGAAAATTTATTGAAAACCGTACTTAAATCTGGTCTAGTTTGAAGCAAAAATTACATTTGGTTCATGCTTACGTTTTGAAGCAATTGGATTTCCACGTGACGGGATGCAAGCCAATCGCCATATTAATTGGACCCTGCAGTAACTGCCAATAAATATTATTAGCATCACTAAATACTACACACTACATACTATTTGATTAAATGCTCACTTGATCGAGCATTGATCAATATCAATAATGGACTGTCTTGATGCAACCTCGTTTCATTTGGGACCAGCGCGCAGTTAATTAATTTGCGCCATTGGGTATTGACGGACCGCATCAAACTGAATAAATCTAGGGCTTTTTATATGGCTCTATGGATCTATGATTTCACAATTTAAAAACTTGACAGAAAAGTTAATTATAATAGTTATTTGTCCTGCGGCGGGAATCGAAGCGGCAACCTCCTGTGTCTGAGGCAGACCACCATCCACTGCGTCACAGAGGCCGTCAAAAATACAAACAGGTTAAAAATTATGAAGTAGAATAAAAGTATACCTACCTAATTAATACCTATATATACGTACGTAGTTGTTTTGTATAGTAGGTACTACTACATACAAAAGAATATGGCCAACTAGTTTTTCTAGAAGGATTTTTAGGCTACCCTTAGGCACTAAAAATGCCTTTGAAGCTAAAAAATGGATTGGATTGATAGTCCATACCAATCCATGCAGATAAATGTTAAAAAATATAACAGAAGACAGTTCAAATTAAACAGACTTTCCAAAAATATATATACCATAAAATAATAAATAAAAAAGATATTTTTCAACAACATCATCATCATCATCAGCCTACATCAGTCCATTGCTGGACTTTGGCCTCCCCTAATAAGAAGGGGGATATGCCCATAATCACTCATCCTCTCTCCCGGAGAATAAAACTCATAAACTTAATAATCCCCACGCTGGACTTGCGGGTTGGGGATCGCAGGGCATTGCACAGCTTTTCGCATCGCCGAAGCTGCTTCCCATTGGCCGTCAGGGGATTTAGGTATGCCAGCATTAGGCTGCCCTATGCCGCAATCAGCCGGCCGCCAGAGCCCCGTTTGTTGTACAGCAGAGAGCACCATGAGCAGGTGAGGTTGGCTTGGGTTCCAAAGAAAGGGGACACCTTACATCCTACACTTCACATTTGAGGTAACTTTATGACTACTCTTTGTAAATACTTACATGCTAAATACAAAGACCGAGAAAAATATGTTCAGATCGTGCAAACATTAGTCCCACGGCGGGAATCTAACCCTCAACCTTCTGTCACTCAGGCGGACCTTTTCCCACTGTGCCAAAAGTTTTCGAATTACAAATTCATACGTACCTCATTATCATCATATTAATCACCATCATCAGCATATAGCTGTCCACTGCTGCACATAGGCCTCCACTAATGAGCGCCACTGCGCCATGTCGTCATCTCGACAACTAGTAGCTACGTATCTAAACCAACGTAAAATATTATTCCTTTGATTATTATGACGTTAATTCAATACATAAAAATTCAAGTTCATTCAAATTCATTCAATTTCAAGCATTTGGAAAACTACGTCGAGTTTTCTGGTCACCAATGTTTGAAAACGAAAGTTTTCAATCAATGAGTCCTGCCTATCATGACATACGGTCGAAACGTGGACTCTCACAGTACGGCTGTGGACTAACCATATCTGCCGAAGAACAGACAACCGTTGGGTAAACGAGTTCTTGAGTGGAGACAGTGACTCGGCAAACGTAGTGTAGGACGCCATCTGGCCAGGTGGAGTGACGATCTGCGAAATGCTGCTGATAGAAGCTTGATGCGTCGAGCTCAGGACAGGTCGCAATGGCGCTCATTAATGGTGGTTTTAATCCATCAGTAGACTGCAATAGGCTGATGATGATGATGATGATGATGATGATGCCATTCAACACAGTTTGATTAGTAAGCTGTATTCAATTCGACTTCCATTCCACTGTGTGAAGTACCTATATTTCGGAAGCGAATTTCTGTTGCGAGATGCTGCCTTTTGACCTAAAGATACGATAGCTCGGAATGAGTCTTCGTTTTGAATTTAATTAAATCTATCTACCCTACCTCTTTGTGAGTACCTTTTTGTTCCGAATACGGCTTACTCTAGATACTACAACCTGATTGGAACTATGTAGTTCTATAAATAAAAGAACCGCAAAACTTTGAGATAAAATGCTTGCATTTTTCTCAGATTTAACTCAGTTTATATTCTTGAATAAAATCCTTATTCAAGAAAATAAACTGAGTTTTTAAACCTGAGTAAAATGCAAGGACTGTGAATGCCTCTGTTATCTTTTTTCTTTATCTATTAAATAAATAAATAAATAATGCTGGACACTACCACACAGTACCATGTAGTTCCAAACTAAGCAGAGCTTGTATTATGGGAACCACATGACTGACATACTACTTATATAAAACTTATCATTTTTTTGTTAGTACATACATTTAACAATAGAAAGAAAATACCCAGACCCGAGACAAGTATCTGCTCATAAAGCAAACACTTGTACCGCAGCGGGAATCGAACACGCAACCTTCTGCGTCTCAGGTGCACTTTCGACCCCTGCGCCACAGAGGCCGTCAAAATATGTCATTATTTATTTATCTATTCACAAAATCTGTCATGAACATAATTTAAACTACAATACACATTAAACAAGCTCTGCTTATTTAGATGCTGTATGATATTGTATATGTTTTTTTATTTATTTCACACACATACAAAAACTGGATACAAGTGATAAGCTAGACTTAAAGTAGCTTATAAGCTGGTTAGCTTAGAGAATAAGGATACAATATCTTATACCTAGAGTTATTCATACTTTGAAACAGACATGATAAATTTACAAGACACAGAGAAATAAATAGCTAGTATGTTATTACTAAAATTATTTTTCAAAACCATGTGAGATCGGATACTAAGAATGGACACTAAATTAAATACTTACTCCATTATGAGTGAGCAGATGGTATAAATTTATAATGAACTTGCTAAGATGTAGGTATGTTCTAGTTGGTAACAAGTTGGTAACACAAAGATATATCATAGTCAAGCGACAATCCTCCGAACTAGTTTGCACTGTATGACGGCAGGACTTCATGCTCTGCCAAGTGCAATAATTTAATTAGTCTTAAGGACGTGTGTTAATATATAACTACTCTAATTCTAATTCTAATTTGAAGTGGGGGGAACAAGTTCTGAACCGGCGCGAGGTCCCGCATCGGGGTGTTTTGTGCATATTTAAAAGTACTCATTTATTTTATTATTCGCTCTGCTAAAGGTTAATGATAAAAATCAGAATAATTTATTTTTACAAAACTTATAGGTACAAGTACCATAATGCTTATGCTATAACTAAAGGTAGAAAATTAAAACTTAAGTATAACAAATGCTCAATACTAGTTTAACACATACACAGACCTCCCGTGTTAGTTACAAAACTGTGTTACGGCATGGCAGCTCTTTCCTCCATAAGCAGAGCAGACAATAACATATTCGCATTAGTAGCTATTTTTAATAGATCTAATATTATCGCTTAATATCTACAAGATACTTAGTAAGATAGTAGTAACTCCAATTCGATATCAGTGAAATGATATATTAAAATAAACTAATTTAATCAGAAGTAGATAGTATTCTAATAATACATGTATTAGTATAAATTTAATTACAATAATAATATATATATATATATATATATAATTATATAATATATATATAATAATTATATAATATATATATATATTATAATTATATATATATTATTATTATTATTGTATTTAAATTTATACTAATACATGTATTATTAGAATACTATCTACTTCTGATTAAATTAGTTTATTTTTAAATATATTTTATATATATTGTGTATGTGTGAGTTTATCCAGGGCCCTTTCTCTATGACTAAAGATTCCTTGCCGATAACGTGTGACGTCATAACATGCTTCAAACACAAATGCGTTTCAAGAACCCGGTTTAACATGGGCAAAGAGAACACGCATTACACGCAGATTCCACGCAGCTAGCGTAATGAGGCGCGTTACGTTTGCGTTTGGTCATAAAGAATAAAAGCCAAATACAAGCTCTGCTTAGTTTGGGGCTACATGATGCTGTGTGATTACACCCCGCATTAGGTCCCGCATTATTTATTTATTTATATGTATTTATTAATATTAAAATATACATAAAGTGGGTTAGTAAAAATAAATCTAATCCCGCAATGCAACCTGCCGGAAAAAAATCAAAACTTTTTTCCAGAATTCTGTTTCAAATGCTGTTTTATTCAATTTTCACACGTATATCTACCTACGCCATACATATTAATGTCTCTCGACATGGTATCTGCTATTGAATATTTATATTTTTATTTGGTTCACGTGTTTCTCGCGAAAAACTCAAGTTAATGAACATAATTATGAATATCAAGGGAATATTTACCATCATTTGTGAGTTCTGTTGTTTCCCGATATTTCGACGCAGTTGCATGCGCCATGATCACGGGAGGAACTGAAGTCTAAGAACAGAACTCACAAATCATGTTAAATATCCCGTTAATATTCATAATTATGTTCACAGCCATTAGTTTCAAAAGTTATATTTAGTTTTAAGTTAACAACTTTTCTATCTACAATTTATTAGTTATTATCTTTTTGTTATACATAATTTATAGTCAGGAACCTTGTTCTTTATCTGACTAGGAAAGAGCCTTCTCAGATAGGCGATTCGCTCGCGCATGTTGAGCGCGCGTTTGACATCCGTATCCAATCAGGCTTGCTGAATGTCACGTGCATGTGACGTCATGCTTGCTCGCGCGTGAATCGCGTGCAGATCGCGCCAATGCCGAGTCGCGCGACTCGAGATCCAGCCCAAGCGCGATTGTTGCAGCGAGTGGACGTATTTAGAAATTAATAAAATAATTATTACCCGACAACGGCGAAGCAAACAGATCGTCATGATTTTGACCGGTAGGTATGTGCTTAAGTGTGCGTAGGTAGGTATGTGCATGTATGTTCATCTCCTCAAAATTTCTAAATAACTTAATGTACTATGTTTATAATATAATATTTATAAATTACTATGACAAAGGAGAATGCCGAGAACCCGTACCAATTGCGTCAAAACCAAACGTATGCCATAAAATTTATTATATTTTATAAATGAGATTAACATTTTCTTTAGTTTTATACACCGACGGAATTAATAATCAAGAATTTTTTTTTTTGTTGATTTGGTTTCTGCCGCACGCCGCCATCAGACTGCAAGAACCAATGATATTCACGTTACTATGGCAACAAACATTGATGTAAAGTGTTACTATGTGTCATAACACTCATTTTTAATAATTTTGACAGTAGAATCGACTAAAAACTTATTGGAGATTTTTTTGACGCATTCAATTTAGTCTTGGTACCGAGCGCCATACATCAGTCGGCATTCTCCTTTAATGAGGTATCCTTGCAAGCGTTTTTATTGTCCGCTGGTTAAAGGCTAGTTAAAGTCACATAGGTAATATTGAATATGGTGCCCTCTAGAGGACCTAAAGTCATGAACTTTTTAATGATGCCGGGTTGGGTATCAAATGAATGGGCTTAATTAGCACATTATATATAATATATAATATTTTCTTGTTTCATATTTTGAGCGCGTGGTTTTTCAGTAGTTAGTTTTAATTTTTGAACTTACTTTTTATTTCTATATCCGATGTGACTTGTGAATTTTAACATTGAAAATGTTTGTTTAAAAAAATCACTTACTTTTCATATTTCAGACATTCAATAATAATTATCGATACGAGTAAATATCGATACTTTTAAATTACCTAGATACTCGAATATGAAAAGTATCGCATGGCGATTTGAGTACTTAGGTCATTGATATATATTGTACTTAGGTACATAACACATATAACTAAGACTTGGGTGAAATCGGATCATTCATAATCCGTCCCTTAAAATCGCGCCTCCGTTCTGTATACAAAATCAATCGCGCGACTCCACTCGCGCGATCGAGTTGCGCTAGCAAGTAGCGCGAGCGAATCGCCTATCTGGGAGGGCTCAAAAGCTCTGACTTGCTACAGGGTGCCTAGTGCGAGTTTTTCTACCAGCTCGATCGCGTTTGCGTTTACACAAATTTGTATGGATAGGAGTCAGTACTACGTGTCTCTTACTAGATGGCGCTCCCGCAATTCCATATAAATTTGCGTTATCGTAATCGCGATCGAGCTGATAAAAAAAAACGGACTAGGCACTCAGTTGCTGTAAGAAAGTGGTTGTTAGGTATCCTGGTTATTATTATTTAAATTCTTTTATCAACGTAGGTCTTCACAATACAGGCTTACCTTGTGTGAAGACCACTAGAAATGTTACTGTCTAAATGAAGCAGCAATCATTGCTATGTAGAAATAATATTTTTTTTAGTAGAAGCATTGTGCACTTACTTTACTATTCTTATTGCTGAAATAATTATTTTTCATTTTTTCATTTTTCTTTTTTCATTTTCAGTTATTAACTTTTGCTGTCGTCAACGTTTTTACCGTTCCTAGTGTTATTGTGTTGGTATATTTTTTCACTTCTCTTGCTCAAAAAGTGTATCATAATAGTGTAGCTTAGCGGGCCTAAAACTCGAGTTTAATACCTCGGGCTCAAAAGTATTTTTCTTTTTAATATTTGTCTAAAATCATCAGCCCGTACAAAACATTCCTTCTCTTACATAAAAACTCGACTTCTTGGTGCTCCGTTAATCTTTTTTTTTAAAATAGAACCGTCTTGGTGATGTTTTATGAAGATTGATTAATTTTTAATAAAATTTCTGAAAATTGTCTAATTTTGAATTGTTTTATTTTCTCGCAATCGAAGTGAAAAGTAGAGTGTTTTACTCGGGCCAAAACCACCCATTATAACTCGGTCTTGTCATCCTCCCTTGTAAAACAATCTGCTATTATTGTTCCAATAAATAAATTTGAATAGTACCGACTTCAAATACCTAATTCAAATGCATGTGTTTTATTTACTTAGGCGCATTAAAAACTCAGTAATAGAGTTAGCTCGGGTAGTCTTCATCTGGTCTTCATCAGTTCCACTCCACCAAATGGTGCTTTCTGGGAGCAATTGCATTACGAGTTAAACATAATATACGAGTTCTAAAATATACCCAAATCGCTATTGATGTAACTAGATATATTTAGAGTTCCCACAATTTCTCCAACATCTCATCCTCAGATCCTGACCTGATGACAATGAGATCAATGTGAAAGTATATTTTGAAGAAAAAATAATTTTCTAAATCGGTCAGCCATCTTTGTGTGATCGGGGAATATATAAGAAAAGATTCCGTCCGACGAATTGTGAACCTCCTCCGCTTTTGAAGTCGGTTAAAAAAGACGTTCACACTTCACGGGAGAGACGACGAGATAGAGAGATCATCATTATTCTCCTGCCGCTATCCCACTCTAGGTTTTTTTTTAAGTTAGTATGGGCTAGCTCTTGACCTCGAGGCTTGCATAGATAAGGATGAGGTCGACGATGGGACAAGCTTTCCCAGAAGATGCCTATTAACTCTCTTTTTGAAGCCATTAGGTGGTCGCCACAACATGTTTTCTTTCTCCATTCACTCCTATCAGTCATCAACTGATGACCTTTCACACAATCACCAAATCAAATTTGCGCTTTGAACAAATATCTGTGTCGGAAGCCGGCTTTTGACTATAGTATGTAATGTGTATTACATCTTTACACGTGATCATTTGACACTTCAAACTCAGGGCGAGGCAGGGGGAGGTGCGGTGTCCGGGGAGGTGTGTCATTCAAAATGTATGATGACTGATGAGCGATAAAATATTTTAGCTCAAGATGTAATATATATCGCACCCCTAGAACAACACGGAATTATGTCGAAAAATCTCAAAATCGACTTTATTGCATATTCGAATCCGATACATAAGCAGATAACGGTTTTTCAACGATTCTGAAAAAAGTAGTTTTTCGGCATAATTCCGTGTTGTTCTAGGGGTGCGATATGTCGCAGGTACATTGTTAAAGCCATTATATACCATAGTCAATAGCTGGATTAAGCCTCTTTATTATGAAACAAAAGAGGAAACGAGACACAAATCCCTTTTTTGGGCATTTTTATTAAGAAAAATCAGGCATTGGTTGGAGCAAGCGCGCACTCCCCTTTATAGACACCTTAGTTAAAATCATTTTATCCATTTATTTTTTGTAAATGTGGTGCAATAAAGATCTTCGATTAAATTAAAGTTCTTACACATTTTACCCTTTACGAGTATAGGTGCTATTATATATGTCGAGGAGTGTCTGGAGATCATATCTGGTGGTATATGATCTTGAGTGAAATGCCATTTGTAGTGCTGTGGTCGTTGAAATGCTTGACACATCGTAGATGGACTGTCAGATGGGACGTTTGGGTGACGATCCAGAAACGCCATGAAAAAAAGAAGAAGAAGGGAGCGTGGGGCGCGGGAAGGGAGGATGGACGTCGTCCATCGAACACGAAAATAAAAAGGTTAAATATGATGGGATCGCGATGGATTTTGGGAATGAAAAGGAAAAGCACTACAAATGGGAGATCGCTGCATTCCTCGATATGTGCTTACACGTTGGATTTACCTCATCTCCGACATCAGAAGTCGCGGATAGTGAATGCACGCCTACAATCAAATGCATGCTCGGTGGATGATGAAAATGGCATTACAAGTCGCTAGCATTCGAGTAATCAAATCGGCGCCAGCGCGTCGCCGCAACAGAACTAACTTTACGTTAGAAAAGTACTGAAAAAGATGTTCACCTGTTGGAAGATGTGATGCAATGCAATATTGTCAGTCACAGGATGCAACGAGTTACCGGCTTCGCATGGCTTGCATGTAGGATAAGATTCACACTGCGGAATGAATGTTTGCATGATCTGCAGCAGCGATTTGTTCAGAGCCTGGGATTGGTAGTACCATGGTTTCCTTGTGATATCCTCGACGCAGGAGAGAGTCCCGCCTAGTATCAGAGCTATGTGTGTGATGTTGAATGTTGTTTTGCTTTGACATAAATCTACACCGACCATCTGAATTATTGCCATAAAAGGAATGTTACATTTGCACAAAAGGGATACCTGCAATGAACATGAATGCAGCAATATTAGAGTTTGTAGTCAATGATCCATCGCGTACCCTCTTCAAAATAAAAATGATTTACAGCATAGATGCTTGACGGCAGTAGACTGCTACACTGAATATGGATTAGCAGGAGCGTTTACACTGAGACGGATGAGCTGTGTATGTCATGTTTGTGATGAAGATAACCTATGCAACTGCTTCCTAAAGTGGAAAGAATATACTATGATGAGCATCATATGATGAACCAACTATGTTAAAAGAATGCAAGAAAATATAGAACAGGAAATGTATATTGAATGACAATGTTATTTGAAAACTATGTACCTATATCAAAGTTCCTGATTACCACTTTCACTGGCTGTGCTTATGGTTTGTAGACAAGATAGGCCACAATGTAATGGTTTGTTTTGCATCTGGACTGTAAAGATTGATGCATTTATTTATTGGTGTATTTATTCGGTGAGTTCATACAATTTTTAATTTAACATTGATAATTTAATGGCAAGTTGGTAGACAGCTTTCTAATTGATCTGCCATAGGTTTGATAAGGAAGGTATACTATTATTATGTAATGTTCGGACTTGCCCCTAACTACAATGTACAGACATGGTACTGAATTACTAAGCAATATCATGAGTGAGTAATGAAGCCTATACAATCCTTTAAGTTTCAAGTTAGTTGTTGTAATAAAATAGTTCATTAAGCTTTCACTGCTTATTTGTAATATTAGTAATTTCAGTAATGGTTGTGAGTCTATGCTATGTTAAGGTTGTCATCTGTAACACAGTTGTTACGGTTGAATGCAGTTTGTTTAAAAAAATTACATTTATTTGAGACAAGAATTATACAAAGACAATTAGAACAAAAGTATTTCAAAAAATTATTGTCATGTGAATTTAATGGTGTGGGTTCGAGTCCCATAGGTCTGATTATCTTATTGTGCATTTGCATTAACGGTATGAAAGTGTAATCTAATCCATTGTAGTCCATAATACAATGTGCTAACATTGTTTTCTTTTCATGTCCTGAAACATACTGTGAATGCGCAACCGACTCTGAGGAATAATTTGGGTATATTATATGGCCAACGTGACAAGCTTCTGGAGAGTGTGCTGTGGTGTTCTGACGAATGTACAGAATGTATGGGTTTATTTGGTGAGCATTTGGATTTATACTTACTGGAATGATGATGGAAACAGAACTAAAGCGTGAGCTACAGATAATATTTTGGAGTAGAGATACTTGTGATCCAAATCATGAAGGAGTTGGTGCGGAGATAGTATTGATACAACCCACATACCGCTATCTATTGGCGAGTGACCACAGAAGTAATTGCCACGCCATCTAGTGGGGAGTAGATGAACTACCTGTTCCACCCAATTTCACTACACCCACCATACAATTGATAACGTCATTGGTCTGACAATGCTAACGGTACCTGTCATGGCTGCTTTCAAGATGAAAAAAAACAGTGGAACATGTATGTCAATGTCATGCTACACTGCACTGCCACAGGCGAAACTGGAGCAAAGTCCGGGTTACAAAAACTGCTTGATCAAGGTTCTCAAAACGCATGCAGTATCGGGAATTCTAGAGCAATGTTGCCACCAACCCAGAGTCTTCCGTTATTCTAGATAGTTGGGTTGGCTGGGGTTGGGTTGGCGGGGGCAATGCACATACACATACACCCCAACGCGAGACGTCAGTGCAGAACTTTCCCCCTACTTTAAATTAGAATTAGAAAGTAATGTTGTTCAAGAGTAAACATTTTGTAATACTTTTATGTGAGCCGAAGTATCAAACCCAGCAGTTGAATGCTATAGGCTGATGATGATGATGATGATGTGCTTTTTTTATTGTTTGGTTTCGATAATACGTATAGTAATCTATTGTAGATTTGTGAGTTGTATTGTGAGAGTCATTAATACTCTCACACTTAGTACTTAGTTGTTAAATATTTCACGGTAGAGTAACCTAAGTAGTTGTCAGATTCTAAGCTAGAGGATTGATAATACACAATGAGAATAAAATAAACTATTACTATTAGAATTTATTTGGGTCAGAATGACCGAGCAGGAGAACAAATAAGCTGGCAGAATTTATTTTGCAGATTGAACACTCACACGAGGATGTGTGAGATGTCAGTATGGCCGGATCAAAAGAGCAGCGACGATAATATTAACTCTCAATAGCGCTTCCCCCTCACCTTAAGATAAGTACCTGCGAGCCATTTAGCTTTTTGTATGCGAACCTGAAATGTGTAGTGATTCTAGTGAGACGGAATCCAGGGTTGCTGATCGTGGCATGCGGTTGCGGGCTCTGTAATGAAATATCTCTGACTCTCGCTCGATAATGTAGAAAGTATTGACACGTTAAGTTCACTTTGATTTTGGAATCATTTAAAATTTTAACGGATGCATATTTCGTGGATGACACTGCATTACATTGCAAACATGTGGATATGCATTGGGTGTGATGTGTGGTTTGTCTCTGTATCCTCGTTGGAATTTGGTACTGAACGGTATCCGAGGTTGTCGACAAAGAGTCGGAATTATGTTTGGTTTGGTTCTAGATATCTACCTAAGTATTTGTGGCACCTACCTGGGGTAAAACTGGTTGAGCACGCTTTTACAAAATAGGCTATGCCTACGCTGCGCATTATCGTTGTGACTGCTAAGTAAATAAAGAGTTCAGTTTAGTCGGATCGTCTGCGGGCCAAGTTGTCGGAACAATAAAAATGAAGGCGACGGGACGGGTAACGTTGCAAATACGGAAATGTGGAGCAAGTGTGGAGAAAATTTTAGTGGCGAGTTTTGCGTGAGACTGAATGAGTGAATACTGTTCTAGGGTCGGAACAAGGCTGTTAATACTGTTCCAGAGTCGGAACAAGGCGTTTAATACTGTTCCAGGGTCGGAACAAGGAGGTTAATACTGTTCCAGAGTCGGAACAAGGCGTTTAATACTGTTCCAGGGTCGGAACAAGGCGGTTAATACTGTTCCAGGGTCGGAACAAGGCGGTTAATACTGTTCCAGGGTCGGAACAAGGTGGTTAATACTGTTCCAAGGTCGGAACAAGACGGTTAATACTGTTCCAGGGTCGGAACAAGACGGTTAATACTGTTCCACGGTCGGAACAAGACGGTTAATACTGTTCCAGGGTCGGAACAAGGCGGTTAATACTGTTCCAAGGTCGGAACAAGACGGTTAATACTGTTCCAGGGTCGGAACAAGACGGTTAATACTGTTCCACGGTCGGAACAAGACGGTTAATACTGTTCCAGGGTCGAAACAAAGTGGTTTATACTGTTCCGCGTTCGGAAAAAGACGGTTAAAACTGTTCCAGGGTCGGAACAAAGTGGTTTATACAGTTTCGCGTTCGGAAAAAGACGGTCAATACTGTTCCAGGGTCGAAATGAGGTGGTTAATACTGTTCCGCGGTCGGAACGAGGCGGTTAATACTGTTCCGCGGTCGGAACAAGACGGTTAATTCTGTTCCGCGGTCGAAACGAGGCGGTTAATTATGTTCCGCAGTCAGAACGAGGTGTTGAATCCGGTTCTGCGGTAGGAACCAGTCGGTGAATAATTCCGTGGTCGGAAAGAGGAGGTGAATCCGGTTCTATGGTCGGAACCAGGCGGTGAATCCGGTTCTACGTTGGAACCAGGCGGTGAATACAGTTTCGCGGTCGGAACTAGGCTGAGAATACTGCTCACGGGCGGGACAAGCGACTGAATTCTGTCCAACGGGGACAAGCGATTGAATTCTGTCCAACGGGGACAAGCATGTGGTTGAATTCTGTCCAACGGGGACAAGCATGTGGTTGAATTCTGTCCAACGGGGACAAGCATGTGGTTGAATTCTGTCCAACGGGGACAAGCATGTGGTTGAATTCTGTCCAACGGGGACAAGCATGTGGTTGAATTCTGTCCAACGGGGGCAAGCATGTGGTTGAATACTGTCCAGTGGGGACAACTAAGCGGTTGAATACTGTCCAGCGGGGACAACTGTTGAATTCTGTCCAAAGCGCCCCGGAGCAATGTTATTTTATTATAATCTTAATTTGTTTATTTATGTAAGTTATAAAACCTTAATTTGTTTATTTATTTACATCTGAATTGTGCTATTACATACTTGACTAACTTATTAAACCATATCCGAACAACCGATCAATTGTATGTTAAAATGACCAAAACAGTAAAAACTTAAAACATCTTTATAATGGCTGCGTGCTACGAAGCGTTGCGTTTGCGTGCGTGCGTTTATACGACTGATGAAATTAAGGACTGAGATGTGAATCTAATTCATAAGTTTGAGTATTGCCAGTTTCAAGCGCGGTTTGATGGCTATGAGTAGAGTTGCTCTGAATAAGTTTACGTTATGGTGCGTGTAAGCGTTTGTGCTACAGATTATTGGGGCTTGTGATTCCTATTTCAAAGAGTCATTTGCGTATAACTTTGGTAGATAGCCTTGAAAACCAGCTTAATTATTAGGCGGTATTGATGCCCAACTGTCAATGTCATGATCAGCAACACAACTGTGCTTATTTTACCTACCTATCAGTATTCGATGAAACAAAAATTAATGAGAACTGTTTGCTTGGCTAGAATTTTTCAGGTTAACAAGCAGAAACTAGCAATCCGAATGTGTATGTACATACTCGTACTTCTTGCCTTTTACTTAATCAATGGCGTCTGAGATGGCACTTCCACAGTTTATCCATAGTATCACACAGGGACGTGTGAAATGTCAGAATTGGCCGTGTCGAGGAGTGTCTGGAGATCATATCTGGTGGTATATGATCTTGAGTGAAATGCCATTTGTAGTGCTGTGGTCGTTGAAATGCTTGACACATCGTAGATGGACTGTCAGATGGGACGTTTGGGTGACGATCCAGAAACGCCATGAAAAAAAGAAGAAGAAGGGAGCGTGGGGCGCGGGAAGGGAGGATGGACGTCGTCCATCGAACACGAAAATAAAAAGGTTAAATATGATGGGATCGCGATGGATTTTGGGAATGAAAAGGAAAAGCACTACAAATGGGAGATCGCTGCATTCCTCGATATGTGCTTACACGTTGGATTTACCTCATCTCCGACATATATATATATATATATCCATGCAGGAGGCCTTCGGGCGGACTAAAAACTCCGACACCAGAGTTAGCCGCTAGCTCAGATGAAGAAGAAGAAGAAGGAGAATTATCCATGCAGTTATTTATACTTAGTCAACATACATCATCAACACCAGCTGACAGCCTTCCGTTTTTCCATTGACTTACGACCCTAACGACTTCATAAAGAGAAACAATAGGCATCTTCTGGAAAAGCTCTCCCCATCGTCAACCTCATCCTTGCCTATGTAGGCCGAGCCGGTCAAGAGCTGGCCCATAATAAATTAGAAAAAAATACAATTCTAATGCCCAAGCATACAGTCAGTCGTAATGCCCAAGCCTCTTGTAAAGTCAAGAATCCTCGCTCAGTTGCCAGCAATAAGGACAACATTGTACGCCAATAAGGTTATCCAGCGTATTACGTGTCACCTCGCGTAATAGACAAAATCAATTTCGGGCAGCGTCAACGACGCTACACCCATACGAACTAGATAATAACCTCCATAATCTACCGGAGGCTGCATATTTGTTACGTATATTGTTCATTAGTCCCTTATTTAGTTGCCGACGACGTGACAATGATAGCATCTATAATTAACTTGCTCAAGTAGACGGTAGACTAATCTTTGGGTAGCGTCTGTACTTATTTGTTGATTCATATTAATATAACTTGCCCAAACGTTGGAGGAAAATCGGAGAAAGCAAATAATATGACTTAGAACAAAAAAAGATTTTAATTATAATAACTACTGATTAGTACTTTAACTATAACTTGACCCTGTTTTTTATTTAACCAATGTCGTGTTATGTTATTTTACCAACGAATTATTATGATTGTATTTATCATAGCACTTTATTTCATATAAAACTTGTCGAAAATATTTTTTTACTATAAACCTAATAATTATCTACTATATACTTATGTAACGTAAAAACATTATAGGTTTCTTTTAAGCCGATCTCAACTCTGAGTGCAAGCTTAAGAGTTGTCAAAACAATTATTTTTAAGATTGTCTCATTTTGAAAATACTTCATTGTATCATTTAAGATCGTTCCCAGTAAACAATATTTCCTTTCGATTCAATATTTTATTTACCTCATGATACCTAATAACTAATGTAAATGAAATGATTGCCAACAGTAAATAAATTATTAAGTTATAATAACAAATTCGGTATTATTTTAGAATTAAATTGCGTGTTAGATAAGTAGTGTGTTTTATAAACAAAATCAATTATACATATGTAATAAAATTACATAATGATATTATTAATTATCTACATAATTGTGACAAAAAGTACCTATTACTAATATGTAAAAAGAATTGTTGATACATAATCCAGTTTGAGATGACAGCGGAATTTATGGTGTTTTCTGAAGATTTTTCTAGAGATAATATTTTGAATTTCATAGATAGTAGGTAGGTAGGTACCTACCTACTATCTACCTACTATCTATGAAAAAGAGTTTTTTTACTTGCTTGCAAAATTAAAGCGTCCTCCACACTGCTGTGTTACTATCAGCGATCTTACCGCATGCGTTATTGTGATAATGCATCCCATCTCCTTGCACACAAATGCTTTATCGCTGCAGTGTGTAACTTCGTAGCCGTCCCTATACATAATATACTAAAAACAGATAATAACGCATGTTGTAAGATCGCCGATAATAAGTTAATAACTCAGCAGTGTGGGGGAGGATCAAATCCGCAGCCTCCAAGGAGGTTACTTCGAATTTCGAATTAGTAAATTATGGTAGTAGGTACGTGTGTTTTTTATGGTACCGAGGTCGTCGGAACTCTACTCAAATCTTCGTAACAATTTTGAAGAAAATTGGAAATGGCTTCTCACAGAATCTAGATGATTCAACCTTGGAATTATCTTGGTTTTGTTACTATAGGTACTAAATTCCGTATGTAGTATGTAGGTATGTATGAATGATTTACCTACTCATTAATGAAGCGCTGGTAAGCAAAAACTAAAAGTAGGGCAGAAAACAGTACGAGGCATTCAAGAATCGTAGATCATTTTATTTTTAAGGAACTACGAGTACTTATACCACTTATAATTTGTCTGAACTCGGAGAAAGTGCAAGCATTTGTCCCGCAGGGGGAATCATATCAACAGTTCTTCATTGTCAGCTAGGTTTTAGTCCATTGTGAAAAAAGGTCGTCAATGACTAAAGCTAGGCAGTAGCATTTTTTAAGCTACAATTAGGTAAGTAGGTAGGTAGCAGGTGTACATTACCTATATGATTGAAAAAACAACTACATATCGTTTATGTAAATAAAAATTGTTGATCCATTGTGGAGCATACAGCAGAATTATGAAGTATTTCTGAAGAATTTAGGAAGAGGTTGTTCGAATTTCAAATTAGTAAATACTTTTTGGTATGATAACTTTATTGTAAAACTTATTTTGCATTCGGAACAATGACTAAAGAAACAAATTACATGTCAATTGTGAAGCACCCAAATTATTATTTTTTTAGTATTTTTATACCATTTCAGTTCAGCGTAAAATCACTTCTTTCATTCGCCATTTTAGATTTTTGACACTTCACAATGATCTAAATTCCAGTTAAATTATTCAGTAAAATTCAATGACACCTAATTTGTGAAAATCAAGGAGTTATTAATACCTTTTTAGTTCATCGTAAATTTAAAATGGCTTCTTACAGTCGTTATTTTAGATTTTTTTACATTCACCAATGTCACCCTTGTGATCTAGATAAATCCGACGACACCTCATTTGTTAAAATCTGTCCAGCAGTTTGGGCTACAGCGACGGACAAATAATATTACATACACCCTAAAACCATAAACCGACCGAAGAGGACTTCAGTCGGGTAAAAAAATATAAAAATGGTGGACCACCGACCGCGGGGCAAGGCTCAAACGGTCGGTGGCTAGGACTGCACAGAGAAGAACCTCCGCACAATGCGTGCCGAGTCCAGGAGAGCCGTGTATCTGACCCTTGATCCAGCTGTCTAGCGAGAGTTTTTTAATTTTATTATTATTACTAGCTGATCCGACAGACGTTGTCCTGTCACAAGGAGGGTATCAAAGTTAAAAAAAAACATTGAAAATGACATTTTATAACATCTCGATAATATAAGCTTGTCCCTGTCATTTCAATATAAATAAAAAGAGGTGAAATTATATTTTTAGGCCAATTTAGCTATATTTGGTTCATAGAACTGTTTTAAATAGGACGGGTATGTAGCTTTATATTGGTTAGATTATCATTAGTCCCTTATTCATTCTGTTCAATTTGTGTTTCTAAAGGCCCTCAATAATCCGCAAACCTTAACAAAAACTTTCAATTTAGCAGCGAGTAGCAGTTGGTGGTCTGCTAATGAGCGAAATATCGAACACAAGTGCGCTCACCGGTGTACAGGGTGCCTTGATCTTTACTCAAGATTTTCTAGTTAAAAATATCCCTGTTTAACTCATTGTTCTACTGCCCTTCAAAAATGCGTCTTTTGTCCTTTTGTGTCTTACTATTGCACGATTTAATTTGACGAATTCCTCCCATCGTTCAGAAATGACTTTGTATCCTGTTTTTCTCTTTGTTCAAAGTTAGAGGCACATAAAAAAATTCAAACCTTTGGACTGAGACATATTTTATATGTAACATATTTTTTTTTTTTAATAAGAATGAGCTCTAATTTTTATTTAAAGGCTTGCTGGTAAGTGAAGATGCGTTCGACGATGTAGCACGCATCTTCAAATATTGATTGATACAGCAATTATGATATAACATCATAATAATAGTGAGTAGGCTCACTTCACGTCACTTCTTTTGTAGGCTATATCTATCTAGCCTACTTATTTTACTATTTTGTTATTATACCAACAAAATGACCTTCTGCTTTTAAGTAAAGTTAGGTATCTATTAAAATTTTGTCAAAATCAATAATTTTGGAGTAATTCTTGGTAGCGATCAATTTTATTATTTGCTTTCAAGACACACAAATAATAAATCACATCTTCTCTGTAGCCTAAGTATACTAAATATCACAAAATTAATAAATAATCTCTCGATTAGTAAGACTCAGATAAACCTGTGGGTCAATCGTTAAGTTAAAAAATAAACAAATTGGTTCAGCCATTCAAACAATGCATCATCCAATAACATTGAACTTAAATTCTTTTTTATTGATAAAATTGTCTAATATTAGTTTAGTAAGAGTTTAAGGTGAGTACTTTTACACCCTTTATGGTCTGCATATTGAACGTGTAGTACACCCTCGCTCGGGCAGCTAACAATCAAATGAATAGAAAATTGTACAGCTGTATCTAGTTCAATTCCATCATCAATATCATCATCATACCATGACCAACTGGCTTCCACCCGAGGCCAGCGTGGTACCCGTTAAAAAAGAAACAAAAAGTTTTTGTACGGGTTCCATAATAGTAAATATACAATAATAAGTAATTAATTAGTAAGTTGTCTTCTTTGACGCTTTCCAGTGAGCGCCAGAAGGCGTTCCATTCATACAAAATGTTTTAGCATCTGCCAGGTTGCAGACGATCAGAAATTTGGAAACAGGTCGTCCCCCATCTGTGAATAAAATATTACAGACAGATGTAATGTGGAGCCCATAAGCAAGCGGGGTTGAATTATTTTAATAAATTCGTTTCATGTATTTTCGATCATCACCATCATCATCATTTAGCCTGTTAACACCCACTGTTGGGTATATTTCTCCTCTTTGTAACGCCACTCTTTGCTGTTCCTTTGCAAGCCTCATCCACAGATTCCCAGCTACGACCACGAAATTTTCGACCATCGCGTGTGTTGTCAGCCTCTTGTCTGTTGAGCATCACCTCTTTGACAACCCTTGTCTATCTTCTGTAATCTCATCTAGCCAAGTGTCCTGCTCATTTCTACTTCAGCCTGCTATCCGCATTTTTTCACATACATCATACTACTTGAGTTAGCATTATATAATACTTAATATAAGGTGTTGTCCAACACTGCCTTCAGTCATGCATTCGGCAGCCGGCCCATATGTCCATTTATCTTGAAGGTGCACGCCAGCGGCAATTTACATGAATGTTGTATGCTGGCATTTGTAATTCGTAGAATCTAATCAATAGAACAATTTGCTCGATGAATATTTAGAATTCCAGGTTATTGTGCATGTCTAAGCATCTAGGTTAGTCAAGATAGTGATAGTGTAAGATTTTTTAAACAAAATCCCAAATGACGTGATTAATTTATCAGTAAGTAAATTAAAAAAAAAATGTTAAACGTAATATCTGTAACAAAACTTATAATAAAATATGTGATTATAAATAATAAGAACTCCATAATTATGGTAGGACGCCCTCCAGCCAGGTGGAGTGACGATCTGCGAAAGGCTGCTGGTAGAAGCTGGATGCGTCGAGCTCAGGACAGGGCGCAATGGCGCTCATTAGGGGAGGCCTATGTCCAGCAGTGGACTGCTATAGGCTGATGATGATGATGATGAATTATGGAATAATAGGAAATATGGGCATATCCCCCTTATTAGGGGAGGCCTATGTCCAGCAGGGGACTGAAAGAGGCTGGTGTATCGGAGTACACAAATAGCTTGCGGTATTAGGCACCTCATATTTGATTCAATAGTAGGATCTAATCTAAGTTTGTTTATTTTACACGTAGGTATTTGTAGGTGTGTAATTGCTTGCATTTTAAATATTCAGGGATACAGAAACTGGAACACGATCTAAAAATCTCACTTTTTCCTTTTGAACTTATTTGCTAACAAAGTAAAAAGCTAAATCTTTGTATCGATTCTCATGATTTTTTAAAGACATACCGAGGTAAAAGATATTTTTTTTAATGAAAAGTAGCTGATACGACAGATGTTCAACAACATCATCATCAGTCTACAGTAGTCCACTGCCTGGCCTAATGAGCGCCATTGCGCCCTGTCCTAAGCTCGATGCATCCAGCTTCTACCAGCAGTCCTCTCTGTATTCTGTGCCAGCAGCCTTTTGTAGATCGTCACTCCAAAACATACTTTGTCCTTTCTAAATTATTGAGTTCATACAAAGTTTCCATTGAAAAAGATACATTATTTCCCGAATCTTCCAACCATTTATTATTGATTATTTAATATAATTAGATGAATTAAATTATATTTATAATATAATTTATATTTTTCAAGCAACTTTACGGGATTGTTATAATTTTTTTCAAAACTAAATATTATTTGAACACTTAAGAAATAGTCAAATGGATCCGACCGTTTCTAAATAATGCAATTACCAACGCGCAAAACCACAAAATATGTATGCATATTGCAAATTTCATTCGATTCAGTTCAGTAGTTTTTATGTGAAAGAGTAACAAATATTCATTCATCTATCCCCTCCAAATGAAGCGCTTGTAGCGTGGCTTATGGATAGTCTCATGACGATCATCTGAGTTAAGCAACTCGCCGCCCGGCCCCGCCTCGTACTAAGATGGGTGACCGTTTAGTGGCATTTCAATCTGAACGCTTTCTTAAGCTGGAACAACATGGCCTACCTAATGTTAAGTGTAACCATTACCTACCATAAAGCATTGCATCGTAGATCGCGTTATTTTTGTAACGTACTCATTATTTGAATCATCTCCGCCCTCCTCTTCTCTATTATCTCGTGAAGGAGACGTGGTGCAGGCAGGACCACGCTCCTGCGGTGAACAAACCGGGTCCGAAGTTTTATTCCACTTTCATATCGGTCCGAATTATTGTTATAAAAAAATCCCTGAGTATTAATCACGTCCAATACCTACACGTAGTTCTAGATCACAGTGACATCGAGTGCGGATGCTGTGATGGCCTAGATTCCTCTACAGATTGACCCGGCAGCTGGAATTTACCTATAGAAATGGAAGAGTGCCCCGCAGTAAGTTAATCAATGGCGTGTCCGGCCCTCGGCTAACTTTAACCACTATTTCCAACAGAAATAGTTTTTTTTGTTTGAAGTCTACAACAGGAAGCTCGAACCTAAATACACTAAGAAAATTTCCGGAGACTCAATCAATAAGCTTCATCATCAGCCTATAGCAGTCCACTGTTGGACATATGCCTCCACCAATGATCGTCATTGCACCCTTTCTTCAGCTCGACACGAGATTAAGAGTCA
This sequence comes from Horisme vitalbata, assembly GCA_951804965.1. Taxonomy (NCBI): domain Eukaryota; kingdom Metazoa; phylum Arthropoda; class Insecta; order Lepidoptera; family Geometridae; genus Horisme; species Horisme vitalbata. The sequence continues at coordinate 4,136,102 of OX638089.1, forward strand.
GTCAATGATGGAAAATAATTACCTGTTAAAACATAAATTATTCATTAGTTAAAATAAAACTGAATACTTTTTTTGATGGATTGATCCAGCTGATTGCGGCATAGCCCAGACTTACACCGACACAGCTGCATTCTCTGGTCGCCGACGCCTGTGCGAAAAGCTATGCCTTGCGATCCCCAACCCGCATGCTAAACTTGGGGATTATGGCAAAGCACTTTCAGACACTGTAAGTGCTTTTATATATTACATACGAACGAAATAAAAAGCATTTTTCTATATATTTATTACCTACCCACCTATCCATTTCCGTTCTCGTTTCAGTTCCTGTTCCCGTTCCCGTTTCCGTTCCCATTCCCGTTTTTGTTCCTCTCATGTTTAGTCATTAAATTAAAGATCTATCATAGTCTTCTGTCTCATTCACTCACTCACTTTTCTTATAAAAAATCTATTCGATTTATTTAAAATAGACTTATATACGAACCTTGTCCTGACCATTAGTATAATTAATATTTAGTAATCAGTATACATTTCAGCGATTCATTTTTATTGTTATAGGTATGTTCTGTGTTTTGAATCAAGAAAGTTAATCTTGATATTACTCAAATAGTTAAAACTAAATTTCTGCAACTCAATAATTTGACTACAAATTACAGGATTCGGCCTTTAAACAGTATCTACTATATGACATTAACTTTCGTATTATTTTTTTTATCTACGAATTTGACTACGTAAGATAATATAGAAAAGTTTTTAAATTTCCACGAACATAAATATACAGTAAAGCAGCCGAGCGAAGATGCGTATTCAATCAACCAATCATACAGTGCTTAATGCGCTTATATTAAGATGTCCCATGAATAAAAAAAAGATTTACGCCCCGCTCTGCAAAAGTGCATATCGTCCTTCGCCTTTATCGTGCATCAAAAAAACTAAATCTCAAAGTGGATTCATTTTATATTCATAGTGAACATAAAAGAGCAATTCTGGTTTAATTCCGGTAATCGAGGTCATTAAATAGCGGCATCACGGAGGCGATGTCGCTGCCCCTAACGACCTTTTACCAGCGCATTTACCTAACGAATGACCTAGGCTCCCGTAGTCCGGGCGGCTATTTCTTAGCAGCTAGCCCACCGCTACTCGCGCTACGGTATTTTTAGACTTTGCTCTGCATATCTAAAATAGCGACTTTACGTAGAGGTTTTTTATTTTTATTTTTATCTTTGATACCAAAATATATATTTATATATATATTTATATTTAGTCATATAATTATAACACAGTATTACAGTATGCTACCAAGGCGCTATGATGACAAAAAAGCATAAATCTTAAACAAAATGAACAAAAAACATGCATGCCAATTATGAAAACAAATATTATGCCTTACATTATCAATCATCTCACTAAACTTCATACATACTTCACACACTTCAGTCCATCAGTCAGCAAACAGACCACACTGGTTTAATTTAGGGTTCATGTGTGATACCTATAACTTGTAACATACAATTTAACACCATGTGTAAGCAATAAATGTATTGTATTGTAATATTATGGGCTCGAACGAGTGGAGAATTGCTGTGGGCCACGGTGCGCGTCCGGTGACAGCGATTAGGGCTTCAATTCGAGGCCTTAAAAATGTAACATGGGCTCTACATAATGTTTTTCCAGGAAATCTTTTCTTGGATGCCACCTCCACGAGCGAGTGAATAGCGCCGAATCCGCGCTTCTATCGTTTGGGTGATCTCCACGAATTGACGATTAGTCCGTCAGCGTATCGACGCGACTCGCCAAATCGCTGCCTGATAACGCTGACTTATAGCGAGCGCGAGGCGACGACACCTCGTATGCTTAAAATAATATTAATCAACGCAATGACTGACACACTGCCAAGTATGCCCAACTGAGCATACTGGCCACACGTGGTGCCTGTAGGTTAGATATACGCAGAAATGCTGGAATGCCCTGCGTGTGCAGTATAATAATGGATTCAGACTGGGGCTGCCCCGCTTTTGTAGCGCGTCCGGTATGTTTGGGGAGTCCCGCGTTGATGACTTTTACGCAATCATCCGCAACAAAACTGCATCTCTGATGCGCCGCTTAGGTGTGGGCTGTACCATTAGCTATCCGAAACCTAGAGCTGGAAGGCTGGACACAGACTGCGCTTTTATGAAGCACTGGACGCATACACCTAGTGCCATGCGTATGTTAAACGCAGGATTTGTCATCTTCGCTTACTATGTTTTTCTCAATAATTAATGTACCTATCTACTCTTTAACTTATATGGCTATATAATAATCATTATCATCATCATCATCAGCCTGTATCATTCTACTGCTGAACATAGGCCTTCTCTAATGCGCGCCATTGCACCCTGTCCTTAGGTCGATGTAGCTTCTACCAGCAGCCTTCCGCAGATTGTCTGTCCACCTAGCCAGAGAGCGTCCTCCACTAAGTTTGCCGAGCCGCGCTCTCTACTAAACAACTCGATTACCCTAACGTTTATCGGTTCTTCGGCAGATTTATTGTGAAAGCAATAAATGTAATGTTTTTTTATACTACTTGAAGATGGAACAAGCACATGGCCCTCCTGATGTTAAGTGGTAACTATTACAAAGTATTGCACCGTAGATCACGTTTTTCCGGAACGTGCTCTACGATGCAACGCACTTCGTCCATCAACATGAGGCATGAAGATGATTAGCCTCTGGTGCATGTAATTTCACTGGCACCCATAACCTTCAACCGAAACACAGCACAGCTGCTTCACAGCAGAAATAGGCATGCTGGCAGTACTTTCCTGGACGAGCCCTCCACAAAGAATTTTACTACCTTTTAATTTTTTTAATGTTAAATAATGTAAATATACAGTGAACTATCTCTCAGTTTGCTGCAGACTGCGGCTGCGTCAGCACATAGTCGTGATTTAAAACTGAAATATCACCGTCGAGCCGGGCCCGCCGGAACTAACAAACAGTGCTAATGTGTCCTACATCTTGCGAACAACCTTATTGTAGTTCACTTGGCTTTAACCAGTTTCCGCTCGCGTGTTACGTACACGGATAAAAACACACAGTTTTAATCCAAATCCTCATTACTTCATTTACTAACTCAGTTGCACACTGAAATGGTATCACAGATTTATAAGTTTAGTACTAAAGTAAATGGTATGAATATCCGTACAACGGACCTTTATTTACAAACTTTGACATTTCATCTGTCATTATTGACAAACTGTCAAAGTTTGTAAAAACAGAAACGACAATTATTATACTTGATACTGGCGAAATTGTGGATAACTATCCCAGAAGCCATTTAATAAAGAAGTGAAGTGAAGTGGTTATTTATCATTTCAGTGGGCAACTGAAAGTGGTTACTAAATACGACCTCTGGTCACCAACTATGTATAGTCCAAGTTTCATCCAAATCAGTTCAGCCGTTTCGGAGTTGAGTGGGAACAAACAGCTTATGGCCACGTGGTTCGACCGCATAGTTCGATCAGTCGGACTATTGGCCAGTTTCTATATTATACCGTTACCGATTACGCCTCGTTTTCCCCTGAAAATCTGTCAAATTTTCGACGCCTCGTTGTTAATTTTTGACAGTTTTTCAAGAGAAAACGAGGCGTAATGGTAACGGTATAATATAGAAACCGGCCGTATGTCAACTTTTTTTTCCAGTTTGTCCGATTTTAGAATCTTACCAGGTGAACTACTAAACCTTAGGACCGCGTAGTTCGACTCTATAGCCGAACCACGATGACCAGTTCACGTGGTTCCATACATCGGACAAGATACAAGATACAAGATAGAAGATATTTATTTGCATATAAGTGTAAGTAACAGTAGGTCTTAAAACTAGTTGTAAGTACATGACTTATTCACCGTTAGCGGGTATTGCAAATTTGGTGGGTTAGAGGGCGCATTACATTTGGTAAAATTAAAGAATGTACAAAGATTACCTATAAAATTAACTAAGTACAAACCTAAATTATACTTTGATTATATTTATATAAAGATGAAAAAAAAAAAAAATTATAATATCAAAAATCTGGAATTAATCATTAAAAATTAAAAAATAAAATGTCAAATAATTCAATGCATAAAAAAATTAAGGATTAAAATAAGAATTCAGACACAATAATAATATTTATCAGTCAACCAAATTCATAGCTTTTTTAAATAGTAGATTGTTTTACAAGGGACTAAACCATCCCATTATATACGAGTTATATATATACGTTGTTATACTCCCGAGCGTAGCGAGGGAGGATGACAAGACCGAGTTATAATGGGTGGTTTTGGCCCGAGTAAAACACTCTACTTTTCACTTCAATTGCGAGAAAATAAAACAATTCAAAATTAGGCAATTTTCAGAAATTTTATTAAAAATTAATCAACCTTCATAAAACATAACCAAGACGGTTCTATTTTCAAATAAAAGATTGACGGAGCACCAAGAAGTCGAGTTTTTATGTAAGAGAACGAATGCTTTGTACGGGCTGATGATTTTAGACAAAAATTAAAAAGAAAAAATACTTTTTAGCCCGAGGTATTAAACTCGAGTTTTAGGCCCGCTAAGCTACACTATTATGATAAACTTTTTGAGCAAGAAAGTGAAAAAAAAATTGTCTCCGTGGTAGATTTTTTACATCACTGGGAATTGTATTATAAATACGCCCGCCCCCACACACAGCGAAACAGCTCTTTAGACAGAGGCTCGTTTTTGGATTTTTTGAAAAAACAATTCTATCTGGATCTGGACATAAAGGAATCCTAAGTTCTAATAGTCCGACTACCGACCTCTATGCAAGAGGTTATCAAATCTCCTTAGAAAATAATAATTCAATGTCAATGAAGATATCTAGTTATCTTATGATATATGATATATGATATGACCGATTCTACTGTAGGTACATAAATTAATAGGTCACAGACTGGTATATTATACTAGTCTGTGACCTATTCAATGTTACCCACGGCAGAACGGTGACCTTATATGCGTTTTGGGTGAGAGGATGTTTGTGCCCTGTTGCCATTTTTCTCAAAAAAATGGGATTTTGATGCCGTTTTCAGTGAGTTCAAGTTTGATTCGTGCATTTAAATAGGTTTATAATATATATAGTATATTGTTGATATTCATGCTCTCTAAAAAGTCTAAAATAAAAAGCAAAATTAGTAATTTGAAAAAACCCACGTCGTTTAAAAAGTAATCAAAAAAAGGATAAAATTATTATAAAATCCTCGACTTAAAGAATAAATGTACCTATAAACTTAATACAAAAAAACCCAAGAATATTTATCGGGGCTTATTTACGACGAAATTTAAAAAAGGCATTTTAAATTTCATCGTAAATAAATATAAGTATCATAATCAACTGTATGTATAACTGTAAGCGGATCTATTTAGGTCAGTGTTTGACAAAGCTCAAAGCTGAAGCATAATAGCTGAAGCGTTTATAGGTGCATAATTTTTTTAAGCCGGGAGTTTTTGTAATTATTTTATATTTTTTCCATTACTTTTTAACCGTAGCGGGTTTTTTCAAAATTTTTAATTTTGCTTTTAATTATGGCGCAAGAATATAACGAATATAAGAATATGACGGCCTCTGTGGCGCAGTGGGTGAAAGTCCGCCTGAGATGCAGAAGGTTGCGGGTTCGATTCCCGCTGCGGGACAAATGTTTGCATGTTCTGTCGATATTTGTCTCGGGTCTGGGTGTTTTCTATATATAATATGTATGTATTTACAAAAAAAAATATATGTGTAGTATATCAATCATGTGGTTCCCATAATACAAGCTCTGCTTAGTTTGGGGCTACGTGATGCTCTGTGATTACGTCCCGCATTATTTATTTATTTATTTAATAATTATTATATATCCATCGGAAACGTGGAATTTTACAATTGTTTATTGGTCACCAGTCTTACTTAAAGTTTTTATAAAAAGACGGCGCGAGGGGCCTTTGTTAAATAAAGCTAGAAATAATAATTTCAATGTATCATTGTTTTTAGCCCAAGTACTCGCAATTATTAGTTTACAAGGAGTAACTAGGATCGATTGATCGAACTACGAGGAGTGTCAAGAACACATGATTCGATTAATCGAACTAACTGGAAAAAAAGTATGCGTAGTCCGATTGATCGAACCATCCGGTCAAACCACGTGGCCAGAAGCAACAAACATACTCAAACACAAACACAACCACAAACTTTCGCATTTCTAATTTAGAGTAATGCTTCGTGAAGTATTTTGCATTCGTGAAGGACATCATCACACAGCATCATGTAGCCCCAAACTAAGCAGAGATTGTACTATGGGAACACGACTGATATACTACATGTATAATTTTTTTTAATACATACATTGGACGTTTTTATCCAGATACGTTTAGGCTTCGAATGGAACTTGACGGATTGTGTTCGACTTGATTTCGACTCTGAAAAAGAAATATTGTTCAATAGAAACATTTTGACAGAACATCATCATCGTCGTCGTCATCATCATCAGCCTAAAGCAATCCACTGCTGTATCTATCTAGGCCTCCCCTAATGAGCGCCATTGCGCCCTATCCTTTGACAGATAATGTTTTAAATAACAATTTAAAAGTTATATTTGTTATTATGTAAATCGTCCTCTACTTAGCGATAAACAAATGTTTATTTACACTTATTTATGCAAATAAATATGTTGTATCTTATTGTGCTGCGAACAAAGACAAACAAAGAAGGACTTCAAACGAGAAAAAGCTACGAGACGACGCATCGAATAACTACATTTGACTTCACTTCTTTATTTAATAGCTTCTTGGATAGTTTACCACAATTTTGTTAGTATCAAGTATTATTTGTTCATATCATCATCATCATCCACAGCCCGATTTCACCCACTGCTGGGCCATACATAGGCCTCCCTCAACTTGTGCCATCCATCACGATCCTGCTCTAGTCTAACCCACGTACTGCCCGCGACTTTGACAATGTAGTCTGCCCATCTTGCAGCCAGACATCCCACACTCCGAAAGCCATCCCTAGGCCACCACTCTGTAATTGTCCTACTCGGTCATCACCTTGCCTCGCAATGTGTCCTGCCCAGCTCCATTTGAGTTCCATGATACGGTTTCCAACGTCCTGTACTTTAGTACGTCTCCGGATTTCCGTATTTAGAACTCGGTCTATAAGTCGAATACCGAGCATGGTACGCTCCATGGCTCTCTGTGCTACTCTCATTCGGTACACAGCCTCATGTGTTAGCGTTCATTTGTTCATAAATAATAAGTAAAATAGGGGAGACCTATGTGCAACAGTGGACTTCTATAAATTGTTGATAATAAGATAAATAATATATATAAGATAAAATAAATAATATGAGGCAACGTAGTACGGTTCATAAGCCCTATCGTCCAGTCTCCAGACAGGTCAGGCTATAGCAACGGCTATAACAAAAACCAATCGGCGAACAATTTTCTTCATTAGAGAATTCGAGTCCGAATTCACTTTTATTCAATTTCACTTCACTTGTGGCTACTAAAAAGTAGATCGGTTAAATTGCTAATATTTTTAACAATTTAATCAGAAAAATATTAGAATACAGAATAAAACAAAATTGACACAACCATCGTTCAGGTGAAAAAAGGTCCACCCAAAGAAGGAATTATAGTATTGTGTAGCGGGGTGTGTAGCGACACACCCCGCTACACAAAACTATAATTCCGGTCGACGGCTCCATCGTCAATGACGGATTCAACCCGGAACATTTTGCCAATGTTGAAAAATAAGTATTTTGTTAGGCCCGTTAACAGGAATCAGTTCTTCAAACAGAATCGTAGCTGAGCCAAAGATTTATGGACAGTTTTCAAATCAAAAGTCTGAAAATAAATCTATGCCCAAATCACGATTCAGGTTGAACTTCGTTCTGCATACGGCGATGTGGAATGCTAACGACTTGCTAAAGTAGGCATATACCGAATATATGAAGCGTGGATTTGCCTCTAACACATAATAACGATTCCATAGATTTGTGTATTGACCTCCTTCTTCTTCGTAAGAGGTAGCACAAAATAAATAGAACAGAAGTAAAACTCATGTATGCACTTCACTTTTCATACCTACGCTCGGCAATCGCGCTAAGGTTGTCAACTTTGGGGCGACCGAGGGAGGCTACTCCAAATCCGTGGGGTATAGCCCGCGAAGCAAAAAACTTATTCTATAAATAATATTAAAATAAAATGATAAACACTATTAAAATACAAAATGTTTGCAGAATTATTACATAAAATTTTACATTTGACAATATTCACTATCGAAAATCCTTAATAACTTCTAAACATTTAACCCTATTTATTTTTCCCTATGCATTTTAGACTTAAACCTATAATGACACTAAAAACAGAATAAAATCATGATTTCAACTTACGTAATATTTGGTGGCGTGAATTTACCTTACAAAAACGTAGTTAAGACTGATTTCAAAACAAGAAACTAATTTAATATCAAGCTTAGATAACCACCTTAACACATTCTCCTGGGACCGCGGCGCTTACCTACTAGGTACCTCCCTAAATGTTCTGTGTTATATATGTACGTTAAAACGAACCATCGAAATACAAGCAAATACCTACTTAACTCTCTGAAACTACTATTCATTCATAAAAAGACAATTCACCGTGTAATGCACAGTTATGATAACTTTTTTGTTGCTCCAATTTTGTTTGCACAAAAAAGTTCACAGCGCGTGTCTCAAGCGGGGTGACACTCGCGCTTGCACTGGTCCGAAGGCGAGATATCGTATCCGTGAGCGATGTCTGTGTGCGTTGCTCGAGCGCGCTTTGTATGTAGTTTGCCTTCTGTAAATATTTCTTTTGTGGAGGTAGTGTCCTCTGGCGTCGGGGATTTTATGCCACCCGAAGACGACATCTTAACTTGCCCTTCCGAAGCACGGAAGCGCTCAGAAAGAAATGCTACTAAACAATCACCCATCCAAAAAATGACCTGGCGGAATGTTGCTTACCCAAGATGATCTGATCAAATCATCATCATCACGCGCTATTGCGCCTTGCTTTCAGCTCAACGCATCCAGACTAAACGCATCGAGCTTCTACCAACAACCTTTCACAGACCGGCGCTCCTCCAAGCAAATGCTTTTTAACTTTTACTTGAACACAACTTTTCCTAGTACCAAGCTAAAACTCTGATGACATAATATACTAAACGGAGACAGGTAAAATAGCATCAAATCCAAAGTAAACATAGGAAAAGGGATTACAGCAATAAAAAATGTAGAATTGCTCACTCGTGCATTCCGAAATGGGCAAAGTGTTTACAAAGCAAAAATTTTGTACAAAAGCGTAAACGGACAAAGCTGTGATTGATTAAACAAACGTTATAATTTTCATTTGAAATGGTTTTCGATCGTACCTCAATAAAAACGATGACAAATAAAAAAAATATCAACAGATAAAATGTTATTCTGGATTTTGTTTCAATTTATTCACAAAAAATCCTAAAAATTATATTCGAAAATCCGTATCGGTATTCAACAACGGTAACAATAACTGTATTACCCAAATTAAATCTAACGATAGAGATGGTTGTCCTTGATATTGCTAGCTATCTCCGGCTCCCATCGGTCACCATTCGACAGAAGCTTCTCCTTATTGTACAGTAACTCCTCGTGCGTTTCTGTACTGTACTCAAAATTGGGTCCCTCGACAATAGCGTCGACCGGGCACGCCTCCTGACAGTATCCACAAAATATGCACTTCGTCATATCTATATCGTAGCGAGTCGCACGCCTGGAGCCGTCGCACCGTTCCTCCGCCTCGATGGTGATGGCCTGAGCGGGGCAGATGGCCTCACACAGCTTGCAGGCGATGCATCTCTCCTCACCCGAGGGGTATCTGCGGAGAGCGTGCTCGCCGCGGAATCTCGGAGACAGCGGTCCCTTCTCGAACGGGTAATTTATCGTCGCTGGCTCTTTGAATATGTGGCCCAGAGTGACGGCGAAACCTGGAACCAAGACAATGCAGACTGACTGCGAGAATGTAACCTCTCTTCCTCGTTTCACTCTTGACAGAGCGGTCATGGTTGTCACGTGGTCAGGGGCGATGTGGCTCGCCTCACGATATGTTACATAATTGATCTTAATTTTACCTATTTAATATCACTAATTGCCACCCTCCGCGGCACTCACGCGGTACCGGAATAAAATATGTTAATCCAGGTCACAAACTTTGTATATTCCAAGTTTTATCCATATCCCGACTAAACAGGACTAACAGAAAGGGACTAAACATACAAACACACACAAAGGAGAACCCGTACCAATTGCGTCAAAACCGAACGTATCCCGTAAAATTTATTATATTTTATGAATGAAATTAACATTTTCTTTAGTTTAACACACCGACGGGATTAATAATCAAGTTAAAAAATATTTTGTTGATTTGGTTTCCGCCGCACGCCGTCATTAGACTGCAATAACCAATAATACTATGGCAATAAATATTCATGTAAAGTGTTACTATGGCAATAAGCCTCATTTTTAATTATTTTGACAATAGAATCGACTAAAAACTTATTGGAGATTTTTTTGACGCACTCACTTTAGTCTTGGTACCGAGCGCCATACATTAGACGGCATTCTCCTTTTCGCATTTATAATTTTAACGTAATTGTATTTGATCATTTATAACTTAAAACACCGTTGAGACGAGAATTGTCTCTCCTGATTGACTCTCCTGATCTAAAGATTTTCTAAAGCTGCGAATTGAGAAAGTCAAATAGAAGATCAGATAATTTTTAAAGAAAATATATATTCGTAGTAATAATATATTGTATCATTTTACTCATTAAACTAACGGAAATTAACCCATATTGAAAACGGGCATTTTCACGTACTATTACGTTGGCTAAGGCATCGACAGCTTTTCAACTCCTTAGGGACGTTTCAACTCCTTCATCAGGGAGAGCATAACCAGCGTAAAGGTACGTGAAAATAAGTAACATAATTATAAATCTACTTTCATATACAATTGTTTTGATCAACTTTGTGGCTGTAAAAAAATAAATATCTCACGATGGCGGCTCGGCCTTGGTGGTTATAGTGAAGTGTATCGATAACGGCCAATTCCTATAAAGCTAAGCGTCCACAGGTCGATATCGTACGCATCTGACGCATCACATTTAACGGATCATAGTATTTTTTGTATAAAAAATCACACATGTGCGTCCACTGATCCGCATTGTATGGATCGCACATAGGCAATGCCGACACCGATGCTCCGAGAGGCAACTTGCGCGATGCTTGCCGATGACGTCATACGGAATGCCGATCAGTGGACGCGATAACAAGCAAAAACTACATTCTCACAAACACAGGTACCTACAATCACTAAGAAAATCCGAATGAAACTGGCATGGGCAATGCGATTGCTGGTATACTTGCCTCTGCAATCCGATAGCAGCCGATACAGTGAACGCAGTATGAAAAATAAATGCAGTTGATGCGATGCGTCCGATGTGTACGACACCAATCTGTGAACGCTTGGCTTTATAGGCCGTAACCGATGACGCTTCGTTTTCCCTTGAAAAACTGACAAAAATTTTACTGTTTTACACTTTAGTTTTTCAAGAGAAAAAGACCTGTTATCTTTTATGAATTTTACGTATAGGAATGCACCATTGCATGTCCTTATCGATACACTTGACTACTACAACCAAGGCCGAGCCGCTTTCATGAGATAGAAAACTATAGCAACTAGTTGAGCTGCACAAAAACCGTTAGCGGGGCTTCTTTCCCGTCTGTCAAAGTCCATTGACATAGACCTTAGCTAAGTATAGTGGTGGGAACCCGGGATAGATCAAGCTCTCTGGTTCTACTTGCCTGATTTAAATATAATAAGGGAAAATATTCCATCGACATGTCTTATTAAAATTAATACTGTAGTTTGTGCGATACCTAGTAACAGTATATATCGATAATATTTTGCGTGAACCTTTGACATTTAAATAAATGCAACCTTTATTTATTTTAAGTCAATAAGAACCCTATGAAACAGAACGGTCAACTTTGTTTACACCAATGTAGAGAAGACTAGCTTTCGTCTGCGGCATGGTTTGCGTAGTACTTGGATCAAAAGTACTCTATGCTAAACTAGGTCACTATGTATAAAAGTTTCATCTAAATCCAAAGGACACATCAACAACTACAACAAACACCAGCCTATTCAGTCTGCTGTTGGACATAAGCCTCCCCTATAAGAAGGGGGCATATGTCCATAATCCCCACGCTGGGCATGCGGAATGGGGATCGCAAGGCAGTTTCTCGCACCGCCGACGCTGCTACCCATCGACTGCCAGGGGGTTTAGCCTGTGCCAGTGTTAGGCTGCGCTATGCCGCAATCTGCCGGCCGCCAGAGCCCTATTTGTTAGTTAGCAGGGTACACCACATGCAGGTGAGGTTGCCTTGGGATCTGGAGATGGGGTTTGGAGCCCCTTACATCCCTGGAGTCCCTTACACCCCAAGGAAACGCAAACATACACTCATAAACATTACATACGCAGACGTGTTAGCAAATAGTTTTCGGTATATATTGTATTAGATATGTTAGTATTTAAGGTATTTATATATTTAGGGGCCTTAGATTAAGTAAATTAAAATCTTGTATTTGTTCTTTGTTGGTTGAAATAAAATTTATTTTTTATAAGCTTTCGTATTTTTATGGTAGTGTGATGTGAAAGTAGAAAGCACATTAAACATACGGAAATTCAATATATTTAATATAATTTAATACAATATTAATATATTGTATTATATGTTATTTTTTTGTATCCTAATATTATTATTAAATTTAATAATACAATAGACAAGACATTACACTTGTAGACAAAATAAACAAAACAGCACTACTTATAAATATAGCTATCCCCAACACACATAATCTACAGAATACTATAGCAGAAAAAAAATCTAAGTATAAAGAATTGAAAAATGAGATCACTGATGTGGAGATTAGAAAAGGTATCCATCATCCCAATAGTACTTTCCTCAACAGGTGTAATTCCAAAACAACTGTTTCAGTCCCTATCACTCTTAGATTTACCTAAACGTTGACTTTTCTACAAAAGTCAGTAATTTTAAATACCTGCAAACTTGTTCGCAAGTTTTTGCAAACGGACGATTTGCAAATAAGCCCTGGTGTCAACCATACACCAACCTCTGATGTACACTTGGCCTAGGCCCGTGTTCACCAGTTTTTCCCAGATCTAATTAGAGCCGAGCTGAAGAAATTCTACACCACCATAATAATAATAATAATAGCTGGATGCGTCAAGCTAAGGACAGGGCGCAATGGCGCTCATTAGGGGGGGCCTACGTCCAGCAGTGGACTGCTATAGGCCGATGATGATGATGATGATGATGAAAATAAATAAATAAGTAAACTTGCGAACTTTCTTCACCCAAAAACTACTAAAAGGAATTCTAAAATTTTGCACATAATTATGGTATATCTAAACCTGGAATATAAAATAGGCTGCAATTAATCCCGGTATTGCGCGAGCGAAGCCGCGGGTGGAAGTTAGTGTCAGCATAAACATAAGTCCTGAATATCTTTAGGGTTATTCAATAGTACCTAAGACAGGTAAACCCAGTCTTAGCCCGAGCTTAGTCTACACTAATATTATAAAGAGGATTTTTTTTTGTGTGCGTGTATGTTTCTAATGAATAAACTCAAAAACTACAGTGCCGATTTCAAAACATCTTTCACCATTGGATAGCTACATTCACCCTGAGTAACATAAGCTATATTTATTGCTAGAAAAGATTAGGGATCCTTACTAAAACTTAAGTAACGTAACCCAAGGTGTAAAGAAAGTGGCCTATGTCCACCCGTGCGAAGACGGGATGGGCTAGTCAGATATATCATAATGGAATACTCCTTACAAATACTCCGTATTATAGTGGTGCAATTGGTATTTCCGTATCCAATAGCAACTACAACTACACAACAGTTATCGAGTGGAGTAGGTACCTACCAGAGATTCATAAGCCCTATGGAAATATGAAAATAAACGCAGCGCAAGTCGGGCACTTTCAACTTCAAGATGAAGAAATTAAAGTAATTTGCATTAAGCGCTTGCCCGAGCTGCCCCTAGATAGTAAGTAGATAGTGTTTGCCGGCGCGGCTTGAAAATACTTTTCATTGCAATTTTCAACTATTGTGTAAATACATACATATTATACATATAAAACACCCAGCCCCGAGAAAAATATTTGCAGATCATACAAACATTTGTCTCGCAGTGGGAATCGAAGCCTTTGCGCTACACAGGTCGTCATAAAAAAACCTCGAAGACACCTTTGTAAACTAACATCATCATCATCATCATCATCATCATCATCGGCCTATAGCAGTCCACTGCGCCTCACCTAATGATTTTCAACTCAAGTCTACTGAATCTGTCCTAGAATTTTTCAGCAAAGTTAAAATTGTGGCAAGATGGTTGTTTCGTTTTTAGGCTTCTGCTGCTGATAATGATGATGATGTCGTTTAGTTTAAAAAGGGGTCTCCAGGTGTCTCCGACTTTTATTTATGACGACCTGTGTAGCGCAATGGGTTCGATTACCACTGAGAGACAAATGTTTGAATGATCTGTAAATATCGGGGCGTTTTCCATGTATAATATGTATGTATTTAAAGGAAAATAAATATTCGTTTTTCAATAAAATTATTATATTTCATCAAATAGGTACAATAATACACTTTAAACGTTATTTTTACAAGATTTATACATAATAATTTATATTTAAAATGTATGATCAGTCAAGTCAAGCTCTTCTTAGGTACCTTGGGGCTGTGTGTTGGGTATATGATGCGTGTAAATTGTCCGGCATCATTTATTTATCTACATAAAAATAAAAATAAATGACGCGCGTCTATCTCGAAAACGGTTTCTCCGATTCCAATATCTATGTTTTATTTGCCTTGATTCTGGGGTGGTTTAGGAAAAAAGAAAATTAAGAAAAACTCAAAGAAAAATTTTAAAATACGTGGTAAAGTTTTTTGTATGAACTCGGCTAGTAAATTAATAAGGGGCGCAGGCTTAAGACGCGCGGGGTTACGGCAACACGGTGAAGTCGGAATAATTCATAATTATGTACTTAGGCTAAGATAGCTAATATAAAATCGTTCAGTTCATACATAGCTATGATTTTCTCTTGTTACCAGCTATCAGGAAAAATGCGATCACCGCAAGCAGTTCAACCCAGACCAAAAATTTGTCTCAGCCAGCTTTTTCCCAAAGAGACCGTCAAGGTTACACGTTAAAATTGAATGAGTAAGAATGAGGTGCCTGTTCTTAGCTTGAATATTTTAACATAATCGAAAGGAAAACCTACGATTTTCTACCTAAAATATTGAATAATTTGCCAAGAAATCAATTGAGACCGTATTGTTCCAACATTGATAAACGCGTATAATAATGGCACTCGAACTTACAATTAAGGGGTTTCTAACGAGTGGATACTTTTATTTGGACGTGGAGAAGGGTGAATTCTTTACCCCTGTCAGGGTCTACGTACAGGTAAAATAACCGAAAGGTAACTGAGCCGTAGCCCGATTTAGTTAAGTTGGCGTATTTTTCCGAGAATTTCTGACCGTAATAAAGTACCTACCTCGGGCGAGCTCTGTCCAGAATATAGTTTGTGCGGCGCGATCTGCGAAGTCTTTCATCGTTGTTCGTGGCGGTTTGTCGTTGATGTACACGTATTTGACTTCGTACATGGTCCGTGGACAACAGTAGTACGGGGGGTAGAGTGGGCTCGGGGGCGGTGCGCACTGAGGGTACGGGGGGCACGGCGGGCAGGACTGGCACGGCGCGCAAGGGTTGCACGGCTCGCAGTCATCTGCATTGCATCGCACCACGCTTGCTTGTACCCCTGGCACTCGCTTCAACAATGTTTTAGAACGGTTTATCAAAATCATGTTCTATGTTCACCAATATTTGGATTATGTCTGGTGATTTCTAATTTATTTATCTGGATTATTTACAAACACAAGGCATCCGTTGATAAGGCTATTGACATTATGACGCACAGATAAAATGTCATTTTTGTTTTTATTCTGATGTCAATAGCGTTAAAGTTCGTAATAGTTTTTGATAGTAACCTTTTATTTGACTCCATACTGATATCTTCCAATATCACTAGTACTCTCAATATTGTAAGAAGGAGGATAGACCCCCCACTGAGCATGCGAATTGGAGATTGCAGGGCACAGTTTTTCGCACCACAGATGCCGCTGCCCGTTAGCGGCGAATTTAACTGATCCGGTGCTAGACAACATAATACTACAATCAGCCGGCCACAAGACCTTCGTTAAACAGCAGGTTGCACCACGAGCAGATGAGGTTGGCTTTGGTGCCACATGATGGAGGTAAGAACTGCTTACATCCCAGTTGGAAACGGTCACCCGTTAGATTCCTTATCGCCACTGCATGTGTATCAGTATTCCCACCAATACATTTTAAGTTGCTACGTCTTGTTACAAAAATATCTTTTCCCAGTATTTATTTCTCGATCACGTCGGATGAAGCCGCGCGCGGAAGTCGGTGTCAAGCATCGTAATCGCGCAGGAGATTATGTAAGGGCTGATAGGCAACGCCTGCTCAGAGGTATTAGCATAACGAGCAGCTAACGAGTGGAGTGCCGTCGACAATGTCAGGTGACATCCCTAATGCTGTTTCAATGTTACTCGACTGCCTGAATTGATCTGCAAGAACCTATGGCACACGATGTTTTGACTGACAGAAGTGCAGTTTCTAGCAGACAGACCACGTGATGTTGCGATGCGGCTGCGGCCGCGATGCGAAGTCTGACAAGTACACTAATAAAGCGGTGCGATGCCTGAGAGACAGACTAGGTCCGAGATGTTTAATAGCTAGGCCAAATGATGCGTTGGACTGCGGAAATATACAAATTATAGTCGCAGTGGCACCAATCAGACGCAGTTTCGACAATACTTCCTAAACCATTCATTACCTAAATAAGTGCCTAAAGTATATTATAAAAGTGTAAAGCGCAATGTCTTAAAATAATAAATTAGCCCTTAGTAACCTACTACTAAATACGGTTAGGACTTCATCGTGACATTTATTTAGGCAAACAATATCTTGAATCTTAAATCAATATTCTCAGATGGATGGTATTGTACCCGCAACGCATTGTGTGGCCTGGCTTTATGTGTTATGCTGTCATTAAGGCCATTACAGTGCTGGAAAACTGGATCTCTCAACAACAAGTTTTTGTCATAGCTTATTTTGTTTCAAGATCGTCAGTATCAGCATTATACATACCTACCTATAACGTGCAAACTCTTGTAAAGAACCAAAATTAAACAGCCTGTCGTATTTGCAATAATTATGTTACTGTTTTTGTTAAAAATCTACTACAAAACTAATAGTAACTAACTAATTGCTATCCAATTTACTCCAAAAGTCGCTTCAGTCGTTGATCAAGACTTCAGTTAGTCAGTCCTACATTGTTAGATCGGTGGTTCCCTCGTCATTACGGCGTTATAATTGCAAAGGCAATATATTTCCATATGATTTCCATGGACGCTACGGGCAATATCGACTTTACAGAATACATCACACTGATTTCAGCTTCGGAAGTTCAATACGCATTTACAAATAACTTTGTCTTGCCGCATTTCAATATTCAAGAGTATTGTATTTAAGCCCACAGTAAACCAATGCTTCTTTGATACGACAAAATTTTAATAATTTATCATAATTTTGTATAAATATCATTAGAAATTTATGCAGAAAATCAAGTCGGTTATTAAATACTAGGCATTATACTAGCATCATGTCTTTCTTTGCTTCACGGTAGAAATGTGCCGTGTGCCGGTTACATTACAAACATATGAAACCTTCATGACCAAGTTGATGCCAATTTTATATGAAATATTATGCGAAATGGTTAAATAAATTACTTAATGAGTTTACTGATAGACATAGCGTTGCATCTATATCACGTTCCTAAACTTTATTAGTTTGTAGTGAAGTTATCTTTGTAGGTCTACTGATTATTTACACGTCCTGTTCCTAAGAATACTGTTACTACTGTCACAGATTAACTAATAGTATCTCCTTAAACCTTGCATTCTCTATCAACTACATAACTTCGTTACATTATTGTTTATTGATTTTTTGGTTACATATATTTAGGTTATTATAAGTATAAGGTTCTTACAATGTTTTTTTTTAAACCTTATATGGTTTATTAGAATTAGTTATAAGAAACATTACATATTGTTTATGTTATAAATAAATAAATAAAAAAAAAATATGCACGACCTACGTTACAATATTTGTTTTAAAGTAATGGTTACCACCATACCACTTCACGTCAAGTGGTCGATGCACTAGTCTCATTTTTAGATATCATAACAAAATTAAACCGACCAATTTCATTAAAACCTACCACTGCCTGAATTGCAAGCATTGAATGTTAGCAAATATAAATAAACTTCGCTTTGGCGAACAACGCTTCAGAGTTTTCAAAGGCTATGAAATGAACAGAAAGGTACACTTCTATCTCTAACAAATGAACACGAGATACGAGTATCCTCGAGCTACCGAGAAATTCTATTACACTTACGTACGTTTTCATATTTTCCTTTTGAAGGCCCCAAAGTGTCTCTGATCTAAAAAAACGATTGGAACCGATCCTAGAATCACTACGGAAACAGTACGTACTTATAAGTAAGGGTCGAATAGGTGATATCTGTAAATATATACCAATTAGCGGCCCGTCCCGGCTTCGCACGGTTTAGGGCACTTTTTTACACCTTGGGTTACGTTAATTAAGTTTTAGTAAGGATCCCTAATCTTTTCTAGCAATAAATAAAGCCTAGGTTACTCAGGGTGAATGAAACTTTCCAATGGTGAAATAATTTTTGAAATCGGCACAGTAGTTTTTGAGTGTATTCATTACAAACCTACACACACACAATAATACAATTTTGTCCTCTTTATAATATTAGTGTAGATTAGGTAGTAATGAAAAAAGAGATTGCACAATGATGTAGAGTTATAAGTGGATCAAACCTCCATCTTTGGACCCCTAACCGACCTCAGCTGCCCGTGGTGCACGGTGCTAGCTAACAAACGGGGCTCTATTGTCCTGCTGATTGCGGCATAGCGCAGCCAAACACCAGTACAGCTATATCCCCTGGCAGCCAACAGGCAGCCGCGTCGGTAGTGCGAGCCAAGCCCAGTGTAGGGATTAAGGGCATATCCACCTTCTTATTAGGGGAGGCCTACGTAGTTTCATATACAGGGTGTGGAAAATTTTTACCTCATGTGAGAGCTACCTTCTTACATTTTCGGTTCTTTTTTTAAATGCACAGGCAGCCTAGAAAATGACATTAGTAAAAAAAACAAGTTGGTCTCAATTGACTCTATTTTCGAACAGAAACACTTTTCCCAAAGTATCTTACGATATCAAATCGTAAGATATTGCGAAAATTAAAAAATAAGCCTCACTCTTTCGGGTACTCATTGCTTTTGTACATAGCATTTAAGTAAATGTATTTCTGTAATATGTTTCTGTGTACAATAAAGAATTAAAGAAGTTTTCCACACACTTTCTATGAAACGTCATTCGCCATAACATTGAGTCATGCATTCAATACGACGCAAAGTTGTAATCGGTGTTATCATCACTCTGCCAATACATGATGAATTGATGAAGATCAATTTGAAATAAAAATAGAGTATTTCCCGGCAAGTGTACGAATTGCATATATAGACTCAATGTTGTGGCGAATGGTGCTTCATAGAAAGGTAACCTCCTCAGAACAAAACCCTCTAACTACAAAAGGAAAGGTACTGCCCTCAATGAGGTAAAATTTTTCCCCATCCTGTATATATGTGAATACACAGTACACGTACACAGTGTTAAATAAATTATAATTTCAATCAATATTATGTAAGATGTTATTTTTCATTTCTGTTCTAAAGACTAATATCTTTTGAATATGATGCTGAGAGACGATGATAAGACTGCAATATTGCATTATTGTAGTCAGCTATTTCGAATTTAAAGCTTCAGCTTCACCTACTCGACGTAATAAACTATATCCTATGATGTTTCCTACGTTCATTATCTGCTGGTTGAGTACTCTTTTGCATTTCAGACTTCTTAGCATTTGAAGCAGCTCCTTGAAAGAGTTTGAATGAACAGACAAGTACCTAATTGTTTCTGCTTTCTATTTAAATTATGCACAATGTAACCTATTTAATTAATTTAACCTATGGTAAATTCACTTCTGGCAGTAATTAAGCTTCAATTTTGTTGTTTTATTTTAAGGGGTGTAAGGGGTTCCAACCTCCATCTTTAAAACCAAAGCAACCTCACCTGCCCGTGGTTCACCCTGCTATTAAAAAAACGGCGATCGGGCGGCCGGTTGATTGCAGCATAGCGCAGCCTGACACTGACACAGCGAAATCACTGGTCGCTAACGGGCAGCAGTGTCGGTGGTGCAAGAAGATGTGTCCTGCAATCCCCAACCGGCATGCCCAGCGTGGGGATTATGGGCATATCCCCTTTCTTATAGGGGAGGCCTGTGTCGAGCAGTGGACTGAATAGACTGATGTTGTTGTATTTGTAGAATATAAGTATTTGTTCCGTTGCAATTCCGTGTATTCATATTATGAATGAAACATTTCATGCATAGAAGCATTCTTAACTAGTTCTCGCCCGAGCCTTCTCTCGCAAGGTACACCGTAAAAAGGAACTCAATGGCGTGAAGCAACAAACACACACTCACAATACAATTCACAATGTTTCATTATTCTTCTTCTTTTCCAGAGGAATAATCACACTAGGACCAGTCCCAGCAGAAAACCAATGCACATACATAATATAAAAAATACCACATGCCAGCATGTAGTAGCATTAAGCTGGCATGCGTACTTTCTCCACTACTATTTAATTTATGTTTTTCTAATTTAGTTTTTTAGTAAAGCTCTCTAGTAATAAATGCCATGTTTCTAATTTATCTAATTCTGTAATTCTCTATTGTATACGGAAATAATACAAGCAAATAGTATGACGAAAAATATGTTTAGAGGCGAGCTTAACCCTTTTAGGGTTTTCTTCCAGCGAACTTTTGAGAAGCGGTAGCACAAAATAGTAGAAAAGTGTAAAAAATTACATTTCCTGTTTTGTGTTTAATAAATGCCGCCACTCTACTATGCTCAAAAAAATCGGATTCGGCAGGCTGTAAATGATTGTTAACGTCCTTTCCTTCCTAAAAATAGAATGCTGGACACTACAATATATCAAATATCAATGTACAGGGTGTAACATTTAGAACGGTCAGTATGGGAAAGTCTGAAACTATACGACATACGAAGATATGTTCTTAGGAACCTGTAATCGATTTTAGGAACAAGGAAAACTGCATTCATTAATTTATAAAAAAAACTAGTACTTGGTCTCAAGCAGTAAATTTTACTATCATGTTTCACATGATGTCTAAAATTAATAAAATGCATTGTAAAACAATATCCTTTAATTTATTTTAGTAGGTGTTCGAAATGACTACCACATTTTTCAATACAATATTAAACTCGTTTAGTTAACGATCTTACAATTGCATTTTGCATCTTCAGATGGTGAATTTTCCTGACACCATTGAAGACCTAAAAGCAGCCATAGAGACAATTTTAATTTTAGACTTCATGTTTCATATTAAAATTTACTCTCTTATTATCGTATTTAATTATCTTTTTATTTTTTTAAGTTATTTTAATAATTATTATTTAATCACAATATATAATTTAAGGTTATCTTAAGTAATTCAAACAATCATCGATCTTTTGATTTTGGGTAACATCCCTAGTTATTACAAAGAAAATAAGTTCAATAATGTATTATAATATAATATGTATGTAATATAATCTTGTAATGACGTTCAGTTTTTTAAATCAAAAATACTTTATTATTTTTAGAATGGTTTATTTGTAAAAGTAAGTCGTAAAATTGCCTTCTTTTGTCATTATTACAATAAATATGTATATTTAACTGAAAAAATAAAGCAATTAAGCAGTTAAAACTTTGAAAATATTGTGTGCCCTCCGTTACAAGGTTTCGTTGTTGAATTCAGATGAAACGTCAAATGTGACCTATTATTTTGGCCCCACTGTAGGTGTAGTTGGGCTGTGGATGATTTAATGATGATCACAAAGTCATAATAAACAATTATTTTTTCAAACAGTAGTTTCGGGGCTACATAATCACACCCGCATAACCCGCATAACTTATTATTTATTTGTTTATAAATTATTTTAAATACATACTTATTGTACATAGAAAACACCCAGACCTGAAACAAATATTTGCAGAACGTACAAACATTTGTCTCACGGCGGGAGTCGATCCCGCAACTTTCTGCGTCTCAGGCAATGAGGCACCTTGGAATATACATGTAGATTGTGGCGTGGATTAACACATAGGCCACTTTTTATCCTTAGGGCTTACCACAGGTTTTTATAGTTTACGAAAACTTTATAAGTTTCGGTATCTTTCCATACATTTTCAGTACAGCGCCTCTAGGGAAACGTGCATGAACTAATAAAATGTATGGAAAGATACCGAAACTTATAAAGTTTTCGTAAACTATAAAAACCTGTGGTAAGCCCTCTGGTACCACGCATGCAAAGCCGCGGGCGGAAGCTAATAATACAATAATAATAAGTAATGCTGACATTGTCACGCATCATCTACTCCCAAACTAAGCAAACTTTGAGGCATCACATGACTGAATCATCAATATCATCATCAGCCTATAGCAGTCCACTGTTTTACATAGGCTTCCCTAATAAGCACCATTGCGCCCTGTTCTGAGCTCGACTGAATACACCAAATATATGTTTTTATAAATACATAGACATTATAAATTAAAAACACCCAGCCCCAAGACAAATATTTGCAGCTTATACAAAAATTTGTCTCGCGGCGGGATTCGAACTCGCAACCTTCTGCACCTGAGGCGGGCATTTGCCCACTGCGCACAGAGGTCTTTGTTTGATGTTACAATGTATCTATGTAATAAATAGTACAATGATCAAAGAATGAGTGGTAGGTTTCTAAACTCGTGCCTCTATTAGTGCAAAAAACCTTTATTCTCTTAGATTTATTTTACTCTTTTGAGTTCAAGTCAGCAAAGTAAAGAATAATAATCCATATAATTTAATATAAGTTTATTTTTCATACATACTAATACCACCTAATACTTATTAGATATTATAGTTTCAATGATGCCTCGTTTTTGCTCTGAAAGCTCTCATTTTATCAAGAAAATAAAGAGTTATCGGTAACTAACTGTAATCTACCTTTGTGACTTACAAAGGTAGATTACAGTTAATGTATTAAACGTAAAAAAAAAATACATTTTTAAAAACAAGCAACCAACATGAACTAAAACGTTGAAATTTTAAAATTTTAAAAGCTGAGGCTCCGAAGTATATTAAAGCCTGTATAACGTATAGTGCTTCTAAAAAAGCTTTTAAAATGTTCTTTATATTTATTTGGAAACATTTTATTTTTAGTTCACGTATTTTTTCATAAAAGTTTATATAATTGCAAATGATTTTTTACTTTTAAACTATTATTTTCTTTATTGTCCTGTATTAATCTTGTTGTAACATTATGTTTACATCCCCCCCCACCTCACCTCCCCCTGCTCCGCAGCACGTGAATTTGCCCCACTATGAATTTGGGTATTTGATTACTCGCAACATGGCTAAATAACCCCCTTAGCTTTCAGACATCGGCGTAATCGGAAAATCAGCGAAAGTTTTCGGATACAACTTTATAATTTCGCTAGAGCCTTGTCGGCAGGGTGCTCCACGAGCAGGTGCGGATAATCATCTATAAGTTTCATGAGAATGATTTCATTGTAAAAATCATATTAAATACGTACCTACTTGCCTACCTACTTACATACTTACTTTCAATTTCACGCATTTGTAAATTCCGTCCTACTTGTCTTTTCACGGCTTACTCATTTGGCATTCTCTAGTAGGTAGTGGTTTATAGTGGTGGTGTGACATGGTTATTCATTCCAGGATCCAAAGTTCGGGCTCACTCAGCAGGATGTGGAACGTTACCTTCCCTCCGTTGACATTGACACGTTTCATCCTGGACCCAGATTTGGCGGGTTTTTACACAAAGTAATCCAGCGTTTGACCATTATCACACCTGGTGAAGATGTGGTCTAAGAGGGAGCACGTTTGCATCGAAAGAACCGATTCACTCTGGATTTGAAGACTCAGTCGGTAGCAAATTCCACTCGTTAGTAGTACTGACAATAAACGCGGAAGTGAATCGTTTGGTACGACAAGGTGGGATGTCAACTAGGTACGTTGCAGTACGCCTGCTTGTCCGGGGATAAAAGGGGAAAGGTCGTGAACATCTTGGGCACATTCACCAAAGTTGAACTTCAAGTGGAGTCGCGCACAAGTACCCTGCCTTGGACCTGGTCCTTATGGCTGCTGCATAAAACCTACCTAGCCTGCATCTCTACAGGGAAGTTCCGTTTACAAGAGAAGCGAAAGGCAGGCCATTATTCGTACGACTCTGTGATATTAATAAATGTTACAACCTTTTTATCTTATAACTTATTTTCCCCCACAGGAACACTGTTACACTGATACATAAATCGTTTTGAATCTCCTGAAAGATGTTTGTTAATTTAAACTTTTGTATCCCAAATTCTCAATGCAACCCAAGTGAAAACCACGTAAATAGTGTATTTAGGTCATTTCACATCAAAAAATTCTTGTGACGGCTATCTGGCAGTATCATATAGCCCTCATCACCAATCGTGTCTTAGCAATTTTCATCAGGAGTTCCAGCGGCAGGAGGTCTTCCGGCACCACCTTCAGATCCTCGGCATCATATTTTACAATGCTATGATGAAGGTACTCATGATTGTACTAGCCTAAATTTAACGGCCCTATCATTTTTTATTCAGAAGGCACAATCACCAGATCAGCTCGATGATACCTACCCACACCACACACCACACCAACTACATCAGTCCACTGCTGGACATAGGCCTTCCCTAATAAAGAAGAGCCTGAAATAGCCTCATGCCCTCCCTGGGCATGAGGGCTAGGGATCGCAGGGCACAGGTTCTCGCACCATCGACGCTACTGAGATGGGCCAGGTGATTCAGCTGTGTCGATGCCGTAATCATCCGGCCACCAGAGCTCCATTTGTAATTATTAGCAGGGTGCACCACGTGCAGGTGAGGATGATTTAGGCACCGAAGATGGATATTTGAACTCATGATACTTACCGTTTATTCCTATCAGTCCGACTGGGTGTAGTCCGACTATCGAACCACTGGGAATGAATTGTCAAAAAATTGTCCTCGCAGTCGAACTGCGCAGTCGGACTTACCAATCCATAATATTGCATTGTCAGCGAACATAAATAAGTTTGCAAAATGTCATCTCAAAGCACCAGCAAGTGATCGAAAATTTCAAAACATACTACATAATTACATACTTCGATACTTACAAACATACATTTTTTATGTAAGTTTTAGTATTTACCACTGTAGCTGTATAAATCATCTAGATTAGACGCAAAGGACAAGTCTTGTCTAATTATTATTTTATTACACAAGGCAAAAGGATATCCTGTCTTGGGAGTATTCAATTGATACTTAGTGAATCCTCCACGTATTACATTATTTATGATCTCGGGATCTTGGAGAGATTTCGAATGAATAGTAGTAGAATAATATACATTGCTTTGAAATTGCTTCTCCGAGTAGTCCCATCTCAGATCTCATTTTGATAACATGAGCAACATTATAGCAGTCCACAGTTGGACATAGGCCTCCCCTATGAGCATCATTGCGCCTTGTCCTCAGTTCGACGCAGAACATCCCTAACTTCGTTTGCGTGTGTAAAGTTGAAGTTTTGAGTGACGACCGAGTCTTGGGTCTCCACTAAAGATCTCAGCTTTACTTTTAGCTTATCGGCTGTTGTCAGAAGCAGAGTGACGATCTGCTATAGCAGATTATAACTTCGCGGTCTGCCGCAGAACATCCTACACTACCATCCTACCTACTAATGTATAGTGTGTATAAAGTTGAGATCTTGAGTGGAAGTCTTGGGTCTCCACTAAATATCTCAACTTATAGCTTATCGGCTTTTGTCGGAAGCAGAAGATTTGCCATCGCAGATAGTCACTCCGCACTTCACCGCAAAACTTCCTACACTACGTTTGCGCTGTATAGTTGAGATCTTTTGTCGAGTCTGCGTCTTGGGTCTCCACTCAAAATCTTAACTTTACTACAACAATTGTCGGTTCACATCTCATTTGTTAAAGAGCTAACCTAACCTAACCTACAAAAGTAACTGAAATGATGAGTAGGGTAAGGAATAAAACGATTAATATCCAATGACTAAATTTTATTGACAAAGAAGAATATGTTTACTTTACTACAGGAGGGTTAGTCGAAATTATATGAATAAATTTATAATTAGGTTTCTAAATGACAAAGATATGCAAACAAACATTCAATTTAAAATTAAATTAACGAATTAATAACAATAATTTTGGTCAAACTAGATATGTTTCTAAAACGGAATGTTCAAAATATTTTTCTAATAGAAAAATTAATAAAACGTATATAATTTAAAAACCGATACATCTCTTAGATATAATTAAAACGGATTTCCTAAAAAAACTATATAATAAGTATACAAATTTGGCCTTTATGTTATCTTTAAACGTAAGCATTTATATACATAGTTATTTTGTAATAACTCAAATAAAAAAGACGTGTGGCACTCGGGGACTGCCGCGGTAAAGCTATTGCATAGCATTTTGTATCAACTTATGCAATTATAATTATTTATTTATTTTATTTATGCAGTATTTCTTTTTCTTTGATATTAATTCAAGAGTCGTACAATACGTCTAGTTGCACGCACACAAACACCGTGTCGAAGACTGCCTAAAAGAAACGACGTTAGACAATGCACGGCCTTCAAGCCACACCTCCGTGCCCGTCGGAGTGGGGAGCGTGAGGTTTTTTTTCGTTACGGAATTTCTGGATTCGGTCCCCGCGCTCAAGGCCCTCGATAGAAGCTATGCAATAGCTTAAAAAAATTAATAAAAACAAATACAAGCCTTGGTTTTTCTATTACCGAACCAACATGTCACCTGCCATCTGTCACTTGCTCTCAGGGCATACCGAAACATGGTGCCTTCTGGTATTCTATTTCTATGGTTTACCAATTTTTCGATTGTTAGTCATCTCCATCATGAGATTTTTTCGAACATTTACGTTCAAGGCCCCATCTCACACTGTGGTCTTATTTATACAACTTGACCAAAACAAATCCAGTATTACGACTTTATATTTGTCAATAGATACAAAATTATTAATGGATTTTTTTCACGGATCTGCAAATTAAATATGAAGCAGGCGTCATTGGTATTTTTTATATTTTTTATCTAACACTTATGACTTTGGATAATCTGACCTTTAAACTGTTCATTAGAATTGGTAGCACCATAGAATAGGTATACGGTAATACCTATTAGAATGATTTTTGGTGAGTGCCAGCAAAACTGAATTTCAAAACTCAATAAGGCCAGATCACCCGCTGCCGGAAAAATACACATCTAAAATGGCCCAGAGTGAAGAGATAGAGATTGGTACGAACGAGTAATTGATAGGCTAGTTGACAGTACATAAAAGCCTGAAAAAATTATAGTTTGTATAAATGGTTTAATTCAATAAACGATAGAATTATATAAAATTAGTCTGGATTATTTTAAACTTTTATAAAATTAATTTGCAATAATAAAGCCGAGGGCGAGAACACAACACTGTTTCGAAGGAGCATCATAATCAAAGAAATATGACTAAAGCATAGAAGAAGTCTTAAATTCATTTATGCTCTGAACATTAACTCATACGGTTGAACTCTAGTTTCTTATATCCATATACTTTAGCTAGAAAGAGATGCATACTTTATCTCAATGCGATTTCTGCGACTTCGTACCAGGGCATTTGTATGAACCCGCATAGAAATTTGTTAGAGCGCTCTGGTACGATTAACTTTTTGAAGTCGCATTGATATATGTATGCATCCCTTTCTTACTGATGATATTGGACATAAGAAAGTAGAGATCAGCCGCATTGAATTTTAAGACTTTATCTAGTTCTCTTCTAAATCTGTGTTCTCTTCTATATCTGTGCACCTCACGAAAGGATGTGACGTCACTGCTGTAGGTCAAACCAGAGGACTGATTTTCGGAAATAGACGTAATTACCACATCGGATATATATCGCAAGAATAAATTATGTCTATTCTCGAGAATCAAGCCCCAGGAGCTGTACAAAATAATGTAAAATTAATTTTAAAAAATGCAAAATCGTGTACTTAAAATTATTATCTTAGAGCTTAAAATACTATTAGTTAGCAAACTAAGCCGTGAATTTGTCAAAATCAGTCAACTAGCCCATTGAATAACATTTTTACTAAAAACATGTTAATTATTATGTTTTGTGAATTTTATGTTCACTTATTCTGGTTTTCCCGCGAGTTAAGTATAAAAACTTTGTTGAAATATCGAGACTAAAATTCACAAAATATACGTTTTTAAGTAAAAATGTAGTTCCAGTAAATTGAAAATGCACTAACATTTATATTACGACAATAACACATAGTTTATATTTGGTAAAAATAAAATGATTTTAAGCCACGAATTAGTTTTTTTTTATTGTATTGTTATTGTAGTTTTTTAAGAATTTGTTAATATTATAATCTAAACTGTAATTTTTAAACTTGACCTTGTGTGTTACGTATACGAATTTAAATTGATTAAAAGGCTTATTTATTAAATGTCAAATAAGCCAGTAAATAAATAAGTAAATATACGAAATTACGTGTTCATTTTCAAATAGATAGTAACTGACAATCAAAAAATAGATTTTATTCGTGGCTTATTAATCATTCACTGAATAGTTATACATTGATACATTGAAACCTAGAACTATATTGATTAAGCATAAATAAGAATCAAAGTATGCTGAGCTTGTTTTTTTTTACCAATTTGAATCATTTATGATAGTAGGTAGTCTGTACAGAATTAGAACCGGCGAATTTGAGCGCACTCTGAGTTGGCACTGGTAGACCTGAATTTGAAATTTTTCACATATCGAAGATGATTACTTTGATTAATACACGGTGATAATTTCAGAACATTGTTACTCATGTTAATGCTAAGCTTTGATAATGCTCTAGTTTTGTCATTATTCTGAGATCAGTTCTTGGGTGAGTCGACACAGATTCCTTGAAACATGGATAAAGCCACTCAATCTCTACTTTTTCTATATTGTTGACTTGAGTATGTATCTATTGGCGGAATGTGGAGGCTGTATCACAGAGGCCATAAATAGAATAAGAAGTTATACACCACCTACTGATATTTTAGTTTCTGGCAATTAACTTAGCTGCATTGAATTATTTGCCCGGCATACTTTGATCTAGTATAGCAAACACACATTATATAATGGCTTATAAACTAACACTGAAGTTATAATGGATAGTAAAAGATATGTTACAATATTACCATCTTTGGCAGCTTCTACATAAATTGCATACGAATAGTTTATTTTTAAAAACGTTTTAAAAGCATTTGTTTTCAATAACGTTAACGTAAATTATATTATTTTATGCAAAAATTCTTTGGCAACTTGAATAAAATAATTTGCGTGAATTTAGCGCAACATCTATAAATAAGTAGCCCTGAAACCGTGAATGGTCTGGGTTGAAAACATAATTATACAATTAATTTATATCAGAAATCTTAAAGTTACTTTTATATAATAGTACTTACGGCAGTTTATTTTATTATTAATGAAACTTTGGATTTTACAATTATTTTTACAATAAAATCTTATGTTACGTATTAGGCTCACAAATTATACTGAAAGCACTGTTTAAGTTTAAATTTTGTTGTTCAATAAAACAATAAACTGAATTTTACCAAATACCAAAACAGCGGTTTCTCAATAGTAATACAAATTAATGACAATTATGATATAATTAAGCGAAGCTAAATCATAGCTCAGAACAGGGCGCAATGGCGCTCATTAGGGGAGGCCTATGTCCAGCAGTGGACTGCTAAAGGTTGATGATGATGATGAAATCATATCTGTACGTAATTAAGTATTATAAGTATACAATATTTCTGTTTTAAGACAAGAACAAAAACTAAATTAGTTATGAATGAATAGGCATGAAAATGAAATTATTTAGGTAACTTATATTTAAAAACGACATACTGAAAAATTAAAATGCATAGTAGAATGAACATCTATGGTGGAACCTCAGACCGAGACTCATAGGCCTCGGCCAGGAAAGTTAGGCAACGGGAATGCATCAAGTAATGTACAGTTAATTAAACCTATAATAAATTGCCGGTCGGTGTATTGAACACCGACATACTTATAACTAAAGCAAAAATATGCAAGGAAGGGCAGAAGAAAATAAGTTTTTAATATTTCTTTCGGCTTATTTGATAGCTTGGATAGTTTAAGAATTAGCAGTTATACAAATTATTGTTCTAAAAAATAATATGAAATTAAGAAAAGAACTTTTTTATTTACTGGTTATCAAAGAAATATAAAATAGTGGTAAAAATATATTGTTATCTGTTTTTTTTTACATTTTATTGTCAGCTAAAGTAGGAAGGAGAAAATGTTTTTTAACAACCAAAGAGTAAGAATGATAAATATAAAATAATATTTACAAAAAGTACACATTCTTAGGAATGGAACGAAAAAACAATATAAAAAACCATGGTTCTTATCGATCAAAAACCAAACTTTTTGTTGTGAGTTTTCTTCAAAAAAAATATATAAAAAAGGCTAAATGATAAAATTATGCAATTGATAACATAAGTCTTAATAATGGTGGCATTGATAAATGCAAAATTGTCTTTATGTACACACAATTAATTAGCATACTTCATTTAATATTTCGCACCCCTAGAACAACACGGAATTATGTCGAAAGACTACTTTTTTCAGAATCGTTGAAAAAACCGTTATTTGCTTATGTATCGGATTCGAATATGCAATAAAGTCGATTTTGAGATTTTTCGACATAATTCTGTCGAAAAACTACTTTTTTCAGAATCGTTGAAAAACCGTTATCTGCTTATGTATCGGATTCGAATATGCAATAAAGTCGATTTTGAGATTTTTCGACACAATTCCGTGTTGTTCTAGGGGTGCGATTTATCAATTTATAAGTAAATAGCTATTAAAATTACATTTTAAACATGCATGATTATTATTAACACCAAATAAATATACCACTATCCATTGATTGTTTAATCTTAATACTGACAATCTGACATTCATACAATCTCGAAACTTACATAAACATTACTAATCACTTCACTCGTGTCCAATCACTAAATACTAAGAAAACGTTGATTTTAAAATACTTGAAATGTTATTAATAACTAAGAAATATATCATAACACCTTAAATATATTTTCTACACTGTCTTCAATAGATCAATCGACACTGAATTTTTACTTATTAAAACACTGATAAAGGATTTAACTTATGTATTACTATTCTCAATCAATACACTGATCACTAATGTCTTCAAAAAATTATGTTACAACTAACCTAATACATGATGCATGTTTTATAGTTTATGTAGTACAATTAATTATATTACGACAAGTTTATAACTTAAATTAGAATTATAGGTAACAAACATAGCCACACGTAAAGCAACTCAATTAAAATATACTTCAAACTATTGATATAATAAAACCTAAATGGAGATACGAATTACGATGGTAAGGAAAAAAATATACTTTCATTCATTATTTACAAAATCAAAAGTAAAAAAAACACACAACCGAATTGAGAACCTCCCCCCTTTTTTTAAGTCGGTCAATAAGCAATAGCCCGGCTCTTTTGTTCATTTCTTGGCGTCTTATATCACATTATGTTTGATGTTATACAGATATTTGTGTTTATCCCCCGACGCAAAAAAGGGGAGTTATCCTCCTTGTATCACGTTAACTTCATATATTTAACAGTTTGTTATCTAGTGTATTCGGTATACGCCCAAATGGTTTAAAAGCTGCAAATAATTGTTTAGCAAATTTTATATTATGTATTCTATTTTCATCTATGCAAATAAATCAATTCGATTCTCAATTACCAAAACCTATTCGTAAGTATTTGAGAAATCGAACTTTGTGCAATATTTTTTTTTGCTTTAAGTATTATTATTTTATAGAGGTATGTATATAGTTTAAGTAGTATTAATAGGTATGTACCAAATAGGTATTTGTTTTTTTTATTTTAATTGGTGTATTATCCTTACTGTTTGTGAATGTACATTTATTAAAACTACGTCTGATATAGTAAAACCGAGGCAGGGTATAATTAAAATTAAGTTAAAATCTAAAACATAAATAACTGCTATAACCGACTTTAGCAACGATATTTGCTTCAATTCTTTCTAAACCATCTTATTCAAGTCTTTTCGAGCTTTAAGAGTGGTTATATCTATGTTCCTATATGTTTGATTTGGCAATTGTGGTATATGGCTCCTGTGGTGGTATCGTTATGATGGCTGGAAAATCGGTTATTGGCTTAAGATAGTATAATATATGTTTATATATGTTCAATATGTTAATTTCAATTTGTTATAATATATGTAGATATATATGTATGTATATTATAAAAAATAAATAATAATAATGCAAATATTTATAAATATAATTGTTTATACGAGTATATATTACAATGTGTGTGTTAACACTTTTGCTCTGCTATAGAAAAAACAAAAGTGGTTTAGCACAGTGCCTCGGTCTTCTATACGTGTTTTTGATTTTTATATTTTTTAGTAAAATATATTTTGACTCTAGAGTCTCTAGATATGCAACTGATCCTATTTTACAAATTGTTCCGGTGCGAAAGAATTTAAATCTGGTGTCAAACATTTTCCCAACCTGTTACATCTTGTACACATGAAAAAACTTATTCAAAATTATAATTTTAACGTCCGCACTCAGTGACATATAAAGGTTACTTAGACCTCTCCTTTAAACAGTTTCCCTATGGTATATCTCAACTTAAGAAACCCAAGTTATTTAAAATCTCTGAGTGTGGATAGGAACATAAACCTGTAAAAATAAAAAATAAAATTAAAGAAAAATCAGAAAATTTGAAAATGAATATGTAATCTAACACACTTCCCTTTTTCGATGCATACGAAACTAAGCTATTGAAAAAAGGCGAAAGAAAAACCTTTTACATAATAAGATTAATATTCTTAATCTAAACTAAAATATAAGTATAGGTAAACTGCCGTAAGTCCTTGAGTAAGTTTCTAAATTGGCACAGTGCCATTATGTAGCACAAAAATATCGTATATATTAGAATACTAATTACAGTTATATGTACAAGCCTGAGCGTATAAAGAAATATTAAAATGGACAGCCAGAGTTCAGTTAAAAAAAAAAAGGTTTTATTGAATAGTTTTAAGGAAAGTAAAGTTTTCGTTTGCATTAATTTCTTCGACATGAACGAACACACGTTATGGCGTTTAAGACATCAATACTACGTCGCGGTATCACGGAGTGATTATGACTTCATATTAGTATGAAAAATATGTAAGTTAAATGTACGTAATTTTATGTCCAAATTAAATTGATAATGTTTATTGTAATTTGTTTTTTTTATCAATAAACGCTATTTTTTATTTATTAACAAGTACGACTTTAAAAAAAAAAAACCGACTTCAAATAAGTCACTTCTTACTTCTTGCCCTAAAGAATTTTAAAAATCGGTTCACAATTGATGATGATATTGGTGATCATAGGGTGAAAATTACAAGTGAGGTTTTTAGGTTTTCCGGAAAAAGTACCAATCCCGCACAAATATATATTTATATGGGACCACCTGTGAAGTATACTCTTTTAAACAAAAAAAGAATTTTGGAAATCTGTCCCCAATTGACGGAGCTATCGGTGAACATACATAAAAAAAGGTTCCGACGAATTGAGAACCTCCTCCTTTTTGAAGTCGGTTAAAAAAATTGTACGTTGAGTTTTCACTGAAACTGAACATATCGTTATGGTGCCGACACGAAACATCTCTCCCTGCGGTACGACGCTGTGTTAACGGAAACTACCAAAAGGTATCAGAATATGGTTATTTCCAAAAAAAAATCTGTTCTTACAGAATGGGACTTTTGGCTTGAAAGGTTTATGAGTTATATAGCCAATTAACAAGTAAAAATGCATGACACATATTTTATAGCGGGTCAGTACATTTTTCCGTATTATTCTCGTAACTCGGAAATCTATAAGGAACAAAATCACTGAAAGTACAAAATACAGTCGGCATCAAAAGTAGATAACCAGTTTCAGAATTTCAATATAATATAGATCGAAATTTGTATCAGAATTTGATAGTGCTTAAATTTTCCTCAAATAGGTGATTAACCATCACACGTTCCTGGTAATTTTAAAGTTAGAAATAAAATGACTTATTATTTGCAAAAAAATTGACGTAATTTAAAGAATGTAAGCATCTAATTATGATGAAGGCAAGTAGGTATTATGTCCAACAGTGGACTGCTACAGGCTAAAGAAGCTGATGTATATGTACTACAAAACAAACTAATGCAAAATAGTTGTATAGATATATTAATTGTATTTTGAAATATTTTGGAAATAAAGTCATAGTTTCAAAAATAACTGATTGATTATATTGTGACATTTTTGAAATACGTAAACAACGACAATAGCTGCCAAATAAAGAGGATACACTCGATTTTTTTCTTTTTTGAATAGAGGTAAAAAAAAGGACGGCTATATTTTGTGGTTTTATTTTTGAGATTTTTTTGGCCTTCTTTTTTTTGTTATCTATTGATGGAACTAGCACATGGCCCACCTGGTGTTAAGTGGTAACAATTACCTTTAACAAACTATTGCTTTGTAGATCACGGATGTTTGGAACATGCCCTACGATGCAACACCCTGCGTCCATCAACTTGAGGCATAAAGGTGTTAAGCCTCACATGTGCCTGTAATTTCACCGGCACCCACACCCTTCAGACGGAAACAGCAATGCTGTTTCACGGTAGAAATAGGCATGGTAGTAGTACTTCCCCGGATGAGCCCTTCACAAAAAACTCTACTACTGCTAAGACCTTCTACTGGTAATAACATAATTCTATGACCAGAACACTATTAAAATAAATGATTAGCAATCAAATGATTGCATAATGAACTTGATGATTTAGATTTAATTGCGTGAATATTTTGCGCAATTATAAATTGCGTGAATATTTTTATACCTATTTTTAATCAGTTACTTTTGAACCTGTAACTTCATTTCAAAGTTAGTAGGTCCCTGCAATATTTACCTTCGTTGGAATTAGGTGTTTATATTCTTAAAATGACCTCCATATTTATGGCAAAAAATTAAATGCCATGTTTTTTTGAACTTTAAAATCACGTAGGTGATTGAAAAATATACCACAATTGAAATGATGATTTTATCAAAAAAAATATCATAAATAGTTATGGAATATTGTGGCACTATCAAATTCTGTCACAAATTTTGATCAGAAGTATTGACATTCTGAAACATCGTCTTTTGATGCGGACTGTAGATTTTTTATTGTACGTTGAATGTTATTATAATTAAATAATTTTAACTAAGACTTTATAATTATGCATTTAATGTCAAAATATATCAACAATCCGTACAAAAATTTGAAAGTTAGATTTTTCTGAAACTGTAGAAAAGAAATTTATTACTAAGCTCGTTTTCATACTAGTTAGTTTTGTTTCTCAAACATGAGATAAAAATTTTGGTAATTTTATAAGTACTTATAACACCGTGACTATGTATTAGGTATGGCGCAATAGATCCAAGAAAATATTTTTAAATCGATCTTATGATGTTATATCATATACCTACTTGGAAGATATAGGTATTGATTATGAGGAATGAGGGTTGAGCAAGATAAGTTTTTAGAGAACGTCCATTCTCGTGACTACGAAAATATTAACCGAATCTAGAATGTTCTTTTTTGCCATACGTGTGTTGGACTTTCATTATGAATTTGTTTATCGAAGACTTTGTAATTATGCATTCATGGTCCAAATATATCAACAATCTATACAAATATTTGAAACCTAGACTTTTCTGTAACTTTGGAAAAGACATTTTATTACTAAGCTCGTTTTTATACTAGATAATTTTGTTTTTCAAACATGAGATAATTTTTTTGATAATTACCGATAATTTAATATGGTAAAATATATTATATCTTATAATTAGTATTTCTAGACTAAACATTTTTTAATTTAATAGTGGATACATACTTTTGGATTATAAAAATATTGATATATCTTGCCCTATCAAGTCCGTACACTTAACATACTTACGACTGTAACACTTCGTATATGAAGTCCCGTCAACGAAACACACTCATTTTTATACTTGAGTATTTTTGGTTCATTCATATGGATTCGAGGACTTATACGAAATCTTCTTCGTATAAGTCCTCGTATCATATTATTTCATCGTCGTTTCCAAATCCGGGCGGTGGGCGTAGGTAATGAATGGGAATCTCTTCAAGTACCGGCGAGGGGGCAGGGGTCATCGAAAAAGAGAGAGAGTCTGAGAGTTCGTTGTTCGTGACACGCACCACCCGCCGGCACGGGGTGAGAGCATAGCGTTAGCTGTTGTCACTGAGCTCAGAGAAGGGCTCGTGGATGGTGGGCAGCGTGCCGAGCTCGGTGTGCGGCAGTAGCTCCTCAGGATGCTCGTGGTTGTGCTCGCAGCGCTTCTCCTCGTTGGTGTAGTAGCGCTGGGCGCGGCGGCGCATGCAGCACAGCACGCCCGTCAGCACCGCCAGCGCCGCCACCAGCAACAGCACCAGGCCCGCAATCACGCTCAGCTGCGCCTCGTGCGACGGACAGGGCGCCAGCTTCTTAAATGTCATGTAGCGCAGCTGCGTCCCTCGCAGTTTTAACGGATTGTAGCAGTGCAGTCTCCTCAAGGTTTCATTAAGAACTGACGTGATCATGTACTCCACCATCTTTCCAGCCGAGCATTGGTCGCATTGCCATTTATTATTTGATATATCTCGAAATGGGATCGACTCCAGTCTCTTAAGGTCCATCTCCTGGAGTCCGGCCAAGTGGTTGTGAGAGAGATCCAACCTTTCCAGATACCTTAACTTCGATAGAAGCCTCAACGGGAACTGGGTTAGCTTATTCCAAGACAGATCGATTAATGACATGTGTGGGTTGTACATGAAGAAATTCGGTGGCATCTCTGGCAGTGACAGATTAGCCAGACCCACGCTGTCAAGGTCCGGTATGATTTGGAGCAGTATTGCCACTTCATTGAGAGGCATATTGTTTCCGCTAAATATGATATGTTTTACTGATCTAATAATAGGTGCAAATGTCTGTAAATTAAAACGCTCAATCTTATTATGGCCAATGTTCAGATATTTCAATCGGGTAAGGTTCATTAGCGAGTTTGGAGACAACATTGCCAGCTTGTTGTGAGAGACATCCAAAGAAATCAACTGTTTGTTTTGTCCAAACACATAATCTACTATGACAATCATCTGATTGCCATCTAATTTCAAATTTTCAAGCTTTTTCAGGCTTTGGAAATCATCACCCAGGATGTAATTGATTTGATTGTATCCAAGGTCTAATTCTTTTAAATTCGGAGCTAAATGGTGAACGTGCGCATTGATTCTTGACAGCAAACAATCCCTGCACTTCAATATCGACAGCTGCTGTATATCTTGAATTGCGTCCGGGTTTAAATCTAATAAAGGATTTCCACTGAGGTCAAGCGATTGTAGTTTTCCAAGGCCCCTGAAAACTCTTGGCGCTAAGGCGCCGATTTTGTTATACGACAAATCGATATTCGTCAGTAAAGAGCAGTGTTGGAATGTTTCACTTTCCATACTGTTGATGTAGTTATGAGCGATTGAGAGGTCCTTGAGATTTAAAAGTCCTCTGAAATTATCTATAATAATACTGGTAATATTGTTATAGTCGAGATCCAGCACTCTGAGATGTTGCAAGCCCCAGAAAGAATTTATTCCAATAGTTGGCACATTGGAGTTTGTGATTCTTATTTCTCTAAGTTCAGTGAACATCCTTGGTTTCGTAAAGATGGGGCCTATGGTCAAGTAGTTTGAACGACCCTTCGGAGCTCCAATTATTAGCTGATATACTCTTTTGTCCATATATTCAACGGGTATGCGGTACATGTCGCCGTCTATGCATTCCACGCGCAAAATCATTCCGTCGCCAGGGTAGTAAAAAAGCCGGCATTTGCAGCTTATTGGGCATTCTAGATCGTCTTCGTCCAAGTCTTCGAGGCTGTGGACGCCGATCAGGAATGTGAAGAGGACCAGCAACAACAGGCGGCGTTTGGAATAACTGCAACAAACATAAACGATTTTCAGTAATAGGTATCTGAGTATATCAAACAAAACTCACACAGATCATAAATAACATAACACACTTAGATTTTATATGCGAAAGTTTTTGTGTGTGTGAATATATTTGTGGTTGCTTCACTTCGTAATGGCTGAACAGATTTCGATAAAACTTGGAATATTTAAGACCTGGATTAACTCATAGGTTACTTTTTATCCTGGTATCATGCGAGCTAAGCCGCGGGCGGAAGCTTGTGAACAATAAAACAGTGAGTAAAAATCGAAAATTGAAAACATTTACAACAGTAAATAAAAGCTACTCTATGATTCTGACTATTTATAGACAAAAAAATCGCTTTTGCAAAAAAATTGAATTTGTACAACATGGACAAACAGAAAGCTAGCTAAGCACGGATTATCGTGACATCGCAAACTTTTGCAATAAATCTATCGCAATCAACGCTGTAAGGAAGGTTTAAATCCCAACTATGAGATTACCGCTTGATATATTCGGTCGCTTTGTCCGCGGCTCGCGCCTGAAAAATAACGCCTAGATAACAAAAGAGTTTTTAACGCGCACTCCCAGAGCGAAGGCCCGCCCATATCAAAAACACCAAATATTTATTCAGACCTACTCGTAGCGTGAAATACGAAAATGTGGAGAAGTAAATACTTAGGCAGTCTAGCGAACTAAACGGCATGAAGTCGAGAAGTAAAATATTTTTTAAAGTGGGACCTAAGTAGGACAGGTTAGAGTTTCATCTCGTAGTATATAGTTTCGATATAATTGATATGTGAGTATGCAATATATATGATAAGTCACTCTAATATTGCTAGATAATAGTGTCGATTCTGTTGTTCACTTTTCTAAACTTAACTAAATTTGGCAGCTTTAAAGTTATAGCTATCCTTGTCATTTACACCTAAAAGAAAGGGATAGTATCACTTTTAGGAATGTCA
Organism: Horisme vitalbata; assembly: GCA_951804965.1. Classification (NCBI taxonomy): domain Eukaryota; kingdom Metazoa; phylum Arthropoda; class Insecta; order Lepidoptera; family Geometridae; genus Horisme; species Horisme vitalbata. The sequence continues at coordinate 4,175,638 of OX638089.1, forward strand.
AATTAACTTTAGTTTAGGAAAATGCACAACAGAATCGACATCAATATAAAACTATACTTAAGTTGACTGATCAACTCCAAATTGAAACTTATTTTTTTTTTAAATCTTATTTAATTTACACCAATACGTAACGCGACCAAATAAACAAAGAAGAATTGGTCGGAAAATATGCATGGCTTATACTTTTTAAAAGATTTGTCTTAGTTTGTATTTTTAACTATTACATTGTTTTCGAGGGAGTTGGAAACCGTTTAATCTCAAGCTTTTTTGTCATTTAATCAACAATTTTAAATAAACTTTATCAAAGAGATTAAGTTAAACAAAATTTCGAAATTTATATGCAAAATAAATTACAGACGTCGCGGCGTCGTATGGGATTTTCAAAAAAAAAGAACAAGTTGCTTTTTAAAGATTAACTAACTTTATGAAGCCATAATTACAGTAAAAACGGTGAGTTTACACACAATGCAAAGCTTTAACCGTTGGCTTGCTCTTCTTTTATAAAGTTAATAGTGTGCTGTGCGCCCCGTAACTTCATCTCGTAGAGGTTGCCCCGCTGCTATCATTCAGGCTCTGAATTTAGTACACCCCTTCACAGTGCTTGCAGTTTTCCATTTTTTAAGAATCTAGGACCTCTTGGTTATAGCATAACCCGCGTATGACCAGAAGATTTCTATATATATTATGATGGATGTATAAAAGCAGTTTAATAATATTATACTGCTATGATTCTACAAAAAAATAATGTAGGCGTTTACTGTTTTAGTGTTAAAATATAATTAACTAGTTGTTCTGCGAAAGGTATATCTCATAACACTCATCTCATAGCACAAACTCTTGCAGCAATTTATATACCGCTAAAGTTATTTAAAACGGTAGGTATATATACCATGTTATAGTTGGAAAGCGTTTATACGCTTTCTGTATGTATGTGCTTTTAGGCAAACAAAGTTGCGAGTGGGTCAGCTAGTATCTTAGAAAAACAGAAGAACATTTTGAATTATGTATAACTTTCGTTACATGTAGAATTAATAAAGCAAGGCAAAGAACATTAATACTGCTGTACAGCATTGTCATAACATATTGTCTTAACAATTGATTAGCTATAAGCTATATTTTAAATTATATTACTATAACGCTTTGAGAGCTAAATAACACATCTGCTGTAGCACAATCTCATACCGAGGCCAGCAGTCAACATGCTAGGTGTTTAGTGTATAATGTTTAAACTTCATCTTGTCACTTCTAACCCAACGTAAAGCCGGTTAGGACTTCAATATTTCCTTTACGGAACAATTAGTACTAACCTTGTAGCATCGAGAACGCGGGCATGCTGTTTTTTTACATATCACAATGTCCTCTCCTATATCCTATAAATAACTTGGTATTGCCATCAGCTGATATACAGCTTTTAATATAGGAAAGTAATGATGCTACGTTGTAAAAATTTCAAAACTCTTCTGTTATCTGTGTTTTAAGGTGATGATCTAAAAGTTGGCCGTGGCAGTTCCTGCAAAATATTTAGGGCCAATTCATACAAGCCTAGAGTCGAAACGTATCGAAGCGTCGAATTCTTCACAATCAAAGCGAAGTTACACAAATGCACGCGTATTTACGCGAATTGGCGGATTCCCACGATTTTACATTTAGTAATAATAGACACGACGCGTTAGTCCGCCTAGCCGCTTGAGAGCGCGCGAACGCGCGTGCACCAAATCTGAGTTGGTTGCTCTCAGACTCACGAAACCTCTCGAATGCGCATGAATTCGCGTCTTTTTTTATCCAAGAAGAAGTATGTGCATTACCTTCTGGAGATAAGGATGAAATTGCTATGTTCGTTTTTTATTAAAACGAACATAGCAATTATTTATTACAGCCAATGACGGATTTACAATTTCGTAAAATGTAAATCCGTCATTGGCTGTAAGAATAAATATAAGCATTTGTGAATATTATTTTTAAGAGCTGTGGATTTTGTTCAATAAATAAAATAAAATAAAAATAAAAAAATGTTAAGTTACGGATTGACGCTTCGATACGCTTCGACTCTGCGCTAGTATGAATTGACCCTAGACTCCATTCCGTGTGATTCATCCACACAGACTCAGTTCCATGTAAGTGGTATGACGTTGACAGGTATGGCGTTTGTTATCCTTAGGGTAGGGATAAGGGAAGGGGTAGGGTAGGTGTAGGGTAGGGGTAGGGTAGGGGTAGATTAGTGTAGGGTAGGTGTAGGGTAGGGGTAGGTTAGGGTAGGGTAGGGGTAGGTTAGGGAAGGGTAGGGGTAGGTTAGGGTAGGGTAGGGTAGTTGTTGTTGTTGTGGTTGTTTATCCTCATTTATTGCTTTTTCCACTTCAGCATACTCTTCGATTGCATCTTCAACTTCAGTGTTATCTTTAATAGCTTCTCGCACATCGATTTCCACTTTTATTACTTCTTTAACATCGATAACCTCTTTGACATCCTCATTGATTGCTTAATCCTCTTCAATATCCTTTTTGATTGCTTTTTCCATTTTGATATCTTTTTTTAATGTTTCTTTAACTTTGATATCCTCTTTGGGACAGGACAACGTATGTCAGGTCAGCTAGTCCATAATATGTTAATAAGGACCTTTTTTGCAAATATACTTACATGTCTGATACAGATATATATATTTTTGTACCACAATGCCCCGCAAATTTTAGCTGTTAAGCCATCTCAGGGGCCGTCGGGAGGCTTCAAACTTCGACACTTCGACACGAGTTGGCCACTAGACAATTGATTAATCCAATTAAGCATACATAAAGTTCCATTACACCTTCAACTAATAGATAATATCCCTAACGTCTCTTCAGGGATTTCATGCTACATTTGCAGAAATTTCCGGAGTCTGGTACCTGTACGCGTACGCAATTATCAGGTCATTTAACGACACACCTTCCTACACCCCTATTCAGTGAATAATTGCGGGATAGGACGTGGGAGTTAGATTACACGTTATAAAGCTCAAAGGTGCTGCGTCGATCATCGGGTGCCTGGCTTTCAAATATTTCTTTAAATGAATGAATAAACTTATCAGAAAAAAATCACAAATTTTTGCAATGAATATCACTATTTTTTATATCAGAAAATAATCACTATTTTTTGCGAAGTCAATCTACCAGCCTACGCAAATATAATTGTGAGCATTGATATTTATGTACTGTTACTATGGTAACGGACGACTTCTGTTAATATTTGTTTCGGGTATTTTCTATGTATATGTATGTCTAATTTAAAAAATATCTATGTAGTATATCAGTCATATGCTTAGCTCGAGGCGCATGATTCTGTGTGATAGTATCTAGCAAATATTATTTACTAGCGGCCCGCCCCCGCTTCGCACGGGAATTTAACAAAAATTTTAACGTGTGTGTACACACACACATACACCTTTTATTTCTTGTAATTGAATTATTTACTAGCTATGGGGTACGAAAGGGGTCCGTACCCCATAGCTGGTGTATATTATAGCTAGCCGAGCGTCGTAAGCGGAGATCACGCGACTTTTTTCTAATACTTGCATTCTTAAATTTGTAATATCTTTCGAATGGAGTGTCCAAATTGAATAATTCAAAAAGTTCTGTTAAGTTATTGAAGCACTCTTGAATATTAAGTAATTAATTTTGATAAGGAATACCAAGGGCCTTTTCTAGCGCCGCCATTTCAATTAATTTTTTAAAATAAAAGAATACTTATTGTGACATAACTATAATAGCTAGACATATTTTGTTGCAACATTTTTTGTAGATAATAATGTTTTCCGCAAAATCATAATACATTATTTTGTTCTATCATTAATAGTTTTCGTAGCGCACGCGATGTAAGGATTTTTTAAGGTAATTTTTTACACCTCGGGTTACATTATTGGAGTTTTAGTAAGGATCCCTAATTTTTTTGAAAATATGATATAGCCTATGTCACCCGAGGATAGTGAAACTTCCCTTCGGTGAAAGAATTTTTTAATCGGTCCAGCAGTTTCGGAGCCTATTCAATGCAAACAAACGAACAAACAAACAATCAAATATTTCCTCTTTATAATATTAGTGTAGATGTAGATGTAGATTAGTGTAGATTTAGATGTAGCTAGTGTAGATGAATATTTAAGTATTGGAGTGTTTTATCTTTTTTTGCATGAATAAAATAGTAAGTAAATGAAATATTTGAATAAACAATAAAAAAATATTATCATTTTTGGTATAGAGAATATTCAGTTTGGGTAATATTGTTTTAATATGGCTATATAAAAATAGGTGTCGATTTTTTATTATGAGCGTTACACACAGATTTCGTACGTCATCTGAGATTAATTCGAAGCGTAAAACTGTAATGAACCAATGGAAAAACGGGATTAATTGGGCCCGTGGTCATCCTATGTCAGCCGGCCGACGTTACCCTAAAAACTTCGATTAATTTAGTAACTCCTACAAAACTTTTCTCATTACCGACTCGCCGGAGTTTTTTATTATTATGATGACATTTTTTCACCGACTGTCTGTAATCGCTATCGTCTCATAATTTTCCGTTTGAGAGTGATTGATAGTGACTGGAAATTGTGAATTTATCTGTGAATTTTATAACTTTTCCACTTAAAAACAGAGTTGAAGTTAAATAGTGGTTTCCGTCCGGGTCATTTTGACTCGCATTCGAATCGATAATTTGAAGTTTACAAGCACGAAGTTCTGATCTTAGAAATAGAAATAGAAATCGTTTATTTGACAAACACACAGCAACAGAGCAAGATATAAGATAGTAAATAATACATTAGAATAAGAAGTAGTAGACAGGTATAAAATAACATACAAATGATTCTAAATATAGATTAGGTACTAGATACAGTGATCTAAACACAAAAAGACAAATAAGTAGGTATGGTATGTACCTAGGTCGCTCCGTGCTGGGTGCCGCCTGTAATGTAGGTAGTTTCTAATAATTAGTTTTGAATGTATGAATACCGTCGATAGCCAGTCTGAAATAAATGTCCGTTGCAAACACTTCGCGTTTCTATTTAACCCGTAAAATAAGTAAATACAGACTAGCTGGCAACGAGGATAAAAGTTTTAAGCCATGTCTATCGGGAAGATTAGCCAATTTGATGTGGAGAGTGGAAACTGGACACTTTACTGCGAGAGGGTCGAGCTGTATTTCAAGGCGAACAGTGTCAAGGAGGAGCTAAAGCTGCCGACGTTAATTACTCTGGCGGGTGATCGCACATACGAACTCATGGTGAATTTGTCAAGTCCTAAAAAGCCAAGTGAACTAACCTATAACGAATTGGTGAAGTTGGTGTGTGATCATTTACAACCCAAGCCGTCCGTAATGGCGGAGCGTTACCGCTTTAGACAGCGGCGGCAGTGTAAAATGGAGAACGTCACACAGTACATTGCGGCACTGAAGCAGCTTTCGAGATATTGTGAGTTCGGAAGCGCCTTAGAAGAGAATTTGCGTGATCAGTTTGTGTGTGGTGTGGTGAGTGACCTTATTCGTCAGAGGTTATTCGCCGAGGAAACCCTAACTTTCGCGAAGGCAATGAGCCTTGCAAACACACTCGAAGCAGCGGAGAGAGATGCCGCGTCAGTTGAATCATCGGTCACTAATGGAGCAGGAAAGAATAGTGGATCGGACATTCAGACTCAAGGAATCAACGTGATAAAGTCGGGGCGCGGACAGCGGTACGGGGCCACTGGTGTCGGGGCGAAGGCCGTGTCCAAAAGACCATGCTCAGCGTGTGGGTACCAAGGGCATGATGCCCATAGATGCCGGTATCGCAATTTTGTCTGCGATAACTGTAAAGTAAGAGGGCATTTAAAACGCGCATGCACGAAAACAGCGTCGAACAGGGCCGGCGCTAAGGATCACGACCGCGGGGGCAAACAACGCAACCTTTTTGCGAGTGAGGAGTGCGAGGAAATACTATCGTCAGAGTCAGAGGAAGAGGAGGCAATATTTCAGATGTCTCTGAGCGAGTACAAACCGGTGAGTCTCACTGTGCTTGTCAACGGCGTACCTTTAGCTATGGAGGTAGATACCGGGACCCCTGCATCGTGCATCAGTAGATCAACGTATGAAGCGAAGTTTAGCGATTTACCTATAGAAAAGATTAGAACTCGTTTTAATTCTTATACGGGTGATAGAATCGACCCGATAGGAATAATTACACCGATCGTACAGTATAAAAATAAGAAGAAACTTTTAGATTTGTATGTGGTCGAGAAAGGCATTACCACCCTAATAGGTAGGCAGTGGTTGGCTAATTTTGACATTCAAATACCTAGGTTTCAAGTCAGTAATAACGTTGGAGTCAATAATTTGTCTAATGATGTGTCACGCAATAAGAAATGGGAAAATTTGTTCAGCAGATATAAGAATGTATTTGAAGAGGGGCTGGGGCGCTACACGGGCGGCACAGCGACGCTGCGCGTGCGTGGTGACGCGCAGCCGGTGTACCACCGCGCGCGGCCGCTGCCGTACGCGCTAGTCTGTATTTACTTATTTTACGGGTTAAATAGAAACGCGAAGTGTTTGCAACGGACATTTATTTCAGACTGGCTATCGACGGTATTCATACATTCAAAACTAATTATTAGAAACTACCTACATTACACCTCCACCCTTAAAATTATACCTACATAATATCTTAATTAAACAGTGAAAACCACTTACATACAATCATTTACAAGTAAACTTACAAAAAAAAACAATATTATCTGTACCTACACAAATTTGATACTTGTGAGCAAATAAGTTAATATACACTTAAGTTAACTTTAATCAAATTCAAAGCCATATCTTTTAACTGGTTTTTTAATACGTCGCGGTGAACGATGTTTCACCGCCACTTCCGGTTGGGACATAGGCATCCCCTCCGGCACGGGTGTCATGCCCTTCTGACCGTTGCTAATTTTATTACTTGTCTGAGGATCTGATACTAATGAAGCATCGTCCCCTGCCGGATGAGATTCGCCCTGTAAGGGTGCGCACGACGTACCGACCTTGTCGCTCTCGAGCGCTGTCGCCGCGCCGGCCGACCCCTCCGGGCCCTGCCCGCTGACGACGCCGCTGCTGTCCGCTTGTTCTGAGGTACCGGGGTACACGCATGTGGATCGCCTAGAACACCGCTTCAATTGGTCGACATGGCGATGATGTACGTCGCCCCCGACCGAAGATACCTTGTAGTTATTCCTACCTATTGTATCTACTACGCGACCCTGTAACCATTTATTTCGAGAATTATAATTCCTATACCACACAGAATCGCCCGCATCTAACATTCTAGTACTCGCATGAGGAGTTTTTTCATCCGTTCTCTTTATTTGCTTATTACCTACCCGTGCATCGAGATCTGGTCGCAAGGCATCCATTCTACTTCTTAGCGAACGTCCTTGGAGTAATTTCGCGGGCGTTTCGCCCGTCGTTGTATGAGGTGTATTGTGATAATTAAGTAAAAATCTATATATAGCTGTATCCGTATCTTCCCTCGATACTCGTGCCTTCTTAATAACGCTCTTAATTATCTTTACCGCATTTTCGGCAGCCCCGTTCGATGCCGGATGGTAGGGCGGGCTATAGATATGTTTTATTGCATTACTACTCAGGAACTCGTTAAATTCTTTACTGGAAAATGGTGGACCATTATCCGAAACGACCTGTCTGGGTAGTCCCCACCTCGACCATGATTCGCGTAACTTCTTAATAGTACTATCAGCCGTCGTTCTTTGCATTTTGAAAACTTCTATCCACTTGGACCGAGCGTCCACGCTAATAAGATAGGTAACTCCATCGATCGGCCCCAGGAAATCTATATGAATCCTGTCGTAGGGACGACTGGGCCATCGCCACGGTGACGGCGGTGCTTTGGGCGGCGCGTGTGCGCACTCTGCGCACACAGTGCAGGCGCGGCAGCACGCCTCCAGCTCCTCGTCCAAGCCAGGCCACCACACGTAACTGCGCGCCATGGCCTTCGTCTTGACGATACCCATGTGCGGCTCGTGCAGCTCGCGCAGCACACTCTCGCGACACGCATCTGGAATAACGACCCTATGCCCCCACATCACACAGCCTACTTCGGTATACAGCTCGCTTTGCCTATTCCAATAGGGACGCAAATTTTCGACCTCGAAATTCTTAGGCCAGCCATTTTCTATGTATCCTGATACTCTACTTAAAATAGGATCGCGCTGGGTATGTTTCCTAATATCTTCGCAATCTAGCAACAATGCGGTCGATGCAAAGTTTAAATATGACTGATCAGATGGACATAACTCCCTCGCCGGGCCGTCTATCGGTAGGCGAGATAGTGCATCGGCCCCGTTGTCCTCGGATTTAACGTAGACTATTTTGTAATCATAAGCTGATAAAATTATTGCCCACCGTTGCATTCTACTGGCTGCCATGCTAGGAATTCCGTTCTGCGGCCCAAATATACTGACCAGTGGCTTATGGTCAGTCCTCAACAAAAAGCTATGACCATACAAATACTGGTGGAATTTCTTAACGCAATACACGATCGCGAGTGCTTCTCTGTGTATCTGAGAATATGATTTCTCCGCGCTGTTTAGCTTCCGCGATATGTAAGCGAGTGGCCGCTCCACGCCTGCCTTGTCCCGCTGGGACAGCACGCCGCCGACGCCGCGCGCGCTCGCGTCGCACGTCAGCACCAGCAGCTGCTTGGGGTCGTAGTGCGCCAGCACACTACTACACGACAATAACTCCTTCACTTCATCGAATGCCGTAGCACACTCCGCACTCCATTGCCAACTATGACCCTTCTTTAATAACTCATATAAAGGAAATAAATAATCGCTTATATTTCGTACGAACTTTGCATAAAAATTAACCATACCTAGAAATGATCTCAATTCCGATACGTTTACGGGAGCTGGCATTTTCTTTATCGATTCTAATTTGCTTGGATCTGGTCTAACGCCCTGTTTGGTGACTATGTAACCTAAGTATTTGATTTCATCTGCCAAAAATACACATTTGCTACTTTTTACTTTTAAACCGCTGTCTTGTAAGCGTCTCAGCACTAGTTCTAAATTACACAGATGACTGGCTTCATCGGGCCCCGTTATTATTAGGTCGTCCAAAAATGCTTGTGTATTGGGAATATCTTTAATCAAATTACTTATAATTCTCTGGAATATACCACAACTGGACGAGAGCCCGTAGACGATTATAACGAAATAAGCCCCGGTGCGTGTTTATTACCGTATATGGTTTTGATTCTTCCGATAAACAGATCTGGTTATAAGCCTGCGATAAATCTATTTTAGAATACTGAGCTCCCCCGGCTAAATTAGCGAAAACATCCTGTATCTTCGGCAACGGGTATCTGTCGACCAACAAAACGGGGTTCAAGGTTACCTTAAAATCAGCACACACGCGCAAACCACCATCCTTCTTATGAACGGGCACCAGCGGCGTCGCCCAGTCTGAGCAGTCGACCGGCTCGATGACACCCTCGCGCAGCATCGCGTCGAGCTCGGCATCGACGCGCTCGCGCAGCGCGTACGGCAGCGGCCGCGCGCGGTGGTACACCGGCTGCGCGTCACCACGCACGCGCAGCGTCGCTGTGCCGCCCGTGTAGCGCCCCAGCCCCTCTTCAAATACATTCTTATATCTGCTGAACAAATTTTCCCATTTCTTATTGCGTGACACATCATTAGACAAATTATTGACTCCAACGTTATTACTGACTTGAAACCTAGGTATTTGAATGTCAAAATTAGCCAACCACTGCCTACCTATTAGGGTGGTAATGCCTTTCTCGACCACATACAAATCTAAAAGTTTCTTCTTATTTTTATACTGTACGATCGGTGTAATTATTCCTATCGGGTCGATTCTATCACCCGTATAAGAATTAAAACGAGTTCTAATCTTTTCTATAGGTAAATCGCTAAACTTCGCTTCATACGTTGATCTACTGATGCACGATGCAGGGGTCCCGGTATCTACCTCCATAGCTAAAGGTACGCCGTTGACAAGCACAGTGAGACTCACCGGTTTGTACTCGCTCAGAGACATCTGAAATATTGCCTCCTCTTCCTCTGACTCTGACGATAGTATTTCCTCGCACTCCTCACTCGCAAAAAGGTTGCGTTGTTTGCCCCCGCGGTCGTGATCCTTAGCGCCGGCCCTGTTCGACGCTGTTTTCGTGCATGCGCGTTTTAAATGCCCTCTTACTTTACAGTTATCGCAGACAAAATTGCGATACCGGCATCTATGGGCATCATGCCCTTGGTACCCACACGCTGAGCATGGTCTTTTGGACACGGCCTTCGCCCCGACACCAGTGGCCCCGTACCGCTGTCCGCGCCCCGACTTTATCACGTTGATTCCTTGAGTCTGAATGTCCGATCCACTATTCTTTCCTGCTCCATTAGTGACCGATGATTCAACTGACGCGGCATCTCTCTCCGCTGCTTCGAGTGTGTTTGCAAGGCTCATTGCCTTCGCGAAAGTTAGGGTTTCCTCGGCGAATAACCTCTGACGAATAAGGTCACTCACCACACCACACACAAACTGATCACGCAAATTCTCTTCTAAGGCGCTTCCGAACTCACAATATCTCGAAAGCTGCTTCAGTGCCGCAATGTACTGTGTGACGTTCTCCATTTTAAACTGCCGCCGCTGTCTAAAGCGGTAACGCTCCGCCATTACGGACGGCTTGGGTTGTAAATGATCACACACCAACTTCACCAATTCGTTATAGGTTAGTTCACTTGGCTTTTTAGGACTTGACAAATTCACCATGAGTTCGTATGTGCGATCACCCGCCAGAGTAATTAACGTCGGCAGCTTTAGCTCCTCCTTGACACTGTTCGCCTTGAAATACAGCTCGACCCTCTCGCAGTAAAGTGTCCAGTTTCCACTCTCCACATCAAATTGGCTAATCTTCCCGATAGACATGGCTTAAAACTTTTATCCTCGTTGCCAGCTAGTCTGTATTTACTTATTTTACGGGTTAAATAGAAACGCGAAGTGTTTGCAACGGACATTTATTTCAGACTGGCTATCGACGGTATTCATACATTCAAAACTAATTATTAGAAACTACCTACATTACATTATTGTCGTGTAGTAGTGTGCTGGCGCACTACGACCCCAAGCAGCTGCTGGTGCTGACGTGCGACGCGAGCGCGCGCGGCGTCGGCGGCGTGCTGTCCCAGCGGGACAAGGCAGGCGTGGAGCGGCCACTCGCTTACATATCGCGGAAGCTAAACAGCGCGGAGAAATCATATTCTCAGATACACAGAGAAGCACTCGCGATCGTGTATTGCGTTAAGAAATTCCACCAGTATTTGTATGGTCATAGCTTTTTGTTGAGGACTGACCATAAGCCACTGGTCAGTATATTTGGGCCGCAGAACGGAATTCCTAGCATGGCAGCCAGTAGAATGCAACGGTGGGCAATAATTTTATCAGCTTATGATTACAAAATAGTCTACGTTAAATCCGAGGACAACGGGGCCGATGCACTATCTCGCCTACCGATAGACGGCCCGGCGAGGGAGTTATGTCCATCTGATCAGTCATATTTAAACTTTGCATCGACCGCATTGTTGCTAGATTGCGAAGATATTAGGAAACATACCCAGCGCGATCCTATTTTAAGTAGAGTATCAGGATACATAGAAAATGGCTGGCCTAAGAATTTCGAGGTCGAAAATTTGCGTCCCTATTGGAATAGGCAAAGCGAGCTGTATACCGAAGTAGGCTGTGTGATGTGGGGGCATAGGGTCGTTATTCCAGATGCGTGTCGCGAGAGTGTGCTGCGCGAGCTGCACGAGCCGCACATGGGTATCGTCAAGACGAAGGCCATGGCGCGCAGTTACGTGTGGTGGCCTGGCTTGGACGAGGAGCTGGAGGCGTGCTGCCGCGCCTGCACTGTGTGCGCAGAGTGCGCACACGCGCCGCCCAAAGCACCGCCGTCACCGTGGCGATGGCCCAGTCGTCCCTACGACAGGATTCATATAGATTTCCTGGGGCCGATCGATGGAGTTACCTATCTTATTAGCGTGGACGCTCGGTCCAAGTGGATAGAAGTTTTCAAAATGCAAAGAACGACGGCTGATAGTACTATTAAGAAGTTACGCGAATCATGGTCGAGGTGGGGACTACCCAGACAGGTCGTTTCGGATAATGGTCCACCATTTTCCAGTAAAGAATTTAACGAGTTCCTGAGTAGTAATGCAATAAAACATATCTATAGCCCGCCCTACCATCCGGCATCGAACGGGGCTGCCGAAAATGCGGTAAAGATAATTAAGAGCGTTATTAAGAAGGCACGAGTATCGAGGGAAGATACGGATACAGCTATATATAGATTTTTACTTAATTATCACAATACACCTCATACAACGACGGGCGAAACGCCCGCGAAATTACTCCAAGGACGTTCGCTAAGAAGTAGAATGGATGCCTTGCGACCAGATCTCGATGCACGGGTAGGTAATAAGCAAATAAAGAGAACGGATGAAAAAACTCCTCATGCGAGTACTAGAATGTTAGATGCGGGCGATTCTGTGTGGTATAGGAATTATAATTCTCGAAATAAATGGTTACAGGGTCGCGTAGTAGATACAATAGGTAGGAATAACTACAAGGTATCTTCGGTCGGGGGCGACGTACATCATCGCCATGTCGACCAATTGAAGCGGTGTTCTAGGCGATCCACATGCGTGTACCCCGGTACCTCAGAACAAGCGGACAGCAGCGGCGTCGTCAGCGGGCAGGGCCCGGAGGAGTCGGCCGGCGCGGCGACAGCGCTCGAGAGCGACAAGGTCGGTACGTCGTGCGCACCCTTACAGGGCGAATCTCATCCGGCAGGGGACGATGCTTCATTAGTATCAGATCCTCAGACAAGTAATAAAATTAGCAACGGTCAGAAGGGCATGACACCCGTGCCGGAGGGGATGCCTATGTCCCAACCGGAAGTGGCGGTGAAACATCGTTCACCGCGACGTATTAAAAAACCAGTTAAAAGATATGGCTTTGAATTTGATTAAAGTTAACTTAAGTGTATATTAACTTATTTGCTCACAAGTATCAAATTTGTGTAGGTACAGATAATATTGTTTTTTTTTGTAAGTTTACTTGTAAATGATTGTATGTAAGTGGTTTTCACTGTTTAATTAAGATATTATGTAGGTATAATTTTAAGGGTGGAGGTGTAATGTAGGTAGTTTCTAATAATTAGTTTTGAATGTATGAATACCGTCGATAGCCAGTCTGAAATAAATGTCCGTTGCAAACACTTCGCGTTTCTATTTAACCCGTAAAATAAGTAAATACAGACTACCGCCAAACTGGTCCTGTCTTAGCTTTAATGCTGCTTGTGAGGCAGCGCTGATTTTCAGACAGGGCCAAAGCGGAGTGACAGCAAACTTTTGCAACGCAACAATTAGGAATAACTCAACATTTAGGTTATGATAGTATAGCCCCAAGTGGGTGATGAGCACCCACCAAGAGGATAAATAGGTGCCTAGGTACCCACTCACCTAAACCTTCGAGTCGGTTCCTGAATAATTAAACTCCGACACCTAGGCAATTCAAAAAGGCAGGTAGGAAGGTAGGTAGGCACCTACCTTAGTAGGTACCGCAGATAGAGTGGTGTCCAGTGGACAGATAAATAAATAAACCGTATAATCTTAGAGTTTATTTAATGACTAACGACCCGTTCCGGCTTTGTACGGATGCAAGTTATACTCGTTCATTACAAGTCGGCTGTGTAGTTTTAAAGATACATACATATCTTAGCATACATAGGGACAGACAGACAGCGGGAAGCGACTTTGTGTATATGTATATGTAGTGATAAAAGTCAAGTTAAAATTTGTTTATTTAATAAAAATTGTAAAGTACACTTTGAATCGTATTTTTTATTTATTTATATCATTTCGTAACGCGACCAAACCGAAAAGAATTGGTAAGAAACTTTGGTAGGCTTATATTTTTTTATGTATTTTTTCAAATATTTATTCTTAATTATTACATTGTTTTGAGGGAGTTGGAGACAGTTTCATAAGAAGCTTTTTTGTCATCTAAATAATCAGAAATTTTATAATAAGCTTTATTACAGAGGCAAAATTTTTGAATTTATTTACAGATAAATTAATCACGTCATACAACACAACGACATAAACAAGATTATACATATTAGTTTATTTGCAGAAAATAAAGTAAATTCACTTCGTCTTTAGTACTTTTTTACTACGTAACATATTTTGATAGGGAGATACTTTTGTATGTTTGTACGAGCTTTTGGAATAGATGGGGTCACGTAGGCGCCCTCCCGGGGCCTTCCTCCACGTAGACAGGTACCACTCATAAAGTGTGGAATCCACGAGCGTCACTTCAACGTTTATGGGAGCTACCTAATTATAGGAAACCACAGTTTTACTGACACTTGCTCGACCAATCTTATTCTCCCTAAGACGTGAGCAGAGTTCAATTAGACGAAACTCTGGGCTGTCGTGTCCTGTCGGACACTAATGGTGATGTCTCCCCGACATTATTACTATTACGAGACGTAAACGTAATTTAATGTCGGTGCCTATGCCGGGGCCTAGCCTTAACTATGTATTTTACAGCGCCATGGTTAAGTGTTTAGAGACTTAGAAGCGCAATTTCACTTTGTTGCGGGTTTCCTGAAATTATAACTTGGGGACGAAATAAACTTTGACTGAAGTTGTAATATTGAAGGAAAACAGTTTAAGTTCCCAGTTTCATTTTTTTGTTGGTGAGAGGAACTTTTCAGTGTGGGTAAGGGAAAAATAATTAAAATCACGTTTCTGCGAATCGGAAATTGTAATCGTTAAACAATTGCGCGGTTTGCTATTGGCAGTTAGGTTCGAGGAAAGGGGTGATCACGTATTTTTTAATTAAGTTCTGTCACTTTTTTCATTTTTACAGTGCATGTGTTTAGCATTTTGTTGAACTTATCGGAGAAAAAGAATAGCGGAATAAATTACTCATTATTGTTTCATTTTGTTAAATCCCAATTCAATAAGTAATGGAGTCAATGTGAATAGTACCTATTATAATATTATCAAATTAGTATTACATATTAGAACGAAAGTTTTACCGTTTGTACCTCCAGTCCTCAAGCTCACCAAAACTACCTAACTGAGTGAGCCGAAACTTGGCATGATAATGTAATAAATAATAAAAATTGCCTATCTTATAATACAAAAATTATTACAATTATATAATTGCATTTCTATTATAAACAAAGTTGTTTTTTGCTTCACAGACAAGGAAAGCCATCAGTGGAAACTAATAGCAAAATAATCTCCAAAATTAATCACCTACGGTAAATTGAAGCTGAATCGGAATAATTCTTATTTTCAATTCGTTCCCTTCGTTCTGCTTATTTGTCAAATAATTCATGTAAATTACCCTTTCGAAGTAAATTCCCCCTAATTTAGCCGAGATCTACAAACACATAAACTAAAAAAAGTACTCTTATACAGTAAAGATACAATAACGACAATTTATAGGTAGCAACTCCGTCAGGTCATCTCTTTACGAGCTTGACCAAGCATGAAAAATGCATTATCAGAATTTACGGTGCTTTTATGCCCAGATTCCGGGACACCCCAACAAAAATGTTATTTGTCAGACTTTTTTTTGAGATTGGAAAAGATGCGAGGTACTAGCGATGGTGAGAGTTGAATGATTTCTTTGGAAGCTCTCATTAAGGAATGAATATTTTGTTCTGAAAAATAGTGTCAATCATCAACCTTAGATTAATTTGGCTCGCGTAAGGCCTGGATTAGCCGACTCAACCACATAACGAATTCCACCGGCGACGTCGGTAGCTCTTATGGTTTTTTATCTTTATGAATTACATGAAAAACTATTTGCAACTAAAGTATAATATAATTTCTAATAAACTTTCGTATATATCTTTCATCTAAATGTCGGCAATGCTACCTTCAATATGTACAGACGGATTTTTTAATCATTATTTTGGAGATAATTATAAAACACCTATTTTATTGAATTGCCATCATCATACCACGCTCATTTTTTCTTGTTCATTAAATTATAGAAGTTTTGAGTATATTTTACAATACTCGAAATACTTCCAAGTAGAAATAGGAAATCAAATGGTAGTCAGTGCCTATTTCTACCACGATTGAACATTGTTGGGTTTCAGTTTAGAGGGTGTGGGTGCGGTGATATTTCAGGCACATGGGGCTTATTACCACCTTCCACCTTCAGTTGGTTAGGCGTTGCATCTCAATGCTTTGTTTCCAGTGAGCTTCAGATGGGCCAGTGTTTAAAGAACAGTACTGTACTACCAAGTGCTTCCCCGGACGAGCAGCTCCCTTTTTTATCAATATATATAATAAAAGAGTTGAGCAAACAAAAACTATATTAATAAATCAATGGTTAAAATCAACAAATGGTCCATATTGAAGTAGTTCCGAGACCGAACTAGCCCGTACTAATGGGCCGCTTAGCAATCTTGATTGTGTCGCGCTTGACCTCGTCCTGTTTTCGTTGTTAAACACAATGGAATGAAATACGGAGGAAAATAGAAGGATCTTTCAAAAAACCCTTATTGTAAGTGGCGTTTTATCCCGAGGGAGATTGCGCAAGGCAGATTGGAGTGGTAGCCATGACAACAGCTGGCGTTCCAGCTCGGATTTCCTTCATCTGAGGTCCAGGGATTGCAGTTGCCATTCAACTATGTCGACAAAGAGGTACTGAACTCGAGGAGCGCTCTGTAGCTGTGTACAGCATCTTGTAAATTAATAAATAATGCTGGATTTTTTCACTCAACATTATATTATATATATAGCCCCAATGTAATTTTATATATATAAATGTATATTTAATATATGAAAGTATATAAAATAATTTTAATTTTGCTGTAAGAAGTCTTAGAAACCAAAACATAGTTTGAAAGCTTTAAAAATATAGTGTTTTCTATTGTCTCCATATTTTTTAATAGGTACTTTAAGATGAACTATAACATGGCCCACCTGATATTAAATGGTATCCATTCCTATTAAAGTATTGCTTCGTAGTTCATTCATGCCACAGCATGCATTCATGATCTCTAGGATCCATCAACTTGAGGCATGAACAAATAGACAGACAGACGGAAAGTGGAGTCTTAGTAATAGGTTCCCATTTTTACCCTTTAGGTACGGAACCCAAAAAATCCAAGGTTGTCTCATGTCAGGAAAAAATGTTATTTATGGAGTGCATTTTTATTTTCTAAACAAATATTGTTCCTATGTGGTACACACAAGTAATGAGACATGTTATGCTTAATAGGTATATCGAGTTTTTGCCGTCTTTCAAAGTAAACGTAAAAACGAACAGAATCAAATTTCTTCTAAATCACAACGTTTTAAATTATTTCCCTCGGAAGTTGGAAATGGACACTAACTCAGAACCAGGTGTCAGTTATGAGACACTCACGGTCACTGGCAAACCTACTGCCACTTTACTTTAATATAATATTACTGAAATATTAACTTTTCAACGTTTTTCATACCAAATATTTCCAGATTCAACATAGTCGTGAGTCGATAACGGTTGATAATAAAATAAATAAATAAATAAAAATAAAAATACAAATCTTTAATTCAGTCAACAATAGAAAAAAAGTACAGGATGCTATAACTTATTCTACGGCCCAAAGAATATATACCTTAAATACAATATACAATTATAATAAAAATACATAAACTATACTATTTTTTTTAAACTTTCACGAGTATCAAACATAATTATTATTGTTTAACGGGTCTTCCTCGCGTTTTACCTTTTTTATTTTCCCGACGTTTCGACCGTGTTGCAACGATCGTGGTCACGGGATGACCGTTGCAATACGTCCATCCTATTAGTAAGTTGCACTGGCCTATGCTTGCTTGCTTTCCTAGTCACCCTAGTTTTAGCGGCTTGCTTTAGTATAAATTCAGGCCTACTATACCCGGCAAGGGTGAAGGCAGCACGAACGCAGAGCGGGATCACCCATCGAACGCTGGACTACGAAAAAATACGAAAGTACCTGGCTTCAATATCGGGAGCTGGCCAATCTTTGCCCACAAGCCCATCCAGACCGAGACCATAACCAACCACGTCCTTGTCTTTGGGGTGCCGGTAGAGGAAATGGCCGTCCTAGAAAGCAGTAAATACCGCCTCTACTAGAAGTTAGACAGCGCGGCGTTGATTAATGCACTCCGCAGTCCAGACTCCAGGTCCAAATCGATTGCGGGCAGTCACAGTGCCCTCCAAAAACTAACAACTGACCATACAGTTAACATAACAGAGACGCAGAGTCACGGCTCGAACCCTGGACATAACAAAGTTGACTCGTTGGCAAAGGAATGAGCTTAGTTCAACCGAGATCAAGAAAAGGCTAAGAAAGCACTGTGCAGGTGAACACCAATGATTGTTTGACCGGAGACAAGACTGCAAAAATACAAAACTAATGCTACCAAGATGGAACAACAAAATAACTAACACTCTGTTAAAAACGAAGCGTACCGAAGCGAAGACTTACGCATACTGGTTGGTGTTATCACAGGCCACTGTGACCTGAACCACAACCTAGTAATGTCAGGAGCTACGGACAGCGGCACCTGTTGCGGCTGATTTTAAGCTGAAGAAACAGTGGAGCACGTCATCTTACACTGCACTGCCACAAACGAAGCCAGAACAAAATCCGGGTTACAAAAACGGCTTGATCAAAGCTTACAAACGCAGACAGTATCAGGAATCCTAGAGCAATGTTGCCACCAATGTCCTTCTCCGTTATTTAAAGGAGTTGGACTGGCTGTGGTCAGGTTAGCAGGGGGGGGGGGGGGGGGGGGGCATGCACAATACACCCTAATGCGGGACGTCGGTGCAGAACTTTTTTCCACACTTCAAATTACAATTTGCATTAGATACTACTAAAATACTTGTTTATTTAATACATAATATATATACATAGAAAATATCTACAGATACTGTAAACATTTTTCCCGTGGCGAGAATCGAACATATGCGACTCAGGCGGTTAATATAAATTTTATTTTACATTTACTTTTTACATAAATTTGTAATACGACCAAAAAAGAGAGAAAAATTGGCATGAAACTGTGCTTGATCTATAATTTTTTGAACTTTTAAAATTAATATTATTTAAAATTATTATTGTTTTTGAGTTGGAGACTTTTATTCCAAGCTCTCATATTTTTTATCTTACAGTGGGAACAGTGAGTTTATTTTGATTTATGGTGTTTTTTTTAAATTACGGAAAATCTAAATCATCACTAAGTAAGGATTTTCGACCCCTGAGGGCTGTGAAAAACCTCAACAAAAGTCGCGGGCTGCCCCTACACAATAAAATGTTTTATTAAATTAGTCACCTATACCTTCGGTCAGGGTTATAAAACGGCGTGTGGCTGACCAAAACCTTGGGACTGTAGAGTATTATACCCTCTGGCTACAACTGCTAATATTATACAGGATGGTCCAAAGCAATGGCTTGGAGAAAAAGGATCAGAAAATAGATCAATTATTAAAATAAAAGGTAGCTTTTTTTACTTTTTACTAGCTTCCGCTCGCGGCTTCGTTCGCGTGGTATCGGGATAAAATGTAGCTTGTGTGTTAATCCAGATCACACACTATGTATATATGTATATTCCAAGTTTGATCGAAATCCGTTCCACCCGGGAATTGAACCATCGTAAATACCAATAAATATGCTTATGCTTGCACCCTACATTTTTATAGATTAAAAGGTAAGAGAACGGTCAAAGAAGAATATGAAGATAAAACTATTCTTATAACTACCTAGGTTCCTTTTAATTGTTTGATAATATCATTTTATTCTTCAATTGGCCGGTTGTGGACATTAATATAGTACCTACCTACATAATTTGAAAACCGATAATTACATTGAATTATCGGTTTTCAAATTATGTAGGTAGGTACTATATTTATTAAATTATGTAGGTAGGTACTATATTATATTATAATTACATTGAATTATCGGTTTTCAAATTATGTAGGTAGGTACTATATTAATGTCCACAACCGGCCAATTGAAGAATAAAATGATATTATCAAACAATTAAAAGGAACCTAGGTAGTTATAAGAATAGTTTTATCTTCATATTCTTCTTTGACCGTTCTCTTACCTTTTAATCTATAAAAATGTAGGGTGCAAGCATAAGCATATTTATTGGTATTTACGATGGTTCAATTCCCGGGTGGAACGGATTTCGATCAAACTTGGAATATAAGATAAGGTCGAAGATAGCAATTTTATACAAAAATTATGAATGCAATTTATACTCTTATCAGAAATAAAAAAAGGTTCATTTTACTCTAGTTCCCGTTGATTTAGACCACCCTGTATTATTACAAATGTAATAAAGTAAATTATTTTCTATGACCAAAGTACAAAATGATGAATAAAAAGTATACGCACAAAGCACCACTAATGTTATTTTAAATGCGAAAGTTTGCGTGTGTGAGTATGTCTGTTCCATAAAGTTAGTAAAAAAAACAAAGTCTTTGGTCTGTTCCGACACACCGTAACATCTAAACGGATCGGTTGAAATTTTGAGTAAACACAGTTTATGACACGGATTAACAAACAATTGTAGACTCCTTCTCACCACTATTTTTTGTTACCATGCGAGCGAAGCCACGGGCGCTTTTAAATAAATTTATACTGATTTAAAATTTATTTCGTAAAAAATCTTATTTTTATTTATCTATTTAGGGTCAGTCTAAAATAAAACGGGTAACCTTACATTACGCGTCTAACAAGTTTCCACGTTCGCAAGGCTTACAAATGGTATTTTGCGAGTCCTAAGGCATAAAGAATCTTCAGCGCGGGTTAAACCGAGGGACTATCGTTATTATTTATCTCCGAAACACATATATGTGATCTCCTTTTTATCCCTTTATTTTACAAGAGTCGCAGAACAAATTGATTTCTCGGGCTCCCCTAGGATAGGGGCCGCTAGAAACGCGTCGTCATGCCCCGATGAATTTGTAGTAGCTTCTCGTCATAGCCACGTACTTAGGCCCTTGTGATTGAAGCGAAGTAGCTACTTAAGTCTCTCAAGGTAAGTCGCTGATTGGACTCACTTTTCGCGGAAACTTTTTGTGGAGCAAGTTATTTTGTATACGCTAATTTCAAATCTTTTGTTGAAATGCTAAAGGTCTTGTATCCTTCGCAAGAAGCATATTGTATTGTATTACTGAAAATACTAGTGCACACAAAAGCAGTATAGCTTTAACAAGATATGCCATGACTATAGACTTTGCAAGAAAAAAATCACTCGCCCCTTGTTAGCTACAACGGTGATACTTCTGAACAGAGCCCAAGAATACAACGACGCGAGGTCGCCTCTTATTGCGCCTTTTATTATCTCCATAACGTAGGGTATAAACATTTGTATTATAACTTGATTCCTTTGTAACGACACCCCAAACGTCCTACTCAATACCTATCAAAAGAATTAATCCCTCGCGGCGCAGCTGCTGTCCCCACCAGCGTGCCAGCTTTCGGCATCCGAGCCGAGTGCGAATCTGCGTCGTTAAATTATTTATATAACATTACAAGAGAAATGACTGGCATCAGGCACCGCCCGTGGCCGCTGAGACTCGATTCCTCGGCCGCTCTGATTGTCGGGATGGCAGCTGAGCGGCTCGCTGAACATCCAAATAATGATGCTTATTTACGGAGAAACGGTTTAAAAATAACGTTTTGTTCCGAAATGAGGGAGCTAACAAAAGAGATTGCGCCGCTAAATGTTGCCGAATTTATTATTCTTTATTTCGATTTTTTGGGAAGATAATCCGGAACGGGTAGCGTTACTTTACCTATACATTACAAGGTAGATAAAAACAGATGGGGTGACTGTTTTACAAAGGATTTATCAATACAAGTACCTATGGCGAGCTGCCTCGGCACTGCCGCGTTCAACCGACACTGTTAAAACTTTATTATTGCTAACCGATAAAACTAGGCCTCCCGATGTAATAAAACCTTTCCCATAGATAAATCCACATGTGACGCTAATAAATGAAAATATTTTGATTCCATTTGCCGAAGTACGAACACAGATAGTTTTATTTTGGTATCTTTCTCAAGAAAGGATGGCAGTCGTAAAACAAAGCATTACTACAGCTACACGGTCACGTAAGCTACTGAAGATTTCTTCTCCTTGAACATGAATTCAATACCTAAGTAAGTATTTAAACAGGAAAATGAAGTACGAAGCAGCTTTCCCGGCTGTAAATCGAGTTACTTTACTTGATTCTAAAACTTGTCAGGCACACAACTGGTTTGAAATAAGTAGGTATGTAATAGTATTATTAGTAATAGCTCTAATATGCCTACACCTAGTATTGCAAAATTTCAGCCATATTTCTTGCAGAAGTTCTGTCAATCTAGACCGCCTGATGGTGACCGGTAGAATGGCACGAGGTAGAAGCCCCAAATGATGGACGGACCAAGTATCCGAACATTTAAAGATACTAGTCAGCGTGGCTCTCCATTAGGCAGCCGATAGAAACCAATGGAGGCAGACAGTGAAGAGACTACATCAAAAGAGTCAAGATCATCAGAATTGAGGGAACGACGCAGGTAAGTTCATTGATGCACTTGCATTATATTTTGACCTGGACGCTCTAGTGCCTCTTGTAGGCTTCCTCTCACCTTAACCATCCTCTTAGCCTAGTATGCCTCAGCCTACGGGAAAGACAAGACAAGCAAGCGTGGAGTTGACTAAGCCGCGGGTTTCCACGCAATTTTCTCGCCGTTTTGAGCGCTAAGTAAACAGCAACATAAGTATTCAAGACAGCGAATCATCTCCCGACAGTTTTGAATGTGTAAGGCACTATCTCAATAGGTGCTAACGAGGTAAGTCACTTAGCAATGTAGCAATCAAACGAATATTCACTGCATGCTTAATACCAAGTTGGCAGTAATTCTCAAGTCGTGCTCGATTCCCGCGCTGCTTGAAGCTAAATCGAGTTTACATATCAAAGACAGAACTGCAGTTGTAATGACGTGATCTTGGCTTTTAGATATCATCCTGCTAATTAGCCATCTGTAATAAGATCTGTACTAGGAAATAATTGTTCCTCCTTTAAGCCACAACTCATGAGTGGTTTGAGTTAAAATGCACTGCAGTGGAATATAAATAACTTAGTAGGCTGCTTATTCACGGGTACAACGCGAGTGAAGCCGGAGCTGGAAGCTAGGTTAAAATAATTTAATATCTAGTTAGATTCTCTTAGCTTTTAGCTCTTTGAACTGAATCAATTTCCTTCCCATGATGCGAATCTGTCGCCTTACCAGTGTTTAGAATTCTTTGATCAAATTGAAAGAGCTTTATGAAATAGCTTATTTTAAATTCAATCCAATCTCTAGCAAGCAAGCTATTTCTGTAAATGCTACTAATAATATAAAGGCCGAAGTTTGTGCGCCAAACTGATCGGTGGCCTGGTGCGAAGAAAATATCTAACATTAAAGTTTGCGTTAGCTATATTTTTGTATGGAGATTTTTACAAACGAGAAGTTTTACAAACTTCCCGCTAGGGGCGCTGCTCAATTTTGATAGAAAAGTATAGTTAACGCTAAATTTGACGTTAGGTATTTTCTTCGCACTCATGCCACTGATCGAACTGATATCATGAAAGATTCCATGTATCTATTCTAGACAAGGAATAACATATGAGGCACTTTTTAACCGAGTACCACGCCGCGGGCGGAAGCTAGTATACAATAAATACAAGGTCCAACCTCTACAAGGTCTGTCTGTGGAATTCAAGTCACCTGCCCGTGCGTCGTGCACCCGTCATGTATAACAAACGGGGCTCTGGCGGCCGGCCTAACCTAACACCGGCACAGCTAAATCCCCTTGATCCGTCGACGGGCAGCAGCGTCCGCGGTGAGTAAAACTGTGGCCTGAGATCCTGAGATCTAGTCCAGCGTGAGGATTATGTCCTTCTTAAAGTTAACAATATCCAGCTGTGGACTGAACACGTGTTGTGGTTGTTGTTGTATTCACAGCTTAGAGAAATCTAACAGACTTCTCTGTTCTGTGCAGATAGCATAGAGAGGTATAGTCATATATAGGTATAGTCGTAGTATAGGAGAGAGGTGTAGGAAAATACAGTATTGAATAAAATCCGGAAACACCAAAATTAACTGCGAGGAGCTCGTGTCAAAACACAAAGGCAAACATCAAAAAACGTTTTGTATTATTCTTTGCACCGTTCAAACGCGAGCTCTTTTTGAAGCCTAAAAGTGTCCATCAAAGTAATATCGGCTATTCATCAATGGCGAATAATCGACTTAAACATTTATTATTTTGCCTTTTTGTGCGTAATGTTATTCACTGGAAGTAAAACAACGTTGAGTTTTCAAGACTTAATTAGGGTTTCATTTAACACGCTTGGGCTTGTGTTAAACAGAAGGATATTAATCAATTATGTATTGATAACGATGGAAAATGGAGGAGCGCGATCGACTAGCTTGTGTACTCGCTAACTCAATTGCCTTTATAAATGATAAGCACCGACTCTGTATTTAGTAAGGCGATCCACAGATAAAGAAACTCTTACCCACCAAAGTAACCCTCTTGATACTATTTTAAGAAACTGTTAAGTAATGTATATGTTATGGACAATGTGATTAATTGGTCATTATACATAATGACCGGGCATTATGAATAATGACCAATATGTGAGGGCAATGGGATAAGAACTATTGAATTAATCAAATTGCCCGGGCAATATAAATAACGCCCATCACCTGTTGGGCAGAATAATAAAAGACACAATATTTAACTATTATTTTTATTTCAGACTTTAAATGAGAATTTAAAACAAATTTCTTCCTTTTAGCGATGCCTTATGAACTTCGCTAGTCTTTCTTCACTTTAGTTACGAAACTGAATTACGAAATTATCCGTCTGCGTCCGTCCGTATTCGTTTGGAATGCAAAACTGAGAGCTGTGTAGTGAACAGTGAAGCGATGGACGTTCGTACGCTGCCATGACGGGCTCTGATTGGTTAGCGCGTGTCACGCGTTCGCTTCCCTCCCCTCACTCCATCCCCAAAGTAGCTATATTATCACATTGCCCGATGATCACGAAGCATTATTCATAAAGACCGGTCAATGTGATAAATAATAAAGTTTAAGTAATAATTAATCACTTTGCCCTAAGTAGCTGGTCATTATTCATATTGCCCGGGCACTATGAATAATGCCCGCATTAATCACTTTGTCCATAACATATATAACAAAACGAAATCTAAGAACCGCAGTGTTTACTGCAACATTGCTTAGAAATAGAAAAATAGAGTTGTAAAAATACAGGTTATCATTACCATCATTACGAGAGCTTCCTAAAAAAACTGTATTCCTATCGTGACCTTGGATTAACTAGGTACCTAAAGCTGAAGACTTTTTTGGACCAATTAAAAAGATATCTTTCTACTATTATTTGCACAATATTTACACCTATAAACTACTTTTTTACCGTTTATAGGCTTATATTAATTACTGTTGGCCTAGTTTACACATCTTCTATACTAATAAAATCCTTTGTCCTAAATGACTGACGGATCAACGCACAGCCTAATCCGCTGGTTGTAGAGACCTGAAACTTGCAGGGTGTGTTCCTTGTATGACGTAGGCATCCGATAAGAAAGGGTTTTCCGAAATTCTACCCCTAAGGGGGTTAAAAACAGGGGCAAAGTTTGTATGGGACAACGTGATTCCTTGTTTCTATCAACTTCAAATTTTGCATGAAGATTATTTATCAGAATTGATGAAAGGCATGGTTCGTATTTTATTGAAACTCATCGCCTAACAGGGTTAAAAGGTGTAGAAACTTATTTTAGGGGTGATTTGCATAGAAGTTGATATCAATACTGTACTCATTAGTGCTTTTGATTTAAATAAAATTTTGACTTGACTTTTATTTTGACACGTTTGAAAACTTAATACGACCTCTTTAAAATTGGAATGTCAGATTATTGAGATACTCTACTCTAGGGCCACGAACGTGGAAAAAAATGTATGCACCAAAACACGTCGAACGTTGTCGATTGCGTCGACATTAAACACTTTTCAAGCCACATGAGGTCTAAATTAGCGCAGGCATTTTGAAGTTTATTTATGTCAAATACTCTTAAACGATTCAAATGTCAGTTTTCGCGTGAAGACTGTGACTCTATAGAGTACCTACTTTCTTATCTCGATGTGTCAAATATGTGTAAAATAATTTAAAACAAAAGCACTTAGGAGTCTCATTTCTTAGAGTATCGTTGACAAGTTTACAAGTTTACTTGGACCCCTCCAACCAATTATTTCTCAAGTTACGAGAGGGGATATAATAACTTGTAATATAATATATATATACTTTTCAACTGGGAGTAAGAACGGGCTTGGAAAAGGTAACGGAAGTGGGAGTAGGAACGGGAACGGGAACGGGAACGCGCCCGGGTACTGTCCCGGACCGGTCTTAACCTGGTAATTTACGTAGGTACTTTTTATTCCATACATAATTAGGGTTACACGCAACGTAAAAAGAATATACTTGCGCAAACGAAGTTGCGGGCGGGTCAGCTAGTAATGCATAAATTTGCGAAATGCATTTCATTCGAATCCAAAAATTTGCGCAAACGAAGTTGCGGGCGGGTCAGCTAGTAATGCATAAATTTGCGAAATGCATTTCACTCGAATCCAAAAATTCAGTGCACAAATTTTCTTGCGTTTAAAACATTGTAACCTACCAGCGTGCCCCGGTTAAGCTACCTTGTCAAATAGATTCCTTCCAATAAATAATTCAAAGAAACAAATCCAACGACTGAAATACAAGTGGCTTTCATTATTTAAATTTCTTGCAGTCGGCACTTTGGCTCGAAATAATTAGCTCTTATTATTTACGTAAACAAAGGTTTTGCGGTAGAATAGATACTTATATTAAAAATGAAATGCTGTTCATTGTTAAGCACATCTGCTGTCGATTTGGCTACTATTATTTGAAAAAAGATTTTAGGGAAGGAAAGGGGTACGAAGCTCATACAAAGAAGATGCTCATATAACAAACCCCCTTCTTCATGAAGAATAAAAAAATCTCGTAAATTATATAGTACTTAATTCTATGAGATTTGTGTATAAACTCAAAAATTTGGACTAGAGTAGTACTATGTAATAATTTTACCATAGAAATTCATGTTTGTAACAAACTTACAAGTAAATTAATTACTTATTGATTGGAAATTCCCTGATAATTCACAACTCGAGGTGATTAGGAGACGATTTCAATTTGAGAAGTTCTGTTTACAGATTAGTTCCAACTTAACCCTAAATGTAACCCAGGAGTGGCTTGTGTTTGGTTAGGCTTACCCCTATTGATTCACTTAACCCAAAGACACTGGTATTAGTGGGTAATATTTTAAGGAATAACTTTGACTTATATTGGCAAGATATCAGGGGTGACGATATGCGAAACGCTGCTGGTAGAAGCTGGAGGCGTTGAGCTCAGGGCCTGGGCTCAATGGCTTATGGGAGGTCTATGCCCAGCTGTTAACTGCTATAGGCTGATGATCATACACCCCGATCATATTCATGATTTTGTTGATGAAGATATCAGAAAGACAGTGAGAGAAAGCCACACCGGCTCAGACTAGAATAAAGGCGAGTGGCATTATCAAAACAAATCAATAGCAATATATTTTTTATCTAAATTACCTATGCCTTACTTCATATGTACCTAGGTATATGCCTAATCTATCCTGTAATACATATGAAGTACATAGATGCATACATAGATTATATAATCGAAGGATACTGGATACATTTAATTTTATCAAAGTAAAATTCTAAGAATTAGTATCAAAGTTAGACGTAAAATCATAACAGACAGAATAATTAAGTTAATTTTCTTTGATAGCATAAAATGCACATTACAGCAAAATAAAATTGCATTTCCAGAACAAAGGAAAGTAGATATTAAATTTCAACGCAGCAAATTAAAATTAGTATGGCATGTTTGCGATTCTTTCGCCTCCAAGTTGTAAATCTCATAACGCAATCTCGGCCGCAGTCTGGAGAAACTTGATACATGGATTAATAGCATTCCTATTTCTGTTCAATGATACTGCAGTGCCACTTGAGACAGCGATATATGATTTACTACAGATCAAAGGATAGAGAATTGGCCCCATAAATTTAATTAATTCAAATTCGGTGGCAGCATGATCTAGCCACAATATTAACTGCGGCTGAAATAATTGAATGATATTATCTTAATCAGCTATAATCATATTTCGGCTCTCAATCAGTTTGTTGTAAAATGCTCATTAACTGAAATTAATTTTGTCATCATTAGCAGCCAAGTACCTATCCAAAATTCAATTAAATAAATCAAGAGGTATTTTAATTCCTAATTGTAATATTAACGTGTTTTATGAAAAACTAATCACATTCCTATACTTGCAGTGTAGGACAGCTTTGTGCTTATAAAATGTTATTTAACTATGATGTTTTCATTTTGAGAAATAACAATAATTTATCATTTCAAACAGATAGCATATTAACTATTTTTTCTTAGATAAATTTTAAAAAACTACATTTCACTCCGTGTCTACTTTTTGACTGTTTAGTTTCAGCTTACTGTTTTTTTCCTGTATACTCGTATAAGTGGAAACTTGTTATTGGCCTTTAAGTGCCTACAGTTTTATTAAGCAGCAAGTTTTTGGAAAAATGTAGTAATAAAATTAAAAAAATATATATATTTTACAAATAATAGACAGTTTATAAATGTGAATGTTTGAGAGGATGGATAGATGAATGTTAGGTCACATTCATTCACGCAAAACCTACTGAACGGATTCAGATGTCACATGCAATATACCTGAATTAGCACATAGGCTACTTTTTATCCGGGTAACACGCGAGCGAAGCCACGGGCGAAAGCTAGTATTAATCAAATCTCTCTAATGTTCTCCAACTATTGTAAATGCTCAAAATATCAGCTCTATTTAGTATTTTTGGCGTGAAAAAGCAACATCCATTTACACTTCCTCGCATTCTCGCAAGCTTTCACCTATAATATTAGCAGAATAGCGTTCCGTTCCTAGTACAATTGTTTTACTGCGTAAGTACTTTGTCCCAGGGCCCAAAAGAACCGGGTACGAAACGTTTCTACAAATTGATAAAGCGAGTGTTGCCCTCTGCGGGACAGTCGTAAACTTCCCCTTGGAAAAATATAAGCCTAAGGCGCTACCACGTGTTTACGTAACTACTATAACAACGACATTATTTGCCTATTTCTTGACTTTGAGAATAGTAAAGTATATTTCATATTCATATCCTGCTTAATGCTTGAGGTTCTATATCTTGATTTACTTTAGAATTATTCTAGAATACGAAGATTAAATTTCATTTTGAGTACCTTATTTCTTTATCGAATAATCTATCTCGCTGAAGTAGTTGTACTCATAAGGTAGAGGAAAATACTATATTTTTATCACAAATGCGTACAACGAAGCTAACACAAATTGATCATTAAAGCCACTTTTCTGTTCTAAACCACTAGAGTCAAAAGTTTAGGTGCGTTATGTTATCTTTCGAAACAATAAACTGCAGAGAAATTCTCTAACAAATTAAAGGTAGTGGTAATATTTTATGTGGGTCTCACGAAAGGCATCGGGCAGGTTAAATGCTCCTGTTGATAGTCACAGATCTGAACGACAAATGGGTGTTCTAGCGCTCCCTCACCATTTGCAGACACTCTTACCTGCTCTGCATATTTTATGAAGTCCGATTTAGTGTAGACAGCCGTCGAGGCCTACAGCTTCATACATCAAACTGAGGGATCGAAAATTCAATCTTTTTGATGGGAACTGAATCGCTGAATATAGATTTACAACAAGAGAGTTGAGGTGCAGGTCCCGGCACGAATTTATAGGTGCGAGATAAAATAGCGGGGATACTCCGCAGAACAAGTAGACAGTTCATGCAAAATGGTAAAAAATGTGATCTAGGCATTCAAAATCAAACTTACTATTTCATGTCTCTAGCTGTATGTATAATTATTTTATCTTTACAAGGTGAGTTTGTTCGTTATCCCGAAAGGGGTAAAGTAAATTAAACTTCCGAAGGTAAAAAAAATATATTCCATAACTCTTCGATATTCGTACTTTTTCATTTAAGGCACCTCTAATTTTAGTCAAACGCCTACCCTAGCACTGCAGATTTTGATTCGTCATTTAACGAACCGTGACCGATAGAGAGCTAAATCATTATCATGGCAGCTAAAACCCAGAAATAGGCCAACTTTGGCCTATTTTTAGTGTGTGTGTGTGTAAAGTAGCATACATTTTTAAAAAGTACTTCTTTTCAAAAATGTTAAACTACTTTTGACATAATATGTACGACCCGTATTTGCCATCACCTACATCTCAATCTACACATACAAAAAGAACTCAAAGGTAAGAAAGCAGAAAATACTTCTTAACATTAAGTACACCAACGTACAAAGTACCCACATAGTATTTTTGCTATAAATAATCTTCTATCAATCTATCAAAATAACTGTTCTACAAGACTGTACCGATATATATCAAAAATGTATTCACACTTGCTTTTCTTTAATCAGAATAGGGTTGTCTGATTTTCAAAGGTAAAGTTCCCAACCCTTTTGAGGAGCGTAATTTTGCTCTATATTTATCGTGTAGGGATTTCATGAATTAATTAGCAGTTGTAAATTGGTGTGTACCTACTCTAGGTGTTGAGGGTTAGCTAAACATGAACGTATAATTAGTGGTGTGACTTTGAACTTGCTAAATCACAGTTCGCGCTTAGAACATGATTTACCGATCTACATTCTGATTTAGAAACTGTGAAAGACTCTTATCTTCGAAACTGTGGAAGAGAGGAGTCTTATCTTATCTTCATTCTGTTCTTGTTACAGAACAAGGCCACTTTAACCTCTTTCCACACTAGAGAATAGAGCTTTTTAAAAGATCGAACTGAACTCATTTAGTCAATTATAAGATGGTGTTTAACCACAAACCTGGCACATTCTTGGGACCGTTCACGAGCCGTTTGCAGATTTGAAATACTTTCAGAGCTTGGTCGAAGTAGTAGGATTCATCAAAATCATCATCATCGTCAGCCTACAGCAGTCCACGGCTGGACATAGGCCTCCCCATTAGGGGAGAGCTCATTAGAGCGCCATTGCGCCTTGTTCTCAGCTAGTAGGATTATTTTAGTTTATTTAGGTCAAAATATAGCTTTGGCAATCAATTGATAGCTTTTAAAAACTCAGTCAGCTATTAGAACGCTTGTCATGTCATTTTCGATTGAAAAGACACCTTATATTGAAAATGCAAAATGAAATGAAAAATGAAATTTTGGATATAATGCAGTTTTGACACTGTATATGTCTAGTCTAGATCGATGTTCAGCCGTGGAGGTTCTATAGGTTGTTGACGACGAGTCCTAGACAGGAAAAGAGGCCTTTTTATCGTACCACATGAGTGGGAGCAAAATAGAAGACATTGATAAAAAAATCATCCAACCATTATGGCTTGACTAAAACAACATGACACTAAACTTTGCATGGAGCTATGCCAATTTCCCCTTTGTAAGTAATAAAGTGGCCAGGCAAATTCCAGGTAATCGATTCAGTAGCACGTACAGCTTTTATGGGAGCTGCTCCCACAAAAGCCATTTTAATAAAAATCTAATTTCCGGATCGGAAAATTATCCATTTACTAAGAAATAAAGTAAAACACAATAATAGGAAACAATTCACAGTAAACATTTTTCATGAAGGTCAAACGAACGGGACTTGATAACTAACAAAGATCTCTAAATCCACTCGACTAGTCCAAATGAATGGATCGCCACCGAAGAACTTAATCCTACTCTTACAGATGGGAGGGTCAAAGATAGTCGACTAAGGCGCTGGGTATCGATGCATACCAAACTTGAACTTCGTATCTTGGGTTAAGCCTCACCTTTCAACTTGGTTAATAAGCTAGCCGCTATAACCACGGATTAGACTATTCTCAAAATCCAGCACCTTGGATTTAACTCCACAATTACCGTAATACTTGACTTCAGCTCGAGATCCACTCAAACCGTAATTATAATTTAATTAATGTTTTAAAGTGGCAAAGCCAGTGAGCTGCAAAGATTGACGAAGGCTACAACCGTGTGTCCCTAACGACACGTCGAGGAGCGACCAAACTCTATCATCAGGTAGCTTGAAAGCAATTTACCCGCTGTACTCGATTATCCGACCATTTAGAGAGAACAAACCACTTGAACACAAAGCAAGTGATTTTATTACAATGTGCTAATAATGGAGCGGGGACATAGATAGTAACCCACGGGTGCTCTATCCATTCAGTGCCGAGGGGCCGACAAGCAGGGAACGATTTCTTTCTACTTTTTCTTACAAATGGGAAATCGGACCCACATTATTACCTAAGCCTCAAGGTGACTACTGCTACTATAGGTAGCTGTATTTTTACTTTTGTGCCACGCTCTAGTTTCGCTCGAGATATATACGCAAGGAAAGCTTTTAAACAATCCGGCTTGTAAATTAAAACAGTATCTTTTGAAACAAAGAAAATGGCTGACCGTGTAAAAAATACTTTACCTGCTCGCCTGGAATACGGTGCACTTTGAGTGGGTTTTTTCAGCTTTTGTTGCTTACACGAATACTTAAGCAGTGTTAGTATTTTAGCTTACGTGGAACCAAGAAAATCCCATTAGGTAGGTAACACTTCGCCTTTTTTCCGTATTTTAAACAGGCCGTTTCCTCCGGTAACTTAAAAAGATTAGAAGTGTCTTATGATTTATTTTCTAAGTTGTAATCCTTCTAATTTTATTAACGCGGAAGTTTGTCGAGCTTAGGACAGGGTGAAATAGTGCTCATTAGAAGAGGCCTATGTCCAGCAGTGGACTGCTATAGGTTGATGATGATGACTCCGCATTATCCGGGTACTAAGTGAGTAATATATATGCATGTTTCATGATTTTGTCTTTATCTCAAAGTTCATTTTGGCAACTGACGTGTTTTCATTATCACCTTATTCACGTCTTCTTCTTCTTCGTATTAGCTAGTGACCAACTCTGGTGTCGGAGTTTTTAGGCCGCCCAAATTGGTTATTGGCTTAATAATTTTAAGCCTTGCATCATGTAAACAGCACTAGCATGTTTTTCTAGCCAGGACAGTAGTACCGTTTTAGCAGCTTGTTATCCTAGCTTGAAAAACTAGCCTCGTTTATCTCGTACCTCCTCGGCATTGTGTGAGTGAAGGGGGTGGGGGAAGTAGTAAATAATAATCAAGTTAATACCAACATCACGGGCGCTGTTATCTGCTGTTTTTAGTGTTCTGTACCTCAAATGAAAGAGAAGGAACCCTTAAAGGATCACTTTGTTGGTCGTCTGTCTGTTTGTAAAGACACTTTTCTCAGGACCTTTTTATGAAGTTGAAATTGATATCAAAAAATCAGGTCTGCTATAACTATGAGCCATGGATGAATCAAACTTCTAAGTCAACGCAATCAAAAGATACGACCGTTTAATGCCGCATGTTTGTTACTCTAAGGGAAATCAAAACCCATATGATCTAGGATCATGGATCATATTTGGCAAGAAACAAAGTAAAGGAACTTTGTACGGAACCCTCGCTGCACGAGTCCAACTCGCACTTATTCATTCATATTAAAATTATATAAACTTATTTCTTTATTAGTAAGTTTTTACTATTAAGATTTTATGTCTTAAGCTCCTATAAAAACTTTGACACAGATAGTGCTTTGAATATCTACCCTAACTTTGTTCGGCTAATGGGCAAACTTTTTAACCCATTAAATTTTAGTTTCCCAATTTCCAATCTAGTTAACGCTAAAAATATTCATAAAATTAAGTAGATGAAACAATAATTAACTAAGAAAAATTAAATAGCTAACTTTTGCTCTTACTGCGCCAAGCCGCGGCCCTTTCCCCACTTACTTTTATTATGTATGAAATTAACTAGCTCGAAATTTTAGGGCTAGTAAACTCAAATAATCCAGACAAAAGGTTAAACTGGCGAATATTCAAATAAATGCAGACCGACACCGATGCCCCTGTTATAGACGATACGATTGTGAGTGGACAAGAAAACTAGGGCTATTATTAAATTCGTATAAATCAGTTTTAGACTTGACTAGTGTCGAGTAGTTCCAACATATAATAATACTTTATTTTGAACTTTACAAAAGCAATTTCAGTGCGATAAATTTTCATAAACTTTAGCAGTTTAAGAAATTATAGACAAAACCCCTTTACAACCGCTTAAATCATCATAAAATTCTATTATATTTTTTTTATACAGTTTTAAAGTATATTTGATAAGGTAACTCAATTTTTTTATGTCTTGTTTTGTTTGGCTATGTGTTTTTTCAAAGGGGATTAAACTGTTAACAAATATATAAATTCTTGGATTAAGATACCGGCCTACTCAAAATTGACAAGACTATTTACAGACGCTTCGCAAAAAAGTGTTCCAAAGTTGTTCCAATAGCAATTATTGGATATAGATATGAAAATATAAGTTCAACTAAATAGAATCCATCTTCCAGCTCTAATTAATATCATTAATGAAAAAGAAAATATGAAAACCAAGTCCTTTTTTCGTGATTTCACGAAATCGGAGGTTTCCCGAGTGAACTTCTAAGTATGATAAAGATGAATGCGGTAGCGGAAAGAAGTACAGTGACAGGCCGTAAATCTAATATTTACTATAACAACAAACATTAAATTGTTTCCTTTAACCGCCCTGCAGCTAAGTACCCACCCCATCAGCAGTTCCAAACTCTGGCGTAGAAATTGTTTACAAAGTTTTAGAACAACGTTTGTTTCACATATTCCAATTACGCCGTTCTGTTTTCATACTTAATTTAGAAATCATTCCTCTCCATTTAAAGCTACATCCACGCTTTCACACTAAGTAAACCTCTAAAAAACTACAAATCTAAGCTAGTATTTTGAGGGAACATTGACTCGAAAGAAAAAGAAGTAAACCTCTGTGATAACTATGGATAGGGCGATGGGTTTTTGAAAAAATATGTTCCTAACTTTAACTAGATGGCGAAGAAAGCACAGCACATCTATCATTAAATCAAGCTAGTGTCCAGATAGAGAAAACGGGTGAGTTGAGTGGCGCGTAACCAATCAGGCTTACGAAATGTCACGCGGACGACGAAATGTGAAATGTGACGTGACGTCGTAAAATTCAAGTCAAAACAACAACAATATGATACGTTCGATGCGTTTGAAAAATAAATTATTCGCCTTGTTAAGCTGGGTACGGATAGCGCGTACATTGGCACGCGTAATTGGTTACGCTTGTTTTGGAACGCCCCGTATGTACTTGCAACTACGCGTACACTTTGGTGAACGCGTGCCGCGCGAGCTGGCTCGCCGTGCGATCCGCGGTCAGTGAAATTCCAATGTAGGCACAAAAACAAATTCTTTAATAAATAGTGGTGAATGCCTTCCGGTTGGCAACGTTTATATGATTGACGTTTTTAATGGTGAACCAATCATAGTCAAAATCATCGATGATTTTACAGTGATAGATAAAAATCCTGTCTCTAGGGTCTAGGAGTATAAGGGGTCCTAATCTCCATCATTATAACCCAAGCCAACCTCACCTGCCCGTGGTGCACCCTGCTAACTAACAAAAGGGGCTCTGGCGGCGGCTGATTGCGGCATAGCGCAGCCTTACATTGGATAAATTACCAGACCACTGACGGGCAGTGTCGGCGGGGCGAGAAGCTGTGCCCTGCGATCCCCAACCCGCATGCTCAGCGGATTTTTAAGGAAGGCCTATATATGTCCAGCAGTGTACCAGGAGTGGATATATGCTGATGTTGTTGTTGTTGTCCCTAGATTATCATCTTGCGAAACGCTATTTAACTTTGCTAGAAATATTTTCCATGTTTTTCCTTGTTTAACATACTCTACTAGTTACACTAACATTGCTTGTATTAAGTGTTTAAGCCATTGCTCTTTTAAATTTATTACAAAACCGGCAAGTCTGAGGAAATCCCATCTTAGTGATTAGTTTGCAACTCCATTAGAGTAAAGATCTAGTTTTTCGTTTGATCTAAGAAATCTTTAGATAGAACATCTCGTGCAAGTACAAAGGGGTATGTGGATCGTGAAATCCGAGTCTTCGGACTTTGTTTCACGCCGATTCTCACAATCTGCTATTACTACGGCGGAAGTCTTTGGAATGGTTTGATAATGGCATGACCTTTCTATCGTCGTTAGGCTGAAGTCAATTATCCTGCTTACTTTATCCTATCCTACTATTATATAGGCGTATTGTTATTACCTAGTGAATATTTCGTTTGGGAATGTAGAGGTTTTCATACTTCAAGTAAAAACTACCTAATCAGATTGATCTGTTATTATATAATTGTGTACTTTTAATTAGATATTTTTATTTTTTATAGAATAGATTATGATTAAAATTAGCCTGCTATGTCCCAGTGCCAGTGGGAGGTGTACGGGGTTCCAACCTCTATCTTCGGAAACCAAAACAACCTCACCTGCCCGTGGTGCACCCTGCGAAACAACGAACGGGGCTCTGGCGGCCGGCTGAATGCGGCATAGCGCAGCCTACATCGGCACAGCTATGCAATCTCCTGGCCCCCGACGGGCAGCAGCGTGGTCCCGGTGCCAGCACTGGGCCTTTGCTCAGGTAAAAAGGCCCCACGATCTCTCCAGTTATTTCGATCTTAAGATATTGAACCCAAAATAGAACAGAATATAATAAATAATATTCACATATTCAACAATACACAAGTACTAGATGAGGTTATGTGAGTGTCCAGCAATTTATATCTGGGGTCATTATTATCTTTCTTTATCTACGGAAATTAAAATCTGCTATATTCTTTGCCAATTCAATGTTACCTAGGCATAGAGCCACCCCTTATGTTTCAGGGATCTATAAGTTCCAGTTAGGTACTAATGGTCCTATAAAAAGTTACCACTTAATGTAAATGTTATAAAATGGAAGCAAATAACGAATGTAACACGTTGAATGCAGGCCTCGTATTTAATTAGGTAAATTAGGAGAATGATCTGCTGCTCCTTCACGGTTGTGATTTCAAATACACTCTATGTATTTATTTTTGATGGTACGGAAATGGTATACAGAAATACTGGGCCGTAGTTAAAACACTGCCCCTATTCCTAAGTAATATAATTTAGGTACATACATACCCGGCAGCTCAAGGCTACGCAGTGCAGAGCTTTTAAAAGCTCGTAAGAAACTGGGTGTGAACAAAACATTATTATACAAGAAACTAAAAAGAAATGTTTAAGTTTCTTTAAATTAACTTTCTTGGTATTTTAGTGGCTTAAGTTCTTAGAACAGAAGTATGTAAGTAAAGCAATATGCTTACTACATATTGTTATGAGTATGCAAAACTAATGGCAGAGTATAATACCGCATTATGTAGTCCTGAACAAAGAATAATAACAAAAGGCACGCAGTGGGATTCTAAAGCACTTAGCAATATTGTCAAATAGAATAATTCAGAAAACTACATCTACCAGAATCTGGCCAAATATCTCCATTGAGTTCGCCCCATTAATAGGGATCTCAATTTTTTCCCGTTATCACCTTAATGCGCCATAGACGCGAGCAATGGGTATAAAAAAATATCGCTAATGGGGATTTTACTAAGGAAAACTCAAGTTCTCGATTCGACTATGACGTAACAGACAAGAAAAGACGAGTTCAATTCCTGTGTTCGACAATTTATTAAAATAAAAATAAAATAAAAAAATGCGGGACGTAATCACACAGCATCATGTAGCCCCAAACTAAGCAAAGCTTGTATTTATAGTTGGCATTTTAACCGAAGCCATCAAACTGAATCAAAGTACCCGAATTAAAGTTAATCAGTCATCAAATCAAAGTTAACAGACGAATTACTCGTGAATACACCAGTAAGTACCTATATTTTGGTATTCACCACGAAATTTTCATATCTCATCCGGATTACCAGTAACCGAACTCAGCGTTGCGAATTCAATGAGCGCTCCTTCGTCAAACGAATCCAAAGTTATGACAAACGAGTGATCCCAGGGGATGGAGCTTACCTTTTCAAGATAAAGCCATCAAAATGGCTGGAATTGTAATTGAAATGGCCGTTACAAGTTTAATTTTACGTTTCTTGGTTTTCGTTAATCATCGTGAGGAACCTTGGACTTTTATAAGGTTTCAGAAACAATATTACAATAAGTAAAACATAACTGTCATATAGCCTTAACCCCCACACAAGGACTATCTCTTTTGTCATAGGTATCAGAAACTATGATTGTAGAAACACGCGAACCCGGAAGATATATTTTACTGATCATGAAAACATTTGTCTCACAGACGGAATTCCATCAGCTACCTTTTGCGTTTCAGTCGGCTGTTTTCTGGGTTTGCCTTTCTTTATCATCATTTATTTAAGAGCTGTGCTCTTGTCGGCGCAACTGATACAGATCCTTCCATCTACCTCCCTCCAAAGCAGCCTCCTTTACTTCCCTATACGACATGAAATATGCCATGCACCGCTTTTGCCGTTCACCGACATAAACAGGCCAGGAACCTCCAATGGTCGGCACCTTTATTTTTATTTTTTTGGACTTTTATTTGCAAACTTTGACATTTCATCCATCGAAATTCAAAGAACGGTGTCCGTGATGCTAGCGTACACATAACCGTATTCACGTTTGTTGATATGCCAATAAATAGAGCATAATTAGTGCAATAATAAAATAAATAGTTCCTCTTTAGTTTAAGAAATAATGACCATTCTTTGTGTGTACGCCAGCATAACGATCAAGCTGGCGTACACATAACCGTTCTCAAAAACGGCTTAGACTATAGGAACGAAACTTACACACAAAAATAGAGCATAAATAGTTCCCGAGCTATGCAAAATTTTATAATGATTGCTCTTATAGAAACGGAGATAATGAACAAGACTTTGAAAAACATTCCGAGCTGTCGTGATGCTAGGGTACCCATTAAACAACGCAATAGTTCTTATAGAAAACGAGCTTTTCTTAATAAAAATCCTGTATAGAAAAATAGTGCGTGAAATAGTTCCCCTGTCGGTAGTAATACTTTATGGAAATTCGTTGTGAAACAATACAAAAAGTCCATGTGAAGTTCTAGGAACAATGAATTGTGGTACAATCGCACACAACCAGGGTTGCCAGGCGTTGCTCAATGAAATCGCCAAATTTTCTGTTGAAAATCGCCCAATATTTGTTTTCCTAATATAGCTTAAAGGAACCCAAATATTCATCCCAAAAGTTAAATATTAGGCTTTTAACGGACTTCGAAAAGAAGGAGGTTCTCAATAAGTCAAAATCTTTTTTTATGTATGATCAACGATATCTCTGTCAATCGTGGACCGATTTCCAAAATTTTTTTGGGTTTGATCCCTGTTGATTAGATTCTGATAGCGTTGTGGTCTCTTTCATGCCACGCAAACTGAGAAGCCGAGAGATTTGACAGTTCTTGTGAGAAAAGTCAAACCTACCAAACAACCAAAAAAAAGGTGTCGGGACCCGGAGCGCGGGGCAAGGGAGAAGGGACGGATCAAAACAAGGGCGCAGAACATGGCCCTTCTCCCTGGATCACTCGGCATCTGTAGATTACCTTAGACTTCCACGCATGGGCCACCGCCGCCGCGCAGAAGTAGTATAGTAGGTCACACGCACTGCGCGTGGCTACAGAAGGAAAGTGGCTACGAAAGAGGGAGTGGATCGCTAAGACTGGCTAGAGACGTGGTGGTTTCCGCCCGTGACCGAGCAGGTGGTCCTTGTGTATGGCATTTGTGAGCTGCTACCGTCACTTTCGGTGCAAACTCTAGCTTTCCCCCTTCATAAGTACTAGTAGTACACGTAGTTATTTTAAAAAAATCTAATAATTCCACGCCGCCGGCGCCACGCCGCCGCCGACCAAATATGACCGGCGCGGCGCCGTCGACTATTTTGAACGCGGCGCACATATCTACCACATACTTACGCTAGGTAGGCAGACACAGGCACCTAGGCACCAGCTATTTTTTTGAAATTGATTTCAGTAGGTAGGTTAGGTACCTTTGTACCTACTCTTTAGTAAACCCACAGTGGCGATTAATAAGGTTTCGATAAATAATTGCCTACTTAGTACCTTAGTACTACCTATTAGACTTGGCGTGGCTGGCATCGACTTCAAATAGATGAGTGGGTAGCGCTTATAATAATTTATTGTTCGCTTTTGAGTGCCTATTTGTATTTTGGAGAGGGTTTATTACAAATAAAACACGTCCGCTCACTTCGCTAGTTCGATTACATCTAGCACGCTGGATGCGCGGCTGGATGGTGTATATGCTTGAGTCCAGCAAGGCGTCCTTTGTACAGCAGTACAGCATGTTGGATGGTGTGTAAGGCGTTTAAATTATCCATTATCCATATCATTAGTCAAACACATGTATGTAGGTACTTCACTTTTCATACCTACGCTCGGCGGTCGCGCTAGGGCTGTCAACTTTGGGGCGATTGAGGGAGGCTACTCCAGACCCGCGGTATACGGGCTATAAAAGGGCATAGCAAAAACTTATTCTACAATATTAAAATAAAACAATAAACTTACTATTACAATACAAAAAGTTTGCAGAACAAAAACATATAAAGTTTTACATTTGACAATTTTCGCTATCGAAAATCTCTAATAACTTCTAAACGGATTACCCTATTTACACAATTTCTTTTGCCTTATCCGTTTTAGACCAAAACCTATCAACACTAAAAACCACACAATATCTACACAAACAAAAAATCATGATTTTAACTTACGTAATATTCGGTGGCGTGATAAAGATTTAGGTACCTACCTATACCTACTTGCTTTGTTTAAACTGATTCAAATAGGTATGGTAGTAAGTAAAAAGGTACGGAAAACCGTACCTTTTAGTACGTTCCGGCAACACTGACTGGTTGTACTACTCGCTGTTAGCGAGGCGGCTTGTTCAAAGCCATCGGGCGCCGCGCCGCGGCGTTGCACAAAGGCAAAAAGTGTTAGGCAATCAGCGCTGTGCGAGCTATATAGCACTTTATTGCGTGGTGACAAGAGTTAGTTTGAGTGAGTTTATTTAAATCTTTGTGCAGAGTGCGACAGTAGGTACTATTAAAGAATCTGTGCCACTACATTGCCTATAGCTTTATGTAAGCAAGATCTAGTAATAACAATACGCAATTTCATTCGTGAAACTAAACAAAGCATCTTGTACGAAAATATTAGTTACCTACCTAGGTATTTTATGGGTGGATGAAAGTCACTTAGATATAGGTACCTACTTATATCAACAAAACTCATGGAAGGTTACAGTAGGTAACAAAACTAGATGCCTACCTACTTATATTCTTACTACATAACCTACATACACTCGCATCTATTTAGTTTCAAGTCTGTGCTACCTACCTTGTTCGGTGTAGGTAAGTAGGTAGGTATATAAATTCACTACCAACCTAATAACATATTACTCAGTTGCTTGTTTGTGCGACTGTACCACAATGTATATTTTGTTCCTAGAACTTCACATGGACTTTTTGTATTGTTTTACAACGAATTTCTATAAAGTATTACTACCGACAGGGGAACTATTTCACGCACTATTTTTCCATATAGGATTTTTAATAAGAAAAGCTCGTTTTCTATAAGAACTATTGCGTTGTTTAATGGGTACGCTAGCATCACGCCAGCTCGGAATGTTTTTCAAAGTCTTGTTCATTATCTCCGTTTCTATAAGAGCAATCATTATGAAATTTTGCATAGCTCGGGAACTATTTATGTACGCTAACTATGTACGTAACTATGTGTACGCTAGCATCACGGACACCTTGGCAAACTATCAAAGCTTGTAAAAACAGGACCGGTGCTTATCATTTCGGTGTGCAACTGATTTAGGAAATGAGGCCTCAGTTAAAGATACCCATCGTTTAAGATGACATATAATCATTAACCCCTTACTTATAAACGCTTCTTAAATGTAACCATTACGTGCCATTACTTAAAGTTAGGTCTGTCACTGTATGTCATAATCCATTGTAAAAGATGGCAAGAAGTCTCTTGTTTATCTTTTGACAGATTTTTAATAAAGACAGATTTTGAACTGTTTTTTTTTATATTACTTGAAGATGGAACAAGCGTGTGATACTTCCTGGCGGTACCACGGTATAATTAAGACTTGACACTAGTATGAAAAAAATGTACGTTTAATGTACGTTATTGTACGTCCAATTAAAAAAAATGTACGTTGCTATTTCACTGAAAATTAACATGTCGTTGTGGTACCGCCAGGAAGCATCTTTCCCAGCGGTACACAGTTGAGTTTAACAGTCGTTTAACCAATCCTTTGTTTATCAGTATCTACCCATCGGCCTTAGATTGGTTTACTATTCTAAGGCTATCTATAAATCTATCATGCATTGAACTATCAAACGGGTGCTAGGACAATTCACACCTGCACCTTATCAATCCACTAAGGGAGATAGGCTGCCCTAATCAGAAGGGGGATATGCCTATAATCCCTGCTGCCCATTGGCGGTCAGGGGATTTAGTTGAGCCGGTGACAGGTTGCATTATACCGCAGTCAACCGCTGCCACAGCCCTGATTAGCCAGGTGCACCACGGGCCGGTGAGGTTAGCTTGGGTTTCAAAGATGGAAATTGAATTCCTTACACCCCAACAACTGACTTATCGACCTTCCAGTCGTGTCTTTTATAGGCTTTCTTCGTAAGAACTTCCTTAGTAGTTCGTAGTTTTATTGGAAGTCGTGTTCCATTTCAGTTCTTTGAGTTGTTATGAATATTTTTATTTTATTGTTAGCTGTAAAACAAGCACTGGCTCTATGCAAATTAGAATTAATATTATGAGTCATTTTATTGCCAATTTCATAATAAGGTGGAGGTTCTCAATACGATATTATTTTGATTATTCAGCTATTTAACGCTCTAATTTTTTGTGAGACCAGAAACGTAAAGCTAAAATTTTTTTGGTCACATTCAATAAATAATAAAATATCTTTACATTTATACTTTTATAACGCTTATCATAAAAATATGGCTTTTATGGTTTTTTACTAATTGGACTTTCTACATGCAGGTCTTGATTTTGCAAGCAAGTTTGAATTGATATTAAAAAGATTTTACCCTATTTGTATGATGAAAAGTTACCCTCTGTCTGGCAACATAACAATTTGGGGTTCGATAATTAGGCTAGGGGTGGCTTGCATAGAGACGGGGAGCTCTGCCCTGCAATTTACTGTGACTCAAAATAATCGATACC
This sequence comes from Horisme vitalbata, assembly GCA_951804965.1. Classification (NCBI taxonomy): domain Eukaryota; kingdom Metazoa; phylum Arthropoda; class Insecta; order Lepidoptera; family Geometridae; genus Horisme; species Horisme vitalbata. Next base: position 4,219,071 of record OX638089.1, read on the forward strand.
TGGTCGCCTCTGTGCAACTTTATTTTAAAAGCCCTGATTTATTCCAAGGACAAAAAAGATCAAGCGCTGTGCAGATCGCACTCTGAAAAAGAGTGACTCAAACCGTTTTATTAACACTTTTTAATCAAAGTTGCTAGGCAAGAGGAACCTGATGATTCATGATCACCATCAGCCTCATATAGATGCAGATGCTCTTGGACTTGCAAAACTAGAGAAACTGGGTCAAACTGATGTTATTGTTGTCATATATCAACACTCACACTCTTCAAACCGAAATATAGCATAGCTTGACTCCTGGATAGTATTTCCTAGAATGAGCGCTTCCTAGAAAACCCACATCCTAAAATTTTTGGTACTCACAATTTTGCACTCTTTATATTTATGTACCATAAAGTCAAAGTAAAAATTTATTCAATAAGCTATGGACCACTTCAAATAGTCGGTAGGTAAATAAAATAAAGAATGCTGGAAACTATCACGAAGCAAGTGTTGTTATTTTTGCCACTGAAAGAACAAAACAAGCTCGAGATGAAACGACAACCAACAAGCATTGGTTTTTTTCTAGTAATCCTCAATACACTAGACACTAGCACGTTTGGGCCTCGCACATGACGCTCTGTGATATTGGGAGTTGCGTTTTCAGTGTTATCCATTCATAATCTCAGCCCAGAATCCCCCAGAATCACCCATGACGGTGAGCCTCACAGTTCCGTCTTGTGCCTCTCTCATCTAGGAAGCTAGCGTCTTTCGCAATGTCGTCAATCCAACGAGCTCGAGGCTTAATTCCAAAGGCCATCACCACGTCTTGGCAGGTGTCCTGACCAACTCCACTTGAGGTGCTATAGACAACGATCTCTTTGACGCATTGGGGTTTATATGTTCAAATATTTGTCTCGGGTCTTTTTTTCCTACCAGTACCACCATCTCGAAATGGCACTAAGTAGGAGACTAACCCTGTGACCTAACCAGAGCCTTTTTCTTCTAATTTGTTTGATATGTAGGTCAGACCACTTATTCAGTTGCCTGTTCACAATCTAACTACCTCCCTGACTATCTGCTGGAGTGAGTCGATCCTTCGGGGTCAGGTTTGTTGAAGTAGTATATCAGTCAAGTCTCCCAGAATACAAGCTCTGCTTAGTTTGGGGCTACATGATGCTGGGTGTTAGTGTCCAGCATTTATTTATTTATACATTAGCAATATTATTTTCTTGTTACATAATAGAGCTTATCAAAGCTGAACAATGCATCTCAAATTGGCCGGACTGTAAGTATATTTAATAAAATTATCTTCCGTGAGCCGCTTATAAAATTGCTTACGCAAAATCATATTTATATTCAAATGGGGTCGGTATCCCACGGTACACCCTGTGGTAGCAATATTAAAGTGCCGCTTAATGGTACCTGCGTATACCAATATGGACTAGGAAATTATAAGCAACCGTTCGGCAAAAGTTAATAAGGAGTGGGGTTACATTTGACTATTTAAAAATAGAAAGATATATTGTAAAATAGCTTTTATTTAGCAGTGGAATAAGAAAGGATAAAAAATGCTTTTTCGCGGTTCACTTCAGTGAATGTGTATTTGGTCAATCCGTCTATTCCATATTTTCCGTTATCCGTACTTTGTGGATACCCTTTGCTTTACAGTTAATCCATGAAAGCTTAGCAAACAACTAACATATATATTTACATAGTCTTTGGGGTTCCGTGTAAAATGTAATTAGTCGGGAAACATAATACGTGAAAGCATGTGCTTACAAAAATATGCTTATTATGTACAAAATACGTATTCGGACGGAGAAAAAATATTTATATGGGCACCACGTAAGCGACGCTGCGAGAGAAAGATAGTACCTATACAGGGTGTAATCTTTAAGTGTGTCCAGGCGATTATGCCGTAACTATTATAGATATCAAAAAAATTAAACTTATATATAAAGTACGTTACCTAATCAGTAAAATGACATCAAAAATTTTATGAAAGCAAACGAGAAGTATCAAAAATTTTGACATTAATCACTGATCGTAGAAAATTTTTAATTTCCTTATTTTAAAAGGATATTTTAGCTAGTACTAGATATTAAAGTAAACTTTTTAATAACCTAACAAAGTAATTAAACTATATTTTAATTATATAATATTTATTTCTTAGTAAATACAAAATTTTTATTCAAATCAGATGTTTGAAACAATAAATGAAACAATCACGATTATTATTAACAAGTGGTGGGAATGACAACCCACGCTAAAAGGTTTTGAATTTAGAACGAACACCACAGTACCTTTTTTTGTTATAGTTTAAGCGAAAGGCTGCTGCTGTTAGAAGCTGGATGCGTCGAGCTCAGGACAGGGCGCAATGGCGCTCATTAGGGGAGGTCTATGTCCAGCAGTGGACGGCTATAGGCTGATGATGATGATGATGATTCAACCAGTTCAAATTTACGCAATATTGAATCAAGGTTTAATAGTAATTTGAAGTAGTAAGATTATTATTCTACACGTGTATCTACTTGAAAATCATTATTCACTTATTCATACGTAATCATGAAATGAGATTAAGTTTAAATGAGAACTAGACCACTTAAAATAAGAAAACTAAAACCTTTCTACTCATCTCATACTAAATGTATGGGAGAGTTTAATGTCAAAATTTTGGATACTTCTCGTTTGATTTTCAAAAAGTTATTGATGTTATTTTACTGATTAGGTAACGTACTTTTGATATCAGTTTAATTTATTGTTATATCTATAATAGTTACGGAATAATCACCTAGACACACTTAACGATTACACCCTGTATATCGGTAGTGTCCGAAACTCTTACAAACGTATCAAAATTATGTAAATAAAAATGTTTTTTTTTGTAAATATTTCTCATGAGAGATTACCTCCAATCTCAAAGACCACCAATAAATAAATAAATAAATAATAAATAAATAAATAATCCTGGACGTTATCACACAGCATCATGTAGCCCCAAACTAAGCAGAGCTTGTATTATGGGAACCACATGATCGATATACTACATAGATAGTTTTTTTTTTGTAAATACATACATATCATACATAGAAAACACCCAGACCCGAAAACAGAATGTACCAATTATTGTACATTCTGTTTTCTATAAAATAAACATATTCAATAAAGCATTCATTCATTCATATTTATCTTTCATTATAAACCTGTAAAATTCCACGAAATATTACACTTATCACGATTAAATTACTGATATTTGTTTCCGATTAAATAAATATTTATTAATATTAATAAATAAATTAATAAATAGAAACATATATATGTTTCTATTTATTTCGAAACAATTATAACATCATTTGCGTCGAGCTCAGAACAGGGCGCAATGGCGCTTATTAGGGGAGCTGGCCTATGTCGAGCAGTGGACTGCTATAGGCTTATGATGATGATGATGATGATAACATCAGTACAGCATGGCCAAAGCTATGTTATAAGAATTCATTTAATATGGATAATCTTAGAAATAGGCACATTAAAAGGCACCTATAGAGAAAGGTATGAGTACCTAACAAAAAAACTTTAGATTCAGAAATAAAGCAAAAATCAGCAGTTGGGTAGATCAGTGATTTTGCATCCCCGTTTGTGTGCAAAGTCCCAGTGCCTACGTGGTGTGCAAATGACAAGGGGACGGTAACGTAGCGACCGGGCCCTACCTACAAAAACGCGATGGTACTGTCGGCTAAAAAAGTTTCTAAATCGACTAATTATTTTCACTAACATTTTATATTGTTTGCTTATAAAACTTAGCATTTTAAAAAGATTACATTTTTGCCGGTTCTTTTCGAGAGGTAAGTAAAAAATAAATAGTGTGTACTGCTTCTAATCTCTTCAATCGTCATTATGTATAAAAAAAAACTACTTTCTCAAAAACTATTTTGTTGACGTAGAATATTAATTAACTAGATATCATGAGCCGTTACTAATCAAAGATTTACAATACATTTATTACTAAATAGTATAAAACAAAGTCCTTTCTTGTTGTCTGTCTGTCCCTTTGTATGCTTAGATTTTTAAAACTACGCAACAGATTTTGATGAGGTTTTTTTAATATAAAGAGTGATTCAAGAGAATGGTTTTTATGTATAATTTCTCATGCGAACTCGTGCAAAGCCGGGGCGGCTCGCAAGTATTTAGATATAACAAGGCAATAGAGAATTCAATTTCGCTCTTAACTGTTTTGAAAAACAAAAACAGAAGAGTCCAAAAATGTTGGTAAAAAGGAAACTCAGTATCAGTAAGCTGTACTTTTAAATACCGGCCAAGTGCAAGTCGAGTCCTACTTAAATTATTATTTTATTATGTTTTTGATTTGTTGTTATAGCGGCAACAGAAATACATCACCTGTGAAAATTCCAACTGTCTAGCTATCACGGTTCATGAGATACAGCCTGGTGACAGACGGACAGACGGACAGTGGAGTCTTAGTAATATGGTCCCGTTTATACCCTTTGGGTACGGAACCAACCTAGGCATAGAACTTACTTTGTTGTCTTGTTGCTTATAATGCGCATGTTGTGATACTCTAAAATTACGGGTGCACTGAGACTTTTATCCTTTTGTATGTTAATTGTGCTGATAACCAGTGTTGGCTGTCTTATAAATAAAATAAAATAATATAAAAAAAAACCTAAAAAGGTACTGTGTACAGTGCACACTGCACTTAAAAGTTTTAATGCACTGAAAATTAAATACGGAATTGGTATGTATTCAAAAATATTTTTATAGCTTTCGAATGGAAGGAAAATAAACTATTTATATCAATTTGCATTACAATTATTAAAATTACGAAGTATCTGACGTATGGTTAGTGAATACATTGTTTTAAATATTTGTCTATAAGTCCTTCAAAATAAAACTTCAAATATCACAAAGTCACCGAAAACCGCTGGCTCAAATGACAAATGCTTTGTATTTAGCATTTAACTCTAATTAGAGTTGTAATGAGCATTGTACTATATTATTAGGTTCAATAATTATTGGTTATGTCAAGCTAATTAAGCGGCTCATAATTTTATTGTAATTAGCTTTGTGTTTGGTTCAATCCAATGGCGGGGTTTTCAAGGCATTTATTGAAAACTAACTTCCGCCCGCGGCTTCCTAGATATAATGTAGGTTATGTTTATGTGTTAATCCAGGTCACAAATTATATATATTCCAAGATTCATCAATCCGATCCGTAGTTATTGCGTGAAAGAGTAACAAACATACATACATCGTGACAAACTTTCACGTTTTATAATTTTTGTAGGGTAGGATTCATCATCATCATCAGCCTATAGCAGTCCACTGCTGGACATAGGCCTCCCCTAATAGTGCCATTGCGCCCTGTCCTGAGCTCGACGCATCCAAATTCTACAAGCAGCCTTTCGCCGATCGTCACACCACCTGGCCGGAGGGTGTCCTACACTACGTTTGCCGAGCCGCGGTTCCAGTTAAGAACTCGTTTACCCCAATGGTTATCGGTTCTTACGCAGGTATGGCCAGCCTAGGTTAGGATTACCTCAATCAAATAGTATATATCTCGGTGGCCTAGTGTGAGGTATCCCGGCTTGAAATTATCAATTTAGAAAATTTATTTGCATGGGAATTACATTGGAAGACCTTTTTATGAATCCAGCTGAGTATCTAAGTCAGCTCAATACCTTATTGATCATGTCTTTTCTGTGGGTGACTGAGAGCTGAGAGAGTATTGTTGCTGGAGAAGCCTCCTCAATCCAACCATGTTTCGGGAACAACAGCTTCCCCGTAAATAAGTTAAAGTTATCATTTGACACTGTATCATCATCAAATCATTAATACTCTTTATTTATTTATTGTTAGAAACGCCAACGACAATTTACTATTTACTATTACAATTTAAAATCTTTAGCAAATGTTATAACGTTTATGTATATTAACTAGATCTAAAGTTAGTTAGCTAGATCTAGATAAAAGTAAAAGCGGAAAGCGCTGCATCAGGTTCTTACGTGGTCGATGCTGTATAACGCTGAGACAGGGACCTATTTTTACCCAAGACAATTGCTAGTACCTACCTGAGTAATTTTTCTGTTCGTTTTAAGTTTGTATTAAAAAAAAAATATACAAAAATAAAATGAAAGGAACACAAAATATAAACAAAATATAAGATATGTTTAGTATTTTATGTACGTATTAGGTCAAAATAAAAGTATTTCATCTTCTTTTCCTCGAATAATAACGCGTCCGTGCTTCAGAAGGCACGTTGGTCATGACTATCCTAATAAAAATAGAAAAACTAAAATCAAAATACGTTTATTCAGTAAGCACATAAAGTACACTTTGAGACGTCAATTTTTTTTAATTTAAAGTACAATGCCGTCGGATGTATGGTGTTCGATACCAAGACTAAAGTTAGTGAGTTAAAAATGATTTTTCTTTTTTCTTTTTTTTATTTATTTATCATATTTATTTCTATAATGTTTATGTATAATTAATTTAATTTTTAAGTTTAGTCGATTCTTCTGTCTATATAATTAAAAATGAGGGTTTTTTTCCATAGTAACAATAATTGTTACTATGGCAATAACCATAGTTAACATAGGCCATGGTTGTTGCAGTCTAATGCTGGCGTGGCGTAAACCAAATCAACAATTTTTTATTTTACTTTGTTATTAATCCAGTCGGGGTGTAAAAATAAAAAAAAAATTTAATGTCATATGAAGAATATAATTAATTTTATGGGATACGCTTGGTTTTGACGCAATTGGTGCGGGTTCTCTGCATTCTCCTTTACACCAATTTGTAACGCGACCAAATACATAAGAATTGGCAAAAAACTCTGCTTGGCTTATATTTTGTTGAAATCCCTATAACTCTCGTACAGAAGTTTTTTTCTTTCAAAAAATTGCCCGTGTGACATTTTCTCCATACAAACCTGTTCTTATTATTTTTATTAGTCGTTACTAAGACTTAACACTTACCTTGGCATTTAGGTAAGTGCTTAACTCAAGCTTAGCTAAATACGAGGTGAAGATACCGGCGGCGAAAAATACTTTTTCTTTGAAATAGTATTTTTTTCCCCACGAAATTTTGTATATTTTTTTCGAATGATTAAAGTTGAGGTCGCCATGCTTAACTTTTATATACTTGTGTTATAAGATTTATTATTTTCAAGTTTAGAGGTTCTATTTAGTATTTTAGTTGCTTAAAATTAAGTAGATGGTGATTAAGGGGTTCCTTTTCCATTTTCGGACCTTAGCCAACTTCACCGTTCAATGGCGCTCTATATGGGAGGCCTATGTCAAGCAGTGGACTGCTATAGCCTGATGCTGATGACGATGATGATGATAGGGAACAGATATTTAAGATGGCATAACTGCTCTCAGATCAACAAAAGTATATATTTTTGATTAGAAACCTCTTCAGATGTCAGATCAGAAAATGACCTCTTTTATTTCTGATATTTAAATAAACCCTCTATACAGCGAGGAAGTTATAGTTTTACTGTCACCGAATCTAAATTATTCATTGTCTGATCTGCATGCAGAGTAGTATACTTTTACCGTCATATCAATAAACTTTACTCAAAGTCTACCATTGTTTAAAGTTAGAACTGTCACTGTTTCTCATTCTCCACATGTAAGAGATGGCAATAGTTTACCCTCTAATTCATAACCAAACGTCAATTTTTATCGCCTCGATAAAATGGACTTATTCATGTCATTTAAATGTAAATAAAAAGAGTGTGACATGATTTTTAATGCCATTTTAGCTATCTGGGGTTAATAGAGGACACCATTTTTTTATCTTGGCTGTGTCATATTTTTTCTTATTATGTCGTTTATTATATATGGTATTTTAACCGTTATACGTTATTAATAAGACACAAGTATTAGTGAAATGGAATAAAAGAAGATTTGAACGGGAATTCTCTGATGAAGAAAATTATGCACCGATCGTTTTTTGCTATAGTCACTATTGCTATAGCAGAAACCAGCATCTGACTGAAGACTAGACGACTGGACTTATAAACCGTACTACGTTGCCTCATATCATTATGAACCTTTTACTTGATAAAGGCGAAATTGTGAAAACTACCCCAGAAGCCAATTAATAAAGAAGTGAAGTGAAGGGAGTACAGAACTGCTATGAATGCTAGGACGGTAAGCGTTTATTTTTGATAGGTTTTACAAGGAAGGCCAATGTCATAAGACTAATTTTAAGAGGTACCAATAACCTACTTCACACTAATATTATACATGCAAAAGTTTGTGTGTGTGTGTGTGTGTGTGAGAGAGAGAGAGAGAGAGTATGCTTGTGGTTGCTTCAATCCGTAGTGGCTGAACGTATTTGGATGAAACTTGGAATATACATAGTTCGTGACCTTGATTAACACATAGGCTACTTTTTATTCCAGTATCACGCGAGCGAAGCCGCGGGTGGAATCTAAAAAATATTTATGGGCTTAAGAAAAATTGCCAAAAGTTAAACAAAGCTCAAAGTATTGCCATCTCTCAATATCGTTTGGTTAATGAAAAACAGTGAGTACTTAATAAGTAATGGTTAATTTTGAGTAGCGTTTGAATGATTACTAGCAGGGGGGGATTGGTTAATGATTATCAATTTTACATAACATTAATGATGATCAATTTGACATGTCTGTGTTATATGGGTATTATGTGAATCTCCACTAAACTAAATTGTCAATAACGAATCTGGATCTATAGTCACTAGACGGACAAAGTCGTGAGAACTCCGCTAATAAAAATGCTGACAAAGCTAAGCTTTATCTATAAATACTAAACCCACGCAGTTTGGTCTAGTAATCGTAATATAATACCTCTGGGAGCTGTTATAAAACAACATAAAAGTGTAATATATGCAAAAAATGACACTGTAAACTCAAACAAATATAACCGCATATATAATGAAAGTTTTTTTTTTTAAAACTTGAGGGTTTGCTTTTGTTAATAATTATACCATTAGGGCATTATTTATTCAAATATTTAAATTATCAAAATCCCATTTATAGAGTTCTTTAAAGTTCTAACTAAATAATTTAGTTTCTAATTAAAAAATGTTATTTATAGTCTTTAATGTTATTATATTCGAGCTCAGGACAGGGCGCAATGGCGCTCATTAGGGGAGGCCTATGTCCAGCAGTGGACTGCTATAGGCTGATGATGATGATGATAAAGGTTATTACTCTTAGGTCTTAAATACTCTTTAAGATTCTAACTACATAATTTTATTTGTAATAAAAAATACTTTTTAAAGATTTTAAAGTGTTCTTTAAGGTTCTAACTAAGTAAAGAAATTTCGTATTTAGATTTTTTTTAATTTAAGGTTATCATCATACTAATCTAATCTAATAAATGCGAAAAGTTTTTATGTCTGAGAGCATGTTTGTCCTCGGCTATGACCTAGGCTAGCCGGGCAGTAGCCTAGACCACATAGGCTACTTTTTATCCATGTACCACTCGAGCTGAGCCTCGGGTGAAAGCTAGTTGTATATCTTTTGGGAACTTTCATGTTTTACAGTGCCACAAGTAAAACTTGGCGAGGATGTGCACCACTGTCCTTCAAACCCGAATTTTTTTTACTGTTTCTCTTGAACCACATAAAATGACTTTTGCCATTTTAAAACCCACATATTTGCAGATTTATCACAATGTTGTTGTCCTTAAGCTACTACGCGTCAAACACACAGGGCCCATCCGTTATGACACAAAAGATTCCTTGCTGATAACTTGCGACGTCATAACATGCTTCTAACACAAAGGCGTTTCCAAAACCCGCCATGGCGTCATGTTATGTTTGACAAGGGCATAGAGAATACGATTACACGCAGATTCCAGGCAGGCATCATAATTAAGAGTACTCACGGTACCCTTAGTTACGATAAGGGTCCAGTTCCAGTTTAATTTCCTAAAAACGCCACCGCCAACTCATACTTGTGGCACTGTAGTGGGACTGGCACAGAACCATTGTATGGATTCAAGGCGATTATTGTTGCCTTGTTACAAAATATTTGTCTACACTAATAGTAAAATCCAATAACCACAGACGAAGTAATGTTTTAGTTTAAATTTAGACCAGGTTTGATAAGGGTTGACATTTAGGGTTAAATTGAAAATCACTTAAATTGAACCACACTTAAAATTAGACTCGTTTCTAATGCGAAGATTTGAAAATGTTATGAAAATTTGATTTCAATGGACGGTCATCTGACCCGCCATCTTTTATTCAATTAGTGACTGACAGCAAGCATCAAGTTTAGTTCTAGTAGATTGGAATCCATTATCACACTGAAAGCAAGTCCTTAGGCCCGGTCCTAAATAAATTATTAGGTCCATAATATGAAATGGGCGTTTTTTCACTCTATTTTATTTTGTACATATTTTTTTTAAATTCAACTGTCAAAAATATATTCTGAACGTGACAGTATTACAAAGATTGAACATTCAATAAATACTTTTTAAACACTTTTCATAATGTAAGGTAAGAACCTAATATTATGAACATTCTTATACATTACAGTATTTTTATTTTGTAAAATAAAAGACGGTCACATTGATCCTAATGCCCCTTCATTGACGCCTATCTCAGTTCTAACAAAACGGAAGTCCTTAGACACAACATTTATCATTCGAGCATTCGATTCGACTGCGAAGAAATTATCGTCTCGAGATCTCAGTATTTTCCAATCATTTTAATCTAAGAATCTGAATTGATTTTTTTGAGACAAGTACCTACTTATTTTACATTCTTTCTCGGGAATCAAATTATAAAGGTTGGGTGTCTTTAATTTTATTCAATAAGATCAAAATTTATAATGCCAACCTGGTGTCGGAGTTTTTAAGCCCTTCCTTCCTTAAGGCCTTCTGGCATGGTTTAATGGCTGAAAAATCAGAAACCATTATCTTAACGTGACTTCCGCAGCACGGAAGCTATCAGATCTAAAAGCCACTAAACGGTCACCCATCCAAGTAGCGATCGAGCAGAGTGTTACTTACACCGTAAGTGACGCCAAAAGCGCATTAGTAAAAATTCAATTTAAATCTTATTCTTTTTACGGGGCTCTGGCGGCCGGCTGATAGTGGTATAGCGCAGCCTACATCGACACAGCTAAATCCCTTGGCTACCGATGGGTAGGTGCGTCGATGGTGCGAGAAGCTGTGCCCTGCAGGCCCCAACCCGCATGCCTAGCGTGGGGATTATGCCCCTTTATTTGGAGTATGTATGTTTATAAGACTAAATCGATATTTTTGTCGATATTATAATAAGATCAAAAGTCTCACAGTCACACGACATCTAAATGATGTCAAATTAAAACCCTAGCTGCTTAACGCCATTAGCTCCCTACTCCTTATTTTCATCAAGATCAAAGGCTATAGCGTTAACAAGAGATATTTTTCATATCAGAACTGATCATTAGTGACGAATCAAAGACTTACACGCCATTAGTAACAACCTACATATGATAATCATTATCATAAAAGCCAGTGAGTAGCGTCTCTGAGTTTTTTTTGGTATTTTCGTTCATGTACAAATACCTGAATTATACGAAACTAACTAGGTACAGTAAGCTACAAAACAAAAGTATATTGGAAAGATCTTTAAAGCCGGCTTTTGACTATGCGATGTTATGTATATTATACATCAATAGTCATTAATAGTAGTCATTAATAGTCATTTATTCATAAATATTATTATACGTCACAATGTAAAAAATAAAATGATGTAAAATTAAATTTACAAAGAACCTGTAATTATTAAGTTTAAAGACTTTCTAAATACTAAGGTGACCACTGGCATTTTCATTTAAAATCTATGAACTCATCATAGGAGTAGAAAGTTTGCTCGATAAGCCAGCCTTTCAATTTGTTTTTAAAAGAATTGTAGCTAGGAGCCCGCGTTACGATATCCGGAAGCCATCTCGAGCTATATATTTACACGTGATCATTTGACACTTCTGCACGCAAACGTCACCATTCAAAACAACGATACAAATTGTATAATATTTTAAATAAATATCAAGATGTAATATATATGCCATAATCAAAAGGCGGTTCTAATTGTGAAAATTGTGTTTTTTCATTTGGAGCTTATTGTAAAGAATTATGTTATTTTTTTTAATTTAACTACACGAATATTATAAAGAAGAAAAATTTGTATTTTTGTGTGTGTGTATGTTTGTAATGAATAAACTCAAAAACTAATGTGCCGATTTCAAAAACACTTTCACCATTAGAAAATTACATTCACTCTGAGTAACATAGGCATTATTTATTGATAGAAAAGATAAGTAACCCAAGGTGTAAAAAAAGGGCCTAAAAAATCTTATGTCCTCTCGTGCAAAGCCAGGACGGGCCCCTTGTCTTATATATGTAAAAGAAAGTCGTGTTAGTTACACTATTTATACCTCAAGAACGGCTGAACCGATTTGGCTGAGAATTGGTGGGGAGGTAGCTTAGAACCAGGAGACGGATACTTTTATCCCGTTAATATTAAAAGTAGGGGTAGGGTTAGGGGTAGGGTTAGGGGTAGGGTTAGGGGTAGGGTTAGGGGTAGGGTAGGGGTAGTTGTTGTTGTTGTTGCTGTTTAATCCTCATTGATTGCTTTTCCACTTCTATGTACTCTTTGATTGCTTCTTCAACTTCAGTATTCCCATTAATAGCTTCTCCCACATCGATTTCCTCATTGATAGTATTTTCCACTTTGATAGCTAAATCCTCTTTCATATCCTTTTTGATTGCTTTTTCCCTTTCGATATCTTTTTTGAATGTTTCTATAACTTCCATTCCCTCTTTGAGACAGGACAACGTTTGTCGGGTCAGTTAATATAATATAAATGCCAATCAATCGCACTAACATTATAATTTAAAAGTTGGTGTGTATCATCATCATCATCGTCATGATCAGAATATAGCAGTACACCGTTGGACAAAGGTCTCCCCCAATTAATATCTTTGTTCCCAGAAACTCCATAATGGCTGAACAGATTTGGATGAAACTTGAATACAATTATTTATATAGGCTAGGAATTTATTATCCCGGTACAACATGACAGCCACGGGTGGAAAATAGTTATAAAATAATTTCTTAGTTATTATCATCTAATATATATATATATATATATATATATATATATATATATATATATATATAATGAATTGCTGTTCGTTAGTCTCACTAAAACTCGAGAACGGCTGAACGGATTTATCTTATCTTAGTCTTGAAATGTTCGTGGAGGTAAGGTTTAAAAGGCGAGAAAAAAACGAATAATTTCCGGGAAAACCCTAAAAACAGCCCTTTTCTATTTCCCATACAAACGTTTTCTAGAGTCAATTTGAACTTTATTGCTATTCAATAAAGTTCATATTAAATTATAATCACTCACTGTTGTCTAAGCAATTTAGGTGTGTTCCTAACGTCAAAAAGTCAATTTGCAATTTATTACCGCTGCATAAAGTTCAAATTCAATCATATCTATGAAAATAGTCTTCGCGTGCGCTTTGGAGGATCTAATGTACATTGTTTGCGATTATCATATCGACATGTTTCCCCTCGAATCCAAAAGATTAAGTATAGAGATGACATGTCTGAGGATGTTTTGCATCGTGTTCGCCGTGAAACTTTGAATCCTACACTACAAATGACTGAAGAAATTTACAATGAGACATTGATCATGATAGAAGATATGTGTTTATTGATAGCAAATAAAGTATTGTCGTGTTTGGGAATAACAGCACCCAATCGTCATATGCACGATGCATTAAACCACGAGTTGCAAAGGGAACAACAGTACGACATTGAAGCACTGGCCGAAACAGTTCGTACAAATGTTCCACAATTAAATCAACAACAAAGAATTGCGTACGACACTTTGATAGAAGCTGTGAACCGTGGATCTGGTGGAGTTTATTTCCTTGATGCTCCCGGAGGAACCGGAAAAACGTTCTTAATTTCATTGCTATTGGCGAGGATCAGATCGCGAAATGATGTTGCTCTAGCGTTGGCTTCATCTGGAATAGCTGCGACTCTGCTAGAAAGCGGACGAACTGCGCATTCTGCCTTGAAATTACCATTAAACATGCAAATCACAAACACCACAACACCACAAACACCGAAACACCAATTTGCAACATCGCCAAAAATAGCGCAATGGCCAAGATCCTACAGGTATGCAAATTAATTGTTTGGGATGAATGCACAATGGCCCATAAGAGGTCACTGGAGGCGCTGGATAGAACATTGAAAGATCTTCGTGACAACCAAAATATTTTTGGTGGTACCATGATTCTGTTGTCAGGTGATTTTCGTCAGACTCTTCCAGTTATTCCCAATCAACTGTTGCTGATGAACTAAATGCATGCCTAAAATCATCGAATTTGTGGCAGTACGTAAAGACACTCCAATTAACAACTAACATGCGAGTATTTTTGCAACATGATGAAACTGCAAATGTTTTTGCGAAGCAGTTGTTAGATATTGGAAATAATAAAGTTGCAATGGACACCTCGACCGGATTCATCACATTACCCACAGATTTCTGTCACATCACAGATTCAAAAGAGGAGCTTATTCAGCGTGTTTTCCCAGATATAGCGCAAAAGTTCAATAACCATAATTGGCTGGGTGAACGAGAAATATTAGCGAAAAATAAAGATGTCGAGGATCTCAATGCGACCATTCAGAATTTTCTTCCAGGACAGTTGGTTTCCTTCAAATCAGTCGACACCGTTATGAACCAGGATGACGTAGTCAACTATCCCACGGAGTATTTAAATTCACTGGAATTGCCTGGATTACCACCTCACAATTTGCAGGTAAAAGTAGGATCAGTTGTCATCATGCTGCGTAACATTAATCAACCTCGACTATGCAATGGAACAACACTGACTGTGAAAAAGCTGATGAATAACGACATTGAGGCAACAATCATAAACGGAAAATACAAAGGAGAGGATGTCTTGATCCCGCGAATACCGATGATTCCAACGGATTTACCATTCGATTTTAAACGCTTACAATTTTCAGTACGTCTGGCCTTTGCGATGACAATAAATAAATCGCAAGGACAGTCTTTAGAAGTTTGAGGAATCAACTTGGAGTTTCCCTGTTTCGCGCATGGACAATTATACGTCGCGTGTTCGCGCGTCGGAAAACCGTCTTCTTTGTTTATTTACGCACCACAAAACAAAACAAAAAATATAGTTTATGAGAAAGCTTTAAATTGATTAACAAACTGTATCATAACATAACATCTGTGTGTGTCTGTTAATAAAAATTTAAACCTTATAAATAGCCAGTATTTCAGGAAAACTCTGTTTTTTTAAATAAGCAACATGATGTGTCGAAAATAATAATAAAATTTCATTAAAAATGCTTTTTTATTCAATACGTTTTGTTTGTTTTGAAATTAATTTATACAAAAGTTTAGGTCTTTTATTTATCGATTGAGGCAGTACGAAGTCTGCCGGGTCAGCTAGTGATTGATAAATATTTTTGGTAATCAACTTCTGTTGCGGTCATAGAGGTATTTATACAATAGAGTAATAGATAGTAGTAGATATAATAATCTCGATGTATTTATTTTAAAATAATAATACCTTTTTTATTTAATATCTCTCCATAATCATCCAAATATATGTCCGTAGCTTCCTTCTACCACCTTTTACAATAATATACCTTAAAATAAAAGTAATTACTAAAAATATCAAGTTATTCAGATATTATGAGCACTTATTAGTTAAAGGTTAAATGAAATTAATAATTTAATCACAAGGTTGCAAAGGTATGTACTTATAATCTTGATTTCCAATTAAAAGTTAGATTCTCGCTCTTAGTCAAACTTGTATTAAGACAGGCCGCGAGATTTCTACGCTATCTAGTTACTTAGGCTTGGGTTTTGATAATACAAGGTAGCCCAGAATATGTATGCATACATTCAGCCTAGAGAATAGCTAAGAAAATATTTTTCTTTTTCACTATTAAGTTCAACTGGACAATCTCTCTTAAATTAATAAGTACGGATAAAGATTTTTCTGAATTTTTATTACTCTTAAGTGATAACTTTTACCCACGGACTCTGATATGATTTATTTAATTATTTATTGGGTCACCGACCATTTCTTTATTTGAAATATTAGTATTTATCTTAATTAGGTTTAGACTTGCCTCTGACTACTCCCTATAAATTTGCGTAATGAGTATAATGTAGTCGTGATGATGTCGGTTTTTTTTTCTCAATAGGCCAAAACATCTCTTTATAAAACCTGTCAGTACAATTTTTTTCTCGTCTATGTATATCTAGTATATCTCGTCAAAAAAAAATCCTTTCTTATGCTTGAAACTATTTACCAAAAAAAAAATGAAACCACCTGTTTTTACAAAGTATGTAAAATTGCGAAAAACACATTTTAAGTAAAGATTAAATTTACCTTATTTTTTTACTTACGCAAAAAGCCTAAATAGCCCGCCGACTCAAGGCTAGTTAGTTTCGAAATTCGCCGAAATCAAACCAATAATCCGAAATCCCGAAAAAAAAATAACGCATGTGAAACAAAACTTTATTGTTTTTAGTACATATTCAGAGGCACCTAATAGTAATCCACTTTCCTAATTTTGTAACTACAATTATGTAGTTATACAACTTAGACTTCTGCGTCTAGTCTAGGTGACTTCTATTAATGTATACAAAATATAATTATATCCTAACTAATATTACAAATTCGCAAATGAGTTACTTGTTTGTTAAGCTTTCATGCCTTAACTACTCAACCTATCATTATGAAACTTAGCATACACGTAGTCAGAGGTACAGAAACTACTTTGGGTACCTTTTATTCATAAAAAACTTCCCCACTTAGAGAGTCTGCACCAGGGTGAGTGAACGGTGGTGTGTGGAAGACTCTCGTAACGAGTCGAAACGCCTTAACCGACGTAACATTACGTGAAAATTCCCGTTTTTCAATATGAATAAGTATTCATATTGTTTTTCATCTCAATACAACTCAAAAGAAACTCAAATATAATAAATACATTGCCTGGTTATATTTTGTAGCACAAAGTATTATCAAAAAGAGTGAATCGCTTCATTGATGTTATTGCTCTAATCATGATAGCGGGCCCTTTGTTCTTGAGTTATACGAAACTCGAAGCAAATAACGACTGCTTATTGCTCCATCTATATAATATGTCGCCAGTTATGTGACGACAAATCGTGTGTAACGTACCCTTACTTCATGAACTATATTTCTGAAACATTGCTTGTTGCCAAAAAGATAAAATGATACACTTGTAGACGCCTCGCCACTTCCTTCGCGTATTTGGTAACAATACAACAACAAGACCAGCCGATTAAGTCCACTTTTGGACAAAAGTCTCCCCTATAAGCCATAGCCCATACTTCCCACTCCGGGCAAGGGGGGTTGGGGACCGCAGGACACAGTTTTTTGCACGCTACTGCCCATTGCCGCTGTTTGACGCTATGCCGCAATCAGTTGGCTGCCAGAGCCCAGTTTTTATACAGCAGAGTGCACCACGTGCAGGTGAGGTTGGCTTGGGTTCCGAAGATTGAGGTTGGAACCCCTTACATCCCTATTAGATACCACCTGCACCGTTTTAAGGCTGAATTTCAAAAAAACCTAGTAAACCAGAATGTAAGAACATATTACCTCCAAATTACAAATCTTTGCGTTGATTGTTAGTCACATTCCTGTTTTCTATATTCCTACTAGCTGACCCGCCCGCAACTTCATTTGCATGTAAACTTGCAGTATGAAATATAGTTAACGACCTATACTCATACCTACCAAATATACATATAACATAAATATCGGTGGAGCTGTTTCGGAGGAGTGCGACCACAAAAATCATGACGCGATATTTGATGATATCAAGCAGTGGACTGCTTAGGCTTGGTTGATGATGGTGATGATGTCTGTTTCATTATTTTAACTAGAAAAAAATATAGATAAATAATTAAATCAAAAGCAATTTACGAAATATGCAATCATCTTGGTTAATGCTAATTTAGCAGTGTAGAGTTATTTGTGAAGGGCTCATCCGGAAGTACTGCCACCATGCCTATTTCTGCCATGCTCTGTTTCATTATTACTATTATTTATTTATTTAATTGTTTGATTTGGATTTGTTATAGAAAAAGACGAACAAAGATTTCAATAGACTTAACTGTCAGGAGAATTTATTGATTTGAATAATTGTGTTGTTACATAGTTATCTCATTGTATAATTTGGATTTGTTCAAGAAAAAGACGTCAATCGTCTTCACAGTAGAAGAAAATTGGATAATTACTTGTTTTGTTAATTAGTCTAGGTTCTTGTAGGTTGTATTATTTTGTTTCAGAACTGTTGATTTACTTTTAATAACCGATATGTAATAGAGAAGTATAATTTAACCACTTGAGTTTCCGGTGCAAGTTTACTTTGTAATAACTTGGTTAATAACTTGGCTCGAGTTTCCAGTCCGAGCCTTGCGCAAGCTAGAAGACTGATAGAATACACATTTAATTAATTATTTTTATACATACTCTAACCAAATTACATAATTCTATTACAATAGATTCCTTTTTTTAAGTTGGTAAAATGAAACAGTAGGTTGATCACAAAATCTGACGTGCGTAACATGTGCGTAACATAACAATTTTCTCAATGACAAGGCGTTATTTTGAATCTACGCTTTCTAATTGGTCAAAACTTTACGTCTACGATACTAATAAAGCCCATCTACCATGAATTTTATATCATCAGCCTATAGTTGTCCATTGCTGGACATAGGCCTCCCCAAAGACCGCCATTGCGCCCTATCCTCAGCTCAACGCATCCAGCTTCTACCAGCAGCTATTCAAGAATCGTCACTCCACCTGTCCGGAGGGCGTCCTACACTACGTTTGCCGAACCGCTGTCTCCACTCAAGGACTCGTTTACCGCAACGGTTATCGGTTCTTTGAGTACATGGTCAGCCCACTGCTAATTTAGTGACATTTAGATTTGAGCGCTTCCGTGCTTCAGAAGGCACGTTAAGATGTTATCCCGGCTTTTCACTCTTTAAGCCATGTCAGAGGCCTTCGGGCCTAAAAACCCCGACACCAAAGTTGGTCACTAGCTCATACGAAGAAGAAAAGACTGCCAATTTGCATTTGATTCATATGGGTTTTACATGCTACGGATTTTTTTTACAACTTCATTTGCAAAGAGTCCGTGGAGCACACGTTGAAGTTTGTTATTTGATTTGGTACAAAGTGGTTTTTAACGTATTCAACAATGCGCCCTCCGTACGTGCCGGGAATCCATCTCTTCGTGGTGGGAGCACCACTAAACGCATTAGGCGGTGGCAGTGGTACCTAATTAAAATGCAAACTATGCCAGCTCGGCCTTCCTCCTAGCTGGTAAGTAGGGTCGTCATTTTTAATAACATTTTGTAATGTTACGTCGCATTTTTAGAGGTCAGTGATCAGCAGGGTTTAAAGAACTTTTAATATTCTGAATGGTGTCGATTTGATGTTTGTATTAACATTATTCTTTTCCTAAGGATTAATTAATTATTATTCATTAATAATTTATTTATTTTAAGGATTAAGGTAGGACAGCAGAATCTGGTTAAGTAGATTTTTTTATAATCTAAATGATGGCGATTTGATGTCTGTATTTTGATTTTAAGCTTTTTTAAGGATTTCGTTGGAAATTATGATGATTTGTGGGTACTTCAAAGATATACAAGGAGGAAAGAGTAAGTTTAGTCAAGCTGAGTACAAGACAAAGGTAATGGTCCACGTAGGTCCGGTTATAATATGTAGTCCCTTATCATCATCATCATCATTCTATAGGCTGACTTTGATAAAATAGATGATGATGATGGCAATGATAAAATTGATATATTTCAAAAATTATTTGGCTATAAAATTTATGTCATGGGGCTCTGCTTTTTTTTTTGTTCTGTGTATTATTGTGTTTTATATATGAAGCGACTACTCGTTCGTTATGTTGATAAAATGGATTTATAAATAAGATGGTTTGTTTAGGATTGCGTATTATATTATATAGGCCAGTTTGAAACCGATATAGTAAAGGAGGTTTACTTGTGTTGAATATGTAAAATAGGTGAGAACTAAGTGCTTAAACCTAACATGGGCTTTAAGGCACTGTTGACCAAATTTCCGCCAGAATTTTGTAAGCCTCATGCATTATATCGTACTTATGCCCTACACAAAGGACAATATGCCGACTTTTTTAATGATTCTGAAAACCTGAAATGTGTACATGTAAAAAATATAACCCTCCTTCCTCGAGTAAAACTTCAAAGGTAAGAATTTCCATGGAACAACGTAAGTTTTCTGAAATAGGAGCCTAATAACTTACCTGATCACCAAAATTATCTTACAAAGTAGCTTTACCTAAAAGGTAATACGACGTTAACGATGAAAATCTTGTCAGTCGCTTCGTTGAATAATCTGTCTTTACCACATGAAACATTTCGTGTTCCATAAAATAAACCACAATATAAGAAAGGAATAAAAACAACTAAGGCGTACAAACTAAAACATAATTATAAGGAAAAACGACGAATAAAATTGTATTTTTCGAAACTGCTCCTTCAATGGGACAAAAAGGGTCACCTTGTGTAGGTGAGATTCTCTTTCAAGGATTTTAGAATTTATCCCAAATAAAGCATGACGGCGGACAAAAAATTTCAAGGCGCAAAATAAAATAGTTTTTTTTTTACATTGGATGGTACGCTAATCATACGCCAATGGGTACTTATATTTCCTTCTGAATAATATAACACGATGCGACTAACCCAGAACTACCCTTAGATGTGGGTAAAATGGTATTAGTTCGTAGTTTGAAAGGGATTATTTAATTGCGTGTTAGAAATGACGTGAAACTTGGGGTCTTTTCAGGCCAAATACATATTACATCATTTAGTTTTTTTTTGAGCTCTTTAAAGTGTGGCAAGAAGGCCAACGACGTTTTGATCAGATCACTTAGTAACTTATGACCCCTGTTTTTAATGTTTTATACTTGGTTTTACTTGATCATCGTCATCATCATCATCAGCCTATTAAGTAGACTGATTATAATGATGCTGCGCCTAGACCTATGTTAATTTCTTTTTTAAATGATTTTACTTATAAATTTTGGTACCTACTGGCTTTGATCCAAATCTGAATAAAACTTCAAGAAAAAGGGCCAATGGAGAGTAATTTCGGCCTGTTTGGTTAGCTTGTTAAGATTAACTCGAAGTCGCTACCCCATCCAATCACACATTTGATTGCAGATTTCCGAAGTTGGAAATGGTCACGTTTCGATTAAAAATATCGTAGTCTATCAATATTTGTTTCCGGGGGAAGAGGATATCGAGGGGCAGTCCCATTGCGCAATTTCCCGCACCAAATCAACCGTATCTAATAAATAACGGGAGAGTAGCGCACGAAAATAACATTATTTAGCACCAAAACGCGAGAAAGAAGGAAAAACTTCTGCAAGACCGACCCAACCAATAATTATCATGCAGTTACATAATAATTCTGTGTACCCAAAACTTATAAATTAGTTTTACAAGAACGCAATTTAGTTTATTTCTTATTTTGTAAGTTGCGAGCCGGCTGCAATTGCTTGCCAAGTGCAATTTAATCGCAAATAACTGGTAATAAAACACGCGGATGACGAAAAACAATTAACGCAACCCTCGAAAAAAATAATTCATAAAATATAACAATAATTACGAATGAAACATACATTCTGTTATCAATTTAAATTTTCAGAAAGTTTTTAAACACATTTTAAAGGTAAATTTACAAAAATGGCATTTATATATTCTAGAAAACTATTTTTTTGAGGATCGCAGATAGTATAAATTAAAATAAAATAAATCATACTTACTTAAAATAAAAATCAAATTCTAAATTGTAGATATAATCGCAGGATAATTTTCCGTTCATTAAAAAAAGCGCGCGCGGCACCGGTAACGAAATAAACATAAGAAAATCAAGGAAACAACAAGAAAGTTATAAAAAAATTAACATACCTCCTCCTGCGCCTGGCGCCACTCGGAAAATTCAGTATATCCATAATCGCACCGTTTATTTATTCAAAAGTTCAAATAAACTTTGACCGCACGCATGGCAAGCTCAGTTGAAAGGAGGGAGCAGACGTGTCAACCGCGCGGCGAACCAGGAGAGACTGGCCGATACGTGAGGGGCTCGAGGCTCACTTCGACTGGGGTGGTCTCCCCGCGCCCGCCGCGCCTGCCCCTCAGGCTCGCGAGCCCTGTCATCCCCTCTCATTACTCTCTGCTGGACATAGAGCGTTCAAAAAACGGACAAAATTGCCCGCTTTTATCAGTATAGTCGACAATTATTAAAATTGCTTTTGATACGTATTCGTTTGGGATTTGGGTTCGGTACCGTGCTCAAACTTTTGTAGAAAAGCAGAAATACATTATAGAGTCTTGATTTATAGAGTCAAGTTTATAGGCCACTTTGAATTACTACGGAACGCTTTGTAGCCTGTGTCGTGTTTATGATGGAGTATGCATAAGCCTATAATTTCGGAGGGCACGTAAAGCCATTCGGTCTCGGTTGGAAACAGTCGTTAGACCATGTCGAAAGCCTTATGGGGCGATCTAGAAATTTCGACAATAGGGTTGGCCTAACTAACTAACTTGCCTATACGAAAAGAACACAGTCTAACATCGGCTCGTCTCTGACAGAAAAGCCGGCCTGCCCGTGCAGAGCTAATAAGGCCGCGGGTATTCTTCCGATGTTTTCTAAACGACAAAAATGGAGTCATTGTATCAAGTAAACAATAATTCATATAAGTAGATAAATTTGGTCACACTCTTGCTAAAAAATTAGTTTTGTATTTAGTGGAGAATTAAGATTATGGACGAGCTTTTAGAAGACGAAGACTTAATATTTCTAACTTCCGCGTGGTCGCTGCAATCTTTCAAAATAACACTGTAAACCGGGCTAGCAATATAACGAGCAATCTTTTAAGACTACATTATTTTTATGGAAATTTTTTGTCCGTGACTTCTGCGTCGTAGAGTATTTCTATCTATTATAGTGATTTAAACATTGAAAATGAAGGACTTTCTGAACAGAACTTCCTTTTCATTCCTTCGTAGGTGGAATTATCGAAAACCGTGCGACAAGTATGAATATTCAGTGCCGAAATGTCTTCGAAAATTTTGTATTCAGGCATGAATACATTTTTTTAAGATAGGTACTTACTTCGAAATTTTCTGACTTTCATACAAACTTTCATCACCTGTTTTAACCCCCTTCGGAGTAAAATTTAAGTCTCTAGGTCCAGCGCGGTTTGGGATGTGCAGTCAGTTAACCATTTTACGTATTTAAATGAATGAACTTTCATTTACTATATAAACTAATCTTTATTAAGTATCAAACGTTCAAGTTTAATAAGACACGCTGTAGGCTGCATGTTAATTTGGTCAATCAGTAAATTACTTACGAAACGAAATTTTTACAGTGTCGAGTAAACTAAGAAGAACGAGAGGTTAAACTAAGCTACTAACTAAAAAGAAGCTGCTTCACATATTTTTCCCTTTTATGATAACTTAAAAACAACTT
This sequence comes from Horisme vitalbata, assembly GCA_951804965.1. NCBI lineage: Eukaryota > Metazoa > Arthropoda > Insecta > Lepidoptera > Geometridae > Horisme > Horisme vitalbata. The sequence continues at coordinate 4,242,683 of OX638089.1, forward strand.
TTTTCTTTTGTAGGAACCCTTTAAATAGTGTTTTTTTATATACACCAATTCTAAACGTGACCACAACAAACAAAGAAGAATTGGCAAGCAACTGCTTGGCTTACTTTTTTTTACCCTATAGTAAAAATAATATTTTATGATAATAGGAATTGTTTTTAAGGGAGTTTTAGATAATTTCATTTCAAGCTTGTCATCTAAATAATTAGAAATATAATGTGCCTTGCATTAAACTTTTTATATTTATTTATCATATGTGCTTTGTGTTAAGATTAAAAAAAAATATAAATATATAATATAATACAATAGTAGATTGTTTTACAAGGGACTAAACCATCCCATTATATACGAGGTTGTTATACTCCCGAGCTTAGCGAGGGAGGATGACAAGACCGAGTTATAATGGGTGGTTTTGGCCCGAGTAAAACACTCTACTTTTCACTTCGATTGCGAGAAAATAAAACAATTCCAAATTAGTCAATTTTCAGAAATTTTATTAAAAATTAAATGTGCAGTTAGAGCAATTTTGAATGTTTAGTGATATGTTTTTCCCGGGAAATTTTATTTCGGTTCTCTGTGATTGGGATGTGATAATATTTTGAGTTGATTGTTGTGGAGTAAAAGTTGGAGAGACTCGAATCATGCTTGAGTTTCCTGCATTATTAAGATCTGAGTGCGGCTTCAGCTGAGTTGACATATTCATCCAATCCCGCGATGTAGATGCTTGGGGTTCTGTAATGTTTGGTAGAATATTGATTCCTTCCATAATCCGCTGCGTGACGTGATACTTGTTTTGTATAGAGTCCTCTATATAACCTTCAGCCACTTGATCGGACCTCCATCCACCGTGGCGTTTTAATGTCGTTATATTCGCACCAGAGTCCGCCAACAGAGTCGCGGATGTTCTGCGGAAACAATGGCCCGTGTAGAGTTCCGGATTTGGTAAATTTAGATAAGTGGCAATATCTTTAGGCATGTTACCAAATTTATTTTTGCCTATGACTTGCCTTGTGCATTTACCATTTTGATAATTTAGAAAAAATCTTCTCGTTGAAACATTAGTGGGACGTAACTCCTGATAGGCTTTAACTATATTAAGGTATTCTCCACTGATGACAAATTTACGCTCTTTGTTTGTTTTCGTGTTCGGCAGACTCACAGCTTGTAGGTTTGTATCCGTTTCTACGTCTTCTAGCGTTATATTGGCAAGCTCTATTCCTCTGCATGCACCGCTGATTCCATAAATTAAAGCAACCTGTTGAACAAAAAAATAAGTGTGTTAATAATCGTAATAACCTAGGTACATAATTTAGGTATGTAGGTAGGTATCTATTTATTTAGTTTGAGTAGAGTACATAAGTAGGTTACCTTTGTTGCCAAGTATTGTTTATTTGGAGCGTTATTTAAAAATGTTTCGATTTCTTGTGTCGTCAAGACTTTAGATTTTTTTGCCTTGTATCCAGTGGACAATTTCTTCAGTAAAGCCGTTAAATTTACATATTTTTTAATATCGACGTCGTGTCTCGTTTTTAAGGTCATTCTTAACATTGAATATGTGCTCCAAAGAGTCGACGATTTGAATTTTTTCGATAATTCATCAAAATAAGTGAGAAAAACCCCTTCTGTAAAAGAATCCACACGTTTCTCATCTCTCCATTTCATAAAATTTTCGTAACTCTTTAAATATATTTCACGTGATTTTGTCGGCAACAGATTCATAATTATTTCTTTGCCCTTTTCTTCCATTTGCATATTAGCATCTTCACTATCACTTGATGACATTTTTCACGTTCACAATTTGAAAGTTAAAGTCAGGAAGTTAAACGTAAAAGTTTGTGATTTGGAATGAAGAAAATTCTAGAGATTTAGCGCCAATACCATCTTTTTTTTTAAATCTCTATACCTTCAATAACCCTCAACGAAACAGTTCGCATTCTACCGTGAAGGGAAGAATCAACCTTCATAAAACATCACCAAGACGGTTCTATTTTCAAAAAAAAAGATTGACGGAGCACCAAGAAGTCGAGTTTTTATATGAGAGAACGAATGCTTTGTACGGGCTGATGATTTTAGACAAAAATTAAAAAGAAAAAAAACTTTTTAGCCCTAGGTATTAAACTCGAGTTTTAGGCCCGCTAAGCTACACTATTATGATACACTTTTTGAGCAAGAGAAGTGAAAAATATATTTTATTACTTTTAAAATCTGGTATAGTTATAAAAGACGTTCTCCAGCGAGATGAGGCAACGTTATTAGAAAGACCGTGGTCGGCACCTGGTTCAGACTAGCACAGGATCAAGACGAGTTGCATAATCAAAAGAAGGCCTATGCCCAGCAGTGGGTCAAAACAGCTGATAATGATGATGATGATAGTTATAAACGTGTTCTATTCTAGATTCTCACTACCGGAAACAACCGTTCCCAAGACACCGCAGTATTGTATTACAATGCTAGAATAAGCCATTATCATATTTGCGTCGTTACAATTTTAACAAAATAGCTGATCATTATTCAGTTTTGCAAGTGTTCTATTTTTCTTTAATCTATACATTATTATAGATGTTCCAGCCACCTTTAACAAATGTATCAACCTAGCAGCTGTCCTAGGTTGATACATTTGTATTTAACGCGTTTGCTTTTAACGCTCAGAGTACTGAATGACACACCACCGTACCTGGGATTGCTCCACGGGCATGTCCGAAGCCACAATCAACGTGTCAAGAGATTACTTAATATAATCTGAATCAACAACAACATCAACAGCACTAGCCTATATCAGTCCACTGCTGGACATAGGCCTCCCCTAATAAAGGGGGATATGCCCATAATCCCCACGCAGGGCATGCGGATTGGGGATCGCAGGGCACAGTTTCTAGCACCACCGACGCCGCTGCCTGTCAGCGGCCAAGGGATATAGCTGTGCCCGTGTTAGGTTGCCCTATGCCGCGAACAGCAAGCCGCCATCCAGAGCCCCGTTTGCTAGTTAGCAGAGTGCATCACGGGCAGGTGAGGCTGGCTTTGGTTTCGAAGATGGAGGTTGGAACCCCGTACCCTTTATGACCTGAATCAATCGTCATTTATAACGAGTGCGAGTCGAACTCAAGTACGAATGGTTCGTTAACGTTGTTTGGGTACTTATTTTATTCCGTTTATAGTTACATTTTTGTTACAGCGGCAACAGAAATACATCATCTGTGAAAATTTCAACTGTCTAGCTATCACGAGTAACTCACCTAAGTACCGAGGTGCACTTTGCATCTCGGCAGCAAGACTTACTATTCGTAGGTCCTGGTATCTGCCAGTTTAATCGTCTGCTTCAAAACCTATTGGTTGGTAAGGGGACGTTAAATATCTCGTAGATTTGATTGGGTTCTGTCTAGCTATCACGGTTAATGATATGCAGTCTGATGACAGTCTGAGACTGACGGACAAACAGTGGAGACTTAGTAATAGGGTCCCGTTTTTACCCTTTGGAAACCCTTAAAATTTTAGTTTAAGAAAGTTGCGTTTACTCAATAACTTATTTAGCTATTTACGTTTGACGTTATTTATTTTCAATGCGGGCCTTACCCATGATATGCATCATGAGGAGTCAATGAGCAAGTTTACTAATAGTACGTCAATGTTAGGAGTACATGCTGCCTTTACTCCAGTAAGTGAGTTTTCAGCACTCAAAGCCCTTATTTTTATTATTTTATTTTTGGAAAAATATAGTATTAAGCGTCGCGATAGTAGGTACTCTATAGAGTCACAGTCTTCAAGTGATAACTGACAAAAATCGCCCAAGCGTATTTGAGATAAATCAATTACAAAATCCCAAATTTCCACTAATTTGGACCTTATGTCGCATGAAAAGTGTTCAAAATCGGCGCAATTGACAACGTGAGCCATGTTTTGGGGCTGGCACTTTTTTCCCTATGTTTGTGGCTCTAGAGTATAACTATCTCGATGTAATTAAGTAAATAAAGAGGTTTATGATGACCTCAATACAATCTGAGATAAAACGTACTTAAAAATATCAGACAATACTCATTAGCAAAATTAGTGTAGGTTTTTTTTTAATAGAGCGAAAAATCCTATTGGCAAAAACTTTAGCCAATAGGATTTAATCGCTCGAAAAAACAAAACGTTCTGGATTTCACTAAAAATCTTCCAACTTCCAGCTATAAAAAAAATAGATAGTGAAGGTTAGCGGTTAGTTCTGCATATTTTTTGCTAGCCAAATCAAATACCTCGATGGCACTTGTGATCCCCAACTATTCACGGATGTTGTGCAACCAGGATTTTTCTTTCATTTAAGGCATAGCTGAAGCATTGCAGTGGATAAAGTTTTTATTGTTTTATTTGCTATGGGGCAGCTCTTGATCTCAAGTTTGTTCTATCTATCGTATCGCATTATATTATGTCCAAGATAAGCGACTTTCCTTATTGAAACGGCATGCGTTCGTTCTGATAAGCTCATCGAAGAACTTCTATGAAAGTAAAAATGTTCGACATCCACACAGTGTCTTTTGCTAAAGTCTTTTGCTAAAAGAATCCATGGCCGTAACAAGTTTAACTCTGGAGAAGAATTGAAAACCACTCCAATTATCCAAGTTCGCGGGACTTGCGAGATAAACGCTCTAGCTGAGCTTAAACTGAAAGGGACTCACTGCTTAAACTGTACAAAAGTATACTGATTAAATGTTATCTTCTTTCTACGCGTAATCCACGAAAAAATTAAGGTTTTTTTGTCTCTGAGCAAACTTTATTCAGTGAGGCAAACAATTGTAGAAACACTTATGATGAAAAAATACATGAGTCAAACATCACATCACATCAAACTAATATTATAAATGCGAAAGTTTCTTTGTGTGTTTGTGATCGCTTCGCCCCGTAACGGCTGAACGGTTTTTGATGAAACTTGGAATATACATAGTTTAAAGACCTGGATTAACTCACGCTACTTTTTATCGCGGTACCTTGTGAGCGAAGCCGCGGGCGGATGCTAGTGTAAAATAAACATTTTAGTTGGTAGGTACAGATTTCTCAATCGTTAACATCAACAACAACTACAACACCGGCCTATATCAATCCTCTGCTGGAAATAGGTCTCCCCGAATAAGAAGGGGCATATACCCATGCTCCCCATGAAGGACATGTCGTTAGAGGATCGCAGACGCTGCTGCCCTTCGGTTGGCAGGGAATTTAGCTGTGCCAGTGTTAGGCTGCGCTATGCCGCTGTCAGCCGGCCGCGAGAGCCCCGTTTGTTAGTAATCAGGGTGCACCATAAGTAAGTTCCGCTTGGAACTCCTTACACCCACCCCATCGTAATAATCGATATCAGTTGATTGAGTATTTCTAAAAACAAACGCAATAATCTTAATTTTCAAATATTTTAAATATTGTTCTATCAATAACTTGGCCACAAGACAGCGGTGCGACGATACATCGCAAAAACGGCGTCGCAACACAATGTCATCGCATACGGCATCGTATGAGAACATCCTGGCCAATCAGTTTAGTTCACGTGTCGTCGAGCGGTATCGCATTGGAAATTCCCACAGTGCAATATGCGACCTAGATTAAATCAAGGCGTCGTTGCAACGCAGTACCCTCCTAACTGCGTAGTATTGCGCAGAATACATTGTTATGATATTATCGGCTTCTCTTTGGCAATTGCCACAAACGGGGTCCGATGCATCATATGTAATCATCCAATTGTGTTGCTGTGACTTGTTGGCTGATTGAGATCCTATTATGCCATTATTTGATTTATAAGAGTAAATCTGCACCTGAATGAATATACTGTTATTATTTTATTAAGTCGAACAAAGGTCAAAGATGTTGGGAACCGCATAATGTAACTAAAATGGCGTTGGGCATAGGCAAGACGGACACCTGGCAAGTGGCAAGGCGAGGTGCTGACGAGTGAAGTAAATACAGAAACGTCGGTTGTCCAGCAGTAAGATGGGTGAACGATATTGTATCAATCGTGGTCTGTGGAGACGGGCACATACAAAGGGAGGTATATACCCAGCTCTGGTTGAAGTCGGACAACGGATGATGGTGATGATGATGATCTCAAATTAAGATCATCGTTCATCATTGGTCGTCATCATTGCTGGTGTCTATGTCCCGCGTATCAACCTATATGTGTCGTCACTACGCTGATTTTTAGCTAACCGAATGTAACTTGTACCTAAATATACACTACATTTAACAAAAAAAAAACTTTTTTGACATTTAAATAGTGTATTATAAATTAATTTTAATTTATTCGAAATAATTATCTCGATTTTCAGAATAGCGCAGGATCGAGGCAAGTGGCATCATGACAAGAAGGCCTATGCCCAGCAGTGGGTCGATAAAGGTAGAAATGATGATGATGATGATGAATTATCTCAATAAAAATTTTAATGGATGAAGCCTTTTAACGAGTGATTCGGCCTTACTTTATGATTTTTGATATAGATGAAAACTAATTACATAGCTAGGTTATAGAGCTTCAGTACCACTATTTAACTCATATAAGTATCTATTTTTTTAAATACAAATACAAATACAACAAATACAAAAATATTTATTGACCAAAAATAATAACAGTTCTCACAAATTAAAGGAAGCCGTGTATAAATTATTTGGTCAAGGAAGAACTTGGAGGAAGCTTTTGTCGCCACAGGCAGTCTCTTAAACAACATTCAGTTTATTTAGTATAAATATGTCTCCACCATCCACCAGTCATCCATCAATAACCTATTCAGCCCACTGCTGGACATAAACTTCCCTTATAAGAAGGGTATGCCCATAATCGGCAGGCTAGGCATGCGGGTCGGGGATCGCACGGCAAAAATACTAAGTGTTATTCTTAATTATGTACCTATGTAATAATTATGTACTTATCTCTTACGTGTTATAGTTTAAGCAAATAATGAGCATTTTATTTTTTATTTTTTTATTATTCAATTCAACAGATCACGTTGTATTACTATATACCTATGTACATATTTCAAATAAGCGGCTACCGGCGGTTTTGTTTGCGTAGAACCTCGACAAAAAATGCCTATAATTTTTGATAGTTTTGGCTTAGCTATTCAGCAGTGAACATAACATACAAGTCCAAAAAACTTTCACGTTGAAAATAAATTTATTTACAAAATTAGACATAATCACAATAGTGAAATAACAATTAAGTAAATGTAAGTAAGTAATGAAAAAAAATGAATATTTGTCTTGTTTCATGACTTTCCTGATTTCTTTCCTACCACGTCTATGGCTTTTATAAGGTAATTTTTCAGGATTATATCTTTCGTATTTGATCCGAAAAACCATCTCTGCTTAGTTTTAATTCATCATTGTCCGCCCATAGCCGTCCACTGCTGGACATAGGCCTCCCCTAATGAGCGCCATTGCGCCCTGTTCTGAGCTCGACGCATCCAGCCATACTTACTTTGTACAAAAAAGGAAAGAATTTTTTTCTGTTATCTACTATACTAGTAGTAGTAAGTAGGTCTTAGTAACATTTTAAATAGCAAATAAATAACGCTGGACACTATCACACAGCACCAACGTAGTTCCAAACTAAGCAGAGCTTGTATTATGGGAACCTCATGACTGATATACTAAATATACACATTTTTACCCGACTGAAGTCCTCTTCACTCAGGTTATGTTTTAGGGTGTGTATGTTTGTAGTATTATTTGTCGGTCGCTGTAGCCCAACCGGCTGGACGTATTTTTAACCGACTTCAAAAGGAGGAGTTTCTCAATTCGACTGTATGTTGCTTTTTAATTTTTTTTTATGTATGTTACACAATAACTTCGCCAATAATGGATCGATTTTGATGATTTTTTTTTTTGTTTGGTAGATCATACTTCAGAGGTGGTCAATAAATATTTTATTCCTGAGGGATTGATACTTTTCCTGCACAACTCAAAAAACCTCATCCTCACTTGTAATTTTTGGCGATAGGTATCGTAGGTTCTTATCTCATCATCATCATCATCATCATCATCAACCTATAACAGTCCACTGTGGACATAGGCTTCCCTAATGAGCGCTATTGTGCATAAAACCGTTCTACTGCTCTAAAACGCGAAAAATAAACTTTTTAGTTTAAGTTGGTATATTTAGTTAAAGTATTGAAGTCGGTTTTCGTTTTTTTTAGTAATATTATGACTAATGAGGTGTCGTTGGATTCGTCTAGATCACAAGGGTGACATAGGCTATATGAAATTTAAAAAAATCAAATATGGCGACTGTAATAAGCCATTTTTAATTTAAAAGTCTACTAAACTGACAAGTACTAAAAACTTCCTGTCAATTCAGTCGGGTTTTTTTTCATAAATACTTGTTTCTGAATATATTATACATAATACACATAGAAAACACCCAGACCGGAGACAAATATCTACAAACAATACAAACATTCGTCCCGTTCGTGGGGATCGAACCCGTAACCTTCTGCGTCTTGGATGGACCCACTGTGCCACAGAAGCAGTATTTTTTTCCTTGGAATAGTAAGAGCATTGTATTTTCGAATGTTTCAATAAGTTAGGTTAGTCCAGCCTAATTTTATAATCTCATGGGAACACACCACCTCCTAATACCTACTCAAAATACCTGGGCTGGCATTGATATATATTGTTACTATATGTAGGCTGGTAAGTAATTCCCACCTAAGGCTGGTTTACACATTGTTCAATACTGGGTGCGTTGCGAGTGCAAGTGCAAGTGTTAAGTTATTAGTAAAATACGCGTGTAAGTCCAAATTATTATTATTATTTATTATTTATAACAGGACATAATACATACATTTAACAGGGCTAAGCGCTTCCAAATATCATTTATAATGCGCACTGCTAAAATATGGAATCAACTGCCAGCGTCTGTTTTTCCATTGTCTTATGACCTTAACGGCTTCAAAAAGAGAGTTTATAGGCATCTTCTGGGAAAGCTCGTCCCATCGTCGACGTCATCCTTGCCCACGCAAGCCTCGAGGTCAAGAGCTGGCCCATATTAAATAAAAAAAATATATTAATTATGCGACTTGATATAAAACTTTTGTTATATAACCCATACAATTATATAACGTTGTTTTATGTTGTATTGCCGTATTTTAATAATACACTAACACTTTAAAGTATACTCAAATAATTTTGAAGCAAACTTATGTACCGTTTTGTGAAAATAAACTATTTTGAATGAATAAGTAAATTATTAGTTTGTGGTATAGAACTACATATGTGTTCACTAGTTTTGACGTGAAGGTGGAGTAGACATTTCACGTATTTCTTTACAATCTTTCTCCTTTGTAATATTGTAGAATTATATTCATATACACTATGAAGTATTTTTATAATTCTACTTGAAGCTAGTCTAGCTATGAAGCTAGACTAGTTTTAGCCCGAATAGATTAAAAAGTAGCCTAGGTAGTATTATTAATCCAGGTCACAAACTACCCTCGAGAGCAATGAATCCGGGTCACTCAAAGAATCCAAAAAATCTCGGAAAGTAAGAATGCTAGGTTAATGCAATAAATTGTATTTAATAGACAAAATTTATGCTCTACAAGCACGATGGAAGACACAGAGTGTATAGAAGACCAGGGGAAAGATTCAAGCAAGCATGCATCGAAGAAAAAGTAGCCTACGGTGGTGGGTCTGATCTTGTGTGGGCCGGAATTTCCTCTGAAAGTCGCACAGAGCTGGTGATCATAGAAAACGGCTCTTTAACTAGCGTAAGATATGTGGAAGAAATCCTCAACGAACACGTTGGTCCATTTATGGTCAATTTGGGTGAGGATGCTATATTTATGCATGACAATGCCCGACCTCATACAGGTAGGATTGTGAATGACTACCTTCAAGAGATGAACATTACTTGTATGGAGTGGCCAGCGCGCAGCCCGGATATCAACCCGATCGAGCATGCTTGGGACGAGCTAGGGAGATGCGTAAAACAACGAAACCCTCCCCCAATCACGCTTCCTGAGCTCAAAATTGCTCTCACAGAGGAATGGGAGAATATTCCCCAAAATCGTATAAGGAACTTGGTGTACAGCATGCCAAACCGCGTAAACGCAGTAATGGAAGCACGAGGAGGTAATACGAAGTATTGAAATTCAAGAAAATCGTCATAAAGTTCAAAAATTTCATGTTTCCTATTTTTGTTTTAAGGAGAGATCAGCAGTTTTTTTTCTTTATGTAATTTTGTGTAAATAAAATGTATGGTGACTCATATTTTTTTAACTTTCATTTAAGGAGTATTAAATTGTCTATTAAATACAATTTATTGCATTAACCTAGCATTCTTACTTTCCGAGATTTTTTGGATTCTTTGAGTGACCCGGATTCATTGCTCTCGAGTGTATGTACATTCCAAGTTTCATCAAAATCCGTACTGTAGTTTTTGCCTGTAACAAACATCCATCCATCCTCACATATAAAATTCTAGTATTATTTGTTTATTTATTACACGTAGTTGTAGAACTTTTTAGTCTGTCTAGAATATGGGAAGCAGAGGGAATGCCGCTGACTTAAGAGAAAAGCGCATTATCTTTTTTTAAATTGTTTTTTTTTATTAGAACTATGAAAGAATAACAAAATTTTAACTATTTGGTTATCAACATTTTTAAATAGATTGTTTTTATCTGTCTAAAAAATATTAAATCAGTTTAAAAAGAAAACAGGTTCAAGCGTACCGTAAGCGTACGGGGTAATACCGTTCACCAAAATGGGTAATTTTGCTTAAGTCTCTTTGTTTGAATGAGACATAATAGATCCATCATTACAAACTACATAACAAATCAACATTCATAAGCTAACTTAAGATAAAAATCACAATCGAGCCTTTATTATACTTATTGGACGTAAAAACTGAGCAGAATTATTTTTATGCACATAAATTACAGATATAATTTTGTAAACCTATCGGGGATCCCATTCAGAGCAAACAGCATGAGATCACAGCCCGCAAGTGGAATAGCGATACCACAGCTCAATATTCACAGCTCATGATTTCGGGGTATATTTGATACAAAAATCCATTTAAAATTACTAAGGGGTAATGGCGATCACTTGAGTGGCATTACCCCAAATAATCGTTTTCTAATAGAATTGAAAACTTTTTATTCCATTCAATATAATTAAATTAAAGTAATTACTATATCGCAAAATAGAATGTGTCCTATGCCTTGAATAAAAAACTATTAATCTTTGAGTACCAAAATTAATCGCTAGTAACAAATGCTTCCAGCTCAAAATAAGATCGGCAGGCTGATTACGACTCTCGCGATAGGTTTGCAACAGGCGTAAATTTCGCGATTATCGCTGTCAAACGTCGATTTTGTATTAGCTAACAGCAGCTACAACGCCAACAGCAACCAAGCACTAAGTCTCCCTCTGCTGGACAATCGGTGAACTAAAAAGTGCAATTCTAATCGCTTGCTTGCCACAATTTGGTATTACGTAAGCAGTTTTGACAGCAATGCGACAGCGGTAGCAAAGCAATTTGAACAACAACCCCAGCACCTGTTTTTTAGCGATTGCTTACTGGTTGCTGAGAAGTTATAACGTCGGCCGTAAACATAAACATACACCTCATTCTTTAGCACTGCCAGCAGATTGATTTTACTTGTCCCTACCTGCACAAGCGTTGCTACCCCTAGGCTTGAGCCCTTGCACCGTGATTGTGTGCACCGTATTTAAAAAGTTATTGGGGTGAGCGCTATTTCCCCATGAGCCCCATTCCCCCTGCCTCCCCTATACGAGACATCTCCTAAGTTAGTCTGAAGTCTGAGACATCGTTGTTCTAAAACTTAGGTAATCTAATTAATTACACATTTTCAGTTAACATTATATCAAATAATGGCTTTCTCGGACTTCTCAGTGAAATTCATACCAGGCACTAAGTAATGAGCTTCATTTTATATGCTTTGATAAACTTTTCTTGCACAAGAGAGAAGTTTTGGTACTCTGGTATATTCACAGGTCGTGTCATTTGTTTAGCAATACTATTAAATTAAAATATTGTCCATGAAAAAGTTTATGAAAACGAATTGAACAAGAACAATACAAAACAACACATTTTTATTGAATTAATTAGAATAGAATAGATTGAAAACATTTATTTGATAGCACGACACGGTTGAAATTGAAGAAACAAACTAAGAAGATACAAACTAAGGCACAAAGGTAAATTATAAACATGAAAAAATCCATGCCCGCCGAATGTTAAGTCCGTTCTGTGTTGGATGCAACCGGTGATAATCTCAGTATTTTGCTGTTTCAATAGGTAATACCAACCTAACCGCCAAATACACAGCTTATTTTCAGACAGGGCCTAAAATTGAAAGAAAATACATTATGGAGGACATTTTTCATACAAATAAACCACAGCTTGTCCTATGGGTACCACAGGGTCGACACATTACCCATTTTTTAATAAATTATTTTTATCAAAATTGAATACTTAAAAACCTTAAAATAATTTATTAAAAAATAAAATAAAATAACCTTAGCGAGAATCGCTTACGCTGGTATGGGCATGTGATGAGGCGAGAAGATGACTATGTGACTAAAAGACTTACGAATATAGATGACCACACAATGACCGGCTACGATCAATAAAAAATGACATGCTAGCGAGCAACACAACAGCAGAGACAACCCACAACCGTACGGTGTGGCGCAGAAGTACTAGGAGGGCTGACCCCAAATAACATGGGATAAAGCCAGGAGAAAGAACAAGAAGAAACAAAATTGAATAACTTGATTATTGTATTTAGTAAATTGGATTTTGACTATAGGTTTTTACTATATCTTTATACAACACAACAACACCTGCCTATATCAGTCCACTGCTAGATGTAGGCCTCCCCTAATAAGAACTGGTATATAATGCATATGTATATAATACCCACGCTAGGCGTAATAGTTGGGCATCGCGGGTCACGGCTTTTCGCCCCAAAGTTGCAGGAGTGTACCGGAGTTAGGCTGCGCTATGCCGCAATCAGCCGCCGGCATAGCCCCGTTAGTTCCTTAGTTTGCAGGGTCCACGGGCAGGTGAGGTTGGCTAGAGTTCCGAAAGTGGAGGTCGGAACTCCTTACACCCCTAACTTTAAAGTGAAATCAAAGATGCAGCAAGCCCAGAATGGGGATTAATGGCATAATCTCCTTTCATATAAGGGGTAGCCTATGTCCAGCAGTGGACTAATATAGGCTGGTGTGATGGTATGGAGAGATATTTTAACTAATTTTATGTTCAGTACATATCAGCGCCCTGCACACGTAAAGATCGGATCGCGCATCGGGACTGCGTTCCAAACCGCAGTCCGATCTGTACGATTTGGATGCGGATCAAACTGTCGTTCTAATGGTGCGTAAAGATCGGACCGCGCATCTGGGACTGATCACTGACGTGATGCGCGGTTAAAACTGTGAGATTTGTCTTCGCGTCGACATGCCAGATCGGACTGTCAGCCCCGCGCATATTTCGGAGTGCGAGTTGGAATGGCGCGTGCTGTTTCCCCGTGTCCGAACTTTACGGGTGCAGGGCGCAATATTCTCCAATTTACAAAAACCAAATAAACTCGATGAGTTCCAGCCACCGGAGCAGGCCGGGTTTCGCGGAGGATATGGCACCATAGACCACATTCACACAGTGAGGCAGATTATACAGAAGTCCGAAGAGTATAATCAGCCCCTGTGTCTGGCGTTTGTGGACTATGAGAAAGCCTTTGACTCTGTAGAAACCTGGGCTGTCCTGGAATCCTTGCAGCGATGCCAAGTGGACTATCGTTATATCGAAGTGTTGAGATGTCTGTACGAAGCCGCCACTATGAGTGTCCGAGTACAGGATCAGCAGTCTAAACCCATCCAACTGCGCCGCGGAGTGAGACAGGGAGATGTCATATCTCCGAAACTGTATGTTTAAGACGCTGGACTGGAAAGGTATGGGCATAAACATAAACGGCGAGCACATCTCACACTTGCGATTCGCTGATGACATAGTCCTAATGGCGGAGTCGCTGGAGGAGCTGCAACAGATGCTGGACGGCCTAGCATCAGCCTCGCGAAAGATAGGTCTCGGTATGAATTTGGACAAGACCAAAGTTATGGTCAATGACCGAATTGATCCCAGTCCTGTCGTCGTTAATGGACACCTTCTTGAAGTTGTTTCGGAGTATACATACCTCGGGCAGATATTGCAGTTGGGTAGAAACAACTTGGAGAAGGAGGCCAAGAGGAGGATTCAGCTGGGTTGGGCAGCATTTGGAAAACTACGTCGAGTTTTCTCGTCACCCATACCGCAATGTTTGAAAACGAAAGTTTTCAATCAGTGCGTCCTACCCGTCATGACATACGGAGCCGAAACGTGGACACTCACAGTACGGCTGGTCCACCAGTTTAAAGTCGCTCAGCGAGCTATGGAACGAGCTATGCTCGGGGTTTCTCTGAAGGATAAAATCCGTAACGAGTTTATCCGACATAGAACTAAAGTTGTCGACATAGCTCAGAGAATTAGCAAGCTGAAGTGGCAGTGGGCTGGCCATATCTGCCGAAGAACCGATAACCGTTGGGGTAAACGAGTTCTTGAGTGGAGACCACGGCTCGGCAAACGTAGTGTAGGACGCCCTCCGGCCAGGTGGGGTGACGATCTGCGAAAGGCTGCTGGTAGAAGCTGGATGCGTCGAGCTCAGGACAGGGTGCAATGGCGCTCATTAGGGGAGGCCTATGTCCAGCAGTGGACTGCTAAAGGCTGATGATGATGATGATGATGATGAAATAAACTGATCTTTTTTTGCTGTTTAATGAGTTTTTGCATGAGGACAAAATATCACAAAGGGTTTGCTCAAAACTAGGCAACTATTTCAGTACACAAAATGTTTGGTGCTGTTGTCAAAACAAGTTTCGGTAGTTAGTAAGTCTGGTTTAAAATATAAGAAACTAGCTGTCATCGTAGCTAGGATAACTATGTATATTTCAAATCCGGTCATCCTTTGGAGGCGAGGGGGAACAAACATCCTAACATACATACTCACACAAACTTTCAAACTTATTTAGTGTGAGTGTAAAGTGAACGTGTTCACTATTAATACGTGGTACTTATATATTTTTATATAACACTAGCTTCCGCCTGCGGCATCGCGTGATACTGGAATAAAAATTAGCTTATGTGCTAATCCAGGTCTTAAACTATGTTCCATCCAAATCTGTTTAGCCGCTGCGGAGTGAAGCGACCACAAAAATACTTACACACACACAAAGTTTCACATTGTTTCACATGTGTGATGATCTGTTACATAATCTGAACTTACCTTAACCCGATATGTGAGCCGTGAGTCATCATCATCATCATCAGCAATAGCAGTCCACCGTTGAATTCAATAAAGCTACTTATTCCTACAGCGTTTTCACTTATTTACATACTATTTTTAGTGATTCACAATGATAGATTCATAAATTATATAACTACTTTTAACCTGCAAAAACTGCCACAGACTGTGAAAACATTTTGAACACACAAACACGTGAAACCAAAAGACATGTCGACTTCCCGCAATGAAAAATAAAATTGGTATTAAATATTAACATCATAATTTAATAAATTATAATATTTATATTTTGTATGTAAAACCACGGGTGAAATTGACTACAATAATATGAGCAGATCAGCCCATGTGCGTGTCTAGTACTAATCACCCAATCACTCGCACTTGCAGTAAACAAAGTCAAAACCAGCCTTTATAAAGGGCGGCATAGTAAACAATTGAAACCCTTATGCATAATTAAAATATTCAAACACTCACACGTCACATAGTCTGACGTTATTGTCTGGCTACCCTGGCTATTAGTGGACAGGCACTCAACACAACATCCCGAGGAAAACTATCGGACGCGACAAGTAAAATTCTATCGATCTGAGGCGTCATATACTAACGCAGTTGATAAGCACCGGTGCTGTTTTTACAAAATTTGACAGTTTGTCTTTTGACATTTCATCTATCAAAATTCAAGGAACGTCAATTTGTCAAACCCGCAATCAGAGGAGATTAAATACCTGATTAAGCTGCATCAAATTTAGTTTAATACACTATCCAATAGAATGAAGAAGATAACAAGGTTAAAATATTACACTTTTATGTACGTAGAATCAAAGTCTAGACCGTTCACATTATTCTAGTTTTTATTTCGCATCGATCGGTGCAATATTATCGAAGTTATAAGCATGGGAAGTTTACGTAGGTTTTTTAAATCTCGCTAGTGATCGCGAGTAGCGCGTGACGTCATCGCTCGGCGGCGGCGGGCGTCCGTAGTACATTTCGCTGCTAAGTTGTTTGCTCTCGTGCGCTCTGGTTATTTTTATTAATTTAAAAGAATGCTGATTGAGTGAGTGTAAATTATTGTTTTAGAACTAAAATGGAAGAAGGATTTTAAAAAAGGCCAATCTAACAACCTTCCCATAGTTCACGATAATATGATGGTGGCAGAATATTTTATAAAAATAAAGAAATCATTAACCTTGGAATGGTTCAATAAACTGCGAGTCGAGTACCCTACATACCTACTAATATATAAATGCATCGGGGAGCCTCCCTTAATTCATTTTAATTTAATTTAATTATTTATTTTTGAAGTAAATATATAAACAAAATATTCTGTGCATATTTCAAGCGTCTACCTGTTGCTGTTATTAATATCGAGCAAAAAACGGCAAAAAGTGGCAACAGAAATACATCATCGGTGAACATTTCAACTGTCTAACTATCACGGTTCAAGATATACAGCTTGGTGACAGATAGACGGACAGACATACATACAGACGGACAGCGAAGTCTTAGTAATAGGGTTTCCGTTTTTACCCTTTGGGTATGGAACCCTAAAAAGCATATTACTAGCAAAAACCAAGTACCTACCTAGTCTACCTACTTAGGTACTTAGTTAGTATTTCACATGGCAAGGTTAAGTACCTACTACTTAGTATTTCACATGGTATTTGAACAATTGACATAGAAATGATCCTCACAACAATATATATGCTGTTGTTTTTGGCCCCAATGGATGTGCTCTTCTCATAGCATTTGTCCATTTTTTCTGATTTTCGCATCCTTAGGAACGTAAAAAAACAACTTTTCGGGTGTTATTGTGGCCCTATTTTTACACTGAGACACAATACAACATTTATTTTATGAACTCATGTAGTTTTTATTGTTTCTTATTTAAAATAAACAAAGTAGTTCCGCGCGCGACGGGCACATTGGGGTAAATGCTTCCAATCCCCGAGTCACTCGCGCGGAGGCAGGATCCGTGACGTCATCAACGATATCGCGCTCGGTCCGCGGCTTGGACCGAAAATGTTAACTTATCACTTTGACATCTCGGTCAGTTTTAGAGATAAAAAAATAATAAAAACACAGTTGTTCTCGTAATTTTTTGTAGATATTTTTGGCATATATAACAAAAAATGGTTTTCTTCTTCATTACGTGAGTAAATACCTACTGTATTGACCAGGGCGACATAATCGCATTGTGATTAAGCTCTTAATGAAAGAAAAAAAAGGAACGTCCATTGACAAGCTGTCAAAGTTTGTAAAAAAAGTACCGGTGCTAATTATTTCAGCGGGCAACTGAGGATACGGAATAGACCTTATTTCGACAGACGAAATGTCAAAGTCCGCAAATCTGCTCTGTAATTCTGTATGTGGCAACATGTTTTTGTATATTAATTTAATCAAAGTAACGAAATTGAGAAAGACGAAGAAACCGTAAACTATATCTAGATCTTTTCACATACAAATAGTATTTCGCTATACTTGTTACAGGTTGAAGATGTGAAACAATCAAGTCAAAAAGAGCACTTCGAAGCTTTTTTTTTAGTTTGGTGTAATCAATGAGATTCTGAATATTATTTTTTATTTTTATTAGTTCTTTTAGGAAAACTTACAGCTAGGTACACAGAAAACTAAATGAATAATACATGGATAAAACCATGTATGCTAAAGGCCAGTTACAAGATTCCATTGACAACTAATATGAATAAAGTATTAAAAATAACAAAATGGACGACGGAATGTTATATAAGACAAGTAGGTACAAAATATATTTTTTTTTTAAGTATATATGTATAAAATTAATATAAACAATTAAACATGCATTATTTAAAGAGCCAAAAAGAATCAGTTTCTTAACAAACGTTTTAATTTACTTATACGTTTGTTAAATAGGTCGATATCAACATCTGCGCTTACTAAGGTATTAAGTAATGCGCTTGCTCGAATAATAAAAGCGTTTTGCCTGTAGTTAGTCCTTGCTAATGGAATATATAGAATATTAAGTTTTCTATACACTGCCGTATTAATGCGTAATGACATTAGTCCAAGAAGCTCAGAGCAGTCTACCATTTGTGATATATTATGTTTCTATTTGGTATACTTGTTCTGCCCAGTATCCTCACTATTTAGCTCACGCCTATAAACTCGTGCTTGGACCATTGCCATATACACTATGCTGATAGCATTATAGGATATTGAGCTATATTTGTTTATGTTTAATTATTAGGTCCTTACCTATGAAATTGGCGTTTTTTTCACTCTATTTAATTTTGCACATATTTTATTTAATCCAATAGTCATATACAAAAATGTATATTTACTGAACGTAACATTATTGCAAAGATTGAAAATTCAATAAAATATTAATTTTGAGAAAGTTCATCCGCTTAAAATAAAACTTCAAAACCGGTCATTTCTCGTGTTGTCACTTTTAATGCTTAAATTCGTAGTATTTTTTTATGAGTTATTCTTCTTTGTCAAATAAGACTACGCATACTTTTCTCAATGTTGTCCAATCATATACACACAATTTTAGGAGAATAGGATTAGTAGTTCCAGAAAAAAATTCAAAAATGTATGTATTGAGAAATCAATTTTCTCGTAATTCTCCATACAAAACGCCAATTTCATAGGTAATATTAACTGCATTAACCTAATAATTAACTAATAAATAAAATAAAATAAAATAATTAGTTAATAAAATAAATAAATAAATAAAATAATTAATTAATTAACCTAATATTAACTGCACTTATAGTGGTAATCAATACGTGCAGTAAACCATTTCAATACATGTAAAATATATACACAAGATTAAGGTATCTATTCCGATCTATTAGACCATCAGCTCTATATAGATGTCAATTTCTGGTGACTAAGCAAGCCGAGAATGAGCAAACTATGAGCCTAAGCAGCAGCTGTGGGTTGATTTACTTTATCACAGCGCTTTTATAAACTACACCCGGAGGTTCCGAAAACTCCGTAAAATACAAGGGTATAAGAGTTTGAGCCAAAAGTAAGTCGAGACTAAAAGTCGCAACTATAAGTCGGGTCTAAATTCATATATCCCATTTTCTGCTTTGTTGGTAAGCTATCTAGCCAACGGCTAAGCTCTACTGTTTCTAAAAGTTACATCACCAGTAGGTACTAAATCTTTGCCAAAGTAGGTAAGTATTTATTTTATAGTTAAATTATATAGTTGTTAGTAGTTCTTGTACTCGATGGAATAAAAAATCTCTCATTATCATCGAGATAATTTTATAGAACTCTTAAAAGTGACAGTCTTTAAAAGACCTTATATTGCTTGAAAAGTATTCAAAGTCAGCGCAATAGGGATGGACTGGGTAAATAATAATAATTCTAATTAGTCCGTCATTTTCATTATCAAAAAATATTGGACACGTATTTTTTTATTTATCACAAAAATAATAATTGACGGAGATAAAGAGCGTCAAAGTTCTGGAGTGGGGGCTCGTGGAACTTCAACGAACTATATCTTTGTCAATATTTGTTTAATTGACGAAAAAATACGCGTTCAATATTTTTTGCTAATGAAAATATCGGACTAATTAGAATTTTTCAGTTAGGGATGACTACTGAAAAATTCTAATGTATAGATACTCGTAACTCGCTCGATGCTCATTATATTTTCTACATTCAATATCTACTGGTAGAGCACTCGTATTGCATTCCAAACTTCTTAGCAATTGAAGTAGCTCCTTGAAAGAGATTGAAACAAAAGACAAGTACCTAATTATTTCTGTGGAAAATAATGTTGCATAACTTATAATAAATATAGGAAATTCACTTGAGGTCATAATTAAGCTTTTATTTTGTTGTTTTTGTACTTTATACAAGTAGTTTTATTCCTGTAAAAATGTAGGGAAAAAGTAAAACTATGGTCTCACAGAATATTTTACCAAAATCTTCTTTTGGTACCACAGAATTAACCTATTTTAGTTGTAGTAGCTCAAATTATTGCGTGCATAGGGTAAATAATATTTTGAAAACATAAACAAAATTCCTGTTGATCACTCAAATCTACACGCACGTTAATTAACATGCAACAACACAAATATTTTTACGATTTATTCATGTAGTGCCTTAATATTTATGTACCTACCAATTAAGGCCATTGATTTAGACTTGATGATATAGAGCATCAAGTACCTAATAACTTTTAAAAAACCTCAGGGGAGAAGCTTCACCTGAGACGCAGACGGTTGTGGGTTCCAGCTACAGGACAAATGTTTGTATGTATTGAATTCGTCAAAACCAAACTTATACCATAAAATGTATTATATTTTTTATATGACATTATCATTTTCTATTCATTTACACACCGACATAATAACAAGTACAGTATAATTATATCAATCATTGATATAATTATACTGTTACTATGGCAACAACCCACATTTTTAATTATTTAGATAGTAGAGTCGACTGAAATCTTATTGGTCTGGCTTTGACGCACTCACTATCTTCGTATCCAGGTACCTATCTCCTTATATCTTGCATTCTCTCTCAACTACTTAACTTCGTTACATTATTGTTTGTTGATTTTTTGGTTACTTATATTTAGATTTTTATAAGTATTAGGTATTACAAATTTTTTCCAGCACTTTTCACTCTTATTTCTTAAAATTAGGTACGGAGAAATGAACCTCCTTTTACAACTTTAATATATATAAGATACACTACATATTATGTTATAAATAAAAAAAACTTTAGTCTTGGTACCGAGAGCCATACATCAGACGGCATTGTCCTTTAAAGTATAGCTCAAAAACAAAAACTATTGAACGTGTCCGTATTCTGCAGCACTAGGGCTACTGCTAATTATGGTGTCATGTGATAGATACTCATTGAATGGGAGACTAAAGTGCATTACATTAGAACTGCAAACAAGCAATGATTAATATTTCAGCTTGAACAATAACTGCAAATGAATGCATTAATCCGTTCAAGCGTAACATAATAGTATCTAATAAGTAGCTTTCCGGACGGAAACTGAGCGATAGGCGAGAAAATAATATAACTGTGTCATTAGATGATTCTTTTCAATAGATAGTGCATTGGTCGTAAGCTTGTGTAGGACTGACGCATTCTAAAGGGTATATTAGTACACATTGAATAGACTTGTACATTCAAAAACTAGTTTAGTTTATTTTGCTACGCGGAACGTTAAGCTTCCATGGTCGCGCTGGGTAGTATCATACAATATTATATCTTATTATTATTATCTAAAATACAAATACAAATACAAATATTTTTATTACCAGAAAAGTTCAAAAATACATGATACAGTGATTACCAGTGGAGCCCGCACTAGGGCTAGCCTGTGTCGCGGGAGACCGAAATACAAATGAGATTTCCAAACATAAGATAGAATTTAGAACACTAGGTACAGGACTACTATAAATATCAGATAAATATAAGGTAGGTAACGAAAATCTATATACTGAAAGAACAAAGAAGGCTAAATAAATAAATATTAAATACAGAAATTAAATTAAAATAAAATATGATAAAAACACAACTGGGCTACTGTTAGGACGAAAGTTATAACAGAGCGAAGGTATAAGTGTGTGTGTGAGTGTGAGTGTGTGTGTGTGTGTGTGTGTGTGTGTGTGTGTGTGTGTGTGTGTGTGTGTGTGTGTGTGTGTATCTTATTTCTATCTAATTTATTATGACAGCCAAGGCTCTGATTCTCGTGATATTTATCACATTAGATATATTGAACTGTCAAAATCATCATCGAACATCATCATCATCATCACTATAGCAGTCCTCTCATAGGTCTCTCGTAATGAGCGCTATTGCGCCCTGTCCTCAGTTCGACGCAGTGTTTTACCTAATGATAAAACACGACATTGAGGTTATTTCTAGAGGCGATTCTCAGGGGAATACCCACGTGAATATAGTCAGCCTAACTTCTTCAGCTAAATCGGTGTCGGCATTTAAGGCCGCTCAGAGGCCGTCTTGGCTCAGCGACGGAAATAGCCGACACTAACATCAGAGCATTAATAACCCGTCTTGCTAAACTTAGCTCGCTTGCAAAGCCTCGCTAGAAAGCGGCAAGTTGCTGATAACGCGAGACTCTTCTTCTTCGTACATTCTACTACTTCGACATGGCTTAATGACTGAAAAATCCTGGACCAAAATCTTAATGTACCTTCTAAAGAACTGACGTACTCAGATCTAAATGTTACTAGGGTCAGGCCCAGGTGATCTGCTAAGAAGTTGCCGAGGACATGTGATGTGTCGTGCGTACTAAAGTTCTTACTTAGCTTTTGTTTCCAACGCTCCCGTTTCCTGTACAAATAATAATCATCATCATCATCATCAACCCAAGTCACTGCAGTGCACATAGGTAGTGGTATCTCCCAAGGTAATCCACTGAGTCCATTCCTTGGCTCTTCTCATCCACAGTTTGCCACACATTACATATCGCCACTCATATTAATCAAGGGGGCGTCCCTAATTTCAGACTAGGGCGTTGATATCCGCGACACAGTAATATTACTCCCGCAGATATCATCGTTTTTAATCTTAGTTTTTTAAATTATGTTTAAGTACGAAATAAAGATTATTTATTTATTTAACACTACACTTACCTAAATCGGGTCTCCACTCAAATACCAACATAGATTGATAGTCCTGTTACTTGTTATCTATACCAGCCTCTTTATGTCTTTTAATTTGTGTTGTGTGTGTCTTTTCAAATAAACTATTTATATTTCTATTTCTATTTCCAACAGTTGTCAGTTCTTCGACATACTTTTATTTATTTATTTATATGTATTTAATAAAAACAGAGGAAGCATAACAGATAGATTCCAAAGCGCCCAGAGGATAAAGAATAGTCTAAGAAAAAGAGAGCAATTTAAACAGGAAAAAGCACACAACCTTAACAACTACATACGTAGATAAAACATCAAATAAAATTATAAAAATGAATTGATAATACAAACGTTAAAAATACAAATAACATAATATACATAAAAATATCAAACAGTAAAAGTAAAAAAAAAATTAAAAGTCATAATAATAATTTAAAAATAAAGTTACCGGCCACACATACACTGTGATGGACTTTCTCACAATATTTAGTCGTACATATTGTTTTTTCAATTTAATTTTTATATTTTTCTAGATATAATGTCTTCACTATTCATATTGTATGTATACCTAATGTCAAATTACCTACTTGTTAAATCTTAAAATTGTTGTATATGTGTGTGATTGTAGTTGCAAATAAACGATATCTATCTATCTATCTATCTCAATTAAACTTGGCAACGTTGTCAAAGGATACGTCAATGTCAGTTTGGGAGATTAGCTCATTGAGCAGAGTGACAGCTCGAGGCGTCGGGGCCGCAGCTCCAGCACGGTTCTCACGCCGGGCGGGCGCGCCCACCGGGCCGCGCCCCGCGCGCGCCATGTGCCACCGTGGCATCGCCACTCCCACATGGAGTAATTTGTTCGGGTTATCTACTAGTAGTGCATATGTAGATGCAACATCCGCCAGCAGTATCCAGCCCCACCATGCCGCACACAAACATAGACAGATGTATGGGTAGTATCCATACATTCTTCTTTATGTAGACGTATCGGACAAACTTTCTTTGCACTTTCTCGACCGTCATCACGTACTTGTATTCATGAGGATCCCAGACGACTGCACCAAACTCGAGGCGACTGCGAACATAGGCTATAGAGCGTAAAGACTGCCCGCATATCTGGGAAGTCCCTCGTGACTCTGATCACGCCGGCATACATAGCGGCCCACTGCCACTTCAGCCTGCAAATTTTCCGAGACTCCTTCCTGAATCAGGTTTTCTTAATTTATCTTTAAGAGAAACTCCAAGCATGGCTTTTTCCATAACTAGCTGCTTTGAATTTGTCCAGTCCCTCACGGTGGGACTGGTCCACAAATTACTTATACTGAAACGAGGACAGTTTCAGCATAGGTCATCACTATCACTACATAGTATAGAATAAACTTTTTATAAAAAAATAATCTGACTTCAAATAAATCACTTCTTACTTCTTGCCCTAAAGAATTTTGAAAATCAATTGACGGAGATATTGCTGATCATAGGGCGAAAATTACAAGTGAGGATGAGGTTTTTTGAGTTTTCCGGGAAAAGTACCAATCTCTCAGGAATAACTGTGAAGTAAGTATACTGGTATGGGCATGTCATGAGGAGAGATGAAAGTCATGTGACTAAAAGAGTGATGAATATGAAGGTGCATGGATGCACGAATAGAGGAAGACCGAAGAAGAGATGGATGGAGTGTGTGAAAGAGGATATGAAAATGAAAGGAGTGTATACAGATTTGACGGCTGATAGAGGGGAGTGGATGGAGAAAAAAACAAGTTGTGCCGACCCCACCTAGCATGGGACAAGGGCAGGAAAATGATGATACTCTTTTAACAAAATAAAGAATTTTAAAAATATCTCCACAATTGACGAAGTTATCGGTAAACATACATAAAAAAGTCGAAAAAAAAGGTCCCGACGAATTGAGAAGCTCCTCCTTTTTGAAGTCGGTTAACAAAGTTGCTTCCCACTGTCTGCCTGTCCCTTTGTAAGCTTATATATTTAAAAGTACGCAACAGTTTTAATAGATAGAGTGATTTAGAGTTTAAATCAGCATTGTACCCGTGCGAAGCCGGGGCGAGTCGCTAGAAATAGATAATAATAGATAAGTCGTTTAAAAATGGTACTTATAAACAAATACAAGAGTTTACAGTTGTGGATTGCAAATACAGGTCGCAGTTACAGTGTTGTAATTGAATTTTTGGCTTGAAATGTCACAAATCAAGGCGAACATGTACTGCGGCGCCGCGGCGCGGCCATAGTTAGATTGGAACGAAGTTTTTCCAGTCGGCTGTGTTTGAAAGGTTTACTGAATGCTATTGTTTTGATTGGCTCTGGCTACCTACTTTATATCGTCGTATAGTAATTTACCTTGTTGGATTTGCATGACAGATCAAATTACTAATTACGTCATACTAAGTACGTCAATGTGACAGATTCTCAATTTACCATTTTTTTACCTCGTAGCATGGTACAGGATTTTCCATTTTTTCAATTTAAAATAAGTTTTAAGTGTATGTAAACACACGAAAAAAGAAGATTGTTTTATAGTTATGATAAAATATGTAGATTAAACTTTTTAATGATGCAATATTGTTTAATTGCGTATCGTTTGAGCTACGAAATAAATAAATAATATTATTTATGTGTTAAAATTAAAATAAAACGTTTTTGATTAGTCTGTTGTTCCAAGTGAGAGCGAACTTTTTTTGATGTTTATACAAAAAATATAAAAATAAAAAGTATACGAGTATGTAGGCTCCCATGCTTACACGTGCATTATTTATTTATATAGACAATTTTATTATTTTAATTTATGTATTTATTATTCAAATAAATAACATAACATCCAAACGCCACAGTACAGTCATCTACCTGGACCACACACTATGGATTCTCCCCTGTGTTGTTGATATCAGGAGCTTTGAGTACCACCATGGTACACAAACACCCAGACTCGTAACTCAGCTAATGCGTTTGTCTGCAGCGGGAATCGAACCTACGTCCTCTTGCGTCTGATATGTTTCGCCGAGGTTCTCAATATTACTCGATGGTAGGTAGCATCGGCTATAGACTACAAAGTGCATTGTTTTCAGAAGTGTGTCTGAAGTTTAGTCTCATTTTGCATACAATAGTAGGTACCTAAGTATTACGTAGTATTTAGTCTCGTATCATCTTCACCGGTAAGTATAAACAAAGGAAATTTTATTTCTACAAGCTCCTTGGTCTAAGCAAAAAGGGCAAGAAATTTAAACCAGCCCAGTGCGAGTTGGGTTCGCGCACCGAGGGTTCCGTATAAACTTCTAGGTATAAAATTATTTTTTGTGAAAAACAAATTTCCGGATTTTTTCCTTTACTTGTGCTACTAGACATTGATTCGTTTTTGCAAATTTGGCAATTTCGTGATTCTAAGTCAACTGAAGTACCCTATAGGTTCTGATTCCCTTGCCAGTATCAAAATAAGCGACATAAGCGAATATCCAGCTGTCATGTGGTGCAGTTTGAATTTAGTACTTACATCTATATCTTTATATATACCACTATATAAAGAGGTAGAATTGTAAGTTTGTAGTATCTCGAACCGGTGATCCAATCTGCATGAAATTTTGTGGGTCGGTAAGTTTAATTTGAAATTTTTGTTAGGAAGCATTCGAGTTAAATCCGACAGGGGGCCACTAAGGAACGGGGTTCCAAAAGGGGCCAAAAAAAAATTAAACACATATAAATATATTGAGTTGGGATGAGAAAGGGTTTAATTTGTACAAAAAAAAATGTTTTTATTATATTTCTAGAATGTATAGTTTTTGAAACACGCCAAAAAGTATTGGTATATGTATGTTTGTTCGAGCATAAATCTCGAACCGTTGATCCAATCTGCATACAATTTGGTGGGTCGATAAGTTGAATATGTAATGAAATTTTTGCTGGGAAGTACATCAGTGAGTTACATCAGACAGAGGGTCATCAAGGTATGTCCCAAAATGGGACAAAAAAAATAAAGTTATGCAAATACCTATATATTGAGTGAGGTGTCTTAAGAATTTGTTTTGTTTGTACATTCCAAAATGGTTTTTATTTTAATCCGAGAATGTATAGTTTTTGAAATAGGCCAAAAATAGAAAAATTAATAACTATTACAACATGACCTTCCATTTCTTAGAGTTTCGTTGTCATTGTAGTTCAGTAAGTTGAGAACGTGGTCATATTGAATCGACGGCCCAGGATTAGCCTCATGTATCAATTCGGTATCAATTCCAGCTGGCCCACCCGCAACTTTGTTTGCCTTTATTTAATGCGGGGAAGCCGAAATATTTTTAGAATTAAACGTACATCATTAGACTACGCTATCCAAACTATCCTGACGAATGTTACAAATGCGAAAGTAAACCTGTTTATGTCTGTACGTTTCACGATTTACCCGCTGAACCGATTTTAATAAATTTTGGTATAGAGATTGATAGGAAGGATTATGGGAAGGGTAGTTTTGTTTGGTGGTAAATATATCATAACTATTTTGGTATGATATAAAGAATTTTTCTTCATTTTTGACTACATCATCTGCAGCCCGACTTAACCCACTGCTGGGTTTAGGCCTAGCGTGGCCTTACTTATGGTAAGAATGATAGAAGGTTTCGTTGACGTCGTAGTTCAGATCAGATTGAACCAAATAAATCGCGCTATCAATGCGAATATTAGTGTTTCTGCTTGAGGGAAGTATTTTTGTTTTTTGTTTTTAGGCACAGGTACGTAACCATATCTTGCTCCACATGTCAACACCACGCCTCGCGATGTGTCCCGCCCATCCTCACTTGAGTTCCATAAGTCGATTTCCGTTCTGGGACCAGCGGGGTGATCGGCTAACTCTGTTGCAAACAGAAATGATTGATACCGATCCTGTTTTTACAAACTTTGACATTTCATACGTCGAAATTCAATGAACGTCAATTGACAAACTGTCACAGTTTGTTAAAACAGGATTGGTGTCAATCATTTCTGTTTGCAACAGAGATAGCCAATCACCCCGCTGATTCTGACGATCGATATATTTGATTCTATCACTTTACATAAATAAAATAAATAAATAAATTTAACTTTATTGTACACCACAATATAAAAATACACATAACATTTAAAGTTCGCTAGCTCCCACCCTAGGAGAACCTGTATTGCGGGTTCCTATAGCCTATACCCTATAGCCTCTTTCGTACAATGCGTCCACTGAAGTTGTGAATGAACGCTAAAAGAAAGATGAAGTGAACAATGCAAGTTCGTAAGACATTAAAGAAAACAAAATATTATTTTAATATTGTTTAGATTAAAATTAAATATATTTCTGTGAGAATAGGGTATTGGGGGAGGCACTAGGGGATGAGAAAAAGGAATGAAGGTGTATGTTTGGTTGAAGGGGTAGAGTAAGGTGGTTTGGGGCATATAGAAGTTACTGGGTAGTACTTTTTAAAGATTAAGATATTGCTTTTAGGATTTTCTCAGTCTTAATCTAATTTAGGGAAGTTAACCGTTATTATTAGCATCGGTTATGACCTTCTTACAATTATTTCTGGTAAAAGTAACATCAGCTGAATATAATAGAATTGAAATAGCTGGGCCATGTCCTTGTTCTAACCTCAAGTATTATAAAAGAACCATCCAAACAGTATTTTATGTAATAAATACTTTACAGATAATATGTCTGCGCTAATTTGAGGTAAAATTATCTCGTTTTAGAATAATATCATCTTGGAAAACTTTTTAGGGCCGAACAAATATTATTCTCGCTAATAAAAGTAGGCTAATATTGAAACAACTCACCTAGTGGAACGAAGCCAAGTTAAAAGGAAAAACTCGGTTGGCTTTACCACTTTTTAGGTCTAAAATGTTAAGCAAAAAACTGTTTTTTCTGAAATATTTTAGCGAGATTTGTTATTCAAAGCAAAATACAGAATGGGGATAAAAAACATATCTTTAGAAAGGGATTAAATATCCAGATCCAGGGCTGTAAGGGCTCCCAACCCCCATCTTCGGAACCCAAGCCAACTTCACCTGCTTACTAACAAACGGAGTTTTGGCGGCCGGCTGATTGCGGCATAGCGCAGCCTAGCACCAGAACAACTAAATCCCCTGACCGACGACGGACAGCAAAGTTGGTGGTGCGAGAAGCTGTGCCCTGCGATCCCCAACCCGCATGCCCAGCGTGGGGATTATGGGTATATCCCCCTTTATTAAAGAAGGCCTATGTCCAGCAGTATACTGATATAGGCTGGTGAGGTGTGGAACATTCAGATAGCACAGAGATGATAAAAGACCAAATATATAGTATCTGTTTTTATGAAATTTTTACTGTCTTCATAGCTCAGTTGGTAGTATCTCTGCCCTTTGAGCTAGTCGTGAGCTCGGTTACCGCCCAGAACAAACTTGTGTGACACTGCCATCTTCATATGAGCTAGTGGCTAATTCTAGTGTTGGAGTTATTAGGCCACCTGAAGGCCTATTCGTTTATGCCTGGTAGTCCGATCGGTAGTCCGACTATCGGACTACTGGGAAAGAAATGCCAAAATTTTTTCCTCGTAGTCCGATTGCGTAGTCGGACTACTAGGAAACACTGAATTTTTACTCGGGTATTCCTAGCAGTCCGACCGGGGTAGCACGGTTTTCTAAACCTTAGCCGGACGCTGAATTCCGGTCGGCTAGTAACATTTTCTTCCTGAAGTACCAGGGTAGCATAAGTTACAAAGAGATCGCGTCAGTAGAGGTAGAGTTACACGATAGAAAGGGATGCAAGGTGTAGGTGAATATAAATGTTGGTACTTAGCGCGGTGTGAGCTGAATAACACTTTATTGCGTCGCAGCTTAAGTCGCAATTTATTTAAATGTTTTTGCGGAGTGAAGCTTCTGTAGATGCTACTACTCAACCACACACACATGCATAGTAACAATATATTGATGCATATTGTCATGTATAAAAAAATATATATAGGTAGTTGTAATCTAAAAGTACTAGGCAATCAGAATACAGCAGGAGGTAAAAATGGTAACTGTTTCCGATTTTGTAATGTACCTATAACGTCAGATCAAAAATAACTTCAAGAGGACAAGACCACGATTAAAGAGGTATTACACAGTCCATATAGCTAATTGAACCAAAGAGTTTGCATGGAAACTTTTTTCTGTTATTAGGAACATCTTCGCTTACCATCAGACGAGATGTGATCAAACGCAAGCCAATCACATCACATCGTGTGTGAAGCGTGTTTGTTCCTACTCTGTAACGTCTAAACGGATTGGGATGAAACTTGGAAAATACATAGATTGTGATCTTGTTTAACACTTTTTATCCATGTACTAAGCAATCGAAGTAGCGGACAGAAGCTAGTTCTTAATAAAAAAAACAGGCCGTTGCGTACATAACTATAAATATATAAAAATATATCATCGCTCCATCTGGACTAGCATGAAATTAATATTGTTTATATCCTCCTTGCCCTAAGAAGCCTTAGTTGTCGGTACTTTAAATGAAATCATGAGGTGAAACTTTCTTGTTTCTATGCTATCCTAGTACTTCCACGGCCATCGAGATAATAGAGCCTCAAATGTGGAAAAAAAGTGTCTGCACCAAAACGTGGCGCACGCAGTTAATTGTGACTTTGAACACTTTTCAAGACAAGGTCTAAATTAATGCAAATTCTTTTTTGGCATTTTGCAGTAAATTTTTGTCAAATACGCTTGGACGATTTTTGTCAGTTTTCATTCGAAGACTGTGACTCTATAGTAAGCACAGGTATATAATTTCTCGATGTCCACAACTCTTAAAAATGTGTGACATCTTCTGACTTATGCTATCCTACGGTACTTCTGCTGGTATATCTACAATACAAAATGTTTGTTGAATGGTTTTCTTAGTAACATTTTTCATTTTCATAGCCTATCGAGTCGAAAATATAGTACGAAAATCGTACCAGGGCGCTCGAATCTAGTGCTATGCAGTTTAATAGAAATGCCTTGGTCGCAGCAATAGCATTTAGATAAAGTATGCATCCCTTTCTAGCAAATGATATATTGACATAAGAAAGTAAAGATCAACCGTATGAGTTGACGTTCAGAGCATAGTGAATTTTAAGACTTCATCTATTTCTCTTCTACAACTGTCGGGTCCCCGCGATCTCCTTGAGACTTATAATGCCCTGGTAGTTCTGGAAAATTTCGCTGATGTTTGCGCCATTGATGTAGAAGATACACGACATCAAATATCAGGAGAATATAGGAACCAGGAGGCTACTAATTGATTGGAATAAAATGCTTTTCTTAGTAAAATTATCATTCTCATAGCTCATCGAGTTATAATCTCCTGGTACTTTATGGTCAGAAACTTAACTAAAAATGTGAAAAAATATATGAAGCAGGATGCGTCGAGCTGAGGACACCACAGGCTTCAAGATCATTCCATAATTATACCTACCTACTGGCACTACTGGCTCAAAATGTAAGATCTCTTTGTGACTTATGCCACCCTGGTACTTTAGAAAGAAAACGATAACTGAAAACCGGACCGGCAAACGAATTCAGCGTCCGGCTAAGGTTTGGAAAACCGTGCTACCGGTCGGACTGGCAGGAATACCCGAGTAAAAATTCAGCGTTTCCTAGTAGTCCGACTACGCAATCGGACTACGAGGAAAAATTTTTGGCATTTCATTCCCAGTAGTCCGATAGTCGGACTACCGATCGGACTACCAGGCATAAACGAAAATTTTAACTAAGAAAAACACTTTGTAACTCTTATTAAAATATTGTTGATATTTTATTTGCTTCCGCTCGCGGGTTTGCTCGCCTGGATTCGGATAAATAGTAACAAAATTGGTATGAATTAATGAATGAAAATTATTTATTACCTTAATATAATAAATAAAAGGCCAATGGGCGGTCTTATCGCTTGAAAGCGATCTCTTCCAGACAACCTTTGGATAATGATCAAATCCAAATACAAATACAAATAATTTATTTGTTTATTTCTGTTCTAAACAACTATATACCTTAATTTCAGAAACAACAGACAGACCTTACAATAAATAAAATGCCAATAGGCGATCTTATCGCTTGAAAGCGATCTTTTCCAGACAACCTTTGGATAATGATAATTTCTGTTCTAGAAGTACCTACGTAAGACAGACCTTATAATAAATATAAGGCCAATGGGCGGTTTTATCGCTTGGAAGCGATCTCTTCCAGACAACCTTTGGATAATAATCATTCCTGTTCTAGAAGTACTTACATAAAAACGAAATTTCAGCTCAATACATATTTATTAATTTAGTTTTGGCAAGGAGCAACAAATATCCTACTTAAATTATAAAAGTGAAAGTTTTTGAGGATATATTATGGATGTATGGATGTTTGTTATTCTTTCACGCAATAACTACTACTAATTTTGAATAAACTTTTAATATACATAGATTGTGACTTGGATTAACGTATACCACATACACACCACACCAGCTTATATCAGTCCACTGCTGCACATAGGCCTGCCCTAATAAAGAAGGATATGCCCATAATACCCATGCTGGGTATGCGATTAACACGTAAGTCTTTTTTATCCTGGTATATGTACCACGCGAGCGAAGACACGGCCACTTTCGCCTTTATAATATAATATTCTTCTTCTTCTTCTTCGTATGAGCTAGTAACCAACGCTGGTGTCGGAGTTTTTAGGCCGCCCGAAGGCCTCCGACATGGCTTAACGACTGAAAGCCGAGACCAACATCTTAACGTGCCTTCCGAAGCACGGAAGCGCTGAAATCGAAATGTCGCTAAACGGTCACCCATCCAACTAATATCTGGGCGGAGTGTTGTTTAAGCAAGGTGATCTATTAAGAACACCGAG
This sequence comes from Horisme vitalbata, assembly GCA_951804965.1. NCBI lineage: Eukaryota > Metazoa > Arthropoda > Insecta > Lepidoptera > Geometridae > Horisme > Horisme vitalbata. The sequence continues at coordinate 4,275,478 of OX638089.1, forward strand.
GTAAACCACGCCACGAGCGCTACAAATTATAGCAAGGTTTACTTAATAAAATACCCAATAAATTGACAAGTATATTTTAAGAATAATGTAAAACTGCTTTCAACATTAATATTTTACAAATGCAGAATTCTGACCTAGACAGGTCTGAAGCGAGCATTAATCTTGACTTGATGGTTAGTTAGTGTAGACCTACTTAAAAATTCAACAGTTAAACATTAGCACTACTGCCACTCGGCTTGCTGATTATATATTAAACGTACAGTTGCGCATGAATATTGAATCTAAGCTCTATTTTATGGGAAGACTCAGCTATTGTATATAAATCTGAGTGGATTATATCTAAGCACGTTTGCTCGATGTGTTCTAATACTGCTGTACCGAGCATGTGATCTTACAGCGATGAATATAGTAATCGTACTGTCCTATCCTGTAATCCTTTCCAGGAATATCCTTGTGTATTTCATCCTATCCTATCTTCTAACCTATTCATAACAGTTCTATGAACATTACAAAATATCATGTCACCTCTTTTGATTTACATTTAAATAACAGGGACAAGCTTACTCTATCTAGTGTTATAAAATGACATTTTGTTATGAATAAGGGGGTTAATCTAAATTGCCGTGAGTATGTCTCACAAAAGCTCGAAAAGAGCTTGACCGATATGAATATTATTTTCACATAGCAAATGTTATTATTCAATGAATCAATATCTAAATTATTTTTATTGACAATTGATTATTATGACATTTAATTTTATTGCGTATTTTTAAGGTAATTTATTTTACACTAGCTTAATTTAAGAACTAAAATGGTGACATATATGTATCTTCTTATCAACATACAGCCTGGTTTTTACGAAAAAAAAATTCATGAGAATTCCTAAAAAGGAAATAAAATAATGTGGAAACTAAATTAATTTCAGAATAACATACTTACATCTACATTATTTACTTAAATAATATAATTTGTAATTCTCTGAAGAAAATTATGTATTCCTGATAATAACGAGCCCTGTATAATTCATTCAAAGGTTCAAGGGAGCCCGAATCCAGAGAGGAAACGTTGTGGAAGTGGAAAATTGCTAAAGTGGGACGTCATTTATCAACAGAGACGTTTGGTGACGTCTCACGCCTAAGATGAAGAGTCTGCGGACTAGCTGACAAGAGCAGCCCCAACCACCCCCATTCAAGGTTCTGACTTACTTTTCTGAAGCTGCCATTTCCAAAGAATTAATATTTTGTATATTTTTAATCATATTTCTACTGTTTTAAGGTAAGATAATTTGTTCCACACAACTAGCACATTACATGAAAACCACATAACACACTTCATGGTGATGCTACCAAAGAGTTTGTTTTTTATGGAGGTTGAAAGAGCGTAGGTATCCAAACTAGGAAAATTTTGTAATTTAGCATACCTATGTCGTACGCCATCAACTTCACAATTATTCATCGAAGATGTGTCTAAGAGGTGGTGATATATAATAATTTTAAAGAAGAATATAATGTAACTTATATTACCTTCGAATAAAAAGGCTGTTGTAGAAAATCAGGTTATGTTATGGAAGGATGATGGTTTGATTTGTACCTATAATGTAAATAACTGTGTAAGGGTATGTCAGACTTGAGAGTCTGGGCAACAGGAAGGAGCATGTAAAGAAAGTGGGTTGAATTAAATGTGATGTGATTGGAGTGAGTTATATTGTATCATGACAAAATAGTAACTTTCAGTTGCATCATAGCTTCTACTAATATTGTAAAAAGAAAGTTAGTAAAATAAGGTATGTAAATGCTTCTTCGTCTTTCACTTTATTACATAAAGGCTAGAATGGATAAGCTAAGTATATAGTAAACTAGTAAAACAAGTGAATCAAAAAGCTATTATTCATTGCATTCGGTAATAGAACCCAAACTAAGCAGAGCTTGTATTATGGTAACCACAAGAATGATATAGGTTTTTGTAAATATATAAAGAAACGCCCTGACCCAAGACAAAGATATGTAGAAATAAAAACATTTGCCCCCGGCTTGAATCAAACTTGTAACCTTCTGCGTCTCAAGTGAGCTTTCGCCACTGCGCCACAGAGTTCGTCAAAATTGAATATTATAATCGCTCTAACTTAGTAAATAAAATCATTATCATTAGCTTATAGCAGTCCACTGCTAGACATAGGCCTCCCCTAATGATCGCCATTGCGCTCTGTCCTGAGCTCGACGCATCCAGCTTCTACCAGCAGCCGACAGCAGATTGTCACTCCACCTGGCCGGAGGGCATCCTACACTACGTTTGCCGACCCGCGGTCTCTACTCAAAAACTCATTTACCCAACGGTTAAATAAGTTTGTTAAGCTTGCTAATTTTCTGAGCTATGTCGACAACTTTACCATCGTAAATAAAATAGTAATTTAATATTTAGAGTTATTAAATATCTAGTAGCTAATAGTTTGTAGCTCTCAGTCTGACCGCGCCCTTAGAAGCCTTCAAAATGCCAAAAATTACTCCACTGAAACTGTTTCAGTGGTTTGTGTTGTAATTTTTAAAAAGAATATGAAAGAACCAGTAGAACGAGTTAAAACTCAAACTAAGTTTTAAAACCTTAAGCCCGGTTCATCCCCGCTCTCAGATCAACGAATCGCTTTAAGGTACTTTGAATTTAATTAAACGCCTATTCATTTAAGGCTTAATTCACACTGCCTCGGAACGGACCGGAACACAAGCTTCGTCGTGCGCAAATTCGTAGGAATGCGAAGGAAGTCTGTAGAATTTTACGGAAGTCGGGCGAATGCTGCCGACGAATTCGATGGACTACTTGAAGAATAATACAACAAACACAACAATTAACAAAAGGCTAAAATCGGTCGGATTTCAACAGTTTTCTTGCGAATTCGTCGGGATTTTAAAAATGCGCTCGGATTTCGTTCGCTTTCCGACGGCAGCTGTACTTCCATCGGATTCAACAGAAGGTGAGCGACCATATTTTTTGCTTTTGCACGTTATAAAATGTAAATGTTTCTAAATGTTTCATCATCATCATCATCATCATCATCATCTGCCTGTAGCAGTCCACTGCTGGATATAGGCCTCCTCTAATGAGCGCCATTGCGCCCTGTTCTGAGCTCGACGCATCTAGCTTCTACCAGCAGCCTTTGTTGTTAAATGTTTATTACAGTTTGTGTACATAAATCCAATTCCATTAAATTTGAATTAAATAATACTGGCCAAATCTTGACCATGACAACAAAGTTTAATGCCTACGTCATACGATAAATGTACTTAAAGTTAATTAAGCAAAGTGCAGAAAATTCCATCCCTACAAATTCCGCGACTCAGTGTGAACGAAGCCTAAGTAACGTTACCACAAAAGGAGTGCATGGCATACCCTTATTCACTTGACGGTGGATACAACGGGACTTCTATCTACTTTGAATACATGATTAGGTCTGGAAGGGTCTACTCACGTACCTTTGTGCTTACTTTTGTCAAAAGGGCTCTGAGAAAAGTTTTGTCACGTAGTCTGACAAAAATGGTAGCAAACAAAGTAGATAGCCTAAGTATTTTGAGCCCAATCATGCTACCTAATGTTAATTATATTTTGGTATTCCGCACGAAACGATCATTAGATAGTGTACATAATTATGAGCTTCTTCGCTGATGTTAAAGAAATACGCCAAGTATGAGTGAACAAATATTTTTTTAACACAAAGATGGGACCCTCTAACATAGTATTGCATGTTAGGTCACGCATGGTGTCTACGATGTAAAACTTTTGTATTTTGAGGCCTGAAAGTGATGTGCATCATATTGTTGTAATTTTACCCGCACGCGCTCCCTTCAAACCAAAATAGCAATGATTTGACAGAACGATGATTTAAAACTGATTTTCTTTCGCATATAATAAGTAAGCAAAATAGACGGTGTCGTAAAACAAAGTCAAAAAATACCTACAAATAAATAAGACGGCCTCTGTGGCGCAGTGGGCGAAGGTCCGCCTGAGACGCAGAAGGTTGCGGTTCGATTCCCTCTGCGGGTCAAATGTTTGCAAGTTCTGTAGATATTTGTCTCGGGTCTGGGTGTGTTCTATGTATGATTTGTATGTATTTACAAAACAAAAATTATATGTGTATTATATCAATCATGTGGTTCCCGTAATACAAGCTCTGCTTAGTTTGGGGCTCCATGACGCTGTGTGATTAGGTCCCGCATAAAAAAAACACCATCATCCCACGTAATGCTTTTAATAAGTGGGATCGGCTTATGCTTATGCACAACTTGAATTTGACCGTTTAGTGACATTAGAATTGAGCGCTTCCGTGCTTCGGAAGGCATGTTAATTTACCCGGCTGTAACAGTCGTTATGCTATGTGACCTTCAAAACTATGACACCAGAGTAGCTAATAAGAAGAAGACGATAGCACGTTTTCCTCTTCCAATTCTCTATTTCAGCCGTGACACCCACTTATTTTGTAACAAGCTTCCGCCCGCGGCATTGTTCGCGTGGTACCGGTATAAAAAATAAATGGCCTAGATGTATTAATCCAGGTTTCTTCAAAATCCGTCCAGCCGTTACGGAGTTGAGTGGGAAGTGGGAACAAATATACACACACACACACTTTGGCATTTATAATATTATAGTGTTATGTGATGTGAACTGTCCTTCAATTATTGCTCAAACTTTGAAATGGTGTCCAAACTTTTTGAAACAGATATGAGCAAAGAGGTTGCATAGAAACTTTTTATAGAACTTGTACCTGCATCTCTGGCAAAGCCAGCAGCCTACTTATGACTATCCCTTGCTACTGGTCCGAGTTATTCATGATCGGAAATTTTAGTTACGAGTAGCTTGCACAAACCTTTGATTATTTCATTCAAATCGCTAGATATAGGGAAAGTCCTACAGTACCGGCCGGCATCCAGTACCGGCCAGCTACTGTTTCTGTTATTCTATAGCAGATGACGTTGCATGGTTTACGCCATTTGTTTCGTTTCTTCTCGTATGGGCAATGCCCCAAGTGACGGCGACTTGTCGCAACAGGACAGCTGTCAATCCGAAGTTTAGTGTTGCGCGCGGTGAAAGTACGATACACAAGTAAAGTTCCGTGGATTCTCAGTGAAGGTTAGAGTTTATTTCGACAGAAATTAAACATGGTATGTATTGATTACTTATAAAGCTATCATAAATTGGATTTCAATTCACTTCATTTGTTACATTTTTATCACTGAGGTAACATGATAATTTTATTCCGTTTCCTGCAGTACCGGCCACTATTTAAATTCATTTTACAAATGCCTTATTTGTTTGTAGGTACAAAAAGATGTCAAATAATGAAAGTGAAGGTAAAAAGAAGAAAAAGAAAGGGGACCTGGGATCCTGATAATATGCATACAGCCATAGAAAAGGGGTTGAGCAAAGAAATGAGTGCGCGCCAGGTAGCAGATAGGTACGAGTTTCCCAGAACTGCTTTAAATTATAGAATTAGTGCTAAAGAGGTATCAATAAAACCTGTTATGGGCCTGGTATAGTTCCAGAAATATCTGAGAGCAACTGCGCGACGTCGCAAAGCTGGAAAAAGTGAAATATTAACCAGTTCACCATATAAAAAGATCCTCGAAGAGAAGAAAACAGAAAAAAATAAAGTAGACTCAGTCAAGCGTGGAAAGAGTTTGCTGTCAAGTAAAATTGTTAGCAAGAAAGGAAAGAGTTTGCTTTTAGGTAAAGAAGTTAGCCAGAAAACTAAGCAAAAGCCAAACGAAGCCAATTCAGGAGACAATTTACTCTTTGTGCCTGGTATCTCATGAAGGGGGTTGGATTCAGTGCGGAAAGTGCAGGGTATGGGTTCACGAGGCTTGTACAAACATCTCTGAATTATCCAACCAATATATGTGATTTTTGTTTCGTTTAAACTATATTTATAAGGTGGCCGGTACTGGAGGACAATTTTTAAAATGTCCGTTTTTTATAAAGTCGAAATTTAATTATTAAAGTTAATAATTACTAAAAATATCGCTATTTCATTGTTTCTATGTACAGCCTAAAAGTTTTATTACTTAAAACATTAAATATTAAACATGTATCCTAAAGGATTTTTATTTTATTCTAAATTATCCTTAGGGTGACGGTACTGGCGGACTCTCCTTCAAATATTGTTGAATCACAGTAAACCTGATGGAACTTCAATTCGCTCATTCGCAAACGTTAACTGGATTACGTACTCTAAGAAGTAGTAATGAACACATATTTTTGATGTAAAAGTTCTGACGTTTTTTGAAGTTCTTCACCGAATCCTTAGCACCTTGTTATTTTATTTTTGTTCATTCTGAAAACAACATCAAATAATATTCTATAGATATGTACGTACAGATAGCTATTATAAGTTTTCAAATAACGAAACTATAAACTTGTTTGTTACAAAAAAAAGAACATACCTTAATAAGTACTTACATATTTATGTTCTTTTATTTAAAAAAAAAGAATATTAAACGTAAGAGATTTTTTAGACCCACTTATAAATTAGGTTGGTACTAGCTCACGCGCGCGGCTTGGTCCGCGTAGTATCTAGATAAAAAGTCGTCTGTAGTATAACGAAGGGAGCAGGTTCGATTCCCGCCGCGGAACAAATGTTTGCACTATCTACAGCACAGCAGATATTTGTCACAGTTCTGAGTGTTTTATATGTATATATTTATAAAATATGTGTTTAAGTACCTTAAAGCAAGCTCTACTTAGTTTGGGGCTATATATGTATATCTGTGATAGAGTCCAATATTAAAATGTTATTCTTCTATTTATCCAGACTTAACCACAGCTTAATTAACGTTTTATATATTTAGATTGATCGGATGTTAATCTGATAATTGATATTGTTGTATTAATAATGGAACTGCTCACTCCCACCGGATGTAGGTGTCAAGTTACCACAGGCTTACAACTCCAAACATGAATAACTAACTGGTAGTCATTAACATCGGTAGGAAGAAGACAGTTAGCTCGGAAGAGTGAAGCATGTATCAAACTCAAATATTCTTTACTAGCTTCGGCCCGTGGCTTCGCTCGCGTGGTACCCGGATAAAAAGTAACCTATGTGTCAATACAGGTCTAAACTATAAATATTCCAAGTGTGTTAATCCAAGTCGACCAAGGACGACCTCTGTGGCGCAGTAGGTGAAGGTCAGCCTGGAACGCAGAAGGTTGCGGTTTCGATTCCCGCCGCGAGAAAAATGTTTGCATGTTCTACAGATATGTGTGTGGGTGTTTTTCTATGTATGATATGTATGTGTGTACAAAAAAATGTATATATGTAATATATCAATCATGTGATTCAAATAACACAAGCTCTGCTTATTTTGGGGTTACATCATGATGTGTGATAGTCCAGCATTTTTTTTTATTTATTTAAGTAAAAACTATGTATATATCAAGTTTATCCAAGCGTGTTTAGCAGTTTTTGCGTGAAAGAGTTTAATAAATGTCGATTTAAAACTTACTGTATCAATTTGTTGCCTTAAAGAAATCGCTTTCAGCTATAAGGCCGCTCATTGTACAATTTAATGACATTGTGTGTTTGTTATGTTTTCACGCCAGTGTCCGTTCATTCATTCAAACATCTATCCATCCAATCATTCATCCTCACAATCTTCCAAGATAATATTAGTAGCATTCAATAAGATCGTAGAGCTACTTTGAATCGTCTGTAAAGCAGCAGTGTTGCTGTTGATGTTGATGATATAGAAATCACGCCGTTTCCAACGCAACCAAGCTCCGAAAGAAACGACAAACGAGGGTTAGTTTTTCGTTTTGCTTAACACTGAGTTCTGAAAACACACTTGCTCTAGGGTATCGGCTGCTCCTGCACGCCCATAGTGCGGAGCGGCATGTCCGAGGCCCGCAGTCAACATGTTAATAAATACATCATTAGATAGAAACCACACAAGACACAAAACAAGTATTTTCCGAGTATGATGCAAACGTTTCAGAAAAATATATGTAGAATATGATGCTAACATTTGTCTCGCGGCTGAAATCGACCTGCAACCCTCTGCGTCTCAGGCGGATCTTCATCTGCTACGCCACAGGGGTCGTATTAGAAGTAGGTACTAATTATTTTCTTCTGATTACTGCAACAATTCTTTTTGAATAGTTAACTGACTGACTGAGTAATATAACGCACAGCGCAAACCGTTGGACCTAGAGACTTGAAATTTTGCACATAGATATTATGTATAAGCGTCCATTAAGGAATAATTTTCAGACATTCCCCTTAAGGGGGTAAAATAGGGGATGAAATTTTGTATGAAAGTCCGTATTTTCAAAGCCGCGGGCGGAAGCTAGTCACTCATATATTTCATAAATTTTCTGTAGCCGTTATTTTTTTACGGGCAAACCGTAACACATACTAAGAAGTAAGAGATAGGTATTAAAATAATTAGGTACGTGTCTAAAATCGCGCAGGTGCAAGTTTATGTATTTATTATGAACAAATATAAAATATTATTGATAAACTGAAAATTCCAATGTGAAAGATGATAGAAAAAACACTGAGATATCAGGTGTGAATGAGGTTTACTCGCAGACATATATATACATGGTAATACACATATGTACATACTTATACATAGTACATACGTAAAGTACTCACTGTCCGGATTGCTGAAATACCCTGGGACATGGTTAGAAAGAGTAGGCTAGCCCAGCACCTACGCCATCCTCTCAGCAAAGCTCTCTCAAAAAGACATGGTAAACCTGACATGGTACGTGTAGAGCTGACTTTCCTCGCGATATTTTCCTTCGTCGTTTTGAGCTCGTATTGTGCAATTACATTTTTCAAACCAAAAAAATTATTGATGCTCAGTCGAAATTCAAAACCTTTAGAGTTGTGAAAGTTCGTGACGTCACCAAAAAGGCTCTAACGGATGACCAGCGCCGGTTGTATTTGTTTACAACTAGGAAAATGCTGGGTTAGGGCCTTTTTGCAAAGCGATATTACGATAGGTATCCTATACGTAGCGATGTACAAACTAATACCCTCGAGAGCAATGAATCCGGGTCACTCAAAGAATCCAAAAAATCTCGGAAAGTAAGAATGCTAGGTTAATGCAATAAATTGTATTTAATAGACAATTTAATACTCCTTAAATGAAAGTATTAAAACTTCTTAGTTATTGTAAAGTTATATCATAAAAAAATCAAATTTGAAAAGGGAACACTGTCGAAGATGGAACTACGAAATTACAGGATTTGTTTTTGCTTTTGTTTGTAATCTGTCATTTATGTTGGTACATAAACCAGGTTGATAGTGCTCAATATTCATTATTCAAGCTGAAATCATGTCGCTTACACTTGAAGAATGCACCAGAATACTTACATTGGTGGAAACCGGCCGGAGTCAGCGCGATACAGCCAGGACTGTCGGTGTGTCGCTGTCAACAGTACAAAGAGTTCTCCGACGTTACGAAGAAACTGGTTCTAACCTACGCAGACCAGGAACGGGCAGAACTAGGTGTACCACAGCACGAGAAGACCGATACTTGGTGAACACCATGCTTCGAAATCGCTTTCTCACAGGAACTGAACTCACAAATCAGTTTCGACGCCTCGGAGGAAGTAACCCAAGTGCATGGACAGTAAGACGTCGGCTTGCTGTATCTAACTTAAAACCCCTTAGACCTGCAAACGGCCCTAAACTGGAGCGTGGCCATCGTATTTCAAGACTAAGATATGCCCAGAACCACGTAAATTGGAGTATTGAAGATTGGTCGAAAGTTATGTTCTCCGACGAATCAAAATTTATGCTCTACAAGCACGATGGAAGACACAGAGTGTATAGAAGACCAGGGGAAAGATTCAAGCAAGCATGCATCGAAGAAAAAGTAGCCTACGGTGGTGGGTCTGTACTTGTGTGGGCCGGAATTTCCTCTGAAAGTCGCACAGAGCTGGTGATCATAGAAAACGGCTCTTTAACTAGCGTAAGATATGTGGAAGAAATCCTCAACGAACACGTTGGTCCATTTATGGTCAATTTGGGTGAGGATGCTATATTTATGCATGAGAATGCCCGACCTCATACAGGTAGGATTGTGAATGACTACCTTCAAGAGATGAACATTACTTGTATGGAGTGGCCAGCGCGCAGCCCGGATAACAACCCGATCGAGCATGCTTGGGACGAGCTAGGGAGATGCGTAAAACAACGAAACCCTCCCCCAATCACGCTTCCTGAGCTCAAAATTGCTCTCACAGAGGAATGGGAGAATATTCCCCAAAATCGTATAAGGAACTTGGTGTACAGCATGCCAAACCGCGTAAACGCAGTAATGGAAGCACGAGGAGGTAATACGAAGTATTGAAATTCAAGAAAATCGTCATAAAGTTCAAAAATTTCATGTTTCCTATTTTTGTTTTAAGGAGAGATCAGCAGTTTTTTTTCTTTATGTAATTTTGTGTAAATAAAATGTATGGTGACTCATATTTTTTTAACTTTCATTTAAGGAGTATTAAATTGTCTATTAAATACAATTTATTGCATTAACCTAGCATTCTTACTTTCCGAGATTTTTTGGATTCTTTGAGTGACCCGGATTCATTGCTCTCGAGTGTATTTTGTGTATCATCATTATCAGTCCATAACAGTCCACTGCTGGACATAGGCCTCCTCTAATGAGCGCCATTGCGCCCTGTCCTCAGCTCGACGTAACTAGCTTCTACTAGCAGCTTTTCGCAGATCGTCACTTCACCTGTCCGGAGTCACTGAAACTGTTTTTGTAAATAATTATCTTCTATTTCCATTTCTAATAGGCTATTGTTGTATTTACTATTTTAACCGTTACCATTTTATGTAAACAAAACGATTAAATAGCTGAACTGACAGCTAATTATTCAGGGCCAGGACATTGATGCAATGCGACGTTCAAGCTGCACCTCCCACATCAATACCATGAACCCGATTGACAAGGAAATTAACATTATGGCGGGGGACGCACTGCGAGCGGTTTTCTGGGTTCAATTTAACATCAGCATAATGATACATAGATCTCCCCTGATACATGATTTTAATGTTAATAGGTTCGTTTTTTGCACAGATAAGTACCTTCTTCCTACTTATCTATCTCCAGATTATTAAAATCTGTTAAAGTAAAATATAAGTGAACATGTGTGTTCACTTATATGAGAATCTTAAACCGATTTACAAGTCAAATGTGTAGGTAATAGGTTGAGTAGTTACCTATACCCAAAATTAATATTATAGTTATTAACAAAAAAATTAAAACGTATCATATAAAATAAAAATCCATGATAAGGAGACGTCAATATCATAATCAGCCTTAAATCAGTTTACTGGTGGACATTGGCCTCCCCCAATGAGCGCCCGTCCTTAGCTCGACGCATCCAGCTTCTACCAGCAGCCTGTCCTACCCGTCATTACATACGGAGCCGAAATGTGAACACTCACAGTACAGCTAGTCAGCCAGTTTAAGAAGGGACCATATACCCATATTCCTAAAATTTACTTTTATTTTTGTGTCCATGTGTATGTGTTTCACCACGATCACGCCTGGAACAGGTGAAATGGTGGTCTTAGATGGGGCACGAACTTGTAATCAGATATGGCAATTCCCATACACTGACAATCAACAACAACACCAACCTTACTCCACCTTGACATAGGCCTCCCTCGATAAGGAGTATATGCCCATAATACCCACGCTGGGCATGCGGCTTGGCTATTGCAGGGCACAGCTTTTCACACTGGCGACGCTGCTGCCCGACAGCGACCAGATAATTTAGCAGTGAGAAATAGGCTTCGCTATGCCACCCGGTTTCTTAGATAGCAGAGTACCACGGGCCAGTAAGATTCACTTGGGTTTAGAAGATGTAAATCTCTCCCTAAGATATAATAACATAAGAACTTAGGTAACCTTGATATATCATGTACATTGCCTGAATTACACATTGTACCTTGTACAGAACCCTTAACACCTCTGTTACCTAGACGTTTTTCAACAGAACGCGTATTGATTGCTGACGCGTTGATACTAGGGATGTAAGCGGTTCCAATCCCCATCTTTGGAACCGAATCCAGCCTCTCCGAAACGTGATGCACCTTAACTAACAAAGGCTCTGGCGGCCTGCTGATTGCATCATACGCAGCCTAACACCGGAACAGCTAAATTCACGGACCGCCGACGGGGAGCAGCGTTGGCGGTGCAAGAAACTATAATAATAAAAGACGTGTGGCACTCGGGGACTGCCGCGGTAAAGCTATTGCATAGCATTTTGTATCAACTTATGCAATTATAATTATTTATTTATTTTATTTATGCAGTATTTCTTTTTCTTTGATATTAATTCAAGTTACACTTTTTGAGCGTGGTGACCGATAAGAAAACAATTTTTTTTCTTTTATTAAATAAAAATACGTCTAGTTGCACGCACACAAACACCGTGTCGAAGACTGCCGAAAAGAAACGACGTTAGACAATGCACGGCCTTCAAGCCACACCTCCGTGCCCGTCGGAGTGGGGAGCGTGAGGTTTTTTTCGTTACGGAATTTCTGGATTCGGTCCCCGCGCTCAAGGCCCTCGATAGAAGCTATGCAATAGCTTAAAACTGTGCTATGCAATACCGAACCCGCTGGCCCAGCGTAATTATTATGGGCATATCCCTCTTCTTATTGGGGGAGGCCTTTGTCCAGCAGTGGACTGATATTGGTGATGGTGGCCTTGCTAACTCATAATTTTAAGTGGTGGATTTTTAGATCGCTCCATATGGGACTGAAGCCTTATAAATCTAGAGAGATCGGTTCAGTGCTACATCCACGTAGGTAAGTCTACGATAGAATGCCACCAAAGCTCCTTTGACGTCCTTAATGGCATAAACCTAGTTAATGTTACAATAACGTTATTGTGTATGAAATGAAGTGAAATCGTTTATTGAAAATCTGATGAAATCTCATTAATCTTAAATATAGTAATTATTTTTGAAACATAAGACCAGTTTCTTGACTCTTCGAACAATAGTTGTTTATATGAAAAAAAAACAAATTAGGTAGGTATCTTATAATAATACTTAAAAAACTTTTAAAGGTTACTCTAAAGAAAAATAATGTAAATATATTTAGCTGTCTAAGGCCATCGTCAAAATTATATAACATGGCTAAAAACTAATAATATTATAAATACCTATTTAGATTTTATACAATAATTTAACATAAAAATATTTTTTCTTTATTAAATGAGTATAATTTTTTATTATTTTAACTTATAAATATTTTATTAAAAATAAGATTTGTTTAGAATAACATCTATTATTTTAGTACTAGGGTTCTTTGTGGAGGGCTCGTCCGGAGAAGTACTGCCTCCATACCTATTCCTGCCGTAAAGCAGCTGTGCTGTGTTTCGGTTTGAAGGGTGTGGGTGAAATTACAGGCACAAGAGGCTTATCATCATCATGCCTCAAGTTGATGGACGTAGGGCATTGCACGTTCCAAAAAACGTGATCTATGTTGCAATGCTTTGTGATAGGTAATGGTTACCACTCAACATCAGGTAGCCCATGTGCTTGTTCCATCGTCAAGTATCATAATAAAAAAAAAAATTAAAAAACCACTAAGGTTTGAGCCGCTGCTATCGCGAGTTTACATCTTGTTGTGAAAATTAGGATACATTTGATACCCAGGTTCATTATTAAGCAAATTGCTAGTGTAGGTATTCACTAATATTTTATAAAATTTTGTCTAGTAAAAGTGTTTTAATATTATTATATTACATGTTGTCACTCACATATTAGTAGTCTAATTCTCAGGGGAGTTAATTTACTTTGATAGTTTTATGGTTAAAACATATTGCTTTGTATGGATGATAATGATAACATATTACACGGATTCTGCATTTTTCTACTGCCGCTGATGTGGGCCGTATGCCTGTTATATGATACTCAGAAGGTTTTTTAATCGCAATTCGTAATCGCTTGGCGTGTAGCGACTTGTGACCCGGAGTTAACCTGTTAAAGGCTCTAAAGCATGTATCAGCTATATGTGTGGTAAAAGTTAGTTCGCTGTCCAATGTAAGAGATTTTTCTATTAAACTACATCGGTTGTAATCTCCAATGACAAAGAAAGTACCACAGTAAGTACACGCAAAGAAGTGAAATTGCCATCAGCTTATCTTATAAACATAATTGCCATAGTTCATTCAACAATTCCAAGCGCATATCTTATTCACTAGTCTGTTCACAAAAGACAAAATTCTAAGTCAGTGTAACTAGATTGCAGACCTACCTTAATAAAAAGACTGCAATTTGCATTTAACAAGAAAAGAATGAATATAGATAGTGAAATGAGACGCCTAGCTAGTCACAATGCAGCGACTTCCGGCAGAGTCCGTTAGTCGAATGAGAATGTTTGTTATTATTATTATACTATTTTATTTATTTAGGAATAACAAAAAGGTACAATATTTATAGTAAAGTGTAGGTACAGAAATTACGTACTTAATTATTTTTAAGCTATATATTATAAAACAATACTGCAGCATGGGCATGCTGTTATCAAAAATTTGAATCAAAAAATTTATGAAAATGCGCCACTAGAGGCATACTCATACACAAAATGAAAATACTATATTAAACTTAAACTTAAACTAAAGGTCATTTAATTATCACCATAGTTTTTTCTACTGACATAAAACCTCCGTTTGATAAATATTACCAAGTTATTGAAGATTAACTTCCTGAATTTCCACCAATGTTACCTCTTCGGTATAAAACTCGCTTTATTACAAGGGGTTCTAACTTTAATCTTCGGAACTCAAGCCAACCTTACCTTACATCCATTCCATTCCTTCCATTGTACATCCAGCTAACTAACGGGGCTATGGCGGCCAGCTACTTCCCCTTGCCGCTCACGGGCAGCAGTGTCAGCGGGGAGAAGTCAGGCGATCCCCAACCTGCACGCCCAGCGTGTGGATTATTGACATATCCCCTTCGTGGCCTAAGGCCTATGTTGTAAATATTCTAGTACTACATAATACAAACAAATATAATTTTGCTTATCACCCCAAACAAGGCAAACCTCACATTATTTACTGAGCACACGCTAAAAGCTCGTTTCGAGGCTACGATTTGTATTGCTTGTAATTCTCTATAAATAATTTTATTTATTCCCCAGCCCATAACGTGTTTGTACGCAAAAAATATAAGGAAACATGGTTTTTATACAACTTTGCCGGGATTACGCGAAGTTGGAGGGGAAGTTGTCGAGAAAAAGAAAAACCGCGAGAAACCGCGGCGGCCGGCGACGCTGGCACGTGTTATCAGAATTGTTTTACCCGACGACCTCGCCATACTACTTCGATGCGGTGCACACCACTGCGGTGCACTGCCGTACCAAATAACGATTTGTATAAAGGAGCGCTGGTATTAATCATGTGACGGTAGGCGTTTACAATAAAATCTAAATAATTATAAACAATACAAACTTACTACATAAACAACATTTTAAAATTTATTTAAAATCGACATATAATTATACACTTTATATTTCTAAGCCTCTTGAGTGCTACACGAAAGAAGAGACGAGAAGACGAGACACAATCCCTATTTGGGCATTTTAATTGCGAAAAATCAGGCACAGGTTTTCGTTCAAAGCGCGCACTCCCCTATTAAAACTCCTTGTTTTATTTTCATTAACTCAAATAAGTCTTTTTCATGAAAGATAGTATAGGAGTGATTATATTTAGAGTCTGTCAAACGAAAGTAGACACTCAAATTTTTTCGTAACTTTTTACATGCCAATAAATGTGTGCTGGAGGCGTCGAGCTCAGGACAGGACGCAATGGCGCTCATTAGGGGAGGCCTATGTCTGGTAGAAGAAGCGCTGGTAGCACACAAATGTACCTTAATGAGAATAAAACCTTATTTTTTATTTATCTGCTGAATTTTCTTTTTATTTACCAATATTTTCGATCATGACGTGACTCGGTAGCACAATAGGCAAGACGGCTACTTTCTAACAAAGATGAGGACTTAGGTCATGTCTAGGGTGAAAAAAAAAAATAGACAATCTGCAATAGACGCCTCTCCAATGTGCTTTGTAATTTATTTAACAAGTTACAAAATACCTAAAGATTGTAAAACATGTTAGAATGAAAACATTCAAATGAACGAAAATCTTTCGTATCACAACCGAATCATCTACAGTGCGGCAAGTTGCGGCACCGCGTCGCGTCGGGATGCGGCACCACATCGTAATCATGTGAGGCTACGTCGTGTGGTTCGCCCTACACTTATCATATTACCTTATCTCTTTACATAATACAAGTCCCGAGTATTTCCCTATTCGTGTAGATTATTTGTCAAAGTTAAAATGAAACGAACCAGAACATGTTGAAGAAACCTTAATTAACAGACTACTTATTATAACTTTTGATATGTAGTTTATAACGAAGACTTTCTTCGTTGTTACTAGATGCATATAGATATGTATTAGTTGAGTTCTTTGTAGAGGGCTCGTCCGTCAATTCCCTGCCACCATGCCTATTTCTGCCGTGAAGCAGCATTTTTGTGTTTTGGTTTGAAGGGTGTGGATGCCGCTGAAATTACAAGCACAAGAGCCTTACCATCTTTATGCCTCAAATTGAAGGACGCAGGGCGTTACGTCGTAGAGCACGTTCCAAAAAAAACGTGATCTGCGATGTAGGTAATCGTTACCACTTAACATCAGGTAGGCTGTGAGCTTGTTCTATCTTCAAGTACCATTAAAAAAATGTAGTTATGAGCACTTCCGTGCTTCGCAAAGCACGTTATAATATTCCCAGTGTTTTTGCATGATAGATAAGTCCATTATAATTAATAGTGCGTGAGTAAAAGTTGCCACTGGATACTGTATTTAGTTTATGCCAAAGCTGGCAGACGATCAGACGGGCCACCTGATGGAAAGCAGTCACCGCCGCTCATGGACACCTGAATCACCAGAGCTCAGCACAAAAGTACATATTTCTTTTGTGCTGAGACGATATTGAAGCGCTGCCGGCCCTAGAGGAAATAACATACCCACCTTTTGAAGGACCCCTTGTAGTAGCTCTGAGGAATATCTCTCGGGACTCTGTATACTCATTTAAACTATAAGCAAAGCTCATGTTAATATATGAAAGCTAATACGGTGTAGAATAGATATACGCTATACACAGGTGTGCCAACAATTCATCGTGTGCAGCACTAACACGAGCATGTTAGAAATCTTATAAAGTGCCGACAATAATCCCCCACAATTCCCAAATCCATCAAACGAGCCGAGCGCACACGTTCCAGAGCTGTACAAACACTAATCCCCATCATCTCGGCATATTGCTGCCGAACTAAAGCATTTTCGTATTCCCCCTAATTAACCTACCATTTTCGCTTATGTCGTTTTAGATAGTTGTTTTTATACGTCATTTAAACTATCTTTTTCAACTGATGTCTTCGTGGTCATCATCTAAGTTACCTACAACAACAAAAACAAGAACACCAGCCTATATCAGTCCACTGCTGGACATAGGCCTCCCCTTTTAAGGGTATATGCTCTAAATGCTGCGCATTCTGGTTGGAGGTCGCACCACCGACGCTGCTAAACGTCAGCGGCCAGGGGATGTAGCTGTGACGGTGTTAGGCTGCGCTATGCGGCAATCAGTCGGCCGCAAGTGCAGCAAAGCACCACCAGGTGACGTTAGCTTTTGTTCCGAAATTGGCAGTTGGATCCCCTTTTAAAAATTACCTAAATTAGGTAGATCGCAAAAATATTTTTGTATTACATAGCTAAAAGAGTTACGACGTTGTATATGATTAAAATGAGATCATTCGAAACATACCTATTATAATAATTACCAAGAAATATTTTTTTAATGTATAACGCTTTGAGTGCTGAAAACACAAATGTGATTCTGCACGTCGTCATCCTCCGGCAGCAGCCAACGTGCTTGTGTATAAAAATGTTATTTTATGTATGTACTTATATAAATATGTTTTTCTAGGCGGGTGCGCGCTTTGAACAAGTCTCTGAGCCTGATTTTTCACAGTAAAACTGCCAAAAAGGGGATGTGTCTTGTCTCTATTTTTAACCGACTTCAAAAAAAGGAGGAGGTTCTCAATTCGGTTGTATTTTTTTTTACCTATATTTTGTTCAAAGCTCGCACTCGCATTATAAAAACTCCTTGGAATAAATAGACATAAGTGGTGTCGTAATATAATTATTGGAATTATCCCACGTAATACGTGTCATTTGATAATACATATTTACATTAATATTAGCACTAGTGGTGGCAATAACGTTGTGTTTACTGTTAACTGCAGGATATTACGTGCTATTGTGTCAAAGAGGTGCCAACGATTTGTCGCTCAATCAGTGCACGTCAATTGAATCATGTTCAATTTGATCGTATTCAGGGATCCCAAACTGTGTGCGCTTATAAACGGAAACACAATTAATATATAATGGTGATGTTAAGCTGGGATAGCGCGTTCCTGTATACGCGTAGTCGAGGTACGCTGTCTACGCGTACATTAGATACGCGTACAGTTAATGTGGACCGCCTGAACGCGAGGTCAATCAATCCATAGCACTACGCGAGCCGAAACCGACTGAGTGACCACGGATTGCGCCGCGAGCCAGCTAGCGCGACACACGTTTCCCAAAGGGTACGCGTAGCTGCAAGTACAGACAGGGCCTACTAAGATACGCGTAACCGACTACGCGTGCCAATGTACGCGCTATCCGTATCCAGCTTTAAGTATGCTTATGCCAAAGATTTGGCATATAAATAATATAAATAATTTTTTGTGTTTTTTATGATTTATGAGCTCGCGTGTTACCGGGATAAAAAGTAGCCTTTGTGTTAATCCAAGTCTTAAACTATGTATATTCTAAGAAGATTCTATGTTTCATCCAAATCCGTTCAGCTGTTACGGAGTGAAACGACCAAACATACATACATACAAACTTTCGCATTTATAATATTAGTGTGTAAGTTTAAATACCTACTGCTGTTTCAATAAGCTTCAAGCAAGCTTTTTATAAAATTGGTAGAAAATTTATACCTACTTTGTTTCACAAACGTTATCTTGATTTGTGTTTTGTTTTTGCTATTTTCTAATATTAATAATAACTATGATAGACCTAAAATACTACTCTATAAAAAACGTACTCTATTGAATTGGGGTATGGCCCTAATAGTAGATGAACATGTTTCTAAATAAATAAAATAAAATTAAAATTAAACAATAATATGTAAAAAATTGGGCTTAATGCAAGGAGCATTTTCTATCAGCCAAGTCTGTGGTTTATTGTAAGATGGTGGTAGATGTGCTTCAATTTACAAAAACTAACTTACATACTTCATCATCATCATCAGCCTATAGCAGTCCACTGCTGGAACTTATGGGAACCATTGCTCCCTGTCGTAAGGTCAATGCTTCTAGGTACCTGCAGCCTTTCACAACTCGTCAACTCCACCTGGCCTGGCATCCTATACTATGTTTGCCGAGCCGCGGTCTCCACTACAGAACTCATTCCCCCAACCGTTGATGGTCTTCAGCAGATATGGCCAACCCAAGCCCCCTGCCACTTCAGCTCGCAATTTAATTGATTTAATTGAAGATGTATGACACTAATGACACTTATAATATTATAAATGCGAAAGTTTGTGAGTATGTATGGATGTATGAATGAATGTTTGTTACTTTTTCACGCGAAAACTACTGAACGGATTGGGATGAAACTTGGAATATACATAGTTTATGACAGGTCATAAAAAGTAAAATATACTTAGGCTACTTTTTATCCGGGTACCACGTGAGTGAAGCCGCGGGCAGAAACTAGTAATAATATATTTCATAAATCTCGGATAATAATAGGGAGTTTTATATTATTTTTATAATAATAACCGTTGTGGTTTTCCGGTGCGTGTGGAAACCAAAAAGTTTGTATTTTTTTATGGTCGAAACACTCGAAACATACAATATTGATTTATTTAATTTCATAAAATGTTACTTTATACCTTTGAAGAATGCACCACTTATATTGAGAAAATGCTTTGCTAATTATTTTTATAATTTTACTCTGCTTGAACGCGCTCTAGGATGAAAATTGGAATTATGTAATTTTAATAATACCTACTTACGTAGTAAAACTCCTTGTTTAATAATTTTTGGGAAAAAATGACAGTTGCTGTCACCTTTAATAGGGATGCAACATCGCTCATAAAAAAACTTGCTTTCAGAACGAAGTGAAATATCAACGTCGGAAACATCGATTTTATGAACATGAAATGATTTCTTTAATTTTATCAATTTATTTTAACAATCATTGATATTATTCAATTATTTAATTATTATATTAAATAAATTATACGGATTTAATTTATTTTATAAGAAAATAATATATACCGGATGTAAATCTATACTTATCATTATTCATGCTGGCAATCCATAGCCTGACAGGCGATACTTGCTCTCTGGTTGGTCGATGGTAGTATTTTGGAGGGAGGAATTGTCTTTGAATAAAGAAAAGGTAACGAGGCTGGGGATTCCGAAAAGGGACGTGGCAGCGACAAGTCGTCTGGAGAATTTAAGAACCACAAGCCTCATTAGTTTTTGAACAAAAATGATCTCCAAGTAACCTCTACGAAACTATATCTTGAAAAATTAATCTAAAAGTAAACGGAAGTAAAATAAAGACTTATCCCAAGATAAATGTGTATCATTTATCACAAACATTATTATTATTATTTTAATTAACCTCTCTCGTCCCACCGATTAAAGTTAAATTAAATTAAAATTAAATTAAAATCCCACAAACATTATATCTTTTTTATTTTAAATTGTAGAAAAATAATAAACACAAGAATGTTTAATCGTCAATTATTTCTCATAATAGATTTAAAAACAACACTTTGACAATATCGTGCCTTTGGCTGAAAAAGCGAACGAGCTGCGAAAAGGCAGCGAATCGTTTTTGTATATTACAAAAACGAAGGCGCTAGGTGACTAGCATGACAAAATATCGCTCATAATAATAAACATAAAACATCGGTCTCAGAGAGCGATGTATCGTCGATTAGAGTTTTTAACATAACACCAGCCTA
Organism: Horisme vitalbata; assembly: GCA_951804965.1. NCBI lineage: Eukaryota > Metazoa > Arthropoda > Insecta > Lepidoptera > Geometridae > Horisme > Horisme vitalbata. Next base: position 4,296,588 of record OX638089.1, read on the forward strand.
TTCAGTCCACTGCTGGACATAGGCCTCCCCTATAAGAAGGGGGATATGTCCATAATCCCCACGCTGGGCATGCGGGTTGGGGATCGCAGGACTTCTTGCACCACCGACGCTGCTGCTCGTCGGCGGCCAGGAGATTTAGCTGTGGCAATGTCAGGCTGTGCAGTAAGCCGGCCGTCAGAGTTTGTTAACAGCAGGGTGCACCACGGCCAGATGTGGTTGCTTGGGTTCTAAAAATGGAGGTTGGAACCTCTTTCATCCCAGACGTTCTAACATCGATGTTTATTCACAATATATCAATGTTTTAAAGTATCGTTTTTATCCCTTATCCAATCAGATCATGACAAGGAATTTCGGTTACTATTTGAAGGTATTTTAGCTTGTGCTTTCGAGATTTTCTTGTGCTTCTCTTTGTTTTGTATGGTGTGATTCCTAAAAGGTTTGCTTTGAGTCGATCACAAATTGGTTCTCCGTAGTACTTTCAAGTTTGCACAAAATATTTAGTGAGTAGAACTTAGGTTTTTGAGATATAGGCTCGGTTGTTAAGCGCTGCGCCTCACATGGTAAAAAAAATAAATCTCTATCTATAGGAAAAAATTCTATGGGATTTTAAATAAAAATAAAAACCCCATCCAGAAATCCAAAAATGATTGTGATGCATGCATGTTTGTTTGTGGGGCAAACGACTTATGGAAAGTGGGTCAACTCCTTTACACATCGTTGTGCGCAATATTAGTGTTATGGGTTCCGACCTCCATCTTTGGAACAGGGCAAATTTACCTGTCTGTTGCACACCCGGCTGTACGAGGGACTCGGGCGGCCGGCTGATTACGGTAAAGCGCAGCCTAACGCCGGCACACCTAAATCCCCTGGCCGCCGCCAGGCAGCAGCGTCGGCGTTGCTACAAACTGTGCCCGGCGATCCCCAACCCGCATGTCCACGCTGGGCATCATAATGGGCATGTTATAGGGGAGGCCTATAAGTAGTAGTGGATGGAATAGGCGAGTGTATTTCTATGTTCATTATCTATCACATAGAGGCTATATAACTGATCAGGTTTTTCGCTTTTTGTGGTTCTGGCCACGTGGTTCGACCGGATGGTTTGATCAATCGAACTACGTTATCTATTATTTATTTATTTATTTATTTATGTGTGAAACTTTTAATTGGCTGTCAAAACCTATTCACTTATTTACATGTACCTAGCTGTAAGTTTTCCTTGAGAATAAAATAATAATAAAATAAAAAATGTGTTCTTGAGACTCCTCGTAGTTCTATCAATCGGACTTTAATGTGAACTTTTTTCAGTAGGTTCGATTAATCGATCTAATTGCTCCTTTTAAACTTCCAATTACGAGTACTTGGACTAAAAACAACGATTTTATAATTTTTCTATTACAAAATTATAAAATCATTACAAAAACTCCCGACTTAAAAAAATATTGCACCTATAAACGTAATACAAAACACAAGAATATCCGTCAGAGGTTTTGCAGTTTTATAGTAACGAGGATAATTGGTGATTTTTTGCGCTATACTTACACCCTCTAAGTGTAGGCCGTGCCCTTACCGTGAGGACCTTAATGTACGATTCACATTTACCGGCGCACATCGGAGAGCATTTTATAACATGCTAAAGGAAATTGAAACATCCATAAAGGAGTTAAGTTCCTTATTTGCATGCAATTTACGCAGGTTTGAGTTTTGTCAAACACTGACTAAAATAGATCCGCTGTAATGTACGATTCACACCTACGTCATTAAATCGTAATCGTACATTAGTTGATGATCATACTTATTTTTATTTACGATGAAATTTAAAATAGTTATGGCAGCTCCCGACGTATATTCTTGTTTTTTTTTATTAAGTTCAACCTCTCACCCCAAACGCATATACCGTCTCCGTTCCGTCGTGGGTAACATTGAATAGGTCACACAAGTATATGTACCTAGGGTAGAATAGGTATCATAAGATAAAGGAAAATATCTGAATAACTAGATTTCTTCATAGACATTGAATTATTACTTTCTAAGGAGATTTGATAACCTATTGCATACAGGTCGGTAGTCGGACTATTATTAAATAAGATTCCTTTATGATTGATGTATGGAACCACGTGAACTGGTCATCGTGGTTCAGCTATGGAGTCGAACTACGCGGTCCTAAGGTTTAGTAGTTCACCTGGTAAGATTCTAAAATCGGACATACTGGAAAAAAAGTTTACGTAGTTCGACTGATTGAACTATGCGGTCGAACCACGTGGCCAGAAGCTTTTTTGTCAGCTTTTCAAATTACTTGGTAAATGATTTCTATTTCTATTCGTTATTGAGTAAGCGGAGATAATGACAGGCACTAATCACCTTCACATATCTACGAGTATTCCAGGTATTAATCTTTTAGTCAGTGAAATTGAGTCAGTTTTGTGCAGATTAATACGAAAGCTGCGAATTTGCACGAAATCCGCCAGGAGTTGAGGTTATTGGGATATTGAGAATCACTTGCATTATAGATTATAGACAAGAATCACTGAATCTGATCCAGTACAAAAGGTGGTCTAATGACGTCCACACATTCTTCTGTTAAAATACCTGGAATGCAGGAGTTGGGTGTTCGGGCTTTGTTTTGGAATTCCTAATTATAGTTAAGATCTAAAAAAAATTGATTTTGAATACTTTTTCCACGTTTTTCCATAAAATTATGCCCTGTTTATTTAAGATACTTTTTCACCGGTGTGGTTTAGTTTTAGTTTATAAATAAATAAATAAATAATCCTGGACGTTATCACACAGCATCATGTAGCCCCAAACTAAGCAGAGCTTGTATTATGGGAACCACATGATTGATATACTACATAGATACATTTTTTTTTGTAAATACATACATATCATAATAAATAATGCTAAATTTCATTTATCCCAAACCTAAATAGAGCTTGTATTATTGGAACCACATGACTTCATGAAACATTATTTACTTATATATTTTTTTGAATATTTACTAATAAACATAGAGAATGCTCATCCTCATTATCACCATCTTCAACCGATTAATAGCAGTCCACAGCTGGACGTAGGCCTTTCCTAATAAGCGCCAGTGTGGTTTATCATTTGAGCATTTGCGTGTGTATACTTTATGCCACATATTCTAGATAGATGGATTATACTAAAGCTACTACTTAAGCTTTTCAACGAGTACCACGTGATTAAAGGCGTAGTTTAGTTTTTTTTATTTATTTGGGAAGTTATACAGTCATATCTACACTTATATTATGTATTATAATATTATATAGAGGAAAAAAAAATACTTATGTTGGTGTAAATGTTTATAATGAATTAACTCAAAAACTACTGTGGCGATTTCAAAAATTATTTCACCATTAGGAAGCTATATTCACCCTGAGTAACATAGGCGTAACATATTTATTGCTAGAAAATATAAGGGATCCTTACTAAAACTTAAGTAACGTAACCCAAGGTGTAAAAAAGTGCCCTAACCCGTGCAAAGCCGGGACGGGCCGCATTTGTACATACATATAACATATCTAACTTAAGTCCAAGGTATATGACCCAGAACATCATCCACATTAGTTATTGTTTTTTTATGGTACCTACTTGAGGATGGAACAAGCACATGGCCTACCAGATTTTAAGTAACCATTACCTATCACAAAGCATTGCATCGTAGATCATGTTTTTTCGTATCGTGCTCTACGATGCAACACCCTGCGTCCATCAACTTAAGGCATGAAGGTGATAACCCTGTTATGCCTGTAATTGCAACAGCACCCACACCCTTCAAACCGAAACACAGCACAGCTGCTTCATAGCAGAAATATACATGATGGCAGGTACTTCCCCGGACGAGCTCTTTACAAAGAACTTTACTTCTAATAAATAATTCTGGACTACACTAATAACTCACGCAGCATCATAAAGTGCCAAACCAAACAGGTCTTGTATTATGGGAACCACATAGTTGATATTACACTTTTGTAAATACATACAGAATAAACGAAGCAAACTAAGTCTAGAGTGAATAGGTGTCTTCTGGACCTTTGTGCTCCATCTTAGACCACAACGTTACTTACCATCAGGTGAGTTCGTGGTCAAAAAAAGGTCCATCGAATGAAAAAATAGACTCAGACCCGAGACAGATATTAGCAGAACATACAAATATTTGTCTCGCGGCGGGAATTGAACCAGCCTTTCTGCGTCTCAAGCGAGCCTTTGCTTAACGCACCACAGAGGCCGTCTATAATAAATACACTCATATCTTTAATTTTAAATAACTAGACTCATAGCTATGAATAAATATTCAACAGTTTTGATGCCCAAACTGGTGTAATAAAGTCAAAAAGCCCTTTATTTTTCCAACGGCTATCATGAATCCGGCAATATCGCTCCAGGTTTGGTTTGTACAACCGACAAGCTCCGGGCATAAACAAAACTGTTGAAATTGAGGAAGTGAATTGGACAGACGGTTTATTTGCTTAGGTGCATTCGGAAAAGGCCTCACAGAGCTGGACGTATTGAAATGAAAACAAACGCTTGCGGCGCTGATGCTTGCATACGTAAATAATGGCGTAGCTTGCTATTTGTCGTATTTTCAATTTGCAATAAAACTGTTTATGTATTAGATTTTTTAATTCCTTAGGATCCGTAAAAATTAGGTAAGTTTTATAGTTGAGTGAGTATTCAAACCCTCCGTCAAATTTTATGTTGCCTACCTAGTTACCAAATGATAGAACGTTAAATAAAGACTATAATCTCCGGTATACATCATCGTCTTCATCATCAACAAACTATAGAAGTCCACTGCTGAACATAGGTCTCCCCCAAGGAATTCCACGAAGAACGGTCTTGAGCCCTCTCCATCCACCGATTACCTGCAATCTTGACGATGTCATCGGTCCATCTGGTGGGGGGTCTCCCCACACTTCATCTTCCAGTTCGCGGTCGCCATTCGAGAACCTTTATTCCCAACGGTTATCGGTTCTACGAGCTATATGGCCTGCCCACTGCCACTTCAACTTGCTGATTTTGAGAGCTATGTCGGTTACCCTGGTTCTCTTACGGATCTCCTCATTTCGGTATACAAGTGTTTTACCTCAATTATTCCCATTGCTACGGCGCCGTAGCATAACTACGTAATGGGTAGAGAGTAATAATATGTAAGCAGATAACTGGAAAACAACATGAAATTACCATCAATGGGATGATTGGAATGACCCCAAAATTTGATGTATGATAAAATATCAGGTTGTATTTAACCTAGGACGATTGGTTAAATCGTCCTAGTATTTAACTAAAGCCATAGGTAATAAAATCGTCTTACATACAAATAATTTGCGGAATTGATTTTTTCGCTTGCATTATTCCAACCAGCTTCCCGACTCCTAAAAACAAACAAATACCACGATCAAAACTAACGTGATGCAAAATAAACGGACAGAAAAGCGGCGCTTTTCTGCGCGCTGTAATTTGAGCGAATGAAAGCACTCCATAAAAGCTTTATTAAAACCTAGTGATTGACCCGCGCATTCACAAATGTGCACAATAGAAAGTCAACTCTAAAGCCAGTAGTTACAATATATTTTAGCAACAGCTCCTGTAATCACCGCAGCGAATCGAGCAAAAACTATAGCAAGTCGGACGCGAGGGAAATAAATGTCTCTTTTGTGAGAACAACTGCCCTAACTGCCTAATTAAGGACACGTTACAGTGAGCAAAGTTTTTGGAGATCCAACTGTTTCTTATAATAGCGTGAGGTTATAGGATAATAGCTTACAACGTGGTTAACTGGTTACCTACCAGGGTTTTACTTCGCCCTTGGCAATGTATAGTGTACATTAGTTGTTTTAGTGCGATAACTCGTTAACCTGTTTTATTCTGTAGGTTATTGCATTGCGACTTGAATTTTATTTCACGTTAAGGTAAATATTTCCCCGATTAAGAGTTATCACTGTGGGTTTATATTTTTGTGCGGAATACCCATCCAAATATATACACGGTGAAGTTTTGAACACCGAACACCGAAGTAAGCAACGCCACGAGCATTTCTTTTATTATATTACGTTATAAAGACACGTTACAAAGTTCCTGTAAAACGTTACAACGTTAAATAAAAATAACGTTATAGTGATTTCACTGGCATTTCAAGCCTATCAACCTTCCTATCTTGTGCAATGCATGCGTCTATTATTATATTACGTTATAAAGAATCGTTACTTAGTTCCTGTAAAATGTTACATAAATACCGTTACGCGTTACGTTAACGCTAACGTCATTTCACTGGCATTTCAAGCCCTATCCAGTGCAATGGCTACAAAGGTTGTTTACTCAACAATGCATTAAATTAATTACGCATTTCTGCTTTCGCTGTATAGAAGGGTCCTAGCTACCGTTTTGATTGAAATGCAAATTGAAAATTTCCCTTTCTTCCCTTCCTATTTACCCACCTCCCGGCTAATGTCTAATTCATAGTAGACAAATGCCTAAGCAAGTATAACTTCCTCTTTGAATTTATCTTTGAGCTTTCCTAACATAATTTAATAACGTGAGCTATAACTCTTGTCCAACGGAAACATGGAGACCGCAGCGAGGCTTTGTTATGTTAGTTACCTGTGTCATCATCATCATCAGCCTATCCACTGCTGGACGTAGGTCTCCTAATGAGCGTAATTGCGCCCTGTCCTCAGCTCAACGCATCCAACTTCTACTAGCAGCCTTTTGCAAATGGTAACTCCACCTAGCTGGAGTGCGTCCTACACTACTACTACGTTTTCCGAGCACCTGTGTCGTCAACCTCATCATCATTATTAGCCTATAGCAGTCCATATCTGGACATATGCCTCTTATGAGCACCAATGCGACCAGCCTCAGCTCAAAGCATTCTACTTTTTCCAGCAAATGGTCACTTCACCTGGCCGAAAGGCATCCCAGCTAACGTAATATTTCCGGGCGGTCTCTACTCGAAGAAGTCGTTTATCCGTTCTACGTCAGGTATGGCCAGCCTACTGCCACGTGCGGTGTGCCTACAGCCAGGAACATGTACCTATATTGGACATAATAATTATCGTTAACTAAATACTAAAGAGACAGTTCATGAGATATCAATTTAACATATCCACCTAACAAACACGCATAATTGGTATATGTAGTGACATTGAGGACCTCTGTGGCGCAGTGGGCGAAGGCCTGCCTGAGACGCAGAAGATAGCGGGTTCGATTCCTGATTCGATACTAATGTTTCTATGATCTGAAAATATGTTTTTGTCTCGGGTTTGGGTGTTTTCTATGTAAGGTATCATCATCATCAGCGTATACTGCTGCTGGACATAGGCCTCCCCTAATGAGTGCCAATGCACCCTGTCCTGAGGGCTTACCACGAGTTTTGATAGTTTTCGAAAACTTTATAAGTTTCGGTATCTTTCCCAGTGTTGCTGTTTTAGCATTTTTAATGCTAAATTTAGCATATTTTCAGGTCTGTTAGCTTGAAAAATTCGCATTTAGCATATTTTTATGATTAACATTTTTTTGTACGTTACCTAAAAATTCAAAATTCCTAAGGAATTCAATAGAAAAATATATATTTTAGCATTTTATTTAGCATTTTTAAAAGTTATTTAGCATTTTTTGCAACATGTTTTAGCATTTTCTCCAAATAAAAAACGGCAACACTGATCTTTCCACACATTTTCGTAGTTCATGCACGTTTCCCTAGAGGCGCTGTACGAAAATGTATGGAAAGATACCAAAACCTAAAAAGTTTTCGAAAACTATCAAAACCCGTGGTAAGCCCTCAGAGCTCGACACATCCAGTTTCTACCAGCAGCCTTTTACAACTCGTCACTCCACCTGGCCGGAGGGAGTTCAACAACGGTTATCGTATGTATTTACAAAAAAAATGTGTATAGGTAGTAAATCAGTCATTTCAATACCCATTATACAAATTCTACTTACTTTGAATCCATAAATTATGATGGTTTTGTGTGAAAAAAAATATGCATTATCTATTTATTCACCTGGCTTATTTATTACCACAAAACTCTTCTTGTTCTTCGGCTTCGCTCGTATAAAAGCCTATTTTGTTAATCTCAACGTATGTACACATTCCGATTTTTGTCAAAATCCGTTCGGCTGTTTGGAGTGGGTTTTTTTTTAAAGTGACAGACAGTTCAAACAGGTGGATTTTAAGACTCCGAGTATGTACTGATCCGGGAAAACAGACGCCGGAAGCAAGTTCCACTCCTTAGTACTTCATAAACACACATCCACACACTTTCGCAAGATTAGTGGGATATTATGTAGATCATACATTTTGTCCCGGAGCGGGAATCCAACCCGCAACCTCTTGCGTCTTATCCAATTATTTATCTCATCTTTTTTAAAAACTATTATTTAAAATCTATTTATGTTCTAATAACTTTTTCCATTACAACAAACTTTTCTTTTTAGGGTTTTCGCTTTTCTATCCAACAATTCCCTTTAGTTTCAAGAAATTGGCAACCCAGATACCAATTGAAGTGCAGGTAAATAAAGGCAGTCGTCTCCCGTGGGCTTTCCCTATTCCATTTCTAGAAGAAACCACTTTAAAAGCTTTTGTCTGTGCTTTTATTTAAGCTGCCACCGCGACCAGTTTATTTCAGGTGGGGCTCTGCAAGTACTAATTTTATCCTTCTATACTCGTTAAAGTGTAAATATCCTATTATGATCAGGTCCTTATTTATGAAATTGACGTTTTGTATGGAGATATTCGAGAATATTGATTTCTCAATACATACATTTTTGACCGAACCGGTCAAAAGAACCCTATGGTGTCGCTTTGTTCGTCCGTCTGTCGCACCTGATTATTTCAGAAACTACAAAAGTTACCGCTTACTGCTCAAAATTGAAATAGATTGCAAATGAAAATATATAAAAATATTTTCGTTTTCATCCCCAAAGGGTCCAAAACAAGACTAGTCAAACTCGTGCCACCAGGTCGAGTAGCATATATGATATGCTTATAGGGGTCAATTAGTCCAGTTTTAAATAGTTTTTTATTTTTATACGATGCACGGTTTTGGATTTTTGATTAAAATGGCAAAAAAAATACCATAACCTACCTAATCTCCGAAGTGTGCAAAACGAGAAACCTGAAACTAATATATGATAAAGAAGGATATTTATATTAATTTTGAGAAAATAAAGATTCTTAACTCTTATTTTATAGAAAATAATAGCGAAGTCTCCACCTAAAACAGTTTTTTAGAAATCTTCCAAATTGGGTGGGGTTGAAAAATATAAGGGGCTGTTACCAGGTCAAATGATTTGAACAGTATAAAATAGTTTTTATTTTCTTGTTTTATTGCAGTTTTCGACTTAGGATGAAAAAGTCCAAAAAAAGACCATAAATTAAGGTCTTTCAGATAACACCATTTTTGACCGTGTAACTCGCTTTATAGCTTGATCACAGCTGTCTTTACATTTATTGAGGTTTCTACAAAACCATATTAGCTAGACACTTTGCTTTAATTTTCCTGTAAAATATAGATATACTTCTATAATATACATACATTTCAAGTTTCTCAACGGTTTTGTACTGTTCATATCAAACCTTTTCATTTGATAACCCACTCGACATTGCAACAATCCCATTTATTATTCATTTCGGAAGATTTCCAAAAAACAGTTTTAGGTAGAGACTTATTTTTGTATAGGACGTACAGTTTTTTAATTACGAAGAAAACTTACTTAACTCGCACTTAACCGGTCTTGTTTTTATACTGACTTGTTTTATTTTTCAATTAATCAGTGAAAATAAGGCTTTTAAACAATTCCTAATAAGATGCTAATGGGATTGCTACCTACGTAAAAGTTTGCAAAGATGTTTTAAAAAAATACAAATAACATTGTTGTTTTTAATATAACATCTTTGTTAATTAGAAAGTTGGCAGAATAAAGGCGTAATTTTAATTAAAAAATACTTTTTCCCCGTATCGGACCGCCTGCGACTTGGTTCGCGTAGTTGTTTTGCAACTCCTATCCTGGGTAAACCCCTGGGGCTCACTTGTCAGGAAATCCTTAGTACACCCACAGTAATGCATGGGAAAATGGTAATCAAGTCTTAGAAGTCTAGAGATCTGACTCTAGTCAGAATGATACAATAATAAATAATTATTTGGACAAAAGCAATTGTCAAGTACCAAAGACGGATTAGTTATTAGTTACTAATTTTTAGGATGAGCACATGAGCTAAGTTCCCTACTCTAGGTATATATTGAGCGGGGACATTTTCAGGTTCCCGGACCCAAAGGGTAAAAACTGTTATATTACTAAGACTTCGCTCTCCGTCTGTCTGTCTGTCTGTCACTAGGCTGTACCTATCATGAACCGTGATAGCTAGACAGTTGAAATTTTCACAGATGATTTATTTCTGTTGCTGCTATAACAACAAATAAGGGGGAGCCATACAATTATTGTTTGCTACATCCTATACACGGGCGCATAGAACTGAACAGTGCCATAGTTACATAGTTTGCATAGTCTTAAGTTGCAATAAATAAACTGAATAGTGAAAAATTATGAAGAGATCTGAGTAACATTTACAGATCTGATCGCTCGTTTGGATCCTAGGGCCACTTAGCATCGTCTATGTCCTGTCGCATTATCACTCTGCGAAAGCATTTTTCTACCTTTTCATTGCCTAGGGGTAGAAATGTCCTTTGTCATTCAGTGCAGAAATTTAAACACACAGTTATTTGATTTTCAACTTCAAACTAGATTTTTGTTCATTTTGTGAAGAGTTCTATAGTTTTTTTTTTTTTTGTTTGGCTTTTTCCCTGTGAATTATTCTTTGTTTGTGAACAATAAGAACCGTGTTCATTGTTCAAGTAAACGTAGCTATGTTAATAAAAAAAACTTCTTATTCAGCCATGTTTTTAAGACTAAATTAAGTTAATATGAGGATAATAAATAATTAGTTAAGTTATGTGTAGGTAGATAGGGTGAAAGGGGTTTCAACATCCATCTTCGGAACCCATGCCATCCTCGCCGACATGGCTAAATTCCCTGATCGCGGCGACGGGTTCGCTTATATGGACTCGTCGCACACAGTTGACGCTGGAAGCCGCCACTCGTCGCGGCTTCTAGCTTCTCGTCGCGGCGTTTGTGGCTGTCGCGTATGGCGCTTTTGCGCCGACACTAATCTGTGTTTGGGTGTCGTGTGCTATCTCGACGGTGTGTGGTACCATGGTTGACTTACTCGTTGTTTCTGCGATCATACATTACATAGATGCCGCAATCATAAAATTAATAGTATACCTAATATTTTTTAAATCATTATCAACATCAACAGCGTAGCAGCCAGCAGCAGTGGCTGGATATAGGCCTTCTCTGATGAGGTATTCCACCCGGCCAGAGGGCGTCCAACGATGCGTTTCCGAGCTGGTCTCCCATCAAGAACTCATCATCATCATCATCAGACTATAGCAGTCCATTGCTGGACATAGGCCTCCCCTAATGAGCGCCATAGCGCCCGGTCCTGAGCTCGACACATCCAGCTTCTACCAGCAGCCTCAAGAACAAGTTTGGTAAAAAGGGTGGTTTTGTACGAGGCCCGCAGTCAATGTGTTTGTTGCATAACCTAACCTCATGTTTTTGTTGTACGTGTGCCCGTGGCTGTGGAGTAAGGCGATAACTGAATGGGGTCCAAGAACTGGGTACAGAAACTTCGATCGTCCAGCAGCTAGTTGAACGGAGGATTTTGCACCAATCGTGGGACGAAACTGGATGAGACAAACTTTGAACCGTGGGGATTGGCACATACAAAGGGAGGCCTATACTTATACCCAGCAGTGGGTGAAGTCGGGCTGTGGATGATGATGATGACGAAGTGTGCCCGGTGTGAAAACGGCTGGTAATGATGATGCTGATGATGTAGTGTGCATTTTAGGTATGAAAAAGTTTTATGACTTTACAACCAAATGACAAAGGATATAAATAGGTGCCCCAGCCTTAGAAAGAAAGCGAATCAACATCAGTTTGAGAACAACAGCGTGTCCTGTTCTAAGTTAAATGAGTTGCTATTGTCAAGCATTAAGATGTGGGTGGTTTGTGAATAACGTAATTGGTTTGCGGTCGCTGGCAGCCCTAAAACTGGGGAGTGCTAAGTGCCCTGAGGTGCAGAAACACTGCTGAGTGAATATAAATTACGCTGGTTATGCTTGCTGCAATGTGTCATACATAAATTTTGTGCTTAGGTCTTGCAGTCGTATTTGAGGGGCTATATTGAGGAGTCAGCGACGCTCTGCAAATGTGGCACTGAACCTCAAGGCTCAGGCTATGCCATATTTGCTGGTCTGTCATTACCCTACCTATCAACTGCATATCAACAAAAACTTTAACTCATCAAAACTACATATTTTTTGTGACTTACGGTCCGTAGTGGCTACCGAGTACTTAAGGCTGTAACTTAAGTGGACCTACCCTACCTCCTTCCTACTTCCTATCTCAATGTACGTACCTAACATCTACTTTAAGGCCTGTGCACACATATCAGTGCCGAGGCGTGATCGACAGTTCCATAACATGCTATTCTTACATGTCAGTGCAGACACGACACGTTCAGTGATTTTTAGTACACTTGGAGTACCTATCGCAGTTTCACGTGGAAAAATGTCTGGGTATTCAAGGAACACTGCGACAGGCAAAATAGAGTCCGCTTACGGCCGGTTTCTATATTATACCGTTACCGATTACGACTCGTTTTCTCTTGAAAAACTGTCAAAAATTAACAACGAGGCGTCGAAAATTTGACAGTTTTTCAGGGGAAAACGAGGCGTAATCGGTAACGGTATAATATAGGAACAGGCCATTACAAATTCACGTCGAAGGCCATTAGAAATTCACGAAGGCGGAGCGTCACTGACGTCACTGTCACTGACGAGTTCGAATGGTATCATGGGAAATGTATGAACGATTATTAATTTTCACTGATACTGCACGATACGGGACTGTCGGTCATGTTCCGGCCCTCGCACATGACGCTCCGCGCCATGCACGAGGAGGATGACGACGTGCAGAATCACATTTGTGTTTTCAGCACTCAAAGCGAACACTAGCACGTTGGCTGCTGGCCTCGCACATGACGCTCCGCGCCATGACCGAGGAGGATGACGACGTGTAGAATCACATTTGTGTTTTCAGCACTCAAAGCGAACACTAGAATCTAAAGTGAATCGGTTCTTTCTAGGCAAGCGTGCTCCGTCGTAGACCAAATCTTCACCTGTCTCACGTGTGTTAGTGGTCAAACGCTTTGACGTAAATTAAAAGTTTATGTAAAATAGAACATAAATTTTCATATTAATTATAATAATAATAATGCGGGACGACAGCATCGTAGAACCCCAAACTAAGCAGACCTTATATTATGGGACCCCACATGATTGTTAAACTACACATAAATATTTTTTTAATATATATACATACATATCTTACATAGAAAACACCTAGACACGAGACCAATTTCTACATGCAAACATTTGTCCTAATGAACTAATGTTCATTAGGCACCAAAGTTGCTTAATAATAAGTAATCTGAGGATACCAGTGTCCAATTCGAAGTATGACGTCAAAGTCGGTGAGTGAAAACGTTTCATAATACTCATTTATGCCTATCTATCTAGTAAGTAGCTTTATGTATATTTTTGCTAACTTAAAACTCAGGCAAAGTGCGGAGCAGCAATTCATTTTTAGTCTTAATTGATTTATTTAATATTATTAGCTTCCGCCCGCGGCTTCACTCGCGTGGTTACCGAGACAAAAAGCTATTTTAGCCTTTATTTTAATCCAGGTCATAAACTATGTTTAATCCAAGTTTCAGCCAAATCCGTGCAGCCGTTACGGCGTGAAGTGACCACAAACATACTCACACACACACACACCTTTCGCATTTATAATATTAATGTGATTAGTGTGATGTGATGTGATATATATTAGTGTGATTCAAACCATTATAACACAGCATTACAGTATACTACCTAGGCGCTATGATATTCAAAAAAATTTCTTACTCTTTCACGCAAAAACTACTGAACGGTTTTGGATGAAACATGGAATATACACAGTTTATGACCTGGATTAACCTATAGGCTACTTTTTATCCCGTACCACGCGGGCGGAAGCTAATAATATTACAAATCTGAAAATTTGTGAGTATGGATGTATGTTTGTTACTCTTTCACACAAAAACTACTGAACGGATTTGGATGAAACTTGGAATAAACAAAATCTATGAACTGGATTAACACATTTGCTACTCTTTATCCAAGTACCATGCGAGAGAAACCGCTGGAAGCTAGTATATAAATAAATATCAGTCATGTTAGTACCTTTAACACAAGCCCTGCTTAGTTTGGGGCATGATGTTGGTTGAATACCTTATTATGTCCGACATTTTATTATGATAAGTCAATAATAGTACAAACTCTAGCGCTGACCGTTAATCTGTATTCGGACCGAATCTGTATTATAAATATCTGCAATCTCTTTGGAAATTTTTTTTCCTCTGTATATGTTAATGGTAATGCATCTTTTGCCACCGATTCCGCTCAGTCTGACTCGATCACTTCATCTTATCTCACTCTCATCAAGTTCAAGGATGGTCAGGTCCTCAAAGTTCTAAAAAGACTTGACAGATACAAAGGAGCTGGATCGGACGAAATTCCTTCTTTTTTCGTAGCTGAGTGTGCTCACACACTTGCTCACCCATTGTGTCTTATATTCAATAGGTCTCTGTCTTCTGGTGTATTCCCTGAATTTTGGAAGGAGGCCTTGGTTGTACCTTTATTCAAAGACGGTGACCGTGACCTAGTTAAGAATTATAGGCCGATTTCAATACTTCCAGTGTTTGCCAAGGTTTTCGAAAGATTATTATATCCTATTTTGTCGTGGCAAGTTAAAAACTTGATCTCCTATCATCAGCATGGTTTTATGAAGAGCAGGTCAACCACTACTAATTTAGTGTCATTTACCAATGAAGTATCACGAGTTATGGACCAGCGTATATCAGTCAGTGCGGTTTATACCGATTTCAGCAAGGCTTTTGATAAGGTTAACCACCACATACTCTTGCGAAAGCTTTCTGAGCATGGGTTTGCTGAGCCTTTGCTGAGTTGGTGTCGATCGTACTTACTTGATAGAAAGGCCGCAGTGGTGGTAAATGGCGAAACATCTGACACTTTTCCTGTAAGTTCTGGCGTACCCCAGGGCTCCCACCTCGGCCCCTTATTCTTCAACATTTTTATTAATGATATTGAGTCATGTTTCTGGAATTCCAAGTTTTTTCTGTTTGCTGATGACCTAAAACTTTTTCGCAACATTGAATCTCCGAAGGACGTCGCACTTTTACAAGCAGATCTGAACCGTCTTGACAAATGGTGTGATGTCAATGGCATGTGTTTGAATGTTGATAAATGCTTCTCTATTGACTTCACTCGCAAACGCAAGGTTTGTCCAGCGATTTTCACGATCAAAGGTAGTAAGCTGGCTTGTGTAAGCAATATAAGAGATCTGGGTGTGTTTCTGGACAGTAGATTGCGTATGAATGTTCATATTGACAATATTTGTACTAGAGGTTTTAAACGTCTAGGTTTTGTGTTGCGCAATTGTAAGGAATTTAAATCCGCGGCTACAAAAAATTTATTGTACAACTCTTTTGTGCGTAGTGGATTGGAATACTGCAGTGTCGTCTGGAACCCTTTTTACGAGGTTTACAGAGGTCGCCTCGAACGTGTCCAGAAGCGCTTTATTTGGCATTTGACTTACTCCTGTTTTCTGGGCAAGAAACTCATTTCTTATGAGGATAGGTTGAAATACTTTGGCTTAAACAAACTCGAAGAGCGTAGGCGTGTTCTCGATAACGTGTTTTTTTACAAGCTAGTGAACGGTATTTTCGAAACTCCTGATCTGCTCGCTGATATAGCAATAACCTTGCCTTTGAAATCGCCTAGAGTGTCCAGACTCAATCTTTTCCACTGCAAAGGCTCTAAATCAAATCTTGGCTACAACGCTCCATTGGCCAGGTTAGTCAGAGAGTATAATACCATTTCTAAGTCCATCAATATTGACTTTTTTCAGACAAACTATGTAATTTTAGGAAAAAAATTTATGCATAACCTGACATAATATTTAATTGTAATTTTTTTTTTTAATTTTTTTTTTTTTGTCGTGTTAAATTATTATTTTCATCATTACTTTATTTTATATTGTAGGTTCATTATTTTTCTCATTAATTTGATCCTCATTTTTCTGTAACGTATGTATATATATATATATTATTTGTAAATCATAACACACTGTTACACAATCAACGCATGTAGTCTACACCTATAATTGTAATATCACTTTATCTGTATCTTCTCTGGTCTGTGTACTAGCCTATGTTTTGGTGTTTATTATGTTGGTGTTCGTGAATAAATAAATAAATAAAATAAATAAATATCTAGCTGTATATCTAGTTGACTCGGTGAACTGCCTAAAATTGATTTTGCTTCGCTTGGGTGGTATGTACCAAAAAGTTTGAATAGAACAGAACAGAACTTTTTTTATACTAACTATAAGGTATGTAATACATACAGCAAGCATTAGGTCCAAAGATGTTGATTTTTTTCATGATTAGGTCTAGATCAACAACAAAATGTGGGGCGCGGTAAATTTTTCCATTTATAACAACAGTGTTATTTTTGTTTTATTTTATTTTCTATTGTTTTTGCTGATTGTTTTCTTATAGTCGCAAAACAGCAGAACATGACATGACCGAAGACTGACTACTTGACTAAAACACGGAAGAAATTGAATAGAGGAAGAAGAAACGATTACATACCTACCTACTATAATTAATAGAATATTTTTACAATAAAATTAATAGGTTTCTGCTTTCCTAGATATTACCCATCGATAAATGCTGTTACTTTATCTCAATAGATATTACAAATAAACTGTTTGATTTATTTTTGTACATAACTGTACTACAATTAAACCATAGAAGAAACTGTAGAAAGTTTTAATATTTTGATTTTGGCGGGCGCAAATGATTCTGAATTTTAAATTTTCCCGCCTTCAAAAGTCTGCGTTCAAAGTTATGAACTGTTTAATCTGTTCTGTGGTCAGTTAGTTTATGTTCATTCATAATCAGACATTAATAAAATTTTATAGTAGTCTGTTATCACAGAGATCTAATAATTGTTTGAAACAATAATTAAATCACCAGTAATAATTAAACATTAGCAATTTCATGATCACAGTGAAACCATCTGGTTTCATGTGGTCAAAGAGTTAAACTTTACTAATAATACGTCGATGCATGTGGTACATACAGTACAAGTCAATACAATTAAAGATTGGTCTGGTTTGGTGGTAATTCAAAACTAAATAGCATTATATAGCCGAATCAAATCCACTGCCATTTGCGTGCATACTATTATTGGTTTCATTGTTCTCAAGGATTTTTTATTTTTTGTAGTGTAAATACAATTTCTTGCAATTGGTTCGCCAAAATTTAGATCTCGTTTTGCTAGAATGTAGATAGGTATAGTTTTTGAATTACAACGAGTTATGTAAATCAACAACCACTTGAACTATGTACTTAGTAAATAATTCTACAACAGAAGGTACATATTTTCATTGGTTACCTACCTACTTATCTACTTAAACATATATTTAGTAACTTACCATTATAATATATTATGTACCTTCCACAATTCGTCACAAGCACAGAATAATTCGCGGGACAACGCGCCGCCGCGTCAGTAGAGATAGAGTTACGCGATAAAAAGGGATGCAAGGAGCAGGTGAATACATGTTAAGTAATTAGCGTGGTGCGAGCTGAATAGAGCTTTACTGCGTGGCAGCTAAGGTAACTATTTATATTAACATTTTTGCGTAGTGAAACTTCTGTTCCTTTTTTATTCTGTGGCAGGAGTATTTCTAGCACATTGACAGCGGACCTCGGACATTACTAATGATGTAACGATCTCAAAATTTTTCAAACCGACGCAAACTGGGTTGAAGGTACATGCAAACCGAGTTGTAAACCGAACCGAAAAAATCTATGTAAACCGGGTTGAAACCGAGTTGCAAACCGATGCGACGAACCAATTTAATACAAATTGGTTCATCGCATCGACTTGGTAATTTCGGTTTATAACTCGTTTTCAATTTTAACCCGGTTTACTTAGATTTTTGCGGTCTTAGCACATGTTAGAATTTTATGATAATGAAACCCGATTAATAATAAAAATTGAACTCGTTTCTGGTAGAGACCAAGAACGAATGTATTTTTAACTAAGATCAAGCAATAATTTGTACTGAAAGTAGTTCACTTTTTACAAATAAAATAAAAAAAACAACCTTTTGATATAAAATAAAATAACCAACTAACTAAACGCAACAAAACACTAAACATTACATACATTCGCTGCACTTGCTCAGCCACAACGGTCGGTTCAACTCGGTTCTGCCGAGCCGAACCGAGTTGAACCGACCGACCGCCGCGCCGGCGACGCCGAGCGAAGTACCGACTCGCGGGGCTGCACCGCGCCGCGCGTGAGTGGAAGAGGGACAGCGATCAACAAACCGCTCGCTCACCTCATCTCGTTCAGATCGATTTGAAATCGGTTCAAATCGACTTGAACGGTTCGGAGCTCAACCCGGTTTGACCCGGGTTGGTAGATCGAGTCGTAACATCGCTAGACATTACATTACGCTACGTGCCATGCCCGAGGCCACGTCCTGCAGCAGGTACGGTGATGTGTTATTCAGTACTCAAAGCGTTAAGTACCTAGACAGATTTACGTTTTAATATTCACCTCGAACTGAAAGCTCGTGTTTATAAAATGTAGGTATATTCATTTGAAATACAATGCAAATAAGATTTAACTACCATTCACTTAGACTAATGCAACCGGAGGGCCTACCATGAGTTGCACAATACGAAAACTTTTAGAGTATATTATATCGAGCTCAATTTTAATGTACGTTTTTTGGAAATTACGCAACTGGTTTTAAGTAAAAATAGAACAACGTAGGTAATGTAATCTTTTTGCAGATTGCAATAATTATCACTCAAAACGGTGAGGTAATCAACGAAAAAAGGTATTTCAAAATTGAGCTCAATATAATAAACTATAAAAGTTTTCGTATTGTGCAACTCATGGTAGGCCCTCTGAACTACCACAAATGAATCAGCAAAAATCATCCGCGTTCAAAAACCGGAAACGTAATCGAAAACTACAGCAAATGGTGTTTTATTTTTATTTTACATCAATCACTTGCAATCACTACTTGAGGCATAAAGCTACAACTTCATTTGTATGAATGAAAGGTAGGCATAGATATTTTATGTAGGTACACGTACAGGTAGGTTCTACCTATCTAGGTATGGTAGGTAACTATACCTATGGTTTCCGAACGACACCGGAAAAGCGGTTTTTGAGAGATTCAAGTTGGGACTTGTCAGATGGAACAGAACATTTTTCTTACGCCCTCGCGAGATTTTTTCCGGAGTTTATAACAGTCTGCCAAACTCCTTCATTCTTGATAACCATACTTTACCACCCATCTATAAATCTTAGCTGTGTCCTGGGGCTGCAGTCTCGAGATAGTTAGCGAGTAACCTACCGAAATTCGGTAGCAGTTCAGAAACAAATTTTCATACAAAAAATACTGCGCGTGTCGAAGCAAGCGGTGACAATCATTGACACTTACGATTTTTGTCGTAAACATACCGTTAAATAATGTCAACTCTACCATTTTTGAGAATTTCATTGCGGCCAAATATGACAGCCCGATAAAGTTAACGATAACTATCGGTAATTTCTACCCTAAAAACTAAACATTGAAATTTTCCATAAAATTAAGTGTTGCAAGAACATAAAACACAAACAACTCCTTACAAACTAAAAACATTTATCATTGTAATCGTTGATTTGTATTGTACATTATTGCAAAAAAAGTTTCATGTTTACGTAGTTTTTTTTTTAATAGTCGACAGAAATTCGATATTTTTAAGCTATTGCATAGCTTCTATCGAGGACCTTGAGCGCGGGGACCGAATCCAGAAATTCCGTAACGAGAAAAAAACTCACGCTCCCCACTCCGACGGGCACGGAGCTGTGGCTTAAAGGCCGTGCATTGTCTAACGTCGTTTCTTTTCGGCAGTCTTCGACACGGTGTTTGTGTGCGTGCAACTAGACGTATTTTTATTTAATAAAAGAAAAGAAAATGTTTTCTTATCGGTCACCACGCTCAAAAAGTGTAACTTGAATTAATATCAAAGAAAAAGAAATACTGCATAAATAAAATAAATAAATAATAATAATTGCATAAATTGATACAAAATGCTATGCAATAGCTTTACCGCGGCAGTCCCCGAGTGCCACACGTCTTTTTTTTATATTTTAAATTAAATTCATCGATTAGTTTAATTATATATTTTAAATTCTTTTCAAATATGTCACGGCTTTAGAAATCCTATTTTATCTATTTCGGGTCCTATGTTACCCAATTCAAGTGCATTTATTTTTATCTAGGTACCTAATTTTAAGATAATATTACTAATAACGTAATAACACTTAAATTTTACCTACAATATAACCTACTATAAAACTTGGGTGAAATAAATACCTATTTATCATATCTTATCTAAATAGTAGAAACATTGAATAAAATTATTTAATAACTCGTCTTTACGGGTAAATATTTTTCCCTAATTTTCGGGAAGAAATGTTTTGTGAGCTTACACTTAGCGATATATCGGTAGTTATCGAAAAAGTCGAGACTGCTGCCCCTGGTGTGTTTTCTTAAGTGTAATGTACATGTAGGTATAATAAACGTTTTCATTCTTGAATAGTTCTTGTTTGTGTGTTCAGTTCCCTGCCTGATCTGAGGTGTAAGACAAGAGATTCTCCAAGCCTACCTATCTTTGTATAATATATTTAGTATTTATTGACTACACTTACAGTATATGTATAATATATGCCTAATGTTACCTACATACCAATGCCTATTTGCATATAGGCAGCCAGTGTAAAATAGTTTTTTGATCTAATGCTAGGTAAGTAGGTATTATTTGATATATATCGTTTTTCCAAAAATGAAATAGGTACCAAAGTATCTTAAATATATGGAACTTATTTTTACTGTTGATAATATTACTTACGTTACCTTGGGCTCAGACTCAAATCAATATTGTGAACGCATCCATTCGTAGCTCGCTTGCATCATTCCAATCCATTCCATTCTTTCCTGATTCATTCGTTCTTGTCGTTCGTTGTCTGTGGTCCTCATTGTTCTGTGGAGTAAAATTTTGCCAGCTGGGCGGTTCCGATTTTTATATTTTTGTAAATAAATTTCTCTTTTTGCAATCAAATACGTGGGTTATAAAGTAACTATACTTTATTATGCAGTAATTGTGAAGTCAGGTGGCTGAACAAAGTAACTCCGTGTCTTCACTTTTAGCAAAATAAGTGAGTACGTTTGATATTTTATCAGTTTTGCGTGACAGTATAATGTTAGTGTCCATGGAATCATTAGTAGTGTGTCCAAACGATGCCCTTGTGTTAGATCGTCAAGAATTCAACTCTCAAGCGGTTTTGCATTATTTGTATCCTCGACATGATTCTCTCCACAACCAAACAGAAGTTGCGTTAAGCTTGAGTGAATTAACGTATGTAGACCATATCTCGGTGATGTAGACCCAATTACTGGTCTTTACCTACTCAGCATATCCTAGGATAATTTTGCAATATTATTACTCTTTTAAAATGTTTAGTGTAGGTAAACTTGAAAGCCGGTAGAATTAAATTTGTCTTTAATGTAAAAAGATTACATGAACTACATATTATACAATAGAGCCAAAATCGTGGAAATAGTTAAAGGTAGTTCTTACACGAACTATATTTTTCTAGTCTAAGTTAGTTACAGGCAAATTCCTTCCTTCTTATTAGCTAGTGGCTAACTCTTTGTTGAAAGTACATTATTTACAGGCCTAACACCTTTATGGCTTAAGTTGATGGATGCAGGAAATTAATTTTTTTTAGTTTTATAGTGGGCGATTTCACTCAATACAAAATGTTTTCTACTTGCTACTACTTTTTTTCATAATTATCATGTGGTTACATCACTGACAGAGGTTACCACCATTCAACAACACCATCCTATTCAGTCCACTGCTGGACATATGAATTATGAGAATGGGGATATGCCATAATCCTCACGCTGGGCATGCGGGTTGGAGATCTCAGGGCTCAGCTTCTCCGCCTTCCGCCGATGCAGCTGCCCGTCGGTGGACAGGGGATTTAGCTGTGGCAATGTCAGGCTGTGCTATGCCCCAATGAGCCAGCTGCCAGAGCCCCGTTTGTTAATTAGCCTGCACCATGTGCAGATGGAGTTGGCTTGGGTTCCAGAGATGGGGGTGGAACTTGTTACACCCCAATACCACCATTCAATATCATAATATAGTTCAAATGTAAATATTAGGTTTATGTAAAACTCTAACCCCCTTTTATACCCAAATGCCATTTTATAACACCTCTATAAAGTTAGTTGGTCCCTGTCACTCAAATGCAAATAAAAAGAGGCGACATGATATTTTAATACCATTTTAGCTATCTGAGAGAACTGTTATGAATAGGATGGTAAGGCACTAGACAGATGGCCTGCTTTTAAACTGCACTCTGACTGCAAATTTGCAGTTTGAATGCAGTTAGTATGACTGAAATAAAACTACAAACTAACTATGCAGCCGGTTTGCAGTAGGTGTGCAGTTCCAATGACTGCACGCTGACTACAAGGTAGCTAGAATATTCAATGTGCAGTTTCAATGCAGCTCACAATAGTTAGTTGTTAGTTCACTCTCACTATAGCCACACACTACCTACTAAGATACCATACCATATACTATAGTTAAGGAACATGAACATAGTTCTGCAATGGCATCACCATTAAGAAGAAAAGCAGATTGTTGGTTTGATTCCTGGTCTAGTATCAATGATCGCAGGATCTGCAGATATTTGTTTTGGGTTTGGGTGGTATGACCATGGTGTACTCAGTTCCTGGGTATAGCCAGGACATGAATGATAAACGGCCTCGGTGTCGCAGTGGACGAAGGTCCGCCTGAGATGCAGAAGGTTGCGGGTCCGATTCCCGCCGCGGGACAAATGTTTGCATTACTTGCAGATATTTCTCTCGGGTTTGGATTTCTATGTATAATATGTATGTGTTTACAAAAAATATATATAAAAGTAGTATATCAGTAATATAGTTCCCATAATACAAGCTCTACTTGGTTTAGAGCTCAATGATGCTGTGTGATAGTGTCCAGCATTATAGCACTATTTAACTCCGTAACTCCGAGACCCCCAAAACATACTCATACACACACAAACTTTCGCATGGTCACATCAAGTGTGATGTGATGTGACTATAGCAAGTATTTCCTAGTTAAACTAAACACCTTTCTGTTTGCATGAGCTAGTCCAACAGACCTAAACAATGGTCATTGAAATTGATGTGATACAAAAATGAGTAGCATATTATTAAACATTTTGTCAAAACAAACAATCCAATTCCTTTCACTCTAACACTTTACAGCTGAGAGACCTCGATGCCGACGGTGGCACTTGGGAGTAGTTGAGGCATTTACAAAACATTACATTTTTTATAATAATAGAAGATGTTTCTATGTGCTTGAGCCTTCTAATGTTAAGAAGTAAACAATACTAATAACAAAGTATTACATCATAGGTCATATGCCTTATCATGCAAAGCTCCATAAACTTGAGACAGAAGGTGCTATGCTCATGTTTCTGCAATTTCACCAGCACCCATACCCTTCTGATTGAAACACAGCAATGCTGTTTCACCGTAGAAATAGGTATGATTCCCCCTTACTCTGTAAGAGGATCCAACCCCATTTTTCGGAATCCAAGTCAAGCTCAACTGCCCGTGGTGAAACCCTGGGTTCTGGTGGCCGGCTGATCGCAGCATTGCGTTGCCTAACACTGGCACATCTAAATCCCCTGGTCGATGATAGACAGCAGCGTCGGTGGTGCGAGAAGCTGTGCCCTGCGGTCCCTATCCTGCTTGCCCAGAGTAGGGATTATGATCATATCCGTCTTATAGGTTAGGTCTGTATCCAGCGATAGAATGAATACCCTAGTGTAGTGAAACTACAACAAATTCCCAATCAGATTGCGGTAAGAATGCGTTTAACGTGCTAACGACTCCACCGTAATTGTATAGAGAAAATATGTTTTGTTAAACCGTTAGCTAGCACGCTGTGCTGACATACTGTCTAATGCAATCTCTTTTCTTGACGGACCTCCGAGCCTCTAGCCAACCGGTATTTGCTACGAAGCGATTCTATTTCGTCCGTCGTCATCGTTCGGGAGCGACACATCCAAATATTGTACAGCTCAATAATTATTTAGGCGCGTACAATATACAGTTCAATAATTATTGAGCTGTACAATATTTGGATGTGTCGCTGCCGAACGATGACGACGGACGAAATAGAATCGCTTCGTAGCAAATACCGGTTGGCTAGAGGCCCAGCTCACTTCATAGCCTTCTATGCTGTATGTGCGGGATCGATTTTTTTGTGTGGTAAACATTTTTTTTTTATAATCACAATTATGATACGGGAATTGTAGAAAAATAAAACAAACATCCATGTGTGTGAATTACCACACGATTGTTTGTCCGGGCGGGAATCACACAATCACAATCTGGGCAGAGGTCACCTACTACCAGCAGAGCTATGAGACCAGTTATTTTTTAAGTTCTGTTCATGCTAAGTAGTCTGATTAAGAACGTTATTATACGCTGCTTCGTTAGGTATCAGTGTACTGAAAGTGAGATGTCATTTATTTTTTAAAGCTGCTTCCTGCCTTAGAAAATTGCAGCGAAGCGTAAGCGGATATTCGAATCAACGGAGAAAAATTGTATGTTTAAAGCTAGGTGTAGAAGGAACGCGAACTATTCTACGCTGTACAATGTCTTTTAATAACTTTAGTATTACGTTGGTTGAATACGGCGGTACTTTAAGCACGGCAAAGGTTTACTAATATAATGTTGGACATTTTCAAACAACAGCTAAATGAAGTTCTCCAAAGTAAGAGTAAGCAGCGCTTGTGTTATAGGGTTGTACGGGGTTCCATTATCCATCTTTGGTGCCCAAGCCAACCTCACCTGCACGTGGTGCACCTTGCTAAATAACGAACGGGGCTCTGGCGGCCGGCTGATTGCGGCATAGCGCAGCCTGCACCGGAACAGCTAAATCCTCTGGCCCCCGATGGGCAGCAGCGTCGCAGGAGGACTGATCCGATTGCAGGAGACTGTCCATTAGTGGACTGATAAAGGCTGGTGTGGTTTGTGTGGCGGTGTTATAGGAACCAGTAACTTACAAAGCCGTGAGTTCTATATAACACACTAGCTACCGCGCGCGCCTTCGCTTGCATTGTACCCGGGTTAAAAGCCTATTTGTTTCAGTCACAAACTATGTATATTCCAAGTTTCATCTTAATCCGTTCAGCCGTTACAGAGTTGAGTGGGAACAAACACACACACACACACACACACACACACACAAACTTGCGCATTTATAATATTAGTGTGATGTGACTGTGAGAGAATACACGGCCAGGTGGCGCGATGGGCTAATAGCCGGCTGAGACACGAGAGGTTGCAGGTTCGGTTTCTGCTGCGGGACAAATGTTTGCAATCTCTGCAGACATTTCTTCCTAGTCTGGGTGCTGTGGTTAGTACCATGGTGTACACTATCACTCTCAAAATTGTGTTTAGGTTGCTGTTGTCTGACAGTGAATAACACGCGCTAAAATAGGGTTAAGAAGCATTTATTAGCCTAAATAAATAAATATAAAAAACTTTATTGAGACACAAAGTTGACAGTAAAGTTACATTTAAAACAATAAATTCACATGCATGCAAAATCAGATCGTTCAATGACTTTAACTAGATTTAAAGCGAACTAGTATTAAAAAAAACAATAAAGACGTTTTAAATGTTACATGATTAATTAAAATATTATAAATGGGTCTAGGTGAGTAGGTACTTTCCATAATAGCGAAGTTTCTATCTACCCTAAGACGTGGCAAAACCTGTGTTGTGGGAGACAGTCTCAATCGTCCATATAAAAAAAATTATGTATACAAATCTCTATTACATTCGTGAAGTCGATGTCACTTATCTATTACCGGGCATAAATCGTCTCATGCGCTGCATTTTTTTATACTACTTGAAGATGGAACAAGCACATGGCACACCTGATGTTAAGTTGCAGGGTGTCTCAAAAGAAAGTTCACATTTAAAAAATCGATAAAAAAAAAGTAAGATGTTTATTGAAAAAATGTTTATTACATATTAAAATACACTGTTTGGGAATTTATTTTTTAAAAATGACATCGTCCAAATGTAAACCGTTGCGTTCACGGCATTCGTTTATTCGAGCACTAAAATTTGCTATGACGGCTCTGCAGGTATTCTCCGAGATGGCTGCGATTTCGTGACGGATATTTTCTTTTAATTGTGCCAGGGAAGTCGGTTTGTTGGCGTAAACTTTGGATTTGAGATAACCCCACAGGAAAAAGACCATAGGTGTCAAATCGGGACTGCGTGGAGGCCAACTTATGTCACCTCTCCTGGAGATCAATTTGCCAGGAAAAATTTCACGAACTCTTGGCAGAGACCTGTTGGACGTGTGTGAAGTGGCTCCGTCCTGCTGGAACCATGTTCTTTGGTTATAACAAGGAAAGTGCTGCAGCTCAGGCACGAAGAAAACGTCTAACATCTCCACATAACGCTCTGAATTCACTGTAACTGTGCGTCCCCTTCCATCTTCAAAAAAGTAAGGGCCGATAATTCCTCGCGCCGACATTGCGGCCCATACGGTGACTTTAGGCGAATGTAGGGGTGTCTGATGTTTTTGTTTTGGATTGGTTGCACTCCAGTAGCGGCAATTTTGCTTGTTAACATATCCAGTAAGATGAAAATGGGCTTCATCCGAAAAGAAGATGTTGGTAAACGTTGGAAAGCGCTCAATCATCTGGTTTACGTAGTCAAGCCTCTGACCAGCATCCTGAGGCTTTAATTCTTGCACCAACTGAATTTTGTACGGGTGCAGTTTTAAATGTTTATGCAAAATGCGGCATAATGACGATCTGTGCACGTTTAAGGCCACAGCACGCTTCCGAATTGAAAGGTTCGGATCGTCCCGAATAGACTGGGCGACACTGTCTACGTTTTCGACCGTTCTCGAAGATCTTGGACGCCCGGATTTTGGTTTTTCCAGTGTTGAACCGGTCTCTTCAAACTTCTCGACCCATTTTGCAATGAGTCGAGTGGTTGGCGCATCATTCAAGTGACGAATATGTCGAATGCTGCAGAATTTTCTACGCGCTACAGTCGCCGAATTACCGTTTTTATAAAACTCGCGTACGCACAACGCACGGTCCGCTCCCGAGAAACGCTCCATAGCGACTAAATTCCCAAGAGCCAGGCTACCGACTGACACTCCCCCCGCGCCCCTCAGAATAGTTGCGTTCACGCAATAACCAAAACAAATGTGAACTTTCTTTTGAGACACCCCGTATATCAACTTGAGGCATGAAGATGATAAGCCTCTTGTGCCTGTAATTTCACCGGCACCCATACCCTTCAAACCATTTACTTGTAACGGGAACATTAGGGACCCTCTACCCGCAAAACTATAAACTATTTATCCCGTCAATAATAATTGTCTCGAACGCATGTTTCAGTTACATCGTTGACACGATAGAAGTTAGAACGAACGATAAATATTTGACACTGAACATCGCATATAATTTTTAAGAGTAAGCTTGATTTAGGCACTATCTTTCTGAATATATCGAAATCTTTTTGTAAAACGTCGAGCTCGTGCAATGGGTGACACATTAAAGCAGCTTGATGTTTTATTACAAGTCAATGCTCCAGTGTGGCCTCACCTTTAGACGAGGATGTTGGCCTCGCTCGTATAAAAACGGAACGGAACGATGCGGTCGACGTACCCGCCACTATATAACGTGTTAGCTCATCTCATTCTACTCGTAAATTAACTAAAATTACTAAAATTATAAATGAGAATATTTGTAAAAATGTTTGTTCCTCTATACTACTAACCGATTGAGCTGAAACTTTGTACATATGTGTTTTAGACTAGGAATAAGATATATGCGATATTTTATCCAGGTTTTAAGCAAGCGAAAACGGGGGTGTTATAAGCATAGGCCTTTCCTAAACTAAGCCGCCCCCTGATCCCATCTATCGGAGTTTAGTATACCGTACTATTAAACATTTGAAGATGTGGTTCTAACCAACCCAAGTATACAGTATTATTAAAAATTCGCAATGTGATATATGATATTATGTATTTTTGGGATATATTAGTGGTTCTAATATAACCTCATATCTTTGGAATAAAAGCCAGCCTTACCTGTTCGTGGTGCACCCTGCTGTATAACAAATAGGGCTCTGACTGATTCCGACATAGCGCAGCCTATCCCTGGAACAGTTAAATCCCCTGACCAGCGACGGGCAGCAGCGTCGGTGGTGTGAGAAGCTTTACCCTGCGATCCCCAACCCGCATGCCCAGCGTGGGGATTATGGGTAAAGCCCCCTTTTTGTAGGGGAGGCCTATGTCCAGCAGTGGACTGAATAGACTATTGTATGCATGTTTGTTGCTTTTTCATACAACATACATACTGCCCGGATCGAGTATAATAATATACACATAATATATAATTCTAGACCAGGAATGGTGAACGATCAGGCAAGATATAGATATTGGTCTGTGCTGTGTATAATTTATTTGGTATAAATAAAAATTTATCGCCTTCATTTTACCTGGGTACCACGCGAGTGAAGCCGCGGGTGGAAGCTATTAATCATAATTCTATATGCCATAGCGATTGCTTTATTTGCTTATGCCGCTTTGCCATTTACTTTGCGATTTTTTTTTATTTTACTAAAAATATTAGCGATTTGTCTAAATAGATGCATGGGCGATCGGATTACTCCTTCACGCCAAAACTAGATAGATTAAGCGGAAACTATATCATAATAGTCCAGGAATTTCATGAATGCTACTTTTCATCCAGCTCCCACGCTGGAGGAACCTTGGGCCAAAGCTCTATTCTTTTTAAATGTCTGGAGATACATAAAGAAGATCGGTCAGTTTCATACGCGATGTCGCGTCTAGAAATGACCTATGCCCTAATGTATAGTTGTTATTGCAGGATATCATGTTCAATTAATCGTTTTTTTTATTAAAGCCGGAGAATTTTTATGGGTATTTATTTTATACTTTTAGGTTACGATCAATAAGGACACTGTCGCCATTAAACAAAAACTAACCAAACGCGTGCTTTGTTAGTGGCAGTTTTGTTTTAGATGGTTGACATTGGGACGAGAGATGAACAATGTGGGTGAGAGTGCGTTAAATAACCATGATATGATAGGGAGTATTGCGATCAATATTTATTATTAATTTACTAAGTATTCCGGCCTTAATAAATAAAGTTATTAGTTATAATTTTAATACGCCATTATCAAGAATATTTTTACATAATTCGCATTTTTAGTCGCTTCCATTTATGGCCAGGTCTGAAATGACCGGTCTTCTTTAATTAAAAATAATTACGGGAAACTAGGCAGAGCCTGTACTATGGATATTAGAGACTGTTAAACATACATACTTTTAACAAACTTAGACACTGAACAAACATCTATGTTCACAAAAATGTTTGTCCTGAGCGAGGGTCGAACCCGCGACCTATAGCGCAGAAGGCAGTGTTATGACCAACTTAGCTATAAGACCAGGCGCTTTATAAAAAGGCTAAAACTATAAATGAACTACGATCTATGATTCATCATGATATATAAACTGTATTACAATTACGACATACGTAGGTAGTTTGTATTTAATTGTGTACAATGTAGGAAGTAACGGGGACCGACAATGATTTTCACAAGCGTAGAAAATTATTTGCCGGTGCTACATTCAATCGGTAACAATATAGCCGTTTCATTCGATACGCTATATCTGGTTCTACCTCTCGTTCACACAGCTAGTTTTTTGATTGGTTATGATTGCGTTTCTATGGAGCATGGCACACTGGATAGTATATCATTTGTGTAATTTAATTTATCAACGGACTAACAAATACTTTTTCATATCATCATCATCATCATATTTTGTATTAATATTAAAGATATAAATATGGTATGGTTATTTTAGTAAGAGAATTGACTACGATAAAATAAGATTATTTTCATTATATTCGCTAGTCTACTGTTGTTTGAACTAATGTTTATGTATCTCGCAAATTAAAATAGAAATGTGTGCTACTAACATCGAGATAGGTTACCAACCTGAAATCTAACTCCGCGTCAGAAACCCAGTTTTTAACACCGATGGAATATTTTATTAAAATACTAAAAAGAGTTCTCGTAGCGAAATGACTAACCATCGTATAATGATCTTGCGTTGGGCAAAGATTTAATAGCATGCTTTAGCAGGGCTGTCCAAAATAAGAAAGTAAAATGTCAATAAACTCTTGTGGAAGAACATTACTTGCATTCGAGGAACCTTTTTTACTATAGTGCAAGTGAATTCGTACCTTATTACTATAAGTGTTTATTATACGTGATAATTGATAGTTAATGATATGACGAATGCTACAAGCCATAAGATTTTTTTTATACATGAACCATTTTCTTATCTTTGAAAAACAAACTGTAATGTATAAAATATAAAACTAATATGTAATAATACTAATCAGTGAAGTTTCGTGCGTTACAAAACAAAATGAGCAAACATAACAAAACTATATCAACCACCTAAACATAAAAAATAACTTTATGTATTACTATGGATTTAAAACAATAAAGGTAGGTAGGTACTCATGCCACATTCATTACGTTAATTTTGGTCATAAATCTAACTATTATTTAGTGACAATATAACTATGCCCTGATTCGTGAGTGGTAAATTTCATCCACTAGAGATAGTGTGACTTACAAGGATTCATACAATTCGTTTAAAAAAATGATTCATACAATTCGTATTCAAATAATTCTTTTTGTTTCCAAAATCCGTACCAATATTCAAAAGCGTAGAAAATTAAGCAAGCTGTTAAACTTTAACAGCCAATGTGTATGGTATCCCCGCGCATACTTGATCGATACGCGTTGAAGTCGACAGCCCTGGCTGGATATAGAGAGCGGTGCCGGTACCTAAGCCTTGTTGCTGAGGTGAACCATGAGTCACCGCCTGCCCACGTGGTACGACTTCCCTGACCACTTTTTGTCATAACAAAAAACATGGCTGTACGTATAGAGTTACAGAATTTGCACAGACTGATATGCTCAAAGCAGGCTAATCTAAACTTATATTATGTTGAGTAATAAAAAGTTAATACGTAATTATATTACGAACATAATAGATCTGGCACGATGTCAGAATTTTTCATTATTTAAAGTAAACTGGATTTTTATAACAAATATTTCAAACAACCAAGGTAACCTCGCCTGCCCGTGATGCGTCCTACATAATAACAAACGCAAGGACTGCGAAAATCAGCGTCCTCCAACCCGTATGCCCAGCAAAGTGAATATGGCTAGGAACTTTTTTTCTTATTTGGGGAGGCAATTGCAGTGCTCCTGCAGTGGATTGATGGATTGATAATATAGATTGATGTTGTTGTTGAATGACTGACCAGATGGTTTAGGAGGGTTGTAATTTAGTTATGAATGTTACACTTTTTATACAAAAATATTTTTAAATAAGTACGATTGTCAATAATGCCCAAAAACGAATGTAACATACATTCGTAGAACCGTATCGGCATTCTATGTTTGATGAGCAAAACTTCTGTGTTATTTCGTAGCATTGTTTTATGTGTTAGGCTGTTGATATTATAGGCAAATTTTCTCTTTTGCAGTTAATGTTCGAACAAGCTCCTGTTGCGTCGTGTTCACCAAAATTTACTGAGTTCCAAGGTATTTATGCACTCACACTATTTACCCTTAAAAGTATTTCTTTAAAATTACATAATGTTCAACCTTATTTGCGTTAGTGTAGAGTTCGTATTAATTTCCCATAAAATGCTTAGATATAAAGATTGCACTTTATGTAAATTATACAATGCAAGAGCAATCACTACGAGTTCGTAAAATTTCTATATGAATAAAAGAAAAAAAATATTACGTACGGAATCTAATGATAGCTAGCGGTTGGTTCGAATGCTCTTACAGGAAGTGTAGACATTGCTGTCGCATGCCACCGCAAAATTTCGCCCCTAGGCCATATTTATGTAGGTATCTTAAATCTAGCCTGAAATACACTATGCATTCAGGAGCCTTATATAATTTGTCATGGGTGTCAACAAAGATGCTTGCGTCAAATGCTTAGCTTGAACACAAGAAAACAAATTCTTTTTACTTTTCTGATGCTTTTAGAACGCATTGAGATGCAGATGCAATAAAAAAGCTTTTAATTATCTTTAGTTGCTACTTGAGTTCCGAATCGAAATAACCCTTGAAGTGGGCAGTCAATTGTAAATGTTCTGAGTACTCTTCTCTATATTTAGACGAGTTTTTGTTATGTATTATTGAATGTGGTTATTGTCGGGTTATTGAACAAAAAGAGGCTATCGGCTCCCACTTTTAGCAAGAAGATCGAAATTCATCAGTGATCAGCATGAACGTCTGTACAGTACATATATGAGGTATAGCCGCCGTAGTGCTCGATATCGGCACATGCTTTTTCATTTAGATTAGCAGCAGCCGCGTTACTTCCATCCTTGTCAACATTTACCGGTACCGGCGGCGGTAGTGATTACCGCTCTGTCTGACTCTATCCGAATAGGCGTTGTCTAAAGGTCCAATAACGTTTTAAACCGATGACGATTCATTATTTTATTCCTGTTAAAAATTGAAAACGAAAAGAGTCAAAAATTCTACATTTTTTGTGAGAAACGAAGTGTCTGCGGTTACCAACAGGACCCTTATTCGCTATGACACTAAATATTCCTGGCTGATAACGTGTGACGTCATAACATGCTTCAAACACAAACGCGTTTCCAAAACACGCCATGGCGTCACGTTAAGAAATTAGACATGGGCATAGAGAATACAATTATACGCACATTCCACGCAGATATCGTAACGAAATTAAACGTTTGCGTTTGGACATAGGGAATAAGGGCTCTGTTTAGTAATCCGCCTTATATAAATTTTATTGAGAGGATAAAAAATGCGTAAGCCTTCTAAATCTGAAACATGTGCCACACACTACTGCGTTATTGTATAAATCATCTGTCTGAAAGCCTCATGCTCAATTTGATCAACTGTTTCTTATATGTAAGTATCGCTTCGGGTTGGGCAAAGTGACAAAAGTCGTGACAATCTATGTTCTGGGCTTGTATTCAAAAACATACAGATTTTTCGACCATTTCCCAGTGTTAAAAACGCATATTTTGTAGAGATGTCAAAAGGTTAGTGAAAATGATCATGATTCTTTTTTTACACTGTTTTGTTCCGAAAAGTAGCTATAAATAGCTAACAGACTGTTGAAATGCTTGATTGATATATTGCCTGCTAACGATTCAAAGGGTCTATACAAATGAAAACATACAATACTTTTGTTATGTGACGTCCGAGTGCTTGTTCAAAACAGTATCAATGAGTTTTACATTGTGGTCGCTTTTAGTCCCGTTATTAGCTGCTTAGAAAGAAACAATTGTTATGTGTGCCTGTCCATCAAAAATAGAAATTCCTATATGCGTTTGTAGGCTTGTTAATAATAATGGAAAATTTCATAAGATATATAAATCTAACCTTATCTGTCCATTAGTATTTAAAATATCAACTTTATCACGTTCAAATATTAATATTTCAGGCTAAAATTATTCTTGTCAATTGCTTATTCAAAGTCTAATCGTTTGTCTCTCCGATACTGTCTTAGGGCTAAGGTCGACACCTTAAACGGACTGTAACTTGATTTGTTTGACATCGTCAAACTGCTCTGGGTAAACAACGTTGGTCGCGGTCTCGTCTCGCAGAACCTCCCTGAGTGCTTTTTCTGGTGTCAACAAAGTAAGATTGGGTATCGAATTCTACCAGCCATTTTAGGCACCCTATTCTCACAAATTACAAAACGATCTTTAACACACATGCACAACAATTGAACGTAGCAAAGCTACGTTGCTAGCTCTCCGAAAATGGTAATAGTTCTTAATGCGTGTTTCTTTTGTAATAAATTCGAGGTTAAACAGATTGTCTGTTGGTCTGTTTGGATATTTCAAAGATACTAAATATACCTACACTGAGGTAATATCATTGCGTGTTCTAAAGTAAGCTAGGAGGACGAACCAATCGACTAATTAATAGAAAAATATCAATATCAAAGTAAAGTATCAATAGCAAAAAAAAACTCGTGTCAAGGCAGTTTATCCAAATGATAAAGTAATATTTTACTGATAGATATCACTGCTTCGACTATCAGTATAATTTGCTCTGACCACACTAAATAAACACTCTGAAACATCTTTCGTGTCTATCCTCTCTCTTTTATTTGTAAATATATATATTTAATTTATATATTATTTATAAACCCAGCTTCAAATTCTAATTCTCTATCTAGGCTCCATGGATCACATCTAAACCTACTTAGGTCACTTTACTGGTACTTATATGGCAGACTTTTCCTTTCTAATAGACATAAACTTATAAGTACAACTATATTTTTCACCAATGCCGCATATTGTAGCTGTTATAAATACATATATTTTAGTCTGGTTGATACTCCGTACGTAGACGTGTCTTTGCATATTTTATGCAGTGCCAGGTAGGAGAGAGCCTGCATTGAAACAGCGTTTTATTAGAGCAGCCTCCTCGTGGGACTCATTAATTATGCCGCTGCTTAGTAATCCAGTTACTATCGGCATTTTCCAGACTGTTTTATTTTTCGAGATAGAAAATTACAATGTATATAATAAAACGAAATATACAATTTTACCCCAAATGCACACTATAGCACACCCGTAACAAATACTAATCGAACCATAATATAATCATTTGTCACAAACTGCAATCAAGCCCTGATTATTCAGCAAATATTCGTTGCACATTGAAAGTCATCAAACTAGAAAAAAAAATGTAATAAGCTAGGTATAATAACTTAAGTGAACACCTAAAAAGCTTTCAATTAGTCAGTATCAAGGCCATTGCCTGATAAGTATTCTATTCACTAATGATAGCGGTGTCCTATATTTAAGTAACCCAGCGCGGCGCTCCGCCCTGTCTCGTGGACGACACACCCTGGTTCGCTGTCGATGAGCCTATTTTATCCGCAAACAACCACTCCATTTCACTTGAAAGTGGTTATTTCTGTCACTTCACTTACCTAAATTGTATAATTTATCGGCAGAGCTAAAAGTTCGGAATAATAAGTTACTGTTCTTTTTGTCGAGCTGAAAAATAGTGTTTTTTTCAAGTATTTTTAGCTTGCCTAGTACGAGTGACATCGCATGGTATTTTTCCTGATTTGAGATAGTTTGCTATAATCTCCAGTATTGTTGGAGTCGAGTAGACAGTTCGTGGCCGATCATACACTAAGGCTCCACCTCCACGAGCGAGTGCATTGAGACGAATCCGCGCTTCTTCGTCGGTTAATCTCCACGATTATTCCGTCAGCGTATCGACGCGACTCGCCACAGAATCGCCGCGTGATCGCGCTGACTCGTACAATGGTTTAGTTGAAAGAGTTCAGAAGGGTGATCGGCTAACTCTGTTGCAAACAGAAATGATTGACACCGATCCTGTTTTAACAAACCGTGACAGTTTGTCAATTGACGTTCATTGAATTTCGACAGATAAAATGTCAAAGTTTGTATAAACAGGATCGGTGTCAATCATTTCTGTTTGCATCAGAGTTAGCCGATCACCCCTCAGTTAGGTGACAAGCAAGAGCAGTGCGAGAGCGCCACGTTCCGCGGCGAGCGCGCTGCGACCACGCACGCCAGGCGGCGACAGGCGCGAACGATACGGTTACTTACATTTTTAGTCACTCGTGGTATCGTCGCGGTAACATCGCCTTGTAGAGACACGTTCTATGAGTGTATAAAAATATGTTGCACGACGATAATATTGTCGCGATGCACTCGCTCGTGGAGGTGGCGCCTACATTATTATCTTAGCTTAGAGTGAAAGAGTGTGAGAGCCGTGCTCAATATAACATGCCAAAGATATAATAAATATTTTTATCAGGCATATATACATAATAACGATATGTGTATGTAACATAAAACATTATCAACGCCCTGCCTCAGTTACTTGGCCTAGAAACATGACAAAGCCCTTATTTTTGGTAAAGGTTACTGACTCGATAGTAACCCCCAAAGGGCAAATATTTAAACGGAAAAGAAAATATATTTGTATAGTTTATGCTATAAAGAGAGTGGTAAGAGGTAGCTCCGGATAGAGATGTTTGTAAGTCTATGGGGTTACCCAGCAGTGGGACGAGAAAGGTTAAAAAAGTGTTATAATGCTATTTAAGTTTTGTGTGATAAAGACACTGTTTTTAAATTGAACAAAATAGAAGTTACGTGAGTAGGTTCGTATTGAACTACTTAATAATATGGTTTTTTTACATTAATAATACACGGAAACGCTATTTTTATAGAGTTATTACTATTCGTTAGTCATAGGACTTTAAATATTACCTCATCAGAAAATCTCAACAAAAATGAGTCATCGCTCAGGTCTTTGACTAATTTAAATGTATCTCCTTGAAAACTAGTCTTGCAACTCCATTGTCCTCGGTCGGTCGATGAAACATTTCAAAGTTATATAAAATCATAGAAATGATCTAACATTGGTGCTAGTCGTGCCTACCTAGTAGTGTGTGCCAAATGAAAAATTCTCCATCTTTGCGCAAGTGGTTTGCGTCTCTCATGACACGAAAACTATGTAGTGAAGAACCGAGCGGCCATCATGCTTAGTGAATCTTAGTGGGCGGCGGACAACGGTTCACGCCGCACCGACTTTCACCAACCGGCGCGGCGCCGCCGCTTCAAAACAAAACTTAACCATCACAACGCAGTTCGGTCGTATACGCATTATTGTTTAGCACATTCTAAACCGTGATTAATAAAATTGTTATTTGTTGTGCATTGTGTCTGGTCTGGGCTGTAATCGCAAGATCTCTCATTTCACGCCCACTCTTCATCCGTTTGTGCATGTTTGGTGTGATGTGATGACCTAGCTAAAGTTTGAACATTGGAAAATATGGAATGCCTACATTTTCTCATTAAAATAACCACATAAATCCAAACTAGTTTATGAGGGCTCAATGACATGTCAATTATCTATATTCTATACCATAATTTTATCTGTAAGAAAATCATCTTGCCATTCAAAATCCGAAAATAAATCCTCAGTATCAATTCTATTTCCAAACACGAACAGATCGAAATGAAAGAGGATTGTATACGGGATAAGTACGTGTAGTGTTCGTGGCACTTAGGGGGCGTTGCACCTGTCAGTGGTGGTGTGCTGAATGCTTGACACGCGTGTCTGGTGCAGAGATCGCGCCCGCTGGAAGGCAGGAGGGCGGAGAGACTGTATGACAGCTCAGGAGTCGCCATGAAGGTGGAAGCGGAAGCGCCAGCTGCGCAGGCCGCGCCACCCGCCCCGCCCAGGACGCCCAACACTAGTAATACCCAATCGCCTGTGTCATCTCTTGACGGTTTGTTGGTTAAACCCTAACATCACTGCACTGTAAATACCACGCTTGCATTAACTCATGTCATTATCTATCTTGCAGTTAACTCATCACTTAGATGCATTTTGGTAGTAACGTGAATCGATATTTTATTTTATATCACTAGAGCATTTTGTATTTATTTATTATTAGATTAACTTTTATTATTTAGAATAATAATAACCGTTTTGATGTGCTGTTTTTAGGTAAGGTTGGTATCTATGGGATTACAGTAATATGTTAAACTTAACTTAACTTACATTAAAACGAACATCAAAACAAAAAGGATTGCAATTTTTGTTGCATTGATTACTAATAATATGTTCTTGGATTAGGGTTCCGTATTATACTATAACAGTTTATGTATTCAAAACGAAAAAGCTAAAAAACTGTCAAGCTTATTAGGAATGACTTTTTCAATTATTACTACCTACATAAAACCCGTGGTTTAAATGATTATATTTAGTTAAAATTGTTGAAAAAGTAATTTTTAAAAGTAAACTAATATTTATTAGCTGTGAACTAAGGAAATAATGGTGGTAATATTGGTACCTTATAACTTTAAAGTAATGACATAGATTAGCATAACTCACTTATTATTACTAATTTACTTGCCCAGTGTGGGGATTATGCCCCCTTTTTTTAAGGGGAGGGAGGCTTATGGCCAGCAATGGAATAATGTAGGCCGGCATTTTTGTTGTATACTTTAAGTTTTCTTATTTATATTAATGATGTAAAACTGTAGAATCTTCTACCAGCATATTTAGCCCAGTCCACTGCTAGACATAGGCTTTCCTCAATGAGCGCCATTGCGGCAGTGCGCTATCCGCACTATGCAAGAATCTTACAATGATTAATATTTAAAAAATAATAGATTTCTACTAGAATTTATCTTTTGATTACGCAAAAATAAAATACCGAATGATCCGGTGCTGCGAGCTCGCTGACGTTGAGTTAAGTGCTCTCATCCGCGATTTCAGTGACGAAAAGCAAACTGAAATTCCAAACTCGGTACAGCTTGGCGTGGAATAATGCTATTAAAAAGAAACGGGATCTGCGGTTACAACAATAGATTTTTGCTGTAGAGATGACGCGCTTAAATCGCTATGATCAGGCTGGACCGTTTACTGCACATGACGGTACAACTAGAGCGGGTTCAAATATACACGTACTGTCATCTTTCGAAACGAATGCTGGAGCAAAATATATGATAATGCTATCGTATTTCGCGATAGGAGATTGTTGGTAGCGTGAACGGAACGCGCATTTGTGATACATTGTTCCCGCGTCTCGTTTTGTTGTGTTGTGTTCTCTATTAGTTCAACAGATGGTTGTATCCCGGACACTTGATAAAATGTCCAACAAAAAGTATGAGTGGTCATTCAGCTTGTATTATTACGTAAATAAATATATAATGCTGGACTATCACACAGTATCATGTAGCCCTAAACTAGATAGCATAGCGGAGCTTGTACTTCTATACATTTTTTTTTATTCATACATAAAAAAAATCGGGTCTGGGACCCGAGACAAAACCAGGGAAGGGTTAGGTTTTTCGCAGTCTATGTATGTCCATTTGCATTTTGTTATAATTATATTATTACGTTATAATCAGTTACAATAGTTGTTGATCATGAAACCGGTGAACAAGAGCGGTGAGAGCCAACATTGAAACTCACTGCAACGTAGTTTGTTAATAGACTTACTGGGTAGATATAGCCTAAAATCCCTTCCGGAAGGTAGGTGGTCAGTTTTGTTTACTGGTTGTGACAAACTTTAGTTCGCAGATAACCGTACCACGGCTCGGTCCTGCCCCCAATGTGACCAAATCGAAGTACTAAACGTTACGACCTATTCATATATGAGCGATATTCGTCGTCGCGCGCGGTATAAGCACTTGCAATTTCGTTTAAAGACACCCGCCATTCTTCCATTCAAGTTTTTAATGATCTTTTCTGTGGCAGTGGCGAGGCAAACCAATCTTACCATCTAGGGTCGGCGCAAACGGGCCACACGCGACAGCCATAAAACGCGGCCACTGGCTTATTTCCTGTAGTATCCGTACATTTTATATGGACTCGTCGCACACAGTTGACGCTGGAAGCCGCCACTCGTCGCGGCTTCTAGCTTCTCGTCGCGGCGTTTGTGGCTGTCGCGTGTGGCTCGTTTGCGGCGACACTTACGACTCTGTCGAAGATCACGTGCTTGTCAGAATCAAGGTGGTCTCTGTCCAGACTTGCGGTTGTCGGAGTGTACCATCCCGACGCCCGAACGGGCGCTACTCGCCAAACTGGAGGAAGAGAACCGGAGGATCGAGGCAGATGCGAAGAGTGCCTCGCTCACTACCTTACATAGCCGGAAGAGTTCGGACACGTCGCAGATATCCTTGGCGTCGGGTAAGATTTTTTTTTAATTAGTGTTATTGTATTCTAAGGCGCCGTTTTTTAATCGTCAGGTTAAGACATTCAAAAGACAAATTATTTTGTACGAATTCCGCTAACCCTCTCTGACGAGTTTCAAAACCCAACAAAAATTCAACGGAATGCCTAAGGCGGACAGCTAGTCATATCCTTTTCTGATTATGCCTTATGGGAAAGGCGAAACATTGTCGAATTTCTGTTGGGTTTTTGTGAAACTCCTGATTTGCTGACGACAGTTCTTACTTTCGATACTCAGACAGACAGTTAGCGGAACTTTTACTTAATATTAATATTTGTAATGGATTTCCACAAAGGCACGCCTGAGTCCTGAGAACCTGAATTAGGTTTTCATGAGGTAGAATCGCGAACTTTTTTTTTTTTTTTTGTATTCAATAAACAGGATATTTTTCTGGATTATAAAATCTGTCAATCGACAAAGCCCTTGGTTTATATCATTACCATCATCCTTTTATCTCTAAATTAATTAGAGATAAGAATACCAATGATGATGCTGATAATTTGCATTTGTTTACACAAATTATTTACTTATATAATATATAATACATTATACTTACCACAAATTGTAGCTAGCAAGTCCAAAAGAGACTTAAATAAAATATTTCTCCATATAGTTGAAGGTTCTAAGAAAGTATGTTGTTTCTAAGAGTAAAGAAATAACATCGAAGTGTCGTACTGTATAAACAATTTAGGTAGGTACTCTTTAAATATTTAACGTTATGACAAGACTGAAATATCTTTAAGCTCCGTTGATTTTTATGTTAATTATTGCTTCTAATTAATTATATAAGACGATTAAAAACCGAATTCGCGTTAAAGAGATAGGTACAATTTTTAAACGCTTCAAGTACTTCCTGGCGAGACGTGAAAATAATTCTTCATCACGTCACTGTTACACAATCACACCATTTACGACAAAAATTGCTAAGAGCGTTGCAAGAACACATTCACTCACCGCCCAGTGTTTACAAATATACGATAAAGCCCCTCCACACTCTGAGAGAAGGCGAAAAATTCTTCTCGCGAGAACACTTAATACTTTTTGGACGACTTTGACAATGAATTTTTCACTTCTCTTGCTCAAAAATCTTGTTAGTGTACCTTATTAGTGTAGCTTAGCGGGCCTAAAACTCGACTTTAATACCTCGGGCTGAAAAGTATTTTTTCTTTTTAATTTTTGTCTAATATCATCAGCCCGTACAAAGCATTCGTTCTCTTACATAAAAACTCGACTTCTTGGTGCTCCGTCAATCTTTTTTTTTTGAAAATAGAACCGTCTTGGTGATGTTTTATGAAGGTTGATAAATTTTTAATAAAATTTCTGAAAATTGTCTAATTTTGAATTGTTTTATTTTCTCGCAATCGAAGTGAAAAGTAGAGTGTTTTACTCGGGTCAAAACCACCCATTATAACTCGGTCTTGTCATCCTCCCTCGCTGATGGTTTAGTACCTTGTAAAACAATCTACTATTAGATGTGTTCTTGCTTTATCGCCCGAGAACCGAGAGTCTTTTGATCCGGACAAAAAGTCTAAATTCAATGGAATTCATGGATCACTTTGACTCGTCATTTTTACGCATTTATTTACGCTAATTCGTATTTATATTAGTTTTCGTTTTATATTATTTCGAACAAATAAATAAAAATTGGCAATAAAACCTGCTCGTCTTGACAACTGGATGGCGAGAAACCACACAATCAAACCATCTACATTCACACTTAGGAACTTCGGGAATTCTCGGCGGCTTCGCGCCTAGAGTGTGGATGGGCTATTAACTTCTCTAACGCATGCCAGATACGCTTTATCTCTTATCAGTCATCCACTCAACTTGATAGCGCAGATACGTTGTAAAAAACTCAGGAAAAGTGCAGTTTTAGTGCAAAATGAACGAGTTAAATGAACTATTTAGCACATCAAGTGTATTGGAGTTTTATCGGTCGATCGTTTTGGAAAACGTTGCACTGTGTACGTGATTACATTTTATAATCAGGCCCCGTGACTCATCTAAAGGTGATACGGTGTGCCAAAAAAACTAATCTAAAACGCACAATGGTGTTTTTATCTGTAATCTGTTTGAATTGAAACTTGTTTTTACGTCTAAAATGTTAAATTTTATCACACTAAAACAAAAACATCACACTAAAACATTGTGCAAAGATTGATTCATATTAATTTTGATTAATAAAATCTTACCCAATAAAGGTGAAAGTTTCTGAAAGAAGACGTGAAATGTGAATATGTATGTTTGTTACTCCGTCACTCTAAAACTACGGATTAAGCTGAAATGTTTCACTTCTGTAAGTTCTAGAACTAGAACAGTAGTAGTAGCAGAGCTCTTTGTGAAGGGCTCGTCCGTGGACGTACTGCCACCATGCCTATTTCTGCCGTAAAGCAGCTGTGCTGGCTTATCATCTTCATGCATCAAGTTGATGGACGCAGGGCGTTGCATTGTAAAGCACGTTCCAAAAAAGCGTGATCTACGATGCAATGCTTTGTGATAGGTAATGGTTACCACTTAACATCAGGTGGGCCATGTGCTTGTTCCATCTTCAAATACCATAAAAAAAAGAACAGTCATCTTAATCGGGTACCACGTGAGCGAAGCCGCGGGCAGTAACTAGTTATAAAGAAGATTCTCCATTGTCTCCTAATTTTTTTTAAAGACAACTAAAACTGCTATATTTCCTTCTCTCTATAGGCCTATTCGGATATGAGCGGTAAGCGCTCCGCCGCCAGTAGCGAACAGTATTGACAAGTATGGAAATATATCGCAAGCGCCGTTTCTGAACGAAACGGCGCTTGCGATCTGCGTCACGGATATCGCTCATAACTGAATAGGCTTTATAAAACGCGGTACTGTATTTATTTTAATCTGAACACAAAACACAACAAAATAAAAAAGTAACTAACAAAATAGAGAAAAAGTTAACATAAAACATGGTGGGATGGGTGCTACAGCAGCAAAATGGCTTTGACTCGGAAGCGAAGCTGGCATAAAAGGTGGAATCTGTAAGTGTATGGTTAGTATTTAAAATTCACGGTTTGAAACGGGTGACTGAATTACGTATACCTAAATAAGGTACTAAAAACAAAAATCGCAATACCGCATCATACCGATAAAAAACGCACCTATTTTTTTAAATTTTTAAACTTTTTTACTTGACACCAATTCGTAATGCGACTAAACAGAGAAGAATTTTCAAGAAACTCTGCTTGCTTTTTATTAGATTTTGGTAACATTTGACTCCAGTGACGAGCTCGAGCCATGAGACGGAAGCCAGGGTCAGTGGCAGCAGCAACGGCGAGGAGGACCTATGGAGCCTCTGGGGTAGGATAGTCACCAACTGGGAGACTGAGTGGAAGAGACGAAATCCCTTCGTGAGGGAACTCGTTCGTCAGGGGGTACCTCACCACTTCCGAGGCATCGTGTGGCAGCTACTCGCGGGCGTTGATAGCTCGCCGGATAAAAAGCTCTATGCTACTTATATTAAGGTAACTATTGTAATTCAATTATTCGAGCTGAGGTCAGGGGGTAGTGTGCTAACTGGGATGGGAACCTCATTACTGACATAGTACTTATATTTAGTTAATTTGTTGACGACCTCTGTGGCGCAGTGGGCGAAGATCCGCCTGAGACGCAGAAGGTTCCGGTTCATTCCCGCTGCCGGACAAATAATTGCATTTTTTGTAGATATTTGTCTCAGGTCTGTGTTAATGCATGTATTTATAAAAAAAAATATATAAGTAATAGTATCAGTCATGTGGTTCCCATGATACAAGAACTGCTAAGTTTGGCGCTTCATAATGCTGTGTGATAGTGTCCAGCATTATTTATTTATTTATTACTAGCTTCCGCCCGCGGCTTCGCTCGCGTGGTACCGGGATAAAAAGTAGCCTGTGTGTTAATCCAGGTCACAAACTATGTGTATTCCAAGTTTCATCTAAATCCGTTCAGTAGTTTGCATGAAAGAGTAACAAACATTCATCCATTCATCCATACTCAGAA
Organism: Horisme vitalbata; assembly: GCA_951804965.1. Lineage (NCBI taxonomy): Eukaryota > Metazoa > Arthropoda > Insecta > Lepidoptera > Geometridae > Horisme > Horisme vitalbata. The sequence goes on from OX638089.1 coordinate 4,340,869, forward strand.
AAATTCGCATTTATAAAATTATTATAGTTGGATAGAATTTATGATATCGATTCGATAATACTTATTGATATATAGATAGATCATACAAACATTTGTCTCGAGGTGGAAATCGAACCGGCAACCTGCGTTTCGCGCGGGTGGTCACCCATTGCGCCTTGGAGGTCATCAAGTATCTATTAGACTAGAGTTACAAATGTTTCGTAGTGCAAGAGACAAAGCTGAGATGCTGCGCTGTTTTCAGTTCAGGCCCTTCCTTAACAAGAAAATTCACTAATATATGATGAAGAAAAAGGTGGTAATGCTTTGACGAAGAAAATAACTGGTAATGCTTATTTGTATTTCCCAGGCGAAGTCAGCATGCGAAAAGGTGATCCGCCGCGACATAGCTCGTACGTACCCCGAACATGACTTCTTCAAGGAGAAGGATGGGCTGGGCCAAGAATCTTTATTCAACGTGATGAAGGCATACTCCCTTCATGACAGGGAGGTCGGATACTGCCAGGGCTCAGGGTTTATAGTGGGCCTTTTACTTATGCAGGTTTGTGGTTGAAATTATGTATTACTAGCTTCTGCCTGTGGCTTCGCTCGCGTGGTTCCCGGATAAATAGTAGCCTATGTGTTAACCCAAGTCATAAACTACGTAGATTCCAAATTTCATCCAAATCCGTTCAGTAGTTTTTGCGTGAAAGAGTAACAAACATCTATACATACATAGTCACAAACTTTCGCATTTATAATATTAAGCAGGATGTTGATATACAATACCTATATATATATATATATATATATATATATATTTCAAAAATATTATGATTTGATTGTATAAGTTACTTTGGGAATAGTTTTCCTATTGGGAAATTGAGACGAATGAGACGAAACAGGGTGGGACAAAATTTTACCTGATTGAGGGCAGCCACTTTTGTAGTTAGAAGGTTTTGTTCTGAGAAAACTATAAATTTATTTTGATGAATCCCACATGGCATAGCTTTGTGCACAGAGTGATCTAAGTATTAATTAATAAGTATTAGTGTTATTTTAACCCACGTACGGCCCGCGACTTTGATAATGTCGTCTGCCCATCCTGCAGCCGGACGTCCCACACTGCGAAAGACTAGCGACTAGACTAGGCTCAGGCTCTAGGACTAAAGACGCAGGATCGTGGTGGATGGCACAAGTTAAGGGAGGCCTATACCCAGCAGTGGGTGAAATCGGACTGTGGATGATGATGATGATGAGTGTTATTTGTGTTGTTGTGTACCTATCATCATCATCATTTATTTAAGAGCTGTGTTCTTGTCGGCGCAACTGATGCAGCTCCTTCCATCTGCCTCTCTCCTTTACTTCCCTATACGACATGACATCTACTTCCTCTTTAATGTGGCTCATATTTTATCGTTGGTCTTTCTCTACCTCTCTTTCCTTGTACTTTTCTCTCTATTATATTGCGTATAAAGTTGTCATGTCATATGGTGTTCAAACATAAATGTATAACATGTATACCTATCATGTTGTCCTAAACATTTTTATTTATTTATTATTACATTGTTACCAGATGCCAGAAGAGGAAGCTTTCGCGGTGCTTGTGAAGATAATGCAACAACACCGTATGCGAGACATGTTTAAACCGAGCATGGCTGAGCTGGGACTGTGCATGTTCCAACTGGAGAATTTGGTGCAAGAACTGTTGCCTGACTTACATGTACACTTTCAGTCTCAGGTACCTACAATAGTCGACGTATCCGCTAACTCCCATTTGTTCTATAGGACTGTTACGGCATAGAACTGCTATAGTAGATTGTTTTACAAGGGACTAAACCATCCCATCATATACGAGGTTGTTATACTCCCGATCGTAGCGAGGGAGGATTACAAATGTCTAGCTATCAAATGTCAATTTTTCAAATGACTAGCTATCACGGTTCATGAGGTACAGCCTGGAGACGAGACAGTGGAGTCTTAATAATAAATAGGGTCCCGTTTTTACCCTTTGGGTTCTTGCCAATTCTTCTCTGTTTGGTCGCGTTACGAATTGGTGTAAGGCCGCGGTCACGAAGACAGAATCTATGCATTGAAACGCGCCATTTCTGGCGCCGCCGCCGCCGCCGTCCCGCTCCCACTGACTTCGTGACAGCGGCCTAAGAGTAAGAGAATAGAAAGTTTGATAGTTGACTATTCAAAGTTTTCCTAAGTTAAGGTCTTAAATGAAAAAAATAAAGCTTGAAGTATGTAATGATATTCTTTGCAGAGCTTCAGCACGTCTCTGTATGCCAGCAGTTGGTTCCTGACTCTGTTCACTACGACACTGTCGCTACCGCTCGCCTGTCGCATCATGGACGTGTTCCTCTCCGAAGGCATCGAGATTGTGTTCAAGGTGGCCATTGCTATGCTCACGCGAGGGAAGAATGATCTACTCTCACTTGATATGGAAAACATATTAAAGGTACGTTTCTATGGTCAAAGTGTCCTAGGAGCATAGACCTATAGAGCGGCCTACACAGCTGAGCGGTATTTTTTACCTAAAATAGTCGAACGTTTGACCACTCACACCGGTCAAGGTCAAGGTCTGGAGCGCGCTTGCCTAGAAGGAACCGATTTCACTCTGGATTTGTGAAAATGCGCGTTCAGGGTCGATTCAGATTTAAAAGTGAAATCACAGTTCCGATACAGTTCTGGCACATTATTCTTTCACTTCACTTCACTTCTTTATTAAATGGCTTCTGGGATAGTTATCCACAATTTCGCCAGTATCAAGTATAATAATTGTTCATAATAATATGAGGCAACGTAGTACGGTTTATAAGTCCAGTCGTCCAGTCTTCGGTAGGGTCCTGTTTTCTGCTATAGCCATGGCGACTATAACAAAAAACGATCGGCGCACAATTTTCTTCATCAGAGAATTCCCGTTCAATCTTCTTTTATTCCATTTCACTAATACTTGTGTCTTTTATCTAACATTTATCGGTTATAAAATAATACCATGAATATTAAGCGACATACATTAGAAAAACACTAAGAAAAATAAAATTTAATAAAATTGACAACCGTCGTTCAAGATGAAAAAAATGGTGTCCCATTATTCTTTCATACATTCCCTATTAACGACATGACACATGTCAGTGTGAGTGACGACATAATACTGTTAGTATCAGTGCCGACACTGGCAATTACGGAAGTATTCGTTACTGAGTGCCTAATGCGAATGTTTTACCAGCTCGATCGCGTTTACGTTTACGCAAATTAATATGGAATCAAGGTAGCGCCATCTAGAGAGAGACGCGTGGCACTAACTCCTTTCCATACAAATTTGCATAAACGCAAACGCGGTCGAGCTGGTAAAAAAACTCACTAGGCACCCTGACATGTGTAAATTAATCACTGACGCAACACTGTAGCACTGATACTGAACTGAACGGACACGTTGCCGAAATTGCGACTTCACTGATACGTGTGAATTGACCCTAAGTGTACCGAGAAGTGAGCGTGCTTTACAGCTCCGATGTTATTCGTAAAAAAATAGTAGTCTGCTTCACTGACGGCCTAAGCTGAGTTACAAGTTAGCTATCTTTTAGTGGTTAGCTGGTGCGTTAAATAACAGCTCCCGTACTCTAATAAGATAAATCGACTGAATGACAATTTGTTACCAAGGTACGCGTTGTCACAAACAATGTCAACATACAATTTAATATGTGGAAACAATAAATGTATCGTATTGTATTGTATTGATAGACTTCATATAACCTACACTAATGTTTTATTTATATTTTAAGTGTTTGCCCACACTTCAGCGAAAATCTAAGATTTTTCTAAATCCGAAAAATTTCGACTCAGGCGGGATTTGAACCCGCGACCTTCCCATACATACCGGGATGCGCTAACCAACTGCGCTTCCTCAACGCTAACTAACTTGAACTGGGTTCAAATCCCGCCTGATTCGAAATTTTTGGGATGTATAAAAATACCGTACACTATTGTTACAGTATATACAAAAAGAGTTGCCGTCGAAAGTGGAGGGAGATCCTGATGGCTTCATGAACCTGTCCTACTCCATCAAAGTTAATCCGAAGAAAATGAAGAAACTAGAGAAAGAGTACACTGTTATCAAGACGAAGGAACAGGGTGATATCGCGGTGTTGCGAGTAAGTTTTTATAGTATACAGGTTAATCCCATGGAATTGAAAGTGTTAAGATGTTCAAACTATTTTCGATTTATCGACTTGTGTACGTTTGCTACTCTTCTTTTGCTAGGCTAGTGTAGCCTATGGTTCAATTTACACCGCCGCGAATTGGAATGGAAGCGACTTTATGCAAAGCAATTGTACATAGCAACTTCACGTCAATTGTATAACATCTAACCTAAATGAACCCGTCAGCGGCCAGGGGATTTATCTGAGCTGGTGTTAGGCTGCGTTATGCCACAATCAGCCGGCCGCCAGAGCCCCGTTAGTTAGCATGGTGCACCATGGGCAGGTGAGGTTGGCTTGGGTTCCGAAGATGGGGGTTGGAACCCCTTACACCCCAACTATCTATCAAGTTTACAATTTACCAACGCCACACACATATATCTCTATTGTACACCAAAACAATATTTAAATTAACTAACAATAAAACAAAAGTTTTCAATCAGTGCGTCCTACCCGTCATGACATACGAAGCCGAAGCGTGGACTCTCACTGTTACACGGCTAGTCCACCAGTTTAAAGTCGCGGACAAAATCCGCAACGAGTTTATCCGACATAGAACTAAAGTTGTCAACATAGCTCGGAGAATTAGCAAGCTGAAGTGGCAGTGGGCTGGCCATATCTGCCGAAGAACAGATAACTGTTGGGGTAAACGAGTTCTTGAGTGGAGACCGCGGCTCGGCAAACGTAGTGTAGGACGCCCTCCGGCCAGGTGGAGTGATGATCAGCGAAAGGCTGCTGGTTAAAGCTAAATGCGTCGAGTTCAGGACAGGGCGCAATGGCGTTCATTAGGGGAGGCCTATGTCCAGCAGTGGACTGTTATAAGCTGATGATGATGATGATGATGATGAACAATAAAACTAATAAACTTGTCCGCAGTGCCTACGTCAAGAGAACCGTCTGCTAAAGCAAAGGGTGGAGCTTCTGGAGAAGGAAAGCTCTGCTCTAGCGGAGATACTGGTGCGAGGGCAGGTGGACAAGGCCGAGGGTGAAGAGGAGACGTTCGCGCTGGCGAGAGAGGTGCAGGCCCTGAGACGGGCGCATCTCGACCTTCAGCAGAGACTGGCGGTCGCGCAGGACGAGATACGCTCGCTGGAGATGACCATAGCTGAGGTATGATCCACAGTGGAATACGTGACATACTGAACCGAAACGTGGACACTCACAGTACAGCTACACTAGTAGGCAATAAAGTTTGCACATCGGCTTTTTTCGGCTTCGTATCTTTGTCGCACATTACCTATGTTAAATTTTGTCCAGTTTTGTCAGTTTAGTCTTAGAAAATTAATCAAATGAGGACACGAATCTTGGAATGAGAGATAGTTGGCTATAAACTTGTATAAACCTTTATTTTAGCACCCTAAAATTTGTCTCAAAACCTACTTATCGTATGGTGTTAGCTTCTTCAGATATTTCAAGGTCAAAGGTCAAAAAATCGATTTATTAAAAAAAATTACAAATACCATGTTTCCTATGGGTTTTATGCTATTTATATCTTAATAAATATTGTAGAAAATTAAATTCTCTACATCTTTTGTTCAAACAATTTTTTTATATTTTGAACCATTTTCGAGATAGAGGGCAGAGCGCACGTAGTGTTTAACTATTTGGAGAAACATGTGGGATCTTAAAACACGTCGTATAAAGTTTATAAATCATTGATAAATATATAATTCTAAATAATTTGCATTTTTATTAACTGTATTTTTATTAACCTATTTGCCATCAGAATCACTCCCGCCAGTCGTCACTCGAGGGTACGGAAGGCAACTCCTCCAAAGGCGAGGAGTTGGCTCGCTGTCTCCAGAGGGAATTGGTCCGTGCGCGGCTCCACGCGGCTGAGAGAGAGGCAGCCGAGAGGGAACTCACCGCGCGGATAGCCGAGCTCGAGAATGAGAACAAAAGCCTTCGGCGACAGAGGGTTGATAACAACGTAGCTCATCTACAGGTTTGTAACGGGCCGTCCTACGTGAGCGATCTGGACACGAACGCGAAGCGACGCGGTTCGGCGCGGAAACAGCAAATAGTTAAATATATATATTAATATAGTTAAATATATATATAGTTAAATATATATATTAATAAATATATATTAATATTAAATAAATAAATAATGCTGGACATTATCACACAGCATCATGTAGCCCCAAACTAAGCAGAGCTTGTATTATGGGAACCACTTGATTGATATATTACATATATATATACATATATATATATATATATATATATATATATATATATATATATATATATGTAATATATCAATTTATTTATATATATATATATATATATATATATATATATAAATAAATTGATATATTATATATATATATATATATATATATATATATATATATTTGTAAATACATACACATCATACATAGAAAACACCCAGACAGTTGTCTATTGAAGTGTATTAAACCACCTAATTGGGTTTGTTCTCTGTTTTATATTCTGTTGTTTTGTTCCATTATGGTCAGACGGGGTATTTATGAGAACAAAATACCTCAATAGACCATATTTTATTAATCATAATTCAGTTTAAAATCAACATTCAGGGTTTAGGAATTTAAACTGAATTATGATTAATAAAATTTGTTAAATTGAGGTATTTTGTTAACGTCTTATCATTACCCGAAACATTGGATGTCTCATCCCCGCCTGACCCTACCTATGTTGTTTGTGCTGTTATATGTGTGTTCATGTTGTGTTAATGTGTGCCAAATAAATACTTTATCTATCTATCTATCTATCTAACTTACGTGACCAAACGCATGCAAGATGCGATGCGACGGGGCACGAAGCGATCTGACGCGAGTTGGTTTGATATTATAAGTTCATGTGAACTGCACGTGACGCGATGGCGGAGGGCGCAGGGCGGTGATGACGTGGTACGATTCGCGCGCACGCAGGACAGAATCGCCACGTCGCATCGCATCGCGTTGAATTCGCGTGTCACCGCGTCGGATCACTTCGCGATCGCGTTGGTTTTGAATCGCCCACGTAGGACGCAGCGTTAGGAATTAAGTTTTTTTTAATTATATTTTATACTCGTGGGCCGAAATTGGATGAAACGAGCTTTGAAGCGTGGGTATTGGCACATACAAAGGGAGGCCTATACCCAGCAGTGGGTGAAGTTTGGCCGTCGATGGTGATGATGATGATGATTAATTATATTTCATGAACGTGAAAGTGAGTTCGTTTGTTTGTGAGTCTTACGCTTTCACGGCTTAAATAATAAATATACTGAACTGTTATTTGTTCTTATGAGAATAAACTCTTTAAATCGAAATAAAATCAACCGATTATCTAGAAATTACACATGCTCGCTGCTGCATAAACGGCCGTATCTTATGTATGTATGTGTTGACTTAGAGTTTGTTTATTTTTTCAAAGGATTGTAGACCTCCAAGTATATTAATTTCAAAAACAAATTATTTAATTGCTGGAAACATAGGCAAGAATATATTTAAAAAATTATAAAAGTCTTAAACATCAGCCATGTTTCGCCGTATAGGCAAATAAATGTCAGTTAATTACCTACAAAAAAAATACAATAACATTGATACTTATCTATAGCAACAAGAACACAAGTCTATTTAGTCCACTGCTAGACATGGTCTCTCCTATAAAAAGGGGGATTTAGCCATAATCCCCACGCCGGGCATGCGGGTTGTATATGTCCCGTATGTTACATTTTTCTAAAAATACTCTTCATAACAAAGTCTCGCCTATAAGAAGCGGGATATGCCCATAATCCAATCGCATGGCCACACTGGGCATGCGGGTTGTATACGTTTTGTGTATACTCTGATCAACAATGAAAATTGCAGCTAATCTTTATTTTGGGATTTATAAAAATCTTAGATTATCCCTGAAGTGTGGGCAAACACTTATAAAACAAAAAATCATAGAATAAGCAAAGCGACACCTCTCGTCAATGTACTAAACTATTAGTCATTGAGCTGGCTTGGAAGCTGTAACGTTTCCCCTGTAGGTGAAGCAAACGGCGCATAGTCGTGACCCCGAAAATTTCGACAAGGCGAGGAGTTGACTCGGTAGCGCAGTTGGTTAGCGCGTCCCGGTATTTATGGGAAGGTCGCGGGTTCAAATCCCGCCTGAGTTGAAATTTTTGGTATATATAAAAATCTTAATATTTATTTATGTTATCAGGATGAATTGATAGCAGTGAAACTGCGGGAAGCGGAGGCGAATCTCTCGCTAAAGGAGTTGCGGCAACGGGTTTCGGAACTGTCCGACAGCTGGCAGAGACATCTGCAGGTGAGTTGTAGCTCTTTACATAAAGTGGATAGTTCTGCCCATATTTGAGGGTATCCGCTCATAATTAGTGGTGTTAATCCTACCCGTACCACCATCTCCTAAGTAGCAGACTAACCCCCTGACCTAATCAGAGCCTTTTTCTTCTAATTTGTTTGATAGTCAATTTCAACATTTATTTTTTCAATAGGAACTGTAAAATACACTTTGAATTATATATTTTTTTTATTTACACCAATTCGTAACGCGACCAAACAGAAGAATTGGCAAGAAACTCTGCTAGGCTTATACCTAGCTCAGACCTATTCAGATGCCTGTTTACAAATTAACTACCTACCGAGGGAGTCGAACCCTCGAGGTCTCGTTTGACATACACAGTCTTTCAGTCCCACGACCGATAATCGGTAGATATCGATAATTTTTGTAGGAGAAAAATTAAATGATTGCAATAGTGCAACGCACACATCCTACAAAAAGTCGGTCATAAATAATAGGCAGGAAAAATCGCCATTATTTATTCTAGTTTTTATGTATGATGGATGCGTAGAGCTGCAATGTCACTCTGTGGAGGCCTACGTTGAACACTACAGGTTGTTGATGATGATGATGTATTGTGTGCTAAGTGGTATATAAATGTTTGTCTTTGTCTATTGTAGGAGCATAAACAGGAAGGTCAACCGGTGGCGGTGCAGTCGACCGTCGTCTCCGACATTATGGCGACGCCGAAGAAGCTGCTCCGCGCGTGGGAAGGTCGCTCCGGCGATGTGCTCAAGATGGAGGAGGAACTCATGTCCACTCGCATCAAGGAGGTCGAGGCGCTCACCGAACTCAAAGAGTTAAGACTGAAGGTACTACACACAATGCATAGTGTCACAATTATGAGTTGGCGGTGGCGTGAACTAAAACTGGAACTGTGTGTTTGACGCGTGCTAGTTTACGGACATTGTGCCAATGACTCTACCATCGTAACCCAGTAATTGGACAGCGTAACCCTCTGGGAGCTCAACCCGTATAGGGATCGCACTCAAAGCAATACCCAAAGACTCGAGTGTAGTTGCTCTCGAAGTTGAAGCTAGAGCAAAGACCTAACGTTCGATTCTTACCCGCACTTCTTAAACCAAGATGGTAGAAGCGAAGTGTTGATGAACTTGATTGATTGATTGATCCAGTGGTACTTTAGCCACGTAGCAAGAGAAGCAAATGGCCCCGCGCACCAACGCTTTCTGACCGTAACACATTATCAACTAGCTTCCGCCCGCGGCTTCGCTCGCGTGGCACCGGGCTAAAAAGTAACCCATCTGTTAATCCAGGTCACATACTATGTATATTCCAAGTTTCATCCAAATCCGTTCAGTAGTTTTTGCGTTAAAGAGTAACAAACATTCATCCATTCATCCATACTCACAAACTTTCGCATTTATCGCTCGGCCAAGCCGCGCTACTTGTGGCACTGTATCTATGAAGTTGGCTGCAGGTAGCGATGTTGGCATATCTAGGTCGGCTTCCACGCCTCTACATCAACAAGCACCACTATACTTGTGTGCGTGCTGCAACTTTACTCGAAACATTGACTCATCCGTGTGCTGAGAGGTCAACTAGTTGTGCAATCATTTAAGTGTAGGCGGGGAGCGCGCTCTGGTGGGTGATCGGCTAACTCTGTTGCAAACAGAAATGATTGACACCGATCCTGTTTTAACAAACTTTGACATTTCATCCGTCGAAATTCAATGAGTCAATTGACAAACTGTCACAGTTTGTTAAAACAGGATCGGTGTCAATCATTTCTGCTTGCAACTGAGTTAGCCGATCACCCCGCTGATCCGATCAGATTTTATCATAGATCCGATTTAGGCGTTACCAACCACAAAATAAATTCCTTACTCGTTGACATAATCCAGGTTATGGAGTTGGAGACGCAAGTGCAGGTGTCAACGAACCAGCTCCGTCGGCAGGACGAGGAGACGCGTCAGCTGCGAGAGACGCTCGACGAGACGCTGCAGAGAGAGCGGGCGCTGCAGGCGCGCCAGAGGGAGTTCCAGCACAAGTACACTGATCTAGAGAGCAAGGTATCATCTACTTTGTATACTTTTCTTCTCCGTCGTCACTCTTGGCAGAGTGGTCGTGGTCGTCATGACGGGGGTGGCGGCGAGCTTCACAATTCGTCGCCATTCCTCTCGTATTGTTGCTTGCCTCGTACATTCGTGGCGTTGACCATTTAGTACAGTTTTGATTTGGTCGTTCCTTGTATTAACCTTCCATACACTAAGTGACTAAATCTTACACGCATTACTAGGTGGATTTCATATACCCCGAAATTAAATTAAAATTAATTTAATTTAATAGTTAAATAATAGATAATTTAACGTAATGACTTATAATGAATGGCTCTAACTAAAACAACACTTTTCACGCACATGTTACAGGGTTTTTAGCAATGCCGGACTAAATTATTTGCACTGATTAGTACGCCATTTGCAGCTACTGAGAAAACCAGTTTACACATTTTATTAGTTTAAGAATTATTGGGATTCTTTTACCTGCTGGGGTATGTTATACCCCTCCTCGTACACTGAAGGTTAAAAAAATAACACTGAACACTATCACCTCGGTATACTTTCATACAGTAATCTGGCGCCTTTGATCTCGCGGTAAATGCCGAAGACAAGGGTTGTCACAAGTAGTTAAAACATAGTGTAATTTTATTTTGTTTGTCAAATAAATAGATTCTGTTTCTTGTTCATTTCGAGTTTTGTTCTTTGCTCTTGTTCCACATCGTCATAAAAAACTACCTAATTACATACCTACCATTTATAGATACCTAAAAAATAGGTGACAAAATGTAAAATCATAATACATAACCTTAATATATATTTTCTAAGCAATAGGAAATTGATGAAAATGTAGATCTACGTTTTTACGAGATGGACAATTGCGATCTCTCCAACAGACTGTGATGTAATGCAGATGCTCAATGTTCATTTAAATCACAAATTAAAAGAATAATTAGTACTTAAACGTAAACCAAACTTCATTACTAAGAATTTTTATTCTTATCCATAAAAAGCCGCCAGTCGAACGACTGTATGGATTTATCGGCTGCGCAATCACACAACATCATATGGCCCCAAACTAAGCAGAGCTTGTATTAGGATAACATAAATGATATGCATTTTTTGTAAATACACACGTATTACACACAGAAAACACATATGTCTCGCGGCGGGAATCGAACCCGCAACCTTCTGGGTCTCAGGCGGACATTCGACCGCTGCCACACAGAGGCAGTCATATTTATATCAGTATATTTATATCACAACGAACAGCATTTCATTTTTATTATATTGGTAGACTTCCCGTCGGCGGCCAGGGCATTTAGTTGTGCTAGGCTGCGCTATGCCGCAATCAGCCGCCCGCCAGAGCCCTGTTCGTAAATTAGCAGGGTGCACCAGGGGGAGGTGAGGTTGCTTTAGGTTCCAAAGATTAAGTTTAGAACCGTAAGGTAAGGGGTTATTCATATTTTATTCTATGCCTAACACTGCATTGTGTAAATTTCAACTCAAACCATTCAGTAGTTTAGTAGTGACGGACAAACAAACAAACCTATCTGTGTGATGGATGTATTTACGGAATCCCATATATTTCAAATCGAAATGTTGAAACGGTATTCCTAATGTATGGAATAGATCCAAATATCCCCGCAAACATTTGATGAATTATTTACATATTTCAGGCTAAATATGAATCGATGCAGGCGAACATAAGAAACATGGAGGACGCACAAAGGATAGCTGAGCTCGAGACAGAAGTATCCGAGTATAAACTCAAAGTAAGTACAGTACTCTAGAGCGAACATAGTGCAGAAAAACCGGCCAAGGGCGAGTTGGACTTGCGCACTGAGGGTTTCGTACAAACTTGTACCTCAAAAGGCAAAAAGGAACCTTATAGATTCACTTCGTCGTCCTTCTGTCTGTCTGTAAAGGTAAAGACCTTTTTCTCAGAAACGCTTGGAAGTATCAAGTTGAAAACGATATCTAATTCTCAAGTCTCCAATACCTTGAAGCTGTGAAACAGCCAACGCAATCAAAAGATACGGCTGTTTATGCCGCATATTTTGGTACTCGATTCATGCCCAGCGTGGGAATTCTGGACATATCCCCCTTAAAGGGGAAACTTATGTCCAGCAGTGGACTGAATAGGCTCATGATGGAAGGGAATCCAAACTCATTTTAGTACTAGTAGAGTTCTTTGTGGAGGGCTAGTCCGGGTGCGTACTGCCATCATGCCTATTTCTGCCGTGAAGCAGCTGAGCTGTGTTTCGGTTTGAAGGGTGTGGTTACCGCTGAAATTACAGGCATAAGAGGCTTATCATCTTCACTCCTCAAGTTGATTGACAATAGAGTACGTTCCAAAAAAAACGTTCTACGATGCAATGCTTTGTGATAGTTAAGGGTTACCACTTAACATCAGGTGGGCCATGTGCTTGTTCCATCTTCAAGTACCATAAAAAACTGACATGAACTTTGACAAAGAAAGTAAATAACGTTTGTTGTTTAGAATGAAGTGATGGTGACTGAGGGAGAACTACGGAATAACAACGATGACACGGAAAGAGTGCGTGAAATGCAGGAGCAAGTTGCAGAACTGAAGGCAGAGGTAATTGAAATAACAACACAACACAACACAATACAACACCTGGTCATAACTTCACGTACATTTAGCGTCTAAACACATTATGCCGAAAATTACGCGATGTAAGTTCCGCAGCCGATTTTGACAAGTTCGTATGTATGCCTTAAGGTGTGTCCAAACATTGCGCGGCAATCGGGCGCGACTGCCGCGCGCGAACATTTTAGTAATGATTAGCCATTGTTATTGTTTATGTTTGGATGTGTAAGCAAAGGTGCATACAGCCGCTTTCATTTTAGTTCTGATACCAACTGGAGCATGCGGCATATTTTGGGTGTGCCACGCAATACTGTCGCGCAAACACTCGTCGGCTTAGTCCTAAATAGAGCACGGCAGAAATGTGTGCTGCGAACGCCGCGTGTTGCTGCCGCGCACTCGCCGCCCAATGTCTGGACACACCTTTATCGCAACGTAATTTCAGCATAATGTGTCATCTGTAATTTAAAGAACATTGCAGGCGTAATCATGCCGAAATTACGTCGCGTAATTTCGGCTATAGTGTGTTTAGATACTTAGATGTCTAGAGATTGCATGGCGTCGGGTTCGAAATTTATCAACGTAAATTCATACATCGATGTACCCCAAACCGGTTTCATTAGAAAGACAATATGCGAAGATGGTTTTAGATTTTAATGTACGATTCACACTTTCCGGCGCGCGTCGGAGAGCATCGAAGCGCATTTTAAAACATGCTAGAGGAAATTGAAACATCCACAAAACAGTTATGTTCCTTAATTGCTTGCAATTTACGCAGATTTGAGCTTTGTCTTACACTGACATAAATAGGTCCGTAAGTAGATAAAGTAGTAATAGATGTTGTTAATTGCATGCAATTATGGAACTTAACTGCTTTATGGATGTTTCAATTTCCTCTAGCATGTTTTAAAATGCGCTTCGATGCTCTCCGACGCGCGCCGGTTAGTGAGAATCGTACATAAAACAATGCATTAGGCACATTCGGTCCATTCATGAAGTCTATTTTTAACATTTCCCATACAACAAATTTAAACAGGATTAAGTATCCGCTAATAAAATATAAATTCCAATTCATGAAGGGGATTTTTGACTTTTTCCATTTAATGCGAAATGTATTATTAGATACGTGCGAATTTACGTTGGTAAACTCATAATCCACTGCCATGCCGGCCGCCGATTTGATTTGGTCATTGATAGGAGTGATAATAATTAAAACAGACTAGTAAGGTTTTATGATAGGTTATGTTGAGAATCAGGTACATATTGGGGCAAAATAATAACCTTAAATCGAACAATAAGAAGATGGGTTGCCTTATCTTATTTATTCCAATATTGCTCTTTTAATCAAGCCCTAATAGGAACATTAAGTACTAGGTCTTTCAGTTGCCCCAAGGTAGGTAGTTACCTACCTTGGGGCAGCTTTCAAAATAACATTTCATAGATATTTTTAGGGGATATGATTAACAAGGCAACATTCTGTTATTCCAACAAGTCGCCTTATAAGAAAAACGATTCAAATAATCTAAGTTATAATATTCCTGTAAAAAATTCAGTCAGATACTTAGATAAGTTAATAAAAATCTCAAACAGACTCATTTCTGCGCATCGCTCTCGCTTCAACTAACAAAACCCGTTGCTGCTGGCAACCTAACGACTAACATAACATAACCTCTATCATTCCATGTGTTGGGCGATTGCACAGTGAGTCACGCTAACGCTTGTCACTCGCTTTGAGAGGTCACGTGTACATATAACACGCATTATTATATGCAGCATTGCTGTGTTTCGGTTTGAAGGGTGCTATAAAAGGCATATAAGGACACCTTCTTGGCATTGTAAGTCGTGTTCCTTATATGCAATACCTTGTCAGGTGATACCGCTTAACATCAGTTGAGCCATTTGCTTATTCCATCTTGTAATATAAGGGTAAGATTAATGCAATGTTTTCCAAGGCAATGCGATAGGTGTAACAAGTACCAAGTGGATAGCGAGTATCTTCGTATGAATCGTCAAATCCGGTGTCAAGATTTTAAGGCCCAAAGGCCTCCAACAACAACAGCATATATCTGTCCACTGCTGGACATAGGCCTCCCTTAATAAGAAGGGGCATATAAATGCGGGTTGGGGATCGCAGGGCACAACTTCTTGCTGCCGACGCTGTTGCCCATCGACGGTCAGGGAATGTAGCTGTGTTGGTGTTAGGCTGCGCTATGCCACAATCAACCGTGGTCAGAACCCCGTTCGTTAGCAGGGTGCACGGGCAGGTGAGGTTGGCTTGGGTTGCGAAGGTGGAGGTTGGAACCCTTTGCACCCAAAGTCTTCCAACATGGCTTAACTACTGAAGTCGAGGCTAACATCTATGCCTTCTGAAGCGCTAAGTTCTAAATGCCATAACACCCATTCTAATAGTGACCATTCTGGACTGAGATGATCTACGATGAGCAAGTCAGCCACGCCGCGAACATATCCCTTAGATAGGAAATGGGTAAGGTATAAAACGATTGTCAAGGGGATTTTTCCTAGCGGCTTCCGGATAACCACTTGTTCAGAATATGAGAAATAATGCTGTTTAACGGGGCGTCCTACGTGAGCGATCTATATGCGAACGCGAAGCGGCGCGGAAACAACAAACAGTCGCAATAGTAATCGCAAATAACACTTCAATAGTTATCTATTGAAGTGTCCTACGTGACCAAAGCCACGTAAGGTGCGTTGCGTCGTCGTCAGTTGGACACAGAAATGGTCGGCACCGGACCTTTATTTGCAAGCTATAACATTTCAACTGTCGAAATTTAAAGAACGTCAATTTACAAACTGCAGTGCTTAACATTTCAGTGGGCAACTGTGTTACTAATAAATGCAGCCTCAGGTGGTTTGATATTTTGTTTGTGACGCGATGGCGGAGGGCGCACGGCGGTGATGACGTAGTACGATTCGCGCGCACGCAGGACGTCGCGTCGCATCGCGTTGAATTCGCGTGTCATCGCGTCGGATCACCACACACAAAATAAAAAATAAAATGTTTTTTTTTTCTATAAATTTGTTTAACACAAAATTACGCTACCCTAATTGTATTACAATCTAGCCAAGTAGGCTGATAAGTAATTTGAGTTTCACTTAATTTTATACAAATATTATTTCTAAGAATGTGTCCTTTGGCACTTTTCTTAATGTCTCTAGTTAAGGGTCGGACACTTTGTTCTTGTGTTCATTAAAAGTAGCACCCACACTATAAACTACACTATGCACTCAAAAGGTTCTTTTGAGCCTTCTCAAAACGAAAAATTGAAAAATGTATAAAAATAAGTAGGTCCTGTCTCAGCATATTGCTGCAAAGTTAGCTTCGCGATCGCGTTCGCTTTGATTCGCTCACGTAGGACGGCGCGTAATGAGTTCTGATTGGATCATTGTTTGGCACTGCACAGTTACCCACACCTATCAGCACACCGGACACTGAACGTGAGTCGTGGAAATGGCTCGAGTAAGTGTTGTTCATGTTTCCTTCCGCTATGTCACTTTTGTGTGTTAACCTTTGATTTTTATCATGATAAGGTGCGACAGGCATTCTATAAGCATATTACCATAGGAATGTTATAGCTTATATAGAGTCAAAGTGACGTTTGGTTTACTAGAATAGCGCGAAATGTGTGCTGTATATCTAGCTAAATTTTTTTCGGTTCATATTTGACGCGCCTCGTGTTAACGCAGAAAAGTGTTATAAAAATGTGTGTTTAGCTTGCCTGGATATAGTGAATGCATTTTACGCTTGTTTTAAGAAATTGGCTGCACATTAATACCATTTGGCTTGCACCATCTATTCACGCGCCTTCCATCTACTGCCTGCCTTTGAGCAACTGCTTACTGCTGAAAAATAATAAATTTACGAACAGCCCAATTAACAAGCTGCTAATAAATAAGTACTTCTAATGTTGTAAATGTAAGGTTTATTTACCCACGGTCAATTGATTCCAAACTAGGCAGAGCTTGTACTATGGGAACCGGAGACTGTAAACATACGTATATACTCGTGCCATACATAATACAAACATCTTTGTTCATTTGGGCGGAATGACAGACTTGCTATGATTCTCAATAGACGGATTTAAAACGTTTTTGTTATATTTTGTATGAAACAATTTATAGTACACAGTGCATGATCCGTGCCCCGTCCGGGCACGGACGACGCACGTCTACACCACGGCTGTTGCACGGACCCGCCCCGTCACCTACTGTTTCATACAAAATGTATATAACGTGTCAAATCCGTGCCCCGTCCGGGCCATGTTCACGGAACGCCCCGGTTTAATGAGAATCATTACACGGGGCACAGATTTGAAACATATTTTCCTTACGTACATTGATATCACAAGTAAACATTATTTGTTTCAGTAAGAACTATAAGTTCACTTTGAATTATATTTGAGTTAAACTTTGCCACCTTCACTCCAACGACTGTTGCGTTTATAATGTCATCCCTTGTGCAGGTAGTGCCCAAGTGGCAGATAAGTAAGTGGGGCATCGTTTGGATGGGGGCCCCACAGTCACATTGATTGGAGGAATGTTCACGATAGCCCCATTTACACATATTTTCCCTACAGCGGCCGACTTGGGTTCGATTCTCGCCATGAGACAAATGTATTGAAAATATTCATCTCAGGTCAGGGTGTTTTCTAAGTATAATTAGTTACAAAAAATATTATAAGTAGTATGTACATCAGTCATGTACCATGATACAAGCTCTGCTCAGTTTGGGGCTACATGATTCTGTGTGATAATTTCAGCATTATTTGTTTATTTTATTGTTTTAGTTGATGATGTATCTTTGCTTGCTTTGAATCATGCTTCTATCGCCTACATACCATTTTTTTTTTATCTGTAGCTACTACAAACTAGAAATTATACTGGTTTTGACATTGCTGATAGTTGTGTAGGTGCGTAGTTGTGAGGGTAGTTCTATGTAATTTTGACACACAGTCTGGCCGTGATTTTGCTAGTATGCTAATGATGTCTACATCTATGCCCTTCGACGATGTCCAGTGTGAAGTATCGTATGAGCTAGTGGCCAACTCTGGTGATATAATTTTTAGGCCGCCCGAAGGCCTCCGACATGGCTTAACTACTGAAAAATCCGGGACGGTCACTTATCTAAGTGTTGACCGGGCGGAGTGTTGCTTAACCAAGATGATCTGCCAATAACACCGATGTCTGCCGAGTGACACTTTGTTCTGCGTTACTTCTCACTCGGCAGACAGAACCGAACACGAACCTTCGCCGAAGGGCGTATATGTAAACGCAACTTGAATCTTTTTACTAAAGTAGGTACGATGGATTCTGTTCGTCATGCAAGTCCACTATCAGAATGGTCATAACCATGACAAATGAATTTCCCCATGCTCTGAATCGACTCATACGGCTGATCTCTACTTTCTTATGTCCAATATGATCAGCTAGAAAGGGATGCATATTTATCTCAGTGCGACTTCAAATTTGTTCAAATTGTAAATCGTACCGGGGCACTCGAATATAGAGCTATTCAATTTCGTTATAATGCCCTTGTACAAAGTCGCAGCAATCGCCTTAAGGCGACTATAAGGGTCAAACCTCCCTCTCGCTTGCACTATTCAACATTTTTGAAGATATAAAATCACTGAATGTAGTTATGCGAAATAGCAAACCTTCACGACCTAGAAAATAATAATACAAAGGTTCTGCAAAAATATCATGTTGAACCCAACACGATTTCCTATCAAAAAATTTGCACCAAAATTGATCACATTGGTGCAAGTTTTTTGGTAAGAAAACGTGATAGAATCAAAATGATATTATTGCTGAACCATTGTATTGTTATTTTCTAGGCCGTGAAGGTTTGCTATTTTGCATAACTACATTCAGTGATTTTATATCTTCAAAAATGTTGAATAGTGCAAGCGAGAGGGAGGTTTGACCCTTATAGTCGCCTTAAGAGAAGTGTGCATCCCTTTCTAGCTAATGATATATGGACATAAGAAAGTAGAGAAAATCATATCTATTAACGAGAATCAGGTCAACTATCAACTATGAGGAGTTGAGATCGGTCTATAAATAGCCTAGTGATATATCATTCGTCTTTGTCTAAAGATGTTTGAGGGGACCGACCCGATTTAGAGACGGTCCATACTTGGCAGTGAATCAAATTACACGTAGAAAACTTGTAGGACTGGCGAATGGACTGATCCATCGTACATGCTGTATGTAGGAACTACTGCTAGGATATCTATTACCGGTCAAACCCAATTGCAGCCCTAGTTTGTCCTATGTACGCTCACATAATATAAGTACATATAAACCTATGTTTATCTGTGTAGATTTTCCTAGGACAAACTAGATAAAATTGCATGAAACGCAGACCGTGCCAAATTGATACGCCTAAAAGGATATATACTACGGCTTGTTGTGTGGTCGTCGAATTTTTTTAGGGTCAATTAATTTCACATTGCGTATTTCGGATATTTGCAACCGAAAATAGAGGAACGTAGTATTGCAAGTGCAATTAGATTTAATGCGTAATGTGAAATGATGTAGATACCTAATTAATTATGTCTTTACGTAATATTTTGAAATGGTAATGTGACAACGATAACGCAACGTTCGGACAAAACGGTTCAGAGTGATCACGAATAAAGCGAAAGGTATTCGTGTAGAGGACGTAAAATTTTAGCTAATAAGAAAGAGTAAATTCAAATTACTCAACAATTTTAATACGTCAGGTTAAAATATTCTTGATTGCCGTATAGTAATACTAATAATGGCCGTTGTCTGAGCGTTGTTATTGCTGTTGCATTGCTATCGCCAGCGTGTTTCGGTCAGTTTGGGTTGACGGCGTTGTTACGGACAACTTTTCTATAATCAAAATTTAAACTCGAGTTATAACGATTCCTATCATCTACGTAGCCGCCGGCGAAACTGACGGAAAAACGCCGTATCGTAAACATAAACGAAATAAATGTCTGGACTGTTTGCAAAGTGAAATCCAAATGGATCGATTTTGTCATTCGGATAAAAAATTACCATTCGGGAAATGATTAAAAATGGACCATTTTTAAGCAAGTTGTAAATGGGTGAATTTGGACAATGAATTGAAAATTGAACCAAAGTTCACAATAAAAGAATAATAATTGATAGTATATGACATCAGTATTGTTGCATTGAATTTCATTCATAAAACTGTATTTTCTACCAAGGTAAAATTTTAACTCCCGAAGCTCCAGACATTTATAACGTCCAAAGGTCAAGTTATGCAGGTCTGACAGAAATGTGTGCAGGTCATGAGACTCGAGGCGTGGCGGGCGCGAGCTCTCGGCCATCCTGAACTGAGCCGCGCCGTTTCCCTCGAGGACGACCTGGAGGAGGATGACAAACTGAAGCTGATCCTGCGTCGCGAATCGTCCACGTCCCTGGAACTCGCCCCCTCCACATCGCGCAAGTCGTAGCAGAACCTATACTTTATTCCACAGTTAAGATCAGCATAACAACAGAACTCACAAATCATGGTAAATATCCCGTTGATATTAATTATGTTCACAACCATGATTTCGAAAGTTATATCCACAGTTAAGGTTTGAGATCGTAGCCGACTGCTCGCAACAGTAGCAGGCGACAAGTCGCGGCGTCATGTCGCTGCAGTCATAACTCAACTACAGGTAGGTTTAGGAACCTGATGTTCGGGTCTATACCCTGTCAAATTTACTTACAATTCAAAATTTCTTTCGTCAATCTATTGGTTTGTTTCGGTGCCAATGTTTACGTAAGCATGAGCGGGGGGTAATTGATTTGCTTACTTTTGCTTACAAGGGGGTGAGGGGGGGTTAAAATGTTAGTAAATCTACGTAATAGTGATATTTTTATCTATTCTCAAGAATGAGGGCCCAGTTGGTTAGTGCTGATCTGCGGTCGGGCGACACACGTTCAGCCCGTATCAGCAGACGACGTGTCGCTAGCCATGGAAGGTATTTCATAGAAATACATATAAGCCAGAAGTGTCGCAGCGACATGTCGCCTGCTGCTGCTGCGGTCTGTAGTCGGCTACGAGCCTACCTTTAGTAAGTACACTGCGACTGTGAAGTTGCACACACAATTACATAATTTGTGGAAAATTGACGTCCCAGTAAACACATCTTGAGTTAGCGCTATTAATATTACATTATCAAAATTCATTGTGATTAGGTGCGGTTGAATAATTTGTACGCTAGTTTAATGATAACTATCAAAACAAAACACAATTCATGTTGAGTTGGTGGAAAATGCTACCACATTGAAATAATTTCCAGTTGACAGTTATTGTGAACTGGTGGGAAATGATTTTCTTAATTACAACCTTGCTTTCGGACAGTATTTCCAACTAGTTCACCATTAACAGTGGCAGTTGAGACAATTTCTCACTAGTTCACAATAATAAGCGTTTGCCAACATATTGTCCCACAAAATTGAATTGTGACAGCGACATAAACCCACTACAACAAAAACAGCAGCCTGAACAGTCCACTACTGGACATAGACTTCCCCTAACAATGGAGTTATGCCCATAACCCCCACGCTGGGCATCACAGTATACAGCTTCTCGCGTCGGCAGTCAGGGGATGTAGCTGTGCCTGTGTCAGGCTACGATATTCCGCAGTCCGCCGCCGCCAGAACCCCGTTTGCTAGTTAGCAGGGTGCTCGGTAATGTTGGCTTGGCGAAGAACCTTCTTCGCCAAGCCAACATTACTGGACCCCCTTCATCATCATCATCATCAACAACCTAATAGAAGTCCACTGCTGAACACAGGTGTCTTCCAGATCGCGGTCGCCATTCGAGAACCTTTATTCCCCAACGGTTATCGGTTCTACGGGCTTTGTGGCCTGCCCACTGCCGCTTCAACTTGCTGATTCTGAGAGCTATGTCGGTTACCCTGGTTCTCTTGCGGATTTCTTCATTTCGAATTCTATCACGCAGAGAAACTCCGAGCATAGCTCTCATCATAGCCCGTTTTGCGACTTTGAGCTTGTGTGTGAGGCCAATAGTTAGCGACCAAGCTTCAGTACCATGTCATCACAGGCAACACGCACTGATTGAAGACTTTAGTCTTGAGGCCCCACACCCAACTAACTCACGATGAATTCTGTTTACTGGGACATGTCCTCAGCTCACTGATGCGTAATAAGTATCGTTCTACTGTTAATACTTAGCTTACGAAATTCATCAATTGCATTACTGTTTTTTTTTACAATGTGACCTTATATTAAATACCTATTCTCTTCATATTCCATTGATTCTTGAACACATTCTATATATTTATACCATCTTATTATCACACTAATATTATAAATGCGAAAGTTTTTGTGACGAATTTGAATGAAACTGGGAGTTTTCATTTCTTGTGACCTCATTTACTGACTTTGTTGCACGCCGAAATGATAATCACCGGTCCTGTTTTTACAAACTTTGTCAGTTTTTCAATCGACTTTCTTTTAATTTCGACAGATGAATGGTCAAAGTTTGCAAATATAGGTCCGGCGCCGACCATTTCGGTGTGCAAATGAGTTAGTAAATGTCCTCTGGATTGACACGTAGACTACTTTTTATCAAGGTACCGCGCGAGTTGAGCCGCGTGCGAAGCTAGTATAGCTTTCAAAATACTACTTACTTTTTAAGCAACCTACTTATAGATTTATTTTACTCTATTGACTTGTGATACCTATTTTCTTAATTAATATTATGACTTCCAATCTGTTTGTAACGAGAAACTTAAGCAATTTAGATTCGCCTTCAATAACATCATATTTTAGTACCATGTCTCTGAAAAGAGCGCTAACGGCCACACCTTCCAATTTCTTTGATCCACTCTAGATTATCAAATCAGTAACGTGTTGGAGGAAATCATTCTGTATCGAATTCAATCAAGCTTAGATTTTACCAAAGAATTTCGTGGAAGACAGGCAACTTTATGAACTTATGTCATTTGAACGGTTGCGTTGCCATGGTGTCCCAGTGAAATATAGCCCATAAACAACGTCAAGTTGTGGCTTTCAATTACCGACAGGGACGATGTAGTCTGGGACATGGTTAGATGGGGTAGGCCGATGACAATATACCATCTCAGCCTAGTCAGCTTTACCCATAAGAAAGACATGGTCATTGCCTACGTGTGGAGCTATGTCAGCCGCCTAACTATGGAATCGTATATTGTACCGTAACGGATAACGCTTCTTGGTTGATTACACCTAACGAGTACATTGGCGAGTCAATGTCCTCAGTTGGTATAAACACTTTAACGAGTGCTCGGGCTGACGGCGAGAGAGTCACTAGAATCACAATCTGTTTACTAGGCCGAGTACCCATCTCCTCACTTCATTCCTCTGCCCCCGCAGCGACTCGCTCTTGTCACTCGGCCACTCGCCAATCGTTCCCTCGTTACCAAATAGTGTGAGTATTATATGTTTTTGTTTTCAAATTATCCTAATCTCAATTAAAATGACCGCTAGTAACAAATGGAGCTTGGAAACAACAATTTTTTTTGCGATCCATTGCAGATTTAAGATTGATCAAAACTGAACTGACTCGCCACTGTAGTAAATACGTGTGAACAACACCCTCTCTCGGCTGAAAGCTATTTACTGACTCGCCACTGTACCCGTGGCTTTCGTTTTCCTTTGAAAAACTGTCAAAAATTAACAAGAGGTCGAATATTAGTCAGTTTTTCAAGGAAAAACGAAGCTTCATCGGTAACGGAACCGGCCGTTAGTCATCTTTAAAGAGACATGGCGCATCTTAATGCAGGTGGAAAAAAACGAACTTAGTCAATTCTATTGATCCAGGGACGCGCAGCGGTTCTTAGTTCTTAGGTAGGTTACGCTCATTGATCGTGTAGGTTTTTTATCATACAATTCGAGTAGATTGATTAAAATAAATTATAAAATATCTAGGTACCCACTTTCATATTGATAAACGGGAATTTTCACGTACCATCACCGACAGCGTTTTGACTCTTTCCGAGAGTCTTCCTCAAGATGAGTGTACCCGTACACTCTCTCGACACTCGGTAATTCGTTTGGGTTAGTCACGTCTATAGCCCAAAATTTCTGTTCCTCAATATGTATGTTCATGATAGTTTTTGAAAAAGTAGTTTCCGAAAAAGATATTGCTAAAGTAATTGAAAGTTTAGATTAGAACTCATGGTTGCCAACAGTTGCATCGATACCTACACTAATCATAGACTTTTTGTATGTTTGTAGTTTAGAATTAAATAATAGACGGTAGATGTATTTCGATAAATAATTTATCATTAATATTTTAACGCAGTTTACGCTTTTATTCGAGAATATTATTTGTAGTCCGACTGATCTAAGGGATGTGCAGGGACTCTTCACGTAAATTGGGGACGATAAGTGGCCGTTTATTGGATAGATCTGAGCGCTTTCGTGCTTCGGAAGGCACGTTAAGATGTTCGTCCCGGCATTTTCGGTCGTTAAACCATGTCGGCGGCTGAGACGAAAAGGAGAACCAGCCTTATATTCTAGATCTCACCGTTGCACCCTATAATTTAAAAATAATATTTAATAAAACAAAACTTTAATTATATCTATAGTATTATTACGTTTTCATTTATTTTGTTGTAATTTGCAGTGTTTATTTAAACGAAAGCCCATTATTTAAAGAAAAAAAATATTGTAATATGATTTTATACCGATAAAATCAGCGCTGTTCTCTCAGTAAACATTCCATTTTGTATTATTTATGTATAATAATCAAGTCTTGTTTTCAACATGGTGTATGAATGAAAACAAAATGGTTTCATTATTTTATAGTAAAACGTTTTTGTGCAAGTTACGTACATAGCTGTTATGTACGTGTTTCGGCAATATTTTGCGTATTTACTATAACAGCTTAATGTTTTAGTTCATAGGTGAAGTATAATTATATGTGAAGCAGAAAAAAATACTCAATCTTGCACTATAATTGGGGCAAGGTGTTTAATATTTTAAGCTGGAATTACATTATTGTGGTGCAGTGGGTAGTGGCGCAAAAATAACCCTTTGTAATAGGAATGCGACAGAAATCACTTAGTTCATTTTCAACATTTAAGTATATCAATCTTGTTACTGAAAAATTAATATATTACATACAAATATCGCATCTACGTGACCGATTGTTGATCACTGGCTTTATGTATGTAATACATTTCATACAATTAGTAAAGCTATATCACAGTGTAAAGATCTACTGCGATACAGTACGACGCCTTTGTTTCGTGTCGCGACAGCATAGGAAGGCAGGGTGTGAACGCAAACAATATTTATTCATTTATCTATGTACTCTTTAATCCTATTCTTAATCTTATTCTTTTTATTTGTGATCAATGTGTACTAAGAATTTGCATTTTAATTTGAAAAAATAACTCTGATTTCCGTTGCGTCTCTCCCCACACACACCGCATGATTGCCATGTCTAAACGTCTTCGTCGTACGACTGTATAGATTGGTAAACTGTGGTTATGGTAAGACATTTTACTTCGCTCCCTAACACTAATGTAAATTACACCATGAAACCTATGTGGCATTATACACCACACCACAATAGTGTGATCCTGTCGCCTTTCGCCTTGAAAAAATGTGTTTCTTCAAACTGATGCCGAAAGAAGCTTTTATACGCGTCGTATTGGTGAAAAAATTACTGATCGATGACGTGAATTCGTGATTAAAGAAACTTTCTAAAACGTATGCATTGCATAATTTTGAGTAATTTTGTCCCCAAAACCAGTTTGAGGAAAAAGTAAAATTTAAAATAAAATAAGCATTAAAAGTACTTATGGGTTGTTATTATTTTCGACAGTTATAGTTAGTTATATTTCGTTTAGAAATAGATGTAATGCGAGAAAGATGATAAAAATATTGATAATTTAATACTCTACGATTTATTGTAATTTGTGTTTGTATTAATGTGCTAACTAAGACACAATAGTATTGAATTTATAATTAAAATCTCTTTACAGAATATGAGACCAATTAAGTTAAAATATTTTTTATTTATTTTAAATCGAAGAGCGTGAAGTTATCATGTCGGTGTGAGTGACAGGTGTTTAGATCGAGGCTGGCTGCACACTAGTATGTATAGTATGACATTTCCTTGACAAGAATTTAGCAAGAAAGTTTCCTATGTAGGTAGCCAGCATGAGAGCGCGGACGCAACGCAACTTCAAAGCTCAAACATTCTTCTCTTAATTTCATGCGAAATAACTAGTCGCAATAAATATTATAAATAAAGTTTTACGCTGTTCGTTGGGAAGCGCATCACT
Organism: Horisme vitalbata; assembly: GCA_951804965.1. Taxonomy (NCBI): domain Eukaryota; kingdom Metazoa; phylum Arthropoda; class Insecta; order Lepidoptera; family Geometridae; genus Horisme; species Horisme vitalbata. Next base: position 4,367,300 of record OX638089.1, read on the forward strand.
TGCTACGGCTGGACCGATTTGGCTTTATTTTTCTTATAATGTTATTATTTATGTGCATGATATGAACCAATAATATAATTTTCCTTGTGTACCAACATTGTGCAATAGAAGCCAAAAATAAATGTTTTAAACTTTCAACCTTGTTAACTCCAGAGCTATTTTTAAATGTTTTGTCATAATTACCTATGTTTTAATTCTAACATTCAGTATTTATGGGGGAAGTTCGATGATTCAACTCAAACTATGATCAAACGAAATGCAATGATCTTGGAATAAGTTTGAACTAACCTATTTTAGGTATTATTTTAGTATTTAAACCGACTGACAGTTTTATCTGTTGTCTGACGTCATATATATATCGTGGATACTATCTTAGCACCCAAACTAGCAGTCATTATGGGAAATAAAATAATAAATGAATAAGACAATTGTAATTTTATCTGGATTGTGATAAAAACTTAAAGCTAGTAAAGTCAAAGCCGAAATATCCCCAGATGTTGGGTGTAATCAAAATATCTAAAGGAATACAAAAAACAGAAAGTTATGTCGCTAAATCTTGTTTTACAAAAAGGTTTACAGTAATGGCAGAAAAAAAATACTTCAATTTACCTTATTGTAATGTAAATGTCTGGAAAAAATAAATTGAAAAAAATACTACCTATTCTATCATGATTAAAAACAATTTTGGGATATCTGTTCTATTTTAATTTCCTACAGGCAGCTCATTATATATTCGAAACTTTATTTTAAATATTACATTCACTGTCCGTGTAGTTTTATTTTTTATAAAATTGGATTATTTTATTGGAGATGTGTATATTTTTTGAAAATTTAATTTTTTCCATTAGTTTTTAAATAGTTTTATTTGGCAGCTCTACATATAATATATTTGAAGAATTGAGGACTGATTTAAGCGTATTATTGTGATCTACTAGTTTGACTTTTATATCTATTCTATTTTCTTCTGTATTTCTTTCTGCTAATTATAATAACTGCAGCAATATACATTTTATTATTTTCATGTAATACTGTACATGACAATTGTTTTTAGTACATAATAAATCAATTATTTGAAAGTTATGTTGTAAGTTTTTAAATTTTAACTTAGTAAGTATATTCTGATTGTTTTAAAGACTATTTGACCTATTTATGTAACTTTCTTTAAAAAATAATGTCGCTTGTCTTCGGTATTAGGTTTAATAGCGAAATACATGTAATAACATAATAAAAAGACTTTTATTTATAAACTACTAGTAGTTATGCTTTACCGAGGTACTGGGGTCTGGCAGAATCGAAAATTCGAAACCCAACAAATTTTCATTGCTGTCTCAATCACTCCACCCTACCACTAGGCGGGACCAAGCAGTAGATGTTTAACACGTTGACTGCTTGCCTATGCTGGAGGAGCACTCAAAGTGCTGAAAACACAAATATAGTTAGGTAAGAAAAGAAAGTCTGACGTAGGCTACCCGCCTACGTCAGACTTTGTAGGACCGATAATCAAGCCGATAGTGCATAGTGTTTCTGACCGACTTTTTGGTCCTGCCCAATGGCGCTCGTTATGGCCTATGTCTAGCAGTGGACAAAGTTGAAACAAGACCCAATGGCGTTCATTGGGGAGGCATATGTCTAGCAGTGGACGAAGTTGAAACAGGAGCCAATGGCGCTCGTAGCAGTGTACTGCTATAGTATGATAATAAGGTTCACAACATAAAGATAGCAATTTGAAAGTATGGTAAGGAATTCCGCCATATGAATGTATGAAGCATTGTTTATACTGTTATGGTATGAAAGTACTTCCAATTATGTGTTTGTGATAAGTACATTTTTAAAGGCTTATTGGGTTTTTTATTTTATTTTATTTATTAGGCCTTTGCCTAATAAATAAAATACCACATAATGATCATTTTGTAAAACACTGATATTGATAATACTATAGAATGTGTGCCAATAACAGGCATGCACAGCATTTACATTATACTTAAGCAATACACGACAACAGCTAAACACACTAAATAGAAAACAAAACAAAATGAGAGCAATAATATTTAAAACTAAGGAAATAAAAAAGTAAAATACGACTTAGGGTTCGTAAATACATATTGTATGTATTCAGTTTATAGGATAGTTTGTTTTTTTAAAGCCCAAGGTTAAACGCTAAAAGCTGTGGGTGTGGATCTAAGTATTACCTAGCTGTTTTTCGCACAGTCAGCTTTATGTGACTCTGTCACGTGTTAGCAATTCTAGCAGCCTGTAGGCTTTGATCCCCGATGGCTATACGTTTATTACCGCATATAGAGAAACATTAGTATTAGTACGGTACATTTTTACACTTTTTTTTCATTCACTGCGAATATTTTCATATCTTATTCTATTAAAAAAAACCAGTACCAAGCGAGCGAAGCTAGCAGCCATTGCGACAGGCAGTTTCACAACTTTATTTACTAATACATTGATTTTTGTACTAGTATATCCTTATCGAAAAATGGAGAAAACGTAAAGACAGTCACCACCAACGACTCCTGAAGTCCATTGAAAAGTGTAAGGTAAGAGCACTTAGTTATTTCTATGTAGGTACGAGGGGAGGACAGAAACTCTGTGGAATAGATAGGGGAGGTGCACGGGGTCTCAACCTTCATCTTATGGACCCAGACCAACCTCAACTGCACGCGGAGCACCCTGCTAACTTACGAACGGGGCTCTGGCGGCCGGCTGATTGCGGCCTACATCGACACAGCTTCCCTGGCCGCCGCCGCACCGACCGGCAGCAGCGTCAGTGGTGCTAGAAACTGTGTCCTGCAATTTTCAACCCGCATGCCCAGCTCGGGGATTATGGGCAAACTCCCCCTTATGATTGATGCAACAGAAAGATGGCCCCCAGTGCACGTTATCCCGCTATTTCTGGTCATGGTAGGGACCATGGTAACGGCAGGGCAGGGGGTGTTAGGAATCCCCGGGCTACCTCTGGCTACCTACAACAACAGACCCTGGCTACGTATTACGGACGCACTCTGAGGCTCGAAGAACCTGCTAAATTCTCTGGCCTGGGTCATTCCTGTCTCTTTTACTATTCTCTGAGCTCTCACCTCAGAGCTTGTCCCGAGGGCTTACCACAGGTTTTGATAGTTTTCGAAAACTTTATAAGTTTCGGTACCTTTCCATACATTTTCGTAGTTCATGCACGTTTCCCTAGAGGCGCTGTACTGAAAATGTATGGAAAGATACCGAAACTTATAAAGTTTTCGTAAACTATAAAAACCTGTGGTAAGCTCTCAGAAGGAGTGATTAACTCGCGCGGAGCCAAGCGGACCTGCGAACTGTCAAGTGGAATGTGACGTGCCGTGCGTCCATACGATTGGCTACACGCGAGTCGAGTCGCTCGTGAATCGCTCCATCTATTCAAGGACAGTCAAGGAAGTTTGTCACCATTTTAGGAACCGGTAAATTAACACCGCTGCGACTGCTGCCGCCTCCTTCGCCTCGCCGGTGGTTTATATCCAATTTTTTTTTTATTATGGCTTCATATCGCTGAATACATAAAGACCTATTGTGATCGCCACTTCTAATTTAATTTGCCCCTTGAGGCGGGGCGTTCATAGTTCACTACTAAGGCCTACTGCTGATAGAAACTGTAGGACCTTTTTTGGTGTGATTATTGTAGTTCCTGATTCTAGTACTGCTCTACATTGTTTTTTTCTTTTGTTGATCTAATTGTTTTAAGTAAACTGGCCTCCAGCGATACAGGCATGCTTCATGCGGGGACCATCAGTAACTCTACTTGTATATTAGGTGTTCGCGCCACCTTTACTAGGTGACCGTTTTTATTCATTATTCTATCTACCCGCACCAAATTATGTTTCGTAGCCGGTAGCTGCACGACGACGCGGCAACAGTCTGCGATCGACCCATATCGATCGTGGATGTGCGCGCTCGTGTTTCCTTAAATTTTGGAAAATCCGCTATTTTCGCTTTCCCGTACCTACGTACCTACCTAAATCTTCGAGATCCACCTCCTCTGGTCCTCTCATACAAATATATCCACGCCTTGTCTACTACCTATCTTTGGTTCTGGCTCTGGCGTGCCTACTGCCACCGCACCGGATTGCGTCCACTGCTGTCGTAATACGACAGATATCGAAGGCCGCTTATATATAGAAGAAGAAGAAGAAGAAGAAACTAGCCGAGAAGAAGCGCTACCAGGCTTGGATAACGTACCTATTTGCATTTGGAAGTACCTACCTCCAACTGATCGTCGGCCTACTAACGGACACCCATCAGGAGTGCCAAGTGACGTCAGGTGCAGTAGTCGCTGAGTCCAGGTTAGTCTTCCTTTCATCCATCTCCTTCCGCCAACCTTTATATTGATACGCAAGTGAAGTCGCGTTTAGTTATATAGCTTAACTACCGTGCCGAAACATTAGGCTTTGTTTATGGCAAATAAACCATTTGTTAGGTATTTGTATTCGTAATAGGTATATCATTTTTTCATGATTTTAGAATCACCAACGAAGAGGATATCACGACGCTGTGGCGTGGCGCAGTCGCCATCACTCGGGCCATGGAGGTGAACGCAGCGCTGTTAGGCACTACGCACAGGTAATATTCATATAGCTTATTTCCACAAAACTGCACATAAGTATAGGTACTTCCACACAAAGTAATAAGCTAAAACATACTAATGACTTTTCTGGAAACTTCTCAAAACTTTGTGCCGACCACGACCTCGACTTCCATAGAGTTGCCAGGATGTTGTCACTAAACTTAACGCTATATTTAAAATATATCTCTTTCGGCGAGGCAACATTGGTATTGCCTAAGAAAAATAAAATAAAATAAACATTTAAAAATATAATACTAATAATATTTGGTGCTCGGCGGCGCAACACGTCTACGGAAGTCTGCGGAATGCCAAAGGCGGACAGCGAGTCGATCATTCCTATCTTTTTTACTATTTTCTGAGCTAGATTTTTAAGATAAAATATTTAGTACGAATTCCGCCAACTCTCTCTAACGAGTTTTATAAAAAGTCAACTCAACTTGAAATTTGACTCGGAAACGATTTGTTTGAAAATCATCGAAACGATTGTGCCATAGCGCAGCCTAACACCGGCATAGCTAAATACCCTGGCCGCCGACGCGGAGCAGCGTCGGTGGTGCGAGCTGTGCCCCGTGATCCCCAACCCGTATGCCCAGCGTGGGGATTAAGGTCATAGCCCACTTACACGACTCTGCTCCAACACCGCCCTAAACTAAGGCGACTGCTCGCATTCCACGCGACGACAGCTAGTAGGCACCAGCTGTCCACGCTCCGACCCGCGCGCACCGTCCACCGACAGGCGCGGCGACTGCGACTGCTAGCAGTCAGCGCGTGGACACCGCGCCGACCGCTCATCTACAACGTGTGGCCAGCGAGGCGTCAACTACCGAGCAGTCTGATGGCGGGAAGCTTGCTGACACCGAGCTGTTTGCTAATTTATGTTGTCTATATAAACTATATCGCAAGGCCACGACTTAAAGCCCATATTTGAATGATATTTTATTAGTCGGGTGGTAGCAGAGTTATGAATGAATCATAAGCAATAATAAGCTAGAACGACATCACTGATTTTAAGGTATGTATTGTTGGATAACTTCTTATTACAAAATCAGATCAAGATAGTTAAGTGCAAATCCATAACTACAGTGCCGCAGCTAAGGTACACTTAGCTACCTTTTAGTGTAGTTTTCATAACAGAATAACTACCTAGGTCATTGCTAACTTGTAATGCCAAAAACCATTTGGAATTTAAACTCCTGGTAACTCGTATTTTGCCCGTATTCGATAGTACTCATTATGACCTATCTTTCAATATCAAAAAGTCTTGCATACGCGTAGTATTTACCAAATGGCATTAATTTTTAAATAAAAACCGCGTTTTTTGATCGTATCTCAAAATTTGGTTTTGTCACTTAGTGGCATTTTAGTTAGCTTTAGTTTTAGCTTTTTTCTGGCGCGGGTAGTCAATGAACACACATTAACTTTTTTTCCTTCATATTTTTAATTTTAAATAATAATATTTTAAGTATACTTACAAAGTAAATATATGTACCATATGATACATTAATACATAACGCCTGCCACAAAGTGTTATCTCACTTATAAACTAAACACAAGTGCATAAACTTTGAATTCACTGACATAACCTCATTTTGGACACACTACTATGGACAACATTGAATGGCACTGTTCCATCCATCATATGATTGGAGACCTGAAGCTTCGCATGGAGTACTTTGAGGGTGAACTTAAGAAGAACACCAATCCATCCCCTAATGTCAACACATTAGCTGCAGAATTCAGTAGTTTCAAAGAGTTCACATTGAAAGCTCTGCATGCTCTTCAAAACCAAATTGAAATGAATGCTAAGTCATTGGATCAGCTTGAGATGCGGGGAAGGCGTAAAATCCTGCTGCTACATGGAGTCCCGGAAGAACAGAAAGAAGATGTTGCTGTGTCTGTGGTAAAAGTGGTCACAAGCAGCCTCAAAACACAACTCTCCATCCAAGACATTAGTCGTTGTCACAGAATGGGCCGCTCGTCGTCTAATCGGCCGCGACCAATCCTCTTCAAGCTCAGAGACGTGTCAACTCGGGACAAGGTTTGGTTCGCGAAGACCAATCTCAAGAACTCCGGGTTCACCTTGTCGGAGTTCTTGACCAAGGCCCGCCATGAAGTCTTCATGAAGGCGCGGCAACGATTTGGTGTGACGAAGTGCTGGACACGGGAGGGTAATGTTTACGTCGTCGGCCCTGATGGTGATAGGCATCGGATCAACTGGTTGGGTGACCTCGACGCGATAGTAGGACCGTCGCAGCCGGAAACGATAACAGCGGGGGTCTCTCCAAAGCCAGCTGTGGCTACCCCAAAGCCTCTAGTAGCTGCTACAAGGAGACTACAGCAATAGTGGCCCCCAAGGTTAAGCGAGCTGCTGCGTCGAAGAAACAATAGTCGTGTATCTCAGTCAGTATCTCTGTTCCCCGGCCGATCCACTTTGTAATGTAAACATTTTACTACCTTTGTTTGCAGTGTTCTCGAACGTCAAAGTGCGATATCGGTAGAACTGTCCACAAAAATCGGTATATTTGTACCCAAAATCGGTATATGACAAAAAATATACAATATTCAATCAAATTTGTTTAAAACCGAGTGTGCTTGTGAAGAACTAAGTTTCTTAAGAGCGTCTTTCCCTGATGTAATGTTATTTCAACTCTTACAATAAGCAAAGCTTACGCCTTTACGACTATCTTGCAGTCAGACTGAAAATTTTTCTTCCCATTCTTTTCAATATTGTAGAAATTTTATTCTTGTACACGGTTCCTCGTCAGACGACTTACTATTAACTTAATAATATTATATTTTTTCTATATTAAGATTAGGAATCTTTCTCTTCGAATTTAAGAAAATTTATGAAAAAATAAAAAAAGACGTGTGGCACTCGGGGACTGCCGCGGTAGAGCTATTGCATAGCATTTTGTATCAACTTATGCAATTATAATTATTTATTTATTTTATTTATGCAGTATTTCTTTTTCTTTGATATTAATTCAAGTTACACTTTTTGAGCGTGGTGACCGATAAGAAAACAATTTTTTTTCTTTTAATAAATAAAAATACGTCTAGTTGCATGCACACAAACACCGTGTCGAAGACTGCCGAAAAGAAACGACGTTAGACAATGCACGGCCTTTAAGCCACACCTCCGTGCCCGTCGGAGTGGGGAGCGTGAGCGCGCTCAAGGCCCTCGATAGAAGCTATGCAATAGCTTAAAATCTGAATTCCTGTTTCTATATTGAATGGCAATGAATTTTCGAGCGGGAAACCCTTAATAACATCCAGTTGTAGTATTCCTTGAATATGTACTGTGATCCTTAAATAACATACTATACTACTTTACATCTATAATACTATTTAGGGATTTCCCTAAATTCTCTAAGGGATTTCCCATAACATAAACCATAAATGAAGAGGGCTGCCAACTTAAAAATGTACAATCGGTAGAAAAATCGGTATAATTTCCACGTATTCTCTGAAATCGTGGAAAAATCGATCCATTTCGGTATTTCGGCAGGACAGAGCCCATATCGGTAGAAATACCGAAAAATCGGTAGGTTCGAGACCACTGTTTGTTTGGAGAAAAAATTCACTCATCCATCACTCAGTCTATCAGTCTGTCACTGACAATAATGTCAATGTCACTTGAATGATTGTTTAGTATTTTACGTTTCGTTCTACGCAAGGGATCGGTCGGATGTATTAAATATGAAGTTTTTTTTTTGCTTTGATATTATACTGCCTTAGCTTTTCTTTTTTGTATTTTTCATAATGTTTTTGTGTTTAGCTTCACTCTTAATTATTTTGATTTTATAACACAGCTGGCGGGTGGATAAGGTGCTAAGGTAGATACTTACCTAGATACCTACTTAATAAATAGTATTATTTAATTTAATAAGTGTAACTGAATAGGCACACCTATTCATTTTTAAAATAAGTAACTAGCGTACATACATAAGTATATTATTATTATTACTATTTTATTATATTTATCTATCAATATATATTTATTAGGTAATTACTCTTTTTCACCATGAACAGCGAAAGTGATATTAGTGATGATGAGGGTTTGTCAATCTTTCTCTTCTAAAGATTTGAGCAGTAATGATGATAGTTTTTGTAGTATTCCAACACTCTCTGAGACTCTTGAGTCTCATTTTTCCAATGTCCCTAAAAACTTCAATGTGGTTCACATTAATGCCCAGAGTATTCCTGCCCACTTTTCGGATATGTTGGCGTCGTTTAGTCAAAAAAATAGACACGCAATATTAATTTCAGAGTCTTGGTTAAAACCCTGTCTTCCCACTACTTCTTATTCACTGCCAGGTTTCATTCTGGTTCGTAATGATCACACTGGAAGAGTTGGCGGAGGCGTTGCCATATATTTACGTGCCCACATTCCTTTTACTGTAGTTAGCATGTCTCCCCAACCTCCCCTTCCTAGTGAAGGTGAGCACTTGCTTGTACAAGTAACTCTCTCGCATACCAAGGTCTTGCTTGGCGTTTATTACTGTCCATCCTCAGATATTAACTTCTTTTCATCTTTTGAGAAACTCTTAGAAGACTTTACTCCCACTGTCAATCACACTATTATAATGGGTGACTTTAACACATGTCTTCTTAAAGGTGACTCTCGTACCAATCGTTTTGATACGCTCGTAAAGTCCAGTAATCTAGCCATTCTGCCTCTAAGTGCAACTCATCATTTCCCAAATAGTACCCCCTCCCTTCTGGACTTGATACTTGTATCATCCATTAACAGTGTTTTCAAACATGGTCAATGTCCGGCTGATGCTTTCTCATATCACGATTTAATTTTTCTTTCTTACAAAATTCGTCCCCCAAAATCTAAGCCCAAAATTCTTCTGCAACGTAACTTTGGTGATATTAATTTGGACAGCCTTCGTGAAGATGCAGCCCGCATAGATTGGTCGGAAGTAGCCAATGCGGACCATATTGATGACAAGCTCTTTTTCTTCAACGACATGATTTTGAAGTTGTTTGACAAGCATGCCCCCTTGAGAGCCATTAAAATAAAACAATTGCCCGCTCCTTGGCTTACACCAGAAATCAAACATGTTATGCACCAGAAAAACTCTGCCAAGTTCAAATATAAGTGTCGCCCAACGGATGATAACTATAAAAAATACATTGAGCGAAGGATCATCTGCAATAAGGTGTGTAGGGATGCACAACGCCGTTACATTCACAAGTCTGTCAGTAATGATGATCCTTCCAAAATCTGGAAGTTTTTAAGAACTTTAGGGGTTGGTAAATCTCGTCTTGATAGTCTTCCGAAAGATTTAGACCTAAATCTTTTGAATCAGCATTTCTCATCATCTTCTGACCTTGACATATCAACAAAGTCTAAAACAATTAAACAGCTCTCATTACATACACCTCCCCTTGATTATGTTCCTTTTAGTTTTAGTCTATTTTCCGATTGTGACGTTAAAAAGAGCGTGACATCCATCTCCTCCAAAGCAGTTGGCAATGACAACATCAGTCGCAATATGCTGGTGCCCATACTTGACGATATCATTCATGTCCTTTCCCATATTCTTAACCACTCTATATCTTGTGGGACTTTTCCTTCTGCTTGGAAAGATGCTCACATTATCCCGCTTCCTAAAAAGTCAAATCCTTCCTCGTTCTCAGAATTTCGGCCTATATCCATACTTCCATTCCTTTCAAAAGTTCTAGAACGCCTAGTCCACCACCAACTAAGTGCTTACTTATCTAGTAACTGCCACGTGAACCCTCTCCAATCCGGGTTTCGTCGAGGTCATAGCACCACGACGTCTTTGATTAAAATCACCGATGATATTCGTCAGGGTATGGACAGTGGACTTGTGACTGTGCTGTCATTGTTAGACTTTAGTAATGCATTTAATAATGTAGACTACGACGTTCTTCTGGCTGTCCTTCGCTTTTATAACGTATCTCCAACGGCTATAGATTGGTTTCAAAGTTATCTGTATGGTCGCCAGCAGCGGATCCGTTCTGATGAATCCTTTTCATCTTGGTCTGACCTTACTGCCGGTGTCCCTCAGGGCGGCGTTCTTTCACCTTTTCTCTTTGCAATTTTCATTAACTCAATTTCCGACTCGATCTCTTCTTCCTACCACCTTTACGCAGATGACCTTCAAATCTACACGCAAGTTCCCGTTGCTAATATAACTGCAGGCATTAGAACTATCAACAATGACTTTACGAATATTCTAACGTGGAGTAAAGCCTTTGGTCTCAAGTCAATCCGAACAAGACTCAGGTTATAGTTGTTGGCAGCTCCAGAATGACGTCTAGGATTGACTGGTCTACTCTCCCTCCTGTTGTTTTTGATGGTATCTCTATACCTGTTAGTCACACTGTTAAAAATCTAGGTGTGTGGCTAGACAGAAATCTGTCATGGGAACCTCAACTAGCTGAATTAAGCAGAAAGATGTTTGCCTCTGCTGCATCTTTGAGAAGACTGAGGAACTTCCTTCCTACATCTACCAAAGTTACGTTAGCACAGTCCTTACTTCTTCCGATTCTTGATTATGCTGACGCTTGCTATCCTAATCTTATTGAAAAGCAGCTTGATAAACTCGAACGCCTTCAAAATTTGTCCATCAGTTTTTTTTGCGGTCTGCGCAAGTATGACCATGTCTCTGAATTTCGAAAGAAGCTGAAGTGGTTGTCCATTCGTGAGCGCAGAAATACTCACATTCTTTCACTTTTGTACAGTATCCTCTTCAACCCTACTTCTCCTTCTTATCTCAAAGAGCGCTTTCAATATCTTTGCCAATCCAATTCACGCACATTACGCTCCTCTGAGACATTTCAACTTCAAACACCTGTGCACACTTCCACTTTCTACTCCCACTCTTTTACTGTTCAAGCTGTTCGTCTTTGGAATTCTCTTCCTGTCAGCATCAGAACTGCTCAATCTCTGCCTATCTTTAACCCTAGACACCTAACCTTCGTCAATTCAACGAACACATAAAAGTAATATTGATTTATTTTATTGGCGCGAGCGCCGATATTATCGTCGTCTCTTGTCAACTCAGTGTTCGAAGAGCTCCCTTAGAAAGCGACGGAGTCTGGATAGTAAGTACTTTATTTCTTGATATATTACGAAAATAGTCGTCGTTTCGACGAATGGTTAGGTTTTGTGGCTATTTTACTACTAGTGTATTTACTTATTAGCAGCTTTTACAATAACTTCTCAACGATTACTCCTGATGATAATATTAGGTATGCGTTTATTATTGATTGAGGAATATATTGGTAATTTGGACGAGTTAACTGACAGCCAAACTGAAGATAATATGGAAGTGGATGATGCTGAAAGCGACGCTCAAGTCGACCCATCCAATCTCGAAGATACTCAAGGTTGTTCTTCACCTGCTTTGACAGACAATGTGCAGGAGCCACAAATACCTTCAATAGGTACCATCGGCAGGAATAATTCCAATATATTGACCTCTCAAAATGCAATATCCGTAGCCGAATCAATCATGTTTGGGCTCATGCGCATCATGCGCTCATCATCATGGCAACGGGCGTATTTCAAGTAGAGCAGCTGTGATAAATATTGTGGGTGTTACCAAAAAACCTGCTACGGTTAAGAATATACTGAATCTACTGCAATTCATGACTAATCTGATACTAGAAAAAAAAATCAAAGACATTATCATCATATTAGGAGCAAAGACAGATAAAGGCCAAGGTGAAGGTCAGTCAACATCCAGATAGTTCTTCAATTAGTGAAGGCCCCAAATGTGAGGAAAAGAAAAGTTTGTGGTCTCTGTTCCTATAAAAATGGTGCATGACAAAGTCATATTGCTCAAAATTTATTACTGCAATTTGTGGTGAACAAAAAGTTGATTTTTGCATAAAATTAGCTATGAAATAATTGATTTTTTATTTTTTACTGATTGATAGGGTTATTATGATGATGATCACCAAATAAAAAGAGGCTACTATGTGTTGTTTTTTATTATTATTTTTTTTTAAGCGTATCCTCATTTGATCTCAAAAAACTAGTGCCGTATAATATTTAAGGTATAAAACAAATAATTTTGCTTTAAAACGCTCGTACGCTCGTAAAGTCCAGTAATCTAGCCATTCTGCCTCTAAGTGCAACTCATCATTTCCCAAATAGTACCCCCTCCCTTCTGGACTTGATACTTGTATCATCCATTAACAGTGTTTTCAAACATGGTCAATGTCCGGCTGATGCTTTCTCATATCACGATTTAATTTTTCTTTCTTACAAAATTCGTCCCCCAAAATCTAAGCCCAAAATTCTTCTGCAACGTAACTTTGGTGATATTAATTTGGACAGCCTTCGTGAAGATGCAGCCCGCATAGATTGGTCGGAAGTAGCCAATGCGGACCATATTGATGACAAGCTCTTTTTCTTCAACGACATGATTTTGAAGTTGTTTGACAAGCATGCCCCCTTGAGAGCCATTAAAATAAAACAATTGCCCGCTCCTTGGCTTACACCAGAAATCAAACATGTTATGCACCAGAAAAACTCTGCCAAGTTCAAATATAAGTGTCGCCCAACGGATGATAACTATAAAAAATACATTGAGCGAAGGATCATCTGCAATAAGGTGTGTAGGGATGCACAACGCCGTTACATTCACAAGTCTGTCAGTAATGATGATCCTTCCAAAATCTGGAAGTTTTTAAGAACTTTAGGGGTTGGTAAATCTCGTCTTGATAGTCTTCCGAAAGATTTAGACCTAAATCTTTTGAATCAGCATTTCTCATCATCTTCTGACCTTGACATATCAACAAAGTCTAAAACAATTAAACAGCTCTCATTACATACACCTCCCCTTGATTATGTTCCTTTTAGTTTTAGTCTATTTTCCGATTGTGACGTTAAAAAGAGCGTGACATCCATCTCCTCCAAAGCAGTTGGCAATGACAACATCAGTCGCAATATGCTGGTGCCCATACTTGACGATATCATTCATGTCCTTTCCCATATTCTTAACCACTCTATATCTTGTGGGACTTTTCCTTCTGCTTGGAAAGATGCTCACATTATCCCGCTTCCTAAAAAGTCAAATCCTTCCTCGTTCTCAGAATTTCGGCCTATATCCATACTTCCATTCCTTTCAAAAGTTCTAGAACGCCTAGTCCACCACCAACTAAGTGCTTACTTATCTAGTAACTGCCACGTGAACCCTCTCCAATCCGGGTTTCGTCGAGGTCATAGCACCACGACGTCTTTGATTAAAATCACCGATGATATTCGTCAGGGTATGGACAGTGGACTTGTGACTGTGCTGTCATTGTTAGACTTTAGTAATGCATTTAATAATGTAGACTACGACGTTCTTCTGGCTGTCCTTCGCTTTTATAACGTATCTCCAACGGCTATAGATTGGTTTCAAAGTTATCTGTATGGTCGCCAGCAGCGGATCCGTTCTGATGAATCCTTTTCATCTTGGTCTGACCTTACTGCCGGTGTCCCTCAGGGCGGCGTTCTTTCACCTTTTCTCTTTGCAATTTTCATTAACTCAATTTCCGACTCGATCTCTTCTTCCTACCACCTTTACGCAGATGACCTTCAAATCTACACGCAAGTTCCCGTTGCTAATATAACTGCAGGCATTAGAACTATCAACAATGACTTTACGAATATTCTAACGTGGAGTAAAGCCTTTGGTCTCAAGTCAATCCGAACAAGACTCAGGTTATAGTTGTTGGCAGCTCCAGAATGACGTCTAGGATTGACTGGTCTACTCTCCCTCCTGTTGTTTTTGATGGTATCTCTATACCTGTTAGTCACACTGTTAAAAATCTAGGTGTGTGGCTAGACAGAAATCTGTCATGGGAACCTCAACTAGCTGAATTAAGCAGAAAGATGTTTGCCTCTGCTGCATCTTTGAGAAGACTGAGGAACTTCCTTCCTACATCTACCAAAGTTACGTTAGCACAGTCCTTACTTCTTCCGATTCTTGATTATGCTGACGCTTGCTATCCTAATCTTATTGAAAAGCAGCTTGATAAACTCGAACGCCTTCAAAATTTGTCCATCAGTTTTTTTTGCGGTCTGCGCAAGTATGACCATGTCTCTGAATTTCGAAAGAAGCTGAAGTGGTTGTCCATTCGTGAGCGCAGAAATACTCACATTCTTTCACTTTTGTACAGTATCCTCTTCAACCCTACTTCTCCTTCTTATCTCAAAGAGCGCTTTCAATATCTTTGCCAATCCAATTCACGCACATTACGCTCCTCTGAGACATTTCAACTTCAAACACCTGTGCACACTTCCACTTTCTACTCCCACTCTTTTACTGTTCAAGCTGTTCGTCTTTGGAATTCTCTTCCTGTCAGCATCAGAACTGCTCAATCTCTGCCTATCTTTAAAAAGCTTATCTTCAATTTTTTTTTCATCCGCTTCACAAGACGGTTGAAATGAAACTTTCATCTGTTTTTAGAGTATATATATATATATATGTTTATTTATTTTAATTACTTGTATCTATTAGTTTATTTTAGTTATTGAATTGTATCTATTAGTATGTATTTATTATTTATTAGTACCTATCTATTTTTCACAAGTAGATATTTATGTTTATGTATAATTATATTAAATAACGTATTCATCTTTCCTAGTCCGCAATGGATTATAAAATGTATGTGTTTATTGATATAACACCATCGTCATCGTCCATCCAAAGGTTGTCTGGAAGAGATCGCTCTAAGTGATAAGACCGCCCATTGTACTTTCATTATTGTTATTGTTTATAGTTATATTTGTCTATGTTGGTGTGAGTACAATAAAGAGTTTTCTATCTATCATCTAGTTAGCCGATGGCAGCATACAGTTTCTCTGTATCTGCTGTGGTTTGGGATGTCCCAGTTAAAAAAATACTGCATAGGAAACTTATACTAAATAAGGAGAACTCACTAAATAAAACAAGGTATTTTAGTTAGTTGTTTACTTAGAAAATAAAAAGGCACGTTAATCTACTTAGGTACATCTATGTTAATAAAATACATTCATAAATTAGGTGGTTAAAAATTTTAAAATTTTAAGTACATAAAGTACGTATGTTAGTTACATGTCAAAAATGAGATTTAATATTTCAAGGCATGCTCTTGTATTTCGTGAAGAGGTTGTAAAGCACACGTAGTGTCGACTTCAGATCAAGGTTCACGATATCTGAAACACAAAGATTTTTTTTTATATCAAATATATTCAGCCATTTTATTATTATAATTATTTTGAGCCCTCAATATCCCACTGCTGGGCAAAGGCCTCTCCCCACTCTCTCCATTCATCCCTCTCCTGTGCTAAAATGGTCCAGTCGGCACGGAATTTAGTGAGCACCTCCCGACATGCGGCAGACATGACCAGCCCAATCCCATTTTGTATTCAGCCATTATGAAGTTATTTTTCACTTCTCTTGCTCAAAAAGTGTATCATAATAGTTTAGCTTAGCGGGCCTAAAACTCGAGTTTAATACCTCGGGCTAAAAAGTATTTTTTCTTTTTAATTTTTGTCTAAAATCATCAGCCCGTACAAAGCATTCGTTCGCTTACATAAAAACTCGACTTCTTGGTGCTCCGTCAATCTTTTTTTTTGAAAATAGAACCGTCTTGGTGATTTTTTATGAAGGTTGATTAATTTTTAATAAAATTTCTGAATATTGTCTAATTTTTAATTTTTACTCGATCTTGTCATCCTCCCTCGCTACGTATATAATGGGATGGTTTAGTCCCTTGTAAAACAATCTACTATTGTTTCCACTAGGCAACATTTGGTGCACAACACGTGACGCTCAACATGTACGGCAACGTTGCACAACAGCGCGCGACGTTGCCAACTGGCGCGCAACATGACGCGCGGCTTGTTCTTTGTTTATAGAGCATCGTAGATTTGGCGCGCATCAAAAGCGCAGCTGAAATCAACACTAGTTCTTCTGGCAACCTGTTGTCGACGACTGACAAAGATGCGTAGACAGAAAACGTTGTTAAACAAAAGTTCCGCGCTAACTTTCAACATGTGGTGCAACATGTCGCGCGCCAAATGTTGCCTAGTGGAAATGCGGCTTTAATGGGCCAGCCCAGCCAGAAGAGGGATTTAAACAGACAAACACACACCAATCACCGAGTTTCTATGATGGGAGTGCGGGCTGTATTCACAGTTAACTGTGTCTAACAGAATATATAAAAAGTTCCTCTTTAATCACATCATCATCAGCTTATATCAGTCCACTGCTGGACATAGGCCTCCCCTAATGAACGCTATTGCGCCCTTCCCTTCTGATAATAAAATCTTCAATGTGTTAAGATATCAGTTATTGTTTGAGTTAGGTACTCAATATTTAGCTAAAAACCTAATAAAGTCCAAGGTAAAAATAGTATTTATTCCTTCTTTTCTATATTTCTAAAAAAAAAGACGCGAGGCTGGAAACCTTATGGTTCCAACGTCGCATCTTTGGAACCCAAGCCAACCTCTCCTGCCCGTGGTGCCGACTGATTGCGGCATAACGCGCCCTAATACTGGCACAGATAAATCCCCTGGCCGCCGACGGGCGGCAGCGTCAGTGGTGCGAGAAGCTGTGCCCTGTGATTCCCAACGCGCATGCCCAGCGTGGGAATTATGGGCATATCCCCCTTCAAATGTCCAGCCGTGGACTGATTTGGCTGGTGTTAGTGTTTCTCAAAAAAGTAGCTAATAGGTTTAAGACAATAAATTTCCATACCTTCCGGTCTAGCTTTAGGCTTGGCGAGACCCACATCTTGCATGAGCTCAAAAGCGAACGACACGTTATGCACCTTCTGGTCAAAATCCTCAGGGGTCAGATGAAAATCGTACAACGGCACGAAGAAACCTTCCAGCAAACCCATCAGCAATACCAAATAAACACCATCATGGAATTGCGAATCTAAATCCATCACCTCAAGGTTCAGTTTACTCAGATGCTTGTTCACAAATGTGATGAGTGATTTCTTGACAACTTGCAGTTTTTCTGGCGCGTGGTCGAACAGTGCGTCGAATGCATCGCGCTCGCATTTCATACCCAAGTCGTCGTACGTTGTAGTTATGGTCTCGATAAATGTTCTGGAAATATAAATACAAAATTAAAGCGTTATTTACATGATTAGGTCCTTACCTGTCAAATTGGTGTTTTTTCACCCGATTTTATTTTGTATTTTTTTTAGATTTTATAATATTAATTTATATTCTGAACGTAACATTGTGCTGTTGCAAAGATTAAATAATTATTGAGGAAGTTCATCCCTCAAAAATATTAAACTTAAAAACAGTTCATTTCATGAGTTTTGTTTTTGTCGCTTTCAATGCTTATGTGTTACTCTTCTCTTTTAAATAAGGCTACGCATACTTTTCACAATGTTGTCCAAACTTAAGATATCAATTTTCTCGAAATTCTCCATACAAAAACGCCAATTGCATAGGACACAGATAAGGATCTAATATTATACACGATCAATCCTCCTGACTCGGATAATTTCACATGTACCAGGGGTGGTCCCGTTAAGTCTTATTTCATCATGCATCAAGTTCCATGATGTTGTCTGTGCCTCCTGATGGTAGATAACCGTGAAGTGTGATCATACAGCCAGTAGCGGAATAAAATTGATATATAGAATTGTTATTGTGTGTCGTGACTATAGGCTTGTAGTAAATGGAGAGTGATTTTTCATACATTTGATTCCCTGTGATGTGAGCTATGGCTGTATTCGCCTATCGGTTTGACAGATGAATGTACAAGTGTGAAGTGAAAGTTTA
The DNA here is from genome assembly GCA_951804965.1 of Horisme vitalbata. Classification (NCBI taxonomy): domain Eukaryota; kingdom Metazoa; phylum Arthropoda; class Insecta; order Lepidoptera; family Geometridae; genus Horisme; species Horisme vitalbata. The sequence goes on from OX638089.1 coordinate 4,385,665, forward strand.
GGCCTTAGGGCTTACCACGAGTTTTGATAGTTTTCGAAAACTTTATAAGTTTCGGTATCTTTCCCAGTGTTGCTGTTTTAGCATTTTTAATGCTAAATTTAGCATATTTTCGGGTCTGTTAGCTTGAAAAATTCGCATTTAGCATATTTTTATGATTAACATTTTTATGTACGTTACCTAAAAATTCAAAATTCTTAAGGAATTCAAAAGAAAAATATAGATTTTAGCATTTTATTTAGCATTTTTAAAAGTTATTTAGCATTTTTTGCAACATGTTTTAGCATTTTCTCCAAATAAAAAACGGCAACACTGATCTTTCCATACATTTTCGTAGTTCATGCACGTTTCCCTAGAGGCGCTGTACGAAAATGTATGGAAAGATACCAAAACCGAAAAAGTTTTCGAAAACTATCAAAACCCGTGGTAAGCCCTCTTGTCTGTCCTAGTAGAAAGGAATACGCGAATAGCGCATTTATTACTATGTAGGTAACATATCTATTAGGTCCTACCTGTGTGAAAGCTGATTGGGTGTATCCTTTTTCACCACAACAACGTTGACGGTCACATTCTCGGGCAGACGGACGGGCGCCCTGAAGTGACGTGCTAATGCAACTAGAAGATGCAGAATGGAGACTATGTTCTTTGAATGAACAGAGTCCACACTCCATTTTGGTACCGGCTTGGCTGTGCCATAAAGTACCTGAAATGGAGGATTTCTGTTAAAATCAAACAGTATATTTTATGAACATTACAAGAAAACATGAAAAATCGGCCAAGTCCAAGTCGGGTTCGCACACGAAGGGTCCCGTACCGTTGTATGAAAGCCCCAGTTAATATTTGTTATATTCTGTTTTTAGTATTTGTTGCTAAAGAATCAACAGAAATACATCTTAATACTTGTTTTATTTGTTGTGATCTTGAAATTATTTTAAATTACTTAGTTGTTATTTAATTAGCGTTATAATAATTATTAATTAGTGTAAGTGGTCCATAACCGTTCTAATTAAATTAAATTAAATTAAATCATCTGTGAAAATTTCAACAGACTAGCTATCACAGTTCATGAGATGTGATGATGACAGATAGATGGACAGTGGACTCTTAGTAATGGGGTGTCGTTTTCCCCGTTGAGTAAGGAACCCTAAAAATCTGTAAAAAAACTCGTACATCCTCTTGAACCACACCATGAGCACTATCAAATTCCAAAATTCTTAAGTCAATTAGAAACTTTGGAAAGAAACACTGATAATCAACTTACTTTGTTGACAGCACGAAGAACAATGGCAAGTTTCTGACGCTGACCTTCCTCAGATTGAGTGACTTCAGGAACATCAAGTTTCTTCTCAGTCAGTGCCTCAAGCAACTTCTGAAGGACCTGACCATCATATAGATCCTCGCTTATATCCTTGACAATAATCCTCTGTGCTGCAAGCTCATCGTTGATCCATTCAATGAGTACTTGGATGAGATCCTTCACCCGTGGGTCTTCAAGTGATCTTGGTTCGATTATGGCTCTCTCTTCATTATCAACTGCAATTCATATACTGGCTATAAAAAGGTTGGTTGGTTGGTTGGTACTTTATTACAATAACATCTGTCCATTGCTGGATAATGGCATCGAAGAATAAGCTTCCAGAAACAGTAGTTAGTCCTCCATCAGTGAACTCCTTCAAAAATAAGACTAGAAAATATTTAAAGTGCACTGAAAAATAGCAAACCAACCCAAGCCTACCAGCATGTGGTGCACCCTGCTAGACAACGAACGGGGCCCTGACGGCCGGCTGATTGCGGCATAACACAGCCTACATCGGCACATCTAAATCCCCTGGCCAACGATGGGCAGCAGCGTCGGTGGTCCGAGATGGTGTGCCCTGTGATCCCCAACCAGCATGCCCAGCGTAGGGATCATGGGCATATACCCCTTTATTAGGGGAGGCCTATGTCCAGCAGTGGATTGATACAGGCTGATGTGGAGTGGTGTGGAAAAATAACTCCGATATACACGTCTCTGCTTTAAGCTGCCTGTGTTTTAACTAATAATAAAAATAAGAAGAAGAAGAAGAAAAAACATTTATTTCGACACAAGAAGGCAGGGACACTGTACAATGTACTACATACTTGGTTACATTAAAAAACACAAATCACAAAGGTATAAAAAAAAACTTAGTACCTATACACCTGAACTGACGTGGTGGCCAAGGTAGATATATAATTTTATATAAGCCACATATAGCCACCTTGTGCCGAAATAGGGGTTGGCTTCAGCACAGTGGCAAATAAATAGGTTTATATATAAGTTATAAAAATAACATACTATGTGCATATTATAAAAATACAAAAGTTCCTAAGTATGTAGTTGTAAATATAATTTCATTTAAGTATTCAAATGTGGTGTCTACCTGTCACATCTACGTTTTGCCGACGACCTTGTGTTGTTTGCTGTGACGATGGAAGACCAGGAGACTATGTTGAAAGATCTATATGACGCCTCTATAGCAGTGGGCCTTAAGGTGAACATGACCAAGACCAAGATTATGTCGAACACATCTGAAGTCTCGATTCCTAACGTCATGGTTGGAGGCGAGAGATTAGAAATTGTCGACTCTTACGTATATCTTGGGCATGTTTTATCTTTTGGCAGAGAGTATCAGATAAAAGAGGTCTCCAGAAGGGTACAACTAGCATGGCCAGCCTTCAGGAAGTTAGACGATATTTTAAAAGACACATTCCACAATGTCTGAAAACACGTCTCTTTAACCAATGTGTCCTGACAACTATGACTTACGGTGCTGAGACATGGTGGCTCACAATAGAGGCTGTGTACAAAATCTGTGTTGCACAGAGACCATGGAGCGGCACCTGGTTCATAATAGCGCAGGATCGAGGCAAGTGGCATAATCAAAGGAAGGCCTATGCCCAGCACTGGGTCGATAAAGGTTGAAATGATTCAAATGTACCTAATAAAAGCATAAAATTAAAATCATGAAAGTTGCAGTTTTCTTGCGGTCAGTACGTAACGACTGGTGCCGACGAGCGATAAAGAATTGCTGAAGGTGATAAGGGGAATATGCCCGAAATCCAAACACTGGACATGTGGGTTAGGGTTCATAGGCCACAGCTTCTCACACTGGTGACCAATATTATTACAGATACAAATACCATAAAACCCATAGGCAACAAGATATTTGCAATAAATCTATTTTTTTACCTTGGAATATCTGTAGTCACCAACACCCTTTTGAGACAAGTTTTAAGGTGCCAAAATAAAGGTTTATAGCTGACTGTATCTCATTCCGAGGTGAAACCCCTAATTTTCCAGGACTATCAGTGATAAAATAGTGAAAGATTTAAATAGTCTTTTACTCTGCCTGAAATGGACACTAGCATCTAGCGTCTCATCCATTAGTCATTATTACCCTGCCCTTATCCCACTCATCACAACATGTTTTATTTTTCCTGCTAGTCCATAATTGAATAATAATAATAATAAGTACTTACGTAAACTGTATTCTTCTGGGGGAATTTCTGGTGCAGTTGGACTCCCTGGCGAATCAATAGCATATTTTCCCTCCGCCTGGACATCTTGCACTACAATAATAAAGTCAGGCAATAGATAATTAGACCAAACGAAGACATGTCGTCATGTGTGGGTGTGTCGTGGGTGTTATCACATTTTCGCCCTTACCTTCCTTTATGCGCTTCTTGCGCCCGATTGTACCTATCTTGTCCCAAAAAGACTCCTCCTTATCGTCCTTCTTTGGCAGGACAGGAGTACGAGGAGACTTTGGGCGTGGTGACGACATTTTCACCGATGACTGACCAACTGACAAGGAAAACAAAGTCTAAAATGAATCACTAATTCACCACCAGTTAAGGTATTTAGAGCGTGCTCTGCTACTTTGATAATGGCTCTGTATACTAGACAATTATGGGATCCTTAAGGCTAATGACGTGAATTATCATAGTAAAACAACTTAGCTGTTGATAAATGGTAAATAAAGGTTCCTACATTATTTAGAAAAATAATTAATCACCCACCTGTTCTATTTTTCTCTCCACTCCACAGCATATAGTGCCACGCCACAGCATAAAGAAATTAAACCTCCACAGACTGACTAGTAGGAGTACCTATGTGTCTCAGTCTCAACACCTCATTCAACCCAAGCCAGCACCACAGGCAGAAATAAAAATGAATAAAGTTAGACTTTTTTTACTCCTGTTTTTTACGTACTTTATATACTTTAAACAAAGCATAAATGTCTTGCTTATGGCGAGTACATAGATTAATGGGTTGTGCTACACCCCAATAATCCAAGTACAAACCACAGAAAATCTTGTACATAGATTATTGGGTTGTACAATATTTGGATGCTTAGTGGCTCACACACACCACAGACTTTGGACCACTTTGGACTGTTTGTTTTGAGAGAACGGGAGAACTATCGATTTTCTATAACTAACCCGAGGGTTGGACTTCGTTGTATAAATGTACTGTTTGTACCATTATTTCATAGTATATAAAGTATATAAGTATGTAGTACCGTAATGCCTCTTCAAGTTTTCACTTGAAGACTATCACTCTATAGAGTTCCATATAATTATCTCGATGGCGAAAATAAATAATAAATAATTTTATCTTGGTCGACAGACTGAATTGTATTATTTGTATAAGTATCTTTGACCTACTGAGTACATTTACCCAGCAATACCGTAATACACCCATTTTCAAAAAGGTGCTTTTTATAAAGATCGAGTTGCCGACTCTAAGATCCTCACGTCGCTGTCGAAAGTTTCTGCAACGTCGCCTGTGAATATACTCGGTCGTATCCATATTAATACCAAGGCCCACAGTTGCAGCTTCCTTTTCCAAGCATCGGACAGCTTCAGCAACCTCATTTTGGCTGATTCCTAGGAGCGCAATATCGTCAGCATACCCTATCACCTTGTGTTGTCGATTTAGTTCCACTCCGCCATTCAGTGAAATTAATTTGCGTATAACCTGTTCTAGGGTTAAATTAAACAATACAGGTGACAAGGCATACCTTGTTTTAACCCAGTTAAAATTTCAAACTCCTCCGTCAGATCTATGCCCACTCGTACCCTTGCCCGGCTTTCGTGTGTGGCTACTTCAATCATACGGACTAACTTAACTGGAGTTTGAAAATTCCTTGTTATGTTATAAAGGGCCCCTCTGTCAATACTTTAAAGGTGTGGATAGATTCAAGTACCTAGGCTGCACTAGGTATAACGGATACCAATACTAGAGAGGATGAAATTCACATACGTATCCAAAATACGCTTCGTTGTAGTGCAGCATTACATAAAATGTTGGTGTCAAAGCTTCTTTCCCGGAAAACCAAGATTCGTATTTACAAGACGGTAATACGGCCGATCTTAATGTATGGATGTGAAGCTTGGACACTAACTCAGAGAGAAGAACATAAGCTTTTGGTGACGGAAAGAAGGGTACCTGCTGCGAAAAATTTTGGGCCCAGTACAACGAGAAGATGGATCCTGGAGAGTGAGAAAAAATCGGGAAGTTGTTGAACTGGTGGCGGAGCCAAACATCCTTGCCGAATTTAAATCACATAGGCTTCGCTGGCTCGGCCACGTGCTACGAATGGAGGAGGATTGGGCAGTAAAACGGGCTTTTCTGGGGGTGCCAGTCGGCTGGCGACCAGTCGGGCGACCCAGATACCGGTGGAAGGACCTCGTCTTTCTTCAAGTACCAGACTGGAGAGAGGCAGCACAAGACAGAAGCCGGTGGCGTTCTATTGTGTCGGAGGCCCAGACCCGCTTCGAGGTCGATGCGCCAGTACTTAAAGTAAGTAAGTAAGCTTTTTATAAATCCTAGTGATAATGAACCTCTTTTAATTATTTTTACATCTCTCACATGTTCGGTAAGTAGGTTCTTATTACATCCAAATGGGGCTTGTAGGTGACTAATTAGCGCTATAAGGTAATAATGTAGCTAGAAAAGCCCTAGGGCGGTAAGTAATTAGAAAAAGAAAACACTTCTTTCTTTCAAAAAGTTCGCATACATCTAACCATCATACTGGCAATAGACATCATGCATTCAGCCCAATGACCAAAGAGGTCGCTTTGCTATTCAGCCTTGTCTTCGTGTGAGTATAATAGTCATCAATTTTAAATATCGAACGGCGAAGCTCAATTTCGTTCTTGAAAAAAATGATTTATTCTTGTAATGCCGGTTTTTTTCTACTTATACCAGCTGAATTATGGAAGTTTTTTAAAGAAGATGGATGGAAGTGGGTGGCTTAATTTTTCACACGAGGAGTCGACCCCTAATGAATAGTGCAACAGTTCTCTCGTGATGTCTTTAAAAGCAAGGGTGATGTACAAGAATGTAACAATTTCCGAGGAATAAAGCTTATGTCACACACATAAGCGGTGAGTAGGGAACTATTGTCTTCTTTGAATTACATATCAAATTAAGTTTATTTTTCCCTTTTTGGGTAGTATGTAAGAAGTGTATTTTTAAAGTTTGTTTACTTCCATTTAAAACAAAAACGCCGAAAAACTAAACAAATAATTACACTAGACGCGGGAGGGACGCATAAACCCTGGCGCATGGGGAAAAAGAAAAAAACATGAAACGTCAAACGTTGTCTAGTCGTCAAATTAGTATAATTTTATATTCTATGTGAAGTATATTTTATAAGCGTCTCAATCCAACCCTACGTACCCTGTACCACCTGTACTAATAGCAACAAGCGTTAGCGTGGGCTTAGTTCCTTGCTGGCAACGCTCAATTGTTAAGTTTCGTGTTGTGTGGTAAATTAATTAACGATATATAACGATATATTATACGTAAAACATCTTAGAAAACTCCAAAAATACGATGAGTGACGATGAAAATGTACCTTTCGTTCGTAAATACGGATATGTAAACTGGAATGACACCCACGACTCCATCAAAACAAAGAAATGGATGAAAATGGATGAGATTACAAGTAAATTGGGTGAAATAGAACGAGAGCAAAAATGGATTCGCGGATTATTTTCAATACCAGTACTGCTGTCATCTTCAGTGGTGATCGATAAGGACACGCGTTTCCCCGACGTAAGACTAAACCTACTTCAGACACAAACCAACAACCTTCAATTTTGAAAACATACATAATGCATTTTGTAGAGGTACCTACCACAAAAAAAAAACATTGTTAGTAGTTAGGTATGGTACCTCACTATTTTCGCATTGCATGGCAAAATTATTTAGAAAATAATGGAGTCGCCACTGTCGATATTTTAAGGCCACCCGAAAATGTTATTCTAAATAGTTTTGATACTTGATATTTTTTATAATTTTACGCTTTCTTAAAGTAGCTACTAAAGTAGTTCACCAAATTGCATTTAAATCCCATACGGCGTGAGGGAGTAACAATCAATTTTGTATTTATTAGGACAATAAAACTTTAAAAAGATACATTTTTGTTACAAAGAATACATTTCACAAAAATTGTCCAAGAGATCTTCCTCCAAATATTCAACTCCTGAAAATTCCAATTCCCTTGAGCCTTGCTTGTGCAATATTAGATAAGTTATCTTCGCGGCTACTGTTCACATTCGAATCTTCTCCATTGTTTACTGCACCCTCATTTACGATCCTTCTCACTATGCTGACAGATAAACCTATAAGAAAACAAAGATTTATGGACCGTAAGATTCCTTGACAAAACGGCACCAGTAAAGTATCAAGTTGATAGGTTACTCTATTCTTTTTTGTAAACATGGCCTAAAAATAATCCCTTCTTGTATCAAAATTAATAAAAGCAAAATCTTGAAACTAGTAATATTGTAATTTAAATAGCTCTATTTCACTGGAGAAATTATCTTAACACAATTATACCTGTCATTTCAGCGATTCTCAGTAAAACATTGTTGATATCGGACTAATTCTTTCGGCTTCTTTTTGACATTGCAAATATTGCTTGTAAATCTTAAAAACCAATCTTATCTGTCACTGATCCAAATGGTTTTATTCATTTTATTACACCTAATCCACTGGTAATTACTGGAATTGGACAAAATATAGATTGTTATTCTGATGTAACCACAGAACACAGATCCACAGGCCACACAAATCCACAGGCATAAAATAGTTGTGCCACAGGGGAGAATGTAACTTGTACTTGTGCTTGACAACTAGAAAGGGCTGCCAGACTTGCCAGTGCATAATAATTTTTTTCTAAACATTTGTTATCTTCTATGAATTCACTCACTCACCTTTAATAGAAAATACAAATACCTATTTACTTTTCTGAATTATCAAGAATTCTTCTTGTTCGTATGAGCTAGCAGGCGTGTCGAGGTTTTTAAGCCACCTGAAAGCTTAATAACTGAAAAAAGCCAGCATCATTTCATCATCATCAGCTGCCTTTTGCAGCACAGAAGCGCTCACTCATCCAAATAGTGACCTGAGGCACAGAATACCACCAGAAGTCAAACTCATGTATGTACTTCACTTGTCATACCTACGCTCGGCGGTGGCGCTAGGGCTGTCAACTTTGGGGCCACTGAGTGGGCTACCCCACCAAACCCGCAATATAGCTCGCTTATCAAAAACCTTGTTCATTCTTGCTCAAATTCCAAACATAAAATATAAAGTTCCAATATGATTTGTTGAATAATGTCATTTTCGCTTAAATAAAATGGCTGAGTTTAAGCGATGAATTGTAAATTTACTAACGCAAAGTTATCTCTTTTATTAAGTTTTATAGTCTAAAAATGATATGAAATTGCATTCTTCAATATTAAAACAAAACAATAAACATACTATTAAGTATACAAATACAAAAAGGTTACAGAACAAAAACCTATAAAATTTTACATTTGACAATTTCCGCTATCGAAAATCTCTAATACTTCTAAACATATTACCCTATTTACACAAATATTTTTGCCCTATCCGTTTTAGACCTAAACCTACTCTTAATTTGGGAACGTTATTACGGGTTTTTAAAAAGCTAACTGAATTACTTAATTAATAAAATAAAACTAGGGTGATTACGTCCACACCGATTTGGAGGCGCTTTAATAATGAAGTAAGTACATTAGGTTCGGATGCAGCCGGACGACATACAGACGGCTGCATCAGCATTACACAATTCTAAGAAGCTGCATTCCAATGCAAGCAAAAACAATATTATAAACTTAATCTAAGGCTGAGGGGTGAGGGGTACACATAACTCCTCCATCCCCAAGAGGAAAATTATCGGGTGAATCGATTTGAGATTGTTGCCGATAATTTTTCTTAAAATAAACAATTTTTAACAATTTTTGCCGAAACACATAAAATAAGAACAGTAAAAATCCTAAAATAACTAATCCTAAAGTCGCGTATCCTAAATTGTCACTGAAGCTAAACTTATTTTCATTCAAAACACTTTGAATCACTGCACTATGTTTATGGGAATACGCCATGTATTTTATTACAATATTAAGCTGACACCGTTCATGTTGAGTGCGCGTGCACCTGATAGGCTCGCGTTCACACGTAGCTGCGGTATGGCGATTAGAGGAATTGGCTCTACAACGTCTGATTCTATCAAGATACGGTGGCGATTACGAATTCCATTGATCTCCAAATCACAAGGCTCGTCGATAGTCACGAGGAAGATCACGAAGATAGGCTGCTTACTGACCTCGTTATCGCAATATTTGGTTAACGTAGATTTCAGTCTGCTTAAAATAATCCAAGTGTGAGCTGTGACTCGCTGGACCTTGGCCTTTATAATCAGGACCTGATGCTGCTCACAATGAGTGGGGTCATCGTCGTAGTTCATGAGTTGTTCCATATAGGTGAGCTCATGGTATAAAGCTCATGGTGTTGTCTGTTGAACACAGAAAATGGTCGCCAGCTGTTAACGGGCGGCACGGTTTTACAATCGGTAAGTATTTCAAACCTTTCGCCAAAAGGTAAGGGTATTTAGGGAAAATAGATAAGGTTTTATTTTCAGATTGATGGAAAATTGGTAAGGGATACATTTTAAAATTGTTATAAGTACATTTCCAAGCTAAACGTGATCTGGTTTTTCTTAACATATGATTTCACACTTAAAGTTAATTTTAACAAGTTCTGTTCGTTAGGCGACTTAACTTAGCTTTTCACGTAAGAAATCAATTTTAAATAATATAATAGTTCGACTGAATTCACAATACACTGTTATAATATAGAGACTTTAGAGCTAAAAGCTTAAGTAGAAGCTAAGGCTGTTTTGATTTGACTTAATCTGATAAAGTTAGTTCTGAAACTATTCGTAAAAATATAGAACAATGCTATGCTGTATGTATAGATAACATTATTATTCTGTTTTGCAGCTAAATCTCTTAACATAATTTCTAATTTCTTTACACGTTTGTCCAAAATAACAGTGTTCTTATTAATTAAATCTGTATCGTTAATAAAGCTGTCAAACATTTTAGAGACTAAAGTTAATTTCCTAGAAATAATAGTTTGATCATGACTCAGTTCAGAAGTAAGTTTATCAAATTTAATCGCGTCTTCGTGGTCAAGATTTCCTGTAATAATTTTTATCATCGATCCGAAGGGGTTTATCAGGCCTCTTCTAAAACGTTGTTGCGGAACAAGTTGTCGGTATTTATCATTAGTTAGATCACGTAAGAATTCTGTATGCATTTTCACATTTATAAATTCATGAGAATATGAACCATTCCAATCGATTAAGTTACATAATTGCTTATAGGTTGTCGATACATAATTTAAATCCTTATAAATATTTTCCAAGTCTATAACCTTAATGATAGTCCAGTGGTCAGTTTGTACGTATGCTTGACCTTCTTTTATCGGTAGTATTCCCGGGTTACCTTCAAGGGATTGCAGATGAAGGGCCAGGGACGGCATCACTATCAGCAGAATGCTGCACCTGCGGAGGGCGTTTGATATTTTTAATAGGAACTTTCGTTTTTCTTTCTCCTATCTGTATAGGTAGGACGTTTCTCTCAGGTTCACCTATTACTTTTGCTTTAACATATCTAGGTTTATTTAGTATTGTTTTACCGTTATTCATATCATCATCATCATCATCATTATTAATATGCTCAGCAAAATTTTTATTTTCTTTGAACACTTGTTTTTCAGTTTCACATTGTTTCTTTGCTTTTGTTCATAATTTTCAGATTCATTTGCGTCGCAATAGTTCACTACATTATCATTACTTTCATAATCATAATAAAAGCTTTCGTCATAATTAGGTTCATGTTCATGATCGAACTTCATGTTCGTGGTAAGTTCGTTTAACTTGAAACCTGTTTGTGATACTTGTGGATGTGGTCTAAGAGGCGCTGTCCTCATGGAGACGTCACTAACTTCCAATTGAGGTTTTTGTTCCTGCGCTGGACGGTACCCGAATTGGGACGGTCTATTATCGAAGTTTGGTTTATAACCAAATTGTGGTTTGTAACCAAATTGTTGGTTCATTTGTGGTCTATAACCAAATTGTTGTGGGGGCTTATAACCAAATTGTTGAGACTGAACGCCATGTCTTTGTTGTGGCTGAAGGCCAAACGGTTGTGGCTGAAGGCCAAACTGGGGTCGGTACCCGAATGTGTGTGGGCGGACTCCAAAACTCTGTGCCTGACCTTGCCCTTGATTTTGGGGCATTTTAATTTGCGCATTTTGCGGTATACCAAAGTTAAATTTAGGCGTCACATTGTTGCTAGGCAATAGGGGTTTAAACCCAGACGAATTATTTGTCAATGGCCTTGAACTTGAACCTGATATTTGACTATTACCGTGAATACGATTTCTCATATTATACTGCTCTAAGAAGTTGACTTCTTCGAGCACGACACTCAATGCTGCTTCTAAAGTCGCCGGTGCTTTAAGTCGCACTATCCGTACCATATTTTCCGGAAGGTTGTATAAAAATACATTTAGAGCCGTATTATCGTAAATTATTAATTTTGCCTTTTTCAAATCACTATCCGCGTTCATGTTCACTTTTGAAATCAGTAATGATCGCACACTTTGAATTCGATTACAAAAATCCAAATAACTTTCACCTGATTTAATTTTTAAAGATTCCAACTCTATGTTAATACACGCTTCACTACGCGGGTCTCCAAAATGCTGGATTAGCAGTTCCTTCAGAGCGGACCAAGTCACAATATCCTCTCGTTCTGATAAGAGCGCAGCTGCATTCTCGGAAAGTCTGCTCGTAATGACGTTGAAAACGTACAAGTTCTGATCTTCGTTAATGCTACTATATTTATCAATTACATATTGACATTTACGCAAATATAAACTTAACTGTCTTTTATCACCACTGAACAAAGGAATTAACTGTACAATTTCCTTAGGAATTAATTCGAGAGTTGATTTCGTCATTATTACGGTAGAGCTACGAACGATTCAGAGAAGGCAACTTTCACTTGCACTTACACAATTAAACACACAAAAATTACACAGTAACACAATAAAACAGCACAATAAAATCACATAAAAGCAAACAATAAAGGAATATAAAGGAATATTTTTGTAAAAGTTATAAAAATTGTATTTTAAAATATATGTTATTCTTATATAAATCAATTAATGATCGATGCTAAGACCAATTAACCGTTACCTAACACTATTCTATTTCTAAGATTACAAATCTGAATTGTAAAATTTGTAATATAATATTTTATATAATAAATCAATTAATGATCGATGTTAAGATCAATTAATCGTTACCTAACACTATTCTATAACTTACGATACAAATCTGAATTTTAAAATTTGTACCATCTATATTTTCCTAACTCTATGGTTATTCGATTCTAAGAATATTGGTTAACCTTCGTAGAATTACATACAAAGATTCCAGACACGTTATATTGAGAGAAGTTTGATCTCAAATATTAACTTTAAGTTAAAGTTTTAATAACCCATGAAAAATACTGGAGGATTAGGGAAAGGAATGGCGAAAAGTTTTACTCACCAACCGACCGCTACTCCCATGCTCAGCTTTTCTTTACCCGTAAGAGAAATTTATTTGGTTCGGCGGATTTACGTTATTCGTAGATTTTCTTGCAAAAATTTCTGACGGATTTGGACATCAGAAAAACCGCGGAAAACCCGTGAAAATGATGAAAATCCGCGCCGGCTGCGCCACTCTTAATTTGGGAACGTTATTACGGGTTTTTAAAAAGCTAACTGAATTACTTAATTAATAAAATAAAACTAGGGTGATTACGTCCACACCGATTTGGAGGCGCTTTAATAATGAAGTAAGTACATTAGGTTCGGATGCAGCCGGACGACATACAGACGGCTGCATCAGCATTACACAATTCTAAGAAGCTGCATTCCAATGCAAGCAAAAACAATATTATAAACTTAATCTAAGGCTGAGGGGTGAGGGGTACACATAACTACCTATCAAATGACACTAAAAACAATACAATAACTAGATAAACAAAAAATCATGTTTACACATACTATGACAAGATGATAGGTAGCTACGGACAGAATGTCTCGCGCTAGATTATGTAATATTTGGTGGCGTGAATTGACCTCACAAAAATTAGTTACTTCGTGTAAACTGATTCAAAATAGGAAACTATTATATAAATCGAGCTTAGACAGCCATGAGCCAACTTACAACATATTCTCCGTTAAAATGAACCAGCAAAATACAAGCAAATACATACATATTACGTACGTTTCGTACCTCTCTGAAACTACTGGTGGCTTAAAACTACATTTCACCGTTTAATGTTGAATTTGAATTATCGTCCACTGAACAGTTAAGGAAACCTTTTTTGTTGCTCCATTTTTACACAAAAAAGTTAACAGCGCGTGTCTCAAGCGGGTGACACTCGCGCTAGCTAGCACTGGTCCAAACTGTTCCGAGATATCGTGTCCGTAGCGGTGTTTATGTGTGCGTTGCGCACTTTGTATGTACTGTCTTCTGTACCTTTATTAATTTTGTGCCTGAGGCCTCAGTTACTAACTTAGTTGCACACTGAAATGATCACCGGACATCTATTAGCAAACTTTGACATTTAATCTGTCCAAATTCAAAGAACGTCAATTTACAAATTGTCAAAGTTTGTAAAAATAGGACCGGTGCTTATAATTTCAGTGTGCAACTGAATGAGTAAATGAGGTTTCTGGTGGAGTGACGTTTAATGATTTGCTATGAACACTGCAATCAGCCACGGTTAGCTTAATCTTGAGAGAAAAGTTATTTATTTTATCCAAGATATAAAAAGTAGGTAGGTAGACAATTAGAGTATTTTATACTATATATAGCTCGATTACCACTGACTGACTCACTGACTGATTGACATGATTGTTCTCCCAGATGCCACCTCGTAGGGTTAAAACTTTTGATGGATTCGTATAGAGGGAGTGGGGGCGACCTCAGGAAAAATCCGACTTTTCCCCTTTTCACCCCCTTTCACCCCCACCCCCCATGTATCTCGGAAACTATAGGTCGTAGAGGGTTAGCGCTCAAACTAATATTGCTCAGGGTTTATTTTTATGTAAGGATTCGAAAAAAAAAATTAGGGTTCCATACAAAAAAAAAATAGTCCCATACAAAATTTTCACCCCCTCATACAAAACTTTTTTTTCTGTACTTTAATGACATGTGTCGATGTTTGGTGGAATTGTATAGGTAGGACAGGTGTAGGGTAGGTGTAGGGTAGGTGTAGGGTAGGTGTAGGGTAGGTGTAGGGTAGGTGTAGGGTAGGTGTAGGGTAGGTGTAGGGTAGTTGTAGGGTAGTTGTAGGGTAGTTGTAGGGTAGTTGTAGGGTAGGTGTAGGGTAGGTGTAGGGTAGTTGTAGGGTAGGTGTAGGGTTGGTGTAGGGTAGGTGTAGGGTAGTTGTAGGGTAAGTGTTGTAGGTTTTCGTTTTCGTTTTCATTTTCGTTTTCGTTTTCGTTTTCGTTTTCGTTTTCGTTTTCGTTTTCGTTTTCGTTTTCGTTTTCGTTTTCGTTTTCGTTTTCGTTTTCGTTTTCGATTTCGATTTCGATTTCGATTTCGATTTCGATTTCGATTTCGATTTCGATTTCGATTTCGATTTCGATTTCGATTTCGATTTCGATTTCGATTTCGATTTCGATTTCGATTTCGATTTCGATTTCGATTTCGATTTCGATTTCGATTTCGATTTCGATTTCGATTTCGATTTCGATTTCGATTTCGATTTCGATTTCGATTTCGATTTCGATTTCGATTTCGATTTCGATTTCGATTTCGATTTCGATTTCGATTTCGATTTCGATTTCGATTTCGATTTCGATTTCGATTTCGATTTCGATTTCGATTTCGATTTCGATTTCGATTTCGATTTCGATTTCGATTTCGATTTCGATTTCGATTTCGATTTCGATTTCGATTTCGATTTCGATTTCGATTTCGATTTCGATTTCGATTTCGATTTCGATTTCGATTTCGATTTCGATTTCGATTTCGATTTCGATTTCGATTTCGATTTCGATTTCGATTTCGATTTCGATTTCGATTTCGATTTCGATTTCGATTTCGATTTCGATTTCGATTTCGATTTCGATTTCGATTTCGATTTCGATTTCGATTTCGATTTCGATTTCGATTTCGATTTCGATTTCGATTTCGATTTTACCAACGATATCCTGTTTGCTTTTTTCGTTTCGATATCCTTTTGATTTCTTCTTCCTCTTCGATATCCTATTTGATTGCTTCTTTCACATCGAAAATCTCTTCGATTGATTCAACCACATTTCTCATTCATTTTCATTTCATTTTTTTTCTCTTCGATATCCATTTGATTGCTTCTTCCACTTCGATATCGTCCTTGATTGCTCCTCTTACATCACTATCCTCTGTTATTACAGCATTATTCTCTTGGACATCCTCTTGGATTGTTTCTTTCATATCGATATCATTTTTGATTGCTTCTTCTACTTCTAAATCCTCAACGATTGCTTTTTTTACTTTGATATCCTCTTGATTGCTTCTAACTTTTCAAAATCCTCTCTGATAGCTTTACAATACAACACCAAAACCGCGAGCTGCGTGCAGCTCGCGCACCACCCAACCTCTAGTCTTAATATATATTTATAATTATCTTAAAATTAAATACTTAGATAAAATGAATATATAAATTTACTACCAAAGGGTAAAAAAGCATTTGGCAGCAAGTTGGCAGCATCAGAGATCCAAGGTCAGATGCTGCGCTGGTTTTCAGTTATGCATACCTAGTATTAAACAAATTAACTTTTTCAGAATCAACTGTACCTAAACATGAGTCATCCGGCAGTTCTGGCTCAACTATTGTATATTACTGAGAAAAAATGTCCTAAGGAAGGATTTTTAAAGCACTTTATTAATATATCCAAGGATCAGGTGCACACTCGTAACAGCTTCGAGGATAAATATGGACTTAGATGGGTTGACAATATAGATTTTGAAAGATTTAAGGCTGAGCTGGAAGAAGAATGTAAATCTCTCATTAACAATATGTCTCAAGATATACCTGAGCCAATGCAAGAGCAAAGGCCACTTACTCCCGAGGAAGAGACTGAAGAGCCCACTGAGCCAATGCAAGAGCAAAGCCCACTTACTTCCGAGGAAGAGACTGAAGAGCCCACTGAGCCAATGCAAGAGCAAAGCCCACTTACTTCCGAGGAAGAGACTGAAGAGCCCACTGAGCCAATGCAAGAGCAAAGCCCACTTACTTCCGAGGAAGAGACTGAAGAGCCCACTGAGCCAATGCAAGAGCAAAGCCCACTTACTTCCGAGGAAGAGACTGAAGAGCCCACTGAGCCAATGCAAGAGCAAAGGCCACTTACTCCCGAGGAAGAGACTGAAGAGCCCACTGAGCCAATGCAAGAAGAAAGTCTACTCCCTACCGAGCAAGTTCCCTTGAAGTGCCTATTTGACCGATGCAGGAACAAAGGCCGCCCACTACCGTGCAGGTGCAGCTCCCGGCCGTGCAAGTGCCGCTCACTACAGTGCAAGTGCCCAATTTGCCTGCTACACATAAGCAGGAACCAAGGCCGCTTACTACCGTGCAAGTGCGCGAAGTGCCTAGAGTAGGATGGGCCTTTTTTCTTTTTTCATCCTGAAATGTTAAGATTTATTTAATTTTTATTTTTATATTAGTTTTTTTGGGAAACAAACAGTTCATTACACAACATTAGTAATATTATAGTAAATATTATAACGAACTCCACTGTACTGTTGTATAGTATTATTACAAAAATCAGTGAAGTTTCGTTTTATAGGACATTATGAGCAAACGACACATAAACTCAGTTCCACATAAACTTAACAAACTTTACCCCACAAAAAACAATATATAATATATATATAAATATTGCTAATAAGGCACCTTAATATGTCCTACAAATAATCAAATAAGTGCTGAAAAGTATTTTACTATTTTATTACAATTGTTGGGGATGACACACTACGAGCCAACACACAGTCACACAGCGCAACCAGAATGGCTTACAGTGTACACCCACGGTCCCAAGACATTTGAGGTTATTTAGCTTCTACAACAAACACGCGAGGGATTCAACCAATCTTCTCTAAGTAGGGTAATAAAACACTATATCTACGTTTACCTAATGCAGCTATTGACATGCGTTAAACTAAAGAAATAAAAACAAAAGCACTCACTTGTTTTTTCTTAGATTTTCCACTCCGAAACAAAAAACACGTCCGTGCAAGAATACCGTGAATGTGAGCTCGCCGCAAACTAGATGGGGATGACCATAGTTTAGGCCGCTTACACATATGTCGAAACTTCGCGTTTCGGCATGAGAGGGCTGGATCATTGTACCCGACTGGCCCATTGTCAACCATCCTACCCTACTGACATTTATAGATATTCTTGATGCAAGTGTATTTGTATTATATATACCTAGTAGTAGTAGTAGTTTAACCGCCCATTGTGTAGTTTTATAGATTTGTATGTTAACTTAAATATTTCTATCTAGGTATCTAGTATCTAAAACATAAAATCATAATTAGTTAACTTTACTTTACTTTAGTAGGTACTTTTCTTTGGCTAAAACATTGTAAAGTACATACACATAAATAGTAGCGCCATGTGTAGGTAAAGAAACATAACTATTATATAACAACAAGATAAAAAACATGCATAAATTGTATACTTATTCAAATATTAATTATATAACCATATAATGGAGAAGATAACAAGGGTACAATATCACATTTTTACGTACGTATAATCAAAGTCTAGACCGTACACATTATTCTAGTTTTTATTTCACATCGATCGGTGCAATATTACCGAAGTTATAAGCGACGGAAGTTTACGTGGGTTTTTTAAATCTCGTCAGTGATCGCGAGTAGCGCGTGACGTCATCGCTCGGCGCGGCGGGCGTCCGTAGTACATTTCGCTGCTAAGTTGTTTGCTCTCGTGCGCTCTGGTTATTTTTATTAATTTAAAATAATGCTGATTGATTGAGTATATTGTGTAAATTATTGGTTATTATTATAAATTATACTAAAATGGAAAAAGGATTTCAAAAAGACCAATGTAACAACCTTCCCATAGTTCACGGTCTGATGGTGGCAGAATGTTTTATAAAAAAGAGATCATTAACCTTGGAATTGTTGAATAAACTGCGAGTCGCGTACCCTACATACGACATACCTACTACATGTATCGGGGAGCCCCCCTTAATTAATTTTAATTTAATTTAATTATTTATTTTTTAAGTACCTAAATATATAAACAAAATATTCTGTAAATATTTTAAGGGTCTACCTGTTGCCGTTATTACCATCGAGCAAAAAAACGGCAAAAAAACTGGCAACAGAAATACATCATCAGAAAATTTCAACTGTCTAACTATCGCGGATCTTGGGATACAGCCTGGTGACAGATGACGGACATTCAGACGGACAGCGAAGTCTTAGTACCTAATAGGGTTTCCTTTTTTACCCTTTGGGTACGGAACCCTAAAAAGCATTTTACTAGCATTAACAAAGTACCTACCTAGTCTACCTACTAGGTCCTTAGTTAGTGTTTTACATTGCAAGGTTAAGTACCTACTACTTAGTTAGTATTTCACATGGTATTTGAATAATTACATCGACATGATCCTCAAAACAATATACTGCCGTTTTTGGCCCTAACGGGGGCTCTTCACATTGCATTTATCAATTTTATTCTGATTTTTGGATCCTTAGGAACGTAAAAAACAACATTTCGAGTTTTTTTTGTGGCCGTATTTTTACACTGAGGCACGACACAGTATTTATTAGATGGACTCAAGTTGTTTTTATTGTTTCTTATTTAAAATAAAGAAAGTAGTTCCGCACGCGACGGGCACACTCGGGTAAACGCTTTGAATCCCCGAGTCGCTCGCGTGGAGATAGGACACGTGTCGTCATCAACGATATCGCGCTCCGTCCGCGGCTTAGACTAAAAATGTTAACTTTGCACTTTTATATCTCGGTCAGTTTTAGAGATAAAAAAATAATAAAAACACAGTTGTTCTCGTAATTTTTTGTAGAATTTTTTGAAATATGTAACAAAAAATGGTTTTCTTCTTCATTGTAATAACATAAACTTTTGTAATAGGTAGATCTTAAAAAACATTGTATATCCTTACCATATTGTAATGTTGGAAGGTAGACGTGAGTGCCTGAAATCGTATCGTCTAATCTTATGAACGGATAAGAACGTTGGCACTCACGTGCAACCGGTCCCATTCACGAATTTCACGACCAGTAGTTGGTGTCTCGTTCATGCGCTCGATGCACGTACCTTTGTCTCGCGATCCGCTTTACGCCTTCCTTCTTCATTTGATACTACTCATGTTGCCTATCATCTATTTACTGTTTGCTGTGTGCTGTGCTTTCTCCAAAGGCTTTGTATTATGTGTGCGAAATCGACTGCATATAATTAAATAACCAGATAAATATTAACATACCTAAGACACTTCCTAGAAAAAAAGCATTCATTATGTTTTCTATACCATTTTCTAGAACCAATTCAGGTCAAAATGCCGTTATGCCAAGGCTCTGTAAATTATATAACATATTATCTAAAAGGAGCGACCTTGATTTGAGCGATCCTTTATTTAAATATAAAAAACATGTAATTTCCCTTTGTTAATCAGTAGTTGCTTATTTTAAAATCAGTTCTCTCCTGCTTCTTTTGTAAGTGTAACCTTATAATTTTGCTTGTTTATTATAAAGTATACATATTTGAATACCTACCAAAGTACTTAGTTCTTTTAAAAAGGTTGTGGTAATGCTTTCTATATAATGTATTAATAATTTATTTTACCTAGTCTGAAATTCTGACCTAGTCAACCTATTTAAGTGAATGTGCATGATGTGGTCACCCATAATTAAGGGAGCACTAGCCTTTAAGATTAAGTATTATTATTTTGTTTAAGTATGTGTATACTCTTGTCGGCGACCCAAATAAATACATAAAATTAACTGAACGATAAAGGAACTGAAACTGCTGAAACTGTAAACTTTTATTAATTATTAATGCCATAATTTAACTAAGGTTCATATTTTAATACAACCATACTTAAGCGCTATCCACACATTTCCGGGTCAGGGCTATCCGTGTTCCGACAATGTTCACTTTAGGGACGTGCCATCAGTCACCCGTGTTCTCACATATCAGGGAAATCGATATCAGTGTAACATGTTTCTTTACCTGATACGCACATAACATCTGTTTCGTTAGCTTTTGCGCACACAACGCGATGTCCTTATTTAACACTGAAGAATTGGCAATGATTGCAGTAGCGCTAGATGAAGAAGAAGCTGATAACGATAGATAAAAATCAGGCAGCACTGTCAGGGCGTCCGTCCGTCCGAGCGTGCTCCGGGACACTGACATGCGGTGCGGATGCGCCTGACACGGAGCTGTGTGAACAAGTTCGTTTAAATATTGTACGTAACCGATTTTTTCCCCGTCCCTGACGGAACACGGCACGGCCGGGTACCCGGAAATGTGTGGATAGCGCTTTATATCGCTCTAGGTTTTACAAATAAATATACTTGTTTTGAGTGTTTTTACCAACATCCTGCAGGAGCATACACCTCCACTACACAAACGCTGCCCGTCGGCGTTCAGGGAATTTAGCTATTAGGCTGACTGAGCTATGCTGATTACGGCATAGCTCAGTCAGCCTAATAGCTAAATCAGCATAGCTCAGTCAGCCTAATAGCTAAATTCCCTGAACGCCGACGAGCAGCGTTTACGGTGCAAGAAGCTATGCCCTGCGATCCCCACCCCGCATGCAGAGTGTGGTGATTATGGGCATATCCCCCTTTATTAAGGGAGGCCTATGTCCAGCAGTGGGCAGATGTAGGCTGGTGTGGTGTGTGGATGACATATTTTTTATACCTATTTTATGATTGTTTTAATTTATCTGACTTGTTATTATTGTAATTTTATGTTTATTTTGACTTTGTTTTATTATTTATTTTAGCACTATTGAGAGATCTATTGTTTGTAATAATAGGTATTCATGGTCATAATTAGTCTTAAAAACTATACATTTTTGTTGTTTAGTAACTGACTCGTTCTGCTTGTGACCTCAAAGGGTAATAGCTGAAAATCATCAAGTGTGCTCCTTGAGCAAAATTATGCGCTGAGCTATGGCCTTTTTTGTCACACATGCACTTTGATGTTTGTGAGACTGTCTCACAATTTTTGTATATTATTTTTCCAATTTAAGGTTTGGTATTCTTCAAGATAAATTGTCTTCATATTGTGTTTGTAGTTGTAACAAATAAACATTTCATCTATGTTAGCATGGAATTCTCGGCTGTACAAAACTGTATGATCTAGGCATACTATTGGTTTATTACCAAATAAATAAATTATAAACTATAACTTTATGATTTTATTTCATGAATATTCTATCCCTCTTGGCCTGCAAGTATAGCAACCTGTAGTCTGATTTTAGTAATAGTATTCTGTGGTAATAGTAACTAAATTAAAAGTCCAGCATTTAAAGATGTTAGCTCGAAGTACTGAACGGCCGCTTTTTTATGGCCTTTCGTATTTGGTCGGTTAACTGTCTAAGTGTCCTCGTTTTGTTATTTTCAGTTGTAAATGATTAATTATAAGGTCTAGAAAGCTGAAATTCAGCGTGCTTTTATTTGGATATGCGCTCTAATTATTGGCAAATCATGAAAGTCGATAACTTGTTAAAACTCCCTTATTTGAGGCTAGAAATTAGTAAACCATTTTCAGTTGTAAAATTGATTTACTTCGTCGAAAATTAGATGTAGGGTTTCAAAATGTTGTCAGAAGATGTATATTCTTTAAAGGCATCAGTCAATGCAATCATAAAGTGCTTTTCACTTGTAGTTCAAGAGCTAGAGGCAATTTTCGATTTTCACAAAAACTCGTCTAATTCATACATCATGTATTTTTTCGGAAAAACAACTACCGCACAAACAGGCACAAATTACACCGCATTTGCTCACAAAAAACATATTTGTGCGTCCAGCCATTTCGAAGATTCGGAAATCTGCAAAACGTTACTGCAGCGGCATCTGCAATAACTCATAAACCACAGGTCGCACAAATGCCGCTGTTTGGCCAGTGACATGCACAAATATAAGGTATCTTTTAAGCTACTTTAAATTAGGCTAAGGCTAATGGGTAAAAACCATGCCGCTGCAGTAACGTTTTCAGGCGTTATTGCAGCGGAATCATATTTTCTCGAATAACTCTGAAATCTTAATAGGCACATTTAATTTTTGGTGCAAATTTACAGGACATAGTGCTCTAATTTTTCTGTAAATTTCATCCCGATCCGAGTCGACATGCCGCTGGAGTAACGCACACAATAAAATTGGTTTAGCGCTACTAGTAGAGCGTGAAAAACATCTTCCTATTTATTACAGACTTCAAAAAAGGAGGTTATCAATTTGATATGTATTTTATGTAATATTACTGGAATTGCAAAATATTCACACATGTCAATGTATTAGGGCTTCCCGGCCTTCCAAACAAATATTAAAAATTTGAGAGGTGTATGTATGTAATATATCCTTTCGGTACCTACATGAGTCCTAATTACTTTTATTCACAATTACCAAAATTCATGTATGTATGTTTGTCCACGTATATCTCAGAAACTACTTTTCCTATTTTGACTATTATTTTTTTATTAGTTTACATTTACTTCATCTTAGGGAACAGTGCAAGTTTCATCAAAATCGGTTCATCAGTTTTCAAGATATGGAGGATACGGACTAAATACGTATCATTAAGTGTAACGGCCAGGAGCTGCAGGCGCGATGTCAAAGGGAAAATCTCTCAATACCTTGGTTAAATACTAGTGCATATAAGAAAAATGGGAATGGCAATGGAAATAGGAATGGGGTTGGGGGTGAGAGTTAAAATGTTAATCGTTATTTTGGTTCAACTGTTAAGCTGGCTTAATCTTCGGAACCTAATAAGAAATAATATTTTTATATTGTACATGAAATTAACCAACATAAACGAAATCAACAGTAGCTACGAAACAAACATTAGGGGCCTAAAATGTTTTTTGAGGTCTGTGCCAGCCTTTATGAATATTATGGTACTAGTGTGTAACATTGGTGATTACCGCCGAGGCGCCATTGAGTCGCCGTAGGCGAGGGTCTTAAGAGAGCCAAGGACGGTAATCATATATACACATGTATAATACGATGTTTTTCAATACTCTTGTGAATAAAATAACAATAAAAACTCATTTTATTTAGTAGATAAAAAGTTTATTTAGAGAAACAATTAGTAAATATGCAGTTAGTAGAATTACATTTAACTGTTTTTGATTAGATTTGATTGAATAGATTATTTAATTAAATACTTTCATGTTCTATTTTAATTTAAGATGGCTCATTATTCGTGTAGATGTCGTTTTACGTCCACTCCATTCTTTGTTCGGACTGTACTTTTTAACATCGAGTATAAACACCACAAAGAGCTAGGTTTGTACTTATAAGATAATTCTTTAAAGTACGCCATGAATACATTTTCTGAAAAAGACTGCGTATTCTTGCTGTTTTGCCATTTTATGAAATTTTGGCACGTTATTAGATATTTTTCCTTGGAGCTTTCCTTAACGTTAAGGGTTTCACATCTTATATCGGGCGGTGTAAAACATAAATCATTTTCTTCGTAACTAGCTGTACTTGTAGACATTTTAATTATTATAAAACTATAATTTCAACAGTTATAAGAGTTTGAAAAATGTTTCGTTAGAGCGGGAGAAATTTATCAGTTTTCCTATGCGCGCGCATTGTGATTGGCACAGACTAAAGGGATGAGGTTTTTTTTTATTTTACGCGCATAGGGTTTGTGCCTATTCTACCACGTACAAAAAGGGGAATTTAAAGTTTTCATATATTACAGAGAAAACAAAAGTTATATTTGAGTGAAAGTTGCATGAAATGAGCAAGAAATAGGAACATTAATTTGTTTGGTCTATAGAACACGATCTTTTTTTTTTAAAAAAAATCTATAACTCACTAGTGAGATAAAGCAATGAAAAAGTCACAGTTTGACTATGGGTGTCATTCTGTGCCTAATTGCGGTGACCGTAGAGCCACTTTATGAGCAAGTGCGTTGAAAAAGTACTTACCTGTCGATTATAAAAGAAAAAAATGCAAAATATTAATAAAAATAAAAAAATTATACAAAAAGAAAAAATCTAGTAAAGAAACTACTAATAGTAAAAATACACCCTACATTTAATAATAAACTAATTTAAGAAACGCATTTGGTTTTAGATTCGGAAGCTATGCTGGCACAGACCTCATAAAACATTGTGGGCGCTTAATTTGTTTCTTAACTACTGTTGATTTCATTTCTTGTGATGATTTCGTAAATTTCTTTTTGAAGTTTTTTAAGCTATTGCATAGCTTCTATCGAGGGCCTTGAGCGCGGGGACCGAATCCAGAAATTCTGTAACGAAAAAAAACCTCACGCTCCCCACTCCGACAGGCACGGAGGTGTGGCTTGAAGGCCGTGCATTGTCTAACGTCGTCTCTTTTCGGCAGTCTTCGACACGGTGTTTGTGTGCGTGCAACTAGACATATTGTACGACTTTACGAAGCTCGTTTATTTAATAAAAGAAAAATAATTGTTTTCATAGCGGTCACCATGCTCAAAAAGTGTAACTTGAATTAATATCAAAGAAAAAGAAATACTGCATAAATAAAATAAATAAATAATTATAATTGCATAAGTTGATACAAAATGCTATGCAATAGCTTTACCGCGGCAGTCCCCGAGTGCCACACGTCTTTTTATTTATTTTTTAAAAGAACTAAGTACTTTGGTAGGTATTCAAATATGTATACTATGAATTATACAAGCAAACTCTTTAGGTTACACTTACAAAAGAAGCACTCCTGCAAAGAACTACTAAGAACTGATTTTAAAATAAGCAACTACTGATTAACAAAGGGAAATTACATGTTTTTTTATATTTAAATAAAGGATCGCTCAAATCAATGTCAATCCTTGTAGATATATAATTTACAGAGCCTTGGCATAAGCATTTTTTTTTATTATTAATTTTTTTTGGTCTAAAAAGGTTTGTGTTTTAATTTAATTTTATGTGTTTGTCTTTTATTTGAGCGTTAATAATTGGTATTTTATTTTTAATTGTAATGTAATTGTTATGATCCCAGTTGGTCGAATTAAATAAATGAATATGAATAACGGCATTTTGACCTGAATTGGTTCTAGAAAACGGCATAGAAAACATATTGAATGCTTTTTTCCTAGGAAGTCTCTTAGTTATGTTAATATTTATCTGTTTATTTAATTCTATGCAGTCGATATTTCCGTTAACTATTTTGTGTAAGAAGATTAGATCTAATTTTTTCCTCCGGGATGAGAGAGAGCTGATGTTTTGTGTTTTGAGTCTGTCACTATAACTCCTAACTTTTTTTGCCTAATTGTCGCCATATGAAACATGTTATAGGAGGCGTCTCTGTATGCTTTCCAAGCGGTTGGAATAGACCTCATAACGAGGGTTCCATATTACACTGCCATGTTCTAGTAAGGGACGGACTAGTGTTTCATAAAGTCTTATTTTAGTACTAGATGATTTAAAATCCTTACAGTTACAGATTACAAACCCTAAAACCTTAAAACATTTACTTACAAATTTTAATATGTGACTGTCATATTTCAATTTAGAGTCTATCAATATACCCAAATCCCTTATTAGTTCAACTTTATTAATTTCTAGCCCATTTATAAAGTAATTATGTATTCTAACAGTTTTATTACGGTTGAATTGAATATAGTGACACTTATTAACATTAATAGACATTTTATTGTTATTACACCAGTTAACTAATCTATTATGCTCATCTTGCAGAAGTTGATTGTCTAAAGAATTTTTTATGGGTTTCAGTATTTTTAGGTCATCAGCAAAAAGGTATTATACATGAGAATTTTGAAAACAATTGGTAATAACGTTAATAAAGATGTTAAATAGAATAGGTGCTAAATGGGAGGCTTGAGGAACTCCATAAGTAGCAAAATACGGATCAGACCAATGGGCTGCGACTGCCACCCTAGATGGTCTCCTTGTTAGGTAGGAAGAAAACAATGGTCCAGATATACCATACTGGGCAAGTTTTATAAGCAACAGAGAATAGTCAACTTTGTCGAATGCTTTACTAAAGTCAGCATAAATTGCATCAACGGGGATACATGCATCTAGTGAGTCAGCTATTGAGGATGTGTAACATGCTAAGTTAGTTGTGGTAGAGCGAGACTTAACAAATCCGTGTTCGATATCTGTGATAAATGGTTTGAGATGCCAAGTCAGCTGTTCGACTATTTTTTGTTCTAAAATTTTGGCAAATGTCGATAAAATAGAGATGGGTCTCTAAATACTAACCTGATTTTTTTCTCCAGCCTTTAAAATGGATAATGGATCTTTCATTAATGGATTTAGTGTATATAAGTTGAAGTGGCACAGCAAGAGTTTCAGCACAAGTTTTTGTAAACACTGGGGGAATTCCATCCCTTTCAGCACCCTTAGTGATGTCCAATCTTTTTAATGATTTTATAATATCGCCAGCATCAAAAGAGATATTACTTAACGATATGTACAGAAACATTATATTATATATAGCTAAACTACCACTGACTCACTCACTGACATGATTGTTCTCCCAGATGCCACCTTTTCACCTTTTCACCCCCTCCACCCTCACCCCCCATGTATCGAGGAAACTATAAGATAAAGCCTGGTCGCGCTTAAAATAATTTGGCCCAGGACCCATTTTTATATGAATCCGAATTAAAAATAAGGGTCCCTTACAAAAAAAAAAACCTATACAATATTTTCACCCCCTAATACAAAACTTATTTTGTCTTTTCGTCGATCACTCGGTTGATCTCCCAAATGGATTCGCATTAATATTTAGAGTAGTGTAGGTGTAGGGTAGGAGTAGGTTAGGGGTAGGGTAGGCGTAGGGTAGGTGTAGGGTAGGTGTATGGGAGGTGTAAAGTAGGTACACCTACTACAGCTCATCCTACATCATACTCATACCTACAGGGTAGGTGTACGGTAGAGCTCAATTTTCAAGTATATTTTTATGGTTCCGTACGCAATGGATAAAAACGGAATCCTATTACTAAGACTCCATCGTCCGTCTGTCTGTCTATCTATCTGACTGTCACCAAACTGTATCTCATGAACTGGGATAGCTAAACAGTTGAAATATTCACAAATAATGTATTTCTGTTGCCACTATAACAACAAACTTTACACAATAAACTAAATATATGTGGGGCAACATGGTACGGCACGGAACCCTTCGTGCGCGGGTCGACTCGCACTTGACTGGTTATTTTCTATCAAGGTTCCCCCATAAAGGCACGTTGTTATCGGTCGATAATACCGGATGATTTATAGTTATTGCGGGATCGCATGGGTCCCAATCCCAATACATAATTACCATGTTCTAAGAACTCATATCGGAATATCGCAGGACGGAGGAACAGAAGCATCCTACTTCTATTGCGTCGTTACCATCGCAGCAGTGTGTAACTTAGGTAAATAATACATAAATTAAAAAATCTGTGGTTTCATGTGGTTAGTTCGGTTCGGTCGGATTTGATAAAAATCCCAACTCTAGTTCGGTCCCGTGCCCGTAATCAATAATAGTCTGTGACTGCGCTGTGGGGCTGTGGCTGTAGTAATAAAATATTTATTCTCTATGAAATGAAATGAGTGAGTGAGACTCTGTGAGACTAATAGTCTGTGGTTCATGGTGGATCATGATCTGTTGCTGTTTTTTGTAATTTTAATCTAAAATCCATAAAGTTCTATCAATTTATTTGATAAAGGTGCTGGAGTTTGGTGTAAATAAATCAATAAAACACCAATAGAATCACTGGTGAGTAAATAAATCAACTTAACTTAATGTCGCATCAATGTGGGCCATTTGGTAATGGTGTTGAAGTCATACCTAAAAATAGCTAAAAATAGATTGCATTGCATCACACCGACAGGATTTATTGTTGATCGTGCAGTATCAATAAGTTACACGTTTTAGATTGGAAATGGAGAAAGGCGGTGGTAATCCTCCCCCGTACGGCTGGGGCGCAGTCAACGCACAGCCTCCCCCTGCCGCGCCCCCAAGCTACTCTCAGGCAGTCGGCGGCGTCGGACCCTCGAGCCCTTACACACCTCAATACACAACAAGTAAGTAAAACCTATGCCTACTAACCTCATTGGCTAATTGACAACTTCACACCATTGTACAAACGTACAAACAAAAGAAAATGCGAGTTGTTTGTGTGTATGTTTGTTCCTGCTCAACCATGTTACAATAACCATGGAATCCTTTAATATACTTCCGATTTCCCTTATAAAACTGACATAAATTAACAATGAGGTGATGAAAATTTGTCAGTTTTTCAAGGGAAAACAAAGTATCATCGGTAACGGATGGAACTCTGGTAAGTTTAGTAATTTGTGACTTGGAATAAGGAATAACCTACATTTTATATGGGTGTTTACAATGCAAACAAAGCCACAGGCAGAAGGCTAGTATGCTGAAGGTTTTTAATAGTACACTAATCTTGTAAAGCTGTTTAATGCAGTTAGAGTTTATAATGATGTCATTCCTAAATAGTCGTAATAAAGTGTGACCTCTCTGAATCAGGAAATAGGTAAATATATTCAAATGTTTTGTTCAATGCTATTTTGTTAGTATTTGAAGGTCAAACTGTGAGTAATAGAGATAGGATCAAACCTTTTTAAGCTATTGCATAGCTTGTATCGAGGGCCTTGAGCGCGGGGACCGAATCCAGAAATTCCGTAACGAAAAAAAACCTCATGCTCCCCACTCCGACGGGCACGGAGGTGTGGCTTGAAGGCCGTGCATTGTCTAATGTCGTTTCTTTTCGGCAGTCTTCGACACGGTGTTTGTGTGCGTGCAACTAGACGTATTTTTATTTAATAAAAGAAAAAAAATGGTTTTCTTTTTGGTCACCACGCTCAAAAAGTGTAACTTGAATTAATATCAAAGAAAAAGAAATACTGCATAAATAATATAAATAAATAATTATAATTGCATAAGTTGATACAAAATGCTATGCAATAGCTTTACCGCGGCAGTCCCCGAGTGCCACACGTCTTTTTTTGCAACTACCAGCATATATATATAAACAACACAAGAACGGCTGAACCGATTTTCATGATCATTGATTTATAAATTGTTATTTGTATGGGACTGTAATTGGGAACAAAAACATGAGCAGGAGTGAGAGAAGTAAAGTTGGTTAAACCTTATTGCTTTGCAGGCCATAGGGTAAGGTGTAGGTGTAGGTCTTAAGTCTTATCTTAATAAGAAACCAGTCCAGGGCGAGTCTGACTGGCACAGGAGAGGTTCCGTAACATTGTATGGGAGCCCCACTGAATTATTTATTTTATTCTGTTTTTAGTATTTGTTGTTATAGCAGCGACAGAAATACTTAATCTGTGAAATTTTCAACTGTCTAGCTATCACAGTTTATGAGTTACAGCCATGAGGACAGGGGAGTCTTAGTAATAGGGTCCCGTTTGTACCCTTTGGATACGGAACCCTAAAAACAGAGATAAGCTAAACAACATTTTGTTATTATGAGGCAGTACAAAGTGCACCGGGTCATCTAGTACATATTAACAATCATTTACAAAAATAACAAGAGGTAGGTACAATACAAGAATAAAAGCATTATCTATGTACAAATACAAAGTACATATACGAAATATTTATTAGGGAACAATATAACAGGGGCATAAAAGTACATATTGAGATGATGGTGACCCAACACCCTCCTCCAAAAAAAGTTTATGTAGTTCCAAACTATTTTATGAGAAAATTTTTAGTAAGTAATACCCTCCGTATTTGTGTGTGTGTTTGTTTTGCACTGTGACAAAAAGTTCCTAAATAACTACCACTCCACACCAGCCTTTATAAGTCCACTGCTGGACATAGGCCTCCTCTAATAAAGGGCCCATAATCCCCACAATGGGTATGCGGGTTGGAGATCATAGGGCACAACTTCTCACACCACCAACGCTGCTGCCTGTCGGTGACCAGGGGATTTAGCTGTATTGGTGTTGGGATGCGTTAAGCCGAAATCAACCGGCCGCCAGAGCATCGTTTGTTATTCAGCGGGGTGCACCATGTGCAGGTGAGGTTGGCTTCGGTTCCGAAGATGGGGTTTAGAACCCTTACACCTAAACTACGCATTGGTTCTGTACCCTAGCAATATGGATATGAAATGAAAGATCGTAAAAAGACCATTACAAAAATATATGTGTCATGTCACGTTTCTATTACTGTTTTAACACAAATTGTCAATAAAACAAAAAAGTCTGAAATAAATATTATAAAAAAACCTATGTAAAAATTATTGAACTGAAAAGAGAAAAACAAGTATCACAATATCAATGTATATTCAAATTAGTCAAACATAATACTTTATGATGCTGCTGGCGGGAAATAAGAAAAATATCAGAGACCTTGGTCTTTGACCAATATCCAAAAGTATAAGCTCAAGGTTTGCCAACGCTCGATAGAGCGTAGCAATCTAGGAGAAAAGCGAATTGACCGTATTTTCAACTCTGAGCTGCGCTCAAGAACACATATCGCTGATGTAGCAACGAAAGCCGCCAAGCTTAAATGGGATTGGGCTGGTCACGTTTGTCGCTGGTCGGGAGACCAGTGGGCCAAGCTGACCACGGAGTCTGATACATAGTCTGGTGTCCTGATACAGGGCGACGACGTCGCGGCAGACCACGAACAAGATGGAGAGACGAGTTCACTAAATTCCGTGCCGACTGGACCATTTCACAGGAGAGGGATGAATAGAGAGAGTGGGAGTAGGCCTTTGCCCAGCAGTGGGATATTGAGGGCTCATAATAAATAAATATAAATATAATTAACTGTTATTTTTAGTTTAACGCCTACATCATACAATTAAATATGTTTGTTTCAGCTGCTGGCCCTCAAATAGTGACGACAGTCGTCCCCGTGGGCCCGCACCCCACACATATGATATGCCCGAGCTGCCACGCAGAGATCGACACAGCTACAAAGACTAAGCCTGGTCTCATCGCTTACATTTCAGGGGCCATCATATTCCTGCTCGGGTATGTATTTTATGTCGCTGGTCATACTTGGATGAGAGGCACAAGACAGGAGGCCGGCAAAAACTAAGGAAGGTCTATCTATACCCAGCAGTTGGCGACTCCGGGCTGAGATGATGATGATGATCACGTATTTTATACTAGCTTCAGTCCGCGGCTTCGGTTACATGGTACTAAACAGAATGTTATTTATGTATTTGGCCCTGGTCTATTACATTAAATCTGCATACATCATGGGCCCTTTAGTGTATAATAGACTGCCGGAGACGTTAAAAGATGATGCTTCATTGCAGCAATATTTAAAAATATAATCAGTCATTTATTTACCACTTTTACCATAACAGAAATAAGTATATATAGTCTTTATTTTTAATTGAGTCGGCAAGGTCTCGTTATTTTTCTAGCATAACACTAAAGAGGAATCGAGAGAACACATATTATGAACATTGCGTTTTCAAACTGAATTTAAAAGAACAGACTATAGGATAGTAGGATATTTGCGTTCATCAGGGGAAAGAAAAGGTTCCGACGAATTGAGAACCTCCTCCTTTTTGAAGGCGGTTAAAAATGGAGAGTAATTTAGATGTAGGACTTTATAGGTATTTTAATACCCACATCTTTAACTTCTTAATATAGCCAAAAACCATCGCTTGTATGTACAAGTCTCTACTTAGAGCGAGAAACTAACCTTATAATATTTTTTTTATTAATAATATTTATAGGCCTCCCCTAGTATTATTTTAGCTCGAGCCTAATGGTCCTTACACAACTTTCCAAACTATTACTAACTTAAATACAGCGAACTTATATTAATATCTGATTTTGTAATGTTCGGTTTTACCAAGACCAAAATAAACATTTTATCTTATACATATTCATAACATGTATAATGTATAGGAATGCACCGTCAATGACTAAAGTCTAGTTCCAATGTTGACCACGGGTACAGATAAGTTTCTTTGTTCAAACGATGACGCTTTGTTTTTCTATAAATAATGTTTCACATTTCCAGGAAAAACTAAAGTGATATGTACCAACTGTTTACGTAACCCACTCCCAAACGTATAGAGCTATATCCAAACGAACTTGCGTATAATCTGATGCTCAAATCCACCATCTTCCAAAGACTAAAGAGGAGAACCCTCCAAGACCTCTTTCAACCCATGACGAACGTGGAGAACGTTGATGATATGGATACCTTTCATCTAATTAAGTATCTGTAAATAACATCAAAAATGTTGTTTAACGTAATCTCTGTAACAAAGCTATAAAATATCTGATTATTAGATGACAAAAAAGCTTGGGATGAAACTATCTCCAACTCCCTCAAAAACAATGCAATAGTTAAGACTGCGGGCCTCGGACATGCGCGTGAAGCAACCTGCAACAGATGCGGTGTGTTATCCAGCACTCAACGCGTTAACTTTTCAGATGCTTCTGTGGCTGCTGCCTGATCCCATGCTGCATCGACAGCTGCATGGATGTTCACCACAAATGTCCTCACTGCAACGCTTACCTCGGACGCTTCCGGCGATAAATCAACAAGTCACACTTAACCACAATGGAAACAAGATTTGCATCAGTTAGACTTCGTCTATGGTATAACGAAATGATCTGTCAAGAATTTCATGTTTAACGAGTTTTATACTGGGTGTTTTTGACACCCAAACGATAATGATAGAAAAGTCATTTTTTTACTTAAAATACTTTTTTCTAAAACATTCTAGAGTTCTAGTTTTCTCATGTTTCCGGTCTGTCGATACCGTTAGCGTGTCGTGTATGAATACGGACTTTCCTGAGCAATCATGAATAATTCAAAATTTAGTAACCTGAGCGTACAAAAAGAAATTCGCGACTAAAAAATAACGCTACATGATTGACAAATATTTTACATGTTTGAATCATTCGTGATTGCCCCCCTGATGTTGAAGTGGGGGTAGTTGCGGCAACTGCTTTCGCTTCTTACGCGCCAAAAGTCGGGAAAACAAAACTTAAAACGGGAGGAAGACCTGGGCCTCTAGCCAACCGGTATTTGCTACGAAGCGATTCTATTTCGTTCGTCGCTATCGTTCGGGAGCGACACATCCAAATATAGTACAGCTCAATAACTAAAGAGCTGTATATTGTACGCGGCTAAATAATTATTGAGCTGTACAATATTTGGATGTATCGCTGCCAAACGATGACGACGGACGAAATAGAATCGCTTCGTAGCGAATACCGGTTGGCTAGAGGCCCTGTTTAATATTATTTAGAAAATGATTGACGATACTTGTAGAGTATTTGCATTTTGCGTGTAATATGCATTTTTAAGTACAAAGTGTTTTATATACCACTGACACTAGCAACTTTTAATAGTTTACACAAATGTGGCAACTGCGAAAACCAAATACTTATATTTAATAAGTACTTGTTCAGTCAAATAAAACATGTTTGCTTAGAGTTAGCCATTTGACCCTACAGCAAAATGGCTGCGAGGTGATATTTGGTTAAACTATTAGTATTACAATACTAATGTTATTTTGAACAGTATTTCAATTTGACTTCCGTTATGGCAATTCAACACGAGGCGTTACACCGCACCGTGTGTCCTGACGATTATCTGAAATTTGAACTACACTCCAATAAAATTAATTCAATGACTTCGAATTTCTGTAATTCATATAATATTTTTGTTCAAGTAACTTATTGCATTGCTACTAGAGCTCACTGTTTAGACATTAGCTTAAGTCAAAATAATTTCCTTCGGAACTTAGCTATACACTGCAACATTACTTATTTACATTGAAAAAACATAATTATCACGCGCCGTTTCTGCCGTCACTGCGTTTCAAGCTCTCTGAAAGAGTCGAAACGGCGTTGCCTTTACAGACTTAGGCCGGCCGCATACATTCGGAAACCGTATTCGATTTCCGAATTCGTTTTCGCGTTCGGAATTCCGTGTGCCTAGCGCAGACGTTATCTTTTTTGCATTCGGAATAAGCAAATGTATGGAAGTGTTGCGTTCTGCATGACGTCATTAGGTTTTTTCCGAATGGTGTAAAAAAAACGTATGTGTGCGGCAGTCAATGTATTTTCTATCGGCTTGATGCATTCGGGTCTCTAAACGCGGAAAACGAATTCGGAAATCGAATATGGTTTCCGAATGTATACGGCCGGCCTTAACGGCACGTAAAAATTCAGTTTTTTCTCGTTAGCTTCACGACTACAATAAATGTCAGAATTACTACTGTTCCACTTTCTGTAAATCATTGAATAAGTTTGCTATTGTATTTGCCTCTTAGTAAAGCTCGCTGTCCACACGTTATACATAGTCCTTTGCCAAACTGACGTTTGACGTTTGACGTCAAACACAAAAATATTAAATAAAACAAACCATTAAAAGGTTTGTTATTCATCGCATTTTTAGTTCAGGGTCGGGAATAGCAGTCCCGACGAATAACCAAAATAGTTTTTAGTTTTGTATATTATTTTCTTTCGTGATTTACTTCCCTTTAGTCATCCAACCCTTTAGACGTCGTTACATGAATAATATATGTTTTAATACTTTTAGAACATTTGACATTTACTATTTTGTTTGTAACATATTCTTTCAACAGAGTTAGCCGATCACCCCGCTGGAATTATGCAGCATTAGGCCGTTGGCCCCATTACGCGGAATGTAAGAGGGTGACTATTCGCTAGCTCACTCTGAGCGGCTTATCGGTTATTGGTCGCTAACGTAACTCGACGTACTCAATTTCGATTGAGCGGAAAACTGTAGCCTTCTGAGAGCATCGTTCGCTGCGTTTCAGACGTTGACTGAGTCTGCAAGCGATTCGTCGCAAACTGCGTACGGTACGCGCCGTATGAACACTCCGTGTAAAATATGTAGGGAGGCGAACTAGACGCAAACATTTAGCCGCTCGCAGTACGCCTAATGGGGCCACGGCCTTATGTTAGCTTAAAAATAAAACGTCACCAGTAGACAGTGAGCTAAGTTAAAGTTATTTAATATTAGTTTAGATTTTTATTAACACGCGATATTACATTAAGCTTACATAATAATAGTTAATAATCATTGTGTGTGTTGTGCGTACCTAATAGCTTTACTCGAACGGTATTATTTTATAATTTTTACATAATTGTTGTAAATAATATAAAATGTTTAGTAGAGCCGTAGTTTCCTGTGTGCGAGGAAGTAGGATAAAATCCACCAATATTGATTCACAATTAAATGATTTTGCACTTAGTTTTATGCTGATTATGTAAAGTAGTACCTACAGACCTGCAGCGATCATATATTGTACCTACCATTCTACTTAATTAATTATAATACCTAATGCTATAACACTGCCCTACGCCAATTCATAGGCGGCTAATTTATGTCTTCTTATTTCTTATCATTTCTCCGTCTATAATTAACTTAAATATTGTTAGAATGTTACCTAAAGTAGAGATCAATATAATTTAGATCTATTTACATATTTTTGTTCATGACTGTATGTAGGTATAGGAGGTAAGGTAACTGGCATGTAAGTATTTAAGCTAACGCTAGCCACTGGCGATATTGCAATGGACCATCTATTTGGATGGAATATGTGCCTGCCTACTTACTATTTGTGACTTGAGCTGATTATGAAGAACTACTATAAAAATAAACATCTTATTTTCAATGTTATGACAGTTCTTTTAGAGTATCACAATGTATTTTACAATGTTTAGAACAAATAAACGTTATAAAAAATCTATGGTCGATCAAGAATATTTCAACCTGACGTATCAGGACGTACTTATCGTAAGCGTAACGAAAAATTTAGACGATTACAAAGCTTTATTTTGAATACATGCAATTCTAATTGGCCAATATTTTAAGTCTACGATGCAAATACCTTTTCTAGTATTCGTGATGCATACCGAAAGACATGCTGTGTATCTAGATATACCAACCAACTATTACCTACTACAGTAATGCTCTTTGGTACTTGTAACTGTAGTAAAAAGTGTACCAGAAATGGACCAGCGCGATGATTTGGTGCATTTATTTAAATTCATATAATTTATTTCCACAAAACGGCACTTAAGTACTTCAAACTTCAACAAAGTAATAAACTTGCTGCCCATTTTTTGGATTTGAATCGAGCATCTATAATTTGTTCTTCTTCTTTTTATTTACGGCCTCTGTGGTATAACGTCCAAATAAAGGTTTCGCGTGACATTGACGTAGGTACACGTAGTGATGATGACGACCAATGATGAAAACCAAAATGGCTTTTTATTAGGTTGACAATTTGGTTTTCGTCATCGTTTCGTTGATCATTGGTTGTCAACCATACTTATGGGAATGTACCGCGTATCAACTTATATTTAAGAAATTGTAAGACATTGGTAATTATTCTGTTGTGATTATTGTTAAACAAATTATTTTTACTGGCTTTAAATTATTGGGATCCTTGATACCTTGATGTTTATGAAAAGAACAGCATACTTTTGGTATGTAATTTTACATCTATCGTTTACATAATGAAGTTCTTAAAATTTACACTATTATAAATAATGTCTGTAGTTGCATGTACCATGAGATAAAATTATTTATATAGTTTCTTGTTTATGATATCCCAAATTTATGTTGATTGATGTATCTATTACTAAGTATGTACCTAGTTGTATTTTAATAAATGGATAATAATAAATCATTGAAGACTTTTTTTTTCATTTTGCTAAGGACTAAATGTTAGTACCTATACATATTTGAGGACATAACGCAATGACGCTCAGTAGGGAAGGCCAGCATATCCAGCAGAGAGCTGCTATAGGCTGATATTATAGATAATGAAACATAGTTTTACCTAATTCGCTTATGTAGGTAGGTAAGGGCTACGTATCGTGATCTTTGGTGCTGCAGCAGAGAGAATTCTCACTACGACGGTTTTTTTAGGTGTATTTTCTTATTGCATTTTTGGACGGAATCGGTCAACGGACATATACTTGCGAAGACTCCATACACGATACTGTTTCTGAGATAATTAACATTGATTGCTGAATAACTCTTATCTACGCCTCAACGTACAATACAAGTATACCCTAATGTAATCTCACTTTATCGGCGCGAGTCGGAGCGCATTTTATTACATGCTAAAGGAAATTGGAACATCCACAAAACAGATAAGTTCCTTATTTGCATGCAATTTAAGCAGAGGATCTATTTATGTCATTGTTTGACAAAGCTGCGTAAGTTGCATGCAAATAAGGAGCTTAACTGCTTTGTGGATGTTTCGATTTCCTCTGGAATGTTTTAAAATGCGCTCCGATGCGCTCCGGAGCGCGGCGGTGAGTGTGAATCGTACTTATGAACGCTTCTTCCAGCAGACTAATGGGACGGATCCACGACAATGAGATGCAAACTATTGAAATCCACAAAGATGATACACCACTTCAGCGTAGTCTATGATCATCATCATTAGCATATAGCAGTTCACTGCTGGACATGGGATTCCCCTAATCCAATCCATCTTCAACCAGCGGCCTTTCACAGATCGTTACTCCGCTTGGTATTAGGGCATCTGTACACTAGATTCAGTATTCAGTATATTTATAGCAGTTCTACAATACAGTCGGTAGGTACGTTAATCGTAGTAGATTGGCCTGTCTACTGATACATACACATTCATTCATACAAATGTACGAATATCTTGAGTGTGCACTGTGACCAACCTAGACAGAGAAAGCTATAGACGACGAGATAATTCATCTCATTCTTTCAAGAAAGAGAACTACTTATGCGTGCTTCATGCAAATAAGAGAGACCCCACTATAGATTTGCTGTCCCTTATCGCGTGCCGGTTTTTTCGTTGTTTAGCGCAACATTGCGCTAAACAAACTTTGGCAGCTAGCAGCAGTTTCGGAAGATTTTGTGAAAAACTTGCTTGAAACTAAATTACCACCTGGAAAAATTATGTTTCATCTATTGTAAATCAATAATAACAAATGAATGTTATGGATTTCTCTATCAAAATGGATCGGTGTAGTGTATTTTGGTGCAAAAGTGGCAGTGATCAAAACATTCCGGATTTGTCTTTTCAAGCGTAAGTATCGTACTTTTGACGAGGTATTTATTCAAAAATGGATTATTAACTAGACTTCCACAATAAATAACAACATTTAGAGCAGAAATCTGTAAGAAAATAAGCCAAAAAGTGAAATTCAATTTTGTTTTGTTTTGTTTGGTGTTGCCGGCATTTGAAATGAATTTTGCCCACTGCACATTAATTTTTGGCTCAACTTTCATTTATTTGTAGTGAGCTAGGCGGCTGGAACTTTTGTCACAGATAGGTCTATATCTAGGAAGCCTAAATCTAAAATGGCGTAGTGCGGAACCAAATAGTTTTTGAGATATGATTATTTGAAAATTCATCTTCTTTTTATTTATGGCCTCTGTGGTATTTTTTGGTGATTCGACATTGACAATGATATTTCTCGTTGTTAATGTAATACGTTGAATAGACAGTCGGTTATTAGATTTTTTACAACCACCTGGTAATCCTTCTCGCAGCAGTAGGTTCTAGGACACCCCAACTTGAGTAGCAATATCACAGAACTGACGCAGATCACCCCGATGCCACGTAGTCTTGTGGTCCCTATGCGTAAATTGGATATAAAAAATGTGGAACCAGAAATTCCCGTGGAAGATCCTGAGTGGAGCTAGCCCGCGAGGACGAGTGGACGAAGCGACACTCAGGGCCGACGAGGTCAAATACCCGAATCAAATATCCATTTTTATGATTTGAAACTGTTTTTAAACTGATCATAGGTCATAGGTCCGTAGTAGTCCGGTAGTGTGTTTTGGCGTATATTGTTTATTTTTTTTTCTCTCGTTAACCTCAAAACGTAATTCATTTTTTCTCGGAAACTGTGAGTTTCCCCCTTTTAGAGGGAGGGTCCTCACTCCCTCCCTGTCCTTCCCCACCCCATAAGCTATAAGCATATAAAGAAAAGTCGTTTCATTTTTTATTAGAACTTTAAATCATATAATTTCTTTGGTTCATTATTATTTGCATAGCCCAGTTTAAAGATGACGTTTTAATTTCAGGATAAAAAACCAAAGGCCACGTAATTTAATGGATGGTAACTGAAAATACACCTTTATGTCTCCAGTTATGTGAATCTTCCACAGTATGTATAAAAATCTTTAATCTTTAATCTATTTTGATACTGATTTTATCGTTTAAAAGCCATGTGCTATATTTGGTCAACCTTGACAAACCGAAGTTTTAATGAATGTATAGGAAAAAAGACCACGAAAACCAAAGAATTCATTATTTTTATATATGTTGTGCTATTAAATGTTAGGTTATTGTTATTATTATTATCATACCTACAATGATAGAATTCGTTCATTTTTGTTTTGGTTTAGAACTGTTTTTTTATTTCAGACTAGAGAACCAGAGGTCACGTTAAATCAACGGATCATTCAGATTTAAAACGGATTCGGGATTCGTCAGTCACAACTGACAGCACTTTTTGACAATACACCTATATGCCCCCAATTATTTAAATCTGCCACAGTAAGTAAGTATCAAAAAGCCTAAGCTATATTTTATCAAAACCGGGTAAGTGAAACCCAAGATACTGCTTGCCTTCTCCGAAGTACCCGCAAATTAAATTAGCTAGTTGTGGGTTCCATTCCCACTGCGGGGCAAATGTTGCATGTTCTGTTTGGGGCTACATGATGTTGTGTGATTACGTCCCGCATTATTTATTTATTTAAAATGGACTTTGACTGACAGGAAAGAAATACTTTAATGTTAGCTCCATTTTTCAAAAAGTTTTCACTAAGATTTTATACTAGCTTCTGCCCGCGGCTTCTCACACAGCTGGTGTAGCTCTACATAATGTGTAATGACAATTTGTTATATAGGTACACCTAGTTACCTACCTACAAAGCCTCGGTCTGCCTACTATATAACCATATTGCTAAATTTACCCTTAGACAGGGTTTATGTGAGATACCTATAACCTGTAACATAATGCAATTTGACACCATGTAAATAATTTACTCCGGTGATCTTCGCAGATCATCTTGGTTAAGGAACACTTCGCCCGGACACTACTTATATGGGTGATCTGGATGGCATTTAGATCTGAGCGCTTCCGTCCTTCGGAAGGTACGTTAAGATGTTCTTCCCGGCTTTTTCAGTTGTTAGCCATGTCGGAGGCCTTCGGGTGGCCTAAAAATTCCGACATCAGAGTTGGCCACTATTTCATACGAAGAAGAAGAAGACCAATATATTCCATGCCTCAATTCATATGTTTCATCATCATCATCAGCAGCGCCATTAATAGCTTGTTATTTTTCCCAGCCAGAACGATGTACGTGTGTAACTTGTAAAAGAAATAAATTTATTGTATTGTATTGTATTTTGTATCTAAATTTTGCGTGAGGGAGAAATAAACAATACTCAATACCTTTCGCCTTTATTATATTAGTAGAATTGCTAGCCTTTTATGTACGCATTTTCTACAGATAACATTTGTTATGTTTAAATACTGAAATTAATTTTTGATTACTGTTTATAGGGTAAATCACCATCATACACACCTAGAAGGCTGCGAAAAAATTTGCGTTGGACTGCTGAGCTATTAGAAGATACACGAAAAACTGCGAGCTCTTGGGGAAAAAAGTTGGTGTTTAATAAAAGAGTAGCGAATTTAGAAAATATGATTGCAGAATCGAAAGCATAATTTTCTAAATGTTGAAGTTTTTGAGAAATAAAAATATATTTCCTATGATTCTATTCTTTT
This sequence comes from Horisme vitalbata, assembly GCA_951804965.1. Classification (NCBI taxonomy): domain Eukaryota; kingdom Metazoa; phylum Arthropoda; class Insecta; order Lepidoptera; family Geometridae; genus Horisme; species Horisme vitalbata. The sequence continues at coordinate 4,427,087 of OX638089.1, forward strand.
TTGCATGTAGGAATTTTGAAAGCTTATACAAGAAACATAAAGACATGCGTGAACGACAACTTAGGACACAAATAAATAATAGGATATTTTTGCCGTTCTGTAAAAAATCAATGCAAAAGATATCTTTATTCATGTCCGTTAAAATATTCAATAGTCTCCCCGAAGACATGAAAGATTTGACACTTAGCCTTTTTAAAATAAGACTTCACAAATGGCTTGTAGATAAATGCTTTTATACGATCAAACGAATTTATTAAAACTAAATAATAATTTACTATTTTTATTTCTTCTTTTGAATGGTTAGTTTTCATTTTGACATATATTTATTAAGTAATCTTGATTGTCAACTTAATTATTGTTAATTAAAATTAACCGATATCAATGATAATTAATGACATATAAACATATAACAATTTAATATTTGCACGCTTCTGTAATGAAGTATAAGTATGCGATCCACATAGCCTTTAAGATCCTTTCCTTTGTAATTGCTTGTAATGGCTTGTAGATAAATGCTTTTATACAATCAAACGAATTTATTAAAACGAAATAATAATTTACTATTTTTATTTCTTCTTTTGAATGGTTAGTTTTCATTTTGACATATATTTATTAAGTAATCTTGATTGTCAACTTAATTATTGTTAAGTAAAATTAACCGATATCAATGATAATTAATGACATATATACATATAACAATTTAATATTTGCACGCTTCTGTAATGAAGTATAAGTATGCGATCCACATAGCCTTTAAGATCCTTTCCTTTGTAATTCTGCTCGCAGTTTTTCGCGTATCTTCTAATAGCTTAACAGTCCAACGAAAATTTTTTCGCAGCCTTCTAGGTCTGTATGATGGTGATTTACCATAATTTTAATGCAATTAAATATAATTTGATTTGAAAATTATATAGGTGGTGCATTCAATCAAATTTGCTAAACATCCTTCCTTCCCTTACATATTATCAAAAGTCATTATAACTTGTTAGTGAAGCAGATTATAAATGAAAAAAATTTTCGTCATGCAGGTACAGTATCAATCAATAGATTAATACTTTACCTGCAGTATAAATTGATAGATTAATCGTTTACCTGCATGACAATAATTTCTTGTTATATTTGTTTGTCATTGAATTCCTTGTGCAATATGCAAATATTTTACCCATTATCATCATCAGCCTATAGCAGTCCATTGCTGGACATAGGCCTCCCCTAATGAGCGCCTGAGTCCCTGTCCTGAGCTCGATGCATCCAGCTTCTACCAGCAGCATTTCGCAGATCGTTACCACCTGGCCGGAGGGCGTATTATCAGTATTTTTTACCCAAATCTATGGAAATTTTAATTATGTGGCAACCCTGCAGTTGAAATGAGAAAGACTAGGGTGGCCACGCAAACTATAAATCTATATATATACTTAATCTATGGTGACCAAGTATAGTTCCTATTAAAATTTAAAACTTCTTGTCAGTGACAGCGCGGTTGACAATTTGTTGACAAAGGGTGAGGTGAAATTAAACGCTGCCGCGCGCTGACTGTTTCTCTGTCATTCAATATATCGTGTCAATGATTGGCTGATTGGTTTCTTTATCTGTGTTGAGGAACAAGCACGTGTCACAGTCATTCTCATTCCATTCTTTCACTCATTCATCATTCGTTCAAATTCAGTCATTCATCAAATTCAATTCAGTAGCGCGAGTCTGGTTTCCTGATTCCTGAAAATTTTGTGATCGCTAAATGGTCTAGAACTAAAGAATTCTTTGTGTAGTGTCTCTTGAAGAAACGTGACGATGTCTTGGTTATTCGGCTATAGTTCGAAGCCTCCCCAGCCGCCGCTGGAGGAGCTCCCAGCTGAAGGGGGCGCAGCCTCGACCCAGGCCGCACCCGCGTCTAACCTCTCTAGGTCGGAGAAGAAAGCTATGGAAGCTTACCGCTTTGACTCTAGCGCCCTAGAAAGGGCTGCCCAAGCCGCCAAAGATCTGGAAAGGTCAAGTAAGTTGTAGATATCGAGGTATCAGCGCGTTGCGCCGTATTGCATAATGCGACCGCCTAACCTCATACCCTTGCAAGACACTGCTAATACTCGGTTTTGTTGAGATATTTAAGTCGATTTTTTACTATATTACTTTACTAAACACATAAGAGATGATGGTTGATAGAAGGAAAGGCAAGAACCAATAATCTAAAATATATAAAACAGTAAACTCACGGCCTGGGTAATTATATCAACGCATAGCCCAAACTGCTGGACCTATTCTATAAGCATCCAATAAAGGAAGGATTTTTAGGAATTCCACTTTAGATGAGAGCAATATGGGATGAAAGTTTGTATGAATGTCTGTCAGTTACAAAGTCAGGATCTTAAAATTTTGTATTTAGGCTGATGATTGAAAGTTAATTTACATGTGTCACAGCGTTTACGATTTTCCCCAAACTTTTACCCTGAAGGGGTGCAATATACTTGGCGATGCTGCAGGCTAGTAAATAATGGAAAGCTACTGATTGTGCCGAGGTAACTAAATTGGGGATAAAGTTCAGATGATGATGAAAGATGATAATAGTTTACTCGACAACTTCCACATAAACAGATGAACCTCATCTTCATCCACATACCTTTAGCCATCTTTATCGGCTTCCGTTAATCCAATCTCTATACTTATGTATTTCTTGATTTAACCAAGTCCCTTAAAAGTTAACTTTATATAAATAGGTGCCTAGACATGTTAATAATAAAATAGTACATACATAATAAAAGCTGAAACATAAAAAGTTGCTTAAAAATGTTGTACGCCATACCAATACATTCATGGACTACTATGGTACCGCCTGTTATGCCAATTTGCTAAAACTTGGGAAGGCCAATATCCAAGATGATCTACTACGAACACCATTAGGGCCACAAGCCCTTCTATGTGCCCTAAGATAAGATTTTTTGTAATTCAGCCCCTAAAGGGAGGCAAAAATCTCAATGTGCAGAAAGTCTAGTCTTGTCTTTTTTAAATATATTTTATTTAAACTACTGTAAAGTGGACCTCTGGAGTTTCCTTTACAAATATCCTGATAGAAATCCCAATCCTCAACATGCCCACTAGTAAAGCTATATCATCTTTATCCTAGGACATGCAAAGGAAGCACTGGAACTCAGTAAGCTGCAGGAAGCTACTAAACAGCAGGAACAGATGGCCAAAATCAAGGAGTATGAAGCAGCCATTGAGCAGTCCAAAGTTGAACAAAGGAAAATTGACCATGAAGAGAGGCGGAAGACATTACAGGTTTGTAATTGTGGGCTTGATTCAGAGGCTCTGCGCATATTGGGATTTGCAAGTCAGCATCCAGAGCGAAAGGCTGCTGGTAGGAGAAGAGGACTGCTATAGGTAGACGATGATCTAGACAAGTCATCATCATCATCACCAGCATGTAGCAGTCCACTGCCTGACATAGCCCTCCCCTAATGAGCGCCATTACACCCTGTTCTGAGCTCGACGCATCCAGCTTCTACCAGCAGCCTTACGCAAATCGTCACTCCACCTGTCCGGAAGGCGTCCTACACTACGTTTGCCGAGCCGCGGTCTCCACTCAAGCACTCGTTTACGCCAACGGTTGTCGGTTCTTCTGCAGATAAGGCCAGCCCACTGCCACTTCATCTTGCTAATTCTCTGAGCTATGTCGACAACTTTAGTTCTATGTCGGATAGTCTCGTTGCGGATTCTATCTTTCAGAGAAACTCCAAGCATGGATCGTTCCATAGCTTGCTAGCTTCCATAGATGAGTGTATCACATCTACTATTATAAATGCGAATTTTTGTATGTGTATGTTTATTCCCACCCACCTCCGTAATGGCTGAACGGATTTGGATGAAATTTGGAATATACATAGTTTATGTCATGGATAAACACATAGGCTACTTTTATCCGGGTATCACACGAGCAAAGCGGAAGCTAGTAAATATGTATATCGTTCTCAAATAAAAGTTTTCCTTTTAAATTATGAATGTATTTTGATCAATAATGAATTAGATTTTCGACAGATTTCATTTCAAAATTCTCACAAATCTGTGTTTCGCTCATAATTGATTATGGTTCTCTTTTTTTATTTCGGGTCTGAAGCCCACTATGCCACTGATCTATATGAGAATGGTGTTTGTGTTGTTAGGAGGAGACTAAGCAGCATCAGATGAGGGCCCAGTACCAAGATCAACTCGCCAAGAAGAGATACGAGGAGCAGTTAGTACAGCAGCAGAGATCACAAGAGGAGATCCTCAAGAAGTAAGAATCAACACTCTGCACTTTCACTCTGCAGTATGATAACAATTCCCTTTGTCCCTAGATTGGATGGGGTCGCCACATGATTTCTTCCACTAACTTCTATGAACTGTCAAATTTGTGCTGACACCTTTCACACTCATATCCTCGCACTCCATCCTAGTCAGCCCTTCTCATGACAAGGCTGAAAGAGACTTTAGTAGACCATACATCATCATATTGCAATAAGAATTTGGTTTCACACCGAAACTGTCCTTACAGTTCCTCCATGACAACAGTATAAGCTAAAATCATTGAAAGAAAATATAGTTCTTCTTCTTCTTCTTCTTCTACTTAAAATATAGTTAGAAAATTGTGATGTCATTGATCTAAAGTTCGAAGGCTAGTGTTCCAAAGTGGCTTGCAACCTGTCATGTAAAATGCTAAATGCATGCAAAAAGTGGATGTGTATCAAATGTTAGACTTGCACCAGTCTACCTTTAGGGAATCCTCAATAGATTTACGTCAGCAATATCTGATAGGTCCTACATATACATTCCAAATTCTTTGATTATGATCCAATTTGGATGAGCTAATTTGCTTAGAAGAACAAATTCTTCCAAAAGTCATTCCAACTCCAACTTGCAGGATTATTTTGATTGGTTTAATCTCTATAGTCTCTGTCATCTGTGTGCCTATGGCAAGGGACTTGTTCCATTAATCTCTTGCTCTTGTATTCAATTTTTTCCCCATTTTCAGGAATATTCAGGAACCACAACCTCACGCTCGGGTTAAATTTAAGAATGTGTGTGAATGAAAACTGATTGGAGTTGAATGTATTTAGTAGTCGATACGGGTCAGCCTTTTCGTTCCGCAAGTACTGTCGACCCGAATGAACTACCCATTCGGAACAAGCCGAACAAATGCAGTAATTACAGGTTGGCTTTGTTGTTCGACAAATACTGCTGGACCGACTATGCTGGCCCGCTTATGGTTGTCCGACTGGCTACCCTTAGGCGCAAATACTTATTCCATGGAATATGAAAAAGCGTCATGATGCAACTTACTCTTCATCAGGCAAGAAGAGAGTGTGGCGAAACAGGAGGCCCTACGTCGAGCGACGATAGAGCACGAGATGGAACTTCGAGAGAAGAACAAGTTGAAGGCGATTGAGGCCGAGGCTCGGGCGAGGGCCAAGGCTGACCGCGAGAACAGAGACATCACGCTCGAGCAGATCCGACTGAAGGCTTCTGAGAACAGGACAACTATACTCGAAGGCATCAAGTAAGTTTCATCATGTACTTTTGGAAATATTAATAAAAGACCCTCCTAGCCATGGAGGTGGCTACTTACTGGTCCAAACAAATAAATAAATAAATAATGTGGGATGTTATCACACAGCACCATGTAGCCCCAAACTAAGCAGAGCTTGTATTAAGGGAACCATATGATTGTTATATCATAATATATAATTTTATTTTTGTAAATAAATACATATTATACTTAGAAAATACCCAGACCAGGCCGAAATAAATATCTGCAGAACATGCTAACATTTTTCCCGTAGCAGGAATCTAACCTGCAACGTTCTGCGTCTCAGGCGGGCCTTCGCCGACTGCGCCACAGAGGTCGTCAAAATTTAAAAACAAATATGAACTGACACAAAGGAGTGGCAAAGAAAAAGAATTAAGTAATAAAGAATATTGCCTTCTGCTGTGTCATCAGGCGGCTTGCAAACTCCTACACAAGGATTGCCACTAGCTCATATAAAGTAGTACACCAAAAACACAAATATTATAAATTTGAAAGTGTGTGTGTGAGAGTAGGTTTGTCCCCAACTCTGTAACGCATGAACAGATTTGACTAAAACTTGGAATATACATAGTGTTGTGACCGGCAGCCTTATCGGCTAAGTCACGTGATACCAAGACTTGGTTTGATTTTTATATTCATATTTATTTATTTGCTTACATGTACAAAATAACACAGCTTAGATAGCTTAATTAATCTACACTTAATATTATAAAGAGGAAAATATTGTATTTTTGTGTGTGTGTGTATGTTTGTAATGAATAAACTCAAAAACTACTGTGCCGATTTCAAAAATTCTATCACCATTGGAAAGCTACATTCAGCCTGAGTAACATAGGATATATATTTATTGCTAGAAAAGTCCACACATGCAAATCCGGGACAGGCCGCTAGTAGTATATACATGCACCCTGTTAGGGTACTGATTTTAATAAACTACACTACACATAACGTATTGCGTTGTTCCAACCCCAATCTTCAGAACCCAAGCCAGCCTCACCTGCCCGTGGTGCACCCTGCTAACTAACTAACAGGGTTTTGGCTGACTCTGGCACAGTTAAATCCCTTGACCGTTCACAAGCAGCGACATCGGTAGTGTGATAAGCTTTACCCTGCTATCCCCGCATGCCCAGCGTGGGGATTATGGGCATATCGCCCCTCTTTTAGGACAGGCCCATGTCCAGCAGTGAACTGATATAGACTGGTGTTGTTATATTGCGCTGCGATTGAGTCTTGCCTTTGATTTCAGACTGAGCCGATAAGGCTGCTGGATTAAACTACCCTGGTAAAATGTGAGCGGAGCCTTGGACGAAAGCTAGTAAACTGTACGTTATTGCTTGCAGGACAGCGGGTAGCGTACTAGGAACGGGTCTGAATGCGCTCGTCACAGATTGGGATAAGACGCTCGCGGCGGCGGGCGGGCTGTCGCTACTCGCTCTTGGCGTTTACACCGCCAAAGGAGCCACCTCAGTCACTGCTAGATTCATTGAAGCACGTATTGGTATGTTATCTTAATCATAATTATAGTACATTACTCCAAAAGAGGCATTGATGGACAAACGTGTAAATGTGGGGCACACATACGTGAGTCCATCAAGGCCTTGTTGTGGCCAAGGCTTGTATAGTACTTTTCTCAAATAATGCGCGGAAATTAAAACCAAAAAAAATAGGGCCTAGGCAGAACTTGTACATTTTTCAATCAACAGCATTCTATTTACAAGCCAGTTTGAAATTTAAATAAACTCTTTGATTATTAACCAAGGAGTGGTTGCCATGTTTCGGAGCAAAATATCATTCCATTTTTAAATAACACGACAGATATGAATTTTCATACATCTTTTGCGGGCCGCTGCTCGCATGTATTGGGCCGTTACAACAATTTAGATTTATATCTCGAAGAAGGTTGTCAACAAATTCTCTAATTTCCAAGCATGTTTGAAAACTAATCATATTGTATATTGTTTCATGTGGTACATTTAGATCTTAAAATTTGTGAGATCCTCAACATGAGCCCCTAGCACTACAATATGAACTTAGGTATAAAAAGTAAATAATATTTTCTACCTGCTTCCTATCTGTCTGTCTGTTTCAATTATGTAACAATTAATTTGTTTTGTAGGTACCTAGTGTTTACCTATCTACTTAGTTAAGTCTTGCCTATCTAATGTAGATTATGTAACACTTAATGTATCATATACATTAAGTTTGACTTATTCTACATTATCTTAATATTGTGTAGGTTGATGTTTGTAAAAAATATGAAATGTACGTCTAAACTGACTTTTTGTAGGACGTGTGCGTTGCAGTATTGCAATCAGTACGTTCCATTTCCCTCCTACAAAAATGTCTGTCAATTGTCGGTCGTGTGTCCTGTAAAATGTAATTAAAAAATTACTGACTGGATTCACATGTAGGCTACTTTTTGTCCGGGTACCACTCGAGTGAAGCCAAAGGTGGAAGTGTAGGGGATTCATTTTGGTTGTAAATAGTTCAAATCTCCATCTGCAGAAACCAAGCGAAGAAATAAATTCCGAAGCTCGGAGACCAAAACAAAAAGAACACGTCCACTTTGATGCTTAGTTAAAAAGCCCTTGCCCCGTCGTCCGCACAAATGCGCTCGCCATTCTGAAATGAATTCAAAGTTGATCACTTTGAAAGTTGACTGATCAAGAACAGAAAATGATAGATAAAATTCTTTGTTGTTTTTATTTTCAAATGGTTTGTCAATATATTACAATGCAATTCAATACAATAATACATTGCTCAAGGCACCATCTACTTTATTCTTGTTTACGATGCTCGTGTTCGCATCATTAGCAAGTAAAATTGCCGTGCATACTTAGGTATACCTTGGTGTATATTTATTGATAGCTTCAATCCGCACTTTCGCATGCATGGTATGGTACCCCGTATATTCGAAATGTCGCATTTGAAAATGTATGTTACTCTTTTACGTCAAAACTACTCAACCGATTTAGATTGAATCTTTGCACATTAAGGCGCAAGGGGTTTCAACCGTCACCATCGGAACTCGAGCCAACCTGCACGTGGACCCTGTTAACTAACAAACGGGGTTCTGGGCGGCTGATTGCGGCATAGCGCAGCCTAACACTGGCACAGCTAAATCCTCTGACCGGCGGGTAGCAGCGTCGGTGCGAAATGCTGTGCCGCGATCCTCCAACCAGCATGCCTTGCGTGGGGATATGGCCCCCTTCATTTAAGGGAGGCCTATGTCCAGCAGTGGACTGAGCCTGGTATTGCTGCGGTTTTTGCTCATATGCAGTTCTAGACTTGTTATAATATAGGCTACATACTACCGGGTACATATACATTCTGCCAGCGAAGCCGCAGGCGAAAGCTAGAGTAGAGTCCGCGACTCATGACCGACGGCAAAAGGGCTAAACCTCGATCCCGATGGTGAATTATTCGATATTTACGAGTGATTTTGACGGCGAAATGTCCGGAATAGAGCAAGAGCATAATTATTGTAAATAAAAACGAATTAAGAATGCGGCGAACGTCGCTCACAACTTGTATTCGAAACGCGTGCAAAAGATCGCTCCGTATATCGCATCTCTGTTTAGCTGATGGATGATTCAGCCGTGCGAGCAGGATAGCAATATTTATTGGCCGTTCAAATTTGGTTATGTTCCGTAATACCAAAAATTATGACTGAAAACTTTATGTATTCTTTACAAAGTATTGTTATTCTGTAACTAGATAATATATGCTAGCTTGCTAAATAAACGACACGTAAGATATTGTTGTTTTTAAGACGAAACAAAGAGGACAACATATTCAGCAACCAGTCTGTGTCCAGACATACGCCTCCTCTAATTTCTTCCACACATCTCTGTTTCGCCGTCACCACCATCCTTTCGGTAGCTTGCTATAGTTCAACACTAATTACAGGCAAGCCGACGCTCGTCAACGAAACATCAAGATTTTCTTTACTTGAGGCCATCAAGCATCCCATACTGACGGTGTCGAAGGCAGTCGCGGCGTTTAGGAAGCCGTCAGACGCGCTCTCAGGCGTCGTGCTGGCACCGGCTCTTGAGACCAGACTTAGAGATATCGCCATCGCGACCAAGAACACTCGACTCAATAAAGGCTTCTACAGGAATCTGCTTATGTACGGCCCGCCTGGTACCGGCAAGACTCTCTTCTCTAAGGTAAAAACGGTATTAGTATCTAGTTTAGTTGATATTAAATTACAATAAATTACCCTTAAAAATTACACAGCTTTCTCAAAACCAATTTTAGCAAAAAGTATTTTTTTTTAATCCCATCCTTTTTACCATATGAATGAGTTCATGAGTTGTCCATTCTCTGATTTGCATACGTAGAAATATATATGCTTTTTATATAGAAATTGGCTAAACATTCCGGCATGGAGTACGCGATCCTCACTGGCGGAGACGTCGCACCGATGGGCAAAGATGCGGTGGCAGCTATCCACAAGGTGTTCGACTGGGCCGGGACTAGCAGGAAAGGTATGTACTCTGCACTGTTGAAAACTACAACTACATCATCAATCTTCTGCCCTTGTCCCACGCTAGGTGCGAACAGCACATTTTTTCTTCCACTCACATCTATCAGCTGTCACATCCTATCATTCTCATATCCACTTTCACACAATCCATCTATCTCTTCTTCGGTCTCGCTCTATTCGTGCATCCATGCACCTTCATGTTCATCACTCTTCTAGTCACATGTCTTTCATCCCTCCTCATGTTATGCCCATACCATACCAGTCTACCACTCCTCACCTGCGCATCTGTGGCAGATATGCCACAGATGCTACTTTCAGACTTACCTTGATATAAAACTACAATTACATGTATTCACCAAATGTAGCAGTGGATACTTATGCATGTTATTGCCTAGTGTGTATATGAGGAGTAAAAAAGTATAACGTGATTTGTCACAAATAAAAAAAAACTTTTTGATCAAAACGAGAGACGGCAAATGACGCAAATTGACATAGACAGTAGAATACCATCATTAGGTGTTTTTTTTTATTTGTGACAAATCACGTTATGCGTTTTTACTCCTCATATACTATGCCAATGTACATGTTTTGAAAACTAGTTATGTCACCCAGACACAGAACAATCATCTTTGTTATATGGTATTTTCCTTCGTAGTTTGTTATACGACGATGTTCAAGTTTCTAGACCTTTCAAAGGCCTCCGCTAAAGACTGAGAGGCCGGGATCAACATCTTACCGTGCCTACCGAAGCACGGAAGCCTTCAGAGGTCGAAGCACGAATATATACAAAGATTTAATATCTAGTATCACGTCTGGGTATTTTATATGTATAATATGTATGTATTTTTAAAAGAATATGAATATAAATGGTATATCAGTCATGCGGTTACCTACAAGGTCTGCATAGTTCGGGACTAAATGATGCTGTGTGATGTCCAGCATTGCTTATTTACTGTTTTGCAACGTATTTGTCTCAGGTCTTGATATTTTTATGAATAATATGTATGTATTTTTTTTTTAAATAATCCTGGACGTCATCACACAACATCATGTAGCCCCAAACTAAGCAGAGCTTGTATTATGGGAACAACATGATTGATATACTAAATAGATACATTTTTTTTGTAAATACATACATATCATACATATAAAACACCCAACCCGAGACAAATATCTGCAGAACATGCAAACATTTGTCCCGCAGCGGGAATCGAACCCGTAACCTTCTGCGTCACAGGCGGGCCTTCGCCCACTGCGCCACAGAGGTCGTCAAATTACAAAAAGAAAATTAATTTAAGTAGTCACTCATGTGGTTCCCATAATAGTTGGTGGTACCTTTATGCTTGAGAGGTCTGTGACTTAGGTAGGTACCTATTGAGCTGGTTCCTAGGGGGACTAGAGCTATCCTGGCTTGAACTAAACAGGAGAATGATTTAATACTTTTAATAAGCTACATTGAACATATTACAGAGACTAGTGTTTATGGCGAAGGGTGATGAAAGAGTTGGGTATAATGGCGTGTATCCGTATTTAAACGTCAAATAAGCACTATCTATAGTTTTGTAGTTTCTCTGTTTAGTTTGGGATGGGTGTGATGTCCAGCATTATTTATTTATCTAATATTGCAATATTTCTAGGAGTGTTACTGTTTATTTACTATTTTGCAAAATATTTGTCTCATGTCTTGATATTTTTATGAATAATATATATGTATTTACAAAAAGAAAATTAATTTATGTAGCAGGATCGAGATAAGTGGCATAATGATCACCCAATAGGTTCCCATATTAAATATTTCTGTGTTTATTTTGGGACTAGATAATTATGTGTGATATTTAGCGTTATTTAATTATGTAATATTGCAATCTTGGATCTATCAATATCAATATCTATCAATGGACCATTTTGCCACTTCAGTATTGTTTGAAATGTTAGCACCTCTTTTATATAGATTTAAAACCGTTTTCTCTTGTTTCCAATTCAAAACTATTCTATTCTATGTTTCTAGGAGTGTTGCTGTTTATCGACGAGGCGGACGCATTCCTGCGCAAACGTTCATCGGAACGGATCAGCGAAGACCTCCGCGCGGCTCTGAATGCCTTCCTGTACCGGACCTCGGACCAAAGCAATAGGATTATGCTTGTGCTAGCTTCGAACACGCCGCAGCAGTTCGACTCCGCTATAAACGACCGTCTGGACAAGATGATAGAGTTCGGATTGCCTGGCTTCGACGAGAGGGAGCGCTTGATACGGCTTTACTTTGATAAGTTCGTTCTGCAGCCAGCATCCGAAGGGAAGAGGTATTTTTTTTATCCCTCTATAATGAATAATGCGGGACACATTCATCATCATGTGGCCTAAACTAAACTCATATTAATTAAAATAATGCAAAAATTTGCCTCGTGGCAGAAATTGAACCCGCATCCTTCTGCGTCCCATCAGACCATCGCCCTCCGCGCCACATACACTAGCTACTGGCCGCGGCTTACGTGGTGATAAACATACACACAAACAAACTTTCGCATTTATAATACTAGTAAAGATCTTTACTATTGTACTCCTATTTCCTACTACTTGTGAAAGGTCGGTCCTTACGTCACGTCACAACTAGACATTAACATAATAATTATTTGGAACTGAACATAACAAAATACATAAAAAGATAAAATAAAACATGGTGGGGTGTGTGCTAAATCAGCAGAATGGGATCGACTCAGCATACTATCTACTGTTTTAGCAGCAGAAGCTGATATTCTGCCGAAGAAAATATGTATAGTACTGAACTGCTGCACGTAATAAGCTAAAATTAATACTCACAATATAGACCTGGAATAACATATTATAGCCGCGGGGGAAGCTAGTAATATTATAAATGCGAAAGTGAGTTTATGTTTCTACTCAACTGATCATCATAAAATTTCACATACACGTCAGGGCTACAGAAAAAGACAAAGGGCAGAAAAAGTATAAAAAAAATACTACAATAATTCTTGCTGTTCCTACTGTAAGGTTCCATAAAGTTAGTCAATCATTTAAAGGGCATTACGTACTTTTTTTTTACAAAATGCCAAATGACGTGATTAATTTATATGTAAATAAATTCAAAAATGTTGTCTTACGTAATTTCTGTAACAAAGCTATAAAATATCCAATTATTTAGATGACAAAAAAGCTTGGGAGGAAACTGTCTCCAACTCCCTCAAAACCAATGTAATAGTTATAGTCAAGGAAAATTAGGGGTTTCACCTCGGAATGAGAGATATTCAGCTATAAACTTGTATAAACCTTTATTTGAGCACTGTAAAACTTGTCTTAAAACCTCCTTATCGTAGGGTGTTAGCTTCTACAGATATTCCAAGGTCAAAGGTCAAAAAATCGATTTATTGCAAATATCTTGTTTCCTTTGGGTTTTATGCTATTGTATTGTAGAACATTAAATTCTCTATTATATTATTCTCTAAGACAAGTGTTAGGTTGCACAAATAAAGGTTTATACAAGTTTATAGCCGACTATCTCTCATTCCGAGATTCTTGCCCTACTTTGACAAATTTTCTTGAACTATTAAGAAAAAATATTGTAAAAATGACATTAAAAAAATATAAGCCTAACAGAGATTCTTGCCAATTCTTCTCTGTTTGGTCGCGTTACGTAATGTTCATACTGAATTAAGTAATTTTCACTTTCAGTTCACTGTAAGGGATATAAAAGTAAAAATTTGACAATAATACGATTTTTATTAGCCAGATTCTAGTATCGATGTTATTTGGTGAGAAACGTCTAATGCGGCGGGTCAGTCCCTCTATTGGCGTGGCGACGCCTCTCTGCCTCCGCACTTACATATGGGATTGGAATGCCAGTTCGCCACTCGCTCGCGTCGCCAGAGAGTTGCACGCATTATTTCCATACAAAATATGTTCGATGTTTCACTTATACCACGACGCGTGATATTTTTTCTAGAACTTATTAAAGATTTTTGTTTGCAGGCGTCTCAGCGTAGATCAGTTCGATTACGGCGCTCTTTGCAAAACTCTGGCGGCGCGCACTGCGGGTATGTCGGGTCGAGCGCTGTCCAAGTTGGGAGTGGCGTGGCAAGCCGCCGCCTACGCATCCCACGACGGAAGACTTACAGAGCAGATGTGCATAGATATATGCGACGACGCAGTCCAAGATCACAGGCAAAAGGTAAGACTAAACCTACCCGTTTTATGTTTTTTCAGCGCACATTGTCGACTCAAAATGCAAGCCGAGGGAGATTCGCGAATGTTTAATCATTAAGACGTATTTTAAAGTAAATAGTTTTACTGTTGATTATTCAAGCTAGAAATGACCAACATGGGGTCCTATTGTGGAGGTATCAACTTACTACATTTTGGTCAAGCTAGAAGAAAGTGCGATGTCGAAAAAAAACTAATATAAACTATGGACCCCAATAATTATAATAATTTCTAAAATTAGGGCTCGTGAGATAGCGCGAAGCTTTTACGCCCAAAAAAACTGCTAGTCGGAAACAGCCCTGAATTCTTCCTCTAATATTTCCTTTATTTTACAGATGGAATGGCTGTCGGAAGAGGAGAAATCAAGCAGCATGAGACCCTACCTGTTAGATTTGCCACCGCTAGACACAGCGACTTCAAAAGCCACTATAACTAAAGTCGATGAGCCCACAGCGACGTCTAAAGCCACTATAACTGAAGTTGACGAGCCCACAGCGACCTATAAAGCAACTATAACTCAAGTCGAAGAGCCCACAAAAACAAAGGCAGCTTCAAAAAAAAAGATACAATCGAAAGAAATCGAAACGGAGAAGTGACCCAGTCTTAAAGCTGACCACGAAGTACCGAAACATACAGAACCAAACACACCAAGGTCCACTGATAAAGTGAACTGTGATAACAAATTCTTGTATGATCTAAAAGTGTCCCAGCAGAAAAAGTTTGTAGATATCACTGATTCGGACATGGAAATACTTCGTCAGCTTCTAAGGAATAAAATTAAGGACAAGTTAGCCTGAGGGGTAATATTGATAATGTATTATAGCACAAACAAAAATACCTCAATTAGGCTTTGCTAGTGTAAGAGGGTAGCAAGCAACCAATGCAATTTTGATACAAAACATACTAAGCTTAGTTCGTTTTCCATAATATAAAACAACAATCGAGTCTCGATTAACTTAAATTCAGTTTGGACTATGGATTTCAGATAACTATGAATGATGATATGAATATTTTGTACAATGATAACTGTTTAAGCCATGGCATATAGTTTGTCTGTGTCCAAATATTAAACCTATAGTCATGCAAATATTCTATTTTGGTGAAAAAATTCATAACCTTGAATTTTAATGTACAATTTTATTTCAAATATTGTCATAATCTGATTATAATTTTAAACTACGTTGTTTACTGCCCGCCCGCAAACTTCCAAGATATATAAAAATGTAATTATATGAATAAAGTAAAATGAAGTCGTGATAGGCATGTTTTTAACGGCTTTAAGAGTAAAAGAAACATTGTTTTTTATCAATAAAATAACCACTTGCATCATGTTTAAACAAAGGTCAACACACTGTAAACCACATTACAAAAAATAATTAATACTTTTATACTACATATGTACTACATACATACATAAATACAGTCACGCCTATTTCCCAGAGAGGAAGGCGGAGACCACGGATCTCCACTTGCTACGATCCTGGCATACCTCTTGTTTCTTTCGCTCACATTCTTCATACATGCTCGTCGGTTTAGGGTACTCTTGACCTGGCATTTTTCCCGCACGCCTCCGATTTGATCGGAGAACGTACGTTACGTGTTCCCCTTACAACTTTCGCACTTAACCTTTGGGACGAGCTTTAACATAAACTCAACGAAATTAGAACTAATTTGTATAATTTGGCATATGTAGTCCTTAATTTTATACATTATTTTGTTCCTTAGAATTTTTCTTATTATTTTCATGTTATTTTTTAGTGGGATTTTTATGGAAAACTTAAAATTTATCGATCATTTGATTGTTTGGTTAAATGTTTGTGAATAAATCTGAGCAAGGATTTACTGATTGTATAATGAGATAAGTTAGCTCTCTTAACATAGTATTTATGAATACTACAAAAGTCAATGAAACACATTTGGAGGTTAACCTTTGATGGGTATTCATAGGCGTACATGCTTTAAGTACTTGGTTTTTAAAATCGCGAACTTACTCGGCTCGACGTCAGTGACACAAATAAGAAGTTTTTATCCATCACTATAATTTCTAATCATTGAGAATATACCACTTTCTAATACAATATCGTAAACGGTCATCATTATCAACGAAACATCTATTTTCTGTCATATTAAAAGATGACGGGAAAGACGAAATGTTCTGTCTTAAATAAAAAAGGGAGTTCCTTTAGCCGGCATAATTGTTGGATCGGTACTTGTGTACCTTTTCTATAATATTAACGGGAGACTGCAGGTTCTTAACTGTTGCTTGCTTCTTAACTATAAGAAGGAAAATAGGAAATGGTTTTGTAACTAAAAAAATAGTTATTGAAAATCGCAGTCGAAATTATATTAATCAGTAAATGATTAGGTAGGAATCAATTGCTCAGATGTTATGCAACATTGATATGTGTAGTGTGCATTTACTTAGTTAATTTTGGGTTTCCTAATGGTTAGGACATAATGGAAAGAAATTGAATCAAGCGAGATTTGAATGCAATTTATTGAGTTAAATTCATGAATAAATGTTTAATAACTGGTGTGAAAAGATACCTATATAAGCCATATTTGCTTGTAGTTAAAACATGATCCTTTGTTATTGTTAGTAGCTATAGCTATTATTTTTAGTAGTTACAATAAAATCTTTGTTATCTAAACTGGTTTTTTATTAAATCCATTCTCATATTGATAAACTAATTCTGTGATTATGCGTCATAAAGCTAGTTATAACAGATTAACCTTTACTATGATAATTAATAGGAAATGAAATTTTAAGTGTGCCTGCCCACGTCTTTGGCGCCACTGTTTTATAATGCTGGTCGATGTCTCTATGAATATGTAAGTTTTATTACCAGGACTTGCCAAGGAACTGATAACCGTTGGGGTAAACGAGTCCTTGAGTGGAGGCCGCATCTCGACAAACATAGTGTAGGATGCACTCCGGCCAACTGGAGTGACGATCTGCGAAAGGTTGCTGGTAGAGAAGCTTGATGCGTCGAGCTGAAGAGGCAATAGACGAAATGGAGCTCATTGGTTGAGGCCTATGTTCGCAGTGGACTGTTATAAAGAATCTTTTTTCATAAATACACAAATATTATACATATAAAATACCCAGGCCCGAGACAAATATATATTTGCAGGTAATACTAACATTGGCTCGGGGCGGGAATCGAAACCGCAACCTTCTGCATCTCAGGCGGGACTTCGCCCATAGCACCACAGAGGTCGTCAAAGGTATGCTACGCCACATACCTGGCGATTTATGTACGATTCTCACTTACAGGCGCGCGTCGGAGCGCATTTTATAACATGCTAAAGGAAATCGAAACATCCACAAAGCGTTTAAGTTCCTTGATTGAATGCAATTTACGCAGCGGATTTATTTGTCAGTGTTTGACAAAGCTCAAAGCTGCGTAAATTGCATACAAATAAGGAACTTAACTGCTGTGGATGTTTCAATTTCCTCTAGCATGTTTGAAAATGCGCTCCGATGCTCTCCAACGCCGTAAGTGAGAATCGTTACATTAGTCAATTATCTACTTAATGAGGAAAAGTTACATCATAGATGAGGATAAAATAAAAGATTATAACTGCATATTGTATATTATATTTTATTATTAAATAAAGCGTTACATTTGTTTATTAACATTCACAGCGATAACTAACTTCAATAAAGACGATGCAGTTAATAAAATACTGCTCAGTCGATAATTTAGAATCTGTTCAACATATTTTTCTTAAACCTAGTAAAATTCATAAAACATACAATATTCTATGAGCCACATAAATAGGATCAGCGCTGCAGCGGGAAGGCAAAATTGTACGAGCAAACAATTATGAAATTAATATTATTTTCATACAATTTTATTTTTCCGCATGCGTGAACGCTAACAGTAAATCGATCAGGGGAGCTAGGCTAGACAATTCTTGCTTAGGCTCCCTTAATCGCAAAACATTGTCGACAAATCGACATAAAAAATTTAAAACAAGGTATAGTATCGGCATTACAGCAGCATCTTTTTTACTTTGGAGTTGTTGACGCGTATTTGAATAACAAAATTTAATTTACCGACAGCGACAGTTATGCCCATACCATTTTGATCATATCATGATCATCATCGGCCTATAGCAGTCTCCTAAAGAACGTCATTGAGCCCTGTCCTGAGACTAATTTAAGAATGTAAGAACAACATTTTATTTAATGAAAATCAAAAAGTTTAAATGTAATCTCAACTACATATAACTTTTCTTATGAATAATGTAATTTGTAAAAAATATAATAATAAAACAAACTAACATCGTGTAAAGTACGCGTCATGTAAAAAGAACGCTGGAAGAAGTGGAGGGGGTGTGTTTGAGCACGGGTAAATACCGATAAATCGCCGACTGCGCAGATTACGGCCAGCGTTCTCTTTACGTGACACGACCTAAATAGCTATTAAAAGAAGCGATTTACGCGCGAGTCGATTCGCGTGTAGCCAATCACACCTCCAAAATGTCACGTGCGTCCATTCAGGTGATTGGCTACTCGCAAGTAAATAGCTTCATTTGTTCAGACTGTAAGGGTACATAAAATACTAGCTGCTACCGCTCGCAACTCGGTAATTTTACACGGAACCCTAAATATGTAGTATAACGGAATAAAATGTACCTACATATTACCTACCTACCCGTACCTGTTCCCGTTTCTGCTCTCACCCCCTTTTTCGTTCCCGTTCTCGCTCCAGAAATAGGTTTTCTTTTATATGTACAGATTAATTTGCTTCACCTGGCGCTTAACTATAAAAACCGCCTTTAACTACAAAAAAATCGCACCTTTTTAATTAATTTAATATGGTGCAATAAACATCTACCGGAATAGTTGCCGTTTTGTCACAAAATTGCAGTGTCTTAAAAAACCTACACAGTTGTGCAGTGATACCAAAAACCTGTTTTAAAATGCTATTTATTTATAATAAGAAGTACAACTGAAAAATAACAACAATAAGTAATTCATAAATACGTACAATTTTACTACCAGAGTAGATTTGTTAAGGATCTTCCTAGATATTATGATAAACTACCTACTATATGAATTAAAACTAACCTATTCTTAGAGCTATAAAAATTCAGTATTTAGTATGACAAAATGTAGATGTCGAAGGTAGAGAATATGCTATTTTAATAGAAGCCTGCTCACATAAATACATTTTTCAAAAAGAGCTACCGAAAGTACGTCAGCATCAGAAGTAGATAGACTTTACTGGATATATTAATCCGGTCAAACTTTAAATATCTATCTAGCTAGCTAGCTTCTTCTTTTTATTTATGGCCAATAGTATATATAGCGTGCGTGTGTATTTAATTGTTTAGATTTAACAATAAAAAGGCGTTGGAGGTTGAGTGTGGGAACTACTTAACCTAAAGTTGCTGTTCCTAGCAGAGGTTGGATTTTTTCTTTTAACTAACTTTATGGTTCCTAGCTCAAATGTTAGTTTTTGAAAAGATCTTAATTATTGATGAAATTTTTAAATATGACAACTGTGACGTGTAATAAAAATTACTGAAAAATACATAGTGTTTTGTACAATGCTATGTGTTTATATAGTGTGTGTGTGTGTGCTATAGTGTTTTGTAAACTTTCGTGAACGAGTTTGACTCGCATTTGGCCGGTTTATTTATAATTAGCATTCCATATACTCATTAGCCAGGTGGAGTGAAGATCTGTGAATGGCAGTTGGTAGAAGCTGGATGCGCCGAGCCGAGGACATGGCGCAATGGTGCTTATTAGGAGAGGCCTAATGCCCAGCAGTGCAATGCCAACTGCTTTAGACTGGTGATGATTATACTCAAAGTTCGATTTTAGGTTATATTTGGTGTTTTAACAACATATAATAACAAAAAGCTTGTTTTGAATTTTGATTCAACACATTTTAGATTTCTTTGATTTAATTTTCTTTAATTGTTCAACCATAATTTACTTTTAAACTTGACTGTATCGTCATTTACTTGTGATGTTGACTGTAGATGAATAAGCTCAGATACGAGGCAATAATTTATACAATAGAATATTCAAAATATACATATTTACACAGATATACGCGCGAAAAACATAACCTAAGAGGCAATAACGTAGAATAATTTTGCACCTTTGGTTATGTTATGCGCATAACGTTATCATAGCCGATACGAAATTCGTGTTCCCACTAAATTGAGAAAATATTAACTTTTTAAATAATGTATGACTTTAACGATATAACGAATACACACATCAAGAAAGGAAAAAGTAGTGACTGTTCCGAGATCTGCTCACTAAACTTATCGTTAAAGTTGTCTCTTTGCCACAGGGGGTAATGGGACGTAATTATTTTGTAAACAACATCAAAAAAGGAGGAGGTTTTCAATAGGGATGACGACTGGGTAAAAAAAATATAATTAGTCCGTCAGTTAGATCAAGAAAAAATATTGGATACGTATTTTTTTTATTTATCGTATAAATAAAAGTTGACACAGATAAAGAGCGTCAAAGTTCGGGAGTGGGGGGCTCGTGACGTCACGGCTAGGTAAAAAGTGTACTAAGCCGTGACGTCACGCGGAACTTCAACGCACTATATCTTTGTCATTTTTTATTTAATCGACAAAAGAAAAATTACGTTCCCAATATTTTTTTGATAATGTAAATGACGGACTAATTAGAAAATTTCAGTGTCATGCCTATTCATCGGTATTTTTATGTGTTCACCGTGTGTGTTGAGGACCGGTTTTTGAAAATTATTTTAGTAATAACGACTGTTACTCTAAATTCCTGAAACTGTAATTACAAATAAATTCTATTACATATAGGCACTTGATTCAGAAGCTTCGTTTAGTAAGGTAACAGTTTTTGATCTTAGCTGCCAGTCAAATTTTATTTGTGACTAACACTACAGAATAAAGTTTAATCTCAAATCATCAGTGATGTTTCTCATGCTATCAACACGTCCAATGAAATGCTTGTAAATGAAAAACATCATGCAGATGATATGATATGATGAGAACCCGTTACACTCGTTGTAGGTAACTGAAACTGTCAAAACTGTATGAAATTTGACAGTTTCCGCGATATATATATAATAGCATTGATATATATTGTTACTCAATGCATAATATAATCAAATATATCCACGCGTCAGAATTAGGCCCCTGTGGCTTGAGTGCGCAAAACATACCTTACTACAAAGTTTGCGTTACTATATTTTTGTATGTTTTACAAACTTCCCGCTAGGGGCGCTGCTCCATTTTCATACCAAAATATAGTTACCGCCAACTTTCTAATTAGGTGTGGTTTCACACTCAAGCTAGTGTACGACCAAGACTGTACTGACGACCAGTAGGTCGTCAACGTCTATCTTTATCATGAGATTTTTTCGAAAGCATGGTCATTCATGGCCCCTGCTTCTTAAACATAGTAACTAGATCTAATTAAACAAATTTAATAAACATTGATGTCTACTTTATGAGGATTTTCATAAACTTTAACAGTCTCTGAAGGCTTGGTCACCCAGAAAGCGTTGTAACGTCGCAGTACTTGATGCTCTGTACCCCTAGTAAGAGTTGCACAATTCGAAAACTTTCACAGTTTACGTTTTCGAGCTCAACTCTAAAGTACTTTTTTTCGTTAATTACACAATTTTTTGAGCCTCACTGCTTCGGCACTGAAGTCCTAGCGGTTGACCCACGCTTAGTGCACTAACCTCGGCCTTTGGCAATCCACCTACCGTGGCGAGGCAATAGGGGTCTTATGACTATTGTCGGCAACCACAAAAATAAGTATTCCCAAAGAGGGTTGACGTCAGGCCCGCGGCCGGTCAAAAATAAATTGCCAAAACTTTTTACAACATGATTTTAAGTACGAAAGGATTATGAAAACACCCCACCTAGAGTGGGATAAGGGCAGGGAAATGATGACACAATTTTTTTGAGACACACACACACACACACACACACACATTGTAATCTGCAAGATTACATTACCAAAGTCGTTCGATCAGTTTCTATTTAAAACCAGTTGCATAATTTGCAAAAAACGTACATTAAAATTGACCTCTAAAACGAAAACTATGAATGTTTCCGTATTACACAACTCTTACTAGGATGATATCGTATCATGCGCCGCGCTAGGTACGCATTCTATTAGACCAAGCCACCTCCACGAGCGAGTGCATCGCGACGATATTATCGTCGTGCCACGTATTTCCTTACACTCTCATCGAACGTAGAGACATCAACACGGCAAAGTTATCGCGACGATACGAGTGTCTTAATGCGAGCAAATCGTACACGTATCGCACCTGTCGCCATACGCGGCGTCCAGGCTAAATGCCTAAAAAAATCTATTTAGCCAGCCATTAACATTATCAAAAAATAACGGACACGTGTTTTTTCTTTTAAATGACAAAGATAGATGTTGAAGTTCCGCGTCACGGATAAGTACACTTTACCATAACCGTGTTGTTTAGAGCCCCAGCTCCCGAACTTTGACGCTCTATAACTTCGTCAATTTCTATTGATTTGATAAATAAAAAAATACGTGTCCAGTTCTGTTAATCTAACTGACTTACTAATTAGTATTATATTTTTTTTACCCAGGCATCATGTCTGGTGCGATCACGCGGCAATTCCGTGGCGAGTCTCGTCGATACGCTAACGGAATACTCATCTCGTGGAGAATATCCGACTATAAGCGCGGACTCATCGCAATACACTCGCTCGTGGAGGTGGCACCCTAAATAATAATCATCACTGATCTATAAGAAAGTTACAGACATTTTTAAGCTGTTATATTAAGGCGACGATACAGGTCAAATCTCCCTCTCGCTCGCACTATTCAACATTTTTGAAGATATACAAAAAAAATTCTTACTCTCAAAAATGTTGAACAGTGCGAGCGAGAGCGAGGTTTGACCTGTATAGTCTCCTTAAGAGAAAAAACACAACTGAATCGTCATCAATGTCGCTGTATCAATAAAAAAAACACCATTATGAGGAGCCAACGACCCGACTATCATTCGATGGTCAATATAAATATAGCTGGCTAGCTAACAGCTATATGCTGGCAAGAGATTTAATGACAGCTGCCTGAGGTCTCATTTACGAACTCTGTTGTACACTGAAATTCTATTGACGTTCTTTGAATTTCGACAGATGAAATGTCAAAGTTTGAAAAACAGGACCGGTTGCTATAATTTCGGTCTGCAACTGAGTTACAGTAGGCCGATCGCGTAACTTTTCTTGCAATCAAAACCTAGTCGCACCTGTCAATTTTGGCAGCACTGCGATCATGTAGGATACTCCTACGATTATCGATTGCAATAAAAACCGGATAGTATCAAAACTACACCTTTGACAAGGAACGATTGCAACAAGATGTAATGATGTAAATAAGTGGGTTAATAATTTTTACTCGGTTGCTAACACAAACTGTTTTTTTTTGGACATTACCACACAGCATCATGTAGCCCCAAATTTGTACTATGGGAACCACATGATTGAAATATACTTTTTTTTGTAATTACATATCATACATAGAAAACACCCAGACCCGAGTCAAATATCTGCAGAACATGCAAACATTTGTCCGCAGCGGGATTCTAACCCGTAACCTTCTGCGTTTCAGGCGTTCGCCCACTGCACCACAGAGGTCGTCTCTTGTAAATCGGTAATTGTGCTTTGTAAATTGATCGTACTTAATTGATTTGCAGGAACTTCGTGTTGTAAAACTAGTATTGCAACACATAGATAGCGGTCGAAAAATGATAGCACCAATATACGTGATCGCTGTACCTTAATATTATCATTTATTTGTTAGTATAAAACCTTTGATAGCAACAGAATTACGTGATCGGCCAACTGCTCGAAGGGTTACTAAAGATTGCCCGCAAGACCCAATACCTTTTCCATACTCGATGTGTCACTGCGTTTGTTCAATTCTTGGTGCCAAAGCAGCATGAGGATTGAGTCGGTGTCTCGTCATCCACCACTAGCACTTGCGACGTTCTGGTGACGTTGCTCTGTACGTTGCGCTCGCTTCTCTCTGCCATCTCCCTCGTCAGTTCTAGGAATAGATCCTCTACGCCCTGGTTCATTTTAGCTGATGTGTAAAAGTGCTTTGCGCCTACCAGTGTCGCATAGCTGGAATGACAATTGGAATACTAATCAGTAAGGTTGTGTATGTTTATTTACTTAATAACTAGAACGGCTTGACAATAGACAATAGACAAACATTTATTTACCACTTGGCACACAATACATACAACAACAGAATTAAGAAACTAGTTAAATAGTAGGTAAGCAGTATCGTCATGGCATGTAGTTGTGTGCCACAGCAGCAAAAAGGCCTCGACTCAGCATTAATGCCTTGCCACAGAGAAGTAGCTAGGCGCTGGTATTCTGCCGAAACCTTCCTACAGTCACTAGACCTTGTGAGACCAATCGTATATGATTATGGATAAGAAAAAATAATATAATTGTGTGTCAGATATATACCTATAGATTCACTCTGTAATAAACTACATAAACGTAATTAGTTGAAATAGACAGATACTCACTAAAATACATATAAATAAATACTTAGACCTACTTTTATACTTAGACTATAATTATTATGTGTGTAGACGTGACTGAATGTGTGTGTATGGGTTACCCTGATTCCCCCCGTCTTATAAGAGTCTGGTTATCACAAGGTAACCCATTATATGAAGGAACATAAATTGCATAAGAAATCATATAATAAATTAAACTATAACTATATAAGCAATATTAAAAATAAAGGAAATTTAAATAATAAAAAATAATCAATTAAATAACAAAGTAATAAATGGGTAGTAATAATATGTCCTAGCAGAAGAATGGTGCACTATAGCTACACACTCCAGGCAACCCTGTCTTCTGTTGTTCTAATAAAAACGTTTTTTAAAAGTGTACTTAGATGTTAACAGTCGAAGGAATGTTATTCCAACACTTGGTTGCCTGGTAGCGAAAACTGCCTCTAAACGCTACAGTTTTATGTTTGCTATAATGCAACAAGTTCCTTGTCGGCCTCGAACTATATCTACTTTGAGTACTATCCAGTTTGGAGAATAAAATATTCTCGCGATCCAGATTATACGATGCCGTGAACTAGAACTGCTAGATGTAAGGACCTCCGTGAATATATATTTTTGCACCAATTAATCTAATTTATTACTGCATTTTAGTGCGACCACGGAAAACCAGCGCTTTGGCAGCGCGTTCTGCTCTGCCTTTGCATATGCTGAGTGGTAGCCATTTTTGTTACATAGTTTTAGAAAATTTGTTCCTCACATAACTGTATTATTCGTGTAACAAAATAAACGCATTTTGATTTGATTTGATAATTATAAATATTTGGTTGATTTTACTTGGTGGTCTCATTTAATTAATAATAATGTCAATAATTACAAATTCAATAGTGAAAGTCAAATCACATATCAAACAAAAATACACTAAAACACACTTCTCACAGAAGTTCAGGAACTCAGTCAAAATCACCTTCCATCCGTTCACAAATACATCAATTTACGAAGAGTATACAACTAGTCACTAACTAACTCAGAGAATTAGCAAGCTGAAGTGGCAGTGGGCTGGCCATATCTGCCGAAGAACCGACAACCGTTGGGGTAAACGATTTGTTGAGTGGAGACCGCAGCTCGGCAAACGTAGTAGGACGCCCTCCGGCCAGGTGGAGTGACGATTTGCGAAAGACTGCTGGTAGAAGCTGGATGCGTCGAGCTCAGGACAGGGCGCAATGGCGCTCATTAGGGGAGGCCTATGTCCAGCAGCACTGCTATAGGCTAATGATGATGATGATACAACTAGTGATACAGAGTGCCGTGGCTCTTTTTCTCCTTGTATGAGTTAATGACAAATTCTGGTATCGCAGTTTTTAAACCACGGACAAGGCATAACGACTTAAAAAGCCGGGACCAACATCTTAACGTGCCAATCGAAGCACGGAAGCCACACCATACGACACCAGCCTATATCCGTCCACCGCTGGACATGCACGCTGGGTTGGGGATCGCAGGACACAACAGCGTCGGCGGCCAGGGGATTTAGCTGTGCCGGTATTAGGCTTCGTTATGCCGCATCAGCCGCCGCCAGAGCCCCGCATTTAATTTTCCCTTCTGATTAAAAAAAACATAGTCAAAATCGACGTCTTAACATTTCATAATCATCACAGTCAACCTCATCATCATTAGGACCCACATCATCAGCCTATTTGATGTTGTTGATGCCTATTGAAGTGTGTAAAATCATCGTTAATATCGATTTATTATCATCAGAATTACCAATATCATCATCATCATCATGTTGAGAGTTGGGACATTGGAAGGCAGTATTTTCACATCTTCCACCGAGTCTACAATGATGAATTCATCATTGTAGACTATGCTGCAGTCCAATGCTGATGTAGGCCTCCCTATATAAGAAGGGGTTTGTGCCTATAATATCCACGCTGCAGCGCTGGGCATGCGGGTTGGGGATCGCAGGGCACAGCTTCTCGCACCGCAGATGTTGCTGCCCGTCGGCGGTTAGGGAATTTAGCTGTGCCGGTGTAGGCTGCGCTTTGCCGCAATAAGCCGGCCGCCAGAGCTCCGTTCGTTATTTAGCAGGGTGCACCCCGTGCAGGTGAGGTTGGCTCGGGTAGCGAGGATGGATGTTGAACCCCGTACATCCCAAACATGGTGGGGATTATGGGAATGGTCCCAAAATAGGCTTTCAGAAATAGAAACGATCAAATGTCACTCGTTCGTTCGTATGACACGAATTGCTTGATACGAGCGAGGCGTCAAGTCAACTGCGGGCTGTACAAAGTACGATATAGAAAAACACAATTTTCTGAGGAACCCCGGGTTCGATTTCGAAAATATTTGGTATGTTAATTAAACTAATTGCAAGGAATCTAATGGTGGTAATCTCACGTCTGGGCAGCATTTGGACCGAACACATTTGCCATTTATTTATTTCTTCTTTGAAATTTGTTAATTTTTTTCGTATATTTGCACGCCATGATTAGAAATTTATTTTTAATTGACATTATGCTACGACCTATTGTATGTACCTACATTTAAAGCAAATAAATAAATGATTATGATTAGGACTCTCTCACACCTAGCGTAGTATAATAAGCCACAAAGTCAGTATTGGGCTTGACTAATTAGTCAGAAAGACAGTCTTACTAAGACAGACTGAATAGCCCGTGGCCTAAAGTCTTTTAGACCATCGCAGTTTATAGCTTGTTATAAAGTTGATTTTACTCTTAGCCTTTTGCCCTACTATTAGATTATTCAGGAGGACAGTAATAGAAATATTTATCTTAATAAGCAAACCAATTGAAACACTTTTGTTTTGCAATCTATTTTTTACGAATACACTGCGCAGTTGCAACGAGCTGCGCACTCACTGTCAACTCGCTCGCAAATCGGCCGTGTAATATGACAATGCCCTTGGGCTAAGTGATAAATGATTATTCACTGAACACAAAGAGGTTGAATATACTTTTTAGGGTTCCATACCCAAAGGGTAAAAACGAGACCCAATTACAGTGGAATCTTATTCCACTGTCTGTCTGTCTGTCACCAGGCTGTATCTCATGAGATACGGTTCATGAACCGTGATAGCTAGACAGTTGAAAAAATACATCATCTGTGAATACGTATAATAACAAATACTAAAAGAAAAAAAATATATTTACGTGGGGCTCCCATACAACGGTACGGAACCGTTCGTGAGCGAATTCAACTCGCACTTGGCGGGTTTATTGCTAAATATTTGAAATAATAGTAAAGCATATTTTATTTACTAGGCGAATAGTATTTGTTGGTGATAAGTTAGGTTTTTCTTACCCTTCAGCTTCCTCGAGGGACACTGTCCTTTCGTGTTCCAAGTCTATTTTGTTGCCAGCGATGATGAGTACTATGTCTGATCCTAGCATTTTCTTCAACTCTTTCACCCAGTTCTTTACCTGGGAACGTCAAATTCAAAGTCAAATACTCTTATCTCCTATAAAATTCTAAGTCTATTTTAATTCTAATCGGGCAAAAAAAAGTACTTGAATTGACATCCCACGTTGAGGTGTGATTGTGCATTGCCGTCCTGTTTACCTCGACGGCCTCTGTGGCGCAGTGACGAAGGTCCGCCTGAAACGCAGAAGGTTACGGGCTCGATTCCCGCTGCGAGACATTTATTTTATTATTTGCAAATATTTATCTCGGGTCTGGGTGTTTCCCTTGTTCAATAAATATTTATTCAAATAATAAGTATGTAAGTAGCATATCATGTGGTTCTCTTTATACACGCTATGCTTAGGCTAGATGATGCTATGTGGTAATGGCCAGCATTATTCTAATGGGGCAAATAAAATCCTGCATTGACTTTCCACATTGAGGTGTATTGTGCATTGTTGCCCTGCTAACCTCACCCTAACCAGCCAAGTCCTTCAACTAACAGATGATTTTGACTTGGTCACAACATTAATCCAGAACACCTGATGCTGCTTATATAAACCTTTGCAGTGCCCTGAAAGGGTCCATGTACTTAGCTCTCAATATACCTACTGTATTACTATGACCTAATAATACATTTATAATTTAATAAAAATCAATACAGACTTCATTAATATAACTAAAAGTACCAACTTAAACTAAAAAGTAAATAATCCTGAGCCCTCGACTAGGCTAGAGCTATGTTCACTCGTTTTCGAGTTTGCGTGGAAATTAAATTTATATGGGACCACCAAAATCCATTTATGATTGGCGGAATAATCGAGTGTATGTATGTTATAAAAAAAACAATATACGGTCGAATTGAGAACCTCTTCTTTTTTGAAATCGGTTAAAACTGATCTCTACATTATGCAATAAACAAATAAACGAGAAGGTATTGAGCAGTTCCAGTCACCTAGGATTATTTTGTATTTTATTCAAAAAGTTAACCATAATTACCTTTTCAAATGAATCTTCGTCCGTAATATCGTAGACTAGAATAGCTCCGTTGGAATTCCTGTAGTATATAGGTCCGAGTGCGTGGAACTTCTCCTGTCCCGCTGTATCCCAGATGGAGAGGTTTACACGCTTCCCGTTTATGTTCAACCTTTTGTTCAGAAATGTGGCCTGAAAAATATATGTATTTGAGTGAAGGTGGCGGATCGGTAAACGGACCGTAGGAGCCTCCAGTCAGGTGTAGTGACGATCTGCGAAAGGCTGCTGGTAGAAGCTGGATGCGTCGAGCTCAGGACCGGGCGGAATGGCGCTCATTAGGGGAGGGCTTTGTCCAGCAGTGGACTGCTATAAAATGATGATGATAAGTATTGCACTTTAAGCTTAGCAAAAATTTTGAATAGTCAATTTCAATTTCAAAGTCGGTACACAAAACTGACTCTTAACTGAATATTTTAAAAAGCAAAAGTGAGTTTTTTTGTTATGTTTATATGCATCAGCTAGTAACTACCCAATCGATTATCATGTTTCGCGCACACATTGCAAGGGTTACAGATCAGTATATAAAAATATAACAAGTATTTATTTAAAATAAATAAAAATATAATATAATTCGACTGCATAAACAGGATGTTTTTAGTACCTGTCAGTTAAGTAGTCTTTTTAAATTCAAAATGGCTTCTTACATACTTCACTTGCCATATTGGATTATTTGAAATTTCATATAGCCTATGTAACCCTCGTGATCTAGACGAATTCAACGACACCTCCTTAGTCAAAATCCGTCCAGCCGTTTGGGCTACAGCGACCGACAAATAATATTACAAACAAACATACACCCTAAAAACATAACCTGACCGAAGAGGACTTCAGTCGGGTAAAAATAATTCAATAATGCTGAGACACTATCACACAGCATCATGTAGCACCAAACTAAGCAGAGCTTATATTATGGGAACAACATGACTGAAAACTTATTTTTTAATATTTTTCTGTATATACGTACATATTACATTATAGAAGCACCCATCCAGATCTGAGACAAATATCTGCAAATATGTGCAAACATTATTTGCAGATATTTGTCTCAGATCTGGATGTTGTCTATGTATGGGTGCTTCTATAATGTAATATGTACGTATATACAGAAAATTGTCCCGCGGCAGGAATCGAACCCGCAAGTTTCTGCGTCTCAGGCGACCCTTCGCCCACTGTGCCACAGGGGCCGTAAAAAGTAGGACCTTTTTATACAGAAAAAAGATTTCCAGAGGGAGAGAAAGTTTTGCACTGACATCTCGTGTACTATCAACGATAGCAAAGCCGCGGGCAAAAACTAGTATTGAATAAATTATATTCCCCTATTCTGAAAATGCAACTTTAATAGTGTGACTTTGTTATTGATATGTTATCTGACGCCATCGAGATATTTTATCTCGATGTCTGACGCTGTATTTTACCAACTTATGAATTATTAACTTTCTCTGGTGATGGTGATGATACTCAATATCACACTAACATTATAAATCCGAAAGTCTGTGTTCCTTCAAGAGTATGTTTGTGGTTGCTTTACTCTGTAACGGATAAACGGATTTGGCTGAAATTTGTAATGTACATGAGTAATTTATTACCTGGATTAACACATAGGTTACTTTTTATCTAGGTACGCGGCGCAAGTAAGGTATAAATAAATATCTCATACATACCTAAATACTTAATATTAGGTACAAAGTGTCATTTAGGGCAAAACGCAAAAAGCTACACTGCTAAAATCCGTAGCTTATACTGACTAAATGGACGCAAATCGCAGCTCTCGTACAACAGCAAAATAACAGTTCACAAATCCATAATCAAACCGATCTGGACTTAAGGTATTCAGCTGTGGGGCTCCGCCAGCTAAAGCAATATAGACATAATAGAGGTTCTAGAGCAAAACAATCCCAAACATGTTTAACATACAGCAACATGTAAGAAATAAAATATACATAGACATCAAGAAAAAAATTGTCAAAAAGGAAATGGAATCTTTCAGCAAAAACTACCAATTGACACTGGACCCTCATAGCAATGACCTAGCCGCTCAACTACAAGGCACAGGCAGTCTCAAATACTGTAAACTGAAAAGACATGGCATCCAAGGCCTAGCGGAAAAATTTGCATACAAACACTGAGAGACTACTCACTGGACCAATCTCTCTACCTACCCATGACATAAAAAACCCAAAAGTATCTGACATCACATTGGACTGTTGTTACAACAAACAGAAGAAGAAGAAGTAGAATTGAAAAGGTAAAAAAATCTAGGACTAAGTTTGTGAAATGTGAATGAATGTTCGTTACTCTTTCACCCAAAAACTACTGTATGGATTTGGATAAAACTTGGATTATGAACAGTTTGTGATCTGGATTAACACATAGGTTACTTTTTATCCGGGTACTACGCAAGCGAAGCCGCGGGCAGAAGCTAGTGTGAAATATTTTGTCTCCTTCATGCCAATGTTCACCCCAAACCTACTGAATGGATTGAAATGAAATAGTTCTAGAGCTGGAATAACAGGTTCCGAAAACATTATGCATTTTCATATTGCCATTTACAGTATTATTTAGAATAAATATAACCGCATTGTTGGTATCAAATACATATACATACACACACACACACACACACACACACACAAACATAGCCCAACTTTCACATTTATATTTGTGATCATCACAAGCATCACAAGCCTTACAACTATTGTTTGGAGAAAGGGAGGCTTTTGCCCCGCAGAGGTATTCAAGCACTCCCTTTAAATTGCATATGCAATTAGTTTGGTGGTTTAGTCGGATCGCACGGGCCAAATGAAAGCAAAGTTAATACGATCAAGATTTTGCTTCCAGTAAGTGAAATTTGCCTTTTCCAATCAATATTATTCATTTATTAAAATCATCATGCTCATCATTAGGACATAGGACTACCCTAATGAGCATCATTGCGCCCTGTTCTCAGCTCTACGCATCCAGCTTCTGCCAGCAGCCTATTGCAAATCGACACTCCAGCTAGCCGGAGGGCGTCCTGCACTATGTTTGCCGAGCTGCGGTCTCCACTCAAGAACTCTTACATATTATTATACATCATAAATTAAACTCAGCCTGTACTATAATAGGTTCTAAGATAGCTATTTATAGAAGCCATAGCATAAAGTAGTATTATGGCTTCGAATGGCTGGCTAGCATCTATTTATAAGCTAGTAGCAAACTTTGTATTATGTAATCATCAATATCATCTTCAGCCTAAACTGGAGAAGTCTATTACTGGACATAGGCCTTCCCAAGTAAGCACTACAGAGCCCAATATGGAAAGAAATATTCCCATTATGATTGATTTCTTTCGCATTACCAGTAAGAAACTTTCTATTATGTCAACATAGTCTTCAACCTGTATCAGCCAGAAGGCACCTTCTGCAAGTCATCACTCAGTCATCATCAACACCAGCCTACATTAGTCTAGTGCTGGACATAAGCCACCCCTTATAAAGGGGGATATGCTCATACTAACGTTGGGTATGTGGGTTGGCCATCGCAGGGCAAAACTTCTCGCACCGCTGATATTGCTGCTGCCGGCAAGGGGATTTAGGCTGCGCTATGCCACTATCAGAATATCATCAGCAGGGTGCACCAGGCAGGTGAGGTTGGCTTGGGATCCAAAGATGGAGGTTAGAACCTCTTACATGCTACAGTCATCATCAGCAAAGAGTAAATAGGTTCATTAAGCAAGCATGCTACATCATCGGCGGCATCATTTACCAACAGGTGAAATGGTAGTCAAAGGTAAATGTTTTCCATGACATAGTACCCATTTTAGAACTCTTATAGTACATCAGTGCTTGGTGTTTTAATTGTAATCTCATTTTTATATCCAGTGGGAAGTTGTAACATGCCAAAATAGGTATTGTCTTGTTTTTATCTCTGGCATAGCTCTATAGAGGAAATGAAATAACATTCATTTGGTGCATTGTTTTCCAGCTGAAGGAAAATCTAAGTATACAGGTATTTGATACTAAGTTGTGCGCTAGTCATTTGATACTTTCGCTGTTTGTATGGCTTCCAGAGCAAAACTGCGTAGAATTTGCACAGCTAGTCTCTATGGATACTTAAATAGTATGCAACAACAGTAAGTAATGAGAATTTTATCCTTTGTCGCGAGCATCACTAACATACTGGCTACTTTATCGCCAAATAGGGAAAATTAACATTGTCTGGTGGAGACAAGACTTCATTAGAAACAAAGGCAACACGCGAACATTCACCTAAGAGCGATAAGGTAGCTGGCATGCAAATGATTCTATAAAATAGTGAGAAACGGGCTGTATTACCTGTAACGTCGTTAGATGCTTATCGTTGAACTTGTCTTCGATATATCGCAAGAGTATCGATGTTTTTCCGACGCATCCTTCTCCCAGCAACACTACTTTAAAATTCTGAGTACCTCCGGCCGCAGCCATTCTGGCGGAACTATCGATTCAGCCTTACAAAGGGGATTAGCCTATTAGGCCTCCAATTTGCAAATTATGTGGTCTGGTCGTCCTTCAACAGTTGCGAGTTTGAATTTCAATGACGATCGCGTTCTTTCGCATTAACTAAGACAAAGACTAACAAGCTAGGTAGCACAACATGAAAACCTGTGTCTTTGAAGTTAGTTTGGGCCGGAAATTAATGTTAAAATTGAATTCAATGGAATTTCTCAGACTTTGATTACATACAAAACTGCGTGAAAAACAGACTGAATGAACAAAATGAATGAGAATGAAATGAATGATTTTTTTTTGACTTTGACAAATAAAGCTGACGTTGCTTTATGACATTGATTGATCTTCTTGACAAATCTTTAAAGGTTCACCCACATTGGTGCGTTTTATCAGTCTGACATTTGTTTTTAATAATTAAGGATAAGGATAGGACGGCTATGAAGTCACACACTGCTGCTATACAGTTGTGTGCAAGGAATTGGTAGCATTATCGCAATAACGCATCCGATACTATCGACCGATAAAATCGCACTTATGTGAGAGAGCCGTTATGGCTCAAGTAGTGTAATAAACAAGTTGCACAATTCGTAAACACGTTTTTGAGCTCAATTTTAAAGTAACCTTTTTTCGTTGATTACCTTAATGATTTGAGTGATAAATATTTCAATCTGCAAGAAGATTACATTACCCACATTGTCTGTTCAGTATTTATTTAAAATCAGTTGCGTAATTTCTAAAAAACGTGCATTAAAATTGAGCCCCAAAACGAAAAGTATGAACGTTTCCCTATTTTGCCACTCGTACTATAAGGGTGCAGCAATACGTAAGTAAAAGTATGCCCTAACAGAGTTCATGTTGAAACTTTATTATACCTACTTAGAATTTAAGACCTCTGTAAACAACATGTAGGTACGCAATACACGATTTGAAATTTGAAAATAATGGTTTGGCCTACATGCGCAGGCATACCTGCATATGCAGACCTCTCTGGTGGACTGTAACGTGTAAGGCTATTGATACTTAGGTACTTTCCCAGCTCTACCGAGCTATCCATACCTAGATTCCTGGCTATCCTTGCCTTTTTTTTTTGCAGTAATCTGCTATCACATACCCCGCCGCATGAGGGTGCGACGGGGTTAGGCGGACTCGCCCGACCCACTAAACCACTAACCAGTATCGATGCGCAAAGAGGGGTTTTAAGCTGGCCAGCCTCGGTGAAATAAGTTACTATTTGAAATTGTTTTAGGTAGAAGCGAGATTGGCATTCATCATCATCCACCACCTTTTAGCCACTGCTGGGTAAAGGCCTTTTTTATCAGTGTGAAAACGCGTGACGCATGTCCTTCAAACTCGGGGAGAGCTAAGAGGGGTATGTTGAGCTTTCTGCTAGCTACTAGCTGTCGCTAGCTCAGCGACCTACCGACTAAAAACACACCGTGTTCCTTCACTCACCGCAGTGCTAGTGCATCATCACGAACCATTCATCGCCTGATAAAGGACTCGACGCTGCAGTAGCACTTGACTAGGTGATAGCGTCCTAGAAGGATTCTACCACGGGCTGGGTCTAGGCCTCCCTCAACTTGTACCATCCACCGATCCCGCGCTAGACTAACCCGCGTTCGGCCCAATCGTTTAATAAAAACAAAATACTTAAGTTTCGATCTCAGTCAACCTTAATTATTAAACTAGCTTTCTGTGACTTCGCTCGCTAGGTACCCGTAAAAAGTAACCCATATGCATCGAGATATTTAGGTATTTATACTTACTCTAGAGCCACAAACGTAGAAAAGAGCCTGCATTAAAACTCGACGCACACTGTAAATTGCGGCAACTTTGAACGAAGACTGTGACTCTATAGAGTACCCTAAAATAATTATCTCGATGCCGATATGTTATTCCTAGTTTAGGACTACATTCATGTACAAAATGTCATCTCAATGGTTTTAGTAATTTTGGCGTAAAAGAAACAAACATTTCTCATCAAAAATCTTTTTAAAACGTTCTCTTTTATAATTAGTATGATAGGTTAAAAGTCTGTGTATGATAAAATAAGATAAGCTATGTAAGATCAACGAATGGAGTTTCAGTAGTAGCTCTCCAGGGAGATCGTGTTGAAGTTATCACCATGAACTCCTTAGGATCTTTCAGCTTACTCTTTTCTTTTTTGAACCAGAGCATTGCATCTTGCAGAGATAATTTATTTGATCGAGGGACATCATTAAAACTCTCTGTTATAGAACTGCTAGGTGAAACTGAAGTGGTTTCTTTCAAAGTTGTGGAATTGGTGGAGGATATAGTTGGAGTTTCAGTTGCTTGTTGTTTTATTTCTATCGTGGTTGTCATAGCTTCTGGGCTTGTCGTCGATGATTTAACTAAAGCCTCAGTTGTAGTTAGCAATCCTTCTTTTAGGATAACTTTATGGGTGCTATTACTAGTCGTGTTCTGGTATCTCGTGCATTTAGTTGTCTCCGTGGTGGTCTCAATTTCAGGGGCATTTCTTAACATTACACGATATTGATTGTTCTCTACTGTGCTAATAATCGACCGTATCCATGAGATATGTGGTTCAACAGCTACAAAAACTCTTTGCATCAATAGACAGTCGTCTATAATAGACATTCCTAGCAACCGATTGCCTAGGAGTAATGGAGCTCCCTCTACTTTCTGGCAAGTCTTCAAACCCGAAGTGGTTTTACCAGTGCACACGTGGAATCCACTTGACTGAGTGTATGCATTCTCACAGCGGCTTATCACATTCGATTGCAGACTTATTTTATTCTTGTCGATGAAAGGAATGAAGATTTTAAGTCCTATCGCAGACAGGGGTTCTACTGCACTGATCAAAATACTTTTGACGAACTTTTTTGTATCTAACACTACCAGGGCCACGTTTGATACTCCAAATTTCGAATTTTGAATCCGATAATATTTACTGTTATGTGGGTAGTTGTAAATGTTGACTGTGGTCATTACTTTGCCATTCCTCGTTGCTTGACAAGAGCTGGCGCAAAATGTCGTTGTTATAACGATATTTGGTTGTATGAAAGTGCCCATGCAACATTCTTTAGGTTCTCTGCAACTGCTGCAAGTGAATTGCACGATATTTTCCACGAGTACACTGTTTATGAAACTAATATTTTGTATCATAAAACCAAAATATAAAAGTTTTATGAGCATTTTAAATTGGATTAACGTAATAAAAATATGTAAGTACCTACCTACTGCCATTTCCATAAAATACAACCATACCTAGGTAAGCATCAACGAGCAATATAAGATGTCTCACCTTCAAAATTGAAAATAATTGGTTTACCTAGCTTCTTATTGTATCTATTCTGACTAACTACCTTGCAACGCATTTAAAGTTTCCGAACTAACCAACCTAGCCTACACAGCACCTCTACCTACAGCATATAATTTTGTAGAATTCTCTACACCTTTTAAAAATCAAGTTCAGAATATCAGGTTTTTTCTCAAAAACTTGGTTCGCCTAAGGCCTGGCTGCTTGATCAAAGCTCACAAACGCAGGCAGTAACGGGGATCCTAGAGCAATATTACCACCAACCCAGAGTCCTTCTCCGTTACTTTAAGGAGTTGTGTTGGCTAGGGTCAGGTGAGCAGGGGGGCAATGCACAATACACCCCAATGCGGGACGTCGGTGCAGAACTTTTTTGAACTGTTTTGCAGAACCCCCCACTTCAAATTATAATTAAAATTAGAAGGCCTGGACTGACCGACTGGACCACCGAACTAATTACACCATCAAATTGAAAGTGTTCACTTCCTTCCACTTCGCCACACTCGGCTTAGTGTGGAGTAAATGTTGCCTATTTCCAGGTGACTGTGTCGCCTTAATGAAACTGGATATATGTATAGCACATACTAGCTGAAACCGCCACGTCCGAACCTTGTAGGTCTTTTTCTTCGTCGTATGACCTAGTGGCCAACTCTGTTGTCGGAGTTTTTAAGCATGAAAACGCCGGGACCAACATTTTAACGTGCCTTCCAACGCAGGGAAGAGCTGAGTTCTAAATGCCACTAAATGGTCACCCATATAATTCTGACCGGACGGAGTGATGCGTAACCATGATGAGCTAGGAGCACCGAAGTAAGCCACGCTATCAGCGATCCAGTAAGCTTGTAGGCTAGGAAGGTACTTTATCATCATCATCTTCAGTCATTTTCATCCCACTACTGGATTAGGCCTTCCTTTGACTATGCCACTCATCTCAATCTTGCGTTGGGACAGGTGCCGCCATGGTAGGGTACTTCATTCAATGAAAGTATCCCATCCAAGGTTCCAGGCTCCAAGAATTTCACCTCTATACGTTCTATACCAGCACTTATCTCAATGTAAGCCAACTACAATAATCACAAGGCGCCGCAATCAATCATCTTCAGAATGCAACAGATGATATTTAATAAAATGGCGCGTAATGGGTGCTGGGTGTTGTTCGGAAATGGTAGCCGGCGCCGTCATTCCAGCAATGGGTACAGAGATGTACTTAAAATTTAAAGGCATGTGGAATTATACTTGTTACCTATACTTATAACTCGAAACTCGAGTTTATGCAGAGAATCAGAATCCCGTCTTGGTGTGTACAGGTGTCCTTTTAGACCACTAACCAGCGAAGGTAGACCTCACGCTCGAATGCCAGAAAATACAAGGCAGTGAATTAAAAAGACAACATCCTCCATCCAACCTCCATCTCTAGAATCCAAGCCAAACTCACCTGCCCGTGGTGCACCCTGCTGTATAACAGACGGGGCTTTGGTGACAGGCTGAATGCGACAAAGCACAGTCTGACACCAACACAGCTGAATTCCCTGACCATGAGAGCAGTGTCGGTGGTGCGAAAAGCAGTGCTCTGCGATCCCCAACCCGCACGCCCAGCTTGGCGATTATAGACATATCTTCCTTTATTAGTTGATCCCTTTTATTATTATTATTTAGTTATGGACGAGCAGCTTGACGCTGATGTGTCCATTTCAGGCAGTGTTAAAAAAACAAAATGAAGTCATTGTTTCTGTCACTTTCTTTATCACTGATTTATTTAGTCGGAGCCAGATGTTGAGCTTATTTTTGAAGTTGTTTACTGATGTAGCCGATACAACATCTTCAGGTAGCAAGTTCCAATTATGGACCACTCGGTTACAAAGGAAGTGATGAGAGACCATGGTGTTGGTAGAGGCTCTCATTAGTCGAAGGTGGTGGCCACGAGATGGTCTTAGGGATTTTTTCAGCAGTTCACTGATATATCAGTCTATAGGCTGGTGTATTGTTGTGTGTGTAATAAAATAGGTACCACATGATAGGTAGGACATGGTTTTTGGTAAGTGCCTTATAGTTAGAGCTATTATGAGCTAATTCTATACCTACATATATGAACCAGCACATCTTGAGCACACCCCATCATGCTGACCAGATCAATGTTTCAAGCATTTATAGGTAGACATAGACATAGACATAGACATTTATTTATTTGCAACTGAACACACAACACAACAAAAATAAAAACGTAACAAACAAAATATAGAAACAGTGAACATAAAACATGGTGGGATGTATGCTACAGCAGCAAAATGGCTTCGACTCAGCATTATATCCGCTGTTTTAGCAGCGGAAGCTGGTATTCTGCCGAATCCATCATGTGTAGAGCCATTAAACCCTGTGAGACTAATCCCACCATGTTTTATGTTTCACTGTTTCTCTCTTTTGTTTGTTACGTTTTTATTTTTGTTGTGTTGTGTGTTCAGTTGAAAATAAATAAATGTCTATGTCTATGTCTAAATATAACACTTCCGTGTTTAGCTTTAGGGTGTAGCAGTTCAGCAACAAGCGTGAGACCTGGAATTTGGTCTAAGTTGATACGCACTATGAGTTAACGATAGGTTTCTTGCAAACAAAGTAGGTATGTCGCAGTGGGTTACACGACGTAGTTCTGACACTATTTCAGCTTTTTCTGTCAAGCTTGAGCGCAAGTCTTACTTGGAGAAAACAATTTGTTTGTAACATCGTGGTGAAAGGAGTAGACAGCTAAGACCCTGGATTACCGAACCTTGCTATTACCGGGACGTGCCTTTCTTGCCCCGCTGTATGAATGAATCGTGGAGCCCTTCAATTGTCTAGACCCTTGATACATTACTGCTTCAGAGAGTGCATCCGCGAATAAATCCAACGATCTCCCGTGATGCTTGATATCGAGCCAACACGCGCCACTGGCTCTAAATAGAGCCCCATTCATAAGCACTGCACACCGTGAATGAAATACCTACTATCACCATCGCATATTTTCATCTCATAAATTAGCCGACGCGCTATCCTGAAAGCTTCCAGCTGCAAATGAGATAGCGGAGGTATGCGGATGCTCTGGCTATTAGAATGCCGATAATATACCAATTGGATTGCAACTCAGCCTATGTTTATACCTACTGGTGGAACAGTACCAATGCTATGTTTTGGTGAAGGTTTTTTAACGATTTGAGGGAAACCTTCATCTGTAGCATAAAATAATTAATATGAAGATATAGTAAATGAAATCGGCACAGTAGTTTTATTCATTACTAGCGGCCCGTCCCGGCTTCGCACGGGTTAGGGCACTTTTTTACACCTTGGGTTACTTTACTTAATTTAAGTAAGGATCCCTAAAATCTTTTCTAGCAATAAATATAGCCTATGTTACTCAAGATGAATATAGCTTTCCGATGGTGAAAAGAATTTTTGAAATCGGCACAGTAGTTTTTGAGTTTATTCATTACAAACATACACACACACACACAAAAATACAAATTTTTCCTCTTTATAATATTAGACAAACATACACACACACACACACACACACACACACACACACACACACACACACACACACACACACACACACACACACAAATACAAATTTTTCCTCTTTATGATATTTTTATAGTAAATTATTACTTATTTACTAAAATTTACTTGTTAATACTTGTTAAATCTGAACCACGTCAGAAAATGTATATAATTATAACCATTTCTTATAGCTATTAGATATTTTTAGGTTTATTCGTCCATATTGTCTGCATGGACGAAATTTTACAAAGATCCAAGATCATAACAATGAGGCAAACTGCTATACCTACCTAACTATTCGTAGTTTTTGATCAAAACTCTACTCTTTCATGCTGCTATAGACCCTGTTAAATGCTGTGCCTATGAGACGAAGAAAGAATATGAGTTAATAATAAAATAAACGTTATTTATTTATTTATTTAAAAGGAACGCCAACAGCTTAAATATCAATACATTGTAGAGTTACACTGACAAAGTTTATTCAGCTTATGAATAATAAAGTTATAATATTATCAGTCTAGAGTGAGAATCTGCCTTACATTATTAGATCTTTTATTCACACACA
Organism: Horisme vitalbata; assembly: GCA_951804965.1. NCBI lineage: Eukaryota > Metazoa > Arthropoda > Insecta > Lepidoptera > Geometridae > Horisme > Horisme vitalbata. The sequence continues at coordinate 4,468,216 of OX638089.1, forward strand.
ACATTCAGGGACATTAAAAGCCTGTCGAAAGTATACGAATAAGGACTTCTACAAGATGATACAGATGGAATTATTTTCAAGCGAATTAATTTAGTTGTTTTCTGATTTTAAAAGGGTTCGCTTTTTGTTAGCCTGTCTGCACACAGTTTTAGTTAAAGAGTATGATTTGCGTAACATGTGCGTACGAGCATGCGAGCTCGCGAAAGTCGTCACTACTTCAGCGTTTACGTAGGCATATACCACAGGCAAATACCACTGATAAGGAGATGCCAAAAGGTAATGTTGTTATGTCCGTTGGCGAGATTCACAACACCTGATAAATACATAAATAATGCTGGTCCCGCGCTGGAATTGAACCCGCAACCTTCTGCGTCAAAGGCGGACCTTCGCCCACTGTGCCACAGAGACCGTCAAAGTTGTTATGTCCATTGGCGAAATTCACAACAGCTGATAAACGGCAGGAAATTTATTAATAAGTATTGATATGTACTTTAAGGATTGCAATCCAGTGGTATTTTCAACCAAGCTGGATTTATGCTGAATCGAAGCAAAAACTTATTCATAAGCATGTCAAATGTTAGCCCTAAATAACAATACGATTATTTTTATAATAATTATTAGTTTAATATTAAGTTTATTGATTTTATTTATTCATAAGTTTACTATTTAGCATTTTTTTATGCCCGAGTGACAGGTTTTCTTAGTTCGGGCATCCTAGATCGGTTAACCTTTATTTAAATAACTTAATCTGTATGTTAATTTTAGCAAATAAAAATTTATAAAGAATATTTATTTATTTAATTTATTAAATCCACATGAATTCAGCGGTGATCCAGCATCAATCGTTATTTCAAAGAAATTAAACATTTTTGAATAAGAAAGGGATGTGAGGGTTTCCTACCCCTATCTTCGGAACCCAAGCTAATTTCACCAGCACATGGTGCACCTTGCTAACTAACAAACGGGTCTCTGGCGGCCGGCTGATTGCGGCACAGCGCAGCCTAACACCGGCACAGTTAAATCCCTTGACCGCCGACGGGCAGCAGCGTCGGTGGTGCGAGAAGTTGTGCCCTGCGATCCCCAACCCGCATGTCTAGCGTGAGGATTATGGGCGTATCCCCCTTTATTAGGGGAGGCCTTTGTCCAACAGTAGACTTTTTTATGCTGGTGTGGTGTGGTGGTGGAATAAGAAATGAAATCGCCATTAAATGTTAAATTGGTTGAACTCGGGAACTTTGCTTTTTTCTGGGTGAAAGGTATTTTATGTCATATCTGTACCTACCCTTGATGATGGCGTGAAAGCGCAACAAACAAACAAACTCACTTTCGCATTCATAATATTAGTTAGGATTACACACTTTTAAATCACTTATTGATATCCTAGGTAACTGAAGTAGCTATTAATTCATTTACCAGTTCATTTTATTAAGAGCCTTCCCAGAAGGCCGATTTGCTCGCACGAGTTTCTCGCGCTATTGACATGCATATCCAATCAGGTTTGCTGAACGTCACGTGGTATGTAAACAAACTTCACATATCACCTGACATTCAGCAAGCCTGATTGGATACACATGTCAAAGCAAAACTTCCATCTGAGAAGGGCAGATCTTTCTAGAACCATACTCTTTTGCAAAAAAAAATTCTGATTCTGATCCTGAGCTGTTTTTATTATTTCACATGTGTATTGTCTATGATAAAAGGCTCATTAGAGCACGCGGTAATCAGTCTGTCTTAGTAAGACTTGACTTAGTGGCTTACTCATAATATACTACGCTAAGTGTAAGAAACTCTTACTAACGACGAACAACGACTAAATGACGCGTGGTATAATAGGGCCTTTAGGCTTGGAACTGACTCCTGACCTGACATACAGGTTACCCTTGTTTAGGAGTCAGGGCATAGTCAGGGCTTCAATAAGGTTAAGTTACACTGGTTTGTACATTATAGACTTTACTAGCTTCCGCCCGCGGCTTCGCTCGCGTGGTGCCCGGATAAAAACTAGCCTATGTGCTTATCGAGGTTATAAACTATGTATATTCCAAGTTTCATCCAAATAGGTTCAGTAGTTTTCGCGTGAAGGAGTAACAAACATTCATCCATACATACATACATACTCACAAACTTTCGCATTTATAATATTAGTGTGACTATTTTAAGCACCTACCTAACGAATATATCCGGACAAATATTTAGGCTTGGCGCAGCAGGAATCGAACAAAAACAAACTAAACTTTAAATATAAGTTTTATTCACATTCTCTTCATTGACTGCTATCAAAACATTTAAAGCTATAATCTAGACTATCCTGAATTTAGGTGGTACTCCATAAGTTTCGTGGGGAAGTCCCTGTGTGGCAGGAACGGTGTTGTACTCCTTTCCGGAGTCGGATGAGGAGCTCAGGGAGGGAGAAGACACGCCGTTGAACACAGAGCTGGCCTCGGCGCCAGCGTCGTTACCAGAGTCAGAAGTTTCAGGAGTGCTTCCAAAAGTCTGAGAGCTCAATGAAGAGGACACACTCGGGGATTCCACAGATGAGTCGGATTGGGGGCTACCGAACACGCTAGATAGGGTGCCGCTCGATAAACCTGAACCGCTGGATAGGCCAGAGTTGGAACCGCTGGAAAGGCCAGAGTTGGAACCGCTGAATAGACCAGAGTTGGAACCGCTGGATAGGCCAGAGTTGGAACCGCTGAACAGACCAGAGTTGGAACCGCTGGATAGGCCAGAGTTGGATCCGCTGGAAAAACCAGAGTTGGATCCGCTGGAAAAACCAGAGTTGGAACCACTGCCGATAGTCAGACCCGAGTCAGAGTCCGAAGATCCAAATTTGTTGAAGAGCCCGGATGAACTGGGTACGCTGGAGAATTTGGTGCCAGTGGAAAAGCTGCTGGGGACCCCAGAAAAGCTGGAGCCGGTGGAAAGGCTGCTGGGGACACCAGAAAAGCCGGAGCCGGTGGAAAAGCTGCTGGGCACGGTGGAGAAAGAGGAGCCACTACTGGAAGGTATAGAGCTGGAGAAGACGGTGCCACTTGAGCCAGGGTATTTATTGAAACCGTTCGATAATCCTCCGCTAGGGTAGCTAGGGTAAGTGGTGAAACCAGAGCTAGGGACGTCTGCGAGTACAGAGCTGCCGGAAACGTAATCAGTGGAGGGGAATCCAGAATAGACGGGGGAGCCCTCAGAGCCACCAGCTGAGAAAGTAACAGACTGTCCAGGCTTGTTGTAGTCCTGGACGATGTTGTTGATCACAGCTTGGGAGTCCTCCTTGTTGTTGTACTTGACAAAGTACACTTCGGGCTTGGTTGGGGGTTTCTGTTCCACTTTGGGAACGACGACTTGACGTTGCTCTTCGGGTTTCTTGACCAGAACGTATACGATGGTCTTCTCCTCGTTTTGGGGCTGCACTGGGACAATCTGGGAAGAGCTCGACTCTACGTTCGGGGTCTTGACGAAAATGATTTTGTAGTGCTTCTGGGGAGGAGGGACGACGATGGGCGTGCGGGGCTTGGGTAGCTCAGGCTCCTCAGGCGCGGAGTGGACGTAGAAGTGCTTGAAAACCTTAGCAGGCTCGTTTGATTGCACCTGGTAGAACTGTTGGTATTTCTCGGCCGATTGGTATTGACTGGTTTGGTAGTCGCTGGAGGAATCGAGGTAGATGGGCTGCACGGTGCTAGGTCCACCAACGGTCTGGTGGTACTGGCCGCTGCTCAAACCTCCAAATCCGCTGGCGTATCCATTGTTCAAGCCACTGCTGTATATGTTTTTGGAGCCGCTGGAGAAGACGCTGCTGGGACCGCCGAAGCCACCCAGACCGCTGCCGAATCCGGAAGCTATTCCCCCATTCAGAGTGCTGGCGGACAGTTGCGCGTCACTGAGGTGGCTGGGTTTGCCTTGTTCACCGTGGCTGAAGGAAGATCCCAAGTACTGTCCTTCGGAACCTTTGTAGTTGACTGCGGGTCCTAAGCCAAATCCACTTTGGTATTGGCCGCGGCTGCTGCCTACTTGGTATGACGGGACACCGTATGAAGTCTGTGGCACCTTGTAATGGTAACCAAGGTGGCTGACATCAGCTGCTGCCACAGCCAGGACCGCTAAAACCTGAAACAAAACAAAAGTAGGTTAATAAAGCAGGCACCTTACAGTAAAGCTCTTTTCGTAAGAGGAACCAGTATACACTAGGTTCAAGATCGACCTTAAAATTATGGTTCTCACTCTAAGTAACTTAGCCGGTTAAGGAATAATTAAAGTACATATTAAATCCTTATCTTAACTGCTGTGTATAATAAATTCGTAAGTGAGTATATTCGCTTTCAATAACTGATCAACCGAACATCATGAAATTTTGCTCGTCCTAAGGGGTACAAGAATAGGGTACGTTTCATCGCGAAAAAGGTTCTCGAAGGATTGAAAGATAACTTTAACACATGCGAAGCCGCGGGCATATTTTTATAAAAAAGCTCAAGTGGCGATACAAGACTATAAATTTCTTCTCGGTTAAATAAAGTTGCATCGGATTTCATAATTGATAAATCGTATTGAATGCTTCCGTTGAGCCTGAGGCGTCGCGTCGGCGTCGTGAGGGACCGGTCCCAACTCTGAAGGTACCTGTCAGAGAGAGGTACATCGCTGGGAAGTGTTGCAACAGTGCGTTCCAAAGAAATGGGCTTCATTTTATTATTTACATGATGTACAAATAATAATGGAAGATGTAATGGGTTTAAAATATTCAATGAATTTGACTTGTTATAACGCCATAGGAATGCTTAGGTGTTCGGTTGGTTCTTGATTGATGACGAGTTTGTCATTTAGTTTAAGATTATGTACTTGTGTAGGTATAATTAGTAAAGTGCAATCCGGTAAGTATACATTTAGGTACATTATGATAAGATTATATTACGACATAATATGAACCATTGTTCTAGTTGTTCTAGTTGTTGTACCTAGTTGTACCTTAACTAGCTTTCGCCGGCGGCTCCACTACCGAGATAAAAAATCTATGCGTTTCAGGATAAAAACAATGTATATTCAAAGTTTCATTTAAATCTGTTCAGCCGTTATGCAGTTGAGTGGGAATCATGGTAATATTTACACATACTCAATAACAAATTCAAACCAAAGCTTAAAATGACGGAAAAGTAATATGTATAACTTCTGTGCTCAGGAAATGGTAATCCGAAACAGTCGCTTAACTCCAGTAGTTCGTAGGTGTACAGAGGTCAGGTCAAAGAGATTTGGAAGGGCGCGCTTGGAACAATCAAATCTATTCCTGATTATTCTCCTAAAAAACGCTTCCTCTTTCATGTAAAACCAAAGAAAAAAATAGCTAACACTATTTATGGAAATACATTGGACACAGTTTTTAGTTCAAAGCGTACATTGTCCTCGTATTTTAAAAATTGCCCAAGCTATCTCGATTGTGTTTAATTTAGGAACCATTTATGAACTCATGCCACAAGAAAGAGGTTGGATTAGTTTCTAGTTCACGAAAGGACATTTTCAACCTTAGGTTCATGAAAGCAAATCTGTTTTTCTTTGTTTTGTGAACACTTTGGTCCATAAAACTTAATGAACCAACCCGCAAGAAATAACTGAACGACGCGTATGCAGCTACAAAATTATTGGAGATGCAACTTGGATATATTTTTTGTGCGTTTATTGAAGAGAAAGTGCACAAGGTCGTGCGTCTGCGCTGCCCATGCATGCATGTGAGCCGGCTATTGCGCAACTTGCTACTTTGGGTCAGCGATAGAGTACATTGAACTTGAACTTACTAAGCTTCCGTAACTAGTCAAGTCACCTACATTGCCTAAACAGTGATTGCCCAACCAATTGCTCCGAATTTTAGTCTTCTTAGTCCAAATTCGTAAATCTAACTTTAGCGATAGTTAATTTAATGTTTTTCAATGGTGCATTCAGATTTTTGACTTTTATCGGTAAATTTTAAAATATGAATTCATGTAAAATATTAGAATTTATGAAATCTACAAGATTTAGTTTAGTTTAGTTTTAGTTTGCTTTATAAATAAAACTTGGATACGAAAAAAAAGCATATGTAATCTAATATTGGTAGATGTTTTTCTATAGGCCCTCGGGGGAGCTGTGAAACTCCGACACCAAAGTTGGCCACTACTTCATACGAAGAAGGGGGTTGACGTCTTTGATTTATTTAGATATTGGTGCCAAATAAACGGGGATGCTGTATTCCATCCCTCGATGTAATCTCTTATTTATCTCTTGTACCTTTGTACAGGCGAGGAATTTGAGGAGATTAACCACCATCGCAATGATACGTACATAGCGGTGCGCGGTGCTAGTTAGGCCCCTGATAATCATGTAGGCATAGCCAGAATTTTTTTATTATTACTCAACTCACAGCACAATAAAAGTTTATCATAGAAAAAACATTGAAACGTAGTGGGGGTGTGAGCTACAGCAGCAAAATGGCATCGACTCAGAAATAATATCCACTGATTTAGTAGCAGAAGCTGGCATGATCTTATGAATTATGATACACTTCCTGTTATATTTCCTTGATATCCACTACTTAGGTTACTTTATTCTGCGGCTTGATTCGGCTTTGCATTTATGCTGAGGTCAACTCTATATTCTTGAGTATGTTTACCTGTACGGAAATAGTTATGCATAGATTTTTTAAATGGTTTTAATTAAGTAATTTTGCTTGGTACCTAATTTATTATTGGCTGTTCATATCACCAATCTACATTCTGATGAAAGCTGTACTAATTGCGGGGTCCACATGTGATCACCATCATCATCATTATCCACAGCCCACATTCACCTCAGCACTGGGTGAAGCCCACTGCTGGGTATAGGCCACATGTGATACTACCACACTATACTGTACTTCCTCTGTCACCATTTAACCATGTGATTACAATATATATTGAGTATTGAGTATTGTACTCTAATACTTTTAACCCATTGTAAATTTTATAAAAATCTAAAGTTTTGAAAAAGTCGGTAACAGACGGGTATTTGATGTTATGCTATTTTGCGTTAAAACTGCCTCTGCTAAAAGACCTAATTTAATAATGTACGTAAACCAATATTAAGTATCTACAATACATATTAATTAAAATAAATTATTTTGAAAGACATTTATTAAATTACCATCATACTTAAATTGTTATTTATATTGTGGTTTTGGTTTATTTTAGAGCTTTTATGCCTGGCGAATAGGCAACTCAATTTAAAAACAAAAGAAATTTATTAATAAAAAGTAAATATCATCATCATCATCATCATCATCATCAGCCTATAGCAGTCCACTGCTGGACATAGGCCTCCCCTAATGAGCGCCATTGCGCCCTGTCCTGAGCTCGACGCATCCAGCTTCTACCAGCAGCCTTTCGCAGATCGTCACCCCACCTGGCCGGAGGGCGTCCTACACTACGTTTGCCGAGCCGCGGTCTCCACTCAAGAACTCGTTTACCCCAACGGTTATCGGTTCTTCGGCAGATATGGCCAGCCCACTGCCACTTCAGTTTGCTAATTCTCTGAGCTATGTCGACAACTTTAGTTCTATGTCGGATAAACTCGTTACGGATTTTATCCTTTAGAGAAACCCCGAGCATAGCTCGTTCCATAGCTCGCTGAGCGACTTTAAACTGGTGGACTAGCCGTACTGTGAGTGTCCACGTTTCGGCTCCGTATGTCATGACGGGTAGGACGCACTGATTGAAAACTTTCGTTTTCAAACATTGCGGTATAGGTGACGAGAAAACTCGACGTAGTTTTCCAAATGCCGCCCAACCCAGCTGAATCCTCCTCTTGGCCTCCTTCTCGAAGTTGTTTCTACCCAACTGCAATATCTGCCCGAGGTATGTATACTCCGAAACAACTTCAAGAAGGTGTCCATTAACGACGACAGGACTCGGATCAATTCGGTCATTGACCATAACTTTGGTCTTGTCCAAATTTATGCCGAGACCTATATTTCGCGAGGCTGATGCTAGGCCGTCCAGCATCTGTTGCAGCTCCTCCAGCGACTCCGCCATTAGGACTATGTCATCAGCGAATCGCAAGTGTGAGATGTGCTCGCCGTTTATGTTTATGCCCATACCTTTCCAGTCCAGCGTCTTAAACATATCCTCCAACGCGCTTGTGAACAGTTTCGGAGATATGACATCTCCCTGTCTCACTCCGCGGCGCAGTTGGATGGGTTTAGACTGCTGGTCCTGTACTCGGACACTCATAGTGGCGGCTTCGTACAGACACCTCAACACTTCGATATAACGATAGTCCACTTGGCATCGCTGCAAGGATTCCAGGACAGCCCAGGTTTCTACAGAGTCAAAGGCTTTCTCATAGTCCACAAACGCCAGACACAGGGGCTGATTATACTCTTCGGACTTCTGTATAATCTGCCTCACTGTGTGAATGTGGTCTATGGTGCCATATCCTCCGCGAAACCCGGCCTGCTCCGGTGGCTGGAACTCATCGAGTCTTCTGGCGAGACGATTTGTAATAACCCGAGAGAACAGCTTATAGACGTGACTCAAGAGCGAGATGGGTCTGTAATTTTTAAGAAGCGTCCTATCTCCCTTCTTATAAAACAGAACCACCAAGCTCTCATTCCACGCCTTTGGAGTTCTCCCACAGTGAAGGACGGAGTTGAAGAGGTTCCGCAGCTCTTGCACAACAGGAGCTCCTCCTGCCTTCAGAAGTTCCGAAGTAACACCGTCTTCACCGGGGCTTTTCCATTTTTAAGCTGTCTCAGGGCCAGTACGATCTCGTCTTGGCTGATCTCTGGCAGGTCGTCGGTATAGTGGCGGGTGAGGGTAGCTCGAGAATCGTGGCTGCTACGTTGGGGGCAAGGAGCATGTGCCGTATACAGTCGGCCATAAAAGTCCTCTATCTCAGATAATACCTTCGGCTTTGACAAGACGGTTCGGCCATCGTGTGTCGTTAACTTCGTCAGGTGGCTCCTGCCAAGCTGCTGAGTGAATACTTTGGACCCTCGGTTTCGCTCTATTGCCTCTTCAATGAGGCGTGTGTTGGAGCTCCGAAGGTCGCGTCGTATCATCTTCGCAATTCGCTTGTTCAGGTCTGACCTCTCTGACGAAGTGGCCTGAGTGGTTTCCCGTCTTTTTGTCATCAGCCGAAGAGTCTCATCCGTGAGTTTGGACTTCTTGCCTTTAGGCTGCATTTGGCAGAATTTGATGCCCTCGTCCCTTAACGTTCCAACCACGTTTTGTAGGGCCTCATCAACGTCATCGGTAGGTTCCACAGCAACGAATCTGTCACCGAGAAGCTTCTGAAACTTCTCGGTGCCCGCCATGATCTGGAGTAGATTGGGTCGGAGCGTGGACTTTATCAGACGGTTTCTTTCCAGCTTTAGATTGATATTCAGAGAGCCTCGGACAAGTCTGTGATCAGATCCGGTGTTGAACCTGTTGATCACGGAGACGTCTCTGAATATGTGCCTTTTATCCGTCATGATGAAGTCGATCTCGTTTTTGGTCACAGTGTCGGGGCTACGCCATGTCCACTTCCTGTGGGGCTTCTTCTTGAAGAACGAGTTCATCAAGAAGAGCCCCTCCTTCTCTAGGAAGTTGACCAGCATTTGCCCCCTGTGATTTCTACACCCAAAACCATGCGGGCCCACTCTGGATTCGTCGCCAATTCGGACTCCCACTTTGCCGTTGTGTAAGGCTTTGGATATGTCCTCGTACATATCTTCCACTTCATCATCCAAGTGTGCCGAGGTCGGTGCGTAAACCTGAATTATCTTCATGCTATACCTCTTGGATAGCCGAAGGATCAGGTATGCTACCCTGGTCGACACACTGGAGATTTCTTCAACGTTGTTAGAGAGGGCCTTATTGACGAGAAACCCTACGCCACCCTGGGATGTTTGGTCACCCTCGCGGAAGTACAGAAGGTGGCCCGAGTCTAGGGTTATGGTGTCCTCTCCCTCTCTACGGACTTCACACAACCCCAGAACATGCCACCTAATGTTCTCCAGCTCCACTTCCAACTGCGCTAGATGTTCGTCGAGCCTCAGAGTGCGTCCGTTAAACGTAGCCAGGGTCAGATTTTGCAGGTAGCCAGAGGTAGCCCGGGGATTCCTAGCACCCCCTGTCCCGCCGTTACCATGGCCGCTACCTGGATGGCCAGGAATAGCGGGACGGCCGGGAACTGGGGGCCTTCTCTTTTTTGTGTCGTTCATAGTAGGGGGGGGGTATGCCCATAATCCCCACGCTGGGCATGCGGGTTGGGGATCGCAGGACACAGCTTTTCGCACCGCCGACGCTGCTGCCCGTCGGCGGTCAGGGAATTTAGCTGTGCCGGTGTAGGCTGCGCTATGCCGCAATCAGCCGGGCGCCAGAGCCTCGTTCGTTAGTCAGCAGGGTGCACCGCCTGCAGGTGAGGTTGGCTTTTTGTCCGGAAGTTGGAGGTTGGAACACCTTACCCCCCAAAGTAAATATCATACAATATAATAATTTATATATAATTGTCTTTAAAATTGGCACATTAGCACATTGGCACTCAGGACACATTCCTCTATTCTATAGACTATCCAAGTCCACGTACTTCATAACGTAATTTCTTTGTATTAAAAATAAATAAATAAATAAAAATAGCCTTTAGCTGACTAATTAAAATCTACATAGACTAAGTACTGATAGATAGATACTGGACATTAAAAGAGATCATGAAAAGTAAGTCAATACCGGTCACAGACAAAAGTAGAGTGCTCAACGCTTGTATACTACCAGTTCTCACTTATGGCTGTCAATCTTGGGCCCTAACAAAATCCAACACTCAACGGCTAAAAGTATGCCAACAAGAAATTTAAAGAAGCATGCTCAACTTCAGATTAAACGGCAAGAAGAAACTTACCGATATAAGAAGGGTGACCAAAGTGATGGATGTAACTGTCAAAATACGGAAACTGAAATGGAGATGGACAGGCCATACGATTTCTTTGTATTACGTGGAGTAAAATATTTTTACTTTTTCAATCAAGGATGCATCTAGCCTTTTATTTATGTCCGTCCATCCTTGTAAAACACATCCGGATTATTCTTAAAAGTCAATTTTAATATTGCTGTTATGAATAATTAAAAATATCATTTATGTAAACAGGTACCACCCACCACAGATACTACGTCAGACAGACACTTTATATTTTTCCTTTTTATGTTGGTATCTTCTGCATATTAAAATGATTTTTTAAGTAAACCGATTTGTAATAAAAGTTTTAATATTATTTTAGCGCTTAGGTAATTATTTTAGAAATTAGTTTTCTTTTAGTACTTATGGATCAATCTCTCTTAATAAAAGTAGGCTCACAATTTATTTGGTTGGTTCTTCTTCTTCTTCTTCTATTATGGCTTAGTAAGGTGTGTGAGGGGTTCCAACCGCCATGCACCACCTTGCTAAAGAACGGGCCTTAGGCGGCCGACTGATTGCCGCATAGCGCAGCCTAACACCGGCACAGCTATTATTTCTTAGCAGCGTAGGGTCAATGCGAGAAGCTGTGTCCTGCGATTTCCAACCCGCACGCCCAGCGTAAGAATTATAGGCATATCCCCTTCTCAAGGGGAGGCTATAATACGCCATGTCCAGCAGTGATCTATCTGATATAGGCTGGTGTTCTTATTTCGTTGTAATTGTTGTGTGCTTAAAAACCTCACTGCCAAAACCATAACAACAGAAACAACCAGAATAGAAATAAATACAGTTCTATACTCGAAACTATCATTATTATTTTCTAAAAAGGTCACAGATCCACTTAAACCTTGGTCGAATGTAGAGTAACCTTTGTTATTACATAATTCACACTAAGACGTAATTTTCATCGTTTACCCAAATAAGCGGCTATGTCAATGCATTTTCATTGCTAAATGTATTAGCGATGATCATTAATAATTATGAAGATTTGTAAAAACCACACGATAATGTCAAGGGCACAGTTTTTATGAAATGACAAAGCAGCCTGTTCGTGTGGTTTACTCGGGTGATAAAGAGGATAGCTATTTCGATTCCGGATTTAAGAAACGTTTATTTTCCGTATTTGGTATGAAAAGGAGAAAAAAAAATAAACACGGACTTTGGTTTATAATGCTTCATTGACATTCAGATTTATTGAGTAAACTTCATGTACTTTCCTACCTACTTATACTTTTACCACACAGAACTGTCGACTTGTTGGAAAATTTTTTCGCTGCCTTCCTTATTCCTTATTATTGAGAATAAATTGTATAAAAAATGTATTTATTTATTTCAGGAAAGAAAAATAACGTAGGTCGCAATGGTTGTCAAGATTCAACAGAGTTGTCAAAAGGGTTGGATGAGAAAAAAATCCTTAGACCTACCTTGGTCAAAAGCAGAAGAAATATAATTTCTAATTGTATTTGTATTTGTAGTGGTTGTCAAGATTCAACAGAGTAGGTCAAAAGTTGGATAAGAAAAAAAAACCTTTGAGTGATCTAATATACTTTGACAGCGTAAACATAATCCAAGGCAACAAGAAATATGGTACCTACTGAACCTAAAAGCCACATTAAATTATTAAAACTATAGGCAAAAATGTTTGTGCAAATCTATACCTAATTAGCATTGACCAAAGAAAAATTAAATTAACATATATTATTTAAATCCATAAGAGATAATAGTAATTATACTAGATCCTTATAAACTTGACCTGTGACTATATTAAATTGTTTTTGCATTTAAATAGTCTTAAGGAATTTTTATACGACTTTATTAGAATTCTAGGAAGGAGTTTTGCGACTTTATTACTATGGTGAAATTAATTTGTCCAAGGTTGACAAGGTAAAGCAGTTTTGCCCAAAATATTTGAGAATATCATAAAAAACTAGTTTAATGGTACATATAGCTATTGTTTGGCATGCATACCATTATGTGTGACTTTGTAAAACTTACTTCTATTCGTTTTATTAAAAAAAACTTATTAAAATTATAGTACGTGTAAATAATATGGTTTTATATATACTGAAAATTCGAATCAGCTGGTGTGTAGCCTAATAACCGGCCTTGCCCTTGCTAGGGTGGCCACATACTTTAGGAATTCCGTTTCTAAAAACCTTTTTCTTTTAAGTTGGATTGATACCTTACCTTCGTTTGTACGAACTCACCAGATGTTAAGTAACGCTGTGGTCTAATCTAAAATAGAACACGAATGTCCAGAAGACGTCTATTCACTCTAAACTTGAATAGTCCCGAATTATAGTTAACGGGAAAGACAGAGGCCGGTAAAGAGTTCCAAACCGTTTCACAATATCGATAGGAGCTTTCGGACGCAGTGAATCAATACAAATCTATGGATATATGGTATAATGTAAGGTTGTGATAGATCCATTTGTATGGATTTGTACGTTTTTCCTTTCACGTTTTTCAGATTCGAAATTCCACTTGAAAAATATTTGAATTCAATGACTAGGTGTCTCTCATCTGAGCTTTATTATTCCAAACGGAAATAAACGTACGTGTGTGATGTATTTACGGAATTCCAAGTCGATATTTCGAAACGGAATTCCTAATGTATGTGGCCGTTATGAGTGTGGGTATCGCCACCAGCCTACCAACTGAACCTTCGGATCCGTCCAGATACAATTATTGTATCTTGACGGATAGTCTTGATAGTCCCTACTTAGTTTGAATTGAATTTATAGGACGTCTGTATATCTATCTACATACTTAAAGTTCCTGATACCCACAGGATACAGAAAAAAAAATTAAAACTTAGTGTCATATAATAGGGGTCATATATTAATAAACTATCACAGTACATAATGTAGCCCCAAACTGAGCTGAGCTTGTATACACGCGAATCGAACCTGGAACCTTCTTTCTCGCCTGCTTATATGCTTCTTATCTTTGTGAAAACAAAGCTTATAAGAATAGAATAGTATATAATAGTAGTATATTTATTTGAAGTTTTCGTTGTTGTAGGATTTGTTGCCCGCATGCCCAGCGTGGGGATTACGGGAATCCCCTTTATTAGGGGTACCCTATGTCCAGCAGTGGACTGATATGATATGGGCTGGTGTGGCGTGGATTTTTTGTTTTAGTGAGATACTTACCTATATACAGTACAGGGTGCCCTGAAACAGGTTTTTCTGAACAAGAAAGAAGTACTTGTTGCTCTACGATTTTTATGACGCTAAGCTTAATTTTTAATTAACTTTTATGCCATATCTACGAACGTTCGTGGATGATAATTGCAGAGTGTATTGTTGGCACAAACTTCGGGCTTATGTCGAAATCGTGCTGTAAAGTGTAGTGATGATGATGTTGAAGCCATTTTCTATAAGGCAGCAGCTACTTTAGTTACCCATCTATATGCAAAGTTTTATTACATACAATACAATACAGTAAATTTATTTGTGAAATATGGGTTACATAAAGCGTTAAACATATAACGTCAAAAGTAAAGCCATGTTCTGCTTTACGGAGTGCAAAAATTCGTAATTCGTTATAATTACATTTCTAAGATGATTAAAACATCAACATAATTAATCGTTTTGAGATTTTCTGAGATAAAATACCTCTATTTGACGGCCTCTGTGGCGCAGTGGGCGAAGGTCCGCCTGAGACGCAGAAGGTTGCGGGTTCGATTTCCGCCGCGGGAGAAATGTTTGTATGTTGTGCAGATATTTGTCTCGGGTCTGGGTGTTTTCTATGTATGATATGTATGTATTTAAAAAAAAGTATTTATTGAATATATCAATCATGTGGTTCCCATAACACAAGTTCTGCTTAGCTTGGGGCTACATGTTGCTTTCTTTGAAAAAAAAAATCATAATAACATTATCGCACATTACAATAAATATAACAAAAGGTGGGCGTTAATGTTTGCATGTTCTTGACCACCTTGTATTAAAATACGAAATGCAACCTAACAATACATAACATATTTTGATGAAAATCCTTAACCTCTTGCCCATACATTAGTGTTTTGTATATTCGTAAATTATTTCTGCATTATTATTTTAGCTGTTATGGTTGAGTAGGATCAACTTAGCCATTTTATTAATTATAGCATTAGATGTAGTCATTCTGATTTTAAATATTTGCCTGCTACGTTTAGAGCTATAGTGGCCCAGTGGAATATTTACGCTACTGATTTGGAAGGTGTAGGTTCAAAAAAATAGTTTAGTATCAATCAGTCATGTATAACATAATTTAAAAAATCTAAAAACTGAAAATGGGACATTTGGACTCGACTTCCAAAAGTCCCTTTTTCAGTTTATTTTATTTATTTTATTGCACCAACAAAGTGTACACCAAAGCATGCATTTTATTAATACTAACACAAATTTCGTAAGTCAGTGTCACCTCAATTACAGGCAAAAATCGAATTGTATTATAACAACATAACAGAAATAAATTATACAGAATAAAAATTATAATACTTTGAAATTGTTGAGCCGAAATCACATATTTGAATCGGAATAATATAATTTAACAAGATAAACTAATTCTAATCAAAATTCATTACTAAAAATATGTTTTAAAAAATATGAAATTATTAAAAAAAAAAATTACATTGTTATTTAAAATTGTTAATTATTGTTATTTTTAGTTTATTTGGATTAATCAGATTTTGGGGGAGGCCCTTGCCCAGTGGGACCACAAAGGATGACTATGAAAATGGGACTTTTCCGCATTTAGATTTCTATTTCACGACCCATGAAAGGATATCACAATACGGTTAATTGGTAAAAATGAACGGAAAAAATCTCAGGATAGGGCGCAATGGAGCTTATTAGGAGAGGCCTATGTCCAGCAGTGGACTGCTATAGGCTGATGATGATGATGAAGAACGGAAAATAGACTAATCTGTTCTAAAAGATGAAATTTTTTACTTTAAAGCTTTACGGGTTATAGCCAATTTAAAGTAAAACTGTGCCCTGCATGTATCCTAATTTTATCACACGGTTCGAGCATATAATTGTGCATATGATTTTGACATATTTTCATTATAAAACTTTAAAAAATTCTGCGCTTTAGTTATGATATAGTATTAATTCGTTTCTTAATTATTACTAATACTACTATTTAAATATAACGCACAAATACTGAAACGCTTCTCAAGCCTTTGAGAAGGTCTCAACCGATTGAGACGCCGCTATCCTTCAGTTTTTACTGAAACTTTCAATTTGATAACCATCAAAAATCAACTCATATAGAACCTTTAAGAGCGCAATTTTCAGGCGTTTGACTGTCGCCTTTTATGGAACCCTACTACAAAGCGCGGGCGAAAAAAATCTCAAGTAGCAAAGACTGTGGACATCAATGATTGTGTCATTGAAAACACGAAAAGTAACGGATGTATGCTTTTGTATTTAAAAAAACTTGGCTTCTGTATAACACGCCAAAATACAGCACGATTTGATTTTAGCTTAACTAGTTAAAGTTAATTCGTCAAAAACTTTAAACTATATTCACTTTTGTATGTAAGTAAGCTTCGTTTGTATGTTATTTTATTAAGTAAAATAAAAAAAGTATCTTTAAGTATATCAAGTCACTCATAAGAAGCAATGTAATATTAGTTTAAAAATAATTAATAAATAAATTTGTTTTTGCACTATGTTCATGTTTTTTTGAACCTATAATTTTTTTATTTTGTTAAAATTTATAAAAAGACAAAACTGACATTGAATATAATATCTGGCCACTTCATTCTGATTTTTTAATTTTTTTAATTATACCTACATATGTGGATTTTGCCAGTACAAAGTAAAAACTTTTACAGGCGCCTGAAAAAGGGTGAACATGAATAATGTGTCTTTGGTACTTTTTTTAAATGTCCACGTAAGATCAAGGGCACAAAAGAATTTCGCATTGCAACTATAAAAATAAAACTCGCTTTTCAATATTAGAATACGGTTGGCGATAATATAAAGGGTTTTTATTTGACTAATGAAATTGTATCTAATATTTAACGATGTACCTAAGTAAGAAAAGCCTTTTTGTAAAATGATGATTCCTAATCGGACCATTGGGCCACCATATTAATGAGAGCTTAAAATTATTTAGTAGATAGACCATTTTTGTACAATTATACCAAGCGTAATTTTTTGTAAAAGTTATTTTATATTCTTTAAATTTTATATATTGTAAAATTATTTTTGCAAATTCTCAACTACTTATTTAACTCACTTACATAATTGTTTTTATCATCACTATCACAATATCATAAATAAATAATTCTAATTCTACCAGATCGAAGCAACCATAAAAAATATCCCATAGCAGGAATCGAACCGGCATCTGGCGCAAACTTAACTAAAAAAGAAGCTCAATAGAAAATTCTCCAATCAAAAAAAAAAATTCTCAAAATTGCTTTAAAAAGTAAAATAAAAAAAGCTTTAAAAAGTTTGTAATCACGTACCCAAATTGCCTGCATGATGACGACGTGCTTGTTAACAAGTCGTGTGTCAACTGTCAAGCAAGCACCTGGACCTGGCCTTAAATACCGGTCGGCTAACCCGTCTTATGAACCCACAAGGTTATACCGCGGGTTCACGAAAAATTCGTTTTATCGCGCTTTCCACGTACACTGCTTATGAATGAAACGCGGAGTACGAACAAAAATATATGAAAAAAACTTTTCAAGCGTAACTTTTTTTATATATAGCGCAGTTTTTCGACTAACATCACAATAGTTTGTTAAAAGATTGTAGTTATTTATATGTTTCGTTGTTTTTTAAAATTTCATATTAGTTTTTTTTAAATCCGTTAATTGTCTTATTACCGGCTGACAGTAAGTTAAGTTTAAGTTAGCTAAGAGTTTAGCTTCCGCTTGTATTTTTAAAACCCTAAATGCCTCCGAAATATTATAACGACTTTTACTTGAAAATTATCAAAACCAAAATATCAAAACCTGTTTAGTATTAGACGGTTTAGTCCAAAAAAAATATACATTAGAACTTAAAAGTTTCCAGAAGTTTAACGTTGAATAGATAGATAGATAGATAAAAAACTCTTTAATGTAGTCACACCAAGAAGTTTTTTTTATGGGAGTGCGCTTTTAATAAAATTCTGTCTGATTTTTTAAAATAAAAATCGCCAAAAGGAGTTGTGTCTCGTTTTCTCTTTTGTGTAACACTGAAGAGGGCCAAAAGGGCCAAAGGGGTTCCAACCGCAAACTCCGAGACCCAAGCCAACCTCCGTGTCATCTATCATTTATCTAGTTGCTAGATAAGCACACAAAATGCTTCTAATGTTTGTGCTTAGTATGTAATGTAATTTCTATGTAATTCTCATATAAGTGAACATGTATTTTGTTCTTTTTGAGAATAAATAATATTTCAAACCGACCT
The DNA here is from genome assembly GCA_951804965.1 of Horisme vitalbata. Lineage (NCBI taxonomy): Eukaryota > Metazoa > Arthropoda > Insecta > Lepidoptera > Geometridae > Horisme > Horisme vitalbata. The sequence goes on from OX638089.1 coordinate 4,486,536, forward strand.
CACCTGCACATGGCGCACCCTACTGTATAACAAACGGGGCTCTGGTGGCTAGCTGATTGCCTAACACTAGCTAAAACCCCTGGCCGCCGACGGGCAGCAGCGTGAGCGGTGCGAGAAGTTGTGCCCTGCGATCTCCAACCCGCATGCCCAGCGTGGGGATTATGAGAATATCCCCCTTTTTATAGGGGAGGTCTATGTCCAGCAGTGGTCCGAATAGGCTGGTGTTGCAGAGGAAACAAGAGACAACCCCTTTTTGGGAGAATACATTAAGCACACATTTTCGATCAAAGCGCGCACTCCCTTGTACGTTAATGCTAGTAGTCATTCCATGACTCTCACCATCAAATGGAACAAAGCTGACCATAACATTAATGAAAGTACAACGGACGGTCTTATCGCTAAGAGCGATCTCTTCCAGACAACCTTTGGATGGACTGGATTTATATATGTTGCTAACTAAGTGATTAATGTACCTAAATGGTATGCAAATATTATTTTTATTAAATTTGATCTGTTAGCCAATCTTGCATATAAGTAAAACCACCTTGTTAGAGTACGTATTTGGTATTTTAATGTAACGTTTATATTATTGAAAACTTATTAAAATAAACCTTATATTATATAATATAAGGTTTATTTTAATAAAACAACTTATGCTTTCATTATCAAAGTATCAGTATACAGAGTGTTGCTATAATGGCGACATTAAATGAACACACGACATTAATTTTGTGTGCCTAGCCTAAGATCAGAATGAACTACCCTTTTTTTGTATGTAAAATATTTCCGACACAATAATCTATTGTTTGTGAATAAATGAAATGAAACACAGGTAGTGCTACTTGTCAGTAATCATAAAATATTGGATCCTAAAGCTAAAATCCATTTAAAAAATAAAATTCAAACTAAATAAATCACAGATGAGATAACAAAAATTGAATCATGCTACTATCGGGCTACTTACAATTGCCAACGTTGCGCGTTACTGTTTAGTTAGTAGCGCGCGTATCGTAATTCTTTTACTTTTTTTAAAAAAATATCTTTAGGATAAAAAAAATATGAATACTCACAAGTAGCACTACCCGTGTCATTTAATGTCGCCATTACAGCATCATCCTGTATAATACAAACATCTAAGTTAGCCTAAGTTGTAAAAAACATGCCTCAATCAGCCGCCACCAGAGCTCCGCATATTATTTAGCAGAGCAACTTCACGTTCAGGTGAAGTTAACGGCTGGGGCATCGAAGACGACGAAGCGCAGTAGTTCACAAATATACCGAAGGTACAGGCTTTTACGGCGTCGGGCGCGGACATGGCACGGGCGCCACCCAAATTTCATACAAAAAGAATATGTCTATATGTCTATGTTCGGACATGGTTATGACATGGCGCGTCATAATAACGTCAATCATAAATTGTATTTTATTTCCATTGTTTTTGTTTGAAATCTGAATGGAATGGTGGACGCAACAAGCTTATTACTTTGTGTTCAAGTATACTTATGTGCCGTTTTGTAGAAATAAACTATATGAATAGCAAACCGCCCGTGCCATGTCTGCGCCCGATGCCTTTTACATGAGGCCTGAACTTAAAAGGACAATGCCGTCTAATGTATGGCGCTCGGTACCAATGCTAAAGTGATTGCGTCAAAACGAAACCTAATTTTTTTGAAAGATATTATACTGCTATTCATGCAATACTAAGTCTTTTTTAAGATAAACGTAAACAAATTGTTTATTTGATATTAGTTTTAGAGTTTGTTTTTTAAAAAATGCTTTCCTGAGACCTGGTGTGTTCAGTTTTGTCTACATAATTATAAGTATTACACTATAAACATTTAAATATGATACTATATCTATAAGAAAAGGTTTATATACCTCACACAGATAGGTAAAAGGGTGTTTTAACTTCTACTTCGTATGTAGGACATTACATACAGTACTACTGTGTTCTACTTTATATTATTTTTAAATAATGATAGTGACGAGAAAGAAGATAGGCATTTACATCATTATAATAGGTATTAGTACTTACAGGTGAAGGTGAAATTCAAGCTAAGATACAAGATCTTAACACATTCATCGCAACCACGAAAAGGCCATGGATGCCTCTTCCAAACTATGGTTTCGCGTCACTGGTTATTAGCAAACTGTTGATGCCACGATTGTTTATAGTACATTATTGTGATGATGTCTAAAAAAATATTTATTTACAGAATAAACACTGCTACACAATGCCACAGAACACTCTAGTAATACATAAAGATAGGAGATAGTTTAGTAGTACCACAAAAAAGTTTCTGATCCAACATCTTTGATTATACAAAGTGAAAAAACCTCCAATGTTTTCAGTAAATTCTACTGTCTAAAATTAAAAGTGAGGGTGGTTGCAATGTCATGGCGCCGTGCGCCGGAAACCAAATAAACGAAATAATTTTTTACGTGATTATTAATCGAGTCGGTGTGTAAGACTAAAAAAAGGTTAATGTTACTTATAAAATAAAGGCAATTTTATGGGATACGTTTGGTTTTGACGCAATTGGTACGGGTTATCGGCATTCTCCTTTACGCCACTAATGGTCAGTCGACCAAGTTGACCGGTTTATTTGGTTAGAGCAGAGAATAGTTTTTTTTCTGAATTTTCTTACACGTTGCCCGTACAAACGATTTCAACGCGCGTGTCACACTGCTTGCTGTTTAAAATTGATTTGATTGAATGAATTATTTTTGATTTAACAACAACAACAACACCAGCCAATTCAGTCCACTGCCGGACATAGACCTCCCGTAATTGATTATTTTTGTAATATCAATGGTATGTATTGAGTTTATGCTAGATCTATTGTAATGAACCACATCTACAACTGGTTGTACAATGCTGAGCATAGGTTTCGCCAAAAGATTTTCATGAAGAATGGTCGAAGAATTGACGTGATACCAACGTCCTGGCAAAGATTGGCCTATCGATTCCAACTGGTTCCTCAGTGGATAGTCACCACTATCTACACGTCAAACGTGCTGCTAAGCAAACCTATATAAGTTAGCCTCATATTAACAAACTACCATAGAACTATACTACAGGTAACTTGGAAACTTCACTACAGACCATGATTACACCACGCGGTATTCCGTCTGTCTTAGTAAGACTGTCTTACTGACTAATCAATAATGCCTAAGACCGACTTAGTGGCTCACCTTTATAACACTTCGCTTAGTGTACGACAATCTTACTAAGACAAACTAAATACCGCGTGGTTTTTTAGTATATTACCTGAAAAAGTTTCCATCCAAACTCTTTGCTAATGTTTTTTTTCTGATTAAACCTCTGGTTATAAACGCTACTTTAAAATTATCCAATGGTGAGAGATGGCAATCATTTGAATTGATAATCTTTTGACAGATTTTTATGAGGCCATTTAACCTCTTTGCAGTTAAGAAAATTAAATATCGAATTCAAGCTTATTGCGATTAAATATGTTTAGATTTACACTGAATGATGTAACAGGGCTGACATAGTTGCCATGCGACTCAAAGTCCTTTGTCAAATATAAGAATAAAAAAAAATATCTTTAGATTTTGAACAAATTTCATAAAGATTGTAAGTATATAATAGGTATATAATACCATGTGTTTTTTCTCAAAAATAAAACCACTTTTTGGAAGGGGACCAAGTCTATAATCCCATGCAGGTTGGGGATCGCAGGGCACAGCTTCTCGCACCACCAACGCTGCTGACCGTCGGTGGCCAGAGGATGTAGAGAGTTAACGTATATAATTACTTTCTTTGCTAGGACGAGATTTTGCTATATTATGTAAATGTTTATTTTATATAACTCAGGACAGGTATAAATTAGTCGTTAAGGTTAACGACCTTCTCTATATTCCGCCTGTGCTATTTATGATGTCATTTGTTGAATTTTAGGCGTTTTAGAGAGTATTTGTAGTTTATTATTAACATATTCGATCAATCTTGTTTGAAGGCTTTGGTGGCATGGTTCAAGAGACGTGAGGTGTTCGATTCCGGAGTGAGACGAAAGTATTACACAATAATCAAATATATTTTCTTTGAATACATTTAATTTGTAATATACCATATGTTATTTGCTTATAAGTGTGTACAAAGTTTCGAAACAATAGAGAAAACTTTTTTTTGTTTGTAGATGTAGCAAAATTTTAAATGTTCTAAATACGGATATCGATAGAATAGATATAAATAAGCGTTTGGGAAAAAAAATAGGCATGTTTGGGATGCGGGGTACCCAGAATCTGGAAAAATACGTTGTCTTCTCTATCGTAGAGAAAATCGCATAAAACGGCATGATAAGGGTGTTGTATTACATATTGGATCTATCGATCCGCTGAGTGTGGCATATTTTTTTTTTATTAACCTCTCTCGTCCCACTGCTGGGCAAAGGTCTCCCCCATAGATTTCCAAACCTCTCTATACCGAGCCAACTCCCTCCACTCTCTTTTGAAGGCATCGAGCTCGTCCCGCCAACGCCGACCCCGACGCCGCTGTCCCTCAGGCGTCCAGGCAGTGGTGATGGTCGCCCACCTATTGTGGCATATATATAGCTAAATTCCCTAACCGCCAACAGGGAGCAGCATCGTTGGTGGGAGAAGCTGGGCCCTACGATCCCATGCCCAGCTGGATTTAGGCATATCCCCTTTAGGTCCAGCAGTGAATAGGTGGGTTTGGTACGGTGAAGCCGTATCAAAGGCTTAGGCTCCCCACACACGATCGACTTTTTGTAGGCAGAAAATCGAACAGTTAGGGAGGAGCACGTCATGGACAGAGCGTATACCACCCAGGTTGGATTAACGGAGGAAAGTAAGGCCTTAAGAGCTAAAATGGTTGGAATGAGATTGTACGTATTTAAATAAGTATTTTATGTTTTATTACTTATTTTTGTAAAGTTCATAGTTTTGGAGTTAAAGCACTTTTAAATATGTATGAAAATTTATTTTTCTGGAATCAGAAGGTAATGCTTTTAGGGCTAAAATGGTTGGAATGAGATTGTAAGTATTTAAATAAGTATTTTATGTTTTAAGTAAGTATTTTATATAATAAGTATTTTATTTTTCAACATGAAAACACGTGGTTGTTGATGTTTTACTGCTAAGTCCCCTTGTAAAGTTTGTGAACTCTTTAGAAAAGACACTTCTAACTTCATGTTTTTCATAAAAAGCTAGTTAAGAATGAGTCTCAAAGTTTCATATAGAATTTTTTCCAGACATGATTATTTCGAGAATACTCGTGTACGTCAAATGCCAAATGCATATTTTTGGCAGGAGTTTGATTTCCTGATCTGGCTTTATTTTCAAAAAAAGTTTAGCTTATGATTAATAATACAATAAATTTGCTTTTATGTATAACGCTTTGAGTGCTTAAAATCGTAACAGTCATAGTTGCTGCGCTGCTGATGCTCGCTGTCAGCCGCAGTCAACGTGTTAAGTGATATTGTGTATGATAATGTTGGTTCTTTATTAATAGACCTATATCGGGTGTAACATGCCGTCTACTGAAATCGAAAGGCACTCCAAAACACAGCCAAATAAAAAAAATGTCTGAAAAAAAGGTTATAACCAAAGAAAACAATATTTAAATATTTCAAAACTGTACAGGTGGACTGCTTGCCGCATGCATACATGATTTTTTTTGCGTATTTAAATGAAATTGTTAGGTAGAGTGTAGTATAGAAGTGTGTTGTACTGTGTCTGTAACTAGAAAAATAATTAAAATGACGTTGATAAGTAAAAAACATTTGCTTTCTTTTTCACTAAATATAATCAAAATCATAGTCTGATTGTAACCTCCCAGTTTTCGGTAGTAATCTTGTTACAGCCTGTATAAGGTCCAGGCCCCACTTGTCTGACCTGGCGCGGGCATGGCGCGGGCGCTCTCCTATTCCATTCAAATTTAATACAAAATTCATGGAAATAAAGCACAATTTAGCTCGGACGACTTCGCGTCATAAGCACGTCCGATCAACGACATACCGTGTGTCCTAAATTGTGCTTTATTTCCATGCATTTTGTATGAAATTTGAATGGAATAAGAAACCGCCAGTGCCTTGTCTGCGCCCGACGCTAGGTCACATTCATCGGGCACGGACATGGCGCAGACATGGCACAGGCGGTTTCCTATTCCATTCAAATTTCATACAAAATGCATGGAAATAAAGCACAATTTAGGACACACGGTATGTCGTTGATCGGACGTATGACGCGCCATTTCGGCGCCCGCGCCCGATCGCCGCCAGATGGGCGTCAGATGGCCGCCAGTTCGTAGTATGTACTTGCTTGCGACATACGTCTGTTAGTGATGTAAAAATGCGTGACGAATGACGATATCGAATTTAATATTGAATTTTGTTAATTGATTGTAAAATATGCAACGCTTTATGACCATTGTCGTTCCGATTATTGTAACTAAAATGTTCAAGATAAATTGTGGCTGGAAATCGGAAAGAGGTTAAACTAATATTAAGATATTTTTATGTAATACCCATGGTAATACTAGCTGATCCTTGTGCAAATTCGTTTGCGCGTATTTTCTTCATCTGTATCAGGGCCCGATTTGGTAACCCGATGAAGAGGCAGGGTTTTTCCAAAAGCTTAGTTAAATCTCCCCCCTTCCCCTCTCCGTATGGGTTATAATATTATTTCATTAGTTAAACCATTCAAAACCCTTTTGATTAGGTTACTTGATCATGAGGGTTATCAATAGTATTGGGTTTTGGTATTATTCCAAAACCCATTCCTTAGGGTTACCCTTTTTATCATTGTAACACGGGTTATACGTGGGTTATAGGAGATAAAGGAGAAAAAAAAAAATCGGTCAAAAGACGAAAATTAATTGCGGTAATTGTGTTCTAAGCATTAAGGGCGGAAATGCAGACTACTAATTGTTTATTTTACGTAATAATAATTATGTTTTAGTAAAATTGGAATAAATTTTCAATGACAGCTGTCAAACTTAAATCGAGCATATCTCGAGAACTACTTATCTTAGACTTGCCTTTACTAGCTCAAATGATTGCTATTGACATGAACTTAATTTTCGATGACAGCTGTCAAACTTAAATCGACCATATCTCGAGAACTACTCATCTTAGACTTGCCTTTACTAGCTCAAATGATAGCTATTGACAAGACCTTAATTTTCGATGACAGCTGTCAAACTTATATAGACCATATCTCGAGAAATACTCATCCTAGACTTGCTTTTACTAGCTCAAATGATTGCTATTGACATGAATTTAATTTTCGATGACAGCTGTCAAACTTAAATCGACCATATCTCGAGAACTACTCATCTTAGACTTGCCTTTACTAGCTCAAATGATAGCTATTGACAAGACCTTAATTTTCGATGACAGCTGTCAAACTTAAATTGACCATATCTCGAGAACTACTCATCCTAGACTTGCTTTTACTAGCTCAAATGATTGCTATTGACATGAATTTAATTTTCGATGACAGCTGTCAAACTTAAATCGACCATATCTCGAGAACTACTCATACTAGACTTGCCGTTACTAGCTCACATGATAGCTATTGTTAAGATCTTAATTTTCGATGACAGTTTTTAGTTTGACAGCTGTCATCGAAAATAAAGATTTTATTAGTAGCTATCATTTGAGCTAGTAATGGCAAGTCTAGGATGAGTACTTCTCGAGATATATGGCAAATTCAAGTTTGACATATGTCATTAAAAATAAAGATCTTGTCGATAGCTATCTTTTGAGCAATTAACGGCTAGTCTAGGATGAGTAGTTCCAGAAATATAACCATTTACAGATGAATTTGTAGAATGAGTTTCGAGTGGAGCTTTGAGTTGAGTTGAGTGTGATAGTGACAGTGACAATCCAAAATTATTATTTAAAATAGTTTAGGTCATATTTTTTCTTTTTAACACGTTGACTGCAGGTCTCGGACATAACGCTTTATAAAATGCTCATTATGTGTATGTACTGTTGGCTTTGCCTAATAAATACAATAAAAATAAAAAATAGCGCTACGCAGAGTACTCTGCGATGATGCCCTATGAAAACTGACTGAAACACATTTTTTTCTTTTTAACATGTTGACTGCAGGCCTCAGTCATCATCTCAGTCGTCACATAACTGATGACTTATGAAGACTGAAACACATTTTTTTCTTTTTAATATGTTGACTGCGGGTCTCGTATATGACAACGCATACTCTGCGATGATGACCAATGAAAACTGACTGAAACGCAGCACTTTCCTTATGTTTTCAAAACTTTTCTTTAATGCAGTGACGCTCTTCCTTCAACCAAATAAAGCGATCCGAACTAATACCTAATGATTGATGACATAAATCAAGAGTCAAAATCTAAATTCCCCCACCCAGTGTCAGGCGTAATGATAACTATTGTGTAACATTCAAAAAAACCTAACAAGAGGTAACTCCATTCATTCGTTTAACCTTATAAGAGGGTAACCCTATCGACTGAAAACCAAAAGGAACGGGTTACACTTTCGCTTGTGTTAGGAGGAGAATACCCAAACGAAAGGGTAATCCCGTCAACTGTATAACCCAATGAAGGGGTTTCGCTTTCGAAGCAACTAACTCGAAATCGGGGTTGTACGGGCCCTGATCTGTATATTAATTAATTGTATGCACGAGAGCAAGAGCATCTTCGTCTTCTGAGGATGACATGCTGACACATCGATACCGGACAACAGACTGCACTACACTTGTGCCTCTGTTACGTCATTTCTGCGTCATGTCCGAGCCATGTCCGCGCCATGCCCGTGCCATGTCCTCGCCACGTCCGTGCCACGTCCGCGCCATGTCCGCGCCATGTCTTTGCCCGATATGTGTGACCTGTGCCTTAATAGGACTTATAGAAGTATACATATACAATAATAAATATTATTTAATATTCAACTTACAACTACCATTACAGGATAGAAGTTAACCACTGATACGTAAATACCATTCAACTTCACGTCCATGGCATTATCTAACAAACGCTATGAATATATGGTAACATTATGTTTATAACTAAACCGTAACAGATTAATCCTGATTTACGGCGCGGAATGTTTAATTAAGTTTTGTTAATAGATTAATATAAGGAAAAAACTAATTAAATATTAGGTAGACCTAGATGTCAAGACATGTGAATGGTGTGATAAAGAAGAGGCCGTTCAGTATAGCAGATCCTAGTGGTCCGATCATCATCATCATCATCATCATAAACCTATAGCAGTCCACTGCTGGACATAACCCCCCCCCCCCCCCCCCCCCCCTCCACCCCCCTCCTAATGAGCGCCATTACGCCCTGTCCTCAGCTCGACGCATCCAGCTTCTACCAGCAGCCTTTCGCAAATCGTTTTTTAGTATTCCGAGCCAAGTTCTCCACGCAAGAACTCGCTTACCCCAATGGTTATCGGTTCATCGGCAGGTATGGCCAGCCCACTGCAGCTTATAATTCTGAGCTATGACAACAACTTTAGTTCTATGTTGAGTGATCCGATCCGAGAATATTTTGAAGGCAGTAGGAGAGCGGCAGATCCAGCTGGTACAAGATCGCCAGGAGTGGCGTGATAGCGAAGATGCCTTTACTCAGCAGCGGGTGTTACCGGCTGAATAGTAGCAGTAGACATTAGACTAATAATATCTGACTGGTAGAAAATTCTACTAGCATTAAGCCCACCTTTTATTTCATTGCAATATATTTTTTTTATGGTACTTAAAGATGGAACAAGCACATGGCCCACCTGATGTTGAGTGGTAACCATTACCTATCACAAAGCATTGCAACATAGATCACGTTTTTAGGAACGTGATCTACGATGCAATGCCCTGCGTCCACTTGAGGCATGATGATGATAAGCCTCTTGTGCCTATAATTTCACCGGCACCCACACCCTTCAAACCGAAACACAGCACAGCTGCTTCACGGCAGAAATAGGCATGGTGGCAGTACTTCCCCGGACGAGCCCTCCACAAAGAACTCTACTACTACAAAAAAGTAGTAGGTATAACGCCGCCAGTTATTATGTTACCTTCATAATGCATTGAGTAAGTTTCTGTTACTTTTCTTTGAATGTGGAGATGTATAAAGTGCTATCTATCTATCTATCGCTCCCGTGCTTCGGGAGGTACGTTAAGATGTTAGTCCCAGCTTTTTCAGTCGATAAACCATGTAGGAGGCCTTTGGGTGGCCTAAAAACTCTAACACCACAGTTGGCCACTAGCTCATACATCATCATCGGCCTATAGCAGTCCACTGCTGGACATACGCCTCCCCTAACGAGCGCCATTGCGCCCTGCCCTGAGCTCGATGCATCCAGCTTCTACCAGCAGTCATTCGCAAATCGTCACTCCACCTGACCGAAGGGCGTCCTAAACTATGTTTGCCGAGTCGCGGTCTCCATCGGCCTATAGCAGTCCACTGCTAGACATAGGCCTCCCCTAACGAGCGCCATTGCGTCCTGCCCTGAGCTCGATGCATCCAGCTTCTACCAGCAGTCATTCGCAAATCGTCACTCCACCTGACCGAAGGGCGTCCTAAACTATGTTTGCCGAGTCGCGGTCTCCATCGGCCTATAGCAGTCCACTGATTGACATAGGCCTCCCCTAACGAGCGCCATTGCGCCCTGCCCTGAGCTCGATGCATCCAGCTTCTACCAGCAGTCATTCGCAAATCGTCACTCCACCTGACCGAAGGGCGTCCTAAACTATGTTTGCCGAGTCGCGGTCTCCATCGGCCTATAGCAGTCCACTGATTGACATAGGCCTCCCCTAACGAGCGCCATTGCGCCCTGCCCTGAGCTCGATGCATCCAGCTTCTACCAGCAGTCATTCGCAAATCGTCACTCCACCTGACCGAAGGGCGTCCTAAACTATGTTTGCCGAGTCGCGGTCTCCATCGGCCTATAGCAGTCCACTGATTGACATAGGCCTCCCCTAACGAGCGCCATTGCGCCCTGCCCTGAGCTCGATGCATCCAGCTTCTACCAGCAGTCATTCGCAAATCGTCACTCCACCTGACCGAAGGGCGTCCTAAACTATGTTTGCCGAGTCGCGGTCTCCATCGGCCTATAGCAGTCCACTGATTGACATAGGCCTCCCCTAACGAGCGCCATTGCGTCCTGCCCTGAGCTCGATGCATCCAGCTTCTACCAGCAGTCATTCGCAAATCGTCACTCCACCTGACCGAAGGGCGTCCTAAACTATGTTTGCCGAGTCGCGGTCTCCATCGGCCTATAGCAGTCCACTGATTGACATAGGCCTCCCCTAACGAGCGCCATTGCGTCCTGCCCTGAGCTCGATGCATCCAGCTTCTACCAGCAGTCATTCGCAAATCGTCACTCCACCTGACCGAAGGGCGTCCTAAACTATGTTTGCCGAGTCGCGGTCTCCATCGGCCTATAGCAGTCCACTGATTGACATAGGCCTCCCCTAACGAGCGCCATTGCGCCCTGCCCTGAGCTCGATGCATCCAGCTTCTACCAGCAGTCATTCGCAAATCGTCACTCCACCTGACCGAAGGGCGTCCTAAACTATGTTTGCCGAGTCGCGGTCTCCATCGGCCTATAGCAGTCCACTGATTGACATAGGCCTCCCCTAACGAGCGCCATTGCGCCCTGCCCTGAGCTCGATGCATCCAGCTTCTACCAGCAGTCATTCGCAAATCGTCACTCCACCTGACCGAAGGGCGTCCTAAACTATGTTTGCCGAGTCGCGGTCTCCATCGGCCTATAGCAGTCCACTGATTGACATAGGCCTCCCCTAACGAGCGCCATTGCGCCCTGCCCTGAGCTCGATGCATCCAGCTTCTACCAGCAGTCATTCGCAAATCGTCACTCCACCTGACCGAAGGGCGTCCTAAACTATGTTTGCTGAGTCGCGGTCTCCATCGGCCTATAGCAGTCCACTGATTGACATAGGCCTCCCCTAACGAGCGCCATTGCGTCCTGCCCTGAGCTCGATGCATCCAGCTTCTACCAGCAGTCATTCGCAAATCGTCACTCCACCTGACCGAAGGGCGTCCTAAACTATGTTTGCCGAGTCGCGGTCTCCATCGGCCTATAGCAGTCCACTGATTGACATAGGCCTCCCCTAACGAGCGCCATTGCGTCCTGCCCTGAGCTCGATGCATCCAGCTTCTACCAGCAGTCATTCGCAAATCGTCACTCCACCTGACCGGAGGGCGTCCTAAACTACGTTTGCCGAGTCGCGGTCTCCATCGGCCTATAGCAGTCCACTGCTGGACATAGGCCTCCCCTAACGAGCGCCATTGCGCCCTGTCCTGCGAATGTAGCTCATATGAAGAAGAAGGATTCATTATCATCTCATGCGCCTGTAAGTTCACTGGTACCCACACTCTTCAATCTAAATGTTGCTACAGCAATGTTGCTTCACGTCAAAAATATAAGTTAGTCAAGCCTTATATAAAAAACTGTACTTATATATCGGAAGTATGTAGAATAACCATACTTTCATTGTCAGGAGGCTCCACATTGATTGTACAATACTAGTAGCTGACTGTTAGGCATGGATTATCGGGCGAAGAGAATACAGGTGGATTCATTCAGGATACTTCGATTGCACGTAAAAATCGGACCGCGCATTGGGACTGCGTTCCAAACCGCAGTCCGATCTGTACGGTTTGGACTGCGGATCAAGCAGTCATGCTAATGGCGCGATCGGACCGCGCATCTGAGACTGATCACTGACGTGATGCGCGGTTAAAACTGTGAGATTTGCCTTCGCGTCGACATGCCAGATCGGACGGTTCGAATCGTGCGTGCTGTTTGCCGCGGTCCGAACTTTTCGTGTGCATGGCGCTAATGCCTGGGCGTGATGAAGATCCTTTTCTTCAGATAATTTCCAATATTGATCAATATTGATCTCCATCACACCGTACACTAGCCCTCGTAGTTGTGTCAGAGTGAAAAATGTTGTGTGGCAAGAACTTCAAACGTTACTTCGTTTGAAGTTCTTGCCACACAAAATTTTTCTTTAATTATCAGAACTTCTTTCCTAATGATAATGTTTGTGCTTATTCTAATTAGTTTGCCGTTTGAATTACTTACTTACTTACTTCACACTTTGAATTACTTACTTCACACTTTTCATTAAAAATGCTAATGTCTGATCAAATGTTTATTTTTTACTCAATTACCACGCCATAGCTAAATCATTTTTTTCATAAATAGATAGGATTTAAATTAACGATTTAGACTAACTTTATAATAATATATTGCTCACAGCATCATGTAGGCCCAAACTGAGCAGAGCTTGTATTCTGGGAACCGATAAGAAAAAAAAAAAATCAAAATTTCTTAATTAGGTAACATACAAATTTGAGATAGGTATATTCAAAAGTCTTAATTAAACAAAGGTATAAACTACATAAATACATTTTTTGTAAACACACATAATAAAGACAGGAAACCCCCAGACGCGAACTAAATATTATTGCAGATCATACAAACACGGGTTACGTAAACTTAGTCAATTTCAAGTTACTAATTAGCCTATAATTACGGCTAGATTGTAGCATTTTAGTGCATGGAATAAATGTGTGCTAGGTAAAAAAAAATATTCATGACTTTTATCCCTTCTCATCACACCCATTCATATCAAATCAAATATTTTATTTCCAAGAAGTTATAACATGGTTTCTTCATATGCTACATATTATCTTAATTAAGTTGATGATGGTGACTCGGATATAGGATCCCGCCGAACTAGTTAAGAACTAACTAACTAAATATATATTTCTAAAAGTTAACATTAGAGAACGTAACAGTACAAGTGAAGCCGCAGGTTCATGAATGTACTACCTAAATACATACATAACAAATATTAACAAAAACGTATTTGCTAAAAGTTAAATACCTAATCATGATATCCTAGTAGGTAAACGATTCAATGTAGAAGAATTTTAGTTGTTATTCCGTATTGAGTATAATACCTAGATTATGGAGGTATAAGTTATAATATTTCAATTTGATCGACCGGTTTAAAGTTCATTAATTCATTTTTGATCGGGCAGAGGTTACAAACTATGTCAAAGAGTTATTATTTAATTATTTACAGACAGGCTAAAAGTGGCACCTATTTATTTGCCTAAAGAATGCGTACCTCACTGAGCTTGTATTTTTTTGGCGTTGTACGTACGTAACTGTAATATTCAATCGATACATGTCTTATTATTGGGTATCTGAATTCCATGACACAAACAAACACATATTATTTCTTTAGTCAGATTTTTTAGTTTTTGCCACACTTGATACTCCACAATATGTAAATCACACTATTTTTGGTATCTGAATGAACAAACATGCATTATTTCATAATCAGACAACTCTGGTTTTATTCAAAATTCACACCCCACGATAGAAAAATCACGCCTTCTACTAATTACGTCAAATAGTTTTGCTAGATACTTAATATCTTTGTTATTATTTTTTATTTTTACTGCGCTCTAGACTTTCCAATTACTCTTATATAAATTTACCGATATTACCGATGATAACTCATGATATAATGAATATCTGAGTAATTTCATACTGTCTGACGGCACAAGGAAGTAGTGAGCCGAAGCGGATCACTATAACCTCGCTATACAGGCTCATAAGAGTCCGACCCTCGCACGGACAGGCTCAGCTAAAGTACATTATGACTATGTCAACTTTAACTGTTTTTCGCATGTATGTATGTTTGTATTTATTCTTCTAAACTTAATACTATTTTCAACTGCACTGTAAAAAAAACCTTTTTTTAAGAAATACTATTTCTTTTGTGCTTCGGGTTTTTTGGGTACCCGTAGGGTTTGTCCCAGTACCCACAGTGACAACGTAAATCATTAGACAAAACATAGATACCTCGCTTTACAGGCTTTCAGTCCTAGCGTGAGGAACAGGGACTAACTTTGATATTTTTTTGTAAGCATAGGAAAACATATTATAATTAACTCTGTTTGTACCAGTCAAGCAATCAAATATTTTTTTTTCCTTTTCTTTTCTACCTACTTACATAACAAATAAAAGATAAAATCCATAACTACCTACTAAAGTCCATTCAATGTGCACGACACGACAATATTTATTATAATTACATTTATAACACTTTTTACTTATACATTACCCTACAAACCATCTAGGGTTTGTATGGATAATCACACTCGACTTATGTTTATATATATACTATAACAATTTACCAATTGAAATACAAAAACTATCTACTGTATCATTTTAAACGTATGTTAAACTGTGTAAAATTACAACCTATAACATGTAACACTAGTAGATACTTCTACAGTTTAAATAAATATCTACGAAAATAATTGCATTTTGAGCTTAATCCGCCGAGCAGTTTAGGAAAGAAAGATCGAACAAACATAATAATCACAAACTTTCGCATTCATAATATTAGAATTCATAATTGTAAAAATGTTATTCACAAACTTTCGGATTTATAATACGGTTTCAGTCATAGTGAAAAAGTTCACACAGTTTCAATTGTCTATGTGGTCATATTGTTTAGCAAATTGATTCGGGATTACCGATTCGTATATAATTTACTAGACGTGTAAACAACACCGATAAAAATAGCTACATAACACACTCGGTTCCGCATGTTAAAAAATTTGTCAAGCAATTAGATGAATCCAATTTTTTTAGTTCTTTGTGAAGGGCTCGTCCGAGGAAGTACTGTCACCATGCAGTTTTGCAGCATTGCTGTGTTTCGGTTTGAAGGGTGTGGGTGCCGGTGAAGTTACAGGCACAACAGGCTTATCATCTTCTTGCCTCAAGTTGATGCAGAGGGTTGCATCGTAGAGCACGTTCCAAAAAAAAGTGATCTACGATGCAATGCAATGTGCGCAAAGGTTACCACTTAACATCAGGTGGGCCATGTGCCTGTTCTATCTTCAGGTACCATAAAAAAATGTCTGCACTTCGGTAGGTAACAATATAATTTGTCATATCTACTCGTAACAAACATGCTCTTGATAAAATAAAAGCTTAGTCATACCGCGAAACAGTGGAGAATTTATTATTATTACACTCTTACAGAATTAGATTTTCAAATTGGAATATAATGGGTATTTTAAATAATTTTTTACGCAATATTAATTGTTAATTTAAATCAAAACGTTCGTTGGCGAGGTAACACGTATAAAAATGTATTTTTATAGCTTAGTACCTACCTAAATATTTAGCGAAATATTATCACCAGCATCCTATTTTGTTTCTGAAGAACCTGTACATTTTCATGTAATCATCATCATCATTAGCCTAAACTTGTCCACTGCTGGACACAGGCATCCCCTAATGAGCGCCATTGCACCTTGTCCTTAGCTCGACGCAGCCAGATTCTGCCAGCAGCCTTTCGCAGATCGTGACGCCACCTTTGCATGTAATTACCTATCTGTAACATTTTAGAATTAAAAAAAAAGCGTAATACCTACTTCCGACCTTGTCGTACAAAAAGTAGCCTTTATGTCATTGCGTTTGACGGCGGAGGCTTATGCCCAGCAGTGGGTTTCGAAAAGCCAAAAATTATAACTACATAGACATAATTCAAACCTTTTTTAGTACTCAGTACATACCTATGTAACACACTAATTTTCAATTGAATTCTAGGAATTGTACTTACAGAATAATCGCAGTGGCAGACAGACCTCCGTGATCTCTTGGTTCCAAGGGAAGATCAGCGTTATGTTGACATGACACAGCAAATGCTGAAGGTGGCCTTCTTGTGACGAAATGAGGCGTACGCCGAGGTCCTATAGCCACACTTTTTATTGTTTGTTGTATGTGTATTGTTAGTTGTAAGTGTGTTTTTCTTTCTGTAAGTTACCTACCATGTTGTACCACCCACCCACACACACACACACACACACACACACACACACACACACACACTAATTCATGCAGTATTATTATTTACATCTTTCAGTTTCTTTTGTAAAAGTACCTTATTTATAGTGTGGAACATTGATCTAATCCTAACTAGGAGGAGGGCGCTGACTCTGCTACACAGTGATTAACTTTTGCAGACGTCAACGTTTTCACCAGTGTCTTTGTGTACATAACGTTCTTTTGTTCCAATAAATAAATTTGAAATTTGATTTGAAATGTTAGTTTTAGTCTGAAATAAATGTTTTTTCTTTCTTTCTTTTCTTTTTCTTTTATCTACAAAACTGTGAAACATGTATTGTGAGAGACTGGTTACTGATAAAGGTTTCTATAAAGCTTACGAGTCAACAGGACACCACTCTACAGATCATCATCATCATCTCAGCCCAGACTCACCCACTGCCTCCCTTAATTTTTGCCAGCCTTCTCCTGTGCCTCTCTCAACGAGGAATGCCCACAACTCCACAGTTTACACTAGATATAAATGGCCTTACTTATGAACATCTTTCAATACATTTTCAATAGATAAACGATGATTAGACTATTGCCATCTCTTACCTTTGGATAATGATAAACAGTGACAGGGATAACTTTGAGCATTGATTAACTTTGAGTAGCATTCATATGTAAGGGGGTTTGTGTATACGTTACGACGTGACGTGATGGCTCCTGTGGCGCAGTGGGTGAAGGTCCGCCCGAGAGGTAGAGGGTTGCGGGTTCGATTCCCGCCGCGAGACAAATGTTTGAATGAGCTGGTTCGGGTCTGGGTGTTTTCAATGTATATTGAGTACGTATTTACAAAAAAAATGTGTATCATGTGGTTCCCATAATACAAGCTCTGCTTAGTTTGGGGCTACATGATGCTGTGTGATACTGTCCAGAATTATTATTTATTTTAGAAAGGAGATGATGTTGATGTTATTCCTGATCGGTTTTTTTGCAAAATTTAAGCTCGTCCCGTTTATTCTTTTTAGCGTCATCATCATCATCATCATCAGCCAATAGCAGTCCACTGCTGGACATAGGCCTCCCGTAATGAGCGCCATTGCGCCCTAACCTAACTAACTTCTAACTCTTTTTAACGTGAAGTAGGATTATTATACACATTCACATTTTTAAGTAAGTATAATCAAATAAATGTTGTTGTACACATTGATATATACTGTTACTATGGTTGTACATATGTATGTCAACGACGACGTTTGGACGATATTTGACAGTATTTACTTGGAAACTGTGACTCTATAGAGTACTATAACGATGCTCGTAAGTTATATTTTATATGCGTGTTTATTAATAGCTAGAAAAAAGATGGATCCCAGTTTAATTTACGTTTCCAAAACTAGTTTAGAATCCGGGTGCTCGATGGAGTCATCCAGTCTGATAATGGGTTAGCGTCCTAACTAATCATAAAAAGAAACATGTGAGTTTGTCTGTTTCGCTTTTACGCCTCAAATTAACGCATTGGTACACGTTGTTACAGGGGTAGGGACATAGTAACGACTGTTTCCGTTGAATATAAAGATTCTAGACGTTTTGAGAGAATACATTATTATTTAATACTAGCTTCCGCCCGCGGCTTCGCTCGTGTGGTACCGAAATAAAGTAGCCTATGTGTGAATCTTTGACGACCACTGTGGCGCAGTTGGCGAAGGTCCGCCTGAGACGCAGAAGGTTGCGGGTTTGATTCCCGTCGCGGGACAAATGTTTGCATGTTCTGCAGATATTTGTCTCGGTTCTGGTTGTTTTCTATGTATGATATGTATGTATTTACAAAAAAAAGTATATAAGTAATATATCAATCATGTGGTTCCCATAACACAAGCCCTGCTTAGTTTGGGGCTACATGATGCTGTGTGATAGTCCAGCATTATTTATTTATTATCTAGGTCACAAACTATGTATATTCCAAGTTTCATCCAAATCCGTTCAGTAGTTTTTGCGTGAAAGAGTAACAAACATTTATCCATTCATCCATACATAAATCCATACTCACAAACTTTCGCATTTATAATATATATTAGTAGGATTTGTGATAAAGTTATTGTAATGGTATGTTTCGATTGACGCGGAGCTGGGAGGAGCGGGCTGTGAATTGGCCAATTGAATCACAATGTTCGAAATGATAGCTCACATGACGTATTGGAGTTCGAGCATTGTGATTGGCCAATTCACAGCCCGCTCCGCTCCACTCCGCCCAGCTCCGCGTCAATCGAAACGCACCTTAAGACCCCACTCGTTTTATACAATCCAGCCCAATCAAATGTTGCCTGGAAGAATTCGCCTTTACAAGACCGCCCATTGTAAAACGTCAGATTAGTTTTATTTATTTAGTATAAATATTTGTTTTTTTTCTGGTGTACAATAAAAAAATCTATCTATCCAACGCACGCTAAGCCGCGGGCAAAAACTAGTAAAATAAAAATTTATTTTTATCTTGTTTTACCGGTAAATTGGAATAAAAGAATGAAGTCAGCCGCCTAAAGGTTCTGTTCGAAGCAATTTGTATTAGTTGATAAACGTAGCTTTAGTGAGCTAAGAAAAATAATATTTACGGATGTATTTATTTTTTAATAGACTTCTTGTTTTTCTTTTTGTTCCGTCATTGAAACTAATTCTTATCTACGCTAATATTATATAGAGGATTTTTTTTGGTGTGTGTGTGTTTGTTTGTAATGAATGGACTCAAAAACTCCTTTGCCGATTTAAAAAACTCTTTCACCATTGGAAAGCTACTTTCACCCTGAGTAACATAGGCTAAAATATACAAAAAAATTAAGTCTATTAGGTAAAATATAAAAAATCTTAAGTACACCCGTGCGAAGCCGGGACGGGCCGCTAGTAATATTATAAATAACGTCCATCAACACAAACTTTCAAATTTATAATACTATTAGGATGTGAAATTAGTGTTTCATATCAATTATTTGCATGCCTAATATGTAGAATATAATTGGACATTAACTTAATTTAAGACCTAAAGTTGTGACATATATTCTGGCAAATCAATATATCCTATCTTATCTTTTCTTACTTTTTATCCGGTTACTACGCGAGTAAAGCCGCGGGCGGAAGCTAGTATTCATTAAAGATACTTTTTTAAATCCAGACATAGTTCCTTTTACAAAAAGTATTTATCTACCTAGACTGTACCTAAATATTATTATTTGTTCTGTTTTTTGGATTTCCCCATACTGTCCCCGTTTCAAAAACAAGTTCTGTACTTTTATTATTTTAATAGGTATCATTATGTATTTTCCCAAAGTATGGATAACTTCACAAATTGCTCAGTATGTAAATATATTGTAGATATAAAGGTGGTAGTCAGAGGCAAGTCCAAAATTTACATTCAGTACATGTCCTCTTTTTGTTGGCATTCCACGTGACTGGTCGCAACCCCATCACCATTTTTATTGGAACAAAATTGATTATAGTGACGATGATGATTATATGACGGTTCCCTCACGATGTTTTCCTTCACGGTTTCGAACACGTACTTATTATTATAAATGCGAAAGTTTGTGAGTATGGATGAATGTTTGTTAGGTACTCTTTCACGCAAAAACTACTGAACGGATTTGAATGAAACTTGGAACACACATAGTTTGGGACCTGGATTAACATTTTATCCCGGTACCACGCGTGTGAAGCCGCGGGTGGAAGCTAGTAACAAATAAATAAGTCATCATCATCAGCAGTCCACTGCTGGACATCGGCCTCCCCTAATGAGAGCCATTGCGCCGTGTCCTGAGCTCGACGCATCCAGCTTCTACCATCAGGCTTTTGCAAATCGTCACTCCACCTGACTGAAGGGCATCCGAAGCCGCGGTCTCCACTCAAGATCTCATTTACCACAACGGTTATCGGTTCTTCGGCAGATATGACCATCCCACTGCCACTTTAGCTTGCAAATTCTCTGAGCTATGTCGACAACTTTAGTTCTATGTCGGATAATCTCTTTGCGGACAAATAAATAACTGTGCCCTGCCCCCCAACCCGCATGCCCGGCGTGGGAATTATGGGCATATCCCCCTTCTAATAGGGGAGACCTATGTCCAGCAGTGGACTAAATAGGCTGGTGTTGTTGAAATAATGATGGGCAACTAAACCACAGCATCATGCAGCCCCGAACTAAACAGAGCTTGAATTATAAAAACTAAAAAACCGGATCTTCTTCGTATGAGCTAGTGGCCAACTCTTGTGTAGGAGAAATTAGGCCGCCCGAAAGCTTTCAACATGTCTTGACAGTTGAAAAACCCGAGACCACGATTTTAACGTGCCTTCCGAAGCACGAATGCACTCAGATCTATATGCCATTAAACGGTCACCCATCCAAGTAATGAGCGGGTGGAGTGTTACTTAACCAAGCTGAGCTGCTAAGAACACCCAAGTACTCCACGCCACGAGCGCTCCTTGATACGTCCAATGGAGTCAAAATTCAGAAAGTTTTATAATCGAGTCTTTCTGACATAACTACGAGTAGGTAAAGGGAAAAATCAACTTTTTACACCTAAATAAATAACATTCTTTTATTTCATATAACAAATGGGTCCGTAGGTACACAACAAGAAATAAATAACACTAATACTAATCTACTCTTTAATATTATAAAGAGTAAAAAAAAAATTTTTATGTGTGTGTATATTTGTAATGTATAAACTCAAAAACTACTGTGCCGATTTCAAAAATTATTTCACCATTGGAAAGCTACGTTCACACTCAGTGACATAGGCTATTTTTATTGCTCGAAAAGATTAGGGATACTAAAACTTAAGTAACGTAATCCAAGGTGTAAAAAAAGTGCCCTGACCCGTGTGAAGCTGGGATGGGCCGGATCAGTCTCCGCACGAAGCACTGCCACCTGGGAGAGGTGATCTTACCAGCTACAGTTTATAGGATGGTGTTGGAGCTGTCACGTGCTCTGCGCATCAGGGATGCAGTCTTCTTACGAAGAATGGCAAGAAACCCACCCATCTCATACTCTGCAAACATCCCTGATGCACTTCAGAATCGAAGGCCTAAACGAAGTTGGTAGAATAAAATAAAGTGGCTGAAACTCGAAAATGACACAAATTTTATTTTACATACAGATTATACAATAAAACCTGGCGATATAAACATATAATTATTATATATCCCAAAAAGTATCACTCAGGCGGGATTTGAATCCGCAACCTTCCCATAAACAGGGAGACGCGCTAACCAATTGCGCTAGATTCTTGTGTGGGTTAACACTGAAAAAAATGTATTAAAACAGTGCCATATGTTCTCCAAAATACATTTTATAAATAACGTTTTGTAATTTTACATTAGAAACAAGTAACGCCATCTAACGTAAAAGGGCAAAACCAAAACAAGTTCTGATTTTTCTATAGCAAGTTAGCCGTACCTTCGAATTAACACAGTTCGCACAGGGCGCTTGTGCACTACAAGGAATTTTACTGTCCGGCAGTCCGGTTTCTTCCGGTCCTTTATAGCATACCATACATTTTTATACTAGCTAGCTAGCATGGTCCAGACGTCAATCATATGGAAAAACGTCACATTCCATGTGTAGTAGAGTTCTTTGTGAAGGGCTCATCAAGGGGAAGCACTGCCACCATGTCTATTTCTACCGTGTGAGCTGAGCTGTGTTTCGGTTTGAAGGGTGTGGGTGCCGGTAACATTACAGGCACAAGAGGTTTAACACCATGCCTCAAGTTGATGGATCCGTACCCCGTAGGGTACAGATCCATCGGTACGGTCGTAACCCAATACTTTGTTATAGGCAATGGCTACCACTTAACACCAAGTGGGCCATGTGCTAGTCCCATCTTATGGTCTCATTGACCAAAAAAAAGATGTTTCGCATTATTACGTCTAACTCACGACCATGGAGGATTACTATACGATGTACTAATATTAATTAATTAATATACTTATTTATACTTTATTGCACATTAAATGTAACAAAAAGGTGGGCTGGGCTTAATGCTACGACCATTTCCTATCAGCCAAACCTGTGGTTTTTTTTAGATGGTGGTAGGCGTGCTAAAATTCAATCTTTAAATTACTTAAAACTACAACTGTATATATACAATTTTATAAATAAACTACATATAAAATTACATACACCTAGGTACATAAATACTTATAATATACAAATAATATTAATAAAATACTTACATATCACGATATAAATTGAGATAAATTGATAATTGATAAATTGATATACTTATCAATTGGCTCGTTTTGCGGCCTAAAAACTGGGCATCTTAAATAGGGTTAAGCGATACTTCACACCTGAACAGCTTTTGACCTGTATAAAGCTTAAGTCTGATCGTGTATGGAGTATTGCAGCCACCTTTGGGATGGTTCAGCCAAGTATCAACTTGCCGCACTAGACTCAGTTGAACGCAGGGCTAAGAGGCTCAATGGTCAAGAGAATCTTGCTAAAGCAAGGCTCGAGAGCTTGAGCCATCATCGTCGCGAGGTTGCGTGTTTGTCGGTCTTTTATAGATTGTACTACGGAGAGTGTGCTCAGGAGTTACATGACCTTATTCCGCCTTCACATTTCTTCCATAGGAACTTCAGACGCACTGCTAACTACCATCCGCATCAAGTTGATATTCTATTTAACAGGACTAAGCGCTTCCAAACATCATTTATAATGCGCACTGCTAAAATATGGAATCAGATGCCGGCGTCTGTTTTTCCATTGTTTTATGACGCTAACGGCTTCAAAAAGAGAGTTAATAGGCATCTTCTGGGAAAACTCGTCCCATTGTCGACCTCATCCTTGCCCACGCAAGCCTCGAGGTCAAGAGCTGGCCCATATTAAATAAAAAAAAAAACTTGAGAGGTGTCAAGGGACACCCGGATGGAACGAAGTTCCTATAACTTCACCCACTCAGGCACCTCAGGCATCTCCGGCACCTCAGGCATCTCCGGCACCTCAGGCACCTCAGGTACCTCAGGCACCTCTGGCACCTCCAGCACCTCAGGCACCTCAGGCACCTCAGGCACCTCTGGCACCTCCAGTACCTCAGGCACCTCTGGCACCTCAGGCACCTCAGGCAGCTCTGGCACCTCCAGCACCTCAGGCACCTCAGGCACCTCGGCACCTCAGGCATCTCCGGCACCTCAGGCACCTCAGGCACCTCAGGCACCTCAGGCACCTCAGGCACCTCAGGCACCTCAGGCTCCTCAGGCACCTCTGGCACCTCTAGTACCTCAGGCACCTCAGGCACCTCCGGCACCTCAGGCACCTCCGGCACCTCAGGCACCTGAGGGCCCAAACGAAGTAATTAAAACTTAAGAGGTGTCAAGGGACGCCGCACGGCTTACAACTATAGCAAAAAGTGTCGTTACAACTTTTGGTCTTAATTTTTTCCGTCTAGCCCCCTTTCGCAATGCGCGATATGGAACTTCTTCGTTCCAAAACATGCAAATAGACGTAAACACCGCAGCGATTTGAACTGGGTGTCGCGGTGCGGCAGCCCAAGCCACGGCGAGGCTAACGAGCACTTAGCATAGACAGTTGAAATAAGCACACAAGTCTTTATACAATGACGTCATCAGCCCAACCATTTGACAATTACAAAGTGTCGTTACAACTTTTGGTCAATTTTTTTTCCGTCTAGCCCCCTTTCGCAACGCGCGATAAGGAACTTTGTTTCAAAAATCATTTTATTTTTTAGAATTCAATGCGTACAACCCGCGACTTTGACAATGTAGTCTGCCCATCTTGCTATGGACGTCTCACCCTCAAAAGCCATCCCTAAGCCACCATTGCGTAATATTCTACTCCACCGGTCATCATGTCTCAATATTGCTCCTCTTATCTTAAGGATGGGCGCTGAAAATTGCGACACAGTTTATTTATCCTATTGCTCCTCTCGGCGTCTCCACAGTATCTTGCTGTATATTTCAAAGATTTGGGCGATCCTTTATCTACATCTACAATAATATTATAAAGAGGATTTTTTTATTTTTGTGTGTGTGTATGTGTGTGTATGTGTGTGTATGTGTGTGTATGTGTGTGTATGTTTGTAATTAATAAACTCAAATACTACTAGTCTAAATATTTTGTATATTTTAAAAATCATCCATGATTAAACTTAATTTTTTTCGCGGAATCTATGGGTTTCCGCACTCTCTTATGGGTTTAAGGTATGTTAGGTGTATGAAATTTTTCAATTCACTTACATTGGAAAATTAGCAAATCCTTATTTTGCTTACAAATTCATTTTTAACATCCTTAACGCTATTTAAAATAGGTTACATACAAAGGTTAACGAAAAATGTTGTCTTAGACTTTTTGCGTTAACTGTACCTTCCAAAAATTCTCGTGGCATTCACCGGGAAGGAAATAAAAATGTCGTCGCATTGCTTGGGAAATAATGTATGAAGTTTAAAAGTCTGAGAACAATTGATTTCAAATTGCTGGGACTAAGCCCTCTTGTCGGCGACCCAATTAATACATAAACTTAATACATACCAAATACATTTTACATTCATATATACATTTAGTTCACCTCGCCTCGCAATGTGTCACGCCCAGCTCCATTTGAGTTCCATAACAGACCTCGCAAACACGTCGCTTTGTCGTCGCGCTTAGTCGCGAGCGTCTGTCATATCTTGCTGTCGCGATTGTCGCCGTGTGTGCGGAGCTTTGAACAAAATGTATGAAAATCGTCCCCCGCAGCTTGTCGTAGGGTCTAATCACTGAAGTTTGTCATCCAATATGCGCAGGCTGTAAAATGCGTATTTGTAATGGGTCGTACGTGGGCTAGAATAGCACAGGATCGTGGTAGATGGCACAAGTTGATGGAGGCCTATACCCAGCAGTGGGTGAAATCAGGCTGTGGATGATGATGATGATGATATAGGGAAGTCTATGATGCTCAGGCAGCTCCGTGCTTCGGAAGGAACCTTCGTTATAATATTGGTCCCGGCTTTTCATATTACTTTATAGACATCCATGTTAGGCATTTTGCTACAAAGCCTACAAGCGTTTTATAGATAACCCGCTCATGAGCGGTTATGACCACAGAGGTTGGAGTTTTTTTTCCTGATAATATACTAAATCTATGGTTAAGACATGATATGCCAGTACCGTGTTATTAGTAAGTCCGAAAGAATTTGAATTTTTGGATGAAATAAAACTGAATTCCTCCTTTTTTAGTCGGTTAACAATAGCGACAATCATAATGTTAAAACTTTATAAAAATAATAAAAATAAAATAAGTATTTGTATTAGTTTGGATCAAATGCCCTTTTCTGTACCCCTGACAAAAGAAATAAAATTTTAACTAAGACAAATAAACTCACTTTCGCAGTAGATCTATGGTGCTGTTTGGGATATGCATGCATGAATAAAAAGATATTAAAATAAATGTCTAAATGTAGTTGTATCGAAATGAAAAAAATTAAAAACTTCCAGGGTACCTTCCTTCGTATGAGCTAGTGGCCAACTCTGGTGTCGGAGTTATTAGGCCGCCCGAAGGCCTCCGACATGACTTAGCGACTGATAAGCCGGGACCAATCCGAAAAACGGAAGTGCCACATATCTTGCCACTAAAAGGTCACCAATCCAAGTAGTGACCAGGTGGAGTTTTGCTTTAACAAAGTTTACCAATTTCCCTTAGATAACTAAAACAACATTAACATAAACAATTTCGTTAGGTTTGGGTTCGGTTCTTTCTAGATGCATGCAGATATTTCCGAGTCTGGGTTTTCAGCATCATCATAATTGTTCCACATTGTCATGTCCAGCTCTCCACTGCTGGACATATGCTTCCCCTAATGAGCTCCATTGCGCCCTGTCCTGAGCTCGACGCAACCAGCTTCTACCAGCAGCCTTTTGCAGATCGTCACTCCACCTGGCCGGAGGGCGTCCTACATTACGTTTCCCAAGCCGCGGTCTCCACTCAAGAACTCGTTTACCCCAACTGGGATGATGACTGGGTAAAAAAATTATAAAACTAATTAGTCCTTCAGTTTGATTAACAAAAAATATTGGACACGTATTTTTTTATTTATTTAATCAATAGAAATTAACAAAGTTATAGAGCCTCAAAGTTCGGGAGTGGGGGCTGGTGACGTCACTTGTATGTAAAAAGTGTACTTACCCGTGACGTCACGCTGAACTTCAACACGCTATATCATGGTCATTTTTAGTTTAATTGACAAAATAAAAAATACGTGGCCAATATTTTTTGATAATTTAAATGACGGACTAATTAGAATTTTTTAGGCATCTAGCCTATCGGTTCTTTGGCAGATAATGCCAGCCCACTGCCACTTCAACTTGCTAATTCTATGAGCTATGTCGACAACTTTATTTCTGTGTCGGATAGTTTCGGGTTCTATCCTTCAGAGAAACTCCGAGCAAAGGTCGTTCCGTAGCTCGCTGAGAGATTTTAAACTGCTGGTCTAGCCGTACTGTGAGTGTCCACGTTTCGGCTCCGTAATAAATGTCAATTTTCAAACATTGCGGAATGGGTGACGAGATGTATGATAGTTGTATGATATGTTATTTATTATTATTATTTATTTATCATATAGCCTCAAACTAAGCAGAGCTTGTAGGCTGGGAACCACATGACTGATATCGACGTATATATTTTTTTTTATTATCATACTTAGCAAACACCTAACTAAACCCGAGACAAATATTTGCGGATCATGCAAAAATTCGTGGCAGGAATCGAACCCGCAACCTTCGGCGTATTCAGGGCCTTCACCCACTGCGCCGCAGAGGTTCGTATTTGTATTTGAAATCATGGGATTTCCCCGCGGGTTCCCAAATGCCGCACAGATGTTTAGTGAATTTGGTTATGGGAACGTCCCATAACTCTACAATCCCACATCCTTAACTGCGAACTTGGTATAACCCATCAACGATAAGGGGTTCATCATTATCTCCACAAACTTGGCCTGGTGATAAGCCAGACTAGGTATTTACTTAGAATAGGTACGTTCCATGTTCAATACTTATTTATAGTTCTTAAGGTATTCGTCTAGATCATTAGAAATTATGATAATAGATAATATAAGGCCCGACTTCTTGATCTTTAAATAAAAAAAAAACAAAACATATATCTTCATGACTTTTTTCAAACTAAGGATATCTTCAGTGATTGCTCAGTACACAAATCTATTGAGGATACCTTCACGGGGGTAGTCAGAGGCAAGTCCGAACAATACGTTCGATACATGCCCACTTTTTGCAAGCAGCTAGCATTCCACGTGACAGGTTGCAAGCCCGTCGCCGCTTTTTATTGGAGCACTAACCTAGCACATACCTTTCAAACTTTTTAGTTCGAGGGCATGTCGGCATGTCATTTCCTCACGATGTTTTCCTTCACCGTTCGAGCTCGTCGTAATGCGCACATAAATTATTCGAACCGAAAAATCTATAGGTGCACGGCTGGGATTCGAACTCAGGACCTCCAGATCTTAAGTCGGGGTACATCCCACTAGGCCACCGCGGCTTTAAATAAAATAAATGATAAATAATGCTGGACACTACCACACACCATCATCTAGCCCCAAACTAAGCAAAGCTGTATTTTGGGATCCACGTCACTGATAACTAAATTTTTTTGGAAATAAATATATACGAGTATTACACATAAAAAAATACCCAGACCTGAGACAAATATTTGCAAATAAATACAATTGTCACGCGGTGGAAATCGATCCCGTAACCTCCTGCTCCTGCAGGCAGACATTTCCCCACTGCGCCACAGATAGTGATGCGCCGATCCGATCCGATTTTTTCAAAGATCGGATCGAGGGCATACGATCTGATCGATTTTCAGATCGGATCAAATCCATGCTATTCGATCCGCGGATCGATACAACTCCATTAAAATCGGATCGTATTCCAAATATTACGGTTTTCAGACCATATAAGACATTATCACTTTAAACTCAAAGTTAGATCTAAAACTTAGGTTTGTAATTATGTTTCAAATTTAAACTATTACTTTATATTTGTAAGTAAACTACATTGAAATTAATATTGGCGTTTGCTATCGTGTCATAGATGCCAACCTTATTTATTAAAAAGTTATTGCTTAGTGTAAAAAAACGTATTTTCTTAGGTCCATGTAATTTCTGTTGCGTTTTAATTGTGGTTAGCTACTTTATTTGAAATAAATGTAATGTACATATTTGGGTAAATGTGATATATTTTAATGTTTATATTCAATACGATTTTTCGGATCGATCTTTCGAAAATCGGATCAAATGCATGCGATCCGATCCGGGGATCGGAGGTGTTACGATCCATTACGATCCACAAAATCGGATCTAGCGTTAAAAAAGCACATCGCTAGCCACAGAGACCGTGAGAATTCTGGAAATTGATCCACGACTGACAGAGCTATAGTAGAACGTGTACATTTAATAAAAAAAACATACATACAGCCAAACATAGAACATCCTCCTTTTATTAAAGACGGCTTTTTAACCGTCGTAGCCTATAGGATGTTTCCTTACTTCCAATCTGGAAGTCGTGTGTTTTAATCTCGGAAGTGCACTATGACAAAAAACCATTTTTGTATCGAAGAATTTAAGTGCAATAACACTTGTTCAAAACGATGAAGCAAAGAACGTGAAGAAACCCAGTCAGCTCCACACGTATTGATAAATAGCTTTCGCCCGCGACTTCGCTCACGTGGCAACTACATAAAAATCGGCCAAGTGCGAGTTGGACTCGTGCACTAAGGGTTTACCTTTGTATGGGAGCCCCACTTTAATATTTATTTTATTCTGTCTATAGTATTTGTTGAAAAAGCGGCAACAGAAATGCCAAGATCATCTGTGTAAATTTCAACTGTCTAGCTGTCACGGTTCATGAGATACAGCTTAGCTCGGCAGACAGACAGACCGACAATGGAGTCTTAGTAATTAGTTAAGAACAATTGTAAAACATTAAAATAATATAAGCTTTATCGCCAATTCTTCTCTGTTTGGCCGCGTTACGAATTGGCGTAAATTAAATTGTTTTATCTACGATTGAAATTGTTCCTTGTGGTTCGCTTCACTTCTATGATTAATGGCTTCTGGGATAGTTCGCCAAAATTTCGACAGTATCAACATCATAACAATATGATGCTAAGTTATAAGGTTTATGAGTCCAGTCGTCCAGTCTTCAGTCAGGTCCGGTTTTCAGCTATAGCAATGGCGAGCGACTTAACAAAAAACGGTCAGCGAATCATTTGAACACACCTTGTTAGACAATCATAATATTAACTAAACAAATTAAAGAGATGAGTTTTATTTTTATAGTTACAGAGATTAATCCAAAGATTGCAAATTATTGAATTTGGTGCAGCGTCAGCCAAAGAGTTTGGATAGAGAATTTTTTCTGGTGGTCAACATCATGTTCTTTCTTTATAGAATTTAGTGCAGCGTCAACTATACATTTTGGATATAAATTTTTGTATCCGTCAACATTTTTTTTTTTTTTATTGAATTTAGTGCAGCTCAACTAAATAGTTTGGCTAGTAACTTGTTTGTGTCAACATCATGTTCTTTTGTTTGTATTCATGTTTGTCCGCACATAACTTTCAAACCATTTGATCATATCTACATATATTTAATAGGACAATGCTGTTATGCAATGATTGTTAATCTCGGTAAGCAGTGAATAAGTGAAGGGGTCGTTTAAATATTTTTCCAAGAGGGATAAAGTATAAAAATTCTAAAATATAATTTTGAGATACGTTTTGTTATTACTAGGAGGGTTTGGGAGAAGCGTTTTGTCTGTGGTTTTATACATACAAACGTATTCCCTGATTTCCTCCCTGGAATTAGAGATTAGCACAAGTAGTTAATGAAAATGTTACATGAGCTCCCATTTGTTAGTTTCGATCATACATTTTGTATATGGCTTCATAGTGCAAGTTAGATTGGCAATTAAAATCATTTTTCTATTATTTAGATGTTTATTACAATATTACGTCGTTAAATTTCCAATGGCTAAAAACCACTTAGCTTAGCCATTACCTTAGCCATCGTTCTACTTCTAATAGCTTTGCAAGCGCTTCAAAAAGGGCGTTTTAAAATTTTTAAAAGGGTCAGCAACGCGCATGTAATTCCTCTTGATGTTGCAGGCGTCCATAAGCTACGGGAACCGCTTACCATCAGGAGGACCGTATGCCTGTTTGCTAACTTAGTAGTATAAAAAACACATTTCTGAAAATTCATGCGAAGTTTTATCCCTCAACTTGTCAAAATTTTTCCATTGACATCCGAGCATTTCCTTGCTTCAGAAGGCACGTTAAGGTGTTGAGTCCAGGACGGCTCAATGACACTCATAATGGGAGGCCTATGGCCAGCAGTGGACTGCTATAATAGACAGAAGATGATGATGATGATGATAAAGCTATTTCGTTAAGCTTAAGAACCAGAGAGACTTTGTTTCTAGCTAAGGGTGAAGAAAAATATTATTTCCTATTACACTGCCAAGTAAACGAAGTCTCTTGAGTGAATGAAATGGATTTTTCAGGGTCTCTATACTCAATTTTTTTGATAACATACAGTCATCGAAATATTAACGTGCAACTAGAGCCACAAACCTGGAAAAAAGATGGACACGGTCAATACATTTACAATGTAAAAAAATATTAAAAGGTTCGTTTTGTACAAAACTACTAGGTTTAAATCTAACTAACTACGAATATATACTTCTAAAAGTGGAGGCAGTGCTGCAGTAGAACTGATAACAGCAAAAAGCGGCAGTACGTTGCGTAGAGCAGCTGAGCTAAAATATTTAAACCATCGCTTTTTTGAAACTAATGGAATCATCTATAAAAATTTAAATTATCTTTTGTTTTCGTAGCGCAATATCTCATAGGAAACCTCTTGAGGATGGCCTCGTTGGTTACGGTTCGATCCCACCGCAGGGAAAATATTTGCATGGTCTACAGATATTTGTTGCTACTCTGGGTGCTGTGGTAAAATAGCGTAGGTACTCATAGTTACTGATACCTGCGACACAGAAATAGCATTTGTATGACACTGTTAGGTGTAATTTCATAAATGTTTCAATATTTTAGAGTAGAGTAAGGGTGCAAAATAAAGGAAGCTATTGCGCAGGTGGAGGAAGAGTAATGGCATAGAGCAGAGTAGGGACAGTAGGTATTGGTGATAGTCGCGGGGGGTGGTGGGTGGTGGTAGTGCGGGGTGCGGGGCGGCGCAGGCGGCGCGGCGGCGGCACAGTAGCGCGCCCAGCCCCGCTCGGCACACACGATGTACGCGCACGCGCCCGCGCTCGCCGCCGCGCTGCTCTGCGCACTCGCCGGCCAGCTCGGCGCCGGAGCCAGCCTGCACTGCGCCATGCGCCGCGAGATCTCGCCCTGCACCTGCCGCCGCGAGGAGACCGGCACCGGTGCCATCCTCGTCGTCTGCGCGAGGATCAACGCCTTCCACGAGATCGCGACCGCCCTCACGGACAAGTTCACCCCCGAGACCAAGATCGGCCTCGACATATCGCACTCGCAGCTGCCAGACTTCTCAGATCACACCTTCCACGAGCTCGGCCTCTCCGTGACGAGGCTCAAGCTCAACTTCGATAACCTAAGGCAAGTCGATTGATTCTAATCACCGTCGAAGGGCTCGATCGTTCTTTGTGTTCTTGCGCAGTGCGCTTAGGTGGATTGGACAATCATCCGAACGGAACGTGTATGCTCCGTGTGAAATAAACTATAATAGAACTCATGTAGTGCACGGTAGGTAGGTACATCGGAGCAATGTGTAAGATAAACGAGAAAACAAGAAGTGCGATAAGAGGAGCGCATAGTTGAGGATTGGTCGGCGGCCGTGTGGGCGGCATCCTGCTGCGGCGCCCAGCTGCTGCGACCTGCTGCGCCTGCAGCGTCATTACCCTCGCCTTCCGGCAACCCTATCGCAACAATACCAGACAGCATTATTGTCCGTGCTGATTTATATGCAGCAAGACGACCAACGCTCAGTAAATTTCCCTTTGGAATGGACTTATTATTGAAATGCCTCTTATCAGTTTCATAACAACAAATAATAAGTGATGTATGTAAATGTCCACCAGTAACGTGGACATGACTCTAACAAAAAGCTGTTTGCGACATTTGCTATTTAGTTTTTGGCAATTTTTTTTCTTTCTTACGAAGCAGCAATTAGGTTGCCCGTGACCCTTGCCTCTTCTCTTATTGACCATTCAATTGATCTTCGGAGATTTCCAAGTCACTATAATTACTAAGCGAAATGTTTTATCTGCATTGGACTCATTACTGGTTTTATAAAGTGAGTCACGTAGAAGAACGAACGGTTATCATCTCGACGCATCAGTCCGAATAAGAGCTCTTTATGTGAATCGTACTGTTCTGCTCCTTTCGGTATGATAATGTGATAAAAATTACACTTACCCATCTGTTTCCTGTATATCTCATGTGTTGATAAATTGTTTATATCTATAATGTTAGGGAGATTGTAAAAACAAGGTGTTTTCGAGGAGAGTATAGTTGGTGGAGTAGAAAAGGCGACTAGGAGACGATGCTCGACCGTTTGCTTGGGTTATCTAGGGTCGCTTCTAAAGTAGTAAAATTGAATGATATCGTATTGGTCGTGTCGTATTTACTGTATTTACCTATTAATGGTGAACTAACAAATTACTGTTCTATTTGTATATCTTTTAGTAAAAACTGTTTGAATTTTGTCTTCTTTCTAACGAATACTGTGCCTATAAATTTCGTTTAAGATTTGTCTTTCTATTCTAAAATATTCCTTTATATTGCTTATTTATTCTAGGTATGCAGAGATATCATACTTCTATATAAAATAAAATAACTAATTTTTTTTTCATAAAACTGCTTTTATATTCATTTGCTTACATTTTGTAATGTAAATGCTAATTTCGTAAAAGTTTTGTCATTTTTTTCTCTTATTTCTATGACATATGGTAAAAAGCCATCATGCCATAATCAGTTCTCACAAAGTTGATAAGAACTGGTCAGTATCACAGCTGAGCTGTTGCGTGTGCCATGCCTACGAAATATTGTTGTGTTGTTTTCATTTGGAACAATTATTATTGTTGTTAGTTATGACTAGGTATCTTTTTAAACAATCCTACTAATATTATAAATGCGAAAGTTTGTGAGTACCTATATATGTATGGATCTATGTATGTATGGATGTATGTTTGTTACTCTTTCTCGCAAAAACTACCGAACAGATTTGAATGAAATTTAGAACATACATACTCGTAGTTTGTGATCTGAATTCCACGCATATGCTACTTTTTATCCGGGTACTATGCGAGTGAAACCGCAGGCGGAAGCAAGTTTATATAATACTAGCTTCCGCCCGTGACTGCACAAGCGTGGTACCGGGATAAAATGTAGCTTATTTAGTTAATCCAGGTATGGTCCACAAACTATGTATATTCCAAGTTTCATCCAAATCCATTCAGTAGTTTTTACGTCAAAGAGTAACAAACATTCGTCCATTCATCCATACATCCATACTCACAAACTTTCTCATTTATGTTATTAGTAGAATCTAAGGCCCGATTCAATTGTCAGCTTTATCAATATCAGCAGAAACTTGTTATTTCATGCTCTCTCATTCAGCCTCTGTGGCAAAGAACTACTCGCAAAAGGTTGCGCTTCAATACCTAGATACAAATATATAGTAGGATCTGCAAATTTTGTCTCGGGTCGTACCAATAATTATAAATAATAATTAAATAAATAATGCTCACATAGCATCATGTAGCCCCAAACTATGCAAATAAGGAACTTAACTGTTTTGTGGATGTTTCAATTTCCTTTAGCATGTTATAAAATGCTCTCCGACGCGCGCCGCTAATGTGAATCGTACAAGCGTGAGCACAGCCAGCGTGAGAGTCAAAATGTTCCAGGCACAAGGTACAGCATCTCGTACAGCGAATAAAATGTACTACTCCCTTGCGAGTAATTTTGTAATCTAAATCATCTAGATATAGGTAATTTATCAATTTTTTTTAATACATTTCTATCAGTAAAAAACACTTAAAAAAAGCTGTTATTTAAAGCTTAAAGAGAATAAAATAAACTTTAAATTAATTGAAAACCCATCAATTTATCACATTACACAATTTGTTTTTTATATAAAAAAGAAAGTCGTTTTATTAACACTATTTATAACTCAAGACCGGCTGAACCGATTTAGCTGAAAATGGGTGGGGAAGTAGCTTAGAACCAGGAGGACATATGACTTTTTATCCCGTTAATATTATAAGAAGGGTGGGGCTAGGGCTACGGTAGGGGTAGGGTAGAGGTAGGGTATCGTAGAGTAGGGTAGTTATTGTTGTTATTGTTGTTTTATCCTCATTGATTGGTTTTTCCACTTCAATATCCTTTTTGATTGCTTTTCCCATTTCGATATCTTATTTGAATGTTTCTTTAACTCCAATACCCTGTTTGAGACAGGACAACGTCTGTTTGTTAGTTAGTAGCGTGCACCACGTGCAGGTGAGGTTGCCTTGGGTTCCGAAGATGGGGGTTGGAACCCCTTACACCCCTTAGAAGATCATGTTACATAATTATTGAATTCTTGATTAAACTCATGTAAATCTCGCGAAAAGCTCTTAAATTATATAAAAGTTAAAGTGAAAGTGAAAATTTCTTTATTCAGAACATTACAATACACTTTGAATCGTATTTTTTTTTAATTTACAAACAGAGAAGAATTGGCAAGAAACTCTGCCAGGCTTATATTTTTTTAAATGTGGGGTGTTGGAGACATTTTCATGCCAAGCTTTTTGTCATCTAAATAATCAGAAATTTTATAATAAGCTTTATTATTTATTACAGAGGTTACGTTTAACAATATTTTTGAATTTATTTACAGATAAATTAATCACGTCATTTGGGATATTGTAAAAAAAAAGTATGTTATGCCCTTTAAATGATTGATTAACTTCATGGAGCCTTACAGTAGAAACAGCAAGTTTATATTTATTTTTAGCATTAACATTATGATTGTCGCTATTATTTTTAACAAATTAATGTTTTCGGACATACTGAAAGTTTTCATACATATATTGGCACGGCACTGTCATAAATAACATTCCAGTCATTTGTAATTTGATTTTATGGGTTTTATTGGTTTTATTTAATTCAAAGTTAATTTATTATTTTAAACCTTTAAATAAAAGCTTGCTTTTAAAAATATTTTTTACTAATAATAGTTTTTTTATTTTTCATAGTTATTGCTGTGATAATGTATAAAAATATTTCTTAACCTTTTTATTTCATTTAAAGCGTCATTGTTGACTGGTTGTTTTCCTGTTAATTTAGTACACTCTATAAATTCTTCAATAAGTAGACGAAGGGTTGAACGCACACGTCAGTTTATTCGTATTCTTCTCAGCAAAAGCCTTTCATTTGATACTCGTATCATGATAGTGCATAAAAAATAACTGCTTCACCATCTTGGTCATCCGACATATTGTTCGTATTTTCCTCAGCAACTTCATTCATTTTATACACATATCATGAGAGTTTTAAAAAATAACTAGTCCGCCATCTTGGGCCGTCAGTTCGTTTCGTTACCATTTTAAATAAAGTAATAAATAAGGTAAGTTCTTCTATTAGATTAAGTTTTATATTATTGATAATAATAATTTTAATAATTATCTACGTCTACTTATTGAAGAATTTATAGAGTGTACTAAATTAACAGGCAAACGACCAGTCAACAATGACGCTTTAATAATAATATGTATTAAAATATAGTAGATTGTTTTACAAGGGACTAAACCATCCCATTATATACGAGGTTTTTATACTCCCGAGCGTAGCGAGGGAGGATGACAAGACCGAGTTATAATGGGTGGTTTTGGCCCGAGTAAAACACTCTACTTTTCACTTCGATTGCGAGAAAATAAAACAATTCAAAATTAGACAATTTTCAGAAATTTTATTAAAAATTAATCAACCTTCATAAAACATCACCAAGACGGTTCTATTTTCAAAAAAAAAGATTGACGGAGCACCAAGAAGTCGAGTTTTTATGTAAGAGAACGAATGCTTTGTACGGGCTGATGATTTTAGACAAAAATTAAAAAGAAAAAATACTTTTTAGCCCGAGGTATTAAACTCGAGTTTTAGGCCCACTAAGCTACACTATTATGATACACTTTTTGGACAAGAGAAGTGAAAAGTTTATTTTATTTTCATGGGTATAAATGGGTTATCGGTAAAAATCATGTTAAAATAGGGTAGCATTAGTGGGAGATCAGAGAGAGGAATCTAAAAAATAAAACCACTTTTGGATTACCTATGTTTGCCCATGCGCATCAATGAAATAATTCTTCTTACCAATGTTTTTGTTGATTTTGGCTAACCATTGGTTATTAAGACGCGTGGGGTTAGGAGAACTCGGTTTAGCCGGAACAATTCATATTTTTCATAATCCAAAAAGCGACACAAATTCTTTCTCTTTTATTTATTTTATACTTATAAGCGCTTCAATTTAGTTTATCTTTTTTGAATCTCTATCTAAAAATGACTTTTATTCAGATTTACTATTTTCCGAGTAGCCGCTGGCGCGGTCACGGCACCGAATTTAGGATATGATCTAGGATTGTCAACACATACCTGATCTAGACCACAGATTTATAAGTTTAGTACTAAAGTAATCCAGACGAATTGAACAAAACCAATATATTGGTAAAGCTGATAATTGCCAATTGGATTTTTTCACACTTTATATTTTTGACATCTACTGATAGTGAAAAAATCCAACCTTTTTGATACGATATCATTATATCTTGCTTGTTGAAAAAAAAACTGGTGGAAATGGTTACGTTTTTTTGATACCTTTGTAGGCCACTGAAAATTAAATTATTTTTATTATTTAATTAAAATTTTTAAAAAATTAAAAAAATTAATTAAAATGGCCTAAAGGCACACAGGGGCGTAATATATCGGCGATAATACAGCATGCGTTATTGCGAGATCATATTCATATTCATTGAATAAATGCTTCTTACCCGTGCGAAGCCGGGACGGGCTGCTAGTAAATAATAAATAAATAAATAATGCTGGACTCATACAGCATCATGTATCCCCAAACTAAGCAGAGCTTGTATTATGAGAACCACATGACTGATAAATTACTTAGATCCATTTTTTTGTAAATACTTACATATTATAGAAAGAAAACACCTAGACCCGAGACAAACATTTGCAGATCATACAAACATTTATCTCGCAGCAAGAATTGAACCATCGGTAACATAATCGGATGATAATTATGTGTGTTCCTAGACAATGTTCTGCCAGTAGTTCAGGCACACAAATATATATATAATATAATATTATAAAGTTAGGTTAATTACATAAGTAAAAATAAATATAAAGATACTGCAATCGTGTTTCCCAATACAACTTGGAGTAAGGTTCACACTGAAGCTGAATCGAGTCAGTGATTACGGCCTAAATATCCCCAAGAAAAACAATTAAATCGGCTAGAAATATTGATTAATATAATTTTGAAAGGTTAGTAACTATAATTAGTATATTATTCTAAACTGAGTAATGAATATGGCTAGATCTCAAAATTAGGGGTGTACGGGGTTCCAACATCCATCTTCGGTGGCCAAGCCATCCTCACCTACTCGTGGTGCACCCTAGTTAATAACGAACGCTGATTGCGGCATAGCGCAGCCTACATCGAGCTAAATCCCCTGGCCACCGATGGACAGCAGCGTCGCGTCGGTGGTGCGAGAAGCTGTGCCCTGCGATCCCCAACCCTCATGCCCAGCGAGGGGGTTTTGGGCATATCCCCCTTTATTAGGGGACGCCTATGTCTAGCTGTGGACTGATATAGGCTGCTGTGTGTGTGGTGGATACAAAAAAACTTAAAACATAGGTATTGTGTGCTAAGTCAGCAAATAGGCCCCGACTCAGCATACGCACTGTGTTATCAGTGGTGCATATAGGCTGGTGTGGTATGGTAGAGGTCAATGGTTAGATTTAAACTGTGTGTTTTTTATGGTTGGGTTTTTTTTGTTTCATAGATGAACTTCATTATTACTAATATGTTGAAATAATAGAGCGCCAGTAGAAATAATAATAATAAAAAAGACGTTTGGCACTCGGGGACTGCCGCGGTAAAGCTATTGCATAGCATTTTGTATCAACTTATGCAATTATAATTATTTATTAATTTTATTTATGCAGTATTTCTTTTTCTTTGATATTAATTCAAGTTACACTTTTTGAGCGTGGTGACCGATAAGAAAACATTTGTTTTTCTTTTATTAAATAAAAATACGTCTAGTTGCACGCACACAAACACCGTGTCGAAGACTGCCGAAAAGAAACGACGTTAGACAATGCACGGCCTTCAAGCCACACCTCCCGTCGTGGGGAGCGTGAGGTTTTATTTCGTTAAGGAATTTCTGGATTCGGTCCCCGCGCTCAAGGCCCTCGATAGAAGCTATGCAATAGCTTAAAAATAAATAATGCGGGTCGTAACGACACAAAAAAAATATTGATGAATATTGATATTGATAAAAGTTATCAATTAATGTACTACTACGAGCTCTTTGAGGAGGGCTCGTCCGTGGAAGTACTGCCACCTTGCACATTTCTGCTGTGAAGCAGCTGTACTGTGTTTCGGTTTGAAGGGTGTGGGTGCCGGTAACATTACAGGCACTAGACTCTTAAGTTATCATCTTCATGCCTCAAGTTGATGGACGCAGGGCGTTGCATCGTAGAGCACGTTCCGGAAAAAATGTGGTCATATATAAGTATATATATAAGTATAGGTAACCCGGATTAAAACGTAGCACATTATGTGTTTGGCATTTTGAATTTAATTTATGTCAAATACGCTTGGACGA
This sequence comes from Horisme vitalbata, assembly GCA_951804965.1. Taxonomy (NCBI): domain Eukaryota; kingdom Metazoa; phylum Arthropoda; class Insecta; order Lepidoptera; family Geometridae; genus Horisme; species Horisme vitalbata. The sequence goes on from OX638089.1 coordinate 4,526,313, forward strand.
TTTTTGTCAATTTACGCTTGAAGACTATAACTCTATAGAGTACCTACTTTTTATCTCGATGTGTCAAATATGTCAAATAAATATGTTAAATCATAAGCACCAAGGAGTTCCATTTGTTAGAGTATCGTTGACATCGTAGTTCAGTGGTACCTATTTGTTGTAAGTTTGTATCGTATGTGTTTGTTCGAGCATAACTCAAAAACAGTTGATCCAATCTGCATACAATTTGGAAGGTCGATAGGTTGTATTTGATTTTTTTGCTGAGAAGTATAGAATTATACCAGACTTGGGGTCATCAAAATATAGAATACCAAAAAGGCCCACAAAAAATTAACTTTATGTAAATATATTGAGTGCGGTGTCATATGAATAGGTTTTGTTTATTCATTCCAAATTCGTTTTTATTTTGATTCTAGAATGTATATGAATCAATAGATAATCGGTAGTCAGAGGGAAGAGGTAGGTACAGATATTGTGTTTGGCACACATGCATTCTTAATAAGTGTACAGTGCTCACAGTCAGAACACACAACAAACAGTTCGCTCCCTAGAACAAGTGTGTTTTCAGCACTCATACATTAGACACTACTTAGCATATTGACTGCGGGCTTGCAGCAGTGGGTCGAGTAGCAGCTCGCACCCTAGAGCAAGTGTGTTTTCAGCACTTAAAGTGTTAGGTACCGAATAGTAACTCTATGCTATATGGGAAGGCCAGATAGGAGATAAAAGTTTACTTGGAGGGGAACCAATTATTTCTCAAGTTACGAGAAGGGATTTTATTTTATTTTATTTTATTTATAAGGGCACCCAACACAGGAGCACTCCACACAATAACATATAAAAGGATAAAAGTCTCAGTGCAACCGTAATTATAGGGTATCACAGCATGCGCATTATAAGCAACAAAGTAAGTTCTATACCTAGGTTGGTTATAAAACACACAATAACAATTAATTAATAAGCAATCTAGTAACTTGAAACTAAATTTAAAAGTGTAGTTGGTAACAATCCAAAAATGTTTCAGTTACGTATAAAATATAAAAAGGATATTATATCTTATAATGCATATACTTTTCAACTGGCTGTTGACTTGGCGAAGGGTCGCCAACGGAAAGGGAGCAAGAACGGGCTCGGAAAAGGTAACGGAAGTGGGAGTGGGAACGGGAACGAGAACGGGAACGGGAACATAAACGCGCCCAGGTACTGTCCCGGACCTTTAATTACCTTTAATTACCTTTAGGTGCCTTTAATTCCATACATGACTAAGGTTACACGCAACATAAAAGGCGTATACACGCAAACGAAGTTCCGGGCGGGTCAACTAGTTTGTTATAAATGGACAATCTTAAATTATACTCTAATCATCCAAATAACCTAAAAGTTCTAATCGACAGCACATAAATATATAAATATATTTATATTTACATCGGGATAAAATTTGGCATAAGTAAGTATAATATTTTAAATTTATCTAAAGGTGGGAGACAAGAACAGGAAGGTAGAAGTCATAAATTACTAAGTGGAGATCAGTTTGAGCATTATAAAGCAAATGTATATAAATACAAAGAATATAGATCTAGTTCACGAATCAGGTAAAATAGATCACAATAAAGCTAGACAACAAATTCAAAAATAATATTTCCGTAGAGTCAAATATATTACTAAATCACACCTTAACGCGAAAAATCTGTTGAAATCAATAAATGTATATGCTGTACCGGCCTTTCTTTAAACATTTGAAATAATTAATTATAAAACTAGTGATTAAAAAAAATATATGTCAGTACGAGAACAATGTTAGCAATGAATAAAGCACATCATCACACAGCATCATGCAGCCCCAAACTAAGCAGAGCTTGTAATATGGGAACCATGATTAATATACTACCTACTAATATTTTTTATTTTGTAAAATACATAGAAAACAATGCTGCTTCACGGCAGAAATAGGCATGATGACAGTACTGCCCCGGACAAGCCTTCCACAAAGGACTCTACTACTACTAAAATAATAGAATTTATTCTGAAGTTCATATTCGCATTTTAGTGGGAAATTCTGTCCTTTAGAGTGGCCAATCATCACAGAGCAGTGTATCGTATTTGCTGGTCCCGTTTTGTAATTTAATTACCCATTACCCTTTGGCCCAAGCGGCCACGTCAATTATGTATCGTTGGGACTTCGGAGACGCTCGGCGCGTACCTACTCCATATTTGTGTTTCCGCAATGATCTCGCCCTTCGTGATATAGTTATTGCAAACTGCTTATTATTCATTTTGATTTATTTAAGAAACAAACAGAACCATTGAACTTACTCGAATATTTAAAAAAAACCGATCAAGTGAGAGTTGAACTCGCGCACGAAGGGTTCCCGTACCTTTGTTCCCATACAAAAAGGGTTCCCGTACCTTTGTTCCCATACAAAAAGGGTTCCCGTACCTTTGTATGGGAACAAAGGTACGGGAACCCAGCTTCGTGCGCGAGTTATATAGTATATAGTTAGCATACCTTTAATTCAGAAGATAGTGGACAAACTATCATAAAAATAAACTTGAATTAATAGATAGAAATGTTTGTTTGCAATTTTAATCATAATACTTATCATGCGATACAATTTCTTAGACAATATAACACGATTTAACATAATTAATTCATTATAACAAGAAAATAATAAGAATCGGATGAAAGGTATCGGTTTATATTATAGCAGCTGTGCTGTGTTTCGGTTTAAAGGGTGTGGGTGTCGGTGAAATTACAGGCTCAAGAGGCTTATCACCTTTATGGTTCAAGTTGATGGACCTAGGGCGTGTGCTATGTAAAAAGTCAAGATTAAAAGTTAATTAGTGTGTGAACTCCAGTGTTTATATAACCAGCGGCTTGCTCTCACCCTACATTAAATGGTTCCCCATAAAATAAGCTTTGCTAACCTTGAAGCTGTAAGATGTGTTCCTAAACAACCCGGCAGCCAATCCTTTGATCAATCAATGATATGAGGAAGCCTATTATTACATCAGAAAAAAATGTCTTAAAATATTATTTAAGACAAACTTCCGTGGTACCTGGGTAAAAAGCCTAATTATATTTCTGCTCTAGAACAACATAATGTACAAAAATTTCAGCTCGATCCTATCAGATCAATAGACGTTGTCCTGTCCAAATAAATGAGTTCATGCAAAATTAAAAAAAAAACTTTCTTATTCAATTTTCCACTGCTCAAGCTCCAGATATATAAAAAGTGTTGATTTTGAAGTATTTGTTTTTTTATAATCAATTCAAACTCAAACTCATACTAAAAATTCATTTAATCAGTAGGAGCTGTATTGTACACTTTGAAACATCATTTTTTTTAATTTACCACCAATCCGTAACGCAACCAAACAGAGAAGAATTGGCAAAAAACTCTGCTTGTCTTATATTTTTTTAACGTCATTGTTCTTAATAACTATTACATTGTTTTTGATGGAGTTGGAGGCAGTTTCATCCCAAGCTTTTTTGTCATCTAAATAATCAGATATTTTATAATAAGTTTTATCACAGAGATTACGTTTAACAATATTTTTGAATTTATTTACTAGTAACAATATATATCAATGTTATTTACATATAGATTAATCACGTCATTTTGGATTTTGTTAAAAAATCGTACACACATCACTTTAAAAGATTGACTAACTTTATGGAGCCTTACAGTGGGAACAGCTAGTTTATTTTTATTTCTAGTGTTAACATTATAGTTTATAGATAGTCGCTATTTTTTTGAACATGTTAATATGTTTTCGGACATACATTAAGTTTTCATATATATATTGGCACGGCACTGTCATAACATTAATTTCTTTAAACTTAGTTAGTTAATTAATTTTAAGCCATGTCGGAGGCCTTCGGGCGGCCTAAAAACTCCGACACTAGAGTTGGTCACTAGCTCATACGAAGAAGAAGAAGAAGAAGAAGAAGAAGAACTTAGTTCTAAGTGATTCTCTGGGCCCATATTAAAAAATGCACGAACAGCCCTAATTTCTGCAACACAAATTGCATTCTCAGTTTGAGAATCTTTATGATTTCACGTTTTTTTTAATTAGATTCTGGCTATTTATTTTCTCATTTATATCCATAAATTTTTGAAATACTCTTATTCAGTGGGTTTGCTATTCATAAGTTATTTGCTAAATAACAAATGCCCTGTCTACACATACCTATGCAGTTTGGTGAAGATACGTGCTGTATTAAAATGCATTTGTCTAGTCTGTCCTTTGTGTCAGTGGACTGTTATAAACAGAGGATGATAATAAAAGACGCACTTTTGATTAAATCAAATCAAATTGTTTATTGCGTACATGTTGTTTTGTTTACAAAGGTCTGAAATACTATGTTCAAAATATTATCATGAACATGATAATTAATTACATCTCGATGCTGACAACACCATCGAGATATAATTAATTAACTAGATGTTTGGCAGACAAAATGCAAACGCCTAGGGCGCAAGCTTAAACTAAATCTACGAGTATCTAATCTATAAATTAAGGGGGTTGCATTGAAAAATCTAGTACCTAAGTAAGATTGTGTGAAAGTAATTTTTACCGGAAATATGGGTAAGTAACTATTTGTATATTTAAAAAATGGGATTTCCCTTTCCAACTATATAATTACCTAGACTAGATAGACATTACGAATTACTTATATTTGAGAAATGTGTTGTTATTTCATTTGTAACATTTCATGTTATCTCTGTAATTGTGTAGAGATAACGAGTAGGTAGATACTGTGACCAGAGCAGCACCTATTCGTAAAACATCTTCCTGTTTCTACATTCATATGTATAAAATGAGTTTTGTCTTTAAAAAAATCTTGTTCACCTTTTGTAAGCTTTTACGGATGGATTATTTTTTTGTAAATTATTTTCATGCACTTCAGTAATATTTTGAAGGTGATAATATAATATCTATAGTCTGAGTTATTGAATGAGGCCTCCTCACTTAGTAAGTCAGTTGCATTGCACACCGAAATGGCAGGTAACGTCTATTTATATACTGTCAAAGTTTTTAAAAACAGGACCGGTGCTTATCATTTCAGTGGGCAACTGAGTTACTAAATACGGCCTCAAGTAGTCTCTGCAGTACTCAGAAATAAAGACAGAATTAAAATCTATTGATGGAAATACCTCATTCAGTTTGTATTCTCTTCTTAGTGTCAGTTACTTCATCACCTGGGTGCAACAACATCGTGTGTAAAAAAAAACAATATTCAATATTTCAATTTCATTTCTTTCCATGCTCTGCTCTGCTAACCTGGCCAAATAATGCGTTATATTATCAACTAACTATTATTTTAACTATCGGTCTAAAAGCCCCAGAGAAGTTTAGGCAGGATGTCATGGTGCTGCTGAAACGTGGGCACAATTCGCTAGGGGGAAAAGTTCTCCAGATTGTACAGTTATTTTATCAGGGCCTGGGGGTTGGGTACCATGTTTACGCGATGTACGAGAGAATCTAGTGCTCATGTAACTTTTGGGAAATGGTGGTAGAAGCTGAATGTGTCGAGCTGAGGATCGAGTGTAATGGCGCTCATTAGGGGAGGCCTGTCCTGTAGTGGACTGCTATAGGCTGATGATGATGTAACTTTTGGGGGGTGTTATGTTATTTAACCCTATACCAGTGGGCATTTCCATTGGGCAGTGTGCGCGGGCGCCGGCAGTCAGTCCAGCCAGCCATGCGGCGGTATGGCGCCGCCCCTGCGATAACCCTAGATCGTTGACCCCTCACATTTGTGTTTAACTGACACTACTCGCATGCATCGCAATTGCTAAGTTGCATGTACTGATGCGAGCATCACCATTTCACGTGCCCTTCAGTTACATTCTGAAATTTAAGTTATCATGGTTGCTGAAAACGCAACCTTCGCTCGTGTTTATAAAATTGCATTCCTCTTCTTAGTCGTTACACTCCTGACAGAGCGGTCGTGGTCACTTTGTCGGGACGGTGGCCTGCCTCACAATCCTACGCAAATCCTATAGCAGCTTTTCTGGCACACTCGTTCATGGGGATTATAAAGAACTTGGAATCAAAGAGGATAGGATAATCCTAGTACAGGACCAAAGGAATCTCAAAAATAAAACCACTTTTGAATTGACAACCTTAGGTTCGCACATTCACATCAATGAAGCGTATGGTTCTTGTATGGTTGGTGGTATGGCCTTGGTTGTTGGTTGCCAGTCATTCAATTATTACAATTTTGACAAATTCATAATCCAAAAAGCGACATAAATTTCTTTTTTTCGCTCATGAATGATTCAGAATCCCTTTTGTACCTCTACCTGAAAACAAACATTTTTCTTGAATATGGAAAGGCATTTTATGTTTCAAATCATCATCATCATCATCAGCCTATAGCAGTTACTGCTGGACATAGGTTTCCGCTAATGAGTGTCATTGCATCCTGTCCTGAGCTCGACGTATCCAGCTTCGACCTATAGCCTTTCGTCTGCGAAAGTTCTTTCCACCTGGTCTGAAGGAGCGTCCTATATTACGTTTGCTGAACCGCGGTTTATACTCAAGAACTCGTTTACCCCCACCGCTTATTGGTTCTTCGGCAGATATGGCCAGCCCACTGCCACTTCAGCTTGCTAATTCTCTGCGCTATATCGACAACTTTAGTTTTATGTTGGATAAAATATAGTCGCGTTGCGGTTTCTAACCTTCAGAGAAACTCCGAGCATAGCTCGTCCATAGCTTGCTGAACGACTTTAAACTGAACTGTGTGAACTAGTCGTACTGAGACTGTCCACATTTCGGCTCCATTATGTCATGACGTTTGAAACTTTCGTTTTCAAACATTGCGGTTTGGGTGACTAGAAGATTTGACGTAGTTTTCCAAATGCTGCCTGTGCCCAACCCAGCTGAATCCTTATCTTGGCCTCCTTCACAAAGTTGTTTCTACCTAACTGGAAAATCTGCCCGAGGAATGTGTACTCCGAAACAACTTCAACATGGTGTCCTTTAACGACAACATGTCTCGTATCATTCCGTCATTGACCATGATTTTGGTCTTATCCAAGTTCATGTTGAGACTTATCTTTCGCGAGGCTGATGCTAGGCCGTCCAGCATCTGTCGTAGCTCCTCCAGCGACTCCGCCATTAGGACTATGTCATCAGCGCATCGAAAGTTTGAGATGTGCTCGCCGCTTATTTTTATGCCCATATCTTTCCAGTCCAGCGTCTTAAACATATCCTCAAACGCGCTTGTGAGCACTTTCGGGGATATGACATCTCCCTGTCTCACTGCTGGAAAGTTTCGGACACTCTTAGTGGCGGCTTAGTACATATCCATTTGACATCGCTGCAAGGATTTCAAGACAGCCCAGGTTTCGAGATAGTCAAAGGCCTTCTCATAGTCCACAAAAGCCAGACACAGGGGCTGATTATACTCTTCGAACTTCTGTATTATCTGCTTCACTTTGTGAATATGGTGCCATATCCTACGTGAAACCTGGCCTGCTCCGGTGGCTGGAACTCGTCAAGTCATTTGAAGAGACGATTCGTAATAACCCGAGAGAACAACTTATAGATGTGACACGGGAGCGAATTGGGTCTGTAATTTTTAAGAAGCGTCTTATGTACCTTATTCTTAATAAACAGAACCACCAAGCTCTCGTTCCACGCCTTAGGAGTTCTCCTACAGTAAATTCTCCAAATGCTGTCACCAATTACATAAACAGGATACATAAAACTAGTTTTGAGTACTATGATAAAATAATTTTAATGAGCAAAAAAACACTGAATTATATGATTTTCTTCTGCGTAGATAGGCGTATATTTCACTAACTTCAAGGTACGTCAAAGTGAGCTACATGCCGGATAAAGTGAAAATTACCCCCAGATTCACCACTTGGACGGGTGACCGATTTGAGCGCTTCCATGCTTCGGAAGGCACGTTGGTTGGTCCCGTCTTTTCAGTCGTTCATGTCGGAGGCTTTCGGGCGGCTTAAAAACTCGACACCACAGTTGGTCACTAGCTCATACGAATTGTCACTTTATGCGGCAAATTACTTGATGATAGTTAAATAGGTTAACAAAGCTGTGAGTATAACTTTAGTATTGGACAAGCCTATTCTTTCAAAATAAGTATGACTCCCTTACCCGGGTTTTTAGAAAAAAATTAAGCATTGATGCCGGCGTAACATATTTTGACTCATCGGCTAACTTATGACTTGAGAACAAAACGCAATGGCGCTCATTAAGAGAGATCTATATCGAGCAGTGGACTGCTATAGGCTGCTGAAGATGATGATGATGATGATGATGAAGAAGGTTAATTTTGCAATTCATATTACCGGTGGCCCAGATGCTCGTGATAGCGTCCAGGGCTACCATGTCACTTAATCAGCAATTTATTTTTATATTTTTCTAATGTATTTTTTGTAATTTTATCGCTTCATTTTTTTTTCTTTGTTTTGCATAGGTACTTTATCTTGTTTACTTGTTTATTTTTTCCTGCCCACTTAGCACTAATATATTATTTTTAAAGTCCGCACTTAAGTTATGTTTCAAGCCAGATCAAAACCGTTGAATTTAATAACATACTTACTTTTATTGCTTGTAATGTATAATAAGTGCTTAAATAAATAAATAAAAAATAAATTCAACATTACTCAGTTAATAAATTGTAATTTTAGTTATTGAAAATTTCTTGATAAGTAGACGAACGTAACGCTAATAGCCTGGCTATATTACCGATCTTCGCCGAAGATTGGACGTTAGGAAGATGGACTATAAGGTTTCTCACACGGAAGACTGAGGCAATACCAATACGTGAAATTACGCACTTTACCATTTGTATAAAGTGGGTATAAATTGAGTGTAACTCTCGATATAGCGCACCTCGTACTCTAAGTGCATGGCGCGGAGCGTCCGACTGAGAACTAAAGTAGATACTCGACATAACTCGGAGAATTAGCAAGCTGCAATGGCAGTGGGGCAACCGTATCTACCGAAGAACCAATACCCGTTCGGGTATGAATTCTTAAGCGGAGACCGCGTTTCGGCAAACTTTTAGTGCAAGTGTAGAATGCCTTCCGGCCAAATAGAGTGAAGATTTGCAAAAGGCTGCTGGTAGATGCATTGAGCTGAGTACAGGAGGGTACAATGGCGGTCTAAGTTGAGGCCTATTTCCAGCAGTGGACTGTCGTAGGCTGCTGCTGCTGATGATGATAATTCTGTTTGCATCATCTTTAACTCGACAATTTTTATGGTTTCATTCCAATGAAAAACAAATTTGTAACTTCGAAACAAGTAACTCGCAAAACTTAAGTTATTGTGAAATGTTAGAAAACTTGTAATTATTCACCTAATAATAAAACACGACCACTTTCATTGCTTCAGTAAACGTGGAAGCACCGTGAAAGATGTTGAAGGACTTTTATTTTTCTCCGGCTTTGCTTATTTTGCTATTCCTCTGGAACACTAATTTTTCTTTGTGTGAAAAGAGGTCCTTTGACTGTTTCCGTAAAATTTTATGATGATCAATTGAGTAGTTATAACAGAGAAATAATAATAACATACTCACTTTCGCATTCATAATGTTAGGTAGGTTTAAGACGGGATAAGAAAGTTATGGATGGGATGTAAGTAAGAGTAGAGGGAGGCCGAAGAAGAGATAGATGAAAGAGAATATGAGTATAAAAGTGAATACAGGGTGGAAGGCTGATACGCGTGAATGAATACGTGTTGCGGCGATCCCACCTAGAGTGAGATAAGGGTGGATGGAATGAGATGATGATGAGGTTAGGATAGGTTCATAGGATATTTAAAAAAATACAGGTTAGGTATTACATCCAAGAACCGGGTACAGAAATGTCGGTCGTCTAGCAGCAAGATGGGCAGACCATATTGCCATCATACCCATCGTGGGCGAAAAAATGATGACATGAGCTTTGAACCGTGGTGGCACAAACTAACACTGGCACAGCTTGTTCGGATTTGGCTGAGAGAGCCGTCTCCAAGCCCTGCATGGATATTATCGCCATATCCCCGCTTCTTATTACGAGATGATCAGCCTATATCAGTCTATTTTCAGTAATAGGTTGGTGCTTTGGTTGATGAAGCTTTAATCTACACGAAACCACACTCGGTCTCATTATATATTCAAGAATGAAGCGTCTTTATTTGACTTTTTCACGTGTAGGTGTACGCAAATTAAGTGCTTTTCAAAATTCTAGGTAAGAGCCATTACATGTCATGTTCCTTAACCCACAAAAGATATTTCTTTTCTGCTTTACCGTAGGTTTGCATTAGCTTAAAAATACGCAAAGGTCATGTTTCGCGGTGCGTTCCCACTGAATTTTAGATCGTATTATCGATTATCGTTTAGGAAAAATTGCGTCAATCATAATGTTAACACGACAACACACTTTTCACTGGTCTTGTCTGCTCCGCTCTACCCAGCTCCGCGTCAATCGAAACGCACCCTTATACTTAGCAGTGGGTGAAGTCGGCCTGCGGTTTATGAGAATGTTTCTCGTGGACGTATGATATACATACACACATTTATCATCAAATTACAGATAGCACACAGCTAAATACATAGCTTTGATCATCAACATCATCATCATCATCATCATCAGCCTATAATAGTTCACTGCAGGACATAGGGTCTCCATTACGCTCTGTCCTGAGCAAAGATACATTGATAATATACGATTCACACCTACCGCCGCGCTTCGGAAAGCTTCGAAGCGCATTTTAAATCATGCTGGAGGAAATTAAAACTTCCACAAAGCAGTAAAGTTCTTCAATTGCATGCAATATCTACTTACGGATCTAACTATGTCAGTTTTTGACAAAGCTCAAAACTGCGTAAATTGCATGCAAATAAGGAACTTAACTGCTTTGTAGATGTTTCAATTTCCTTTAGCATGTCATAAAATGCTCTCCGATGCTCTCCGATGCGCACCGGTGAGTGTGAATCTTACATGAACCCTACATAAGAAATGTCTTTGTCGTCGTGTCTGTACTTACACCATAAATAACAATAAAATACAATATAAAACCCTTTAACCATGCAAAACAAGCATAACATACATTAATTTGGATCTCTTTCTAAAAACCTATGTTTGAAGAGTCCCTTCTTTTTTATGGTAGTAAAGAACATAAGAAGCATAGATTTTTTTAACTCTTTGGTCAGGAGACAAAATAGGTTGTACGAGATAAAATAAAATAGGTAGATGAACGGTTATTTTTATAATGTACAGAGTAGGTGACCAAATTATTAAGGACAGTTTTGACATTTTTGAATTTTCTTGTTTGATTGGATTTCTGTAACAAACGATATGTTGTGGGTCTCGTATATATTTTAATTGTATCTGTATTCTATCAGGATTACAGAAACTACACAAAATTGTACAAAACTGTTTTATATTCTTCGTATGAGTATTATTAATATTGGTAAAAATTACTAGAATAAATTTTATTATTTAGTGATGCCACCCTTTGCGCCAATAAGAGCTTCTATGCGTCGGGGCATCCTCTCGATTAGTACTCAATCGATTAGTACTTATTGCTTGAAACTTTGAGGATCTCCAAGATATTTTGCAACACCTCAGAGTAGGCCTGGGGATGAATATGCCCGAAGGTTATGGCAAACATCTCTGGCTTCACAGATTCCAAGGTATTAGTTGGGGGTGAGGCGCTAGAGATGGTGGACCGTTAGGTCTAGCTTGGGCATATTCAATGCTTTGGCAAAGAACATCAGAATAAGGAGATCGCTCAAAGAATCCAACTAGGTTGGGCTGCATTAGGAAAACTGGACCACATTCTTAAGTCAGCTGAAATACCACGGTGTTTGAAGACCCGCCTTTTTAACCAGTGTGTACTGCCCACCGTGACTTATGTGCCGAGACATGGACGCTGTGGAGGCTGTGTACCATATGAGAGTTGAACAGAGAGCCATGGAGCGTACTATGCTTGGCATCAAGCTTAAAGACCGTATTACTAACGTCGAGATCTGAAGTTGAACAAAGGTCAAAGGTAAATGGATATTTATATAGTATAAGTGTTTATCTACTTAGGTATAGGTTTATACGTTATGTAAATTCTAATTCCAAATAGTACTATATGTTGTAGGTACTTTAAGTACCTAGATACCTTATATTTAGGTTAAGTTTTTGCTACATCCTTTAAACAGGATGCATAGAACTGAACACTGTTATAGTTACTAAGTCTTATGCTGCAATAAATAAACTGAATACTAAATACTGGAACCGCATAACGGAAATAATATGTAGTTGGGCAGGACACCTGGCAAGGCGAGGTGATGACAGGTGGAGTTAGGCAAAAACTGAATGGCGTCCAAGAACCGGATACAGAAATTTCGGTCATCCAGCAGCTAGATGGGGAGACGATATTGCATCAATATTATTATATTGAGATGCAAAGAAAAAGAGGAAGCTGTAACCCACACAATGATTCTTTCGTGTATCAAGAACTATGAGCAAACTATGGCATCACAACACTCAGAGTAAACCCGTAACAAAATACATAGAAACAGAAAATATTTATTTAGGATACAATCAAAAAATTACAATATTAGTATTTATAAATTAGTACTTGTATGTATATTTCTAAAGACATGGGACAAGGTCAAATATTAGTAATTTATGTAAATACAAAGATATTTTTTAACCATAACAATGTACCTATAAGCTTTCTAGTAAAGAACGCACACATAATATGTTTCTGAGGGCACAGCCTAACGCGCTGTCAAGTCTAGCTAAAAATTTAGTTTAAAAAAAAAAAAGACGTGTGGCACTCGGGGACTGCCGCGGTAAAGCTTTTGCATAGCATTTTGTATCAACTTATGCAATTATAATTATTTATTTATTTTATTTATGCAGTATTTATTTTTCTTTGATATTAATTCAAGTTACACTTTTTGAGCGTGGTGACCGATAAGAAAACAATTTTTTTTCTATTATTAAATAAACGAGCTTCGTAGAGTCGTACAATACGTCTAGTTGCACGCACACAAACACCGTCTCGAAGACTGCCGAAAAGAAACGACGTTAGACAATGCACGGCCTTCAAGCCACACCTCCGTGCCCGTCGGAGTGGGGAGCGTGAGGTTTTTTTTCGTTACGGAATTTCTGGATTCAGTCCCCGCGCTCAAGGCCCTCGATAGAAGCTATGCAATAGCTTAAAAATCTGCTCAAGCAAAACCGCGGGCAAGAACTATATAAATAATGAGCTATAAAAAACAAGGTTTTAGTCCACTGTAATGACTCCATGCAATTATTACATGTCACTTTGTCAGTGATATTTCTTTGTTTTCCTTTATATGTACATACGGGAGCCGTTCGTTGATGTCCACGTATAACTTTACAATAAAACCAAGACTATCTCAATACAAAGAAAACAACGACATAAAAAACCTTAGGTAATACTATTACCTTAGGTAATATTTATGGATCATACTAACATTTCTTCTGCAGCGGGAATTGAACCCGTAACATCTCAATCGACCTTTATCAATATGCAACGAAGTCGTCAAATGAGACGTCCGGAATCACCTTCTTGTAAACCGCAAAAACATCAACAATAACAATAACAACCACCAACTAATATCAGCCCACGGTCCTCTCCTGATAAGCAGTGACAAGCCTGTATCCCCACGCTGGGCAAGCTATTTATAAAACCTTGTATGTTCTTCCTTTGTCCTGCGTCAACAAATTTTTCCACTAGACTACAGAATAATTTCATAGTACTAAAGGACGAAGCCACGTTAATATATAAAATACAATAACATCATACAATTCCACTTTGCCATTAGAGAGTTGATGTTTGTTTTGTCTAGCCCTTGTGTAGGTATTAAGTTCTACCCTTAGCCTTCCTTATTATTATGTGCCCTAAGGAACGGATTAAGATCATCTTACAATTTTAAAGTAAACAAGCAATTCTTTCCACTATCCATTAAGTAAGTGACAGGTCGCAACGTGCACTACGACAATTATGACTATTTTTAAATTATTTGGTACTGAGTTACAGAGTGGAGAGATAAAAATATTATTTTTGTCATCCACTCTTTTATTTTTACTTACAAAGTGTCAGCTGATAATGCATTAGCGCTTAGCTCTTTAGCTTTATCACTATTGAGTAATGCTATTATCATTTTGTATTGAATATGTTTATTGTTTTTGCGTTTGTTTTTATGTTTTCGTGGAAATTATGTAATAATACTTTTTGAGCTTTTATGTCAGTGTTTTACAATGTGATGGTCTAATGACCACTGGTCATTAACCACACAGTCGATGAATACATATTTTATCATATGAAGTGTGATATTCTACACTGCAAAATATTGAGTAAAAATTTCGCTAACTTTCTCTGACGAGTTCCAAATGCATACGCGCACACCGCCCCGTGCAGTTTTATTATGTATATTATTTTTTTACTACATACTTTAGTTTGAAACCTAGCTAAGTTACTTACGTCTACGACTGTATGCTTTCAGGTAAAATATGTTTGTTTTTTTCTTTCAGTTTATAAATGCTACATTTCTGTTGGCCTGAACAATCCCATTGTACAGCAAACTCCCCCGATTTTTTGCATTTTATCAATGATATTTATATAAAATAATTTTATATATTGAAATTGAATATTGTTTATTGTTTATTGTTTATTGACTTAATAACTAGAACGGCTTGCGCCAATTACTCTAATTATAAAAATTTGGTTGAGTTTACATCTATACATCTCTACATAGTCAAAATTCAATAAAAATAGTCAGTAATAACAAATTCAATAGGTAGTCAAATAATCAATCAATATCTTACTTACACACACACTATCAATAAACACATACACACTTCTGTCAGAATTAAATTAGTAGATATTTAGTACATAGTCAATAATAATAATAATAATGTCAGTAATTATAAATTCCAATACTTAATAGTCAAATCACATGTCGAACAAAAAAAAAAAAATAAAGCAGATAAAAATCCTACACACACTTCTCACAAAAGTTCAGGCAGTCAGTCAAAATCACCTTCCATCCGTTCGCAAATACATCAGAGTCAGGGCTTGCGTCCAGGAGGGCATTGAGCGCGGAGAGAGTTCGCGGAATGGGAGATCGAGCGCGTGCAACAGTTCATCATCAATATATTAATTAATATTCGGGCCATCTCACACATGATGAACTGATCCCAAACTAGGCTATGGGTACCAGTAACAGATAATTATACAACACTTATACAACAGCCAGACACAGAACAAAAATCCATGCTTATTACACAAATTTTGACCTAGGCGGGAATCGATCCCGCGACCTGCAGCTCAGAAGGCAGTTACTAACAAATGAGCTTTGAGGCCAGAATTAAATTCTGGCTGCATGACGCCCCGCGAATCAAACCTCGTACGTGAAGAGTCAATGTACGAGGCTCAGTCAGTAATATTTAAATTAAAACAGATCTTTTACCTTCTTCCAGTGATCTGCACGAGGGTGTGTTTACGAAGTTGGATCTAGTGGACTACTTCAGTCTGGCCGACAACACGCTAACGGAGCTGCCGCGCCATGTCTTGCAGCACTTGTCTCACGTGAAGACCCTTGACTTGTGCAGAAATAAGATCACCAAGTTAACTGTTGAGGACTTTAAGGTAAGTGGAGAGTTGAGTTGAGACCCGTGGCTGTGTCAGCTCCAATCGTTTTGACCATGGCTTTGCTGTAAGTGGGCTGGGTGTAAAACCGATAAGGCTTTCTTTTCTTCCTCATAGCCAATGGCCAACTCTGCTGTCGGAGTTCTAGACCGCCTGAAGGCCTATGACAGGGCTAAGTGACTGAAAAATCCAGGATCTTCTTAACGTTCCTTCTGTAGAACGGAAAAGTTCAGATCTCTCCTCCTCGCGTCGCACTCCTCAAGACTGAGGGTCTTGATTCCCCTGTAGAATCTTCTGTCAAACAATATCTCGCCAACTATGTCGGTCTTTGGCGCTCAGATCTAAATGCCACCAAACGGTAACCCATCCAAGTAGTGAGGGAGCCAAGATGATCTGCGAAGGACACCGATGTCATGCCACTCCACGCCATGACGCCTTCAAATGACTAGGCGGAGAGGATGGTAAAGGTGCTGGGCAAGCCATCTGACCGTGTCCCAGTCACTTTTTTCCCCTATTATATTATCCCAGTCAGTGAGTAAAAGTTGCCACTTGATGCTGTTTAAGTCATGTAGATTAGATTAATATGCTGGTATGAAAATAGAAATACTTACCTACTTATCGTTGGAGCTCTATCAGTACCTACAGTTCCCAGTAGAGTTACAACTGTAGATAGGTATTTAAAGTATTCATTAAAAATTTGAACTCTTGAACTTGGGTTCAAGTTCATGCTTACAACATTTCAGGTTTGCGTTTTTTGAGTGCCTCCATAGGAAAAGCCAATTT
Source organism: Horisme vitalbata (assembly GCA_951804965.1). NCBI lineage: Eukaryota > Metazoa > Arthropoda > Insecta > Lepidoptera > Geometridae > Horisme > Horisme vitalbata. The sequence goes on from OX638089.1 coordinate 4,542,738, forward strand.
TTAGATATTTGTGAGCGCTCCGATTAATTCTGCAGTATATCCAAAGGTACGGAAATTGGTACAAATTGGTAATTACGTTTCCAATTTCAACACAGTAAAAGTGTGTCTTCTCTTTTTTTTCAATTATGGAATGTGGGACCTTGACTGTCAACTGGGCGAAAGACCCGCGCGTTTTGAGACCGAAAATAAATAGACAACATAATGTAATATTAAAAAATATTTTAATTGAGTAGGTACCTTAAAAGAACACTTTGAATTGTATAATTTTTTTAATTTACACTTCCATTTTTTAGACAAACAACTGTTGTTAACAATATTAAATTCGCAGGATATCCAGGAGCTAGAGCACCTACTGGTAGCTAATAACTCAATATCCAAAATAGAGAGAGACGCGATACCGAAGGGGTTGAAGCACGTCCACCTTGGCCTCAATGAACTCAGTACTCTGAATGGAGCTCTCAGGGAACTAGACGACCTGGAATGGATATTTATAAACGCGAATCACTTGAAATCTATCGATAACGAGCTTCCGGTTGTAAGTATACAATTTTAGCTTTCTATAAATATTCATTTGAAGTAGCTTTGACTGTATTGTTTTCTACAGTAATATTTACCTCCAGATTTCTTCAATCCACCTTTGTTTCATTATTGTTGCGATCTAATCGTAATGTAGCTGGCAGACAGTGGATGAGAAGAGCCGAGGATCGGGCTCACTGGCGAACCTTTGAAGAGACCTACGTCCAGCAGGTTGGACCACTGCGATGGGTTGATGATGCAAATATTGTAGCAAAATAAAGCCAAAGACATTCTTAGATTCACTTTTGCGTGTAAATAAGATTTTGAAGGTAGAGATGTAAAATACAGAAGAGATTTTTTTATAATTTTTTGTTGATCACACATTGTTTACTAGTTTTTCTGAAATTTTACTAACTAATGTCCAACAACACTTGAATTATCCACTTTACAGAATGCTAAGCGGATATCCCTTATCCACGCCGCCCAAAACGAGCTCCAGAGCTTGCCTAAGGACCTGAAGCAGATGCCGTCGCTGGATTCCCTCTACTTCTATGAGAACCATCTCAAATCCCTGGACGGTGCTCTACAAAAGTCAAGGAAACTGATGAGGATCGGGCTTTCGTTCAATAAGATAGAATACGTGAGTACTAAAACTAAGCACCACCTACCTTTAAGAGGTGCATCAGAGGTTCGTTCACGAAGACTATCGAAAAAGTATTCGTATCATCATCAGCCTATTGCTGGACATAGGGCTCCCCTAATGAGCACCACCTGTCCTCAGCTCGACGCATTTCGTTTACCCCAACGGTTATCGGTTCCTTGGCGACCTGACCAGCCCACTACCGCTTCAGCTTGCTAATTCTCTGATTTTGAGTTTTAGTGTATGTCGGATAGTCTCGTTGCTGATTCTATCCTTCAGAGAAGTTCCGAGCATAGTTCGTTCCATAGCTCTCTGAGCGACTTTAAACTTGTGAACTGGTGAACTGGTGGTGTGACTTTAAACTAATGAAGACGTATGACGATGACGATGACGATGACGATGACGATGACGATGACGATGACGATGACGATGACGATGACGATTACGATTACGATTACGATTACGATTACGATTACGATTACGATTACGATTACGATTTCAATTACAATTACGATTACGATTACAATGACGATGACGACGCAATAATACGAATAATGATGATGTTGATGATGACGATGATGATTATGAGTAAAATGTATCATTTTAGCTTGCAGAAGACGAATTCACGGAAGCAGAGAAGCTAGCAGAACTAGACATTGCATACAACAATCTGCAATCACTAAACGGTTCGCTGCGAAGTTTAAAGTCCTTGCGGTACCTGAATCTGACGCACAACTTGATGACCGAGTTCTCCCTTCAAGAGATCAGGGGCCTAAAAAGACTGTCCGTTATTGATCTATCGCATAACAAAATTACAAGAGTTACAGGGAACATGGTGGTAAGTTCATACATCTATTTATATAAAAAGTCCCAATAAAGGAATTTTTTATCCATGAAAAGTGAGTTAGTTAATCGTGTGGATTGTTGTGCTTGCTACTTGTGTTAGAGGTCAAAGAAAAGTTGGATGGATTGTGTAAAAGACGACATGAGAGAAAGGAGTGAGTGTGATTACGAGAGAGAGAGAGATGGAAATGGAGGGGGATGACTAATGGCCAACTCTGGTGTCGGAGTTTCTAAGCCACCTGAAGGCATCTGAAGGCCTCCAACATAGCTTAACGACTGTAAAAGCCGGAGCTAATCTTAAAGTGCCTTAGATTTAAATGCCAATAAAGGATCACCCATTCAAGTGACTGGGCGAAGTAACCAATATTATCTGCCAAGATCCTTTAACGCCTCTAATGTTCTATTATACGAGTATTTCCTGATGAATTTAAGACTAATGTATGACCTACCAATATGACTAACTAATTGTGATAAAATAAAGTACATATAATGTAAATATTGACTTTAACTTACGTATCCAAATTTTATTTAACTTCAATAATTATCATTTGATGATTTATATTTGTATTGATTTTATAACTATGACGTCCTCTCTTCTATTTATTATTGTTGTTTCCAACAGGGCCCTAAAATTAATGTTATAAACTGAAAAAACCTTACAGGTATATTTACATTATGGAACGCAATTAATGATTGATTATTGATCTTCCCAGAATCTGGTGGAGGTGGAGACGCAAGTTCTAGAGTTACGTTTAGACCACAACTACATTCTGAGTCTGGGCGGTGCATTGATGGGTCTACATGGGCTTCTGCGGCTTAACCTGAGCAACAACCTGCTCCAACAGATTGCTCCAGATGATCTCATCGGCTTGGAGGAGTTGAGGCTACTCGATGTGTCGCACAACCATATCACGACATTGGAGGAAACATCAAAGGTTTGTAAAGATAGGGCTTTAGAAGGCAGTGCTTTTTGACAAATATTTATCTTTTTTAGAGTAAGCATAAGGAACCCTTACTGCCATCACATACCATCAGAAGTCGGACTCTCGCCGGAAAGCGTCCCATAATTATACAAAATATTTTAGCATCCGTCAAGGCCCACACACGGTCAGCAATTTGATAGATCCTGGGAACAGACCTCTGTGAATAAAATCAAATGTTGGACAGAAGTTTTGCGGACCGTCTGCGGCTTCCCTTATATCATTGCTTCGTTGTTTGCCAGTCTGTAAATTTCGGGACAAATCTCTTTAGAATATTTTCTGTGTCTGGTTATTTTAACATGGTTATCCCATAGTTATTTTTTTATAATTAATGTTATTAAAAAATCTGTATAAATCCGCAGACATTCTTACCATCTCTAGAAGAGCTGATCGCCCATCATAACAACATTACGCTGCTGGACAAGGATTTCCACGGACTTCCCTCGCTGTGCATGGCCGATCTGTCCTTCAATCAGATACAGAGCGTGAACTACGATCTCGTGTCCAAGTCTCGTTGCACTATTAATGGGGTGCCCGGCATTCTGAAGCTTTATCTTCAAGGTATGTGATTTTAGCTCAAACTATCGTCTGCTGTGCGTTTTTTACAAAAGGAATGCCTTCCAGGAAAGGTACAAAGGCGGTTCTAGGGCGTTTCGTATACATACATTATTGTCAAAGACCTATATGCTGGTTTTTTGCATAATTTGCCATCAACCGCATGATTGTACAGTACGAAAACGGTGGTGTAATTGTAAGTGGTGTAATAAATGACGAAAAATGATAATTGTTATCCAAAATTTTCAAACCAAACGCGATTTGATACCACATCTATACATTTCACTTAAGTCTTAGTCGAAAATCATAATTCCAAGAATATTGTGTTGATCGAAAATCTTGGTTAACCCTCCTTGTAGGTTGACTACAAAAGCTCTTAAAACATCCTATGAAAATAAGTATTCAATATCTATGTTAGAATGTATTAGATGTCCATTAGTTATAGTGATCTTCTTTGTGCTTGGCTTCTTTTAGCGAAAGGCAACGCGAATTTATTTCAGAAAAATATGTTAAGCTTTTGCGATGTTCAATTTCTGTTCGTTTCATGTATTTAGATACTCGAACTTATACTTATGAGTTTTTAATAATAATGTTAACTGAAATTAACAACCGGCTATTGAGAAGTCATCATCATGATCAGCATATAGTCCACTGCTGGATATAGGCCTTCCCTAATGAGCGCCATTGCGCCCTGTCCTGAGCTCGACGCATCCAGCTTCTACCAGCAGCCTTGAGAAGGGGAATGACCAATCATTATATAGGTACTTTCGCACCCCACATATAATAGCCCCAATTTGTCCGAGGTTAATATTGTTAGGCATGGCTCGGTGTCGAGCGGTTACTTTGTAATGCACTACACACCTATGTATGTGCTCAAAGTATTTGCCAATACGTATACGTAACTTTTTTGTGCAGAAGCGCATTTACTATGTGGACGAATTCAAAACTCATGTAGCTTGATTTCACATGAATAATTTATCAATATTTACTTATATAAACTGCTTTATACTTAGATATACTTAGTAAATAAACAGACGACTCTCTAAAATATACCGTAGGTACGGTTAGCACACAATAAGTTGTAGAATCCGCTGGTATCTATGTAAGGGGTTGTCAAATATAACAATTTAAGACATATAAGCCCGTCCTCTCAGCACAAACATACTTCATAGCTTATCCGACAGTTACAATAAAAACCCGACTGCTAAAAGTTAATGAAAAGAATTTTATTTCAGACTTTTTAGTTTTATTTTTTAAAATTACAAACGTGACATTTTATTTCTTTTTATTTTATTTTATTTTATTTTTATTTATTTGGAAAACAAACAGTACTTAAAATCTAAACAATATACTATAAATGGAACTATTCGCTATTTATATGTTTCCGCATGTCGTACATGATATATTTATAATGATCTTTTTACGATCTTTACAATGAATACAAAGACACCACGTGAAAGTCCGTCCAGCTGTTTGGGCTGTAGGGCGTGCTAAATAAAATGACATATGTAGAACACATACATACTGTACATACATACATACATACAGATATACATAAAAATATTACCTTATTGCTCGAAAAATATTACCCTCCTTCAGGCGCAGTCGCGTAAAAATTGTGTTAATCTTATAAACGCAACAGTCCACAACATAGTCAGCGTCGCGGGCCCGACAGTGGACCAGGCTAGCGTACGATTGTAACTTGGCACGCGCAAATGGAACCCTATACTTAGCAGTGGGTGAAACAGACGACGATGATAATGATGAATCTTAAAAGCGTAGCAATTTTTATGCTGTCTGTACGAAAGCCCTAGAAATGTGTTGGAAATGTTTACGAATTTTCTAGACTTACAACCCCTAACACAGACAGGTGCCTTATTTTATTGTAAGAAACAATAAAACCTGCATATTCAGTCCACTGCTGAACATAGGCCTATCCTATATGAAGGGGGATTTATTATTGATCCTCACTGTGATCCCCAAGCTGGGCATGCGAGTTGAGGATGGCAGGGCACGCTTCTCACATCGCTGACACTGCTGCCTGTTGACGGACAGGGGATTTAACTGCACCATTCTTAGACTGCGCTATGCTGCGATCAGCCGGCCGTCTAAAACCCATTCATTATTTCAAAAGCGTGCGGTGCACCACGTGCAGGTGACGTTGGCTTGTTTGGGTTACAAAGATGGAGATTGGAACCCCTTACACCCATTGTAAGAAAAATATGGAGAAAATGGTATTTTTTACAATAGCTTTACTTGTTAGGAGATATCAATAAGTGTTTGATGTTTTGTTATGTTATATTTTAGTGATAGCTTTGTGAATGTCTAAGAAGCTTAAATGGTATATTCTTATTCGTTGGTTTTTTCACAGCAAACAGCTCAAATACGGCGTAAAAAGAATAATTGTGTAGATTTATAAAACTCATATAAAAGTCTCTCTAGTTGCAAATTTTGGGTTCTTCTCGTCAGGGAATAAAAGTTTTTGGTTCTGAAGACAAATTGTAGGTTAACCTTAAGATGGACCGAATACATTATTATCTTCAGCTTATAGCAATCCACTGCTTGACAAAGTCCTCCCCTAATGATCGCCATTGCGCCCTGTCCTCAACTCGATGCATCCAGATTCTACCAGCAGCCTTTCGCAGATCATCACCCCTGGCCGGAAGGCATCCTACACTACGTACGCGGTCTCCACTCAAGAACTCGTTTACCCCAACGGTTATCGGTTCTTCGGCAGATATGGCCAACCCACTGCCACTCATAGAACTCGTTTACCTTACCCTACCCTTACGATTTTGTTATCGACCTCAATCCTTCCATCTTTGTATGAACGACTGGCCATCTCTGGTCCAAACTAACCTTAGTTGGGTTAAGTAACTCAGTTATTCTGGTGATACTGTACTGTAGTTGTACAAAAGCATATTTCGTTCCTAAAAGTTCTATTTCGCAGATAAACATCTAATTGGTGTATGGATGGAGTTGTAGCATTATACGTGGAGACCAAGAAAAGTAGTTTGGCATGAATGAATGCTTGTTGCAGAGAACCCTGTGCTGTGCGACGATCGTCTGTACGAGCTGATGACGGTGCTGGAGAGCCTGAACGCGAGGGTGAGCGGCGTGGCGACGTGTGCGGCCGCGCAGACGGCGTCGCCAGTGCTGATGCGGGCGCTGGGCGACGGGCTGCCGGACGCCGCGCCCGTCGTCGTCCAGCCCTCGCATCTCCTGTACCGCCGCGTGGGCGCGCTCATAGGCCACATTCTACCGGACCTCGAGGCACCTGCCACGTCCAACGTGGTCCTGAAGTGGCCGGACGTCGCGCATGCGCACCACCATCCCCTCGCGGACACTCGCGCTAGGGATAAAAACGACTCCCCGCGCTGAAAAAGCCAGTCTGCAGCGAGCTCCAACGCTCAGCTTTAACGGGGGCGATTCAAATTCTGTTCGTTATTAGTGGACTTTTGTGAATGACAAATTGATGCGAGCTATGATGATTGTAAGTAATACTTTTTATTCGAATGTTATTTTGTGTTGATTGGGAACCTTATCTTGAAGTTAAATAATCACAATTGCCTGAAATTGTGTACAAAATAGTACATATAAAACTTTGAAATCTTTTAAACTTGTTATTTTTTAATAAACTTTGTATAGAGGGGGTTCTCAATTAGATTGTTGGTATTTTTATTTGATTGTAATGCTATTCTCAATGTATGCGCGTTTTTTGTTGATTAAGTATTTTTTAAATTAAAAAGTTTTCTTTGACAGTGAAGATTATTAACAGGATTATTATAGAAAAAACTCCAAATCACGAATTTATTGAAGTTGATTTTTAATGTTTGTTTTATTTAAGAAAGTTTCAGTTTACAAATTAAATTGACATACTCAAAGTGCCACCATCATTATCAAAATTTAGTGAAAATTTTACTTGAATGTTATTTGTATTTGGCTGTTTATACAAAATTTCTGATAAAACCTCATTGGAAGCGGTACCTAGGTGTATTTTGGTATTTACACCAAATTATTAGGTGTAAATACCAGGTATTTGATAGGGCTCTCATATTCAAACATGTCACGCTAGTATATAGAACATTAGACAATGCCTATCTAGATGGAATTTTCTCTTAGGATCGAATAGGTACTCTTTCTGGGTAAAACAGCTTGGCAGGCAAAAGTTCCTTGTAGTGTCGTGTACATAACTATACGTATTAGATTTAAAACTTTATGTACCTACCAAAGATATGAATTAGAAATACATTAATAAAAACTAAACGTACGTAAGCTAAATATAATGCACATCATATTGTAGGTTTCATGTTACTAAAATTAATTTATGTATTGAAATATTTTTTGTTGTAAGTTTAGTTAGGCTTAGTGTAATTTATATGTCGATTAACAAATACTAATAAAAGGTAAATATGTATTTTTTTCTTATTGTTTTATTTACCTATTATTATGTTTTTTTATTGCTTGCAGTCTTTTTTTAATAAAACTGAAAAAGCAAAACAGAGAGAGTTCCGATTTTTTGGGATTGTAAAATTGCCAACCTTTCCTCGAATGTTTAGGGATAAATATTAAAAAACAGGTATAGTTCAAACTCAGTTATTTTGTTTATTTTTCCCTAGGGTTTTCTCTATACATAATCAGAAATCACAAGTTAGAATATTGTCCGCATGTATTACCGTTTTTACATAAAAACGGAAAATATGTTTCTTGTTTCCTTAAAACATGTCCCTTAAATATTAAATAAAATTATGAAACTTTATTAATCAATTTTAGTAGTTTATATGTAGAAGATACAGTACATACATATGTATGATTCAGTGGTATTATGTATTGATTAATTTTATTAGGTATACCTACGTATTTGTTAGGCAATCTTTCGTTGGAATTTCTACTCGCCGTCTCTAACGACGGATTTTATACCTACAAACTACAAACTCTGTGACAATGTTAACTCGCCCATAAAGTAGTACATGGTGATTCGATTAGACACTCTCTTTAGTATTTTAGTTGCTGAAGCTTTAAGCAACGGGCGAACTTTACATCTTTCGGAATTCGTATAATGTCAATTGACAAACTTATCAAATCATTGGGCATTATCTTCCTCTTCTTCAAGAAGCAGATAGGTACTGAGAGACAGTTCTGTGATCTAGCCCCTACACAGAGCTTTTCTTACATAAAAGGGACCATGTGACCATGTTACGTGTTTTTCTTTCGAGTCAATGTTCTTTTAAAAATCCATGTTTATGTTACGATAGTAATATAATATGGATGAGTTAATAATTGAAAATGTTTGTTTTCCTAATCGAGTGTTATTATTAATTTATTAAATTGTGACATTTGCCTGTAGTTTCGCATATGAGAGGTACACGGATGGGCCATATCTCAAAATGTGCGTCTACAAGCGGCTTTAAAGTGCAACTTGAATTCCTAAAATCGGTCGGTAACTTTAAAAGTTTTTTCAAAATATATCAACATTTTTAATTTTTTCGCTGACCTGGATCGAGAATTACCCAATAGGAACCCGCCTTCTGCGCCTCAGGCAGGCCTTCATAAACTCAAAAACTACTGTACCGATTTCAAAAATTCTTTCACCATTGGAAAGCTACTTTCACCTTGAGTAACATATGCTATATTTATTGCTAGAAAAGATTGGGGATCCTTACTAAAACCCGTGCGAAGCCGGGACAGGCCGCTAGTTTTATAATATTATCAGTTGAAAACTCGGGACGAGTAGGTAGTAGTTTTTTGTCATTAGCAAAGCTAACTACCATCATCATTCTGGTTATAGGAATCAAGCCGGTACCCAGACAATTATAACTGTAGGTAGATTTAATAACCAAGGGAATAAAACAGTGTCTTTCGTCACGGGCGCAGCCTTATAAAATCACGGCCGCAACAAAGAAGTCTAGAGTTAGTCTTTATAAGAACTCCCGGCACGTGAATAAACTCCCAAGTATGGCCAAGTAATATTTTACTCAAATAAAAAGCTTTCAACTACCTAGCCTTTGTCTTTGAGCAGCTCGTTGGCGCAATGGGCCAAGAGGTTGACAATCAAGAAGCGCTCATTTGATTCCCGCGTCCGTGGGACAAATAAAAATACGTTTTCCTAGTCCAGCACCATCACATCACGGTGTTACACTGGATACTAACACACTATCATGCAGCCGCAAAGCTGAGCTTGTAGTATGAGAAATACATAGACAATTAGAAAACAGAATATATTATTGAGGACAGGGCGCAATGGCGCTCATTAGGGGAGGTCTAAGTCCAGCAGTGGACTGCTATAAGCTGATGATGATGATTAATAATAAATAATAACACGCAATGCTCTGTCATTTTAAATTATAGCAAAACGAAAAATATTTAATTAAAAGATTAAGATTGAATTTACGCACGCCTACCAACATCTAAAAACAAACCACATTTGGCTGGTAGAAAATGCTCGTAGCATTAAGCCCACCTTTTAGTTACATTTACGTGCAATAAAATATAAATAAATAAAACCAAATAAATTCAAATTAATTATTGAACAAGCAAAGTTACACCTATCTTCAATGTGTTAACGAATATCATACTAATTAGATAATCATTGAGGAGGTTTGGAAGCTGCAACGTTTCCCCTGCCGGTGGTGCCAACGTGCCAAGAACCAAGACAAGGCGATTAATTCAAATTCAAATTCGTTTATTTTTAATAGAAGATATATCATTACAGATTAATCCAATGCGCTCTAACGCTCTAATTTTGCAACAGATAATTAAACTTCAAAATAAACAAATATAAAAATATATTTATAAATATAAAACGTAACATGCTGGCAATCAATGGCTAGTTCAAGTATAAATATTACATATTAGAAGCATAAACATTAATTAAAACTTTATAATGGTAACATAAAGTACATCTAAATACTTTCTGTAGGGACCAGGATGACTAAAATATAATTAAAAATCTACACAAAAATGGGTAAGTAATCTAATTTACAAGCCTTCGCAATAACTGAGACACTTATGTTTGATCGTCGTCCATCCAGCCGTAAACAGATCAAACTGAGGGTATTTGGCAATGAGCGTATTGAGAGAACGTTGCGCCCGCGAAATAGGTGACTGCTGGCGGTACAGCGTCCGTGCTCGCATCGGTTCAAACAGAGGCACACGCCCTGTTTGAACCGATGATGAATAGGCTAGATGCCTAAAAAATTCTAATTAGTCCGTCATTTACATTATCAAAATATATTGGACATATTTTTTCTTTTGTCAATTAAACTAAAAATGACAAAGATATAGTGCGTTGAAGTTCCGCGTGACGTCACGGGTAAGTACACTTTTTACATACAAGTGACGTCACGAGCCCTTCCCGAACTTTGACGCTCTATAACTTTGTCGATTTCCATTGATTATAAAAATAAAAAAATACGTGTCCAATATTTTTTTATAATCTAACTGACGGACTAATTAGAATTATTGTTTTTCTACCCAGGCATCATCCCTTTTGAACCGAGGCATGAGTTGGCTCGGTAGCCACAGTTGGTGCCCTACCCGGTATGGCAAGGTTGCGGATTGAAATCCCGACATAGTCGAACTTTTTAGGAAATCAAAAAATCTATAAGGTTGTTAAGTAGTAGGTCCTATTGTTACATAAACATTCATCTTACCGACGTGTACCTACCTACCTACGTGGAGTTACCCAGGTCATAAAACATAGGTGGGTATTATTTGAGTAAATAAACAAATTCTATGTGTGCGTTTTTCATTAGAGAGCTTATAGGTGCATAATTATAGTTTTCACTACTACATAAATTACGGCAAACGTAGTGTAGGACGCCCTCCGACCAGAGGCCTCATTTACTAACTCAGTTGCACACCGAAATGATAAGCACCGGTCCTCTTTTTACAAACCTTGACAATATGTCAGTACGTTCTTTGAATTTCGACAGACGAAATGTCAAAGGTTGCAAATAAAGCTCCGGTGCCGATCACTTCGGTGTTCAACTGAGTTAGTAAATGAGGCCTCTGGTGGAGTAACGATTTGCGAAAGGCTGCTGGTAGAAGCTTTATGCGTCGAGCTCAGGACAGGGCGCAATGGCGCTCATCAGGGGAGACCTATATCCGCAGTGGACTGCTATAGACTGATGATGATGATAATGACATAAATTATTAATAATTGACCGTGTCTTCAGAAATATACACACACATACTTAGTACATTTTTGTAATATTATTATTTATAAATACTAATCGTATTTTTAAATACTAATATTAGTGGTATCAGATCATGGCAGCAATTGACTTCAAAAGTGACATAAATACCGGATGTGTAGTACCAATGCACTTGAGGGTTCGGTGGCCAGCTTTCCCCAAAATGTCACCAGTGTTATAAAATAATTAGGCATAAAACATGTTTATCATTAAATATCTCTGTAAGGAAATAAAGTTTATGACTAAAAATATGCCCGAATCATAATAATTTATTTAAGTAGGTCAGAGATATAGAAGATAACTAGATAAAGCATGTAACAGTATATATCAATGAGATAAAGCCTTAAAATTCACTATGTTCGGAACATCAACTCATACGGCTGATCTCTACTTTCTCACAGATAGAGTTGTACCCCTTTTGCCGTCGGACTTGAGACGTGGCGTGGACTCTAAACAGACTTTACCTTTCCAACTATATGTACCAAGTCTATGGTACCAAGTCCTGGTCAGGACCTGGTCAGCTCACTTTAGGACTTTGGTCTTGGTAGACCAAAGTCCTAAAGTCCTAAAGTTAGGACTTTGGTCTTGGTAGACCAAAGTCCTAAAGTGAGCTAAAAAAAAGTTCCTATTTTGCGACTTGTTTGAAGTTAGTTTTCCCTTTACCCGAAGAAGTTATGTACACTATGTCAATTTTTAATAAATTTTACAGGACATCTCACACACGGTCAACTGATCCCAAATTAGGCAGTACCTGTACTATGGGTACACGAGACTGATAAACATACATAGATGGGTACTTATAAAACACCCAGACATAGAACACACATTCATGTTCATCACACAAATGTTTGTCCTGGGCGGGAAACGAACCTGTGACCTGCAGCTCAGGAGGCAAAGTTACTAGCGGTTTTACATTGTAATGTAATGAGTTTTTAAATCTTCGAGCATTTACCTACATTCCACAATGCTGGAAGTTTTAAATAGTTAAAGTATAATAAGGTCTGTTGTCAAGAAAAAATTGTCTATGCAATCATTCCTACGTTATAGTGTATCCTCTTTGATTCATAATAATCTATATCATCATAGTTTTTTGTACTCTATGGTCTGTCAATTTTGACATTACAGTCAGTACCTTCCATTTTTAGTTTGTCTATGGATTTGCGTTGTGTGAGAAAAAGGATTTTGTGTTGTGAATTGTTTTGCCATTTTCATTTGTTTCAATTATCGCGATTGCATGCTGAGTAGGATAAAGTTAGAGCCACACTATTAGGGCTTGCGCGAAGTCTTGGTGAAAATGTTTTTTTAGGCAACCTTGTGCTCTCATTCCCATCGCAGATCTCTAATTAACCGTGATTGCATCAATAAGAAAAGGCACTTATGTGATGTGAACCCAGCTTGCAGAGCTTCGCCATGTCCGATATCATCATGTCAGACGATAAGGATGTGTTCAACATGTTCGACAACACCCCAGATACGTTGTACGATCAAAGTATGAACTACATTATCAAGAATCTCCATGCCATGACAACGGTCGACCCCAGCAATCGTTGGAGAAAAATGAGAGACGACGTCGTGCTGCCGAGAGAGCTGTGCGAGACGTTCCTCCACAGACTACAGAAGAACCAACGCGTCAATGACAACATCGCCAACATATTTCGTGACAGAGAGGTCACACGCCTGAAGACGATCAGACTCCGCAACTCTCGCGTCACTGACGAAGGGCTCCGCTTCTTCTTGGAACACAAACCGGAGGAGCTGGAGCTGGTCCAATGCGAGTATCTCTCCCAAGCTTCCCTTGAAACTATCAACAACAATAGTGAGAATCTGCGCACTCTGAAGTTCGGTCCGGTCACTTATGTCCTGTCTCAAGAAGAAAACCTGTACCGTACGAGAGGGTATGTCATCAATGCGCCTAATCTGAGGAGTCTCACCATTCAACGTCGAGGACTTGCTATTTTCCCGACACTGAAGCCTTTGCCTAATCTAGTCCATTTGGATCTCTCCGAGTGCACATCAGCAGGTTCCATCTTAGCGCTCAGTGAAATGAAGAACTTGAGGTCGCTGGTGCTACACAGTGTTCACTGGTCCAAGGATGTTGTCGAGTGGATAGTTTGCATCACATCTCTGAGACATCTCGACATATCTCAAGCGAATGAAAGACATGGCAAATTTTACAATCCCAATGAGGTTCTGACAAAGATTGTCACGAGTTTGCCTGAATTAGAGTCTTTGGATATATCGGGAACTAATCTTGCCGGTACAGGTGCATCCGTGCTGGCCCAGCCTCCTGACAATGGTACTGGAGGAGAGAGAAACGATAACAAGATACTATGTGATATTCCCGGCCTACTGAGCCGGGTTGACCGACCTTTAGAGTTTCTTGGGCTCTACGGCACTCATCACGGAGCTTGCAAAAGACATGACATACCAGCTAAGCAGGTAATTCTTTATATTTACATATTTTATCACAGCTTTGCACATATATTACTTTGTCTTTAGAATCTAATTCTATTCTATTTCTGCATTCAAAAATGCATAAATATTTATAAAAATGGAAATTCTACTAATATTATAAATCCTATCCTACTTCCTACTAATATTATAAATCCTATCCTACTTCCTACTAATATTATAAATGCGAAAAGTTTGTGAGTATGGATGTTTGGATGAAAGTATGTTTCTTACTCTTTCACACACATATATACACATATACATATATACATTTATATACACAGTTGGTGATCTGGATTAATACATAGGCTACTTTTTAACTGGATACCACAAAAGCGAATCTGTGGGCGGAAGCAAACATTTTTATCATGGTTTTTCTAAATATCATACTTTGTCTTAAAAGATTTAATATGCATTTCTGCATTCAACAATGCATAAACATTTTTGGAAATAAAGATATTATATAGGTACAGAGAGCTATTCAAAATACAACCATGAGATAAAATGGCTTAGTCTTGAACTTTAATCCAGTTACAATGTTAATACAGTATATCATATATCTTCACTGTAAAGTTTGATATGAATACAATGCACAATACATCCACAATGTATAATGGGATAATAAATGGGATGCAAGTTGTTTACGATGAGAACCAGAACCTTTTCCCCCCACCTCAAATTGAAATAAGATGGAAGATTTCTCTAGCTTCAGTATCTATATCATCAACCTATAGAAGTCCAGTGCTTAACATAAGGTCTCTCCCAAAGAATTCCACGAAGAACTATTTTGAGCCCTCCACCGATTACCTGCAATCTTGACGATGTCGTTGGTCCATCTGGCGGGGGGTCTCCCGACACTTTGTCTACCGATCTATATCAAATCTTCTAAATTAAAATAATTATTTCAAACCCTTTCCCAATCTAAGGTTACTTACTACTTGAGACACGTCCAAATTACGAAATTAAATGAAATCAGGCTACATAGATGCTTAAATCAAAAACATGGCATCTACTCTGCAAAACAATCCAATCTCTTTACATTCAGGATGCAAGTGCTATGAATTAAGACATCTATTCCCTATAATACAAATAACCGTCTTTTGTATCTTGTTTTTTTCCATCATGTCAGGACAATGCAACTTTGAGAGTTAAACTGTCGAAGTGTCGACACGGTTATTGACGCGAGCGTGGCTTATCTTGGTTTTCTTAGAAGATCACTTTGGTTAAGCAACACTGTGCTCGGTTACTACTTGAACCGTCTAGTGGCATTTAGATCTGAGAGCTTCCGTGCT
Source organism: Horisme vitalbata (assembly GCA_951804965.1). Lineage (NCBI taxonomy): Eukaryota > Metazoa > Arthropoda > Insecta > Lepidoptera > Geometridae > Horisme > Horisme vitalbata. Next base: position 4,558,210 of record OX638089.1, read on the forward strand.
TCGGTAGACACGTCAAGATGTTGGTCCCGGCTTTTTCAGTCGTTATGCCATGTCGGATGCCTTCGGGCGCCCTAAAAACTCCCGACATCAAATTTGGCTACTAACTCATATAATTATAGAGAAGGAAGATCGGTTTGTGAAGCTCCAAAGTGTTGTCACTATATTGTTTACGCGTGGTACCAAATAAAAAGTTGACAGCGTAAATGTAGGTCACACATGTACTTATAGCCCAAGCTTCATTTTCTAATTCATTCAGCCGTTACAGAGTTGATTGGAAACAAACATGCTAACACGTTTTGCAGAGTAGACACCCAGGATTGGAACTGTCATGTCAATTATGTTTCAAGTGATTCTGATTTGAGGCAGGGGAAAAAGTTTCACAATGGCATCCGGATAAAGAGAAAGTTAATTTATTTCCGTAAAAAAAAGTGTAAATTTGGATGAAATTTATAATCATTTAGTTAAATAGTACACAAGAGGCTTGACCTGTATCATTAGGCAACAATTTTTTTGGAGTGTATTGTGCATTGTGCCTACTATAACCTGACCCCAGCGAGCACGAGTCCATAAAATAACGGAGAAGAACTTTGCATTGGTGGCTCCAGAATTCCCACGTCTGTTACCTTTGTCAAGCAGCTTTTGTAACTCGGATTTCGTTCTGGTAGTATTCAGTAAGATTAAATGCTCCACTGTTTCTTCATCCACTGTCTGTAACTGTCGTTATTTGTTTAATTTAAATATTTTAGATTACTGGGGATGCCAATGAGAAGCAAATAATTCTGGCTTCGCAAACGTACATGGATAGACCTGCCATGTTAACTCGTGTGCTGAACGACCTTTACTACCTGTTCCGTTATGAGAACAATGGCTATGTGGGGCATGCTCTGGCTACAGTTCTAGAAGCTATGGAAAAACATCCTACTGAGAAGCACATTCAGATCTCTGGAAGGTATGGTTTCACAAATACAGGGCTACATGTATAACTTGGCGAGGCTGTGCGCCACTGTGCTTCAAACCAGAAAATGAATGTACTTTGATTACGGTCTCTTTTGAACCAATCACTTTCGGCATTTCAAAACCCAAATGATTCTCAGATTTATTACAATATTGTTGTCCGTAGACTAGCACGCGACAAACACACAGTTCAGTTTTAGTTCCTAAAAACGCCGCCGCCAAGTTGTACTTATGGTACTGTATTTTATTAATTTAGAGTAGCGTTTATACTACTAAGCTAATAATTGTTTAAAGTTAGCCCTGTCTCTGTTTGTCATTATGCAATAGTTAAGATATGGCAATAGTCTAAGCATAGTTTATCTTTTTGCCTAACTCTTATGTTTCAAATAGCTCGAGTTATGTTAGATATACAATAAGTAATACAAATTGAGCATATTATTGGACTGATTGGTCAGAGCCTGATATAAGGTCCGAAGAAATCATCATCATCATTATTAATAACCTGTTATCACCCATTGTTGGGTATAGGCTTCTTATTTATCACGCCACTGAATCCGGTCTCTTGCAAGCCTCATCTAAAGAATGATGCATATGAGTTAATATAATCAATGCATTTTTACTATTTTATGTTATTTTATGAATTATATTAATTATATTCGGGACGAACTCGAAGCCTTCAAGAGAGGGTGGTGGGATATCTCTAAGAATAGAGATGGTTGGCGGAATTTTAGGGAAACCTTTGCCTAGCAATGGGATGATGCAGGTTAATATAAAAAAAAATGTTTTCGTTCATGAATGACCTGAACATGAAAGTAAATTCAATTGTGGTTTTGCCTCAAGCATACCGACTTTTAAGCAGTTTTTAATTATTTATTGATGATGATGATGATCATCTTTAGTACTACTCTGGGATAGATTGACCTTGACTTTGACCTTGGCCTTGAGCATGGTTCCTGAATAAGTGCCTTTTAGTTTGTCAATTTTTCAACGCAGTTGCATGGTCAATGGTTTATGCATGATCAAAACGTAAAGTAACATTCTAAGTGGACTTATTTTAAGAAAATTTATAAAATTTTCATGATGTCAAATAATATCTTATTACTTCGTTTAGTGCCACACTCTTCTACATAGTGAAAGGCAAAGAGAAGGACCGCATCAGTATCAAACTAAAGAAGAAGATAATATCAGCTTTGCTTGATGCCATGGAATCTCACCTCGGTGATGACACCATGATGAGGAACGGCTGCCTAACCTTGTGCCAGTTCAAGATACCGCAGGATGTTGTAAGTACCCAGATTCTATTATAAATGCTATACATTGCAAATTTCAATTGGTTATGACTTATGAATTAGACTATAAAACAAACTAAAAATATTATGTTACATGCATATTTTAAATTATATTTGACTATGCTAGGGCTTAATATTATCACATTAGAGTAGTCTCAATTAGTAAGTTACTTGTTGGTTTCGACAGTACTGGTAGCTTTAGTTTCTAACTAAAGTTTTATAAAAATAACAATGTTTTAAATAATGTTCCTTTTCGCCTAATTGTATTGTGTGCAATGGAGCTCTTTGTTCCTCATGTTACTAAGCGACGTAAATAAAAAAAAACTTGTCTATATGTTCCCGGCAGAATTAAAATTTAGCTATCTTTCTCATATTCAGATTCATTTATTGACTATTTAGTTATACACATAACATAGGCATGTCGAATTGATACATTCAATCATTAAATTCAGAAACATTTTCAATAAATATATAATGAAGGTTATGGTACCTATTTAAACTTAAAATAAGCTAAAATTTTATAACATTTAAAAGTATGCTAATCTGCATGCAGATTACTATATTATATGTTGTTCATTTTCTGACCTTAATATTCAGGGACATGGTAAAATGGATGATTTTCAAAGAACGTTTCAATATTTTTCTTAAATTGAAGGGAAACTGGGTAGCTTGTAAATGTAATTTATTATACATTGCAAGTTTTAAGTGGGAGTCCGAGTTGGCGGATAAAAAGCACATATTCAGAGACGTCTCCGTGATCAACAATCAACAGGTTCAATACCAGATCTGATCACAGACTTGTCCGAGGCTCTCTGAATATCAATCTCAAGCTTGAAAGAAACCTTCTGATGAAGTCCACGCTTCGACCCAATCTACTCCAGATCATGGCGGGCACCGAGAAGTTTCAGAAGCGTTAAGGGACGAGGGCATCAAATTCTGCTAAATGCAGCCTAAAGGCAAGAAGTCCAAACTTTCAGATTAGACTCTTCGGCTGATAACAAAACGACGGGAAACCACTCAGGCCACTTCGTCAGAGAGGTCAAACCTAAACAAGCGAATTGCGAAGATGATACGGCGCAACCTTTGGAGCTCCAACACACGCTTCATTCAAGAAGCAATAGAGCGAAACCGAGGCTCCAAAGTATTCACTCAGCAGCTTGGCAGGAGCCACCTGACGAAGTTAACAACACATGACAGCCGAACCGTATTGTCTAAGCCGGAGATATTATCAGAGATCGAGGACTTGGTCGTCGGTCACAGCCGACTGTATACGGCACATGATCCTTGCCCTCAACGTGACAACCACGATTCTAGAGCCACCCTCACCCGCCACCACACCGACGACCTGCCTGAAATGAGCCAAAACGAGATCGTGTTGGCCCTGAGACAGCTAAAAATGGAAAAGCTCCCGGTGAAGACGGAGTCACTTCGGAACTTCTGAAGGCAGGAAAAGCTCCTGTTGTGCAGGAGCTGCAGAACCTCTTCAACACCGTCCTTCACTGTGGAAGAACTCCAAAGGCGTGGAACAAGAGCTTGGTGGTTGTAGTGGCTGTTTTTTAAGAAGGGTGATAAGACTCTTCTTAAAAATTACGGATCTATTTCGCTCCTTTGCCACGTCTATAAGCTGTTTTCTAGGGTCATTACGAATCGTCTCGCCAGAAGACTCGACGAGTTCCAGCCACCGGAGCAGGCCGGGTTTCGCGGAAGATATGGCACCATAGACCACATTCACACAGTAAGGCAGATTATACAGAAGTCCGAGGAGTATAATCAGACCCTGTGTCTGGATTTTGTGGACTATGAGAAGGCCTTTGACTCTGTCAAAACCTGGACTGTCCTGGAATCATTGCAGCAATACCAAGTGGACTATCGTTACATCGAAGTGTTGAGATGTCTGTACGAAGCCGCCACTATGAGTGTCCCGAGTATACCAGCAATATAAACCCATCCAACTGTGCCGAGGAGTGAGACAGGGAGATGTCATATCTCCGAAACTGTTCACAAGCGCATTGGAGGATATGTTTAAGACGCTGGACTGGAAAGGTATGGGCATAAACATAAACGGCGACCACATCTCACACTTGTGATTTGCTGATGACCTAGTCCTACTGGCGGAGTCGCAGGAGGAGCTGCAACAAATGCTGGACGGCCTAGCATCAGCCTCGCGAAAAATAGGTCTCGGCATGAATTTTGACAAGACCAAAGTCATGGTCAATGACCGAATTGATCCGAGTCCTGTCGTCATTAATGGACACCTTCTTGAAGTTGTTTCGGAGTATACATACCTCGGGCAGATATTGCAGTTGGGTAGAAACAACTTCGAGGAGGATTCAGCTGGGTTGGGCAGCATTTGGAAAACTACGTCAAGTTTTCTCGTCACCCATACTGCAATGATGGAAAACAAAAGTTTTCAATCAGTGCGTCCTACCCGTCATGACTTACGGAACCGAAACGTGGACACTCACAGTACGGCTAGTCCACCAGTTGAAAGTCGCTCAGCGAGCTATGGAACGAGCTATGCTCGGAGTTTCTCTAAAGGATAAAATCCGTAACGAGTATATCCGACATAGAACTAAAGTTGTCAACATAGCTCGGAGAATTAGCATGCTGAAGTGGCAGTAGGCTGGCCATATCTGCCGAAGAACCGATAACCGTTGGGGTAAACGAGTTCTTGAGTGGAGACATCGAGATTGGAAAATTAGCAAGCTGAAGTGGCAGTGGGCTGGCCATATCTGCCGAAGAACCGATAACCGTTGGGGTAAACGAGTTCTTGAGTGGAGACATCGAGATCGGAAAATTAGCAAGCTGAAGTGGCAGTAGGCTGGCAATATCTGCCGAAGAACCGATAACCGTTGGGGTAAACGAGTTCTTGAGTGGAAACATCGGCTCGGCAAACGTAGTGTAGGACGCCCTCTGGCCAGGTGGAGTGACGATCTGCGAAAGGCTGCTGGTAGAAGCTGGATGCATCGAGCTCAGGACAGGGCGCAATGGCGCTCATTAAGGGAGGCCTATGTCCAGCAATGGACTGCTAGAGGCTGATGAGGATGATGAAGTTTTAAGCAAAAACCCCGGTTGTAAGTTTTCACAAGTCTCTGTATCGGAATATATACAATTTTTCCTTATTTCGGGTGTTGTATTTGTGGATATCTAGGTTCATAGGAAGATTGTGTTTTTGCGAATGTACTTCCAAAAGTGACCGATAAATAAATAGGGATATAACTGTTGATATCTTAGTTTTTACAAAATAGGCTTTAGCCGGTATATATGTCTGTCTATCTGTCTATTTACACATTCACTGAGCAAGGAATGACATATAAAATTTTTCCAGCTGTTCGAATACGATCGAGTGGTGCTCATACTCCTGACGGGAGTCAGCGATGTCAATCAGGAGGGGTTCGTCCAGCGCATCGCGATATACCTACTCAACTCCCTGGCCTGCCAGGTGGACGGCACACAGAAACAATTCCTCGGTAACCACGGAGCTATATCGGTAAGTTTATTAAAACGATGATACTAAAATGCGTTTTATTCTATTTTATTTCTACTAGGGAAATGTATCGATTAATTCTGCCATGGCTATTTCTGCTGTAGCAACATTGCTGTGTTTTGATTTGAAGGGTATGTGTGTTAAATTACTGGCACATGATTTATTCATGCCTCAATTTGGACGCAAAGCGCAAACATGTATTGTGTGAACTGCGACAAAATACTGTTTTATCCCTTTATTAATAGTTGATACGGAAGAGCGGGGCCTTCTAACACAAGCATTGTTTGCTAAAAGGAAGATCCCAACCTATACTTCGTCCAACGAAACGAACTATAATAATGGGGAAATCAAGCAATGAACATCATCGGTTGGAGATAAGGAACTTAGGGCACGTACACGTTGCGAAAAAAAGATTGATGGACTACCACAATGATATTGGAACGAAGTTCCTTATCGCGCGTTGCGAAAGGGACGGAAAAAATGAAGACCAAAAGTTGTAACGACACTTATTGCTATAGTTGTATGCCGTGCGGCGTCCCTTGACACCTCTCAAGTTTTAATTACTTAGTGTGGGCCCTGAGGTGCCTGAGGTGCCTCTCTCTCTCATAGAAAGCTACTTCGTTCTTACCCGACTGAAGTCCGCTTCAGTCAGGTTATGTTTTTAGGGTGTATGTATGTTTGTAATATTTTATTTGTCCGTCGCTTTAGCCTAACGGCTGGACGGATTTTGATAAATGAGGTGTCGTTGGGTTTGTCTAAATCACAAGGTTGACAATGGCTAAAATTGAAATGTAAAAAAATCCAATATGGCGTCTGTGAAAAACCATTTTTAATTTCTGATGAACTGAAAAGGTATCAGAAACTGATCGATTTCCACAGAATAGGGTCATTGGATTTGACCGATTCATTAATTTCAAGTACAAGTCATTTCAGTAGAGTTTCATGTAAAAAGACAACTTACTTGTTAATACTTCTTGTGAAACGGAACGTAACTGTTAACTTGAATTACAAGAATCAATTCAAAATTTGTATTTCCGTTTCCTTTTTGTATACTTACTTTACGAAAAAATATTCATGTTATTGTAAGTTTATGTAAACTGCAAAATTACTTATTTTGATATTTTTGATTCTTCAGCGATTCCTTTGAGTTTTTACAAAATTTTCTTTAGCATCCCCAAAAATAAATATTTATTTCGTGTGACAGATACGACGACGCACGCGAGTTGTGCTACTAACTTATTATCTATTGTAGAATTGGGACGGTCGAGTGCTCCTTACCACTCGATGCGTATCTACCACTTTAGCATAGATATTTATCTACTGTGACATTCCGAAAATACTGAAAATTTCAATTATACCGATTTTTTACAGTTCGCGCGATATTTATCTAATGTGATAAATATATCTATTCCTCAGAATTAGGTCCCAGGTTAGACTAAATTTTAGCTAGATAAAGCCAGCCAGCCTAGCCCAGGAACAACATGAAGACAACTTTTCAACCGGGTACAGCGCAGGTTAGGTTCTGGTTGAAATATTTGTCATCGCCCTGCAGATGACAACGCGCTTGCCTTAAAGGCTTATCACACCACGCGGTATTCAGTCTGTCTCAGTAAGACTGTCTTTCTGACTAACTAGATTTACTATGACCGACTTATGACCCATTCCTATAACATACCGTTACCGATAACGCTTCGTGTTCCCTTGTGTTTAAAAACTGTCAAAAATTGACAATGAGGCGTCGAAAATTTGACTGTTTTTCATGGAAAAACGAGGCGTCATCGGTAAAGGTATATATAAGAATCGGCCGTTAGTGGCTTACTCTTATTACACTACGCTAAGTGTAAGACAGTCTTACTAAGACAGACTGAATATCGCGTGGTCCTAAAATGGTCCTAAAATGTATAGGTATTGTTGCATCGTTCTCGGTACGTGGGGCCTGAAGGGTACAATTATGAGTCTATGCACTCGGCGTATTTTGTACGCGCAGTTAACGTGCGTCACCTGCGAGTCATCTGCGCGCATAAAAAAGGCCGTGAGTAAAGGCTCTAAAGAGTTCTTTGGTTCAACATCAGCCTATATCAGTCCACTGTTGGTCATAGGCCTCCCTCCCCTAATAAAGTGGAATATGTATATATGTTCATTGTTTATTAAAATAGAAAGTTCTTCCCTAAGTGCGTGCTTGCCGACCGATGCTGCAAATTCTTTGACTATTGCGTCTTTGGTGGTGGTGTACTTTGGTATAAAAATCTTCTTAACTGCGAATGCGAACTATCCTACTAATATAATAAAGGCGAACGAACGAGATTTTGTTATTACTCGTCATCACTAATGAGGGTCAGTGCAACAAGAACACTAGCTTATATTATGTCCACTGCTGGACATAGGGCTCTTCTAATGAGAAGGGGGACATGCCGATAATCCGGCTAGACTAGTTTATTTCAGCTACTTCCATAACATTATGTCGTACGGCATTTTGTTGTGGGGGAATGCAGCAGATATCAACACCATATTTGTGTTGCAGAAGAGGACTGTTCGTGCAATTTATAATATGGGCCCCAGAGAATCACTTAGAACTAAGTTTAATGAAATAAATGTTATGACAGTGCCGTGCCAATATATATATGAAAACTTAATGTATGTCCGAAAACATATTAACATGTTCAAGAAAAATAGCGACTATCATAATGTTAACAGTAGAAATAAAGATAAAACTAGCTGTTCCTAATGTAAGGCTCTATAAAATCTTTTAAAGGGATGTGTGTACGATTTTTTAACAAAATCCCAAATGACGTGATTAATCTATCTGTAAATAAATTCAAAAATGTTGTTAAACGTAATCTCTGTAATAAAGCTTATTATAAAATATCTGATTATTTAGATGAAGCTTGGGATGAAACTGCCTCCAACTCCATCAAAAAGAATGTAATAGTTATTAAGAACAATGACGTTAAAAAATATAAGCCAAGCAGAGTTTTTTGCCAATTCTTCTCTGTTTGGTCACGTTACGAATTGGTAGTAAATTAAAAAAATGACGTTTCAAGGTGTACTATACAGTTTCTACTGAATAAATGAATTTTGAGTTTGATCCCCAACCCGCATGGTTGGGGATCGCAGGGCACAGCTTCTAGCACCGTCGATGGTGCTGCCCGTCGATGGTCAGGGAACGATGCGCCGGTGTTAAGCTGAACTATGCCGTAATCAGCCAATGCCAGAGCCCCATTTGTTAGTTAGCTGGGTGCACAATAAAAAAACGGGGTGAAATTAAAGAAGATTTTAAGCCTGGATGTCGCATGTGTCGCCATAGTATTAAGTCTAAGCTCTTAATTATTTCTTCTCAAAGTAGCTCAATAATCCTTTCATCTTTCAATACTGATTTGAGCAGTTGTTTGATTACATTCTAAATAAAAAATAATCTTTAAATTGTTCAAAAAACTTCAAAGGCCTCCAAAACATAAAAGTCAGTTTTTAGGGTGACGTTAGCGTACCGGTAAAACGAACACTTTGTCCGTCCGTCCGTTTGTCACAGCTGATTATTTCAGGAACTACATATAGTTCATACGGTAGCTCATGAGCTACCGTATGAACTATATGTAGTTCCTGACCGTTAACCGTCTTAAAATTTGGTATATTGATGTAAAATGCACTAAGTGAATAAGATTGCCAGTAAAAACTAAAAAATACTTCCCCGAAGGGTGCAAAATAAGAAATGACAATATTTCTAACTGGGGCCAATAGTGGCATATCATATGAAAGGCCTTAATTAGTAAAGTTTAAACCTGTTTAAAATGAAAACAGTTTCTTATTATTTTCTACAGTGTATGGTTCTTGGTTTGAGATAAAAAACATAAAAAATTACCTTATCTCCGAAGTTTGCAAAATGAGAAACCTGATTTTAATATGTTATAGAAATATATCTCTATTTTACAGGAAAATTATAGCGAAGTCGGTAACTTAAACAGTTTTTTCGAAATCTTCCAAAATGGGGGGGGGGGGAGGGGGGGATTAAAAATAAAAGGGGATTGGCTAGGTCAAGTAGGGTATCATATAAAAAGGATTGATTTAACAATTTTTTATTTCTTATTTTCATGCACAGTTTTGGATTTATGATGAAAAACGACCCCTAGTTCCATTTCTTCTTACGTATGATATCTACGAGAATACAATACAGAATGTATGAATTAGACTTAATTGACGTCACCCGCGGTGGGCGAGTTAACTCGCACTTTACCGGTCTTGTTTTCTAGAACCTACCTCAAAATTTATGGCAGTCTGCAAATGTTATGTGGTTAAAGCCGGGATTCCTGTCCAATAAAATATACCATGTTGATGTTGGTATTGAAAAAGTTTTTTTTGTAGTTATCTGTAGTTCACCTAAGTTAGTTTTTGTGGCAAAAATATTGCTCGTATCCAGTGCTCATAGACAACTAATACCATAGGCTACGTTTGCTCTGGGTACCACGCGACCGGAAATCGTATTACCCCATTCTTCTAGTGTCGAAGTTTCGTATATTGCCGACTAGAAGTCGCGTAGTGGCCTAGCCTGAGACGCACGTTATAGTTCTGTTTTGGTAGGAGACAAATCTACAAATATTAACATGTATGAACATCAATTTGACATGCCTCATGGCTCAGTTGGTCTGACAGGCTTTATAGCTCAGTTGGTAGTAACTTTACCTTCTGCTACAAGTGTGTGATAAACATGAATGTTTGTTCTGTGTCTGGGTGTTTTATAAGTATCCATGTATGTTTATCAGTCTCTTGTACATAGTACAGGTTCTGCCTAGTTTGGGATCAGTGGGCAGTGTGTGAGATGTACCGTATATTATTTTTATTTATTTATAATGTACTCGTAAAATATAACTCTTAAATATATCGATCGGTCCACCCAATCAATTCATTTAAATAGCCTAATAGTATTTTATTTCCTTGTAACATAATAATTGTTTTCCTAACTGAGACACGAAAATATCGGAATTAACCACCCCAGACAGAATGTCACGATCTTGTTTACCCACGACTAGACTATTAATTTATAATACAAGATTTGAAATCAGCCATGTGTTTTGACATTTTCTCATGTAAATAAGTACGTGAGCGAGCAAGTCAAATCACATCATTCGTGGTTATTCATGTGATAACTCAATTTGAATGCTGTGATCTCAGGTGTGGGTGGATGCGCTGCGCGGATGCAACTGCGACCCTCGGTATTGATCGGCCCCTCCCTCCGTTTCCCTGACGCTCCGACAGAGTTATTACGTTAAATTTTGTGATAGCGATCGAAATGCAATAACTACGCGTTAGGTTGAAAATCTATCGCTGTAATACTGAAATTCTACTTAAAAGGCCTATTAGATCAGGCGGTATTTAGTAAGTCTTAGTAAGACTGTCTTACACTTAGCGTAGGATAATAAGAGTAAACCACTAATGCCCGATTCCTATATGATACCGTTACCGATAACGCTTCGTTTTCCCTTGAAAAACTGTCAAAAATTAACAACGAGACGTCGTAAATTTGACAGTTTTTCATGGGAAAACGAGGCGTCATCGGTAACGGTATAATATAGGAACCGGCCGTAAGCCGGTCTTAGGCTTGATTAATTAGTCAGTAAGACAGTCTTACTATGACTGACTGATTACCACGTGGTCTAATAAGCCTTTTAAACATTTGAGATCGTCTCTATTGTCGTCGTTGATCGTCTTTACTTGTTAAATGTTGTTCGGCTAGAAAAGTGAACTATTTTGCGGGTCATCACAGACGAACCTCGTAACACATATTGTAAAACAACCCACATTTATTATTTTAAAACTGTTCGAAGCACTAGACGTAACTTTAAATTAGTTTCTCATATTAAATGAAATGTATATTTCTTTTTTGAGAAAATAAACATCTTTATCCACAACATTTGAGATCGTCTCAACCACGCCGCCGTTATCCTTCAGAATTTGTACTGAAACGTCAATTTTGATCACAACTTAAAAACTCAATTATTTGAGTAGTGTTTTTACTGAACAAAAAAGTGCAAGCAATTGAGTACAACCATCAACGCGCGATCAAAAATCGGTCTCGTAGGTAATATATTTATTTGTTCAGTAATACGATGGATATAGACGTTATTCGAGCTCGCGTTGTGATTGCTGTCGCTTGGCCATTGGGCCATTGCAATATGTTACGTAGTAAGCCGGGCCTTGCTATCCAGACTGGTTAGGTTCGCCGGTTCCTATAACGCGCCCACACAAAGCAACAAGCTACACTTAGCAAAGAATTACCTTTTAACAGACTTTATAGCAGCAATAACGCTGTAATTGTTACTAAACTTATTGTAATTGTGTCTAAACGGGTTCAAGATGTCCCTTATATGCATCTTTCTCAGTTTCTTAGCCAAAGTGATCGCTTACGTTATAGTGTTCTTTATCATTGCGTTCGCTCTAGTGCTTACAGTGACCTGTGCGTTATTGTTCGCGTTTTATATGAAAGCTGTGCTGTACTTGGGTTTCGTTGCCATTTGCTCGTACGCTGTTTATCGTGTGGTGTCAACCTCACTCCACCAGTAAGATGGACGATGAGAGCTTTATAGGATTGGTCTTGTTGTGCTTTTGCATCTGTTGGATGTACATTTATGTGGTGAGTGACTAAGTGGATCTGGGTAAATGTGAAGATATAGCTGTTAAAAAATCCATTAAATCATGATCCCGAAAATATTAATGTCCGTAGTACCGGTATCTCACTCTAGCGAGCTGGTTAGCTTAGGGCGTATCACGAAACTTTCGTATCCAATGCGTATCGTAATTTTGTCTTTTTATAATTTTACGATAATTCTAAATTTCCGGTTACAACTATTCAAACTATTCAAATACGGGAAATTATAAAACGATCGAATAAAAAAAAACTTTACGACTGATGATGACATACTATTTTTACAACTACGGCGGTATGAATTTGCGTAAGCGAACATTTAATTAAACGATGAAAATTATATAATAATAAAATCCAAAACGAGCTTATAAAAATTGAATTGTGAATAATCCATTTTAGATATTAAAATTATAGGCGTGCTACTAAATTACTTAGTGAGCGACTAGAAATACAGAGAAAGCAACCGATTTTTTCCAATTAAGTTTTTAAATAACAATTAAGTTTTTAAATAATAATTCATTCTCGTCCAAGTCACTAAGCAAGTGAGACGTGTGTCATTTTGTTAACTGAAACTTCGAACATTGTCATTCAATTCTTCTCCTTGTGCCATCGGTATCACAGTTCAGTTTAATAGTGATATCTCTCCGGTGCGGAATTGACTTGCACTCGCTACGCACACAACCACAGCGTAAGAAACCTACTACTATCTATTTCTAACACGCTCACTATACCAAGCACGCACACATACCAGTTTAACCAGAATAACTGCAGTATAAGTAAATCCTACAGACAAACTATGCATCGCACGCCTACATCTGGGCAGTCAGCCATGTACTCCTCCCAACCTAACCTGAGCACTGGGAATGAACTAAATGAAGTAATTAGAAATGTGAACATCAGAAAACGCAAGAATCCGGACCTTGATATCTTTACAGATCTAAAGGACTCCCTAATGCAGTCCTTCAAAGATATGATTAGTGTTGAGATTTCAGAGATGAAAAAACAAAATATGCAAATTCTACAGTCTAATACTGAAATTTTACAACTTCTACAAACAAATTCTGCTGATCTCAAGTTGGCAAATGAAAAAATAGCAGTTCTGGAAGCGAATAATGTTGCTACTACGCAACGGGTAAATGATCTTGAACTTCAACTGCATGAGATTCAGAAACAACAGAAGAAAAAAATAGTAGAAATAAGAAATGTTCCAAGACAAGAAAAGGAAAATATAAAGGAATTATACAATTCGCTGTATAGCACTCTTAATATAAAACCTCCAACAGTCAGCCAAATGTACAGGAAAGGTAAGAATAATACCTCTCCTATCATCATTGAATTTCACGATGAAAAGGGAAAGGATGAACTCCTAAGTGCTGTTAAAATATTTAACAAAGGAGATAATAAGCCCAAACTCGGCTCAAACCACCTTGGCATTACTGGAGATACGACAAGAATCTATGTGTCGGAAGCTATTACCACTATGACCAAAAAAATCTATGCAGAGGCCCGAGACCTTGTTAAAAATGGACAATTTAAATATTGCTGGATATCCCGAGGCAATGTGTTACTTCGCAAAGAAGAAGGCCAAGCTGCTGTTATGGTTAAGACACTGGATCAGGTTACGGCCCTGCGTCTCTCGTGACTAGTTAAAAAAGCTTGGATATCAGGAATTTTAGCGATGCCTGCTGATTTCGAAAAAATCCTTTGTCGATTATTGCGTAGAATTAGTTCTTTTATAAAAATAGTCTGCCATTTTGTATACACCAATACCATCATCTACTTTTATAAAACTTATATTTCTATTTATTTAATTTTTATTATTTTAGTAAATTCCATTTATTTAATTTTTATTACTTTAGTAAATTCCATTATCTATTTGTGTGCTGCTCATGTGTCGACGTCGACTAATATTTCTATCAAAACATTAGTAACTTTATGTTGTAACAAGTTCCCTAAGTACTATAAGAATCAACCCATAGTCATATATATGACAAATTCTCCAAGTTTTTTGATCAACTTTGGTAATGAATATGAAAATGGTTAACGATCTTGATATTGTGGCTAACGACGTTGATCGCGAGATCAACGCCGGTGAATCGCATTTGGTTGATGAACCTAGTGCATTTCAGGAACTCACAAACTTTGAAACGTCTTTTAAGGTTATCTCTCAAAACATTCGAAGTGTGAATAAAAATTTTATTGACTTCAACGTATTTTTAGCACGAAGTAATCTTGAATACGACCTTATAATTTTAACAGAATGCTGGTTACTAAACTGCAATAATGTACCATCTATGAATCAATTCAGTGCCTTTCAAACTGTGAGACATATCAACCAGAACAGTGGTGTAATTGCTTATATACGTAATAACTTAACCGATGTTACAGTTTATGAACCCCAATTAGTGGATGCAGATAGTTTAGTTATAAAAATTGGAAGTAATTTTGCTTTTATAGGTATATATAGATCCCCATCTTTCGGATCCATTGCAAACTTTCTTAATTCTTTAGATGAATTATTAACAAAACTAAAATGCATACCAAACATTTTTATACTTGGTGATTTAAATATAGATATCAGTGGAAGCGACCCTAGATCTGATGAATACCTCGATTTCCTTGCAACGTATAGTCTTTTACCTAGCCACACCATACCAACACGAGAATCAAGATGTCTTGACCACTGTTTTGTAAAATCAAAGTCTAAAATTCTTACTATTGTTTGTAGGACATCAGTGACAGATCACAGTTGCATTTACATGGCAATACCATCGTTTAAATGCCAAAATTCGGTTAGAGCACAAAAAATTGTTAAAAGAATAAATTTTAATCTTGTCCACCAATTTTTATCAGAAATTAACTGGGATAATTTACTTATTCTTAGAGACCCTAATACTGCAACTGAACAGTTTATTCATAAAGTTAATAATATCATTAAAAATTGTACAAAAACTTATGCATCATCAAATAGAAAATATATTATCCAGCCTTGGATTACCCCAGGACTGCTGCGTTGTATGAGATTTCGCGATACGCTTCATAGACGCCACAAAAAGTCACCAAAAGATGTTAACTTAGAGATCACATACAAGCGCTATAGAAACTATTGCAATAATCTACTCCATAACCTAAAAAATAAACATGACATTTCTGATTTACAAAGTAGCAAGAAAGACATTAGAAAAACGTGGAATGTTATAAAAAGAGTATGTGGTCTTAACAATTCCAGTAAATCGAAGATGTCCACGGAGCTTTTACAGATAAAAGAAACACCTCAACAATCTGTTAATCACATCAATGACTTTTTTATTAATGTTGGTAGTGATCTAGCGAATACTATTTTGGAAAACATGAATACATCGGAAAAGGATTTAGCGCAAAATTTTAAATCAGAAAATACAAACCCTGATTCATTTATGCTTCTTGAAACAGACCTAACAGAAATAAATCAAATAGTGGCTTCGCTAAAAAATACCTCTTCTTCTGGTTGGGATGGAATATCTGCTATGTTTTTTAAAAGATTTATTAAGTTGTTGGGTTTACCTATCACTCACATCTGCAATCTTTGCCTATCTTCGGGGGTATTTCCCAGACTATTAAAGGATTCTATTGTGATCCCCGTTTTCAAAGCTGGTGACAGAGACAGTATCACTAACTATCGACCAATATCTCTCTTGCCAACTCTGGCCAAGATCCTGGAGAAGCTTCTTAATCGACGTTTGGTGGGGTTCCTAGAAAAGAATAACTGTATATCAAATAATCAATACGGCTTTAGGGAGAAAAAATCTACCGCCGATGCCATCGAATCCCTCGTATCTTACGTTGTTGAAAGCTTAGATAATAAGCAAAAATGCATCGGCGTCTTCTTGGATCTGGCCAAAGCGTTTGATACTGTCTCTGTCCCCTTATTATTGCGTAAATTGGAATCAATGGGTGTTCGGGGTCTGCCGTTGGATCTTTTTAGGGATTATCTCTGTGATAGATATCAGGTTGTGAGGGTGGGTGACCTGTTAAGCTACAGAAGACGAGTTTCATTTGGGGTACCCCAAGGGTCAGTCCTGGGGCCAACACTTTTTCTCATTTATATCAATAGTCTCTGTAATACTAAATTTAAAAACGCCAAAATAATTACATTCGCTGATGATACTGTCATCGTCTTCAGAGCATCAACATGGCATGAGGCATTTGTCTGTGCTGAAGATGGGATGAGGATTGTTGTAAACTGGCTAAGAAATAACCTACTAACTTTGAATCTAATTAAAACCAGATATGTTCCTTTTTCTATTTACAACAATAATCAACCCAGTTCTGCACTCTGCCTCAAGGCTCATACTTGTTCTGGGAATGATGACAGTATTTGCGACTGCATAAATCTCTCTCAAACGGCCAATATCAAATATCTGGGTATTACTATTGACAGAAACATTAATTGGAAAGAGCAAATTGAAGTCCTTAAATCTCGTGTTCGAAGACTAATACCAATATTCAAGAAAGTGAGACATTTAAATGATCAAAAGACGAGCAAATTAGTATATTTAACCTTATGTCAATCTATAATGACTTATGGTATTTCTGTTTGGGGAGGTGCTAGGAAAACTACCCTAATTAAGCTCGAACGCACCCAACGAAGTATAGTTAAAGTTCTTCTATTTAAACCTTTCAGGTACCCTACGATAAATTTATACAATGATTTCCAAGTACTATCAGTTCGCCAGCTTTTTATAAAGATCATTGTCTTCAGACAACATACATGCCCAATACGATGTGATGTACCTAAGCGAAGATCACATGAAGTTTATAAAGTACCATTGTGTAACACTACTTTTGCCCAGTGCTTTTCAATTTTTTTATCCCCATTCTTATATAATCGCATTAATAAAGATATTCAACTAAGTAATGAAACTAAATATGCCTGTGGTAGATTACTAGAGGAATATATGCATAATTTAGACTATGAAAAAACTGAAAACCTTCTTATAATAACTAAATAAAACAAATTGGACATGGAATTATAACTAAACTAGCTTTTACTCAACGCTTTCGCTCGGTTAAAAGATTCAGCGGTTGAGTAGTTAAGGCGTGAAAGTATAACAAACAAACAAACAAACATACAAATAATGTAATCTTGAACGACTATGATGTATATCCACAGACCATATAAAACCAGTTAAATATGTTATTGTATTTTTATCTGCTATATTTGTAAAATAATAATATATATATATATATATTAATATATGTATATGGATGTATGTATGTATATATGTATGTATATTATTATATGTTCCTATCTTTGCATGTATTATGTATCGGTTTTATAAATATGTATATATATAGTCAAATATTATTAGTCACTATATATATCCATTTTTCCAGCTATGTATTTTTAGTTTATAAAATGGAAGGTATAAGTTAATAATAATCATAAATATATAATAAAGAAATGGCAAATGCTACATAAGCATTCGATATAACTGCAATTTTAGTTAAGTCTATAACAAAAAGCTAAAATGCTTTCTTAGTTTAAAGTACCTACTATTATTTTTAAGCAGTGTGATTTATCTGATCTTGAAACGTATACTATGTTATCTTGTTTTTGTGTCCAATTGCCGAGCCACGATGAATCGGCTCGCGTGCGTACATTTCTTTTGTCCACGCAGAATGTGTCAATACTTACACTTAAAAATGACCCGTATTTGTATGGAACGGGAATCACTACCTTGCCGTAACACAGTTTTAAACTAGCACGGGAGGTGGGGCTTCTAAACTGTATAACTACCGTCATTTAATTTTACATAAAATAGGATTGTAGTACACTAGTCTAACATTTATAACTTATATTTAGGTACATAACTAGCATATCAATGATAATTTATAACATATTTAGGTACCTAACTAGCATAACGATGTGTACCTACCTACCTAAACTGTCTACATAAGTTTTTTGTTTTTATTTAATAAAGTTATTCTTATTCTTATTCTTATTCTTATTCTTAATAACGATCTACTAAAAAGTTTGCTTTAAGCGACTCTTGTAAGCTGCTTTATTAATAATTATTTATTGGTTATTTTGTATAAAACAAAACAACAACTAAACAACGAACAGGGCTCTGGCGGCCGGCTGATTACGGCATAGCACAGCCTACAACGGCAAAGCTAAATCCCCTGGCCACCGACGGGCAGCAGCGTTGGTGGTGCGAGAAACTGTGCCCTGCGATCCCCAACCCGCATGCCCAGCGTGGGGATTATGGGCATATCCCCCTTTATTAGGGGAGGCCGATGTCCATCAGTGGATTGATATAGGCTGGAGTGGTGGTTGTGGTGGTGGTGGTAATTTTGTAAATCCCGCATGAGCCCGTCGAGCCATGGATTTCGCGGGCGGAACCGGGAATAACTCTTATTACTGATATTCTATTTATAGTCTTTTGTTTTTTATCGATATAATTTTTTTATGAAAACGGCGGATTGTTTGATGCGCGCGAATTCGTTGTTTTCCCGGCATAGATAGTAGTAGGTTATTAGGTTTTATTTATAACCACCTGGAAATCCTTTCCGCAGCAGTAGGTTCTAGGACACCCCGAATTGAGTAGATTAGGTTTGAAATATATCACAGAACCGACACAGCACCCCAATGCCGCCTAGTTTTGTGGTCCCTCACCTAGAGTGTATATAATAAATGCGGATCCAGAAGCTCGCGTTGGAGATAATGAGTGGAGCTAGCCTCCGTACCTATCCTCCGGCGACCTCCGTAGCGTTGCGAAGGACGAGTGGACGAAGCGACACTCAGGGGCACCACCAACGCTGCTGCCCGTCAGTGGCCAGAGAATTTAGCTATGCCGATGTAGGCTGCGCTATGCCGCAATCAGCCGGCTGCCAGAGCCCCGTTTGTTGTTTAGCTGGGTACACCACGTGCAGGTGGGGTTGGCTTGGGTTCCGAGGATAGGGGTTGGAACCCCGTACACCCCACACTGTGGAAGTCCATATCGGAGTTAAATATCCATTTTTATGATCTGACACAAATAGGCAGTAGGTTATTAGGTTTTTAGGAGTAGTCATAGGTTCCCCCACCCTAGTACTCCCACATCCCCACTCTCCTGATTGTGGCTTTTGGCGTATATTTTTCCAATTTTCCATCCACCACCACCACATCAACCTATATCAGTCCACTGCTGGACATAGGCCTCCCCTAATAAAGGGGGATATACCCATAATCCCCACGCTGGGCATGCTTTTCCATACTTAACCTCAAAACTTAATTATTATTTTTCTCGGAAACTATCAATATAACGTCCTCGGACAGTAATAGCAGCCTAATAGTAACAATTGATGTAAACCAATAAATAAATAAAAAATAAAAATAAAATAGTGTTTTAACAAACAGTTATTCCCTGAGCAAAATTTTCAAAAAAATGTGAGTACATAGTACTCTGCTCATTAAAGTATTTTTCAAAGTGGGTTTTCTATTAAAACCACTTATTAATAAGATAAAACGTCGCACAGCACAAATAAATAACTTGCCAAATATTGAAAGGACGTAACGTTAACACTCATTAGGTCGTTCAAATATTATGAAGCTTCTCATTTTGTATTTAATGTAACTCAAATGAATGTTTGTAATTTGCTGTTCTGTTGATTTCGTCACTCGCGGTAACTACTTAGTAATACAATGACCTAAATTAATTTGAACACTTATAATTTGAATTTACAGTCATTCGATCAAATACTACTCTTAAAATTCTGTTAAAAGTATAAGAAGTTATTTACAATATTTTGTTGTTTTATATTGAAAACCTTTTGATTAAAACGCTCTCCAGTCTATTTACGACGCTGACTGTACGTCTCAATCTGTGTCCTCATGTACTGGGCTTCTGTATCAGTATTCAGTACCAAAAACCTAGTAATCATACTTTGAAATGTATTAGATATTAAGTTCCTATATTTTTTTACTGCCTGAGACTCTGCATAGACCGCAGCCAATGACACGCTTTGGAGGAGGCCTATGTCAGAGGAAAACCTGACTAATGATCGTCGGAGTCAAATAAAAATTATTATTTTAAGTACTTAGTGTATGTAGATTATAATTTCTCAGCGAATAAAGGCTATTTTTTTTTTTTTATTATTGGTTTTGTTTTTGTTGTGTTAAACTGTAGTGACTAAATTTAATGTGACCTAATTTATCAGTGCAAATATCTTGCTCTACCTTTCTTATTGATAGAGATGACAAGTATAGCTATAGTTTACTATCAAATTAAGTTCAGTTCAGGAATTAAATAACAGTCGTCCAGTGTTTCGCGATGTTGTCTGCTTGTATTTTTTTGTAAACACACATTGTAGGTAGAAACTACATGAATACTAAGGAGTTTTTAAATCCTTTTTCCATTTCTTACTTTTTATGGTGACTTCATGTGAACCGTGAAGGCCACTTAAATATACCCATACGTATAACTAGATGTAGTTTCTACCTATTATGTATCATCATCATTATCAGCCTATAGCAGTCCACTGCTGGAAATAATATTTCCCACAGTGAGTACAATTGCGCAACATGCGAATACTTGCCTATTGCGATTGCCATCTCTCGTGCATTGTGATGACAGCTTCGCTATCGCTATGTGTTTTGAGTGTGAAAAACTTGCCTTACTAGAAAGTTTGCAATAGTTATATTTTTGACAATAAATGGAACAGAAAAAGTTCGGAAAGTATGTAAAACTTTGACTTCTCCATACAAGTAAATATTTTTGACAAAAAACTTAAAATCGCCTTCAAATACCTATTTATCTGAATACTTGTTTACTTACCTACACTAAATACATAAATATGATTTAGAGTGAGTTCCGATGGACATCTGTGGTCTTCATTATCAGTTCCACTTAGCCAAATGTTGCTTTCCGAGAGCAAATGCACTTCAAGTTGCTGAAACATGCCCAAATCAATATGGGTGTGCTTATAATATTTGAAGGGTTCTCTAGATTTATCCAAGATCAAGATCTGATGACAATGGGACCACCTGGGAAGCCTTACGAACAAAAAATTATGATTCAACAAGATCAAGACCTGATGTCAATGGGACCACCTGGGAAGCCTTTCGAACAAAAAATAATGATTCAAAATTGGTCCGAGTAATCGGGGATATTAGGTACATAAAAAAAAAACCCAAAACTGTGAACCATCTGTTATTTTTGGTCAGAAAAAATATGGTTAATGCAAACTTTGTAGGGTACTTTTCACACTCAAACCAATGGTACGCGTCATGTAAACAGAATGTTGTAAGAAGGGGAGGGATGTGTTTGCACACAGGTAAATACCGATAAATGCCTCATGCGCAGCTTACCACCAGCGTTCTCTTCACGTGACGCGACCTGCACCCGTGAGAAGTAAAATCCAGACGGGTTTACCTTTGATTAGTATGTGATTGTAATGTTTAATTGTTTAAGAAAATGCTGAATCTGATCGCGGACCGCCTCGAGAGGCAAGTCTGCGACGACGTGCTGGAAGTGGCCTGGTCTACCATGTGGAACGTAACGGACGAGACACCGGACAACTGTCGTCGGTTCCTTGAGAACCGCGGCATGGAGTTCTTCCTCGGCTGCCTTAAGGTACGAGATGTACGTTACCTCGCCATTTTTTATTAACTTTAATATACATTTTAGTTCGTTTTGCGGAACCCTATTACTAAAGCTGTGTCCCCAGTAGGCAAACTGCTAGCGGCCGACTGAGTTTGCAGTGTATCGGTTTAGTACGCCCTTCAATATATTTGAAATGGAGTGTCCACAGTTTGGTAGTTTTGCGCTCGCTTTACGCAGTTCGCAGCGTTATGTGCCTAGAAAGATAACTGGGCCCAGTCGGCGGCGGCGATATGGTTGTTCGTAAAGGCCGTACTGTTCCAGATGAGAGCAGATTAGTCTTAAATGTTCCAGAAAGACGCCAACGTGTATACTAACTGAACCGTGGGTTATCAGAGAGGGTCATTATTGGCTAGGGGGCTTGTCTTAGTCTTACGAGGCTCGTACCGATCTTGTAGTGTTTGATAGAGGCCGTGTGAAAGCTCAAAGATACGTGGAGGAAGCCTTCAGATTAATGCACGACAATGCTCGACGCCATAACACAAAATAAATTGAATCTTGAATCAATTTTAATTGCCCCGATATTGTACGGCGTCCGATACTTGTATCGGAACGGATAATGTGGTAACGCTCTGACATTGGTAACAACAGTGAGATACGAGGCTATTGAATGAATGTATGAAAATTTTGTACTTTGGTCGGGTTTTGGTTGGGCCGGACCTTGAATTTTGATTGGGCGAGGAGTTCTCCGTATAAAAAAGGTATCAAAAAGAGAGTTAATAGGTATCTTCTGGGAAAGCCCGCCCCATCGTCGACCTTATCCTTGCCCACGCAAGCCTCGAGGTCTAGAGCTGGCCCATGCTAAATAAAAAATAATAAGCCAAGCCCTGTTTGCGTCAAACATTTAGACATCATTCAAAAATCTTGATTCTAATGTCTGCCACAAGTTATTTTTTTATAAAGCCGGACACACAGCATCATGTACCCCCACCCCAAACTAAGATACTTAAATACTTTTTTAAAATTCATACATCTTAATACATAGAATAAGTTGATTGACTCTTGTGTTTTTATTTCTGAGGATATTTTTTATTTATCTTTTTTATTTCTCGGGCCTTATTAGCCTTAATGTTCTAGGCTTTTAGAAAGCCTTTATTGAGAAGAGGTTTTTTAGAAGGAAAATATTTTAAAGAGATTCGAACATTTTTATATGGCGCCTGGTACCTCCTAGTCCGCCATTTTGAAAAAAACATGTTTCGGCGGCCAGTGACGAAACGCATGCCAATCGACAGAGTAAATGATTACAAACAATAAATGTTCTGTGAACAAATCTCCTAAGTGATACTGTTTCTGAGATAATTGGGTTTAAACACTTAAAAAAAATCTGTTCCTGAGCTATGATCTACCTTACTTTACCTTATTTCATAGGGTATAGGAAATTAAATCCATCTAATTCAATTTCTTGAACACATTTTACAATAGAAATCACCATCATCATCATCAGCCTATATCATTCCACTGCTAAACAGGCCTCTATGCCGCAATTAGCCGTCGCCAGGACCCCGTTTGTTAGCAAGGTGTGCCACAGACTGGTGGGGTTGGCCTTATTCAATAATTGTCAGACATGATATAGAGAATGAAGCACATGACGATTTTAAGAAGCCACTGGTGGCAATTCGCCTCGTTCAATGAGTCAATAGAGCGAAACCGAGGGTCCAAAGTATGGTGCTTGTCAGGAGCCACCTGACGAAGTTAGCAACACACGATGGTCGAACCATATTATCAAAGCCGGAGATATTATCAGAGATAGAGGACTTTTATGGCCGACTGTACGCGGCACATGCTCCTTGCCCCCAACGTAACAGCAACTATTCTAGAGCCACCCTCACCCGCCACTACACCGACGAACTGCCAGAAATCAGCCAAGACGAGGTCGTACTAGCCCTGAGACAGCTTAGAAATGGAATAGCTGGGGGCTTTTTGTGAAGGGCTTGGTGAAGGCGGTGTTAACTCAGAGCTTCTGAAGGCCGGAGGAGCTCTTGTTCTACAGGAGCTGCGGAACCTCTTCAACTCCGTCCTTCGCTGTGGGAGAACTCCTAAGGCGTGGAACGAGAGCTTGTGGTTCTGATTTTTAAGAGCTCTTTACATACCTTCCTAAAAATATTACTTTTAACGGGCTGACTCCTACTCCATACCATTGCTGTGCCCAAAATTGGGCTCATAGTGTTATACTAATCATTCATGTTTTGTACCTAACATTTTGACTGCAATAAATAAATGAATTAATTAATTAACTTCGGGCCGAAATTGCGGTCTTCGTTTGATAATAGTACCAATCGCACGAAACGAAACACGAAATTTCGTATTTCGTTAAATTGTAGTAGGCCCCTTGGTCAGACCTACGAATGACAGTTACTAAAAATCATTAATACAGTACGGACATAATGGCTAAGGAAAAACGGCTAAGGAACGAGAGCAACGATGCTGGCTTGGGCTCGCATATGAAAAAGTAAACTGCTGATAATGATGGATGACAGGTATACCCTACCGTTCATGAATTTCATTCGATAAGATAGTTATTGTTTAGGAAGATTTTAATATTAAATGAAGGAAAGACTAATATTTTATTTTAATTCAATAATAACTTCATACTTACATCGTAGTTGACATCGCATTGAATTACTTACTTCCTTTCTTTCTTCCTCTAACTGAATAGATTTTACCTAATTGTAACCGGTTTCAGGCAATTATTTAAGCATTTTGATTGCGAAGTTCAGTCATCACATCATACTCCAAGTCATGCAAGACCTGCACGCGAATAGTTGTGTATTTAGCACTCAGTGTTATTGGACTGAATCACAAATATAATACTGAATGTCCGTACTCAAAGTGCTAGTACGGAGTGCTGTCTGACGGGTTCGAGCCTAGTCAGTTTAGTATTTTTAGTGTCTGTTCCTGTCCCTGGCAGTTTCTTTCGAAACAATGCCAACCTACATCGATCAGTGTCGCCAATGTTCACATTAATTAGTTGAATAATGCTACCAGCAACTTTTGAATGATATCTTTTAAAAACGGAGGTGTTTACGGAGTTGTGATCAACAATTTCATAATAATATATTCTTTGCGTTGAAAAAGGCATAACAAAAAAGGCATAAAGGTCTGCGTTTGTAGTTTTTATACCAGATTCCATACAATTATTAGATATCTCCTTTATAATGATTACTACCTGCCAAATGCCAAATTTAACCAAATATTTATCATGCAAATGAAATTTCTGACACATATAATAGTAAATATAAAAGAGCGAGAGAGTTGCATGCAAGCCATACTTTATTAAAATAGCTTATTGGCATCATCCATCTATTTACATCCTTCAGCCCTCATTATTCGTAAGAAAACACAGAAATAATTTTAAATCTCACTTGGACCTTTATAAGAACTATAACAGACGAAATATTCATAAATTATGATCACCAACTACTACAGTAAAATCAGTAGGAAAAAGTCCAAACTTTAGGCTAAATAATATTATAAAAAAACAGACTGCTAAAAATTTATGAACTGAAGAAGGAAAAACAAGTATCACAATATATAATATATATTGTGATATACATATACATATTACAAGATATACATATTATGTATATTCAAATTAGCCAAACTTAATACTTTATGATGCTGCAGGCGAGGACAAACAATACTTGGTTGCCAACGGGCGAGAAAGATCTACTAAAACTACGTTGATATGATATAAATATTTTTGTAATGGCTTTTTATGATCTTTCATTTGATATCCATATTGTTAGGGTACGGAAGCCCTCCCTGTTTAGGGTGACGTTACCGAACCGGTCAAACGAACCCTTATGGTGCCGCTTTGTCGGTCCGTCCGTCTGTCACAGCTGATTATTTCAGGAACTACTTATACTACCGACTTGAAATTTGGTATAAATTTAAAAACTGGTGCCAATACTATATTTTACATGAAAATTATAGCGAAGTCCCAACCTAAAACAGTTCTTGAGAAATCTTCCAAAATGGAGGGGTTGAACAATAAAAGGGGGGGGTTGCTAGGTCGAGTGAGGTAGTTGTAGCTGACTGAGCATGTAGTTAAAGTTAATTAAATAAATTAGTATGGATTTAAGTTCTAAACGATATTTTAACTTCATTAGTTATAACTGTAAATCTTTTAAGCGATCTATCGATGATATACGGAATATTTGTAATTTATCTGATTTGGTAGCTCTTCAGGAGACGTGGCTACTTCCCCATGATGTCCCATTACTTGGAATAGTTTCCAGTAATTTTGAGTACACAGGAAAATCTGCAGTAGATACTTCTGTTGGCCTTTTGAAGGGCAGACCATATGGGGGTGTAGCCATTCTATGGAGAAAAGGCATCTTTGACAGTGTGAGCGTTATAGACTGCAGTAGTGTCCGTATCGTAGCTATTAAGGCTATGAAAAATGAGCGTACTATTATTGTTTTTTCTGTGTATATGCCTGCACTGATAATTTGCCTGTTTTTACGGAGGTGCTAGGCGAAATTAGCGCAATTGTTGCTAGTAATAACGTTGAAAGTATTTATGTCCTAGGTGATTTTAACGCCCACCCAAGTGAGTTATTTTATAGGGAATTGCAAAGCTTCTGTCTAGACCAATCGTGGACGTGTGCTGACACAGTAAAGTTAGGTTTACAGTCGAACACCTATACGTTTGTCAGTGATGCCCATGGGAGTAGACGGTGGCTTGATCACTGTATTGTTTCACACTCAGCCTTGAAAACTGTTATTGAGGTTGAGGTCATAGAAGATTTGTTTGTATCTGATCATCTGCCTCTATTGGTCAAATGTGATATTCATACAGTAACACCTAAACTGATTGTGAAAGACAGGCATCTTAGCTCAGTAGTGTGGGGAGTTAGGGATGATGTTCAAATAAGAAAGTACCAGGAGTTGTGTAATAATAGGTTGCGGGGTATACATTTCCCTGCCGAGTTTATAGAGTGCAGTCGGAGCTCATGTAGTTTAAATGAGCATAGAAATGTACTTAATAAACTGTACGAAAATATTGTAGCTATTCTGAGTAATGCGGCTGTGAGAACCTCAAAACGACACAAAAAGAATAGTAAAAGAAACATTGTGTGTGGCTGGAATGAGCATGTACGTGACGCTCATGATACTGCTAGGCTTAAGTTTAAAACTTGGGTATCCTGTAACCGACCTTCTTCTGGTTTGATATATGATCAAATGTACGAGTCTAGAAAGATCTTTAAGAGTCGTTTGAACTGGTGCCATAAAAATCAGGACCAATTAAAAATGGATGTTTTGGCTAAACACAGAACAGCTAAAGATTTTTCTAGTTTCTGGAAAGCCACTGGAGGGTTGGATGTTAGGCCTGCCCTCCCAGTGAGTGTGGGCGGTCTAAGTCGGGCTGCTGACATCGCCAATATGTTTCGGGATTATTTTAGGGTGCACTCCCCACTTGGTCCCTCTAGTGCGTCCTGTTCCGGGTCCGTATCTGTAGGTATGGAGCCACTGGTTCGTTTTTCTGCAGGGCAGGTGAGAGAGGTCCTTAAGAGAATGAGTGGTGGCAAGTCCCCTGGACATGACGGACTAAGTGTTGAGCACTTGAAGAATACTGGAGTACATCTTCCCAATGTATTGTCCATGTTCTTCACAATGTGCATCAGCCATTCTCATTTACCATCTGACTTGATGAAAACTATCGTGGTGCCCATTGTGAAGAATAAGACTGGTGATGTCTGTGATGCTAAAAACTACCGCCCAATCTCACTGGCAACAACTATAGCTAAGATTCTGGATGGTTTGCTTGATTCCTATTTGGGTAAGCACCTTGATCTTCATGACGCTCAGTTCGGGTTTCGCCCTGGGCTGTCCACTGAAAGCGCGATTGTAAGTGTCAAGCATGCCGTCCAGTATTATACCAATAGAAGGACGCCTGTGTACGCCTGTTTCCTGGATCTCTCCAAAGCCTTCGATCTTGTGTCGTATGATGTGCTTTGGAGAAAGCTAGGAGACAGGGGTATATCGGCGGAAATTGTTAAAACGTTTAAATTTTGGTATGATAACCAGACTAATCACGTGAGGTGGGCGAATTCCTTCTCAGAAGCTTACAGGTTGGAGAGTGGAGTTAGGCAAGGTGGTCTGACTTCTCCCAAGCTCTTCAATCTGTATGTTGATGATCTTATCGTGGAGCTTAGCAGCATGCGTATCGGATGCCGGATGAACGGCGTTAACATTAATAACATCAGTTATGCTGATGATATGGTGCTGCTAAGCCCGACGGTTGGTGGACTTAGGGCTCTTCTTAAGGTTTGTGAGGATTATGCTGCTAAGCATGGCCTCATTTATAATGTAAATAAAACTGAATACATGGTCTTTGAGGCCGCCGGTAAATGTCCTGAAAATGTACCAATTATTACCCTTAATGGCATGAGCATAAACAGAGTTAAATCTTTTAAATATCTAGGGCATTTTCTTACTGACGACCTCAAAGACGATGTAGACATTGAGAGGGAGCGCAGGTCATTGGCGGTCAGAGGCAATATGTTGGCCCGCAGATTCTCTCGTTGTACTGAACCGGTGAAGGTAACGCTGTTCAAAGCGTATTGCCAGAGCCTCTACACGGGGAACCTGTGGGTTCGACATACCAAAAAATCGTTAGATGTCCTGCGTGTACAGTATAATAATATATTCAGGATGATGTTGGGGCTGCCCAGATTCTGTAGTGCATCGGGGATGTTTGCTCACTATCATACTGATGGCTTTCATGCCGTCATGCGCAAAAAAACGACATCTCTGATGAACAGAATTCGGAGCAGCTGCAACAGCATCCTGATGGCTGTAGCAGAGAACTGCTTGTCTCCGCTGTGGAAATGTCTAGTGCAGAGAGTGACTAATAATGGAATCTATTTCCAATATTAATCACTTTCTTGCCTTTTGCCTTTTCTTTTTTTAAATATTTGTGTGTTATTTAATTATTTCTTCATATGGATCTAGGTTGTCCGAATTAAAATATTTTTATTTTTATTTATTATTTATTATTAAATAAAAAGACTTGGTTTGAACAGTATAAATCCGTTTTTATATTTTTATATCATGCACAGTATTTGATTTAAGATGAAAAAAGACCAAAAAAATTACCATCCCCGCACCCCTTATCTCCGAAGTTTACGAAGTGAGAACCTGAAATTTATACACATTACAGAAGTATATCTATATTTTACATGAAAATTATAGCGAAGTCTCCAGCTAATATTGTTTTGTAGAAACTTCAATAAATGTAAGGACAGCTGTGGTCAAGCTACAAAGCCATTCACACAAAAATATGGTGTCATATGAAAGGCCCTAATTAGTCCATTCTAAAGCCGGTTTCTATTTTTCTATAGGACGACATGCTTACATACTCTCGAAAAACATTACCCTCCTTCTGTCGCAGTCGGGTAAATGCTAGATCATATAAAAAAAACAAAAAGATAAGACGTTTTGCAGATACTTATTTTTATATTATTGATAAAAAAGCATGCTACTCTGTTGGCGAATAGCTATCTAACAATCTAAACGATGACCGTATTAAGGCTTTTATTAACATTAACCTTTTATTATTTCTTGCGTCAGCAATAGGCATTCTTGTCATTGAACTATATGTTGGTATATTTTGAGTTAGGTATAAGTAAAAATGGTTAAAGTTGTTGAACTAATATTATTTTTAGGTGTTGACATGTATTGTTTTGAATTATGTTTTATTGGCATTTCTTTTTTTTTGCTCTGTCTAACTATGACTTAACTCACTTGGCAGTGCCCTTGCCCTACATGTAACTACTCACCGCAATCAAGCTACACTACTAACCTAACTTGTTTATATAAATAGGGATGATGACTGGGTAAACAAATAATAAAACTAATTAGTCCGTCAGTTTGATTAACAAAAAATATTGGACACGTATTTTTTTATTTATTTAATCAATAGAAATTAACAAAGTTATAGAGCCTCAAAGTTCGGGAGTGAGGGCTCGTGACGTCACTTGTATGTAAAAAGTGTACTTACCCGTGACGTCACGCGGAACTTCAACGCACTATATCTTTGTAATTTTTAGTTTAATAGACAAAATAAAAAATACGTGTCCAATATTTTTGATAATTTAAATGACGGACTAATCAGAATTTTTTAGGCATATCTAGCCTATTGTAGTACATGCAAATGAATAAAAAAACCATAAAAAAATAGGTATTGATAGTAAAGCATTAGTAGAGGCTTGTTTATTATTCGTGGCACTGTTTTTTTTTTGTTTTTTATTGTATTACTAGACGGCGTTGCTCTACAACAGACGCGATGTCCGTAAAATTATTTTTGTTTTTAATCGAGCTACTAGATGGCGCTGCTAAAATAATACGCATCCTAGAACCCGCTATCGTTACGTTTTGCGAAAAAGATCACTTTCACGAGCAAATTCTGATATTACCAAGCTACTCCCTCTTTGTTGTTTTATAATGTAAATTTTTTAAAGCATGCTTCATGCGTGCTAATAAATTATCGTAATATTTAGTTTAGTATAAGATAAAATGTAATGATAAAATATATGTGAACCTGGCAATGATAATATTTAAAATTGTATATTATAAATGTATACTTGCAATCGTTTGTACCAGATTGAACCGTTTTTGTTTCTATCTCAATGAATAAAAAATATGGAGGTAGAAAAGTTTCTTTATACTTGTATTTTTATTTTTAGTCAATTCAATGGAGAATGCGGCGGACCTGTACTAATTGTGACAAAAAAAATTAAACACCTACCTATTATAATTTATAGGTAGGTACCTAAGCAATGTGTGTCGAAATGTAAAATCGTACTAACTAACAATAATATTTAAATCGAAAGAAAAGCCGTCGATTCATAGCAATTCTATAAACCTGAGATACCTAGCTTAAATGGTTTAAATATTATGCCACCTCTTTTTATTTATAGTTAAAAGACTAGGACAAACTTATTTTATCGATTCGTTGTAAAATGACATTTCTTTATGAATAAAGGGGCTGCCTTCAGAGTTTATAAAAATGTAGATCGTTAATGCAAGATGGAGACTGTGATTTCTGTCACATTGTCTAGTTTTGGCATTAGCTTATATCAATTTTCAAAGATTCTATCAATTGTTAAATTAAATAAATACTCCCACTCACATTACACGAAATGTTTTAGTACGTCAACATAAGCAAGACGTTCTGAGTTTTATTTATTTGTACATGACGAATCTTTAAGTTGCGACCACGATAATGACAAAATAAATGTACACAAACCGCAAACTTTTAATTTACGCCCAGTTCATAAACTACCAACCTTAAAGTACGTTTCTCCCCTCTATCTACACAAAATCGTCCTCCCCGTTCCCAGCATTCTCTCCGAATAAACAACCCCGAACACAAACACAATACCTTTTTCTACACGGATTCATTTACGGTCTCTGCTATCCCTCTGTGGAATTATCTTCCAGTGGATATTCGTTGCTCTGTTTCCTTAGGAATCTTCAAGTCCAAACTGTATAATCACTTTACGTCTCTACAAAATAGTTAATGAAAAAATTTAGCTCCTAGGTATTTTCAGTAATTTATGTATTTTATGATTTTTTTGTCTTTTTATGTAAGTTTATTATTATGTTTAATCTATGTACTTCATCTATTGTATATTTATTTATTTATTCTTTGTCTCTTATCTATTTTTAGAGTTATGTATGGTATTATTGTTCTACTATTTCTCATAACAAATTTGTAAGCACTACCAATCTATCTCCACACTACATAAAAAATATCTGGAAAAAAATTCTAATTAGCATTAAGTTCGCATGTGTAGGTACTACTTGTTTTATCTTGTGAAATACATTATTTTCCATCTCAGTACCTACCCAAGCGTCAAAAAGTAGTTGTATAACAGACCATATAATTGTAAAACACTGTTTTTTTGTTCTATAAAACACCTAAAAGAGTTCTATTCGTTAGAAAGTGGTGCATTTATTTTCTCTTTTTAGTGTTTTAGCAAAGTAATAGCAGTGTCACGCGTGGCAAATCAGTCCTATAAGATATATGTAACAGTGACGCAAGTCTCAAAATATTGATGTACTGGCGCTAGAGGACCTTTTATAGTAGGTACTTTTTCATACTATACAAGGTTTCATGTTTCCTTTACCCCACAAAATTCATTCACCTTTCATAATAAAATTACGAAAGGCTCCTGGACTCGCCACGCATTGTGCGGAGGTTTCTCTCTCTGCAGCCCTAGCCACCGACCGTTTGAGCCTTGCCCCACGGTCGGTGGTCCACCATTTTGGATATATTTTTTATTACTATAATTTTTTTTATATTATTTTTGTAAGTAGTAGATTAATAATGTTGTAAACTTTGTAGTAAAAACTGTATTTTTGATGAGTTTTAAAATGAATAAAGTGGAATAATAACAATGAACACGAGATTTTCTATGACTTTTCAAGTTCAATCGGCGCATAAGTATGGCGACAGTCATCGTCACAATCTGACAGTTCCAGATTTTCCCGAACAAAGACGAGCTGCTTCGTAACATGATGGGTCTCCTCGGCAACGTGGCTGAGGTCGCGGAACTGCGTCCGCAGCTCATGGACAAGACCTTCTTAACTGTCTTCAACGATCTGCTCGAGTCTAGCAGCGATGGCATCGAGGTGAGTCATAACTTGACACGTAAGGCCTTGACTGGCCGACTGAACCACCCAACTAATTCAACTGGCAACTCTAGGGGCTTAAGGCCAGGATATGTCGGCGGAAGGCAGGGCAGCTGTTGTCAAAATGAAATGTAAGTTAGGACGTATCTAGTGGTACCCTAGACGTAAAGCTGGCAGATTTTGAGCTTTGGAATCTAGGTTTACCAAGTATCAACCACCCCACACCAGCCTATATTAGTCCACTGCTGGGCATCGGAATTCCCTAATAAAGGGGGATATGCATTTAGCATTTAGCTGTGCCGCTGTTAGGCAGCGCTATGCCGCAATCAGCCGGCCGCCAGAGCTTCGTTTATTATGCTGAGCGCACACCATAGTCCAGACAGTCTTAAGAAAGACTATTGTTTTACAAATAGTATGAAAACGCGCACACTGCGACAAAGACGTCTCATAGTCAAAGACGTCTACAAGACAGCACGACGACAAGGCTGACTTAGCGACTGTCGGCTCAGTGTTGCCGGCAGTCAAACAGAAAAAGCTCCGAACCCAAAGTCAAAATAGTCCGAAATGCGACAAAAAATCCGTTCTGTAATTTCACTGGGTAAGTTAAATTTAAAAGAAACCTCCAAAAATCTTAATTTCTCTTTTTGCTTCATCATCAGACCCTGATCTCTATATTTTCTATATTTATTAAATTTATAAAGGAAAACCAACAGCTAAAGTAATGTGCACAATGGTATAGACTTATAAAAACAGAAAGCCAATTACAGGTTTTCACGAGTAGAAGTTGCTTAGAAACAAATAGTGTGAATAGCTTGAATAATTATTAAGTATCAACATAATTTAAAAGGTATAATGTCGAATCAAATACAGACAATCAACATCACTGCCAAAGAACTCCGCACTCAACCGCTGTCTGGCGGAGTTGACGCTCGAGTCAAAGTCAAAATCCGTGCGCGTATAAAATACAAGCTTTTGCCCGCGGCTTCACTGGCATTACAAGTTATTTTCCTATCCCTCGCGAGAACAATACTGTTTGGTAAGACCTTTGTCCTTTTCTATACCCCTGAAAACGTGTAGGGGTGTACGAAGTTCCCAAGCCAACCTCACCTGCACGTGGTGCAACCTGCTAAATAACAACGTTCAGGAAATCTCCAATGTGTCGACCAGGGTAGCGTACCTGATCCTTCGACTATCCAAGCTGTATAGGTTGAAGATCATTCAGGTTTACGCACCGACCTCGGCACACTTGGATGATGAAGCGAAGGATTTGTACGAGGACATATCCAAAGCCTTGCACAACACCACTAAGGCTCACTTCAACGTTGTTATGGGGGACTTTAACGGCAAAGTGGGAGTCCGGGTTGGCGACGAATCCAGAGTGGGCCAACATGGTCATGGAAGTAGAAATCACAGGGGGCAAATGCTCGTCAACTTCTTAGAGAAGGAGGGGCTCTTTTGATGAATTCGTTCTTTAAGAAGAAGCCCCACAGGAAGTGGACGTGGCGAAGCCCCAACGCTGTGACCAAAAATGATATCGACTTCATCATGACGGATAAAAAGCGCATATTCAGAGACGTCTCCGTAATCAATAGGTTCAATACCGGATCTGATCACAGAGTTGTCCGAGCCTCTCGGAATATCAATCTCAAGCTTGAAAGAAACCGTCTGAAGAAGTCCACGCTCCGACCCAATCTACTCCAGATTATGGCGGGCACCGAGAAGTTTCAAAGGCTTCTTGGTGATAGGTTCGTTGCCGTGGAACCGTTTGATGAGGCCCTACAAAATGTGGTTGAAGCGTTAAGGGATGAGGGCATCAAATTCTGCCCAATGCAGCCTAAAGTCAAGGAGTCCAAACTTTCTTTTCTTACTTACTACTTACTTACTTACTTACCGCCCATTGTACTTACGTTACTATTTAATTTCTCTGTTGTTGTAAATTTTTGGTTTTTAATTGGTGTTGTGTGCAATAAAGAGTTCATCTATCTATCTATGTATCTAGGTGAGTTACAACGCGGCCGGTGTGCTCGCCCATATGGCGTCGGACGGACCACAAGCGTGGACCGTGGACCAGCCCGACCGCGACACGGTGTTGGAGCGCGTCGCCGCCGCGGTCAACCGCTGGGATCTCAAGGCCGAGAGGAACATCAACTACCGCTCCTTCGAGCCGATACTCAGCCTGCTGGGCGCTCATCACACTCCTCAGTGCCAGCATTGGGCCGCGTGGGCGCTCGCCAACTTGACCTCCGTCTACCGTGAGTCGCGTACAGGGTGCCCATTGCCAGTTTTTTACCAGCTTGATCGCGTTTGCGTTAACGGAAATTTGTATGGAAAGTAGTCAGTGCCTCGCGTTTTTCACTAGATGGCGCTACCTCGATTCCATATAAATTTGCGTAAACGCAAACGCGATCGAGCTGGTAAAAAACTCGCACTAGGCACCCTGTTCTTTCATTCATTTTTAACTGACTTCGAGAAAGGAGGATTCTCAATTCGTTGGAATCTTTTTTTATTCAATGGCTTCTGGAATTTTCAGAAATTTCGCTGGTATCAAGTATAATTGGACCACTATACGCGAACCGGAACTAACCCACACAATGATAGTTTTGAAGAAAAAGTACTGCAGTTTTTGTCATAATTTGTTTACAATATTGTACAACTACTGGGTTCTACCTATCTATATATATAAAAATGAAACCCGTTTTCCTTGGTCACGGCATCACGCGTGAATGGCTGGACCGATTTCACTAATGTGAATGGCTGGACCGATTTCACTAATTCTTTTTTTGTTGTATTTGTTATTGAGAAGGCTCTTACGGATTTTTTTTTAAAGAAAATTGCTACGCTAAGGCGGTACGAAGTTCGCCGGGTCAGCTAGTAAAGATATAATTTTGGAGAAAAAAATTAACATTAACATGTTTTTTTTGTTAAAAAAGAGTATACTTCACAGGTGGTCCCATATAAATTTTATTCTGGAGGGATTAGTACTTTTCCCGGAAAACGCATAAAACCTCATCCTCACTTGTAATTTTCGCCCTATGATCACAAATATCTCCGTCAATTGTGAACCGATTTTCAAAATTTTTTAGAGCAAGAAGAGATTTATATCAAGTCGGTTTGGTTGCTTTTAAAAAAAATTAGTTTTTTTATAATGAATGGCTTCACTTGTGTAACAGCGGAGAAGTACTGCGCTCTGGTGGAGAGCGAAGGCGGCGTGCGTCTGCTGAGGCGGCTGCTGACGCACCCCGCGCCGTACGCGACCATCAAGCAGCTCGCGCAGATCGTGATCGACAACTGCGCCGCCCACGCCCGGCTCGCGCTCGCCTGCATGCCGCTGGCGGCAGCAATGCAGCAGTAGCGAGAGGCCACCGTCCGATGCTGCATCGAAGACGTCTTGCCTGAGGCTAGGTTAATATGACAGATCTCATCATCATTTATTTACTCACGATTTGACGGCCTCTGTGGCGCAATGGGCGAAGGCCCGCCTGAGACGCAGAAGGTTGCGGGTTCGATTCCCGCTGCGGGACAAATTTTTGCATGTTCTGCAGATATTTGTCTCGAATCTGGGAGTTTCCTATGTACGATATGTATTTATTTACAAAAAAAATGTATTTAAGTAGTTTATCACTCAGTCATGTGGTTCCCATAACACAAGCTCTACTTAGTTTGGGACTACATGATGCTGTGTGATAGTCTCCAGCATTATTTATTTATTTATTACTGGCTTCCGCCCGCGGCTTCGCTCGCGTGGTACCGGGATAAAAAGTAGCTTATGTTAATCCAGGTCATACACTACGTATATTCCAAGTTTCAGCCAAATTCGTTTAGCCCTTGCAGAGTGAAGCGACCACAAACATACACACACAAAAACTTAACATTGATAATATTAGTGCGATTTATTGTTAGAAACACCAACGACAATTCACATTACAGAACAGAAAATCTATAACAAATATTATTTATTGGACATGTGACATTGCCATTACAGGAGTTTACAAAATATTTTTACTAATATTTATTTTAAAATGCTTTAGTCTTTAGGTAGGTACTAACTAGCATACAACTTAGCATTGCGGACGTAGCAAAAATTATCATCATCAGCATATAGCAGTCCACTGCTGGACATAGGCAAAGGCAACCCCTAATGAGCGCTATTGCCCCTGTCCTCATTTCGAGGCATCCAGCTTCTACCAGCTGCCTTTCGCAAATCGTCACTCCACCTGGCCGGAAGGCATCCTAAGCTACGTTTACTGAACGGCGATCACCACTTCAGAACTCGTTTACCCCATCGGTTCTTCGGCAGATATGGCCAGCCCAATGCCAATTCAGCTTACTTATGCTCTGAGCTAAGTCGACAACTTTGGTTACCAAATCTGGGACTCATTAATTAAATAAATAAAATGCTGGACATTATCACACAGTATCACGCGGCCCCAAACTAAGCAAAGCTATTAAGGGAACCACATGACTGGTATAATACTTTAATACATTTTATTGTAAATACATACATATTATACATAGAAAACACCCAGACTTGAGACAAATATTTGCAAATAATGCCAATATTTGTCCCGCGGCGGGGATCGAACCCGCAATCTTCTGCGTCTCAGGCAGACCTACGCCCACTGCGCGACAAAGGACGTCAAGCTGTGCTGGTGTTAGGCTGCGCTATGCCGCAATCAGCCGGCCGCCAGAGCCCCATTTAAACAGTTAACAAAATTGATTTTCACAGTAAATAGTAGTCAAATTATAGGTATATTTCATTCTATGTCAATTACGTGACAATTATCTCTATTCCTGAGATCTAGACTCTGATTCTAGCGTCACTTGTTACAGATTCGAGATGCGGGTAGCATTTGACTGCTTGAAGATCGGCGCTTTCTATGTGACGGTCCTCACTATCATGTGCTTCATCGGATACCTACTGTGCCAATCGTGCCACATGGATTGAATCCTTACGGACCGGCCTCCTGCCATCGCAAACTTGCCTTTCCACTGGCACATTTAGTACACTCCTAATGGCTATATGTCACCGGGACACCATGGCGACGCAACCGTTCGCAGCTACCAACAAAACAGCTCTGTAGAGAGTTACTCACCTGGTGTCCGTTTTGTTGTGCAACCGATTGGCGGCGCGACCAGCTCGGACGGTGTACAGAATGTTACTGGTCGCGCCACAACTAATTACTATAGCGCTGTATGGAGTCTCACTCACTCGGCAGCCAGTAACTCCCCCACCTCATCGCATGCAACACCTCCAAGGTCAATTTTGATACTGTCTCAGTGTGGTGTGACGACTCTGGTGTCTGTATGGTGTCTAGTTTGGTAGCTTATGGTGTCTAGTCTGCGACTGGTTGCGCTGCCATGGTGTCCCGATGAAATATAACCCGAAGAAACGTACTATTGTAGTGTGTAGTGGCGTAAAGCATTGTTAGCTTCATACAGTTGTTAGTGCCAGTGGAGAGTTGCAGCGAAATCATTTTGACAGTCCCAACTCCTTATCTTTGATCAACGGGAAATATAAATATATGAGTTTTTTTCACTATTATAACATTAATAATAAAAATAACTCAAGGCGTTAAAAAGCAGATCTGAAATTGTAAGACGTAAGCATTCGATTATTTGAGAGCTATATTTACAAAAGGCAGTCCTCTGGAGGAGGGGTTCAACAAAAGTTTCCTAGTAACGTCAGTTTATTTTTGATTCTGTTTCAATTTTGAGGGTACGACACGTCACTACAGGACACACCCTGACAATCCCTACGCAAATAACACTGATGGAGCTGTATCGGAAACATTTTGATCATTTGAAAATACCCTTGCAGATCTCTCTGAATAGTCTACTCATTAGCTAACATGATAATATATATGTTATTCAAAGTTCCTCATAACAACTTCAGTGGAATCAGTTCAAGGACTGGGCTGTCGAAATGAAAATGAACTTGCGATGTGCAGATCCTGAAACAGTGAATCGAGATAATGGACTCAAGTTAGTTTTTGTTTGCAATGCACGTGTTTCCTGTAAATATTATTTGTAAATGTTAATTTGCTAGGCCTACTCAGTCCCGGTTGAATACATCACTAGAGCATAAACTCCATTACGTTTACATATGTATTGTAATTTGTTTATATAGCATTATAATAATGGCATACGTAATCTCCTCGATGTAACTTTTCGAATGTTATCCAGCGTAACGGGTGGCACGTTATAAAACACACGAAACAGTTACGATCGCACTGTACCGTGTGATGAAAACGGTGTTTAAACGGTACAGAGCGATCGTAACGATTTCTGGTAACGAGTGTGCCACTCTTGATGGTATGAATACACCGAATCCCTCCTAGTCCTAGCAGGCTCGGGCGTCCAATTTCGGACGAGACAAACAAACGTATGCCAAGAATGAGCGCTTACACTATTACTGCCGAAGTCGTCAAGATTCTCGAGTTATTGGATATCGGCATACGAAGCCCCATAGCCCGAAGTATGCTTCGGCCATGGACGGGTTAGGTGCATTCGTACCGTAAGAGCGTTTCCACATTATCCGATCGGATATCCGTATCAAGTAAAATGTATTTAATATGTATCTGTCATTCATATTGTCCGGCCTAATATCGGAGCCGAAAATTTCATATATTTTACTTGATATCGGCATCCAATACCGATATTTGATCGGATAATGTGCAAACGCTCCAAGGCCCCAGCTTATAACAATCCACCAGACTGGTATACATCATCCTCAAACAAATGTAATACTTAAATCGGTGTTGCCCTCTCTATTTGTGTCAGGACAAACTATGAACGATATTTGCAACCGCTGTCGGTAGCGAAGTGTTTACGAAGATGGGAGTATCGTGGCGTTTTTAAGAAAGGCATTAGAGCGACAGCGGATTTCGCTCGTGTGTGAATTGACTGAGCGTTTCGATACAAGTGAGAGTCACGTTGTGAACTATTTATTGAGAACATTGTTACTGCAATAAGAGTGTTACTCGCGTATTATATGGGTTGCAATATGTGCTGGTTGTATGTTGATCTAAGGTTGTGAGCATAATTATGCTATGTTGGTTTGGTTTAAAAATGGAGGGTTTGAGGATCAATGTATTTTTCAGAAACAATATGACAGCTTTTTGTGTATATATTTTATAATAGTTTCGGTGCCAAACTTCGCTTCTTATCGATATTGCGATGTTTCGATATTTTGTTTTATAGGCGTCTCGCAGCCCTGTCTGCTTATCACTCACTACTAAATATGTAATCCATATACTCGTAAAGTTATTTTACATTAGATTGTCTATTGAAACTGAATATTTAGATTTGATGTAACTTTACTAATACAGGTTGTAAAAAGACTACTACCAAAAACTGGGAGGTTGCAATCAGACCATGATTCTGAACATATTTAGCAAAAAAAAGCAATATTGTTTTTACTTGGCTACGTCATTTGTTAAAATGAAACAAATGACTAGACAAATTGTTATATTTTTCTAGTTAAATACTCATAGTACAACATAAGAACAACTTATCTACCTAACTATGTCATTTACATACTCAAAAAACTAATGGAATAAATATCCAGCAATGTTTGCATGCAGCAAGAAGTACTATACAGTTTTGAAATCTTGAAACATTGTTTTCTTCGGTTATAATTTTCTTTCAGGCAACAGATATTTTATTTGGTTGATTTCTGATGTGCCGTACCACCTTTCGTTTTCGGTAGACGTCTTTTTACATGATATTCTTGATTGGTGTTAATATAACTGTGTTTTTCTGTAGATTTTGGTAGTGTTAAACGGTAGAAAGTACAGTAGAAATTACAAGACATTTTTGAAATGTCAATAAATTTATCAACAGTTTAATTATGAAACGTTATAAAAATACGCAAGGAGAAGCAGGATGAATAAATAAAATGATGAATAGTGCTTACGAATTTGGATTTTTGTCGTGGGTAAGATAGATCAGCGAGAGCAAAGATGGAAAAATGAGAAAATCATATAAAAAATAAAATTTAAATTGTCCTTAGTATTGTAGCAAATAAATCAGTTTACTGTGTACTTGGTGTTGTAAAATATGATAAACATTGTGAAGTATAATTAACTTGTTGTAAATTATTATTTTTCTACTCTATTTATAGTTGTGTTATACTTGGCCGTTTCTGTTACATCGATTTGTGAATTCTTTATTGTAACAAACATGTTACTCATATTTTTTAAACTGGACGCTTTCAGTTTTTATATCGTATTATATTTCTATTTATTTTAATTTATCTCTGTTTATTGAAAGTTATATAAAATATAATGTGTGTAGAAGAATTTAGTTGATTTGCACCAACCCTAATAAGTGAAGTGCAATCTGCTAAGTTGATTGCTAAATTGGATTGTGTACTTGGGATGCAGAAGGACGTGAGGGTTGGTGCAAGGCATACACTATATATATAAGGTATATCATTGTAATCATAGTGCGTAAGAGTAGAGATTCTGAATATCTGAATATTAATTATAACTACTAGTCGATCATTATTTTTCTTCCGACTTCGCCACTTATATTTACTTATATATTATTCATTCTTACTGTGATTTTATTACTCATAGCAATTTGTCTTTACATTTTTGTTGATTATCAAACTAATTCATCTAGAAAATAAATGTGTTGAAAATATAGTCGCGTTTTTTTGTAGCTAAGTTGAGGATTTTTGATAGGTAGTGTAGGTCCTTTAGCATTCATAGTTCAACACCACACACTAGCCTGTATCCATAGACGAATTAAACGCTACGCTCCTGTATCATCCACTGCTGAGGGCTTATCACAGGTTTTGATAGTTTTCGAAAACTTTATAAGTTTCGGTATCTTTCCATACATTTTCGTAGTTCATGCACGTTTCCCTAGAGGCGCTGTACTAAAGTTTTCGAAAACTATCAAAACCTGTGGTAAGCCCTCAAATTTCGCCTTGCGCCGGATAAACATAATTTTAGCTATCAGATAGGAACACAAGGCAAAGCATTTTTACAAAATGATAAAGAGAGCATTAGTAGCTGTCAGAATAATTGCAAGGGAAAATGAACCTTGTTGTATTAAGACTTGCACATGAACATCAACCGTAGGGTGGTAAAGCAATTTCTTGGCCCACCGTACCTACATTCGTTGCACTACAAATGAATAAAAAAACATAAAAAAAATAGCTATTGATAGTAAAGCATTAGTAGAAGTTTATTTATTTTTCGTGGCACTGTTTTTTTGTTTTTTATTGTATTACTAGACGGCGTTGCTCTACAACAGACGCGATGTCCGTAAAAGTATTTTTGTTTTTAATCGAGCTACTAGATGGCGCTGCTAAAATAAGACGCATCCTAGAACACGCTATCGTTACGTTTTGCGAAAAAGATCACTTTCACGAGCAAATTCTGATGTTACCAAAATCTAGTCTTTTCTGTAATAAAGTAAATTTTTAAAGCATGCTTCATGCGTGCTAATAAATTATCGTAATATTTAGTTTTTTAGTATAAGATAAAATTATGATTAATATTATGTGAACCTGGCAATGATAATATTTAAAATTGTATAGTATATAGAATATATACTTGCAATCGTTTGTAGGGTAGTGGCACCAAAAGATGAACGATTAAGGGTTTTTGGCAACTTTTAAAAGCTTTTTCTCCGTTACTTCGTGACATTGTCGTTTGCCGGTAGGATTTGTGAATTAAATAAATATTCAAGATTTGATTTGCAAGCAAAATTCTTCCTACGCCTATATTTTTTTTGTAAAATTACAATTTATCGAAAATTTTGGATTTTTCACCTATAGTTGAACGTTGAGCCCTTATTATGAAAAATTTTTACCCAATAGATGAACTAACATTTTAATAGAAATTAATGCACTTAATTTATGTTACATATTATGTTCTATTTATTTTATCTATTTGTAAGAAATAAATAATTAGGTAGGTGATATTTTTTTAATTAAAATAAATCATTCATGAAAAATATATTTCAGATTATCATAATTGGATGCTGTTATGCATAAGTCCAAGCGCCAAAATGCATTTATTGTTTTTTTTTGCATATTCGTAATCACAAAGACGTATATTTTGACCCTAGAAAAAACTCCAGTGGTAGCTTGATTCTAAGTGGCATTTTTTAATACCCAGTCCAAGCGCCTTCTATAGACAACGACATTTTAGGATATGCAAAACAAGTCCAAAAACCATTCAACAATCTAACAGCCAATGATGTATTATGAAAACCTATTTCCAGTTATACATTACAAGCCCAAACGACGTATGGTTACGCATAAGTAGTCCATGCGACAGTTGATCGTTCCTTCGATTGCCTTTCGGCTTGTAGCCCAAACGAAGTAGTATTACGCATAAGTAGTCTATGCGACAGATGTTTGTCGCATACACTGCTTTTACAAAATTATGAAGATTAGTTTGATTCCGAGTCGCTTGTAGTTGTGATTATGATGATGGCCACTCTTCCCACACTCCCCTTAGATTTAAGGGACATGCGTTTTGCACACATTTAAAAATCACAGAGATGGAGCAAATAATGGTCAAAATGCTGCAAGCCTCGAGGTCAAGAGCTGGCCCATAACATACCTATAATAAAATCCTAGAGAGGAAGGAGTGCTATTATTGATAAACTTGAATTTTTAGAAGAAATTTGAAGAAGTGGACGTGGTAAAGCCCCGACACCGAAACTAAAAACGAGATCGACTTTATCATGATAGATGACATATATGATCCTACGTAAAGCTATTGGTTTAGCACTGGTTCTACTTCTGACCATAAAATATCCCGAATTTCTCTGAATATTCTTATTAAGCTTAAAAGAAAACGTTTAATGAAGTCCGTGTTTCGATCTAATCTACTCCAGATCACGGCAGGCACCAAGTAAGCAAGAAAGTATCATAAGATTTTCAGAAAAAGCTTTGTGCCTAGGAAAACTTCTTATGACAATAACGAAACCAAACGAGACCATACAAATACGAAACGTTGTTAGTACATTGGAATCATCATCAGGTCATAAAATTCTGATAAATGCTGCCTAAAGGGAAGAAAGTCCAAAGTCTCGAACGAAACTCTACGGCTTATGGCAAAAAGGGGGGTACTATTCAAGCAACTTCGTCAAAGAGGTTAGACCTAAACAAGCTAATTGCACGGACACATGACCTTCGGAGCTCGAACACATGCCTAATAGAAGAGAGAGGCAAACAGAGGGTACCCAAACTACCACCCTGACCCGCCACTTAACCAACGTATTTAGGTACTAAGACTAGATCGTATTAGCTCTGAGACAGCATAAAAATGCAAAAGCCCTCGTTATAGACAGAGCGACTTTAGAACTTGTGGTGGCTGAAGGAGTTCCTGATGAGAAAGAGGTTTTTCAGGACCTTCAAAACTTTTCAGACCTTCAGGTCTGCATAATTAACTGTGAGAGAGCTCCAAAACTAGACAGAGGAACTAGACGGTTCTGTTTTAATAAGAATCTTATTTTGTATTTACTAAAAACGAATTATCGTGTCTATGAGCCAGGTCTCTAAGATGTTCTTTAGGTTTATCATAAATCGTCTCACCAGAAGACGACACGAGTTGCAGCGACCGGAGCAGGTCAGATTTCGCGGAAGATATGGCACCATATACGGCAATTTCACCGAGAGGCTAAATTAAGGTTTGAAATTTGTGACTCTATTGAAACCTGCGAAAAGCTGTTGATAGAAGAAGATAAATAATTAATATTGAATTACTTTAAAAAAAATACCTGCAAATACCTGCCTTGTTTTCCTAAATGTATATAATTCCTTCCTTCCTTCTTTGTACGAGATTATGGCCAAGAGTTTTTATCATAATACATAAGTGCCATTAAGAAAAGAAATAAGTTTTAATTTTTTCTTATTTCATGCAAGTCTATATTATGTGATTGATTTTTGATTATATTCTTCTCAAATTAAGCCCAAGCCTTATCTACCGAG
Source organism: Horisme vitalbata (assembly GCA_951804965.1). Lineage (NCBI taxonomy): Eukaryota > Metazoa > Arthropoda > Insecta > Lepidoptera > Geometridae > Horisme > Horisme vitalbata. The sequence continues at coordinate 4,602,793 of OX638089.1, forward strand.
AAGGTCGGTATGGGTATCAAAATTAAAATTTATTTATTACTAGCTGACCCGGCAGACTTCGTACTGCCTCAATCAATAAATAAAAGACCTAAACTTTTGTATAAATTAATTTCAAAACAAACAAAACGTATTGAATAAAAAAGCATTTTTAATGAAATTTTATTATTATTTTCGACACATCGGCTATTTATAAGGCTTAAATTTTTATTAACAGACACACACTGTTATGATACAGTTTGTTAATCAATCAAGTTAAAAGCTTTTTATATGGATTGTTTGTTACCTGAATTAGTCGATCCCAGGTTCCCTCGAAAAATGGCTATAAGAGACCCAGTGTACATAACGGAAGCCATTCAACGTAAGAAAGAAAGAACTTCAGCACCGAAGAAAAGAAAAATGACTCCAGACACAGCTTCAGGAACAAACCAGCCATCTACCAGCACTGTACATAAAAGAAGAAAAACGGCGGCAGCAAATTTTCTATCCCCAGATCAGCTAACCAAAGACTAAAATAAATGCGCTATTTTTTAGTTTATTTTGTTTTTATTGCTTCATAATCATCGTCGTCCACTGCTGAACAAATGCCTCCCACCCCCGAGGAATTCCACGAAAATTTTGTTGCTTGCCAAATAAAATTACAAAAAAATATCTACAATTTTCATCTAAATTCGTTCAGCCGTTACAGAGTTTGGGAACACACTAACTAACACAAAAACTTTCGCATTTAAAATATTACTGTGATTTTTCGGAACTAATACGCAAAGAGCATCGAACATCTTTGGCATGCCTACTAGTCTTTGGCATACTTAGGAGTTCTCCCACCGTGAACGACGGAGTTGAAGAGGTTCCGCAACTCCTGCACAGTAGGAGCTCCTCGTGCCTTCAGAAGTTCTGAAGTAACACCGTCTTCACGTGTCTTCAAAAGCCCCCAGTTTTTCCATTTTTAAGCTGTCTCAGGGTTAGTACGACCGTAATGGTGGGTGAGGGTAGGCTCTGGAATTGTGGTCGTTACGTTAGAGCCAAGGAGCATGCCGCGTACAGTCGGCCATAAAAGTTCTCTATCTCAGATAATATCTCCGGCCTTGACTATATAGTTCGGCCATCGTGTGTTGTTAACTTCGTCAGGTGGCTCCTGCTAAGCTGCTGAGTGAATACTTTGGACCCTCGGTTTCGCTCTATTGCCTCTTCAATGAGACGTGTGTTGGAACTCCGAAGGTCGCGCCGTATCATCTTCGCATTATAGCAGTAGGTATAACTATTAGTTGGTTATTGCTGTGTGATAACGTCAAAAATAAAAATAAAATCTCTATATAATGTCTGATAATTATTGAATCCAAAAATGCAGCTTGTGATGAAGGCCAACCGCACCAGCCCGTGGCACACCTTGCTAACAAACGGTCCTGGCGACGGCCAATTGCGGCATAGAGGCCTGTCTAGCAGTGGAGTGATATAGGCTGATGATGATGATGATGATGAGGACGATTTCTATATGAAAATGTGTTCAAGAAATTACCCTATTAGATAAGGTAAAGTAAGGTATAACATAGCTCAGGATCAGATTTTTTTTATAGTGTTTAGACCCAATTATCTCATAAACCGTTTCACTTAGGAGATTTGTTCACTGAACACTTTTTGTTTGGAATCATTTACTCTGTTGATTGGCATGCGTTTCATCACTGGCTGCTGAAACTTGTTTTTATCAAAATGGCAGACTAGGTATGCCAGGCGCCATACAAAAATGTTCGAACCTCTTAGGAAGAGATTTCTCTAATTAAAATTACTCTGTGACATAGAAATTGGAAATTTGTCTCTTTGATCTGTAGTGAATGATGATGATGATAATGATTAATAAAAATTCTCTGTTATAAAAATGCTCTATGCAAAAATCCAAACCGAGTGTGACCGAGGCATACCAGCGCCATTTTATCGCAGCCAAAGTAAATCGACGCACTGACTATTTAATTCGCCCCTTGCTGCATAGATGGCGCGCTTGCGGTTTTCGTGATACTAAATCGTAAAATTTTATTCACCTTACCCTACGCCTTAAAGCTTTCTCATAAACTATATTTTTTGTTTTGTTTTGTGGTGCGTAAATAAACAAAGAAGACGGTTTTCCGACGCGCGAACACGCGACGTATAATTGTCCATGCGCGAAACAGGGAAACTCCAAGTTGATTCCTCAAACTTCTAAAGACTGTCCTTGCGATTTATTTATTGTCATCGCAAAGGCCAGACGTACTGAAAATTGTAAGCATTTAAAATCGAATGGTAAATCCGTTGGAATCATCGGTATTCGCGGGATCAAGACATACTCTCCTTTGTATTTTCCTTTTATGATTGTTGCCTCAATGACGTTATTCATCAGCTTTTTCACAGCCAGTGTTATTCCATTGCATAGTCGAGGTTGATTAATGTTACGCAGCATGATGACAACTGATCCTACTTTTAACTGCAAATTGTGAGGTGGTAATCCAGGTAATTCCAGTGAATTTAAAAACTCCGTGGCATAGTTGACAACGTCATCCTCGTTCATAACGGTGTCGACTGATTTGAAGGAAACCAACTGTCCTGGAAGAAAATTCTGAATGGTCGCATTGCGATCCTCGACATCTTTATTTTTCGCTGCCAATATTGCTCGTTCACCCAGCCAATTATGGTTATTGAACTTTTGCGCTATATCTGGGAAAACACGCTGAATAAGCTCCTCTTTTGAATCTGTGATGTGACAGAAATCTGTGGGTAATGTGAAAATCCGGTCGAGGTGTCCATTGCAACTTTATAATTTCCAATATCTAACAACTGCTTCGCAAACACATTTGCAGTTTCATCATGTTGCAAAAATACTCGCATGTAACTAACATGCGAGTATTTTTGCAACTAATTAATTAAACAGTTAATTGGAGTGTCTTTACGTACTGCCACAAATTTGATGATTTTAGGCATGCATTTAGTTCATCAGCAACAGTTGATCGGGGAATAACTGGAAGAGTCTGACGAAAATCACCTGACAACAGAATCATGGCCCCACCAAAAATATTTTGGTTGTCACGAAGATCTTTCAATGTTCTGTCCAGCGCCTCCAGTGACCTCTTATGGGCCATTGGGCATTCATCCCAAACAATTAATTTGATAGCCATAATATTATCATTCGAGCTGACAAAACAACATTTAAACTTAATTTGTGATATTATGGACTATTTTCATAGATATGATTGAATTTGAACTTTATGCAGCGGTAACTATTTATTGTATATTGACTATTGACTTTTTGACGTTAGGAACACACCTAAATTGCTTAGACAACAGTGAGTGATTATAATTTAATATGAACTTTATTCTATAGCAATAAAGTTCAAATTGACTCTAGAAAACGTTTGTATGGGAAATAGAAAAGGGCTGTTTTTAGGGTTTTCCCGGAAATTATTCGATTTTTTCTCTCCTTTTAAACCTTCCCTAGACCTCCACGAACATTTCAAGACTAAGATAAGATAAATCCGTTCAGCCGTTCTCGAGTTTTAGTGAGACTAACGAACAGCAATTCATTTTTATATATAGAGAGAAGAAGATACATATAGAAGAGTTAGAAAGGTTAAATAAAAAAGGGTAAATTTTTAAATTGAATTATGCATACGAAGTCCAAACGACATAAATGTCCCTTGGACTTGTTATGTAAAATGAAAACACGAGATTTATCGTGAGTCCAAGTGCATTTTTCGCTATATCTTCCAAAATAAATAATTATTTTGTATTTTTTTCTTGTAGTATGTTAAATTAAAAATAGAAGCTTCGATAAACATAGATTTATTTTCAGTTGAGGCAAAAGCAAATCACCTGCCAATAAAAACGCGTTTCTGTTGTTTCTCAAAAAACTCAAAATGGCGCTTGGACTAACTATGCATAACAGTATCCAATTGAGATTAATAATTAGGCACACATTAAAAAAAATATAATTATCAAAGATAGGTAAGTAATCAAATTCACATTTTTATGAAATACCAAAGTAGGTACTAATCGAAAAAAAATTACCTAGGTTCGTTTATTCTATTCACACAAATTAGGATCAAATTGAGCGTTTTCAAACGTAATCATCCCTCTTCTTCAAACTTTTATTTCCTTTTTCCTAAAACACTTAATTTTGATGAAGTTATTCTCATAGTCACACATCAAAACTTGTCCAACATAAAAACGGTTTCTTATATTGGTCTTAAATTCTGCAACAACATAATCTCCAGAATGTAATATATTATTATAATCCATATCTATATTATTATTGGTATCTTCAGTCTCTGATGTATTCTTATTTATATGCAACTTAATTGTGAATTGCTGATTTGTTTTCAGCCCTGGAGTTTTTGTTTCATCCACTGACGCAGCATAAGGTATGTCTTTGATCGAAGTATTCGTTTGTTTACTTTGCATTTTTTTCTAGTTTTTTTCCTTTTCTGCTTTCTTTTGTTCTCGCTGGATTTTTCTGTTTATTATATCTTCGGCTTTTTTTTCATTTTCCTTTAGTTCCAGATATTCTTAAACTTTTTTAAAAATTAATTGCTAGAGGTATTGGTGATTTTGACTCAGATATTGATTTCAGTTATTTTGATGCCTTTTTTGGATTCTGGAAGTCTCAGCAATGCATCAATTTTAGCATTCATAACTTTAGAACAGCCAGGTTCATTATATTTAGAAGATATGTCCCGAGTATGTTGACTTTCTTCAAACGAAACATCAGGGATCTGGGGCGTTTCGTGACTGTTTGGCACATCAACTTGCAACGATGGATCCTGAATGATACGATTATTGTCAGTGTTCTGGGATAATTCTTGATTATTCGGAATGTTACTGTCAGCGTACCAAAGCAATGGAATTGCAACTTTTGATGAAACGGGCGTAGAAGTCGTTTGAGGTGCAGTCCAATCAGCAGAAATTCTGTTTTTTGTCAAATCAAGTAAATTTGTTGGATATGGTTGGGTTTCTAATAATTCTATGACATTTTGTTGATTTTGTCCACCAGATGCTGTACCTATACTTCATCATCATCATCATCAGCCTATAGCAGTCCACTGCTGGACATAGGCCTCCCCTAATGAGCGCCATTGCGCCCTGTCCTGAGCTCGACGCATCCAGCTTCTACCAGCAGCCTTTCGCAGATCGTCACCCCACCTGGCCGGAGGGCGTCCTACACTACGTTTGCCGAGCCGCGGTCTCCACTCAAGAACTCGTTTACCCCAACGGTTATCGGTTCTTCGGCAGATATGGCCAGCCCACTGCCACTTCAGCTTGCTAATTCTCTGAGCTATGTCGACAACTTTAGTTCTATGTCGGATAAACTCGTTACGGATTTTATCCTTCAGAGAAACCCCGAGCATAGCTCGTTCCATAGCTCGCTGAGCGACTTTAAACTGGTGGACTAGCCGTACTGTGAGTGTCCACGTTTCGGCTCCGTATGTCATGACGGGTAGGACGCACTGATTGAAAACTTTTGTTTTCAAACATTGCGGTATGGGTGACGAGAAAACTCGACGTAGTTTTCCAAATGCTGCCCAGCCCAACTGAATCCTCCTCTTGGCCTCCTTCTCGAAGTTGTTTCTACCCAACTGCAATATCTGCCCGAGGTATGTATACTCCGAAACAATTTCAAGAAGGTGTCCATTAACGACGACAGGACTCGGATCAATTCGGTCATTGACCATAACTTTGGTCTTGTCCAAATTCATGCCGAGACCTATCTTTCGCGAGGCTGATGCTAGGCCGTCCAGCATCTGTTGCAGCTCCTCCAGCGACTCCGCCATTAGGACTATGTCATCAGCGAATCGCAAGTGTGAGATGTGCTCACCGTTTATGTTAATGCCCATACCTTTCCAGTCCAGCGTCTTAAACATATCCTCCAACGCGCTTGTGAACAGTTTCGGAGATATGACATCTCCCTGTCTCACTCCGCGGCGCAGTTGGATGGGTTTAGACTGCTGGTCCTGTACTCGGACACTCATAGTGGCGGCTTCGTACAGACACCTCAACACTTCGATATAACGATAGTCCACTTGGCATCGCTGCAAGGATTCCAGGACAGCCCAGGTTTCTACAGAGTCAAAGGCTTTCTCATAGTCCACAAACGCCAGACACAGGGGCTGATTATACTCTTCGGACTTCTGTATAATCTGCCTCACTGTGTGAATGTGGTCTATGGTGCCAAATCCTCCGCGAAACCCGGCCTGCTCCGGAGCAGGCCGGGTTCCAGCCACCGGTGGCTGGAACTCATCGAGTCTTCTGGCGAGACGATTTGTAATAACCCTTGAGAACAGCTTATAGACGTGGCTCAGGAGCGAGATAGGTCTGTAGTTTTTAAGAAGGGTTTTATCTCCCTTCTTAAAAAACAGAACCACCAAGCTCTCGTTCCACGCCTTAGGAGTTCTCCCACAGTGAAGGACGGCGTTGAAGAGGGTCCGCAGCTCCTGCACAACAGGAGCTCCTCCAGCCTTCAGAAGTTCCGAAGTAACACCGTCTTCACCGGGGGCTTTTCCATTTTTAAGCTGTCTCAGGGCCAGTACGACCTCGTCTTGGCTGATCTCTGGCAGGTCGTCGGTATAGTGGCGGGTGAGGGTGGCTCGAGAATCGTGGCTGCTACGCTGGGGGCAAGGAGCATGTGCCGCATACAGTTGGCCGTAGAAGTCCTCGATCTCTGATAATATCTCCGGCTTTGACAAGACGGTTCGGCCATCGTGTGTCGTTAACTTCGTCAGGTGGCTCCTGCCAAGCTGCTGAGTGAATACTTTGGACCCTCGGTTTCGCTCTATTGCCTCTTCAATGAGGCGTGTGTTGGAGCTCCGAAGGTCGCGCCGTATCATCTTCGCAATTCGCTTGTTCAGGTCTGACCTCTCTGACGAAGTGGCCTGAGTGGTTTCCCGTCTTTTTGTCATCAGCCGAAGAGTCTCATCCGTGAGTTTGGACTTCTTGCCTTTAGGCTGCATTTGGCAGAATTTGATGCCCTCGTCCCTTAACGTTCCAACCACGTTTTGTAGGGCCTCATCAACGTCATCGGTAGGTTCCACAGCAACGAATCTGTCACCGAGAAGCTTCTGAAACTTCTCGGTGCCCGCCATGATCTGGAGTAGATTGGGTCGGAGCGTGGACTTCATCAGACGGTTTCTTTCCAGCTTTAGATTGATATTCAGAGAGCCTCGGACAAGTCTGTGATCAGATCCGGTGTTGAACCTGTTGATCACGGAGACGTCTCTGAATATGTGCCTTTTATCCGTCATGATGAAGTCGATCTCGTTTTTGGTCACAGTGTCGGGGCTACGCCATGTCCACTTCCTGTGGGGCTTCTTCTCGAAAAACGAGTTCATCAAGAAGAGCCCCTCCTTCTCTAGGAAGTTAACCAGCATTTGCCCCCTGTGATTTCTACACCCAAAACCATGCGGGCCCACTAAGGATTCGTCGCCAATTCGGACTCCCACTTTGCCGTTAAAGTCCCCCATAACAACGTTGAAGTGAGCCTTCGTGGTGTTGTGCAAGGCTTTGGATATGTCCTCGTACATATCCTCCACTTCATCATCCAAGTGTGCCGAGGTCGGTGCGTAAACCTGAATTATCTTCATGCTATACCTCTTGGATAGCCGAAGGATCAGGTACGCTACCCTGGTCGACACACTGGAGATTTCTTCAACGTTGTTAGAGAGGGCCTTATTGACGAGAAACCCTACGCCACCCTGGGATGTTTGGTCACCCTCGCGGAAGTACAGAAGGTGGCCCGAGTCTAGGGTTATGGTGTCCTCTCCCTCTCTACGGACTTCACACAACCCCAGAACATGCCACCTAATGTTCTCCAGCTCCACTTCCAACTGCGCTAGATGTTCGTCGAGCCTCAGAGTCCGTCCGTTAAACGTAGCCAGGGTCAGATTTTGCAGGTAGCCAGAGGTAGCCCGGGGATTCTTAGCACCCCCTGTCCCGCCGTTACCATGGCCGCTACCTGGATGGCCAGGAATAGCGGGACGGCCGGGAACTGGGGGCCATCTCTTTCTTGTGTCGTTCATAATAGGGGGGGAATGCCCATAATCCCCACGCTGGGCATGCGGGTTGGGGATCGCAGGACACAGCTTTTCGCACCGCCGACGCTGCTGCCCGTCGGCGGTCAGGGAATTTAGCTGTGCCGGTGTAGGCTGCGCTATGCCGCAATCAGCCGGCCGCCAGAGCCTCGTTCGTTAGTCAGCAGGGTGCACCGCGTGCAGGTGAGGTTGGCTTGTGTCCGGAAGTTGGAGGTTGGAACACCTTACCCCCCACCTGACCCCCCCTTACCTGACCTATACTTGGTGTTATACAAATCTCGTTTGTGTCTCCAAATTCCTCGTCCAGTAAGAATGACACTCCCTCTATTTCAATGGGCATATTTTCGACATCCATATAGCATTCATTAAAAGTATTTGACCCAATAGTCAAATCTCTTTCTTGATGCATGTTCTCTGTTTCATGAGTTAATGATATTAATTCTTCTTGTCCCTGTTTTTGATGATGCATCGATAATCTTTCCGTATTGTTTGCATTCAGTTCGGTGTTAGAATTATCTATTATCAAACTGTTCATTTCAAAATCATTAATGTTAGACTTTATATTCTGATAGCATTAACTTGTCCACTTTGTTTTTGCATTTCATCCAGAATTTGAAAAGACTGGTTTTACATGTCTTATTGAGACTTTTATGTTCTTTGTATTTGTCCAGTGTGTTTTTGTGTACAATTTTCTCGATAACATCTATAGTTGTTGTATAATCTTTTAAGGATATGTTGCGCTCAATTTCTTCTTGCCTATTCGATATACATTTACAATAATCCACAGCATTAGGGTTAAATGGAAAAATTCCACATGCCCTGAAAGCGTTCACTATCACGGATTTTTTCATAGACATGTCAAAGGACTGGGAGAAAACTTTTGCAAAGTTTGACGTCGTTATCTGGACATTCTCTTTTGTTTGTGTTTTCTGGCTGCAGTTTTCCATGCTGCTTTCAAAGGGCCGAATATTCCTACATGGCTGTAGTATATGTGTTGTATTAGGATGCAATAGAGTATTATTTTATTATTATTATTGAACACACAATTCATGCAACTCTAAATTTATGTGACTTTTGTGGCCGTCAACAAGCAAAAGTACCGGAAGTGGAACATAATTTTTCTGAAGCCAAGGTATAAATATTTCTTTATTAAAGTGAAAGAACGTCTGTCCTGTCATCCAACGTGAATCTGATCTTCCGATTCCCCATTCATCTGTAACTGACTGAGACACTTCTTTTGAAGTCCGTTGCAGTATACTATGAATGGTGGAACTATTCTACCGCTTGCAGAAAAGTTGCATAGCACGGTAATACTCTGTTTTTCCTGGCCAGACGCGACATCTTACATTGCTCGTATAGTTTTTAGGTTATTAGCTGTACACCTGTCTCATCTAGATTAAAAATACGCTTGAGATCATCTAATATTCCCTCAGCATTTTCTTCTTCATGCAACTTTTCAAACCATTTTCGAATCATTGACTCTGTGACCAAGGCTCTTGCTTTAGAAATTATTTCAGCATACCTCTTGGTTATGCTAGGATAATAATAATAAAATAATAATAATAAATAATGCGGGACGTAATCACACAGCATCATGTAGCCCCAAACTAAGCAGAGCTTGTATTATGGGAACCACATGATTGATATAATACACATATAATTTTTGTTTCGTAAATACATACATAACATACATAGAAAACACCCAGACCTGAGACAAATATCTACAGAACATGCAAACATTTGTCCCACAGCGGGAATCGAACCCGCAACCTTCTGCGTCTCAGGCGGACCTTCGCCCACTGCGCCACAGAGGCCGTCTGTCTGTCAGGATGTCTTTGCAAAAACAATTGGAACCATTCTTGCCGGGCTTCACGTCCGAACTTTTTAAGTCAAAAATCTGTGCAACAGTCTCTTTGACATCATTTGCGTTCACAGGAAAACCAATTTTGGCCAAATTTTAAATCCATGTAGCAATCTTATCTTCTTCTTCATTTGATAACAGTTTACTTGCCCCTTTTTAAATTGGAGAGCCGTTTTTCCGTGAACTTTATTGAACAGTATACCCTTTGGAATATTGAATTGAAGACTGGCTTTGCTCAGGGATATCTGTTGCGCTTTGACCGTCCGTACAGCTTTTTCAAGAGTGCACTGCTCATATTGCTTTTCTTTTTTCTTAGAGTTAACAGCATCTATAAAAAAAACTTTGCCATCAAGTTTGTCCACAATAATGTGAGACAAATATCTGTTCACATGTTAAAGCAAAGAACTAAAATCTGAATTAAGTAAAAATGAACGTTCATTTTAAGACACGAAACCCAATCGTTGAACGAATAAAATGTCAACATAATCCTTAGTTCAAGTTTTGGGCATGAAACCTAAAGTTGAACATTACAAGATTTCGTCCATAAATAAAACACTTAAAATAATAAAAACATATGTTCAACTTGTGGTAATTAACTTAATAGATTCACTAAAATTAACTTGTGTGGTTTTATTTTTGTCTTTATGCAGTAGATTTTGAGTTGGGTGGCCTGTTAAATTATGCCCTTTCTCCATTATTTAGTTGAACGGGTTGTGGGGACCAGTCATTTATTGTGCCAAGCAAATAAAATTGAATCCATTACTTGAACAGTAAAATTCTTTTAAAATACTTTTAATATTGTTTATCCGTATCAAAACAATCAAAGCTTAATACATCAAGATTTAATTCAGAACAACAACCACTGCTTAAATTTGGAAGATACTTACCTTAAGTAGCTTTCCATAGAAATTTCGTTTTTGGCGGGAACTGGCGCGCAACGTCTAGTCACGAGCACTTTCGTAGAGATACTGTTGATGTTATGTTTGAAAAGGGACGACAAAATGTTACCACATGTGGAAAAAAATACTGCACATAATATGTACGCAGCAGAATATTTTTTATTATTTGAAATTTCATACTGTCAGTCAACTTTTGGGGGTCAGTCAACTTTTGGTGCCACTACCCTACCAGATTGAACCGTTTTTGTTTGTACCTCAATGAATAAAAAATATGGAGGTAGAAAAGTTTCTTTTTTATTTTTAGTCAATTCAAAGGAGAATGTGGCGGACCTGTACTAATTGTGACAAAAACAAATTACACACCTACCTATTATTATTTATAGGTAGGTACCTAAGCAATGTGTGTCAAAATGTAAAATCGTACTAACAATAATATTTAAATCAAAAGAAAAGCCGTCGATTCATAGCAATTCTATAAACCTGAGATACCTAGCTTAAATGGTTTAAATATTATGTCACCTCTTTTTATTTATAGTTAAAAGACAAGGACAAGCTTATTTTATCGATCCGTTGTAAAATGACATTTCGTTATGAATAAAGGGCCTTCAGAGTTTATAAAAATGTAGATCGTTTATGCAAGATGGCGACTGTGATTTCTGTCACATTGTCTAGTTTTGGCATTAGCTTATATCAATTTTCAAAGATTCTATCAATTGTTAAATTAAATAAATACTCCCACTCACATTACACGAAATGTTTTAGTACGTCAACATAAGCAAGGCGTTCTGAGTTTTATTTATTTGTACATGACGAATCTTTAAGTTGCGACCACGATAATGAAAAAATAAATGTACACAAACCGCAAACTTTTAATTTACGCCCAGTTCATAAACTACCAACCTTAAAGGACGTTTCTCCCCTCTATCTACACAAAATCGTCCTCCCCGTTCCCAGCATTCTCTCCGAATAAACAACCCCGAACACAAACACAATACCTTTTTCTACACGGATTCATTTACGGTCTCTGCTATCCCTCTGTGGAATTATCTTCCAGTGGATATTCGTTGCTCTGTTTCCTTAGGAATCTTCAAGTCCAAACTTTATAATCACTTTACGTCTCTACAAAATAGTCAATGAAAAAATTTTGCTCCTAGGTATTTTCAGTAATTTATGTATTTTTATGATTTTTTTTGTCTTTTTATATAAGTTTATTATTATGTTTAATCTAAGTACTTCATCTATTGTTTATTTATTTATTCTTTGTCTCTTATCTATTTTTAGAGTTATGTATCGTATTATTGTTTTAGTATTTCACATAACAAATTTTTAAGCACTACCAATCTATCTCCACACTACATAAAAAATATCTGGAAAAAAAATCTAATTAGCATTAAGTTCGCCTGTGTACTACTTGTTTTATCTTGTGAAATAAATTATTTTTCATCTCAGTACCTACCCAAGCGTCAAAAAGTAGTTGTATAACAGACCATATAATTGTAAAACACTGTTTTTTTGTTCTATAAAACACCTAAAAGCGTTCTATTCGTTAGAAAGTGGTGCATTTATTATCTCTTTTTAGTGCTTTAGCAAAGTAATAGTAGTGTCACGCGTGACAAATCAGTCCTATAAGATCTATGTAACAGCGACGCAAGTCTCAAAATATTGATGTACTGGCGCTAGAGAACCTTTTATAGTAGGTACTTTTTCATACTATACAAGGTTTCATGTTTCCTTTACCTCACAAATTCATTCACCTTTCATAGAGCAATAAAATTATGAAAGGCTCCAGGACTCGGCACGCATTATGCGGAGGTTCCTCTCTCTGCAGCCCTAGCCACCGACCGTTTGAGCCTTGCCCCGCGGTCGGTGGTCCACCATTTTGGATATATTTTTACTATTATGTTTTTTATATTATTTTTGTAAGTAGTATATTAATAATGTAAACTTTGTAGTAAAAACTGTATTTTTGATGAGTTTTAAAATTAATAAAGTGGAATAATAACAATGAACACGAGATTTTCTATGACTTTTCAAGTTCAATCGGCGCGTAAGTATGGCGACAGTCATCGTCACAATCTGTCAGTTCCAGATTTTCCCGAACAAAGACGAGCTGCTTCGTAACATGATGGGTCTCCTCGGCAACGTGGCTGAGGTCGCGGAACTGCGTCCGCAGCTCATGGACAAGACCTTCTTAACTGTCTTCAACGATCTGCTCGAGTCTAGCAGCGATGGCATCGAGGTGAGTCATAACTTGACACGTAAGGCCTTGACTGGCCGACTGAACCACCCAACTAATTCCTCTGGCAACTCTAGGGGCTTAAGGCCAGGATATGTCGGCGGAAGGCAGGGCAGCTGATTTCAAAATGACTGATGTAAGTTAGTACGTATCTAGTGGTACCCTAGACGTAAAGCTGGCAGATTTTGAGCTTTGGAATCTAGGTTTACCAAGTATCAACCACCCCACACCAGCCTATATTAGTCCACTGCTGGGCATCGGAATTCCCTAATAAATGGGGATATGCATTTAGCATTTAGCTGTGCCACTGTTAGGCTGCGCTATGCCGCAATCAGCCGGCCGCCAGAGCTTCGTTTATTAAGCTGAGCGCACACCATAGTCCAGACAGTCTTAAGAAAGACTATTGTTTTACAAATAGTATGAAAACGCGCACACTGCGACAAAGACGTCTCATAGTCAAAGACGTCTACAAGACAGCACGACGACAAGGCTGACTTAGCGACTGTCGGCTCTGTGTTGCCGGCAGTCAAACACAAAAAGCTCCGAACCCAAAGTCAAAATAGTCCGAAATGCGACAAAAAATCCGTTCTGTAATTTCACTAGGTAAGTTAAATTTAAAAGAAACCTCCAAAAATCTTAATTTCTCTTTTTGCTTCATCATCAGACCCTGATCTCTATATTTTCTATATTTATTAAATTTATAAAGGAAAACCAACAGCTAAAGTAATGTGCACAATGGTATAGACTTATAAAAACAGAAAGCCAATTACAGGTTTTCACGAGTAGAAGTTGCTTAGAAACAAATAGTGTGAATAGCTTGAATAATTATTAAGTATCAACATAATTTAGAAGGTATAATGTCGAATCAAATACAGACAATCAACATCACTGCCAAAGAACTCCACACTCAACCGCTGTCTGGCGGAGTTGACGCTCGAGTCAAAGTCAAAATCCGTTCGCGTATAAAATACAAGCTTTTGCCCGCGGCTTCGCTGGCATTACAAGTTATTTTCCTATCCCTCGCGAGAACAATACTGTTTGGTAAGACCTTTGTCCTTTTCTATACCCCTGAAAACGTGTAGGGGTGTACGAAGTTCCCAAGCCAACCTCACCTGCACGTGGTGCAACCTGCTAAATAACAACGTTCAGGAAATCTCCAATGTGTCGACCAGGGTAGCGTACCTGATCCTTCGACTATCCAAGCTGTATAGGTTGAAGATCGTTCAGGTTTACGCACCGACCTCGGCACACTTGGATGATGAAGTGAAGGATTTGTACGAGGACATATCCAAAGCCTTGCACAACACCACTAAGGCTCACTTCAACGTTGTTATGGGGGACTTTAACGGCAAAGTGGGAGTCCGGGTTGGCGACGAATCCAGAGTGGGCCCACATGGTCATGGAAGTAGAAATCACAGGGGGCAAATGCTCGTCAACTTCCTAGAAAAGGAGGGGCTCTTTTTGATGAATTCGTTCTTTAAGAAGAAGCCCCACAGGAAGTGGACGTGGCGAAGCCCCGACGCTGCGACCAAAAATGATATCGACTTCATCATGACGGATAAAAAGCGCATATTCAGAGACGTCTCCGTGATCAACTGGTTCAATACCGGATCTGATCACAGAGTTGTCCGAGCCTCTCGGAATATCAATCTCAAGCTTGAAAGAAACCGTCTGAAGAAGTCCACGCTCCGACCCAATCTACTCCAGATCATGGCGGGCACCGAGAAGTTTCAAAAGCTTCTTGGTGATAGATTCGTTGCCGTGGAAACCACCGATGACGTTGATGAGGCCCTACAAAATGTGGTTGAAGCGTTAAGGGATGAGGGCATCAAATTCTGCCAAATGCAGCCTAAAGTCAAGAAGTCCAAACTTTCTTTTCTTACTTACTACTTACTTACTTACTTACCGCCCATTGTACTTACGTTACTATTTAATTTCTCTGTTGTTGTAAATTTTTGGTTTTTAATTGGTGTTGTGTGCAATGAAGAGTTCATCTATCTATCCATGTATCTAGGTGAGTTATAACGCGGCCGGTGTGCTCGCCCATATGGCGTCAGACGGGCCGCAAGCGTGGACCGTGGACCAGCCCGACCGAGACACGGTGTTGGAGCGTGTCGCCGCCGCGGTCAACCGCTGGGATCTCAAGGCCGAGAGGAACATCAACTACCGCTCCTTCGAGCCGATACTCAGCCTGCTGGGCGCTCATCACACTCCTCAGTGCCAGCATTGGGCCGCGTGGGCGCTCGCCAACTTGACCTCCGTCTACCGTGAGTCGCGTACAGGGTGCCGATTGCGAGTTTTTTACCAGCTCGATCGCGTTTGCGTTAACGGAAATTTGTATGGAAAGTAGTCAGTGCGTCGCGTTTTTCAGTAGATGGCGCTACCTCGATTCCATATAAATTTGCGTAAACGCAAACGCGATCGAGCTGGTAAAAAACTCGCACTAGGCACCCTGTTCTTTCATTCCTTTTTAACTGACATCGAGAAAGGAGGATTCTCAATTTGTTGGAATCTTTTTTTATTCAATGGCTTCTGGAATTTTCAGAAATTTCGCTGGTATCAAGTATAATTGGACCACTATACGCGAACAGGAACTAACCCACACAGTGATAGTTTTGAGAAAAAGGCATACTTGAAACCAAAAGTACGGTTTTTGTCAAAATTTGTTTACAATATTGTACAACTACTGGTTTCTACCTATAAAGATATAATTTTGGAGAAAAAAATTAACATTAACATGTTTTTTTTGTTAAAAAAGAGTATACTTCTCAGGCGGTCCCATATAAATTTTATTCCTGAGGGATTGGTACTTTTCCCGGAAAACGCAAAAAACCTCATCCTCACTTGTAATTTTCGCCCTATGATCACAAATATCTCCGTCAATTGTGAACCGATTTTCAAAATTCTTTAGAGCAAGAAGTAAGAAGTGATTTATTTCAAGTCGGTTTGGTTCCTTTCAAAAAAAATGTAGTTGTTTTAAAATGAATGGCTTCACTTGTGTAACAGCGGAGAAGTACTGCGCCCTGGTTGAGAGCGAAGGCGGCGTCCGTCTGCTGAAGCGGCTGCTGACGCACCCCGCGCCGTACGCGACCATCAAGCAGCTCGCGCAGATCGTGATCGACAACTGCGCCGCCCACGCCCGGCTCGCGCTCGCCTGCATGCCGCTGGCGGCAGCAATGCAGCAGTAGCGAGAGGCCACCGTCCGATGCTGCATCGAAGACGTCTTGCCTGAGGCTAGGTTAATATGGCAGATCTCATCATCATTTATTTATTGACGATTTGACGGCCTCTGTGGCGCAATGGGCGAAGGCCCGCCTGAGACGCAGAAGGTTGCGGGTTCGATTCCCGTTGCGGGACAAATTTTTGCATGTTCTGCAGATATTTGTCTCGAATCTGGGTGTTTTCTATGTACGATATGTATTTATTTACAAAAAAAATGTATTTAAGTAGTTTATCAGTCATGTGGTTCCCATAACACAAGCTCTACTTAGTTTGAGACTACATGATGCTGTGTGATAGTGTGCAGCACTATTTATTTATTACTAGCTTCCGCCCACGGCTTCGCTTGCGTGGTACCGGGATAAAAAGTAGCTTATGTTAATCCAGGTCATATACTACATATATTGCAAGTTTCAGCCAAATTCGTTTAGCCCTTGCAGAGTGAAGCGACCACAAACATACACACACAAAAACTTAACATGGATAATATTAGTGCAATTTATTGTTAGAAACACCAACGACAATTCACATTACAGAACAGTAAAATCTGTAACAAATATTATTGGACATGTGAAATTGCCATTACAGGAGTTTACAAATTATTGTTTAATATTTATTTTATAATACTTAAGTCTTTAGGTAGGTAGTAACTAGCAAACAGAATAGGATTGCGAACATAGCAAAAATCATCATCATCAGCATATAGCAGTCCACTGGTGGACATAGGCAAAGGCATCCCCTAATGAACGCTATTGCCCCTGCAATGCACGAAGCAAAGCTATTATGGGAATCACATGACTGGTATAATACTTATATACATATTTTTATATATACATATATATATATATATATATTTATATATATATATATATTTTTATATTTTCATATTTTTTTATATACATATTATACATAGACACCCAGACTTGAGACAAATATCTGCAAATAATGCCAATATTTGTCCCGCGGCGGGAATCGAACCCGCAACCTTCTGCGTCTCAGGCATACCTACGCCCACTGCGCCACAGAGGACGTCAAGCTGTGCTGGTGTTAGGCTGCGCTATGCCGCAATCAGCCGGCCGCCAGAGCCCCATTTAAACAGTTAACAAAATTGATTTTCACAGTAAATAGTAGTCAAATTATAGGTATATTTCATTCTATGTCAATTACGTGACAATTACCGGCCTCCTGCCATCGCAAACTTGCCTTTCCACTGGCACATTTAGTACACTCCTAATGGCTATATGTCACCGGGACACCATGGCGACGCAACCGTTCGCAGCTACCAACAAAACAGCTCTGTAGAGAGTTATAAGTTACTCACCTGGTGTTCGTTTTGTTGCGCAACCAATTGGCGGTGCGACCAGCTTCGACGCGTGTACAGAATGTTACTGGTCGCGCCACAACTAATTACCATAGCGCTGTATGGAGTCTCACTCACTCGGCAGCCAGTGACGCCCCCACCTCATCGCATGCAACACCTCGAAGGTCCATTTTGATACTATCTCAGTGTGGTGTGACGACTCTGGTGTCTGTATGGTGTCTAGTTTGGTAGCTTATGGTGTCTAGTCTGCGACTGGTTGCGCTGCCATGGTGTCCCGAAGAAACGTACTATTGTAGTGTGTAGTGGCGTAAAGCATTGTTAGCTTCATACAGTTCTTAGTGCCAGTGGAGAGTTGCAGCGAAATCATTTTGACAGTCCCAACTCCTTATCTTTGATCAACGGGAAATATAAATATATGAGTTTTTTTTCACTATTATAACATTAATATTAAAAATAACTCAAGGCGTTAAAAAGCAGATCTGAAATTTGTAAGACGTAAGCATTCGATTATTTGAGAGCTATATTTACAAAAGGCAGTCCTCTGGAGGAGGGGTTCAACAAAAGTTTCCTAGTAACGTCAGTTTATTTTTGATTCTGTTTCAATTTTGAGGGTACGACACGTCACTACAGGACACACCCTGACAATTCCTACGCAAATAACACTGATGGAGCTGCCTCGGAAACATTTTGATCATTTGAAAATACCCTTGCAGATCTCTCTGAATCGTCTAATCATTAGCTAACATAATAATATATATGTTATTCAAAGTTCCTCATAACAACTTCAGTGGAATCAGTTCAAGGACTGGGCTGTCGAAATGAAAATGAACTTGCGATGTGCAGATCCTAAAACAGTGAATCGAGATAATGGACTCATGTTAGTTTTTGTTTGCAATGCACGTGTTTCCTGTAAATATTATTTGTAAATGTTAATTTGCTAGGCCTACTCAGTCCCGGTTGAATACATCACTAGAGCATAAACTCCATTACGTTTACATATGTATTGTAATTTGTTTATATAGCATTATAATAATGGCATACGTAATCTCCTCGATGTGACTTTTCGAATGTTATCCAGCGTAACGGGTGGCACGTTATAAAACACACGAAACAGTTACGATCGCACTGTACCTTGTGATGAAAACGGTGTTTAAACGGTTCAGAGTGATCGTAACGATTTCTGGTAACGAGTGTGCCACTCGTGATGGTATGAATACACCGAATCCTTCCTAGTCCTAGCATGCTCGGGCGTCCAATTTCGGCCGAGACAAACAAACGTATGCCAAGAATGAGCGCTTACACTATTACTGCCGAAGTCGTCCAGATTCTCGAGTTATTGGATATCGGCATACGAAGCCCCATAGCCCGAAGTATGCTTCGGCCATTGACGGGTTAGGTGCATTCGTACCGTAAGAGCGTTTCCACATTATCCGATACGTATATCGATATCCGTATCAAGTAAAATGTATTTAATATGTACCTGTCTTTCATATTGTCCGGCCTAATATCGGAGCCGAAAATTTCATATATTTTACTTGATATCGGCATCCAATACCGATATTTGATCGGATAATGTGCAAACGCTCTAAGGCCCCAGCTTATAACAATCCATCAGAGTATACATCATCCTCAAACAAATGTAATACTTAAATCGGTGTTGCCATCTCTATTTGTGTCAGGACTGATTATGAACGATTGTAACCGCTGTCGGTAGCGAAGTGTTTACGAAGATGGGAGTATCGTGGCGTTTTTAAGAAAGGCATTAGAGCGACAGCGGATTTCGCTCGTGTGTGAATTGACTGAGCGTTTCGATACAAGTGAGAGTCACGTTGTGAACTATTTATTGAGAACATTGTTACTGCAATAAGAGTGTTACTCGCGTATTATATGGGTTGCAATATGTGCTGGTTGTATGTTGATCTAAGGTTGTGAGCATAATTATGCTATGTTGGTTTGGTTTAAAAATGGAGGGTTTGAGGATCAATGTATTTTTCAGAAACAATATGACAGCTTTTTGTGTATATATTTTATAATAGTTTCGGTGCCAAACTTCGCTTCTTATCGATATTGCGATGTTTCGATATTTTGTTTTATAGGCGTCTCGCAGCCCTGTCTGCTTATCACTCACTACTAAATATGTAATCCATATACTCGTAAAGTTATTTTACATTAGATTGTCTATTGAAACTGAATATTTAGATTTGATGTAACTTTACTAATACAGGTTGTAAAAAGACTACTACCAAAAACTGGGAGGTTGCAATCAGACCATGATTCTGAACATATTTAGCAAAAAAAAGCAATATTGTTTTTACTTGGCTACGTCATTTGTTAAAATGAAACAAATGACTAGACAAATTGTTATATTTTTCTAGTTAAATACTCATAGTACAACATAAGAACAACTTATCTACCTAACTATGTCATTTACATACTCAAAAAACTAATGGAATAAATATCCAGCAATGTTTGCATGCAGCAAGAAGTACCATACAGTTTTGAAATCTTGAAACATTGTTTTCTTCGGTTATAATTTTCTTTCAGGCAACAGATATTTTATTTGGTTGATTTCTGATGTGCCGTACCACCTTTCGTTTTCGGTAGACGTCTTTTTACATGATATTCTTGATTGGTGTTAATATAACTGTGTTTTTCTGTAGATTTTGGTAGTGTTAAACGGTAGAAAGTACAGTAGAAATTACAAGACATTTTTGAAATGTCAATAAATTTATCAACAGTTTAATTATGAAACGTTATAAAAACACGCAAGGAGAAGCAGGATGAATAAATAAAATGATGAATAGTGCTTACGAATTTGGATTTTTGTCGTGGGTAAGATAGATCAGCGAGAGCAAAGATGGAAAAATGAGAAAATCATATAAAAAATAAAATTTAAATTGTCCTTAGTATTGTAGCAAATAAATCAGTTTACTATATACTTGGTGTTGTAAAATATGATAAACATTGTGAAGTATAATTAACTTGTTGTAAATTATTATTTTTCTACTCTATTTATAGTTGTGTTATACTTGGCCGTTTCTGTTACATCGATTTGTGAATTCTTTATTGTAACAAACATGTTACTCATATTTTTTAAACTGGACGCTTTCAGTTTTTATATCGTATTATATTTCTATTTATTTTAATTTATCTCTGTTTATTGAAAGTTATATAAAATATAATGTGTGTAGAAGAATTTAGTTGATTTGCACCAACCCTAATAAGTGAAGTGCAATCTGCTAAGTTGATTGCTAAATTGGATTGTGTACTTGGGATGCAGAAGGACGTGAGGGTTGGTGCAAGGCATACACTATATATATAAGGTATATCATTGTAATCATAGTGCGTAAGAGTAGAGATTCTGAATATCTGAATATTAATTATAACTACTAGTCGATCATTATTTTTCTTCCGACTTCGCCACTTATATTTACTTATATATTATTCATTCTTACTGTGATTTTATTACTCATAGCAATTTGTCTTTACATTTTTGTTGATTATCAAACTAATTCATCTAGAAAATAAATGTGTTGAAAATATAGTCGCGTTTTTTTGTAGCTACGTTGAGGATTTTTGATAGGTAGTGTAGGTCCTTTAGCATTCATAGTTCAACACCACACACTAGCCTGTATCCATAGACGAATTAAACGCTACGCTCCTGTATCATCCACTGCTGAGGGCTTATCACAGGTTTTGATAGTTTTCGAAAACTTTATAAGTTTCGGTATCTTTCCATACATTTTCGTAGTTCATGCACGTTTCCCTAGAGGCGCTGTACTAAAGTTTTCGAAAACTATCAAAACCTGTGGTAAGCCCTCAAATTTCGCCTTGCGCCGGATAAACATAATTTTAGCTATCAGATAGGAACACAAGGCAAAGCATTTTTACAAAATGATAAAGAGAGCATTAGTAGCTGTCAGAATAATTGCAAGGGAAAATGAACCTTGTTGTATTAAGACTTGCACATGAACATCAACCGTAGGGTGGTAAAGCAATTTCTTGGCCCACCGTACCTACATTCGTTGCACTACAAATGAATAAAAAAACATAAAAAAAATAGCTATTGATAGTAAAGCATTAGTAGAAGTTTATTTATTTTTCGTGGCACTGTTTTTTTGTTTTTTATTGTATTACTAGACGGCGTTGCTCTACAACAGACGCGATGTCCGTAAAAGTATTTTTGTTTTTAATCGAGCTACTAGATGGCGCTGCTAAAATAAGACGCATCCTAGAACACGCTATCGTTACGTTTTGCGAAAAAGATCACTTTCACGAGCAAATTCTGATGTTACCAAAATCTAGTCTTTTCTGTAATAAAGTAAATTTTTAAAGCATGCTTCATGCGTGCTAATAAATTATCGTAATATTTAGTTTTTTAGTATAAGATAAAATTATGATTAATATTATGTGAACCTGGCAATGATAATATTTAAAATTGTATAGTATATAGAATATATACTTGCAATCGTTTGTAGGGTAGTGGCACCAAAAGATGAACGATTAAGGGTTTTTGGCAACTTTTAAAAGCTTTTTCTCCGTTACTTCGTGACATTGTCGTTTGCCGGTAGGATTTGTGAATTAAATAAATATTCAAGATTTGATTTGCAAGCAAAATTCTTCCTACGCCTATATTTTTTTTGTAAAATTACAATTTATCGAAAATTTTGGATTTTTCACCTATAGTTGAACGTTGAGCCCTTATTATGAAAAATTTTTACCCAATAGATGAACTAACATTTTAATAGAAATTAATGCACTTAATTTATGTTACATATTATGTTCTATTTATTTTATCTATTTGTAAGAAATAAATAATTAGGTAGGTGATATTTTTTTAATTAAAATAAATCATTCATGAAAAATATATTTCAGATTATCATAATTGGATGCTGTTATGCATAAGTCCAAGCGCCAAAATGCATTTATTGTTTTTTTTTGCATATTCGTAATCACAAAGACGTATATTTTGACCCTAGAAAAAACTCCAGTGGTAGCTTGATTCTAAGTGGCATTTTTTAATACCCAGTCCAAGCGCCTTCTATAGACAACGACATTTTAGGATATGCAAAACAAGTCCAAAAACCATTCAACAATCTAACAGCCAATGATGTATTATGAAAACCTATTTCCAGTTATACATTACAAGCCCAAACGACGTATGGTTACGCATAAGTAGTCCATGCGACAGTTGATCGTTCCTTCGATTGCCTTTCGGCTTGTAGCCCAAACGAAGTAGTATTACGCATAAGTAGTCTATGCGACAGATGTTTGTCGCATACACTGCTTTTACAAAATTATGAAGATTAGTTTGATTCCGAGTCGCTTGTAGTTGTGATTATGATGATGGCCACTCTTCCCACACTCCCCTTAGATTTAAGGGACATGCGTTTTGCACACATTTAAAAATCACAGAGATGGAGCAAATAATGGTCAAAATGCTGCAAGCCTCGAGGTCAAGAGCTGGCCCATAACATACCTATAATAAAATCCTAGAGAGGAAGGAGTGCTATTATTGATAAACTTGAATTTTTAGAAGAAATTTGAAGAAGTGGACGTGGTAAAGCCCCGACACCGAAACTAAAAACGAGATCGACTTTATCATGATAGATGACATATATGATCCTACGTAAAGCTATTGGTTTAGCACTGGTTCTACTTCTGACCATAAAATATCCCGAATTTCTCTGAATATTCTTATTAAGCTTAAAAGAAAACGTTTAATGAAGTCCGTGTTTCGATCTAATCTACTCCAGATCACGGCAGGCACCAAGTAAGCAAGAAAGTATCATAAGATTTTCAGAAAAAGCTTTGTGCCTAGGAAAACTTCTTATGACAATAACGAAACCAAACGAGACCATACAAATACGAAACGTTGTTAGTACATTGGAATCATCATCAGGTCATAAAATTCTGATAAATGCTGCCTAAAGGGAAGAAAGTCCAAAGTCTCGAACGAAACTCTACGGCTTATGGCAAAAAGGGGGGTACTATTCAAGCAACTTCGTCAAAGAGGTTAGACCTAAACAAGCTAATTGCACGGACACATGACCTTCGGAGCTCGAACACATGCCTAATAGAAGAGAGAGGCAAACAGAGGGTACCCAAACTACCACCCTGACCCGCCACTTAACCAACGTATTTAGGTACTAAGACTAGATCGTATTAGCTCTGAGACAGCATAAAAATGCAAAAGCCCTCGTTATAGACAGAGCGACTTTAGAACTTGTGGTGGCTGAAGGAGTTCCTGATGAGAAAGAGGTTTTTCAGGACCTTCAAAACTTTTCAGACCTTCAGGTCTGCATAATTAACTGTGAGAGAGCTCCAAAACTAGACAGAGGAACTAGACGGTTCTGTTTTAATAAGAATCTTATTTTGTATTTACTAAAAACGAATTATCGTGTCTATGAGCCAGGTCTCTAAGATGTTCTTTAGGTTTATCATAAATCGTCTCACCAGAAGACGACACGAGTTGCAGCGACCGGAGCAGGTCAGATTTCGCGGAAGATATGGCACCATATACGGCAATTTCACCGAGAGGCTAAATTAAGGTTTGAAATTTGTGACTCTATTGAAACCTGCGAAAAGCTGTTGATAGAAGAAGATAAATAATTAATATTGAATTACTTTAAAAAAAATACCTGCAAATACCTGCCTTGTTTTCCTAAATGTATATAATTCCTTCCTTCCTTCTTTGTACGAGATTATGGCCAAGAGTTTTTATCATAATACATAAGTGCCATTAAGAAAAGAAATAAGTTTTAATTTTTTCTTATTTCATGCAAGTCTATATTATGTGATTGATTTTTGATTATATTCTTCTCAAATTAAGCCCAAGCCTTATCTACCGAGAAGGTCGGTATGGGTATCAAAATTAAAATTTATTTATTACTAGCTGACCCGGCAGACTTCGTACTGCCTCAATCAATAAATAAAAGACCTAAACTTTTGTATAAATTAATTTCAAAACAAACAAAACGTATTGAATAAAAAAGCATTTTTAATGAAATTTTATTATTATTTTCGACACATCGGCTATTTATAAGGCTTAAATTTTTATTAACAGACACACACTGTTATGATACAGTTTGTTAATCAATCAAGTTAAAAGCTTTTTATATGGATTGTTTGTTACCTGAATTAGTCGATCCCAGGTTCCCTCGAAAAATGGCTATAAGAGACCCAGTGTACATAACGGAAGCCATTCAACGTAAGAAAGAAAGAACTTCAGCACCGAAGAAAAGAAAAATGACTCCAGACACAGCTTCAGGAACAAACCAGCCATCTACCAGCACTGTACATAAAAGAAGAAAAACGGCGGCAGCAAATTTTCTATCCCCAGATCAGCTAACCAAAGACTAAAATAAATGCGCTATTTTTTAGTTTATTTTGTTTTTATTGCTTCATAATCATCGTCGTCCACTGCTGAACAAATGCCTCCCACCCCCGAGGAATTCCACGAAAATTTTGTTGCTTGCCAAATAAAATTACAAAAAAATATCTACAATTTTCATCTAAATTCGTTCAGCCGTTACAGAGTTTGGGAACACACTAACTAACACAAAAACTTTCGCATTTAAAATATTACTGTGATTTTTCGGAACTAATACGCAAAGAGCATCGAACATCTTTGGCATGCCTACTAGTCTTTGGCATACTTAGGAGTTCTCCCACCGTGAACGACGGAGTTGAAGAGGTTCCGCAACTCCTGCACAGTAGGAGCTCCTCGTGCCTTCAGAAGTTCTGAAGTAACACCGTCTTCACGTGTCTTCAAAAGCCCCCAGTTTTTCCATTTTTAAGCTGTCTCAGGGTTAGTACGACCGTAATGGTGGGTGAGGGTAGGCTCTGGAATTGTGGTCGTTACGTTAGAGCCAAGGAGCATGCCGCGTACAGTCGGCCATAAAAGTTCTCTATCTCAGATAATATCTCCGGCCTTGACTATATAGTTCGGCCATCGTGTGTTGTTAACTTCGTCAGGTGGCTCCTGCTAAGCTGCTGAGTGAATACTTTGGACCCTCGGTTTCGCTCTATTGCCTCTTCAATGAGACGTGTGTTGGAACTCCGAAGGTCGCGCCGTATCATCTTCGCATTATAGCAGTAGGTATAACTATTAGTTGGTTATTGCTGTGTGATAACGTCAAAAATAAAAATAAAATCTCTATATAATGTCTGATAATTATTGAATCCAAAAATGCAGCTTGTGATGAAGGCCAACCGCACCAGCCCGTGGCACACCTTGCTAACAAACGGTCCTGGCGACGGCCAATTGCGGCATAGAGGCCTGTCTAGCAGTGGAGTGATATAGGCTGATGATGATGATGATGATGAGGACGATTTCTATATGAAAATGTGTTCAAGAAATTACCCTATTAGATAAGGTAAAGTAAGGTATAACATAGCTCAGGATCAGATTTTTTTTATAGTGTTTAGACCCAATTATCTCATAAACCGTTTCACTTAGGAGATTTGTTCACTGAACACTTTTTGTTTGGAATCATTTACTCTGTTGATTGGCATGCGTTTCATCACTGGCTGCTGAAACTTGTTTTTATCAAAATGGCAGACTAGGTATGCCAGGCGCCATACAAAAATGTTCGAACCTCTTAGGAAGAGATTTCTCTAATTAAAATTACTCTGTGACATAGAAATTGGAAATTTGTCTCTTTGATCTGTAGTGAATGATGATGATGATAATGATTAATAAAAATTCTCTGTTATAAAAATGCTCTATGCAAAAATCCAAACCGAGTGTGACCGAGGCATACCAGCGCCATTTTATCGCAGCCAAAGTAAATCGACGCACTGACTATTTAATTCGCCCCTTGCTGCATAGATGGCGCGCTTGCGGTTTTCGTGATACTAAATCGTAAAATTTTATTCACCTTACCCTACGCCTTAAAGCTTTCTCATAAACTATATTTTTTGTTTTGTTTTGTGGTGCGTAAATAAACAAAGAAGACGGTTTTCCGACGCGCGAACACGCGACGTATAATTGTCCATGCGCGAAACAGGGAAACTCCAAGTTGATTCCTCAAACTTCTAAAGACTGTCCTTGCGATTTATTTATTGTCATCGCAAAGGCCAGACGTACTGAAAATTGTAAGCATTTAAAATCGAATGGTAAATCCGTTGGAATCATCGGTATTCGCGGGATCAAGACATACTCTCCTTTGTATTTTCCTTTTATGATTGTTGCCTCAATGACGTTATTCATCAGCTTTTTCACAGCCAGTGTTATTCCATTGCATAGTCGAGGTTGATTAATGTTACGCAGCATGATGACAACTGATCCTACTTTTAACTGCAAATTGTGAGGTGGTAATCCAGGTAATTCCAGTGAATTTAAAAACTCCGTGGCATAGTTGACAACGTCATCCTCGTTCATAACGGTGTCGACTGATTTGAAGGAAACCAACTGTCCTGGAAGAAAATTCTGAATGGTCGCATTGCGATCCTCGACATCTTTATTTTTCGCTGCCAATATTGCTCGTTCACCCAGCCAATTATGGTTATTGAACTTTTGCGCTATATCTGGGAAAACACGCTGAATAAGCTCCTCTTTTGAATCTGTGATGTGACAGAAATCTGTGGGTAATGTGAAAATCCGGTCGAGGTGTCCATTGCAACTTTATAATTTCCAATATCTAACAACTGCTTCGCAAACACATTTGCAGTTTCATCATGTTGCAAAAATACTCGCATGTAACTAACATGCGAGTATTTTTGCAACTAATTAATTAAACAGTTAATTGGAGTGTCTTTACGTACTGCCACAAATTTGATGATTTTAGGCATGCATTTAGTTCATCAGCAACAGTTGATCGGGGAATAACTGGAAGAGTCTGACGAAAATCACCTGACAACAGAATCATGGCCCCACCAAAAATATTTTGGTTGTCACGAAGATCTTTCAATGTTCTGTCCAGCGCCTCCAGTGACCTCTTATGGGCCATTGGGCATTCATCCCAAACAATTAATTTGATAGCCATAATATTATCATTCGAGCTGACAAAACAACATTTAAACTTAATTTGTGATATTATGGACTATTTTCATAGATATGATTGAATTTGAACTTTATGCAGCGGTAACTATTTATTGTATATTGACTATTGACTTTTTGACGTTAGGAACACACCTAAATTGCTTAGACAACAGTGAGTGATTATAATTTAATATGAACTTTATTCTATAGCAATAAAGTTCAAATTGACTCTAGAAAACGTTTGTATGGGAAATAGAAAAGGGCTGTTTTTAGGGTTTTCCCGGAAATTATTCGATTTTTTCTCTCCTTTTAAACCTTCCCTAGACCTCCACGAACATTTCAAGACTAAGATAAGATAAATCCGTTCAGCCGTTCTCGAGTTTTAGTGAGACTAACGAACAGCAATTCATTTTTATATATAGAGAGAAGAAGATACATATAGAAGAGTTAGAAAGGTTAAATAAAAAAGGGTAAATTTTTAAATTGAATTATGCATACGAAGTCCAAACGACATAAATGTCCCTTGGACTTGTTATGTAAAATGAAAACACGAGATTTATCGTGAGTCCAAGTGCATTTTTCGCTATATCTTCCAAAATAAATAATTATTTTGTATTTTTTTCTTGTAGTATGTTAAATTAAAAATAGAAGCTTCGATAAACATAGATTTATTTTCAGTTGAGGCAAAAGCAAATCACCTGCCAATAAAAACGCGTTTCTGTTGTTTCTCAAAAAACTCAAAATGGCGCTTGGACTAACTATGCATAACAGTATCCAATTGAGATTAATAATTAGGCACACATTAAAAAAAATATAATTATCAAAGATAGGTAAGTAATCAAATTCACATTTTTATGAAATACCAAAGTAGGTACTAATCGAAAAAAAATTACCTAGGTTCGTTTATTCTATTCACACAAATTAGGATCAAATTGAGCGTTTTCAAACGTAATCATCCCTCTTCTTCAAACTTTTATTTCCTTTTTCCTAAAACACTTAATTTTGATGAAGTTATTCTCATAGTCACACATCAAAACTTGTCCAACATAAAAACGGTTTCTTATATTGGTCTTAAATTCTGCAACAACATAATCTCCAGAATGTAATATATTATTATAATCCATATCTATATTATTATTGGTATCTTCAGTCTCTGATGTATTCTTATTTATATGCAACTTAATTGTGAATTGCTGATTTGTTTTCTGCCCTGGAGTTTTTGTTTCATCCACTGACGCAGCATAAGGTATGTCTTTGATCGAAGTATTCGTTTGTTTACTTTGCATTTTTTTCTAGTTTTTTTCCTTTTCTGCTTTCTTTTGTTCTCGCTGGATTTTTCTGTTTATTATATCTTCGGCTTTTTTTTCATTTTCCTTTAGTTCCAGATATTCTTAAACTTTTTTAAAAATTAATTGCTAGAGGTATTGGTGATTTTGACTCAGATATTGATTTCAGTTATTTTGATGCCTTTTTTGGATTCTGGAAGTCTCAGCAATGCATCAATTTTAGCATTCATAACTTTAGAACAGCCAGGTTCATTATATTTAGAAGATATGTCCCGAGTATGTTGACTTTCTTCAAACGAAACATCAGGGATCTGGGGCGTTTCGTGACTGTTTGGCACATCAACTTGCAACGATGGATCCTGAATGATACGATTATTGTCAGTGTTCTGGGATAATTCTTGATTATTCGGAATGTTACTGTCAGCGTACCAAAGCAATGGAATTGCAACTTTTGATGAAACGGGCGTAGAAGTCGTTTGAGGTGCAGTCCAATCAGCAGAAATTCTGTTTTTTGTCAAATCAAGTAAATTTGTTGGATATGGTTGGGTTTCTAATAATTCTATGACATTTTGTTGATTTTGTCCACCAGATGCTGTACCTATACTTGGTGTTATACAAATCTCGTTTGTGTCTCCAAATTCCTCGTCCAGTAAGAATGACACTCCCTCTATTTCAATGGGCATATTTTCGACATCCATATAGCATTCATTAAAAGTATTTGACCCAATAGTCAAATCTCTTTCTTGATGCATGTTCTCTGTTTCATGAGTTAATGATATTAATTCTTCTTGTCCCTGTTTTTGATGATGCATCGATAATCTTTCCGTATTGTTTGCATTCAGTTCGGTGTTAGAATTATCTATTATCAAACTGTTCATTTCAAAATCATTAATGTTAGACTTTATATTCTGATAGCATTAACTTGTCCACTTTGTTTTTGCATTTCATCCAGAATTTGAAAAGACTGGTTTTACATGTCTTATTGAGACTTTTATGTTCTTTGTATTTGTCCAGTGTGTTTTTGTGTACAATTTTCTCGATAACATCTATAGTTGTTGTATAATCTTTTAAGGATATGTTGCGCTCAATTTCTTCTTGCCTATTCGATATACATTTACAATAATCCACAGCATTAGGGTTAAATGGAAAAATTCCACATGCCCTGAAAGCGTTCACTATCACGGATTTTTTCATAGACATGTCAAAGGACTGGGAGAAAACTTTTGCAAAGTTTGACGTCGTTATCTGGACATTCTCTTTTGTTTGTGTTTTCTGGCTGCAGTTTTCCATGCTGCTTTCAAAGGGCCGAATATTCCTACATGGCTGTAGTATATGTGTTGTATTAGGATGCAATAGAGTATTATTTTATTATTATTATTGAACACACAATTCATGCAACTCTAAATTTATGTGACTTTTGTGGCCGTCAACAAGCAAAAGTACCGGAAGTGGAACATAATTTTTCTGAAGCCAAGGTATAAATATTTCTTTATTATAGTGAAAGACCGTCGGTCCTGTCATCCAACCTGAATCTGATCTTCCGATTCCCCATTCATCTGTAACTGACTGAGACACTTCTTTTGAAGTCCGTTGCAGTATACTATGAATGGTGGAACTATTCTACCGCTTGCAGAAAAGTTGCATAGCACGGTAATACTCTGTTTTTCCTGGCCAGACGCGACATCTTACATTGCTCGTATAGTTTTTAGGTTATTAGCTGTACACCTGTCTCATCTAGATTAAAAATACGCTTGAGATCATCTAATATTCCCTCAGCATTTTCTTCTTCATGCAACTTTTCAAACCATTTTCGAATCATTGACTCTGTGACCAAGGCTCTTGCTTTAGAAATTATTTCAGCATACCTCTTGGTTATGCTAGGATGTCTTTGCAAAAACAATTGGAACCATTCTTGCCGGGCTTCACGTCCGAACTTTTTAAGTCAAAAATCTGTGCAACAGTCTCCTTGACATCATTTGCGTTCACAGGAAAACCAATTTTGGCCAAATTTTAAATCCATGTAGCAATCTTATCTTCTTCTTCATTTGATAACAGTTTACTTGCCCCTTTTTAAATTGGAGAGCCGTTTTTCCGTGAACTTTATTGAACAGTATACCCTTTGGAATATTGAATTGAAGACTGGCTTTGCTCAGGGATATCTGTTGCGCTTTGACCGTCCGTACAGCTTTTTCAAGAGTGCACTGCTCATATTGCTTTTCTTTTTTTCTTAGAGTTAACAGCATCTATAAAAAAAACTTTGCCATCAAGTTTGTCCACAATAATGTGAGACAAATATCTGTTCACATGTTAAAGCAAAGAACTAAAATCTGAATTAAGTAAAAATGAACGTTCATTTTAAGACACGAAACCCAATCGTTGAACGAATAAAATGTCAACATAATCCTTAGTTCAAGTTTTGGGCATGAAACCTAAAGTTGAACATTACAAGATTTCGTCCATAAATAAAACACTTAAAATAATAAAAACATATGTTCAACTTGTGGTAATTAACTTAATAGATTCACTAAAATTAACTTGTGTGGTTTTATTTTTGTCTTTATGCAGTAGATTTTGAGTTGGGTGGCCTGTAAAATTATGCCCTTTCTCCATTATTTAGTTGAACGGGTTGTGGGGACCAGTCATTTATTGTGCCAAGCAAATAAAATTGAATCCATTACTTAAACAGTAAAATTCTTTTAAAATACTTTTAATATTGTTTATCCGTATCAAAACAATCAAAGCTTAATACATCAAGATTTAATTCAGAACAACAACCACTGCTTAAATTTGGAAGATACTTACCTTAAGTAGCCTTCCATAGAAATTTCGTTTTTGGCGGGAACTGGCGCGCAA
Organism: Horisme vitalbata; assembly: GCA_951804965.1. Classification (NCBI taxonomy): domain Eukaryota; kingdom Metazoa; phylum Arthropoda; class Insecta; order Lepidoptera; family Geometridae; genus Horisme; species Horisme vitalbata. The sequence goes on from OX638089.1 coordinate 4,634,492, forward strand.
CGTCTAGTCACGAGCACTTTCGTAGAGATACTGTTGATGTTATGTTTGAAAAGGGACGACAAAATGTTACCACATGTGGAAAAAAATACTGCACATAATATGTACGCAGCAGAATATTTTTTATTATTTGAAATTTCATACTGTCAGTCAACTTTTGGGGGTCAGTCAACTTTTGGTGCCACTACCCTACCAGATTGAACCGTTTTTGTTTGTACCTCAATGAATAAAAAATATGGAGGTAGAAAAGTTTCTTTTTTATTTTTAGTCAATTCAAAGGAGAATGTGGCGGACCTGTACTAATTGTGACAAAAACAAATTACACACCTACCTATTATTATTTATAGGTAGGTACCTAAGCAATGTGTGTCAAAATGTAAAATCGTACTAACAATAATATTTAAATCAAAAGAAAAGCCGTCGATTCATAGCAATTCTATAAACCTGAGATACCTAGCTTAAATGGTTTAAATATTATGTCACCTCTTTTTATTTATAGTTAAAAGACAAACTTATTTATCGATCCGTTGTAAAATGACATTTCGTTATGAATAAAGGGGCTGCCTTCAAAGTTCATAAAAATGTAGATCGCTTATGCAAAATGGCGACTGTGATTTCTGTCACATTGTCTAGTTTTGGCATTAGCTTATATCAATTTTCAAAGATTCTATCAATTGTTAAATTAAATAAATACTCCCACTCACATTACACGAAATGTTTTAGTACGTCAACATAAGCAAGACGTTCTGAGTTTTATTTATTTGTACATGACGAATCTTTAAGTTGCGACCACGATAATGACAAAATAAATTTACACAGGTCTGAAAATGTTTAGCAGTTTTCAAATTAGATTCTTTAGCACACTGTGTGCAGTAAAGTCTAAAATGCTATATCTAGGTACATATTACTTTTTAATAGTTGTAGCATCGATTCTAACAAAAAGAGTATTCATGAGTTGTCATAATTGCATTTTTTACAGAGACATTTATGAAAAATACTAGGATTGAAATAATATAAATTGATTGAAAAACCATGGCAAGTTCATCCCTGCAACAAAGGGCTGAAATATTAATTTTCCATGAAGATGGCTTGAATATTAGTGCTATATCACGAGAACTTAATATATCTCGATTCACCGTGAGGTTTTGGATTCGGCGTTATAGCGAAAAAGGGCAAATAACTGACCATAGAAATAATTCAGGACGACGGCCGATACTAACCGCCGCGCAAATAACTGATATTGTTCGACATTACGAAGAGCACGGCTTCACACCAACCTGTCATTTTGCTGCTTTTATGATGTGAGTCCTCGGACGATTCGACGAGCTTTGCACGGAGCAGCACTACAGACATCATGCCATTAAAGTGGAACTCAAACCTGACCACAAAATTGCCCGACTGAATTTTGCGAGAGAATATCTTGATTTTGATTGGTCGAATGTTATATTTACTGACGAAAAAACTTTTAAATCCAGTCAAAATCCGATTGAAAATCTGTGAGGCATTATGGTTCAACGCTGGGACTATCAGAACGAAAGAAACCCTGAAGTTCTTAGATCACATTGTGCACGGGTTTGGGATGACATCAGGGGGACTGATTTATGCGCGCGCCTTGTCGCATCTATGCGAGATAGACTACGTGCCGTCATAGCTGCTGATGGAGGCTATACTAGTTATTAAAACAATGTTATAGTTTCCTTAAAAAAATAAAGACAATTATTTACAATTTCTACTTGATTATGTCTTTTTTTTTTAATTTTTAGTAACAGGTTCGATCTCGCTTGGGTGAATCTCTATTGCTTCATCTATGCTCTATGCTCTATGCCTAATCAAATCACATAATATCATCGACCTAGTGGCATAGATTTGTGCATGCAATTACCAACCTTAAGGTGGTAAACATTTTCAGACCGCGAGTGTACACAAACGGCTAATTTTTTATTTACGTCCAGTTCATAAATATTTTACGTACTTATTCGTACCTTACCTAACTACCTACCCAAATACCTTAAAGGACGTTTCTCCCCTCTATATACACAAAATCGTCCTCCCCGTTCCCAGCATTCTCCGAATAAACAACCCCGAACACAAACACAATACCTTTTTCTACACGGATTCATTTACGGTCTCTGCTATCCCTCTGTGGAATTATCTTCCAGTGGATATTCGTTGCTCTGTTTCCTTAGGAATCTTCAAGTCCAAACTTTATAATCACTTTACGTCTCTACAAAATAGTCAATGAATAAATTGAGCTCCTAGGTATATGTACTTTAAGTAATTTATGTATTTTTATGATTTCTTTGTGTTTTTAGGTAAGTTTATTTTTATCTTTAGTCTAAGTACTTCATATTTTTGTCTTTAGTCTAAGTACTTCATCTATTGTTTAATTATTTATTTATTCATTGTCTCTTATCTATTTTTAGAGTTATGTATCGTATTATTGTTCTAGTATTTCACATAACAAATTTGTAAGCACTACCAATCTATTTCAACAATACACAAAAAAAAAATGCTAATTATCATTAAGTTCGCCTGTGTACTACTTGTTTTATCTTGTGAAATAAATTATTTTCTATCTCAGTAGCTACCCAAGCGTTTTTGTGAAGGGTTCGTCCGGGGAAGTTCTACAACCATGCCTATTTTTGCCGTGAAGCAGCTTTGCTGTATTTCGGTTTGAAGTGTGTGGGTGCTGCTGACATTACAGGAACATAATACTGCTGAAGGTCGTGCCCATCCTGAAAGACTTATTGAAGTATTGGTGAGGTGCTTCTATGCTGTTCTGTTCTAATGATGTTTTGTTATTTAAACTAATTGTATTTGTCCTTCACTTCACTTCACTTCTTCATTAAATGGCTTCTAGGATAGTTATCCACAATTTCGCCAGTATCAAGTTATTAATTGTTTATAATAATATGAGGCAACGTAGTACGGTTTATAAGTCCAGTCGTCCAGTCTTCAGTCAGGTCCTGTTTTCTGCTATCTTATTCATTAACGCTAATCTATGTTTATGTGATATTCAAATGTCAAAGTCTATCAAATACTTTGACTCGTTGTTGTTGAGCAAGTAAGTAGTTTGTACTTGGGCCCCTCTATTACCTTAGGTAGGTACATACGTTGGGCTATTGATAAAAATAAAAAGATCGTTGAATTGATTATAACAAAGTTATATTTATTAATTTCATTAACACCTCAAATTTCCCATAATCATAACATAGAGGGTATTTTCACTATAATTTTTATATTATAATATATAATTTTATTTCATAGTAAATAAAATTTGTAAGTTCTTACAAACGTAGGTAATGCATGCAAGTAAAATATCAATTAAACATTTAAAACTAGTAACCATTATGCTATAGTATATGAATATAATTATAAGTTTGTGCTATACACCATGTATTATTAAGACTTCATTTTCATAAGTGATTTCATTTGAAAGGCGTTTTAATTGCATAAGTATGTTATGAGTTACAAATTGATATAGGTAGTAGGTACTCTTTTAAATTTAACATTAATTTACTCTAGAACTCTACCTAATTGCTTATTTATTAAACTTAAAAATAATGATTTGTGAATGCCTTCGTGTAAATAAAATATCACCGTATTCCGACCACGGAACATTTAGCTCCCTAATCCGAGTTACATACACACTCAACTCTACATCCAATGAAATTGTTAGAAATAATGATATGTGGTTATTTTGTATAAAATTTATCTATTTAACATCAAAGTAACAATTTTTAAATATCACATAATATTCGTAATTATTCTCTAATAATAATCTTATTATGGTCCTTTTAACGCACGACCCTATCACGTGTACGCTTTGTATCTAAGTTTTCATTAATATATTATCTGTGATTTTTTAAGGCTATTTCGATTACTAAAAATCTAGGCCACCTATTGCTGTAAAAACGTTAGCTCTAAAACTTTGTAAAAGGCGAATTACTTACTATTAGAGCACAATAAGTGCGCGAGGCTGTATTATTTGTATTTTATTATTCCATGCTCGTTACCGGCAGTGGCGCTGTAGGCACGATGAATTGACTCCTCAGTTTGTTTAGGTCTACAATAGAACTTTACGGCCAAGCGTAGATACGCTACAACTAAAATACACAAAACTGTGCTTATTCTTACAGCTAACCAGCGGTTTATTATATCAAATTGATCTCGAAGGAACCTTTGGCGGGTAAAACATAAACAGCTTATGTTAGTCTAAGTAGTGGTTTACTGTGCGCGCTACAGAACTTATAATCATGACGCTATGACACGCTTAGAGACTTGAATTTGTGTAATGAATTAGTGCACCGTGTATCGACTCCAAACATAATGTAGGATTCACACTTACTGGCGCGCGTCGGGAGCACCGGAGAGCATTTTATAACATGCTAAAGAAAATTGAAAAATAAAAAACGCAGCTTTGAGGTTTGTCAAACACTGACATAAATAGCAGTAAGCAGATATTGCATGCAAATAAGGAACTGAACTGCTTTGTGGATGCTTCAATTTCCTCTAGCATTTAAAAAGCGCTTCCATGCTCTCCGACGCGCGCCGGTAGGTTTGAATCGTACATAATTGTACTATGATACGTGTGCATTAACGTATTTTAACCATGTTGTAACCTCTAAATATGATTAGACAAAAGCTCTCACAGGTTGACTTACCAAAACCGTGCATTTGGTAAGCAAATCAGACTAAGTAGCGACGATTCTGTGAACTTTTCAGTAAACGTGAAATTTAAAGTATGCTGTCTCTTTCTTATATATACTTAGAAGAAGGAGATAACAGCTATGATTTTATAGTAGCAAATGCTAATATAAAAGCATTGAAAGTTGATTTTTCAATGAAATGCACAGCAGAATCGCTACAATTAAATGAAAACTTGTCAAAAAGAACCGAGCGTAAAAGCTGTTTGACCGCCTAGTTTGTACTTACTCACGGACGAGTATCAAATTTTCCCCGCCAAAAGCCCTTATCTCAAGTAGTCATGCTTTTAGTTATTCGTTAAGAATGCAGGTACGCATAAGCGCGTCGCACACAGAATACGGATCGCAGTTGGAAGCGGGCCGGCGGTCCTCCAAGTACCCCTTCTTGTCCTCAGCAACGGCCCGCGGTATTCTGATGCTGCTGCCGCGATTCGCAACTCCTGGAGAAAGTAATAGTGTTATCTACTGCTCGGGAATAAGAATGCTTCTAGAAGAAACAGTATAGCCTGGGATTAAACCTGTTTTTTTTATCAAGACTGAGCTAATGTGTTTTGCGAGCTAATGGAACACACGAGCAGCATCAGGGAATTTGAAGCAATTTGGCTACACCTCAATGACTATAAACAAATGGCGAAATTTTGTGCGAGGATATGAACTTTTTGAGCCTTCTCCACATCAAAACTACTAAACGGACGAAGCTAAAGTTTTGTAGTTATATACTTCTTTGTAGCCATTTTCAACCCTAAAGGTGTAGGCCTTCATACAATGCCATTTCTTACGGTCCTGTGCAATTTCCATTCATTTCACTCCAGCTGTTTTCTTTTTTATACTACTGTTACTGTTGTGCTGATGTTAAGTGGTAACCATTACCTATCACAAAGCATTGCATCGTAGATCACGTTTTTCCGGAACGTGCTCTACGATGCAACGCCCTGCGTCCAATAACTTGAGGCATGAATATGAATGATGATAAGCCTCTTGTGCCTGTAATGTTACCGGCACCCACACGCTTCTAATCGAAACACAGCACAGCTGCTTCACGGTAGAAATAGGCATGGTGGCAGTACCTCCCCGGACGAGCCCTCCACAAAGAACTCTACTATCTTCAAAACACCTGGTAGAACTAGAACTACTTTTTATCAATGCACGCGGGGGAAGAAGGTTCTCACCTGCACTGAAGTCATTAATACTGGCGGTTTCGTGGAGACCAGTCAGTCTCCTCTCATTGTCCTTGCCTCCGCGAGGGTCGTAGACCTTGATGTGCTTCATGTGCACCTTGGACAACTTGTCGATCGCCTTCTCGATCTCACTGAAACAGCATACAATCTAATTCATCATCTGCAGAATGTATTCACCCACTGCTGGGGGAACAGGCACACCGAGTGCCAATCTCCACGGTCCAATGCTCGTCTCATCGGCTAGCCCGCGCCATCGCATCATCGTAGTGGAGTCCACAGTAACAATATTGCATATGATCTAATATTATTGAGGCGTCTGAAAAGATGTAATATTGTACCATCCCGTTGGGAGACTCTTGCTAAGAATTGTCTGGAATGGAGACGTTGTGTGCAGATGGCGTATGCATTTGAAGATGATAGGAGGCGAGAACTTGACATAAAACGAGACCAACTCAATAGTAAACCGCCTTCAAACATTAAGTATAATTTTGTAAATAGTATTTTAACGTGTGCTGTTTGCTTCAAAGCCCAGATAGGATATATCAGTCACTTATGGGCAAAGCATCCAAGCAGTTAGGACAAAACGTTAAAGCGAGTCACCGAAGCCGAAAACGGCTAAGTTGATTATTATATATTTTTAATATTGTCCGCCCATCTTGCACTGAGCTCCACTACCAGTCCACAGCTGTACATAGGCCTATAAGAAAGGATATATATGCCCATAATCCCCGCGCTGGGCATGCGGGTTGGAGATCGCAGAGCATAGCTTCACCGTGGACGCTACTGGCGAAAGGCATAATGCATGAATTTAACGGTGTCAAGCTGCCTTATGCCGCAATCACCAGGCCGCCAGAGCCCCGTTTATTAAGCAGAGTACACCACGTGCAGGTGAGGTTGGTTTGGTTCCAAAGATGGAGGTTGGAACAGCTTAGCCCCTCCACCCCCTCCGTGCGTCGGACTACACGTTCTATTGAATATTTTTTTTGAAGCCCTTGAGGAAAGCTGACTTTGACATTATCATATATTTTCATAATTATCCAAAGGCGAAAGTTTGTGAATTGTTAATTCTTTACACAAAAACTATTGAACGGATTGAGCTAAAACCATTTGCAGGTATGTAGCTCTAGTAGACCGGGAAAAATATATGTATTGGCTTTGAGCGATACAACAGGCGGCTGCTAGTTCAATATAAAACAGTTGCTTTAGTTTTAAATGCAAATAACTATTAGAAACGAAGAAAAAGTAAATGTAAATCTCATAAAGGCTGTGGATTTTGTTATCTAAAAAAAAAAAATTAAATAAATATCATACAGATATTAAAGTTAACGTTTAGTGTCTAAACACACTAGTCGAAATTACGCGACGTAAGTTCGGTATGATTACGCCTGCAATGCTATTTGAATTACAGATGACACATTATGCTGAAATTACGTTGCGTTATGGCGTACAGACGAACTTGTCAAAACCAGCTGCGGAACTTACCTCGCGTAATTTTCAGTGTATTTAGTTACTATAGACGGAGTAATACTTCAGAGTATCGATACTCACATAATACCATTTTCTTCGCGCATCTTCTTCGTGGAGAAGTTGGTGTGTGCACCGGAGCCGTTCCAATCCTGCACTGGCTTGGGGTCGAAGGTCACGATGACCCCGTATTCCTCGGCGAGGCGGTGCAAGATGTAGCGAGACATCCAGAGGTCATCAGCCGCGGTCACCCCCACAGATGGGCCCACTTGGTACTCCCATTGGGAGGGCATCACCTCGGCGTTTGTGCCTGAGATTGGAACACCGGCGTACAGGCAGCATCTGGCATGAGATTATAAATTTACTCAAAATTGCTTCGAATATTTATGAATGTGCTTACTGAAAGGTGTTTGAGTGCTTGATTAAAAACCAGACTACGTCTACGCTCAAAAATATTTCTTATATACCTATATATCAGCTTTTAGTACCTAGTAGTAGAGTTCTTTGTGGAGGGCTCGTCAAGGTGCGTACTGCCACAATGTCTATTGTTGCCGTGAAGCAGCTGCGCTGTGTTTCGGTTTTAAGGGGGTGGGTGCCGGTGAGGTTACAGGCACATCTTCATGCCTGAAGTTGATGGACGCAGGGTCCAATGCTTTGTGATAGGTAATGGTTACCACTTAACACCAGGTGGGCCATGTGCTTGTTCCATCTTCAAATATCATTAAAAACTTTCTCTCATTCTAAGACGATCAATGATGAATAATGATTCAAAAACTGTTTTTTTATCCTTTGACAGACATACCTAAAGGGAAGCCGATCATACTTTGCCAGCGAATGAAGTCAAATTCTCTTAATATTATCTACATTTACACTAATATTATAAAGAGGAAAAATTTGTATTTTTGTGTGTGTGTATGTTTGTAATGAATTAACTCAAAAACTACTGTGCCAATTTAAAAATAATCTTTCACCATTGAAAGCTACATTCACCCTGAGTAACATAGGCGATATTAAAAGATAAAATTAAAAAACAAAAAAACATAAGTCCACCCGTGCCGGGACGGGCCGCTAGTGAACAATATACGTGATGTTGGATCTGAGGGCTTACCACAGGTTTTGATAGTTTTCGAAAACTTTATAAGTTTCGGTATCTTTCCATACATTTTCGTAGTTCATGCACGTTTCCCTAGAGGCGCTGTACTGAAATTGTATGGAGAGATACCAAAACTTATAGTTTTCGTAAACTATAAAAACCTGTGGTAAGCCCTCTGGAACCCAGATGCAATGAATGAATGAAATAATTAATGACAACCGCTCGTTGGTACAAGAGGCGAATGGCCGACTGAAACGCAAGCGGATGCATGTTCCGTTCTCGCTGCGGGACAAAATGTTTGCATGACATTCAAAGAAGTATCAACCTCTTTATATAAGTAGTATATCAGTGATGTGGACCCCATTACACAAGCTCTGCTTACTTTGGGGCTGGATGCTTATGTATGTACCTACACATAGTTCCTCATATCCACAACGCAAGACACAACCATATTGTGTCGTCAATCGTAAGTCAAAGCTACGTGTGTGACTGTCGGGTGATAATCGTATATACCGAATTAGGTAATGTTAACTCGATGACCCGGTGAACTTCGTACCAGTTAAATGGATTTGTAATCCGAAGTGGCAATACCCGCACAAAATTTTCAATTATCATTTATTCGGCTGCTCTTTTCGGTTCTTCCCATTCTTTTCTTAAGCCACCCTAGTATAGATGTCAACAAAACCATTTTTTTTATCGATCGAGCCCTTTTTTGTGAGACTAACGTACGGCCAATTGATTTTATTAAAATCATTTAAAGAAGACAGATGGTACCAGCGCAGCATTGGAGCTTTATGCTCCGATGCTGCTCATGCTGAGATAGGGGGACCCTATGATAAGAGATATTAACCATTTCTCAATTTTTCTACAAACTTTTAAATATTGTGAATGTCTTTACCAGTATATTTTGTATTAATATGATAATTAGGTTAGTAATTTGGGTAAAATAAACAATTTCTTTCTCTTTCTTTCTTTCATTTACCTGTAATGCGCCTCAACAAGATCCCTAGCGAAGACCTTGTTAGCACCAACACCGCAGTAGTAAGGCCCCTGCGGTGGGGGGAAGCCGCCTGGCGGCCAGCCGAAGGGCCTGAGGTCAGCGTCAAGAAGGATGTACTCCTGCTCGATCCCGAACCAGGGTTCTTCGTCCTTGCACTTATCATACGCTTCTTGGCACTTAATACGGTGGTTGGTCGCTGCGGAAGAACTTGATGTTACAGTTCCGTTCAAGTATGGCAATAAAACTTTTTTGAAGCTCTCGTAGTGTGACTTACTTCGGTGTTTTTAGCGGATCACTTTGGTTAAGCAACACTTCGCCCGGGCACTAATTGGATGGGTGACCGTTTAGAGGCATTTAGATTTGAGCGCTTCCGTGCTTCGGAAGGCACGTTAAGATGTTGGTCCCGGCTTTTCAGTCGTTAAGCCATGTCGGAGGCCTTCGGGCGGCCTAAAAACTCCGACACCAGAGTTGGCCACTAGTTCATTCGCAGAAGAAGTATATAACTTTATTATAGATATTTGCAAGATTTATGAATCGTAAATCAATTAAACTAAAGGTATTTCTAAACCTAAACTAGAACTGTCTTAACCATAAGACAGTTCTAAAGTTAAAGTTCAGTTCCAAGCTGTACTTGGTAGCAAAGTACAGCTAGCTACCAAGCTACCTGTACTTTGCTTTTTACTATGTATAAAAATACATAGAAACCAATCGTAGCGGCAAGGCCTTATTGAGATGAGTGATAGTGATAATTCATCAGAACAGATAGCAGCGAGACGATTTATTGATATAGAGTTAAACTTACTAAATATACTTTTTCATTTATGTATATGACGACTGAGCACAAATTAAAATATCTTAAAGTGGTGAGCACAAAAGACACATGTGTATTTTGTGTGTATACCTGATTATACAAGCTAGCATCCCCTACTTACCCGCTGTATAGGTAATTCGTAAGCCAAATTATTTCGTGATAAAACTAAAAATCTCAACACCATGCATTTATATCTTCAAATATTCCTAAAAAAGAGGTCATGCCCTCGATGCTCACTACACCATTGGCAAAATGCCAAATTTAACTCTCATAATCTTCGTTCACTACGAATCGGAAAATGCTATGGTTCTTTTCCGAGTTTGACGATATGTGTAAGCAGGGTATTTTCGTAAGTGTATTATATGGTGTACGCTTTCTTATAATTTAGGTACCTGTTGGTTCCATGTTGTACTTGAAAGTATCACACATAACAATAATGTGGTTTCCACGCCTGAAAGGATCCTTGTAGATGGCTCTAGCTACCAGGAACGTATCTGAATTGTGCCCATCAGACTGACCAGTGGAGCTGCCGTCGAAATTCCAAATGGGCAAATCTGAAATTCATAAACGCAAATTGAAAACGTTGCTGACTTTGTGGTGGGACATCAAAGGCTAACCGTTCCTTTATGAATTGCTAATTTATGAATACCGCTGAATATTACATTCGTTGTTATACATATTGAGAGATATTTTACTACTCGTCCAAACTAAAGTTGTAAACCTTTGGAGGCAACAGCTACTTAACTTAACTTAGATACATAGCTACTTAGATTTACGTACTAACTTATGTTACTTGCGTATTATGATTATGTACTAGGTATGTATCACAAAAGTAAAATAACTGTAAATATGTCTTTATGTATACCAACTCTAAATGATACTATGAACGAAAACTCTTGTCTGACAAGTGTGTATAGAATACTGGAACATTTCTACGTCTGCTGAGGACAATATTGCTGTGAAACCTTTCAAGTTTTCATCAAAGCTATCCGTGTTGTCCTCTCCGAGCTTACAGCGCACTGAGAATACGCTCTCAAGATCGCGCGGACAGAAATACGGCGGCAGGTACTCGTTCAAATGCTTCCATGTCATATTCTTATTAATTTTTGATACGTAGTCTCTATTCAATGATTCGAGTAATCGCGTGAGTTTGGCTATAACAAGAAAAATATGCGTGAATAAAAAGGTACTTATATTATACATGCTGCGTATAATCAACGACGCATTGAGTAATGTTGTTTAGGAAGTCGCCGTTGATTAGTAGTCACCTTAATTTATAAAATGGAACTTGTTTACGCCACATCTCACTCGACCGAAGGCCAAACAATTTACGAATATATGCTAATTACTATTGTTAATGAGGATGTAATAAAACCGCTGCTTCAATAGATGTGTCGTGTTTCATTACGTTAGTTTCTAGAGCGGTCTTTCGATTAGTTTTATGGTTTAACATTAGCACGAGCGGATATAATGAGAAACAATCTTGTATTATCTACTAGTTGCTGTAACCGATAATGATTGACAATGTTACTAGTATGTTCACGGTCATGAATAATGCATTATCTTTAGTCTTTGAAAACTATTTAGACACGCTAAAGTAATCTTTGTTATAATATGTTTTATGTAGCTGTTCGTATGTAACTTGTTGCCATTAGGGAAATTGCAAGCACATGACAAGAAAACTGACAATTAGTGTCTCGGACATAGCGAACGATGCTTTGTGAGTTGTATGCAAAGTTAACGACGATACGCGAAACAATCTCTACATCTCTAGTTTTCTATTAAAAGAAAAATACATTACAACTTTTATTTGGTTTGTCGTTCCAAACTTCATATATTTATATAAATATCACCATAAATTAGAGCCACGCGGCGCGCGTTTCTTAAACCCTGGACAGTTGGTTTGTTAGGGCTGAATACATCTTGACTTTTACTGAGTAGATCATATCATATTCAAACGAAAGCATGACAACATCAAGGTACACAACAATTAGGGGGAATGTTTTCCCAATTTAATATAATTGGGAACAAGGTACAATAAAGACACGTTGTCTACTTAGTTGGGGTGTGTCAGTGCGGTGTCACACCAAAACAAGCAAGGTGAATAAACAAGTTAACGGAGGTGAAGGCGACTAGCGGAAGGTACTATACCTGAGTTATAAGTAAAAACTTGCGGTCGAAACCTTTTTACCCGACTGCAGTCGTTTGTAATATAATTTGTTGTTTTTTGTTTGTAATATTATGTGTATGTATGTTTGTAATATTATTTGTCGGTCGCTGTAGCCCTGTAGGCTGGACGGATTTTGAGTAATGAAGTCTCGTTTGATTCGTCTAGATCACAAAGGTGACATTGGCTATATTAAATTTCAAAAAATCCAATATGGCTACTGTAAGAAGCCATTTTGAATTCAAAAAGACTACCAAACTAACAAGTACTAAATACAGCAGTCGGTTTAAAAAAAAAAAAACTTGTTTATTGTTTTTTACCCGACTTCTTTACGAAAAAGGTTAGATATGAACAAGAACCATTCTTGTAAACACTGAGTAAAGAATAGTTCTTACCGGTAATTTTGAGACTCAATAGTTTATCAATTTCGAACATACAATTTTTTATTACATTAGTAGGTTGCCTACATTATGGGGCATATCCCCTTTTTTAGGGAAAGACTATGTCCAGCAGTGGACTGATATAGACTGGTGTGGTGGGGTGTGGCTACATTATGATTTTATTAAGTAGTAATAAATAAAAATAATAAACAATGCGGGACTTTTTTCAAACAACGTCAGATAGCCCTGATATACATTCATGTAGGTAAGTTAGACTGGATGTTCCCTGTTAGTTGTTTTTATCCCTACGATGAGATAAGTACCTAAAATAATGACTAAAGTAGGTATTATCAATGGTTTTTACCAGTCCAACGAATTCATTGAATTTTTTTTATAAGTTAGAGGCTGTTAATTAAAAGAGTTATCGAAATTGAAATCTAAAAGATTAAAAATATTGCTTGATAAAAAACCTCTTCTATACTGACCTTACTGAATTAGGTTATGCGAAACTTAAATTAAGAGCGCACAGTCGAGTTTTATATTTTATTTTAGGAATACTCTTGTTAAAGTGTAGGTTTCAGATCCTTGCTATAATATTGATAGGTAGATACTAAATGTGGATTGAATTAGCGCTGTACCATAACTTTTATAATAAGACATTTTATTATAAGATTTTTTAAACGAGTAAATTCTTTGTTTGTTTTTTATTTGTTACACTGAACCGCTCTTCAAGAAAATTCTTAAACAGATTGTCAGGGGTACAGAAAAAGACCCAGTTAACTGTCATCCAGAAAAAAATACTATTCCTAAGGTAAACCTACATAAAAAGCCACGGGCATGTTTACTCCTGAAATGTAAATCCGACTTCGGCTTTCAGGTTGATATACATAAGAGCTGTAAGAGATATTGTTTTCAAAATAAAAAAAATAAGCTAGACTGGGATTATCTGCTGTCTTGTTGATAACTTCATACGTGCGCGGAGACGTAGTGCCCAAAGCTGGGACTAATTTAATGAAAGAAGCACCGTTTACAATTAATAACAAAGAAAAGGATTTTGATCTGTTTGCTATTTCCTAGACGAAATTCACAGAAAACGCCCTCATATTATTAAATAGGTCGAAGTTTTAGGTAATATTGTGATTTCCAATATCGCTTTGTTCTAAGACTGTCATGGTATTGTAAATGTCAAAATATTAAAATCCAAAAGTTATTTATTACCTTTGGGCTGTTTCGGTATGAAGTTCAGCGTGCGGTCCTTGCACCGTAAGTGTTCACCGGATCCATCGATAAAGACGTAGGTAGCGATGATCTTATCAGCGGGCAGAGGTAGGTCCTGGTAGCGGCTGAGGAGCGTCTTCGAAAGGACTGCATTTGGAGAGTTGGTCAGCACCGGCCCGGACAATATCTTCGGGTTATCTGGAGTACAAATTATTGTTAGTTAGAGTTTTTATAAGAACACCAATTAATAATGGTTAGGTATTCAAAATTGTTGAACCAGACGACATGAAACGACGTCTTGGTCAGCAGCTTACTAATTGCTAGCTATCTAATTGTGCTATAGTTCAGAGTAGCGTCATGGTGGAAAATCTTGAACAGCCTGTAGTGTAGTCCGTATTGCCACAGTATTAGACACTTTGATGGTTAAAGTCAAAGTCAAAGTTCATTATTGCCTTCATGTGTAGGTGCAAAAAGTCTTTAAATCTACCCCCTTAGTATCTAAATACACTATAGCCGAAATTACGTGACGTAAGTTCGGCATGATAACGCCTGCAATGCTATTTGAATCCAACAGTAAGAGATGGCAATAGTTTAAGCATCGTTTATCTTTTGACAGATTTTTATAAGTATGGATAAGTAATGATAAAGTATCAACATGAGTCCAGGAAGTGCATGGTCTATACGCTGATGCGATCACGTATATTACAACCTGATGTAAATAAATAATGCTGGGCATCATCGCTCAGCATCATGTAGCCCCAAACTAAGCAGAATTTGTATTATGGGAACTACATGCTTGATAGACTACTTTACATTTTTTTACAAACCACATACATATAAATAATACCTATAAATGGCTGAAATGATGATTATGATGACATACATATTATACTAAGAAAACCCCGTGACAAACATTTGTGCCGCATGGGAAATCTAAACCGCAACCTATTGCGTCTGACCGCTGCTCAAATAGCATTAAAAAAAATTGGCTAATGACAAAGCATAATTTTAAATCTACGCTTTCTCATTGGCCAAAATTTTACGTCTATGATACGAACATTTTTTTTTGCCAGTGTTCTAGATCTAGTCTTAATTTGTTGTTTAAAAACTGTCGACTTTCAGTCTTTAATATTAAAAGTGTTTGGCATTTGATTGTATTTCGGCTACTAGTACTCGGTAAGTAAAAGATTTTTTTAAAATTTTATGTAATGAGTGTTGACTTAGGATTATTATTTTTTAATGTTATTGTCCGTAATTGATTAACTTTAACATACATAATATATCTATTTAATTTATGACAAAATAGCTTTTGCCCGCGGCTTCGCTCGCATGGTACCGAGGTAAAAAGTAGCCTATGTGTTAATCCAGGTTACAAACTATTTTTATTCCAAGTTTCATCCAAATCCGTTCAGTAGTTTTTGCGTGAAAAAGTAACAAACTTTTATACATACATCCAGACATCTATACACACAAACTTTCGCATTTATAATATTAGTAGGAAGTAGGAAGTAGGATTATTCTAATTAGTGTTTTTGAGATTGTTAGCCGGACTGATTTTTATTTGTAAGTTATCTTAATTTTTTGTTATTTTCTCTCTTCTAATATTAATACCTAGCTATGGTAAATAAATAAATAAAATATTTTGTCATAGTTCGATCGTTCATACAAAATATAATTTTGTTATAGCTCAGCAGTTTTGGTCGTTGTGGATGATTGTGGACTCTAATCTATGTAACTATTTACTAATATTAAGTCAATGATATAACATGAACATTATGATTATGAGGTTGGTAATGAAACTTTTCCAAGTTTTTAGTGCTACAATACAAACTCGTTCGTCGATCAATAACAGCGTCTGTCATTTTGGGTACGGAGCTCAATTTGGTCACTTTTAATATTTATGATCCGGGAGGTTTTCGGAGAACTGATTGAATCTTATGTTAGTTTGAAAGTGAGCACAGAACTTGGAGCACGACACACATTTTTACTTGGTTACAATTTTAATAGAAACAAATGATTTTAAAGAAATATTAATTTACAAAAGTAAAAATAATTTGTGAATGAAAATTATGACATTAGACATTTCACTCAAAATTGAGCTGTTCATTCCTAATTTAAAGATGGTAAAGTGTTTTTTTCGCGTGAATCATTTTGCGTCGGGTATGCCTGGGTTCATTAATAATGAACATAATTTGGTTTACGATAGCAAATGCTCTTTAGATGCTTATCTCTCTTAGTTTTGAATGTGGTTCCCAGAATCTATTGATATGGCTTTTTTTTTCCGTTTTTTGGTTTCTTTCAATTACGTTAAAACGCTTTCCCGTTTATAGAGTTCCGTACCCAAAGGGTGAAAACGGGACCCTGTTATAAAGACTACTGTCTGTCTGACAGTAGTTTAGTAAATTTTCACAGATGGTGCATTTCTATTGCCGCAATAACTACAAGTACTAACAATAAAATAAATATTTAAAGGGGCTCCCATACAACAAACGGTATTTTGTGCCGTTTTGCTCGATATTAATAAAATAAATTAAGGGGACCCCCGTACATAATTATATAGATAATGGAACGAAACCCTACGTGCGCGAGCCCGACTCCCACTTGGCCGGTTTTTTATTATATTTTATTTTATTAGATACAATATAATCTCTAGTTTTTACATATGAAAAATCGTAAGGCTAGTTTTTCTATTACCTAGCTGTTATCTTATCATACAAGCTGTTTGTTTTACAAAAATAAATATTTAATAAATCCATGCTGGGCTGGCTACATGATGCATCATGTCCAGCATTAGTATTATTTCGTTGGCAGCGTAACTAAGACAAAAAGTTGAAGGTAAATTAAACTAAGCTACTTTTTTATGAGGGTACCAAGCGAGCGAATCCGTCGGCGGAAGCGATTATAATATACCAAATCCCTTGTAAACCTTAGCGCGTTGACCCACTTTCCGCGGAACCAATTTAACCGAAACAGATGTTATGAACTAGGACATGCCAGTCTCCACACGATATTTCGATTATGTACCAATTTACTTGAATATTTGGTCACTGTCGTATTTAAAAAAAAATAAAAAGCTACCGATTTAACAATAAAGTGACAACATAGAGCCTTGGAAGGCTCATAGATCAACAGCTAGATAGGTACGAACAGGTAACATTGTACGACTGTCGCTGGGAACCGGGATGAGAGAAGTACAGGAGAGAGGAGGCTGGCAAAAATAACGGGAGGGTACACGCTTAATGCGGTATTAAGGATTCCATCCAACCTCCATCTTCGAAATCCAAGCTGACCTCTCCAACAAACGGTCTCTGGCGGCCAGCTGATTGCGGCAAAGCACAGCCTAGTTAGGCTGTGTTCCGGCGCAGCTAAATTCCCTGACGGGCGGCAGTGCCGGCGTTCCGAGAGGCTGTGCCCTGCGATCCCCCACCCGCATGTACATCGTGGGACTATGGGTATATCCCCCTTTATTAGGGGAGGCCTATGTATTATACCTGCCTGGTGCGACACGCTTAGTAATAGGCACCGACTCGATCACAATGGGTCTTCATGGCCGCAGTGATATGAAAGCCACGCAATCAATAGGCACCAACTCAATTACAACAAGAGCATCAAACGTCGCGGAGCGCCGTCGCCCCAACTATGAATTCACTCATTCTTTCACAAAATTTTGCTGATGTGTTTTTTACGTTGAATAAATGTTATATAAAGTCGCTGTACTTGCATGCGACATAGAACAAAAGTGGTCGAGATAGCTCATCGAATTATCAAGCTGAAGTGGCATTGGGCTGGACATATCTGCCGAAGAACCAAGTTCTTGAATAGAGACCGTGGCTCGGAAAACGTAGTGTAGGATGCCCTCGGGCCAGGTGGAGTGACGATTTGCGAAAGGCTGCTGGTAGAAGCTGGATGCGTCGAGCTCAGGACAGGGCGCAATGGCGCTCATTAAGGGAGGCCTATGTCCAGCAGTGGGCTGCTATGCTGATGATGATGACTAACGCCTATATCTACCCAGCAGTGGAGGTAATTCCAGGCGGAAATAAATTTACATTTATTAAAAGTTTAAATACATTTTCTTATATTGATTTTTTTAAACCAATTTATAAGGACCTGTTTCTATGGATACTCTATGCATTTAAATGATTCTCTATTTTATTATGTATACCATTATCCATATTCAAGGTTGAACCTTCAATGTTGTTTCCACTTCAGTCACAGTTAAAAATAGACGGATTTCTATGAGCTTCCAATATCTGTACAAAACAAATATACTTATGTAATTTACTCGTCCACTTAAATGCATATTCCCTATTAAATTAACACGATAAGATATTCCCTATTAATAATGGTAACGATTTTGTTTTTACACGCTTCCAAAGTCAATCAAATTGTGACTCCATTCAAGTTTTTCGACACCATTCAAAGCACTCGGATAATACCTATATTTCTTGATATGAAGCTAACGATATTTTCATTTCTATATGAATTTTTCTTTACCAATTTTAATAATTTTGTTAGAATAACATTGGAGCAACGAGCGTGGAGATGACGAGTGACAGAGGGAAATGGAAACAGCACTCGTACGTATATTTTTTTATAGAGCAGAAGCTTACAACATATCATAAATTTTCAGTTATAGATGAATGCTTTTCCAATTTCAGTATTTTTTACGAATAACATGGACATAACTCGTACTGTATATTTCTAGAGCAAAAGCTATATATACGATATTTTCAGTTCTCTATGTATACTTTTCACTATTGTATATTCCGCTTTCACAACTAAACCGCTCAGACGCTGACCCCGCATTGGACCTTGACATTAAGTTACCTAAGTATTATATATAGAAGATACAAAGCATTACCCTTCCTTTTGGCGTTGCTGTAGTCGGGTAACCAACGGCAAACATTTTCAGACAATCTTGTTACTAAATATATTCAGCTCTGGGTCAAGTGCATTGTAAATTTACCTTCAATCTTCCCGTGTGCTGCGTCCGCCATTGTTATGACTGTGCTTTATACCTGGAACAAAAAGCATTGGACATTAGCAGATTGTTTATGCATTAGTGATTGACACTTTGCTATCACCCATTAAATATCCAAACATTTTTGGGGTGTAATGGGTTCCGGCTTCCATCTTCGGAACTTAAGCCAAACCTTACTAGCCCGTGGTGCACCCTGCTAAATAACAAACCGGGGCTCTTTCAGCCGACTACCTATAACGAAGCCTTAGAAACATCCTAATTCCCTGGCACTCCTCCGATGGGCAGAAGCGTCAGAGCGGTACGAGAAGTTATGCCTTACGATCCCCAACCCGCATGCTCATTGCTCAGGGTGATATATCTTATATGGGGAGGCCTGTTTCCAGCAGTGGACTGATATACCGCTGGTGGTGATGGAAACCTTTCTCAGTTTAATACGGGAATTTTAGGCTTTAGATCTTTATCAGATCGCATGCCCAGAATGATGGCTGCAGTAGGGTTTGTTATTTATACCATTTTAACAATAATATTATTCGTAGCATCTAAAAACAACTAAGGTTTGATCTGGTGTTATCGTGAGGTTACATCTTAGTTAGGTATAATTACGAATACCGTGCCAACTTATGATGCCTTTTTTTTAAATAGGGGAAATACTCATGGATACCATTCCATTACGGGGTAACAGAATGATTATGCCGGACTCCTACCGGCCAAAATCACCACGATGTTCCGTCCTAGTGCCTTAAGCCAAAACCATGGGTGCTCTTGAGGACTCTTAATATACCTAACTTATGATGCCTAGTTTAACTTTTAAAGGTAGCTGTTGTTGGTACACAGTTTTGAATATAAAGTACTTGCTTACGCCCGCGGCTTTGCTCACGTGGTACTCAGATAAAAAGTATCCAAGTGATAAGACAGCCAATTGTAGTCTAAAATTAAAAGATTATATCTGTTGTTTCTAAAATTAAGGTGAAGGTGTAATAAAGCATTCATTCAAAACATGTACCTATGCAAGTAATAGGAATAGTTTCTGCAAGAGGTGTTCTTGTTGCCACCTCTCTATATGTGTTTATCACGCTCCGAGTTTGTGATGGTAGTTTCACGAGAATGATTGGCAGCATGCCTAGTATTTCCACGGCTAATGTACGACCGACACCGCAGTACTATGACACCAGTTGGGACAATTTCGACATTTCTACGTACATTGCATGTACTTTTCCGAAACGAGTTGCCAGTTACCTTTATAGATTTTGAAAAGGTGCTTTTTATTCAGCTTTATTATTGGAATATTGAAAACAAAAGCATTGTTAATGCTTTCTTGGATGGAGCTAATAATTCAAAATGGAATCTAAGAAGATTCCATTTTGAATTATTAGCTCCATCCAGCAAATATTGCCTCGGTAATAATAATTATGAGTTGAGTAGAGAGCGAGTTTTTGAGTCCTCTGGCCAGGTGGATTTGCGAAAGGGTTTTAATAGAAGATGGATGCGTCGAGCTCAGGACAGGGCGCAATGGCGCTCATTGGGGGGCGGAATATGTCCAGCAGTGGACTGCTATAGGCTGATGATGAGGATGAATAGCTACATAATCAAATATTTCATCATTGTCATCTCATAATTTATCATCAGGTGGTCGGCAAAACATGTTTTCCTCTCCAGCCGTCAACGCTCTCTACTTCTTTCAATCTTTCAATCCTTTTTCACAAAATGCATCCATCTCATCTTCGACCTCCCTCTATTCGTACAACTCCAAAATATTTATAATATAATAGTGATTTAGCATATTGTCATACAACTAGTATAATACTATAATCTATGAAATAATATGCGAGAGATCTATGTCCTCCCTCTATTTAAAAGTTTATCAGCAATTTATTTTAAACTGGAGAAAAGAAAGACAAGAAAATTGATAATAGCATTCCAAATAAGATACCTATGTTTCTTATGTTTATCAAATTAAATTATGTTAGTAAGTCTACAAAAACACACACTTAAGTACTGATAAAACATACACAGAGGTACATAAATACATAGTAATTATACACGTGCAGTTTTTTGTCACGAATCAAACTTGACAGTTGATTGAAAGCCATTGGGATTTATCATGACTTCCAAACTAGCAATAAGACACACGTGTAGTAAAATGAAAGTAAATTTGAGCTGGAGTTCTCGGATCAAGATAATTGCAACAATTATCGTGATCATACCGAAATTGTAGGAATTATATTATCTTAGATACGATTGAATAAAACATTGAATGAATGACTACTTTACCAATTCGTTTATAAATTCATAGGTACATTCATTACATTCAACAATACTCGTACCTATATAATTCATAGACTGTAATAACTCCGTCAAAGCGTGAAACGCTCCTGGCGAGGTTTACTTCTGTGTTCTTAGGAGATCACCTATGAGCCCGGTCATTACTTTGATTGGTGACCGTTTAGTTAGTGACATTTAGATTTGAGCGCTTCCGTGCTTCGGAAGGCACTTTAAGATGTTGGTACCGGCTTTTCAGTCGTTAAGCCATGTCGGAGGCCTTCGGGCGGCCTAAATATTCCGACACGAGGCTCACACGAAGAAGAGGTTGCATTGAAAACATTGCGTTCAGATGCAGTTCCGCGTTTTGCTATTTCGCGAGTTTTTTTAAACACGTGATTGCATGTGCACGCAATGTATGAAGCTCTAGTATCTCGGAAACCACGCAATTAGCCACGCGCGACTTGACTCGCGCGTTGATCACCCCATCTGAACTAGCTACTACATTCATAAAATCGGAAGCTATTAATCTGACGAGATAAAACACGAGGGTATAGCAAATATCTTGCTAATATTCCTATTAGCAAGATATTTGCTATACCCTCGTGTTCAACACTTGGCGAACAACTTGGCTTCATTCAATGACTGCAAAAATTTGATCCGTGCAATCTATTGCCAGCAGTGACAAGCATCTTAATTGCGTATTAATATTATAATTGCGAAAGTTTGTTTGTTAGTGAGTGTATGTATTTTTCTTCCTACTCAACCCTGAAACTGTTGAAACTTAGAATATATATACATACATACTTATAAACGATCTAGCCATTGCTAAAGTAAGTGCTGTCACTGTTTGTCATTAACCAACGGTGAGAGATGGCAATAATTTATGCATTGTTTATCATAAAACGTAGTAAAGGTGGGTTTCCTCTCCACCAAAGAAAAATGGACAACTTTTGTGTTTCTAAAACGTGTTGGTGACAGAAGTTTCTGTAATTACCTTGTGTTAGCGACAAAAATTGCAAAAAAATATCGGAATCGGCGTTGGAGTGGCGACTCGGTGTGAACACAATGGAAACAAAAGTTGGTGATTTTCTGAAGAGTTTCAAACAGTTGGAAACACTAAAATTGCCAACAATATCAGTGGAAACGCACCTTAATGAGTAACGCCAATATTCTGTTATCTGTAATAACAAAGGTTTAGGCTACGGTTTATCTCGAAGTCCCGCGAGCGCTGCCGCGGGCTGAAACTAGTTTATCTTAAACGCATAACGAGATGAGTGTCGTATTAAAGTACTAAATGCCAAGACTGCTCTTGTCCTATTATAACTACATACATCATATTCATCACGGTTTATCTCTAGTTTTTATTATATAACAGAATGCTTACCTACTTACCTACGTTAACTTTTTTATCACTATATAAATTGTGAACCACGCATTCCCAGCGTGGGTTTAATGGGCATATGCCCCTTCTCATAGGAGAGGCCTTTGTCCAGCAGTGGTGTTGTTGTTGTTTAATTACTAACTTCCGCCCGCGGTTTCACTCGCGTTATTCCCGGATAAAAAATAACCTATGTGTTAATCCAGATCACAAAACTATATTACCAATAAGATAACACGTGCAAAATAATTGGTACAAGCCGATTACTTCAACAAATTTTTTTGTACTCCCCCGTAAATCTACGAATGTTTACGATTTCTGAGGACAAAGCTTGGCCTTCAGAGGTTCAAGGGTTAGGTAGGTTAGGTACGGGGTCAGAAAATATTCCAAATGACGACACAATACCGTAAGTGAACAAGATAAGGATCGGAACGTGTGTATTTACACCCAAATGATGATTGAGCTAATCAGCCCGTACTGGTCGGTATAACTCATTCGTTGATAACACAATTTCTGAAGTTAATTTTAAATACGATCGACTAATTTGCTTCCAACCCAAATAACGTTAGTGGATGTGTTGGTGTTTTATGTAATGGATATGAGCTACAACGTATAACAACAAGATAGCTTACATTCACATACATACATTTATTAAGTATAAAATTAGTTTAATTGTTCTTTTATAACAATGCTAGTTATTAATTAAATAAATCGAACCGGCACGGCTACCTGCATCTCATGCGGGCCTTCGCCCACTACGCCACAGAAGTCGTCAACAAGGGCAGTGAGATAATGCTCAAAGATGCAATTGTTATCATGTTTATATATTTATAAAATAGTTTCTTGACCGACTGATTAGCCTAACCCGTTTGAAGTAAGTAGGGCACAGAACAGAAAGTCCTTTTGTTCCATGGTGTAGAAATAATGGTGGACTAATTAAAAAATAGCTTTATTTTCCATAAACATAAATAACATTATTATAAAACCTGGCAATAATACTAGGAGGAAGCTACATAATTAAATTAATGATACCAGTGAAGACCAAACTAATGAAATATAAAGTAATAAAGCGGAAAGAGATGCCTAAACTGAATGACTTCTGCAAGCACACCAATGTAGGCCACGCCACGATCGCTTCGAACAGTCTCTTGGCCTTTATCATACTTTGTTTAATTCAACGACTATCCTTGTTAATTACTTTGTAAATAATATACCTACTTGTGTAGCGGGTTGACCATCTGTGAAGTATTATTACATATTTATGAAAGACTAATCTATTTGGGTTAACAGCTCATTGAAGTTCATAACGATAATGTATTTGTTCTGTTGCAATGACCTTTTGAAAGCTGTGTTTGATGATAAATAAATTAGTAATTTATTATCAATATTTTATTGTGAAAGTATCTACTTTACTTTATTATTCATTTGACACTTCACTATTTAGATGGGATTGGAATTCTCATCAATAGAAGCTAGGTATTTTTATATAATAGGTACCTAAAGATGTAATTAGCACATGACCCACCTGAAGTTCACATGATACAAAATATTGCTTTGTAGGTAACGCATGTTTGGAACGTGTACAGAGGTATGAAGGTGATGCTTCATTTGGAACGTGCACTGAAGATACAACACCATGCGTCCATCAGCTTGAGGTATGAAGAATGAAGGTACCTGTCATTTCACAGGCACCCACACCCTTCAAACTAATTACAGCAATGCTGCTTCACGGCAGAAATAAGTATGGTTGTACTTCCCCGGATGAGCCCATCACAAAGAACTAAAAGGTTCAACGCTCTTCTGATCGATAGGTCCTGGTGTAAAAAGGCCTAATAAGACAAGGGTAGTACTAGAATCGTATTACCTAACAGTCGGATAAATTTCAGAGTAGGTACGCAGTAACCTAAATGTTTTCGCTTGATATACGCACTATCGGTTTGAGATAAAAGTTGACGCAATTATCGTAACATGTGAAAGATAAACAGGTCAATTCGTTACTAAATCTATTTACAATATATACAATCAATTGCCCTACGCTAGTCTCGCAAAAACTTAAAAATGGTTTTTGTTTTTTTCTTGGTATGCTCAATACTTTTGTCATCATCAACATCCTCGGCCTATAGCACTTCTCTGCTAGACATATAGGTAGGCTCCCACAATGAGAGTCATTGCGCCTTGTCCTCAGTTCGGCTTATCCAGCTACTATCAACTGCCTTTCGCGAATCACTCCACTTGGCCGGAGGGCGTCCTACACTACGCTTGTCGTACCGCACAGTCTCCACTCAAGAACTCGCTTACAGCACACAGCCAATTATTATTCAGCTTGCTAATTCTCTGGGCTATGTCGACTAACGCTAACTTTAGTTCTTTAACTAGCGACCCCCCGGCTTTGTACGGGTGCAAGTTATACATGTAAACCTTCCTCTTGAAACATTCTATCTATTAAAAAAAACCTCATCAAAATCCGTTGCGTAGTTTTAAAGATGTAAGCATACATAAGGACAGACGAAATCACGGGACATCCACTGGTCAATTTATATAAGCTATCTTTAAAAACAATGCTTTTTATTTTCACGTTCAAAAATTCAAAGTAAACCTTTACTCTTAATTTGAGAATGTGGAAATAAGGTAGGTACTATGAAAATTGTGTGTCGTTGCGACCTTCAAAACAGGTACTGAAAATAAATTGATAGAATTATTCTTGACCTTTGAATAATCTTTATGCATTTTAGTTCTTATTTTGTTCTATATAAATAATGACATTTTGATTAAAATTAAAATTAAGATTAAAATTCGATGAAATGGATTCGACAAGTAGGTACCTACAAACGTCTCAAAAACATTATATTTAACTTAAACTAACTTTTTATTTTATATAAACACATAATTATTACAAGCAATAAGTATACCCCTACCCCTAGCCTACCCTACCCCTACTTCCCCACCAACTTTCAGCCAAATCGGTTCAGCCGTTCTTGAGTTATAAATAGTGTAACCAACACGACTTTCTTTTATATATATAGTTAGATACATTAATTTACCTGCAATACAACACAATCTATTTAGACACGAGGGAACGTCGTTCTACATTGTGGTGCTAGGCCACAAGTCGCTGGAGACAGGCCGTCCACGCACGCAGAACATCACAAAGTGATCACGATCTTCAGCAATAAAGTACCAACTACAAGGAAGATTTTGCCAACCTAATATGTAGTCATTTAGGTAGGTACTTATAGGTATTACCTTTTATTATTGAGATTGTACAATATCTCGATGGAAACAGACAAGCTCGACATACGTCGTGTAGTGTCTATGCTATGTCCGATAAACTCGATAAGCAGCTTTGATTGGTTTTCTCTGATAAGAGATGTGGTGATAAGTTTAAGTTGATACACGTGTTCTAATTAAAAGTTCATATTATTTTGCGATAACTTGTTGATATGCTAATTTCTAGTGTATTGAAAGATATCCTACTAATTTATCAAAGGCATGTTAAGTTGGTACCCCGGCTTTTTCGGTCGATAAGCCATGTCGGAGAGGCCATTAGGTAGCCTTAAAACCTCGACACTAGAGTTGGCCACTAGCTGGCTCGTACTAACATGAAAGGAATTATTGGCGAAAGTCAATAAAAACTATGTGAATCAGAAGATTATTCACCCCTTAAATGAACGGATTGAGATGTTGAACATTATCTATGTCTGGACCAGGAATAACATATAGGCTACTTTTAATTTGGGTAATTACCTGATACGCTCATGAAGCCGTGGGCGGAAATAATTTTCAGAATATGAACCTAAATAGCATGAATAAACACTGAATTTCAACGTTGTTTTCTTGGTGGTGGCGGGAAGGTATTTATGATAAATCTCTTTTACAGATTTTACCTTGTTGCAAAAATAGGTGTGGTGTATCCAAGCTGATAAAAAATCAGCTGATCTATGCCAGTGATTTTATAATCGAAATTCTTCTAAAGCATTTAGAACAGAAAGTGATTCTCATTTCATTATTGTTTACGTTATGGACCCATTCGGGATAGATACCTAGTATTTATTTTAGGAGATTAGGTAAACTTATAGGTTTCGTTTCTTTTTTATCCATAGAAATTCGAGTCAAAGAGCGAAAATATGCACTCAAGTTATCGAGAAAATTCACAGAAATCTTCTTTTAGTCAACCATCATCAGCTATTAATAGAGCATGTAGTTTACGAAATAATCATGATTGTTTTTAGGTCAGGGTACAATGAGCTACCATCGAGGTGGATACTTGATAAAAGCTAAATATAACACTATCTATATCATTGTTATGTGTAAATAAAGAGCCGATAGGGAAAGTGAATGCACAATAAAATTAATCTACATATATATCTAAAACTTTATTATTGCAATAATAAATACATGACATTATTTTGGACTTTGATGTGCTATTAACTTTTTTATGTGTCACCTAAATTAGAATTTACTAACATAACTAGTAAATGATGCTCTGAAATAAAGTGTTATTTATTATTTAAATCCACTGTGCCATGATACTTTTCAGCAAGGTTAACACAACAAAATAAAAATATTGATTGAAATGTATTTTAGGATCTTCAAAGGAAAAGAACAAAAAAGGTCACGACATTAATAAAGATTTCAAAGTCATTGGAAATCGACAAAAAATGCTAGGATAGGTACATTAATCTAATTCATTGATAAGGGGAATTACCTTATTCTCTCACAAAAAACGAAACAAAAAATAAGTAGTGGATTTTATTAATGTAGGTAAGCACATATTATTCTTTACATAGATAAGTTTTTGGTCGTGTATCAATTTTTTATGAAAAATACATACAAGACACGGGTGTAAACATTTGTATAACTTCGCACAGAAGTTTCAAGGTATTCTGGTTTCCATAACTGGCCTACTGACAGAAATATACAGTATTATTAATTTATACAGTGAATAAAATTACATAATCGAGAGGTAATCTAGTGGTTGAACATGATTGAATGTTTTGTTATTGTTATGAACTAAAGAAAAATCGCCCATTACAATGCCTTTAAAGAAAACCGTTTTGAAGAGTTATGGAATGTTTCCAATTATGAAACATTCCATAAGTACACAACCACAACAAACAATTTCTGACCCTAAACGCCCGGGTAACACCTCCGCTCCGTTGCGGGTAAAATGATCTTTATTAGTTCAATTACTTACCTAAGTAATTCATTTAATCTGTTTGACAAGGCTATAACAAAAGCATACATTTTTATAAGCGTTGATTATTATTATTTTGCGATAGACTAGCTTCCACCCGCGGCTTCGCTCGCGTTGTATCCGGATAAAAAGTAGCCTATGTTTTAATCTAGGTCACAAACTATGTAGTTTTATATAAACATGATTCCAAGATTGAAGAAGACAACCATGATTCATCCAAAACCGTTCAGCCGTTACGGATTCGAGTGGGAACAAACACACACACACACACACACGACCCCGGACACGCGCCCTACTTAACTTTTGACATTATGTAATAATTGACATATGTAATACATATAAAAATAATGTTATCTTCTTAAAATAAACTCTTCACGATTTTCATCTCGTCCCTCAGGGTCGAGTTTTGTATTAGTACACCCTTAAGAAAACAAATATTTTTTTTTTATTTTTAACGTGCATTACCTTGTTCTTTCAGGTAAGTAGGCAATAAGCGTTGAGTAAATGTGACCGCAAACGTACCCTTTCGTTCATTGAACTGTTGAACCTAGGACCTCTTTAAAGTCGATCGCATCATAATGTCAGTGCTCGCGTCACTTGCATACTTTAGTACCTAGCTGTAGGTAACAGTTCGAAAGCACAATCGCGTGCCTTTTTCCAAGTAGAGATTTTTCATCTTCAACTGGCTGACTGCACCCTTTCAAGGGCAAATAGAAAATAGTCGGAATATATTGCTCTGTGGCGCAGTGGGCAAAGTCCCGCTTGAGACGCAGTAGGTTGCGGGTTCGAATTTTTGTATGTTCTGCAAATATTTGTCTCGAGTCTAGGTGTTTTCTATGTAGGTATATGTACGTATGTATAATAATAATAATAATGCGGGACGTAATCACACAGCATCATGTAGCCTCAAACTAAGCAGAGCTTCCCAGAGGTTCCCATAATACAAGCTCTGTTTAGTTTGGGGCTACGTGATGTTGTGTGATATTGTCCAGCATTATTTATTAGTTATTTATTTATAAGCGTTTAATGGAACCCTATACCTACCTCTACATTAAGAACCCTTGAAACTCTATGCAAGAAACATGACTCTTGAAATGAGTCAGTAAGTTGCTTGTCAGTATAAATTATTAATCGAAGCCTGTCAGTAACGAAACACTTTTATTCTTAATCGGCACTTCTGTTATACGACAATTTGAAAATATTATGGTAAGTTTTTAAAAGAAGATAAGTAAATACTTTAAAGATATAGAAATCATGGCACTGTACTTACTTAGTAATCCTACAGAATATAGAGAGAGTAATGCGCTGAATTCGAGTGAAATGAACAAGGAAGTTCAAGAACAGGACTCTATGAATGACTTGGACCATATCAGCGAACATGGACAGATCAATCAGAAAATGTATTTAAAAAGATTAAATCATCAATCATCAATCATCTGACTATTAAAAATTGACTTATAAAATAAACTACATAGTTAAAATCGATTGTAAATCGATCGTTTATTTAGATATTTGATCCTGCCAAAACTACTGAACTAATTAATCTATAACTGTACCTACACATATGTAGTTCTAGACCAAGAACAACGTACAGGCTACTTTTAACAGAGTACCATGCGAGCAAAGCCCAGGACGCCCAGGAAGCTAGTATTCACTTCAATTCTTTATTAAATGGCTTCTGGGATAGTTTTCCACAATTTCGCCAGTATCAAGTATAATTATTGATCATAATAATATGAGGCAACGTAGTACGGGTTATAAGTCGCCCTTCCTATAGCAGAAGACAGCTGACTGAAGCTAATATTGATTAAAGAGTATAATTTAATATTGACTTTGACATTACGGCCTTCAGGTGGACTGAAAACTTCGATACCAAACCATAAACAAATCCAAACTCTTTGTATGTACCAGACTACTCGCTCGTACGTAAAGAAAAGCACTGCACTATGTCATAAATAGCCAGGGGCGGATTTCCCGATAGGCCAAGTAGGCCCGGGCCTAGGGCGGCAAAATTCAGGAGGTGGCAACACTTGGTACGATTTTTTTTTGCAGTCTCTCCTTTCACTTCTCGCTCCTTCGCTTGCTTTTTGTACGCTGTATTCTACCACAATTTTCTCGGGCCAACAGTCATCTTCGCAATATAATACGTAACAAATACGTTTAAACAAATAGTTTAAACTGTAATACGCAAAGGTTTTATATTTAATTTTTCGTGCTTTACAGCGAGTAGAGCGGCGGCAATCTTTCATATGCATAGGGCGATCAACGGATCGAATCCGCCCCTGATAAACACGGTCGTCTATAAATAGCGGAGTTCATTGAGAAAGTTGAAGTCAAGAATAGCAAGAATTTATGTTGACATGGAATTAGTACGTTTACTTACCTGCTAATTTTACGCTAGCTGCTATATTTATAGCAGGTAATTCATTTTATAGCTGCGTGAATCAGAATGGGTGGTTTTTTTTCTAGTTATAGGTAATAGTTATACCGCTAATATAATAAGGCGAAAGTGTGTTTGTATGTTTCGATGAAATAACATAGTATGATTATAAACAAGTGGATACAAAAGAGGACTTGATAGACAGGTGGAGGACATGGCTACCGTTAATGAAAGGCTTTGATGTTTTTTTTTTAGCGTTTGAGGGCTCCTCTTATGCAATGAAATTTGACAGGCTGAGACGGATGATGATGATTTTGTATTAAAATTGTCCAAAGTTTCGACCTGGGTGCCCCTGAAATCCCGCCTGAGTCGTGAATTGTTTCCGTTCAGCGCCACGTTCACTACCTACAATAAGTAGGTATTTTAAATCATCCCTATAGTCAGAAACACAGATACATCGCCTTGACCCCTTATGTTATGACTCTCTTGTGTGTCGCTACGCCACTGTGCCCATACCGCAACCACACAGAGAAGAATTGGCAAGGAACTCTGCTATATTTTTTATGTCATTTTTACAATATTTTTCATAACTATTACATTGGTTTTGAGGGAGTTGGAGATAGTTTCATCCCAAGCTTTTTTGTCATCAAAATAATCAGAAGTTTTAAAATAAGTTTTATTCCAGAGGTTATGTTTAGCAACATTTTTGAATTTATTTACAGATAAATTAATCACGTCATTTGGGATTTTGTTAAAAAAAAGCACGTTTTGCCCTAATAAAATAGCAGAATATCAATCATTTATCCTGCAACGGCAATCAACGCCACAACTCTTGCGTATCAAAAAAGGATATAGGGTACCGTTCATCCAGGGAATAGTTAACCTTAATAGTTAACTTGCAGCACCAAGATTTACTTATTTCAAGCAAAAACGCCTTGGACGCAAAGGAGCGTGCGTTGTCCGCGTGGGCGCAACAAGCATAAGACTGTGTGTTGAAGTGTACTTAATGTTCTGTTTTGTGGAAATTAAATATATGAATAGAAAAATAATTTTAAGAAAGATCGACAAAATCTACGTCAACTCGAGCAAAGCCGCGGCCAAAAACTAGTCCAATAGTGTAGCTTTGAAGTTTTATCGCACTGGGAAAAATCCAATGGCTATGGGTTTACGATGATACAGATAAGTCGTTTATATGTGTGTAGCATCAGCCGATTATACCGACTTCTCTACCCGTTTAAATATTTATTTACCCAATTTTATTTTGGATTGAAAACCAAATTAAACTTACAAGTAGGTTACGGGCATAATACAACGACCGCTGGTTAATGATACTCCTTGGTATTCGATTGTGTGGAGTGCAAATATGTAGATATTTTTGCTGATATTCTTATAGATAAAAGATGTAGGGAGACAATAAGGAAGGTGTTAAGTTTATGTCCAAGTCTTAATGTTTTAATCTAAGTTAGTGAATGTTTTAATGCAAATTATTAACTTCTAGAGACCGTTCTAAAATAAAAAGTTTAAATCGAAATCTATTAAAATATGCATTAATAGTTAAATACCAAGGAGTTAAGGTAATTTATTTTATAGTTACGTTAATCAGAATAAAGGTGGTTTTAAGTTATTTTATACTCGTTATTCGTATTAAAAAACGAAAACTCTTATTTATTTTTAAGTAAAACTGAAATGAAGTCGATTAACTGAGAATCAACGCAAGGCACCTATATAGTTGGAGGGAATGTAAAGAAAAAAATTAAAGGGGTGCACTAAAGAACCTGAACTTAGACCCTGAAGGGGTACGAAAATACTCTATTCAGACGAGGTCATTGGGCGTTCTTTATGTATATAATATAAAGATAAAATCCGGTTGCTTTTTGCATATAAAATGTCAACAAAAAGAGACCTTAATTGCCTTCCTCCTGACCTTCCGCCCGCGGCTGCGTTCGTACCGGATAAAAGTTCTTAGTATGTTATTCATTATTTAGTTCATGGTAAATTGTGCTAAATTTAATTTCATCCACCATATTTTGGCCTTTATAATATTAGTAAGTCGAAGTCAATTAGCGATAAGATCCGTAGGTAAGGATAGGATCCGCAAAGACCCTATCCGACATAGAACTAAAGTTGTAGACATAGTTCAGAGAATTAGCAAGGTGTAGTTGCAGTGGGCTAGCCATATCTACCGATGAACTGACGACCGTTAGGGTAAACGTGTTATTAAATAGGCTGCACTCCGCTCCAGTGGAGTGACGATTTGCGAAAGGTGGTGCGATTTTAGGCTGGTAGACGCAGGATACGTCGAGTTGAGGACAGGGCGCAATAGAGAGGCCTATGTCCAACAGTGGACTGCTACAGGCTAATTGCTATAAGTACCAGTTTAATAAAAAAGTCCATGTTCCAAAAAAATTGTAGAAATTTCACAATATTTTAGAATTGTAGCTATTCTACCGGCGGTTTTGACTATGAAGAGCAATTATACTATTGATAATTGTAATTTCTAGGAAAGTGACATAAATGTAAGTTACTTTTCCATAATATAGTCGGAATGGAATGTTTATAAATCAATATAAAACCAGAGCCAGAAATAATATTTGAAGAGCTCGTGGCGCGGCGTGGCTTCGGTATTGTCAGATAATTTCCGACCAATAACTACTTGGATGGGTGACTGCTAGTATTATTTAGATCTAAGTGCTTTCATGCTTTGGAAGGCACGTTAAGATTTTGGTTTCGTCTTCTTCAGTCATGACAGAGAAACAAAAAAAATTCTGACCCAAGCTCTTTGTGTCGGAGGCCTAGAAACTCTGTCACTAGAGTTGGCCACTACGAGGAAGAAAGGAAAGAAAGAATAAATGAGATAGGCTTTTCATCCGGAAACCACGCGAGCAAAGTCGCGGACGTAAGCTAAATCTGCCCGCGATACTTGTTTCTTTGTTGGCAAATGTTTGGGTTGGAATGACTTGTGCAATTTCAAATCGTTTCATTTTTATCCAGGTTATAACTTCTTTGTTTGGTTTATGACAAAGAGATTAAATGCGCGGTTTATGTTATGTTCAAGAAAGTGTTTTTAACCGATAAAACTGTGTTTGTATTATTTCATACGATGATAGTTGCCGCACGCAGTTTCACTTACATACGAAAATAATCCTGGACGGTATCACACAGCCACAAACTAAGCTGAGTTTGTATTATAATATACTCGTTATCACACAGCAACAAAGAGCCCCAAACTAAGCAGAACTTATATTATGGGAACTACATGACTGATATACGATTTATTTTTTGTAAATACATAAATACCTACACATAAATTTAATATTTTTACAATCTCTATTGTAATGCTGTCTATTGTGTAGTTTAAAGACATTGAACTATCTGATTTTGCATGCATGTCTATGATGTTGGTTATTTAAGTAAGTACCACTCTGGGTCTCCAATAAAATAAATTGAATGGAAAACACCAGAGACAAAATATTTGCATCATACAAACTTTGGTCTCGCGGCAGGAATCGAACCCGCGTATCTTCTGCGTCTCAGTCGAACCGTATTAAGTAAATAAAAAAATAAAACAGGCTTTATCTCATTTCTGGTTACCTACTCGTAGAACTACATTGTGTGCAATTCATGCTCAACCCGTACCGTTTGTTATAGTTTTGGCATAAATATTAAAGAGCAACAAATAATTCATTCAAACAAATAATTCTATTTTTCACCAAAATTTCACATTCATTATCTTCTTTTTCTTTTTCGGATTTTTATAATTATCCGAAATAAAACATTTTTATTTTATTTCTTTTTAAAAGGTCAAAGGATGATTTTTTAAATTGTTTTCTATTGATTTGTAACTTCTTAAGAAAAATATATCATTTAGTTAATATTTTATAAAAAGGTAATTAGGTGGCTTAACACGGTTTTGCCATTTGTTTCGGTAGATAGGTATAGCCATTTTATAAGGACGGATTAAAATTTGTTATTATATCTATTTTCTTAACTATGTGGTATTATTATATTATATTATATGATACATCACCATTCCATACAGACAGTCTTAACACATTGACTGCGGGCCTCGGACATGACGCTCCGTGCCATGCTCGAGGAAGACTTCCTGCTCGATATCGACAATTGTATTGTTCAGCACCCAAGCGTTAAATATGGATTTGATATATTCAAATTCTTACAATACTAATAAAAGGGTATTTAGTAAGTATAGGTAGGTACTAGCTATTATCTATTCATCGATTGTGTTGTGGTTGTAGCTATACTAAATATATTGGTTAAGCAATCCTACGCCCGGTCATTACGTCGATGGGGAACCGTTTAGTGACATTTAGATATGAACGCTTCCGTGCTTCGGAATTCGGAAGGCAGGTTAAGAGGTTGGTCCCGGCTTTTCAGTCGTTGTGGCCTAAAAACTCCGAGACTAGAGTTGGTCACTAGCTCACACGAAGAAGAAGAAAAAGAAGCCATACTAACGTTCACATCATTACCTAAAGTGGGAATAAAGCTAATTTCGTAATTAGTTAATACTCCGTTTCCAATTAAGAACGAGCCATTCTCTGATTACTTTTTAATTACTTTGAGTAATGCAATGACCCTATCCTCACAGAAAGATTTGAGATGATATTTTTTGGTCCTTAGTGTGGTCCAAAGTAGACTAGTGGACCTTCGATTAGTATACGTGCACATAGATGACATTTTTGACTTTTATTTTATTTATGATACCTAAATGTCTCTTTTCATGATGATATCGGCTTATAACCAGCTTCTGCTGCTATAAGAGTAAAATGTTATGCTGAGTCAAGGCCATTTTGCTGCTACAGCAAACATCCCACCATCATCATCATCATCATCAGCCTATAGCAGTCCACTGCTGGACATAGGCGTCCCCTAAAGAGCGCCATGGCGCCCTGTCCTGGTGATATCAACTCACCATGTTATTTCTTTTAGTTTTTTGTTTAACTTTTATTGTGTTGCGTGTTCAGTAGTTATAAAAACTAATGTCTATGGCTACTTCTAATGATGACTTAAACCAATTTTGATAAAAATCTCGATGGAAAAAGTCGTCTTATGTTTGTTTTTTGTTACGTAAGCGATTTGAAAACTGGATTTAAAGAAAAGCCATGAAGTGAATGTGTATTTCAATGCAAGAAAAAAGATCTATAAGTATCATTAACTGGTTTCAAATGAATTTGTTATAAACTTGTTTGAAAATAGTCGTATCTATCCGGCTTATCACAGACGCATGACGCATACCTTCATTCGGTAGGTCATGTCAATGTCATGTTTATTAATTTAAGAGAATGTTGTGTTGGTTTTCGGATCGTCGTCAATTACGTCCCATAATGTGGTAAGTTACATGAAGCCGAAGAAAATATGGGATAAAGGAGCCAGGAACAAGGAAATAAGGAGTTAACACCTGATATACCTAGAAATGTTGAAGTGAATCAGTTTGGGTCAATACGTAGGATAAGCTAATTATGATCACGCCAAGATGAAGTTCAATCAATAATTGACAGCGTTTCTTAATCTATTCATCTGATAAGCCTTAATTTGTGAATCACGAAAAATATCGACTCTGACAAAAACCTACTGCCAAACCTACATATTTCAACACAATCTTGCTCGGTTGAAGGCCCTATCGAAATGAGGTCACATAACAGGTAGGCTGATAATGGTATAAGTAAACATTTAAGGTTATTGAATAAGGACGATTGGAAATTAGGACGATGTCTCATATCAAAATTTTACAACTAGTGAACACATAGACACTTTCCAAGTGTTCATTCATCTGCTGAATTACAAAAAGCATGTTTATATGACTACCGGCCATATGGAGTAATGATTTGTGAAAAGCTGGATGCTGGATGTGTCTAACTGAGAACGGGCCGCAATGGCGATCATTTTGGGAGGACTATGTCCAACAGTGGCCAACTACAGGTATTATGACCTCTTGAAAGTCCAATAATAGGAGAAAGAATTGTTTTTACCTATTTTTAAGAGATAAGAAACAATAATTAATAAAGACGATCTTCAAGTTTGATCTAAACTGTAAGATAAACAAGGTGCTATGTTCATAGATAAAATAAAATATCAGTAGGTGAGGGTGTCTCAGGTAGGTAAACTGTTTTATAAACTGCGTGTAAGAAATAGTTTATACATTCCGGGCGCATATTATTTACATAAGGGACAGAGTAATCAATTTTTTGCCTCGAAGTTTCAAAGAAAGAAACAACTGCTCACATAGAGGACAAGTAAGAGTCTCGCGACTTCGTCCCTTTGCCCCACTCCTTACCATCATGACTTTAAACTTAATTTTTTATTCAATTTCAACCATATGGATTTTTTTTTCAATTGACACTTATTTGTAACGCGTCCAAAGAGAGAAAAATTGGCAAGAAACTCGCAACCCTAATAAGCAAGGAGCATACTCTCCATTAAACTGTTTTGGCCTTACCGTTTATCAAGTTATCAAGTCAGTCAGTATTGTTCGTTTTGTTCTGTATGTATGTTGGTGCGAGTACAAAAAGAGAATTTTTCGATCTTCTATCTATCTATTGACCGAAACTCTGCTTGTGCTACATTGTACGCTGTTCACCCTTTATGCTAACGAAGACTATTTCTTTGTTGTCGATTTCAAAGGAATATCATTATAGAAAATTGGAGATGATATAAGATATTTATAAGATTCTTGGAGTCATGTTACTATGCACGATAATGCATCGTGTGACAACTTGATAGATCACACGTTCGGTGTAGGTACTCGTTTCATCTATTTAGTCTTTGTTTATAGTGGTACTGACTGGAGCAACAAAGGTATTGCTGACGTTGAATAATGTTATTAAATGACGTGTTTTCCTTGTAATTCATTTTACCTTTACCTTTGTTTTTTCACTTTTATTCTTAAATCGGTACTCATCGTTGTTTATTTGGATAATTATTCATCATCAGCAGCTTATATTTAGCAGCTATAGTAGTCCACCACCGGACATAGGCCTCCCCAATGAGCGCCATTTCACCCTCAGCTCGACACCTCCAGCTTATTTACAGTTTTAAATAAAATATATGGACTCTCTTGATTATATCAACATTGGGTGTCTTTTTAAAACTGGTATCAGGAAAAGTTAAATTCATAATCCGTTTTGCAGCATTTGCAGCTATATTAGGACTTTTAAAATTACGTTTTTCCTTAAATCTATTTGTACGTACGCTTTGATTAATGAGTTAAGGATACCATTAGGAGTGGCATTAGGTTCAATGGTGGGAGTTTTATTAAATCTACGGGATATTAATTTATGTAACTAGCGACCCTCCCCGGATATGTACGGGTGCACGTTATACATATATATAAATTACTCCTCTCAAATTACTCTAGATAGAATTAAATGAAACCGCATCAAAATCCCTTGCGTAGTTTTAAAGATCGAAACATACATAAGGACAGACAGTGAAGCTACTTTGTCTATATTAATTTGTTTAGGTGCTTGTGTGTTCGGAGTTTGGAGTATGGTATGGTGCTCGATCTGTGACCATAGTATATGTGTTCGGTCACAGGTAATCCTATAGTATTCCCTTCATAGGGTCAGTGTATTTGTTGGGTTATTCAAACTCTAGCTGCACTTTTATCTTTTGCTTTGTTAGCATTCCGAGCTTTGTGAAAGAGCGTTGTCGGAAAGTTTATTCGTTCTTGGGGCAACGAAACCCTTTCTTTGTTATGTGATCTACTTCTTTTGTTACATTTTATATGTTCTCTTTAAGCTTTTAAGTACAAAGCCTGGTCTTAATTAATACTTTGTATTTTTAATTGTAAGCTGTGTTTGCTAGATCATGTTATTTTGCGGCCCATGATTATTAACTACACGAATAAGATATCCCACCAGTTCCCTCAGCATGAGCACACTCCGTAGGGCTTTAAGAAAAATTATGTTGCAACGGTTTCGTACAATTTAATTCTGAGTAAAAATTCCAT
Source organism: Horisme vitalbata (assembly GCA_951804965.1). Classification (NCBI taxonomy): domain Eukaryota; kingdom Metazoa; phylum Arthropoda; class Insecta; order Lepidoptera; family Geometridae; genus Horisme; species Horisme vitalbata. The sequence continues at coordinate 4,672,667 of OX638089.1, forward strand.
GCAGAGAACAAGTTACTTCTGTTTTATTATTAACTCGACAAAAGGCGAGATGATTCATAATCATCGAGTTATCGAGTTATGTATTTAGTTAGTTATGGGATATTTAACCAACTTTTTATGTGTTTTTTGTTTTGAAATATTTCGCTAAAAAGTTCGCATAGCAAAGTTAGTTGGACCGCGAGCGTATTGGGTATGAGCGTATTATTTTGGCCGGAGCTGATGCAATTCGCGATGCAGGTGGAAGGTAACGACGGCGAGAGGCGTGTGCACTCACTATGCACGTGCTTGGGAAGGTCAACGGGGAGTTTCCACATCGGCAGACCATCACCCGCCAATTCAAAAATGCGCATACCAAACGCACTCCAGTCCTAAACATTCCCTGATAATAAAATGCGTGATTACAGTACCTTGACGCAGTTCCTTGGTGCGTGCGTGACGCGCGAACTAGTTCGATAGTTTGCGGAGAGACTCACTCGGAACGTATTCGATCGGCACTCGGTGCGACCTGCGGATTGACTGGTGCTCGGCTTTAGCGCTGGGGTATTTATGCGTGCGCATCTCGCCGCGCTTGCGCCGTGGTGGGAGCGCGCTGTCATATCACACGGTGCACACCACTCAACCTGTCAAACGACGCACTTACACCAATTCATTCATTTAGATAGAAGGAAGGATCACCTCGGGGACTCTCTCGGTCCCATGTCCCCTTCCACTCGCGGCGGAATTACCCGAGGGGAGATAGGGATCTCGGCTCGAGGTCGTTCGAACGTTCGATTTCAACTAAACTGAATTGTTATTGTTTACTAAAACTTTTAGTTTGCGAAACTTTTCCACGAGATTAGAGAATGGTGCCAAATTGAGATATTCCCTGTTATACTAATACAGTTTTAGCCAGAGTTACGTGAGTCATGGCTATGGCACATAGAAATAACTACTGGACATAAATAATATCTTTGGGTTAGTAGGTAGCTAGGTACTTTACATGTAAAAATTAAAATTATGGTATGGATATTAATGGATATATTTACTATCCATTTTGACGGCCTCTGTGGCGCAGTGGGCGAAGGTCCGCCTGAGACGCAGAAGGTTACGGGTTCGATTCCCGCCGCGGGACAAATGTTTGCAAATGTTGTCTATGTATGATAAGTATGTATTTACAAAAAAAACTGTATATGTGTAGTATATCAATCATGTGGTTCCCATAATACAAGCTCTGCATAGTTTGGGGCTACATGATGCTGTGTGATAAACTGATAACGTCCAGCATTATTCATTTATTATTTATTTATTTATTTTTCTTTCCTCCCCTTAATTAGAAACAGTAAGTGCCAAAGGACTTTGAATTCTTAGAGATAATATTTGTATAAAATTGAAATTACTCATTAGCCTACTTGGCATTAGGGTACCGTAATATTGAGGTATACTAATTTAAAGAAAATAAATATTTTATGAATCTCTAGATTCATACTGCCGGCCGTAGGCAAAGTTTCTTAAACATGGAACGTCAAATGCCATAAGTATACGCCATACAACTATATAAAACAAAAAATAGGGAATCAAAATTATTTTCGGAATAAAAGTAGGTATAAAAAAAATACAAGTCATCATTATATGTACATTATTGTCACTATTTATCTCGATGATACGTGGTATCAAATGAGCGAGATTGAATGGTGTTACCTAGAGACCTAGACCAACATACCAACCAATCATAACATAAATGAATTTGTGGCAAATGGGTGTCGATATGTGTCATTTTGACATTTTGCCTTGTCAATATCGTACCAACCTGATGTGACACTTAGATATACGTGGCAGATATAGCAAATGGGTGTCGATATGTGGAATTTTGACATTTTGCCTTTTCAATATCGTACCAACCTTATGTGATACTTTGATATACGTGGCCGGTATAGCCAATGGGTGTCGATATGTGGCATTTTGACATTTTGCATTGTCAATATCGTACCAACCTTATGTGACACTTAGATATACGTGGCAGATATAGCAAATGGGTGTCGATAATTGGCATTTTGACATTTTGCCTTGTCAATATCGTACCAACCTTATGTGACACTTAGATATACGTGGCAGGTATAGCCAATGGATGTCGATATGTGGCATTTTGACATTTTGCCTTGTCAATATCGTACCAACCTTATGTGACACTTAGATATACGTGGCAGGTATAGCCAATGGATGTCGATATGTGGCATTTTGACATTTTGCCTTGTCATTATCGTACTAACCTTAGGTGACACTTAGATATACGTGGCAGGTATAGCAAATGGGTGTCGATAATTGGCATTTTGACATTTTGCCTTGTCAATATCGTACCAACGTTAGATGACACTTAGATATACGTGGCAGGTATAGCAAATGGGTGTCGATATGTGGCATTTTAATAATTTGCCTTGTCAATATCGTACCAACCTTAGGTGACACTTAGATATACGTGGCAGGTATAGCAAATGGGTGTCGATATGTGGCATTTTAACAATTTGCCTTGTCAATATCGTACCAACCTTAGGTGACACTTAGATATACGTGGCAGGTATAGCAAATGGGTGTCGATAAGTGGCATTTGTTGCCGTAACAACCTTAGGTGATACTTAAAAATAACTGAATGATGTAGCAAATGAGTGCCGGTGTTATCAAACCACATGAGTCACGCGCCTTGATAGACGGCTTAGCCTCTAATTAACTGGATATCTAGCAAGTCGTGGTAATGACAGGTGATCCAGTAGGTTAACAGCACTATGGCACTATGGGTTGACGATATAGTCAGATACGTGGGCCGTCGCACGTCAGTGGATCAGGTTAGCACGGGACACCATGGTAAGTGGCCAGCTCAAAGGAAGGTCTAAGCCCCGCAGTAGGTTAAAAACGGAGTGCGGTTGATGATGATGAGCTGATAAACATTACTGGTACAATTCAAAATTTTAACTTCATATTTCATTAGTAATAGGTACTTCGTATTTTTGATTTGTCCTCGTGGTCATTCGTAAATAAACAACCAGCAACCATGAATTTTTCCTTATTTTGTTTCCTTCTTCGTAAGTCATGCTGGCCTAGTAGGATGCGAGTTTTATTATCTAGGCTAATACTAAACATTTGTGAAAGCTGGAGTCTGTACCCATTTCCGATTCGGGCTCCAGGCTTCCACTCTTTGAATGACTTATTTTTCAGACCCAGCGCGAAATTACCAATCTGGGGCACGACCACCAGTTAACACTTACCAGACCAGTTTGATAATACCGCGTATTCGCAAATTTTTGTTATTCCTTGTATTATTTTTAAATCCCCATCGGCAAGCTGTGCCCTGCGATCCCCAACCCACATGCCCAGCGTGGGGATTATGGGCATATCGTTTTTTATTAGGGGAGGCCTATGTCCAGCAGTGGACTGATATAGCCTGGTGTGGTGGTGGTGGTGGTGGTGGTACTCTAAAAGTTGAAGATACTTTACTTAATTTCTACACTCACATCACACTTTGTAAAAAACAGGCCAAGTGCGAGGTACTCTTGCAACTAGAATTCCGATCAAACTTGTAGGCATGAAAATTGAAATAAGCTTAAGTAATGTGACTACAAAAAGGTTTTCGGATTTTTCCCTTTACGTATGCATATTTGTGTTTATTCATTGAAAGTACTTCATAGGTTTTGATTCCCTTGCGAGTGTCAAAATATGCTGCATAAACGAATTTATCTTATGTTTGCGTTGACTTAGAAGTTTGATGTTTTCACAGCTCCAAGCTGTGACTGGTGTAGTCTGTCACTAGCTCCAAGGAATTGCAGACCAAGGATATCCAAAATGGGGTAGTGTCTCATTTTCTCTTTTGTGTAATACTAAAGAGGAAACGCGATAGCCTATTTTTAACCGACTTCAAAAAAAAGGAGGAGGTTCTCAATTCGGTTGTATTTTTTTTATGTTTGTTAGCTCATAACTCTGTCATTTATGAACAGATTTGGAAAATTCTTTTTTTGTTGGAATGGGTATACTTTCCAATTAGTCCCATTTAAATTTCAAGAAAAAATATTAACTCTAAGGGTGAGAAAATTGGGAATGAACCTTTTTTGGGCTCGATTTTATAAAAAAAAATTATGTTTCTTACCTCATATCTCCGTCATTTATGAACCGATTTAGAAAATTCTTTTATCGTAGTATAGGGTATACTTTGCAAATGGTTTAATATAAATTTTAAGTAAAAATACCAACCCTAAGGGTGAGAAAACTGGGAATGAAAGTTTTATGGGCTCATATTTTATTCGTTTTTTTATGTTTGTTGCCTCATAACTCCGTCATTTATGAACCGATTTAAAAAACTCTTAGTTTTTTGTATAGGATATATACTTTATGATTGGTCCCATAAAAATTTAAAGAAAAAATACCAACTCTAAAGGTGAAAGAACAGGGACTAAGATTTTATGGGCTCGAATTTTATTCATGTTTTATGTTTGTTATCTCATAACTCCGTCATATAAAAACCAATTTGGAAAATTCTTGATTGTTGTGTTTTTCGGGGATAAGACAATAGGGAATAAAATTTCTATGGGCTTGAATTTTATTTATAGTTTTAGTAATCGTCTTAAAGTCAGATTCACTAAAACTTCAGAAATAAACAATAATTTAAAATTTAAAAAAAACCGACTTCAAAAACATTTATTGAAAAAACTGTTAAACTAAAAAGTTAAAAATAATTACTTATTTTTTGGTTCATCCACCTTTTTTCTATAAATTTATCCCTTACGATCTATGCGTTTACCACATAGGTAGATCTAGCTGTTATTTTTGGAGTCGGTGTCAGCCAAGGCACGCCAAGGTAGGACACTATTGCGTGGGCGGCGCAGGAGGGCATGTCCGAGGTGGGAGAAGTGTAGTTGCTATAATGTCGTACTCCAAAGCTGACTCGGACTCCAAAAATAACAGGTAGGTATCTAGATCTACCTATGTGGTAAACGCATAGATCGTAGAATACATTTGGGCACAAATATTTTTTCAAGACATGCATTCCTTTGTACGTTACTAGTACTTACTGATTCCATGATTGTCCCTTTCCTAAAGCAGCAAACCAGGATGGCAAAACATCATGCAAAAATCCGTGAACTAAAAATACGGACGGAACGTACCAAGTCCTTTCGTATTCTTGTTCACGGTTTTTCCCCGCGTTTTCCTTTACCGTTTTTGAGGAAGTGATAAAGCGCATATCGTATTTTTATTTTAAAATGTAATAAAAAGTTGGGTTGGAATATGAAATCCACGTACACCGGATCGAAAACAGGGCTACATCTAATGATAGTTTATCATTTATTTTTATAATTTCCAGGCTCAAAAATCAACGCTCAAATGCTCAATCCAGCGTCGACCTGAGGACAGGGCGCAATGGCGCTCATTAGGGGAGGCCTATGTCCAGCAGTGGACTGCTTTAGATAGATAGATAGAAAACTCTTTATTGTACTCACACAAACTTGACAAATAAGATGGCTTAGCCAGTCTACTAAAGCCTGGATACCTGAGGGGCAGGACGTCGGAGTCGGCTGAGGATGCGTTAGCGGGGCGAGTTCAAAAGAGGGAGGTGGGTGGGTAGCTCGAGATAGAGATGTTTGGAAGTGTGTGGGAGGCCTAAAAGTATGGCGAGAAGAGCTAAGAGTATCAACGGCATCATACTACAAGACTAATAAGGAGTGAAAACGAAACGACATGTTTTCAAATAATTTGTTGTCATGCAACTGAGAATGTAGGTACCTAAATAATTAACATTAAGGCCACCTACTAATTAGATTTAATAAGTACCTTTTTACTTGATTATTTTAAGTGATATAAAAAAATTTAACCCGCTTCAATAATGGGTAGGCTAGTTTTATTACTATGAAAAGAAGGTGAGATGAGCTTGAAGCGTATTGATGAAGATCTGTGTCAGTGTCAGTGGGATCAAAATGGCTGAATAATAATAATACTTTTATTTGAATCTGATTCTGAAGTTGAATTTGATAACATTCGCTACCGCCCGCGGCTTTGCTCGTAGTATTTAAGAGGGTCACAAAGTCTAATTATATTCCTAACATGGTTCAGCCGTTATGGAGTTGACGTATATAAACATACATATTATATACCACGCCACACCACACACACCAGCCTATATCAGTCCACTGCTGGGCATAGGCCTCCCCTAATAAAGGGGGATATGCCCATAATCCCCACGCTGGGCATGCGGGTTGGGGATCGCAGGGCACAGCTTCTCGCACCACCGACGCTGCTGCCCGTCGGTGGCCAGGGGATTTAGCAGTGCCGATGTAGGCTGTGCTATGCCGCAATCAGCCGGCCGCCAGAGCCCCGTTCGTTGTTTAGCAGGGTGCACCACGTGCAGGTGAGGTTGACTTGGGTTCCGAAGATAAGGGTTGGAACCCCTTACACCCCATATTATATAGAAACTTTCACAATTATTCATATGAGTGAATTCAGCTGAGAATCCACGCAGGCCGTGCGTGGTCACCGGACCGAAGGAACTTACCAATGTCCTAGTCACGATTTGATGTCATTGTATGAATATGATTTTGAATCTGCAATTAGAGACTGTATGATTATTTATGTAGAATTTTTGAGCCAATTCCAAAGTTGCTAATTGAGCGAAATGTTCTATTTTAATGACAAATAGAGGAGACAAAATTATTATATAGGTACTCAGGTAGAATACCGGGGTGAGGCAAAATTTTACCTCAATGTGGACAGCTCTCAATTATTTTGTAGTTAGACGGTTTTGCTCTGAGGAAGCTTTATGGAAAAAAACAAATGCGTATTCAGATTTTTGAAAAAATGTACAGACAGTCTTGAAATTTCATTTGTCAAAATAACAAGTTGGTCTCAATCGACCCTATTTTTGCGGCTCGGCAAACGTAGTGTAGGACGCCCTCCGGCCAGGTGGAGTGACGATCTGCGAAAGGCTGCTGGTAGAAGTTGGATGCGTCGACCTCAGGACAGGGCGCAATGGCGCTCATTAGGGGAGGCCTATGTCCAGCAGTGGACTGCTATAGGCTGATGATGATGATGATGATGATAACCCTATTTCCCAACAGGAACACTTTTTCCAAAGTAATTTCAAATCGTAAGATTTTGTGAAAACTTAAAAATGAGTATCTATGAAGCTCCATTCGCCACAACATTGAGTCCACGCTGACCCACCTATACCCCCACAACAAAACAACAGCCTATACCAATAATAAGGGGGATATGCCCAAGATCCTGACACTGGGAATGCGGGTAGGGGATCGCAGGGAACAGCTCCTTGCACCGGCGACCCTGCTGCAGGACGGTGATTAGGAAATTTTGCCGGAGTTAGGATGTGCTGTGCCGCAATCAGCCGGCTGCCAGGTCCTCGTTTGTTATTTAACAGGGTGCACCGCAGGCAGATGAGGCTGGCTTGGGTACCGTTGGTTGTGGAACCCCTTACTTGCTTGCAACATCATACATATTAAGTGACCTTCTCGATGGCTGTAATAGTGCGGGGCCCGATGTCTTCATCTTCATAAAGTCTGAAATAGATTATGTAGAAATATCATAGGTACTCGTATATTATAGTATACATAGTCAATAAAAATAACATAATTATAGCGGATATCGAAGATCAGGATCTTCTAACAACAACAATTCTATGTAAAATTTGACTTTATCTTTGGCATTATCTTAAATTATTTTCGATAAACTAATAACCACACAGAAATTATAACTGCGAAAGTTTGTGTATGTGTGAGTATTTTTGTTACCACACAATTCTGTAACGACTGAACGGATTTGGATGAAGATACATAGTTTGTGACCTGGACTAACTTTTATCTTCTTATCGGTTCCACGCGAGTGTAACCGCGGGCGGTAGGTAGTAATGTTTATATACAACTATTGTTATCTATTAATGATGTAATTTGATAGACTCTTTAGCAACAAAGGTTAACTTTTAGCCGTCCAAAGTGATCATCACAGATCTTTAAAAAACTTGAGAACGTGATTTCTTTTACTTAGACTTTTTTGTTTCTAAATAATAGTAGGTAAGAATATAGTTTTTCCTGGTTATTTTATATTTATCTGATTTTATCCTGTAGTGTTATATATAATTTATATAGTTATACTAGCGCAATCCGCATTTTTAGTCGCTTCCATTTATGGTCATGTCTGAAATGACCGGCCTTCTTTTTCCACTTTATAATATTAGTGTAGAAGTGTAGATGTAAATTGATGTAGTTTAAAGTTTAAAGCCCTCCGGCTAGATGGAGTGACGATCTGAGAAAGGCTTCTGGTGATGCTGGAATCGTCGAGAACCGGGCGCAATGGCGCTCATTAGAGGAGGCCTATGTCCAGCAGTGGATTGCTTTATACTGATGATGATGATGATGAAGTCAAACTGATTTGAATTTCGCTGCAGTTGCTTTCATGGTAAGTCACGACAAATGTCAAAGGTATTTGAATTCGATAGAAAAGACGTTGGCTTGGCTTTACCTATCCCAACGGTTATCAGTACTTCGGCAGATATAGCCAGCACAATGCCTGAAATGAAAATGAAAATAATAATAAATAATCCTGGACGTCATCACACAGCATCATGTAGACCCAAACTAAGCAGAGCTTGTATTGTGGGAACCACATGATTGATATACTACATAGATACATTTTTTTTGTAAATACATACATATCATACATTGAAAACACCCAGACCCGAGACAAATATCTGCAGAACATGCAAACATTTGTCCCGCAGAGGGAATCGAACCCGCAACCTTCTGCGTCACAGGCGGGCCTTCGCCCACTACGCCACAGAGGTCATCGTGGGCGAAGAAAGGGAGGAAGGGCGAATTTACAATTAAAAAAGAGTACAATGGATACAATATATCTATTGGTATCTACCGAGCAATATCTGAAGATGAAGAAGATGGATGGATGAAGAAAGGTCATATTAACGTTTGTGTTTTTATAGTGTCAATGATCCAGTATGGAAGCGAGCACGTATCACGATAGCATGATTAATTCCAGCGTGCTCGCATGACTCTGTGCCAAAATTACACATCGCATACTAAGCGGGCGAGCAAACAGCTCCTGATTATCACAATAAACCGCCGCAAACCGGATCATATATAACAACTATAGTTGGTGTTGCATTCGTTATACGCTAGCCTAGGATAAATAAAAAGAAATAAATGATAAGTCTGACTAGCGGACGAAGGGTTCCGTACCATTATATATACATGTATGGAAGGCCCCCTTAATTTAATATACTTTTAATTTAATTATTTATTTTTGAAGTGAATATACAATTTAATATTCTGTGAATATTTAAAGCGTCTATCTGTTGCCGTTGTTATTATCGAGCAAAAAACCGCAAAACAAATCACGTATGTTATATGTCCCTTAAATATTAATTTTATTCTGTTTTTAACAAACATTTAAAGGTAAAATGGGCAGTCTTCTCGCTTGGAAGCGATCTCTTTCTGACAACCTTTTGATGGAGAGGATTATGTGCAATTTAGAAGTGTATTTAATTTAATTATAAAATAATTTTTTTGGTCTTCCAGTTGGGGCACCCAACCCCAACAGTTGATTTACCCTGTATCGCTTCTTTGGATATATTTTGGTACTTTTTATTCGGTACGAACAATTCATAAACCAACAATTTTTCATATAGTTCAGAACAGTGTATTCGAGTTCAATGTATAAAATATTTTACTAGAATTTGATAAGAACTTACCTACTATCTGGCGAAACGTGGACACTCACAGTACGGCTAATACACCAGTTTAAAGTCGCACAGCAAGCTATGGAACGAGCCATGCTTGGAGTATCTCTAAATGATAGAATCCGCAACGAGACTGTCCGACATAGAACTAAAGTTGTCAACATAGCTCAGAGAATTAGCAAGCTGAAGTGGCAGTGGGCTGGCCATATCTGCCGAAGAACCGACAAGTACTGGGGCAACGAGTTCTTGAGACCGCGGCTCGGGAAACGTAGTGTAGGACGCCCTCCGGCCAGATGGAGTGACGATTTGCGTAAGGCTGCTGGTAGAATCTGGATGCGTCGAGTTCAGAACGGCGCAATGGCGAGGCCTATGTCCAACAATGGACTGCTATAGGCTGATGATGATGATGATTATTATTATTACCTACAATAGAGAGTAGGTAGTATGCATAATTAACAGACCTCGCAAACACGACGCTTTGTCGTCGCGCTTAGTCGCGTGCGCCTGTCATATTTTGCTGTCGCGATTGTCGCCGTGTGTGCGGAGCTTTGAACAAAATGTATGAAAATTGTCCCCGCAGCTTGTCGTAGCGTCTAATCGCTGACGTTTGTCGTCCAATGCGCGCAAGCTGTATGTGCAAGAAACTAAGATCAATTTCAAGTGGTTCATTTGATTTTGAAATGGGAAATTGGATATCAAGTCAATTTTGTTGTGGTTTGTGGCTGTTCCCAGTCCATGGCTGAAGTGAGCCGTCTGTTTGGAGATTACCTGGTGTTTTGCATTGCCTGATGGTCTACATTCGAAAGGCAAGCCAGCTCTGTTTGCAGTTGTATTCATGCAATCCCGGCGTGGCCTATACGAGTACAGGTGTTTTTAGTAGAACGTCTTGTATAAGCAACACTCCGCACGGTCACTACTTCGTTGGGTGATCGTTTTCATTGATTCGGAAGGCACGATAAGATTATGGTTCATCCTTTTTCAGTCATTACAACAACAACACCAGCCTATTCGGTCCACCGCTGGACATAGACGTCCCCTAAGAGGGGGTATGATCCCTAGAAGGGGGATGTGCCCATGATCCCCACGGTGGGCTAGCGGTTTGGGTATCGCAGCAGACAACTTCTCACACCGCTGACGCTGCTGCCCGTCGGCGCAATCAGCCGGCCACCAGAGCCCAGTTTGTTAGTTAGCAGGTGAGATTTGTTGGGTTGGAACCCCTTTAATTCCTGCGGATGCTGCAAGCATAAAACGAGGAAAATCTAAAAGACGAGGAAGATGCAGAACTTTTGAACGACCTCTAAAAGAAACGTTATTAAATAAATGTTATTATAGCTTAAATACTTTTTTTGGTGACTCACTTAAACTTCTAGAAATTAGCAATCAAATTGACTTAGATCTATAATTAAATTTACATACCTACCTAAAGTATTACTTTTAACGGGCTGACTCCTACTCCATACCATTGCTGTGCCCAAAATTGGGCTCATAGTGTTATACTAATCATCCCTGTTTTGTACCTAACATTATGACGGCAATAAATAAATGAATATGAAAATGAATATGAGTAAACTGACATAATTATGAACGCGGCACGCGACTGCAAGCGTTGCTTTAGATAGATAGATAGATAAATTCTTTATTGTACACCAAATAAAAAAATACAATTTGCAGAAACTTTACAATTAAAACGAAAAGGTACAATGGGCGGTCTTATCGCTAATAGCGATCTCTTCCAGAAAACCTTTTAGGTTGGTGGCTCCCGCTGACGCCGACAGGTGTCGACGGCTACAGTTGCTTCTGCCTTTGGCAATTTGCCGGTCGTGTATATGAGCCCTAACGAGCGCCATTGCGCCCTGGCCTGAGCTCGTTGATACCTATAAGCCGATGTCATTGTTTTGTTTTAGTTAGTAGTTTTCTTCTTTTGAAGAGCCTACTTTCGAAGTCGAGGTGCTCAGCTAGGTGGAGTGATGATCTGCGAAGGGCTGATAGAAGCCGAATGCGTCAAGCTCAAGATAGGGCGTAATGGTGCTCATTGAGAGAGGATTATGTCCAGCAGTGGACTGCTATAGGCTGATGATGATGATGGTGAACTTTTGGGTAGTAAGCTTGTTGGCTTGTGGGCGAATAACTTTACTGCACTGATATTGACATATCAGTAAAAAGGACAATTATTTGCTTGACAGACATAATCTCATTATTAGTTATCCGAAAATAATTACGATTAGATAACTATAGCGATGAATATTTAAGTGATATTCCTGCGTAAATCACTTTTTTGGGATTGTGTCAAACTGATTATAGAATCATTATTTCTACCTACCATTAAGAAACGATAATTGAGCCGATTACATTGTAATGACGAAAAAACAGCAAATACCTAAGCTCGCATAAAAGTGACAATCATGACTTTCTTCCAAAAATACATTAAAAAAATACTCAGGGCACTCATTCCCTATGACCAAACGCAAACGTCATGCGCCTCGTTACGATATCTGCGTGGAATCTGCGTGTAATCGTAATCTCTATTGCCATGTCAAATTTCTTAACGTGACGCCTTGGCATAAACGCGTTTATGTTTCATACCCTCATAACATATGAAGGTTTGCAATATTTGTTAAATTTTACTATTCGAATGAAATGAATTCTTCTACAGCTAAATATTCGAATATCCGGATATCCGAATATTTTATTAACATTGTTGAAAATAATACAAAAACAATTCAACACACACAAGAGCAGCTAGACGCATAATTCTATTCAAATAAAAACAAGTATTTTACTTCGTTTTATTGTTTATTCATTTAAAAAACACATTTATCATTTTACAGAGTAAACTTAGGTTATGTATGGCTTTTAGCTTAGGGATATTATGAATGATTAGGATAGATAATAAGAAAGTATCTATTAAGAAGATGTAGCTTAGCTACTTAAACTACAACTCGGATAAGTAATCTTTAATTTGGTGTCCAGTTCAGATAGGTACCTACCTATTGTATAGTCACAATAAACTATCTACATTATTAATCAGTAACCAGGGTAAGTAATATTTTCATTCAGGTTTATTAAGTAACTACAGTCAACATTATTAATTTGTACTTAATAGCACTATTATATAAATCCATGTTTATCTTCAGCTTTAAGATATGCGACACTTCACTAGAAATAAAATTCAGTTAAGTTTTATAACCAAAACAAAATCGTCTTTTTTGAGACTCAAACGTTAACATTAACATTACAAATTTATAATCAACTGACTAATTTAACACGTTGACTGCTGGCCGTCGTTGACGGTGACTACATCTGTGTTTTCAGCACTCAAATTTATACTTTGATAATATGAGCGTAGAAAATTATTTTTATAATCGTATTAGCATTAATCCTTGTTCTTTAGCGATGACTCAAGTAACTCGCCGAAGAAAACACCCTCTCAGCTTCGACATTGGAGGGTGGGATTGAGAGCAGTAAATTATATACTCGGGTTAAATGTGTACCACGTTGTCCAACGCTGTGAAAGAGACTCACCTCCACTTGGATTTTAGTGCCAAGATCCAAGACCTCTTCGGACTGTCGCAGCTGAATCCTTACAGCTTTTGTAGCTTGCGATGCTTCGGCTGCGATTTTCAGAGTGAGATGACTCAAAGTAGCTGTTCAATTTGATAATTCTGTTTTATTTATTACTTTATTAAGTATTCGAATATTCGGATAATTTAAATGAATTATTCGAATTTGTAATTGGAGCGGATATTCATAAAATGAATATTCGAATTACAAACCCTCGTCACACGGAATAATTAAAAAAAAAGACTTCTATAACAAAAACTGCAAAACTAAACACAGCAAAGGGACACCATTTTTTTTCATCTTGAACGACGGTTGTCAATTTTATTAAATTTTATTTTCTAGTATTTTTCTAATGTATATCGTTTAATATTCATGGTATTATAACCGATAAATGTTAGTTATAAGACACAAGTATTAGTGAAATGGATTAAAAGAAGATTGAACGGGAATTCTCTGATGAAGAAAATTGTGCGCCGATCGTTTTTTGTTATATTCGCCATGGCTATAGCAGAAAACAGGACCTGACTGAAGACTGGACGACTGGACTTATAAACCGTACTACGTTGCCTCATATTATTATGAACATTATACTTGATACTGGCGAAATTGTGGATAACTATCCCAGAAGCCATTTAATAAAGAAGTGAAACACAGCAAAGCTGTCAAAGTTTATGAACACAGGACCGGTGCGGCCTCAGGCCATGGTGCACACTGCTGATTGCAGTATAGCAAAACAGATAATACCGGCGCAGTTAGGTACATACTTAGCTTACGGGCACGGTTGGCAATGCGAAAACTATGCTCGCTATCCCCGACCCGCTCAGGGATTATGCGCATATCCCTTCTCTTATCAGGGGAGGCCTATGTCCAGTAATGGACAGACTAGTGCTGTTATTGTCATACAAATTTGGATAGTTATATGGATGCCAGACACGCGAGCCAGGCGTGACTAAGACGTTCAATAATTGTATCGACAGCGAGATAGCACGGTCGGATACAAGATTTCAAGTGACGCAAATTTGTATCAGCAAATAATAACATTCAACTTACAGTGTTTGGACGGTAGCACGACACCTCAGTACTCAATACATTTATTGCTGTCACATGGTATAAGTACGCGTCATGTAAAAAGAACGCTCAGAGAAGTGGAGGGGGTGTGTTTGCGCACGTGTAAATACCGATAAATCGCCTATGCGCAGCGTTCTTTTTACGTAATGCGACCTATATTTACACAGTTTTTTTTTTATGCTGGACATTATTACACAGCATCATGTAGCCCCAAACTAAGCAGAGCTTATATTATGGGAACACAGTCATAATTAAACTTGTATAATTAAATGTTACATAATGGGTAGGTATCACCTATGGACCCTGTCTAAGGGCCTAGTTACCTTTTTTTGGTAACGCGGGCAGGAATCTGCAACCAGATACCCCGCAGGGTGGGACGGGGTTATGTGGGGTAAGGTGGACCCACTAAACCTCCCGCGGTGGTCCAGCCTCGATGCGTAAAGAGGGGTTTTTGGGAATCAAATTGCCTCCTAAAACCCCACCCGCATCTGCCTACGTTCCTGGGGCGACCGTAGCTGCCGCCCCCAGTGCCCAGGCCGTCCAAGCACTACCACACATAAAATTGACAAATTAAAGTAAGTCAGTAAGTACTCTGAAGTAGGTAGGCAATTATTGTTAAATTAAGTAGATACTTTCCATAAATCCTCAGAAATATGAATTGTTCTAGCAATTAATTGTTTTGTTTTTTAAAAAACTTTGTACTTATGAAAATAATTAATGGGGTTTCATTGTAATTTAGGGATTATTCCAATTGCCCCATTGAGGTCACCTCTATAATTAGGTTTTTTGTAGTTCGTACTCTTTTTATATGTACTTATTAAAATTATTGTCATTGCTACTCCGCCAGCCGGGGCGGCGCCCCGTAGACAAACGACTCCCTTTTCCAATAACGTAAATAGTACTCGCAGCGTGAGACGTGACAAGATAATTTATATACATTAATAGTGGCGGTAGGGTGGCGCTGCGGCGCGGTGCGACTCGTGACAAACAGGAGTCATACGACTGATAAGCTTAGGATAGGAATTAGGCGGGCTAAAATACCTAAAGTTCAATACAACGACAACTTTATTCGGCCCAATCGGACTGAAAAATTGAACAGTTATTGCATGTAACATTAATATTAATAATATTGTGAATTACTTTAAATCATTTTTCTTTTAAACCAACTGCAATAATTTCTTTATTTTACCTATAACTTACATGTAATTTTAATTGTTATTGATGGGTTCAGGGCGTGTTTCGCATTCCAAGAGTGGTCGTTCGTGCTTCACTATAAATGTGTATACCTTAAAATGGATGAGGCAATTGGCCCAAAAAATATTTATTCCTAAGGCGTCTCCACTTTGTCTCTGTGTTTTTTTGAGAATTAGGTATTTTAGCCCGACCAATTCCGATTACTGCTGGTGTGTGATAACATAACAGCTACCTAAATGCAGTGATTTGTACGCATTAAAAGTGCCACATCAACAGCCGAAAGCTGTGCCTAGATCATAAGTTATCGGCAAATACAAAAGGCCACACGATAATGATGTAAACGAATCTTAAATCTTTGTTTTGAATAACTCTACTTAAATCATATTTTTTTACGTCTGGTGTAAGCAATATTTTACTAAAAGACTAGCTTTTGCTGGTGACTTCACCCGCGTGGATAGTTTATAGTAAGTATTGATGTATTGATAATAAGTAGCTCCGCCTTAGCGGGTTGCCACGCACGTAAACCTGACTTACAAAAAGAGAGATTGGAATTTGTTCCAAGTCATTTAAATTACTAGATCAGACAATAGAGGGAGCCTCTAGCATTATCAATTCAAATAAGTGTAATAAACATTGTAAAATAAATCAAATAAACAGAACTATAAATCATACTAACTTGGTGCATCAAAATATTCAAGGATTGAGTTCCAAATTATTAGAATTAGAATTGTTCATGAACTCTGATAATATAGACATCATCTGTATTACAGAACATTGGCTAAAAAGCTACGAGCTCATGTTCAATTTCAGTAACCACCAAGTTGGTAGTTCTTTTTGTAGAACGCATGCTATAAGAGGCGGCTCATTAATAATTTTAAATAAACAAATCCAATTTAAAGAACGTAAGGACATTGTCCATTTGTCTGTTGAAAGCCAAATTGAAATAGCATGCGTAGAGTTGGAGCGTTTCATTGTTATAAGTGCGTACAGCCCACCATCCGCCTCATATGATATTTTTGAAAAAGTCATGGATGAAATATTGTTCAAAATATCTAAAACAAACAAAAATATTATAACATGCGGAGACTTCAATATAAATTTTCTAGAAGTTTATTCATTAAGTACTAAAATTACTAGTTTATTCAAATCATATAATCTAAAACCTCTCTTTATGGAGCCAACTAGAATTACTGACACTTCAGCCAAATGCATAGACAATATTTTTACAAATTCAAATGTTAATATACTAAGTAAAAATGTAATTAGTAACATAAAATCAGACCACCTTGGTCAGTTAATTAAAATAGAAAATCAAATAAAGAAAAATGTAAAACGGCAAATAACTTTTGTACCAGTGACTGTGCATCGATTAGAAAAATTTAAATCTAATTTGTTAAATAGATCACCCTTTTCATATCAAAATAATAATCCAAATTATTTATATAATTCTTTTTTTAATAATTTTATCAAAGAATTTAGCTCAATATTTAAACCTAAATCGATCATGGTCTCTGACAGTCCTACATTCTGTGAGTGGGCAACAGTAGGAATTCACATAAGCAGACAAAAAATGTATGAGCTTTACAGTGAAAAACAATATAATTTTAGTGAAGAGTTTAAAGATAAAGTTAAAAATTACTCAAAAATTTTTAAAAATGTATGTCGCGCGGCTAAGTCTAATTATATTAGTTCAAAAATTAGAAGCAGTAGTAATAAAATTAAAACCACTTGGAAAATTATAAACAGTGAGACTGGAAAAGTCAAACATGACATTAAGGAGTATAAATTAAATATTGGTAATACCATCATCAAACAAGATGGTGATGTTGCCAAAGCATTCGAATCCTTTTTTACAGACATTCCAGTTTCTACCACAAGATCCTTAAACTCTTCTCCTATAATTGCGGATTCATTACTAAATAAAAATGTACCAAAATGTGAAATACCGTTTTATTTTAAATATGTAAACAGTAATGATATTATTAAAACATTCAAACTGATAAATGTCAAAAAAACTACGGATCTCTGGGGCATTTCTGTTAGCGTTGTAACATCGTTGATTGACATTGTCGCACCAGAACTAGCGTTTATATTTAACGAATGTATTGACTGTGGTGAGTTTCCTGATTTAATGAAACATAGTAAAATAACACCTTTATTTAAATCCGGTAGTAGTTCTGACCCTACTAACTTTAGACCGATATCAGTACTGCCAACATTTAGTAAAATTTTTGAAAAGATTATTCTTAGTCAACTGCAAAGCCATTTTAACTTTAACAACTTACTAGATGTCAAACAATTCGGATTTACGCGGGGCAGATCAACAACTGATGCCGGTGTTGAGTTGGTATCGCATATCTACGATGCCTGGGAGGACTCACATGATGCTTTAGGCATCTTTTGTGATTTGTCTAAGGCATTTGACTGCGTACACCATGAAACATTAATCAGGAAACTAGATCACTATGGCGTCAGGGGTATGTCTTTAGCCCTTCTCACTTCTTACCTATCTGACAGAATACAGAAAGTAAACGTAAATGGAAAATGTTCTCCGGGATCTGTAGTAAAGATGGGTGTTCCGCAAGGGTCAATACTTGGACCATTTTTATTTTTAATTTACATCAACGACCTACCTCAACTTGTGAGAGACAACCACGAAATTGTATTGTTTGCGGATGACACGTCACTTTTATTTAAATTAAAGCGACGGCAGACCAATTTTGACGACGTGAACAATGCAATAGCGAAAGTTGTTAACTGGTTCGATGTAAATAATTTATTACTGAACGAGACTAAAACAAAATGTATGAGATTTATATTACCAAATGTTAAACAAGTTAAACCTAACATTAAAATAAAAGATGAAGATCTAAATCTTGTGGACAGTACTGTATTTTTAGGCATAACTTTAGATAATAAGCTTCAATGGGGCGCTCACATGGATGGGTTGTCGAACAGACTTAGTTCTGCAGCATACGCAGTCAAAAGAATCCGTCAACTTACTGACGTAGAAACGGCTAGACTAGTTTATTTCAGCTACTTCCATAGCATTATGTCGTACGGAATTTTGTTGTGGGGGAATGCTGCAGATATCAACACCATATTTGTGTTGCAGAAGAGGGCTGTTCGTGCAATTTATAATATGGGCCCCAGAGAATCACTTAGAACTAAGTTTAAAGAAATAAATGTTATGACAGTGCCGTGCCAATATATATATGAAAACTTAATGTATGTCCGAAAACATATTAACATGTTCAAGAAAAATAGCGACTATCATAATGTTAACACTAGAAATAAAGATAAACTAGCTGTTCCCACTGTAAGGCTCCATAAAGTTAGTCAATCTTTTAAAGGGATGTCTGTACGATTTTTTAACAAAATCCCAAATGATGTGATTAATCTATCTGTAAATAAATTCAAAAATATTGTTAAACGTAATCTATGTAATAAAGCTTATTATAAAATATCTGATTATTTAGATGACAAAAAAGCTTGGGATGAAACTGCCTCCAACTCCATCAAAAACAATGTAATAGATATTAAGTACAATGACCTTAAAAAAATATAAGCCAAGCAGAGTTTCTTGCCAATTCTTCTCTGTTTGGTCACGTTACGAATTGGTGGTAAATTTAAAAAAATGACGTTTCAAAGTGTACTATACAGTTCCTACTGAATAAATGATTTTTGACTTTGACTTTGACTTTGTAACACACTTAAGCTAATCTATATTAATTGTAGGTATTTTGAAGAAATAATTTTTTTTTTAGGAGTAGTAAAAGTGAAGCAGGTGTGCTGTGTTTCGGTTTGAAGGGTGTGGGTGCCGGTGAAATTACAGGCACTAGAGGCTTATCATCTTCATACCTCAAGTTGATGAACGCAGGGCGTTGCGTCGTAGAGCACGTTCCAAAAAAACGTGATCTACGACGCAATGCTTTGTGATAGGCAAAGGTTACCACTAAACATCAGGTAGGCCATGTGCTTTTTCCATCTTCACGTACCATAAAAAAAAATTTACTTAAGGTACAAACATGAACCATGTTTAAAGTACTTTTGTAGGTTAGGTAGTTATGAACTCAATAAAATAAATCTCTTCTGTTCCAATTTTTGCACCTCTATTCCCATGAGGGAGGTAAGTAGCACAATAGGTACACAAAAGTATAAAAATATTGTTTGTTTTCTATCTACGACCATGATTTTAGGGAAATAGGCCAGGTTAGGAGTACCAAACCGACGAGCATGTATGAAGAATGTGATGAGAGTGAATGAGGCAAAATAGGTATGCCACGATCGTACCAAGTCGAGATCTTTCGTCTCTATCTAACCATCTGGAAAAATGGCGAGACGTTATTCACAAAAAGATATAAAAAATAAAATGAAGAGAAGGTTCTCAAATGTTTTTTTTATTTAATAACTTCACAGAAGTCAATTCCTCATTTCTATCTCCATGCATTGTATATAATATTGCCTCTGTTATGGGAGGCCTATGTCCAGCAATGGACTGATATAGGTGGGTGCGATGTTATGATATAATATTGAGACTTCATCTGCGGAGACGTTTTTCTCAGCACCCCTTTTCTGACTGAATTTCAGAAAAACCTTTCTTTGTTCTACCATACAAGTATATTACCAGAAAAAAATCAAAACTCTTTGATCCAACCCAGTATCTACGACTAACGGTTTTCTGTGCGTTTATTGTCAGTCAGTCAGTCAATCAGCATCATTATTGTTTTAGATACATACTAGCTGACTCGCGTACAACTTCGTTTGCATGTATTTTCTTCCTCGTTTAAATGTTTCCCGAATAAGGCGTTTTATTTTTTTGTGCGAAACTCCTAACCATTTCATACAGCTGACAATAAATATTTGGCTATGTATCTTATGTGAAGAAGTAGCTGAATTCCACTGCTGGATAAAGGCCTTTCCTTCCACACATTCCTGTCTGCATATTTAGATTGATTGAAGCTCGATTCTTCAATAACCAAGGGCAATACATAAGTTTCGAATTGAAACTAGATGGTAGCAGACTGCAACTAACTCTCGACTAGGCACTCACATCCTGCCAATCGCATTTTATCTCTACTTGTAAACACAACGTTATCACAAAGGTACAGCACAACAATGGAACATTTCAGAGAATAAATTAGTATTATGTAATTACCTACACATTAGGTTCAGTCCCCTGTTAGCTATCAGTTACGTTTTGATAGGAACTTTTATTATTATTATTCTAAGAATAGGAAAGAAAGATAGCCTCTAATGCTGAGTAAATGCCTCTTCCCTATGACTCCACTCCTGGCGATCTTGTGGCAGCCAGATCCCTCTTATGCCCATATACACGAGGCTAGTTTTTCAAGCTAAGATAGCAAGATAATAAAACTGAACTTCTGTCCTGGCTTGCTAGTACTGTTTACATAATGCCAGTTATTTTTAAGCCATTACCATTGCAGTATGACCTATGCTGCTGAAATGAGTTCCGTCACGGTGGGACTGGTCTACAAATCGAAATCCACTCGGCGAACTATGAAGAGCTTTACTTGGAGTTTCTCTTAAAGATAGAATACAAAATACAGTTAACTGACTGATAAAGAAAGTGACCGACATAGCTCAGAGGATTAGCAAGCTGAAGTGGCAGTGGGCCACCCATATCTGCCGAAGAACCGACAACCATTGGATCAAACGGATATTGGACTGGAGACCCCGTTTCCCCTATAATATGTTATTCCAGATTTTTACACGTGTTCAGCTCATTCCGTTTAGTAGGTAATCTTTGTCTTTACTTTTCAAAATTCACATTCATATGTTTCATATGATCACATTTCACTCAAACTTTCGCCTTTTAAATATTAGTTAGGATGGGACATGTTATTTATGAGTTATGTCATACAAACGTGGACACTCACAGTACAGCTAGTCCACCAGATTGAAGTCGCTCAGCGAACGAGCTATGCGCAGAGTTTCTCTGAAGGATAGGATCCGTAACGAGACCATCCGACAGAGAACTAAAGTGGTCGACATAGCTATGAAAATGAGCATTGGCAGTGGACTGCCATATCTTCCGAAAAACTGATAACCGTTGGGGTAAACGAGTTCTTGAGTGGAGACTTCGGCATACGTAATGCACTCCACACTCCAACCAGGTGGAGTGATCTGCGAAAAGCCGCTGGTAGAAGCTGGATGCGTCGAGCTGAGGACAGGGCGCAATGGCGCTCATTACAGGAAGCCTACATCCAGCAGTTAACTTCAATAGGCTGATCATGATAAAGCTATTCCTATTACATTACCAGCCTATTGTGCTGAAAGTGGACAAAGGGCGAATAGTGATACGAAAGAGACACATACGAGTACCTAACTTATTGGAAACTGCTGCGTTTAAATAATTTAGTCATTGCATTGTCTTGTCAGAATGAATGCACGTTGCATCGCGTGCAACAAAACGGTCATTTGATGGACATACTCATGGTAACAATATAATGGCGGACAGTAGAGTTGGTGGGTGGACTATATGCGCATAGGTTACGTCAATCTACAGTGGAGTCCAATTTATGTCTTTATTTCATACTAGCTTCCACCCGCGGCTTTGCTCGCATGGTACCGGGATAAAATGTAGCTTATATATTAATCCAATCCATCAGTAACAAATATAGTAGGTACTCATAAACTTTCGCATTTATAATATTAGTAGGATTATAGAAATGGAAATTAAGTCATACAACGGAACTTCAAAATAAAAAATCTTTTTATAAGTTGCCTCTAGACAACCCGTCCGTCACTTTGATTACTTAGGCTACTTAACTCTTCATTAAAATGAACATAGCAGCAGACAGTAAGAATATAGCTTTTTACTGGTTTAATGAAACAACCTTTAAAACTTTACATTTTATTAATTGGAAGGGAAGTGCTCTTATGAAAGCAGTAAGGGGTTCCAACCCCCATCTTCGGAATCCAAGCCTTTGCCATTGCCCTTGGTGCAGGTAAGGCTACCCTGCTCTACAGGTGAGCCTGGTACCCTGCTGTACAACATACGATCCTCTGGTGGCCAGCTGATAACGGCATAGAACAGCCTAACAAATCTAAGTCCCTGAAAGCTGTGCTCTGCGATCCCCAACCCGTATGCTTAGCGTGGCAATTATTGGCATAACCCGTAGGTTATGCCCGTTGGACCACCCTGACTGATAATTTTAAAGACTATGCATGTATACTCCAAGTTTCATCCAAATCTGATCAGCCATCACAGAGTTGCGTGGGAACAAACATACACACAAAAACATTCGCATTTATATGTGTGATAACTTATGCCTTCCCCAATGAGCGCCATTGCGCCCTGTCCTCAGCTCAGTGTATCCAGCTTCTACCTGCCTTTCACAGTCTACCCTTCGTTGTTTTTGAATAAAAATGGATACAAGTCTGAGAAACCAGTTCGTTATCTAACTTTCGAGGTAACATTAAGGAAAATATTAATCGTGTCAAAGTCAACAGGCTTTATTTAGGCCATCTCATATCCAGTTGTGAAACTCATGATCATCATCATCATCATCATCAGCCTATACCTAGCAGTCCATTGCTGGACATAGGCCTCTCCTAATGAGCGTCATTGCGCCCAGTCCTGACGTCGAGCTCATCCAGCTTCTACCAGCAGCCTTTTGCAGATTGTCACTCCATCTGGCCGGAGGGCGTCCTATAGTACGTTTGCCGTGGCACAGTCTACACTCAAGAACTCATTTACTCATAAGGGTTGCCGGTTCGGTCGGTTTGCGTAAGTCAATCATCATCATCATCATCTATATATAAAAATGAATTGCTGTTCGTTAGTCTCACTAAAACTCGAGAACGGCTGAACGGATTTATCTTATCTTAGTCTTGAAATGTTCGTGGAGGTCTAGGGAAGGTTTAAAAGGAGAGAAAAAATCGAATAATTTCCGGGAAAACCCTAAAAACATCCCGTCCCGTCCCATACAAACGTTTTCTAGAGTCAATTTGAACTTTATTGCTATTAAATAAAGTTCATATTAAATTATAATCACTCACTGTTGTCTAAGCAATTTAGGTGTGTTCCTAACGTCAAAAAGTCAATATATAATAAATAGTTACCGCTGCATAAAGTTCAAATTCAATCATATCTATGAAAATAGTCCATAATATCACAAATTAAGTTTAAATGTTGTTTTGTCAGCTCGAATGATAATATTATGGCTATCAAATTAATTGTTTGGGATGAATGCACAATGGCCCATAAGAGGTCACTGGAGGCGCTGGACAGAACATTGAAAGATCTTGAAGTGACAACCAAAATATTTTTGGTGGGGCCATGATTCTGTTGTCAGGTGACTTTCGTCAGACTCTTCCAGTTATTCCCCGATCAACTGTTGCTGATGAACTAAATGCATGCCTAAAATCATCGAATTTGTGGCAGTACGTAAAGACACTCCAATTAACAACTAACATGCGAGTATTTTTGCAACATGATGAAACTGCAAATGTGTTTGCGAAGCAGTTGTTAGATATTGGAAAAAATAAAGTTGCAATGGACACCTCGACCGGATTCATCACATTACCCACAGATTTCTGTCACATCACAGATTCAAAAGAGGAGCTTATTCAGAGGCGTTTTCCCAGATATAGCGCAAAAGTTCAATAACCATAATTGGCTGGGTGAACGAGCAATATTGGCAGCGAAAAATAAAGATGTCGAGGATCTCAATGCGACCATTCAGAATTTTCTTCCAGGACAGTTGGTTTCCTTCAAATCAGTCGACACCGTTATGAACCAGGATGACGTAGTCAACTATCCCACGGAGTTTTTAAATTCACTGGAATTGCCTGGATTACCACCTCACAATTTGCAGTTAAAAGTAGGATCAGTTGTCATCATGCTGCGTAACATTAATCAACCTCGACTATGCAATGGAACAAGACTGGCTGTGAAAAAGCTGATGAATAACGTCATTGAGGCAACAATCATAAAAGGAAAATACAAAGGAGAGGATGTCTTGATCCCGCGAATACCAATGATTCCAACGGATTTACCATTCGATTTTAAACGCTTACAATTTTCAGTACGTCTGGCCTTTGCGATGACAATAAATAAATCGCTAGGACAGTCTTTAGAAGTTTGAGGAATCAACTTGGAGTTTCCCTGTTTCGCGCATGGACAATTATACGTCGCGTGTTCGCGCGTCGGAAAACCGTCTTCTTTGTTTATTTACGCACCACACAACAAAACAAAAAATATAGTTTATGAGAAAGCTTTAAATTGATTAACAAACTGTATCATAACAGTGAGTGTCTGTTAATAAAAATTTAAACCTTATAAATAGCCAGTATTTCAGGAAAACTCTGTTTTTTTAAATAAGCAACATGATGTGTCGAAAATAATAATAAAATTTCATTAAAAATGATTTTTTATTCAATACGTTTTGTTTGTTTTGAAATTAATTTATACAAAAGTTTAGGTCTTTTATTTATCGATTGAGGCAGTACGAAGTCTGCCGGGTCAGCTAGTGATCAATAAAAATCCTACATAAGGTACTTATATAAGGTACTTTTGTAGTATAATCCTGAATACATCTCAATAGTGGTTTTGCTTTGGATTTGAACCTGCTCTTTACCTCGTATTTGGCGGTGCCGTTGACCGGGAAGAAATTCTTTCAGATCAGCAAATATTTTTCATAGCTTCAATCACTTATGAAGTGGTCATGGCTTAGCTCGTAGGCTTAGGTACTACGGCGTTCGTAGCAGGTCCTTTGGTTAGCAACTCTCCGCCCGGTCACTCCTTGGATATGTGACCGCTGAGTGACATTATATCAGAGCACTTCCGTGCTTCGGAAGGCAAGTTAAATGGTTGGTCGCGGGTATTTCAGTAGTTAACCCATGTTGAAGACGAAGAAAAAAGGAAGAAGTGGTAATCGAACTCACCCTTCTCATTTATGGTAGTTAAAATTCCTCAATCGGCACATTATGAATATTGATCGTTTTCTTACAGTAGGTAATACTTAGTGGAATCTAATTGATAGATTAATTATAGATAAGAAAGTAATTCTCAATGTACTGCTGCTTGATTACCATGAGTTATTGAAGAACTTAACAACGTTTTAGTACCTACTAATGACTGTAGGTAATTATTATAACAGGTAGTTCCTAAATATCTACCTAGAGAATAAGCCTAAACATTATCACACATAAATCATGTATCCCCAAATTAAGCAGAGCTTGTATTATAGAAACCATATGCTTACTACTCCAATAGGGACATTGTTTGTAAATAGTATATACATAATGTACATAGAAAACAACCAGACCAGAGACCAATATCAGCAGATAATGCATACATTTGCCACGCGGCGGGAACCCGCAACCTTTTGAGTCTCAGGCGGACCTTCACCCACAGGTCGTTAATGAAAAACTGTCAAGTTTCGATTTCAATTGAATTACCTAAACTGGCAGTAGGCTGGCCATATTCTGCCGAAAAATTAACCACTGTTGGGGTAAAATACTTGTTGGGAGGAGACTGAGACTCGGCGTCCTGCACTACGTTTGCCATCATGGACACCCTCTAGTTAGATGCAGTGACAATTTGCGAAAGGCTGCTAGTAAACGCTGGATGCGGCTGAGGACAGGGCGCAATGGCGCTCATTAGGGAGGCCTATGTCCAGCTGTGAACTGTAGCCTGATAATAATGATGAAGATTTTCCTTGGAACTCGGAACTTCTTCAAGAGCCGATGGCCAACTCGGGTGTAAAGGCCACCCGAAGGCTTCGGAAGCACAGAAGGATAATAACATAACTCAAACATTTTAGATCTGTCTGTCACTAACAGTCTGTGTGCGGTTTATATCCCATTTGATACTTTTTGCAAGTAGTCTAGATGATTTAACACCATCTAGAGGTAACATTTACCGGGATTTTTCTCTGACCGGGACCGGCTCGGTCCAGAATCTATACCGATACTTTTATTCGGCCTTACACACACTGCACACAGTAAATAAATTGACAATAGTTATGTGTGGAACTGTCTAGGCCGCGAAGATCCATACGATTTTTTTCATTCACCGTTGTACACATACATTTTTGTGAACGAAAAGGCCCTTGAAGTTCGGCAGGAATTCAAACCCACGACTTCCAGATTGGATGTCAGGGTGCATCCTACTAAGCCACCATGGCTGATAATGGCCAGGAATCATAAAATGATTATTGTCTGCCATCGCTTCACTTCAGACACAATGGCTGTCTACATTGGCCTTGTCTCCTAAGCCTTTGCATACAAGATAAAAATAAACACGTCTGCTACTAGTAGGTAGCTAAACCATAAACGTAGTAACTACCTAGCAAAGTAAACTTATCCTTACAAAATATTTTTATCCTATTCTTTTGTTGGTGCAGAAATGCGATACGGATGTCTTTCAACTGAGGAACTCAGCGAGAGTTGGAGGGGTCTGTCGGGCTCTCCGCCAGCTACTAGCTCTCGCTATCTCGGCCGCCTACCGACTAAAAACACACCGTGTTGACCTGTTGTCAACTGTTGTCAACTGTTGTTGTCACCTGAGTGAGGACCCACCGTAGTGCTAGAGCATCGTCGAACCATTCATCGACTGATGAAGGGCTCGACGCTATAGAAGCACTTGACAGGGTGATGATGTCCCGGTAGAATTCAAGCACGGCCCCGTCGGTAGAAATTATTTATCCTGATCCAACCTCATGCATTTACCTGTCTAGCTAGAATATCCCTTTTTGATCACAATGCCTACGCCGCAAAACAATTTAGTCGCAATATTTTGCGACTCAGTCGTCATATTTAACCCTTAGCCACCTAACATGTTTTTGAGTTACACTACCAGCTAACGGCAATCATGGTGACCGCTTATTGTTTTCTATTTTGTAATGAAAATTTTAATAATAATGACATAAATGAATGACTGATCGTAACCTTCACTATTTTTTTATTTTAATGACGTTATTAAACTTTGAAAAATAATATTATACATAATAATAATCACGGCTCATAATTAACATAGACATCTGAGTAAAAAATCTAGGCATTGTAAAAAAATCTGATATCTGACAAGGAACTATAAGTGAAACCCAATAAAATCTTCTTATTTTTTGGTACTTCAATAAATATCCTACTATAAAAAACGAACAAATGGAACAATCAAATAACTTACATTACAAAATTACAATGGTTTATCTATTTGAAATTTTTGACGATAGTTTAAGCATATATCTATAGGTTTTTGTACATTGAAAACACATGTTTTTTTATTACTGTACCTCTAATGCAAACGGACATAAAAGTAAAATTTTTAAACATCAGAATGGCTACCAATGCAATGAGTGTGACTTTATCCGTAGTGCCTTTGATTCTACCAGGGACAAGATTATTTGTTAGAGAGTGAGATTCCGTTCCGTCAGTTTATTTTATTCAATGAAGGACTAGAACGATATTAAGTAGATAGTACCTAACTTCTATGATGGTAGGCATCAACATAAATAAATAAATAAACTCTGCGAATTTCTCCTTGTCTTCAGCTAACAACAACAACAACAACAACAGCCTATTCAGTCCACTGCTGGACATAGACCTCCCCTATAAGAAGGGAGATATGCCCATAATCCCCACGCTGGGCTTGCGGGTTGGGAATCGAGAAGCATAGTTTCCGACTCTGCTGCCGATCTTTGGCCAAGGGATTTAGCTGTGCCAGTGTTAGGCTGCGCTATGCCGCAATCAGCCGGCTGACAGAGCCCCGATTGTTATTCAGCAGGTTGCACCACGGTCAAGTGAGGTTGCTTGGGTTCCAAAGATGAAGGTTAGAACCCCTTTCAGCCCTTGATTTCTATTTTATTCCAAAGGTAGGTAGATAAGTTACAGATTAGGTATGAGGTAGTAGATAACATACCTAACCTAAGTAAATGAAGTGGTAACTTTTAATGGCTAACCGGGAGGCTGCCGTGATGTAGCGCCTACAACATGGTTATAGATGAAGTAGGCTTGCACCTCTCCATCCTCCAGCGGTCCAGCCTAGTCGGTCCTAATCGCAGCGCAGGACTTGGTGAATATGTGCAAAACGCGAATTTCCTGATATTTTCATTGATTTTCGTTTTGGGGCACATGGTAATGCTCGCAATTATTGCCACTACCTTGAAATCAATAATCATAATGGATATTTGCCTGTCTACCTTAATTATTTTATTATTGTTTTCCTGTTGTAATGTGTGACTGTTATTTTACTTGGTTATCTATTTATCCTGAGCACTTTTTAAGGCTCTTTGTTTCGTATCTTTAATGTGTTTATCTTTCCAAATAAATTATTTATATTTCTATGGTGATAAAATCATCACCATAAAAAGTAGTAGATTACCACTAGTGATACTATTGGTCTACTCTTTCAAAATATAATGTCACCGTGACCATGATAAAGCTAACTTAAAGGCCTGTACTGTCAGACTGGACCACCCCGGTAACTCAAGGTACCGTTGTGCGAGAAGAATTGGAGATAGATAATATCCGGGGTACCTAGAATAACGGAAAAAAATAGACTTGATATGGTACCCAAAATGAATTAAAAAAGCACAGGGGAAGACAATTCAAGAGATGTGAAGATGAGGTAAAACAGGAAGCGTAGAGCGGAACAGCATTAGAAGGGAAGGAGACACAAGAGGCTTATCATCTTCGTACCTCAAGTTTATGGACGCAGGGCGTTGCGTCGTAGAGCACGTTCCAAAAAAACGTGATTGAAAACCAACGCAGCATCTAAGCTTGATCTTTGATGCTGCCAATGCTGAGAAAGGGTCCTTTTATACCCTTTTGTATGGAATAGAATCACTTATTTCTAATTTTAGGATAATTGTATATATTAGATACCTACTTTAGTCACTTACCTACTTGTATATCTTAGGTGAAATAAATAACTTTCTTTCTTTCTTCTTTCTTTCTTCTTTCTTTCTACAATACAATGCTTTGTGATAGGTAATGGCTACCACTTAACATCAGGTGGGCCATGCGCTTGTTCCATCTTCAAGTACAATAAAAAAAACGCTCTACGTGATTTGGGACACCATTGATGGTGTGTAATATTGTCCAGGTTTACTTATTTATAAATAGGTACCTAATGATATTTTATTGTAATAATGCGCTCATTAAAAGGCTATACACATAAAAAGGTACCTTTGAAGATGAAGACTATAGCATCTTCTATGGCTCTGCTGATTGGTGGCGCGCACAGAATAATGATGTAGCTCGAGTGATATATCGTGGAAGCTTGACCTTGCCTGTTTACTCACTGTTAGAACAACATATATGTGTCTAGTTACTTATTTTTATAAGAACGTAAAATATAGGTAAGTTTGGTTGGTCAAAACATAACCCAATTGTCACTCAACTTGGCATCACGGAATACCAGCAATTCGACAGGCCCTCTGCCGAAGCACATGCTGAATGACGACCAGTTTTAAAGTCTATTTAAGCCTACTTCTATGTTACCTTATTTTTCAGTGTATGTGTAAAAGATGTTGAAATATTTTTGTTCTTTCTTTCTTTTCTTTCACAGAATTTAAGTTTTAGTCTGCTCTAAAGACTTTGTGATAGATTTCGTAGTGTTCGAGTGTCTTGGACCATGGCTGTTCACAAATTGTGAGAACTTCAGTTATCACGTTGGCTGCTGGCCTCGAGGGCGAGCTTCAGTAGGGGCGCGCCGCGGTGCGCTTGTGTTTTCTGCATTCAAAGCGTTTGATACATTATAAGAGTACGTGATTCCAAAATTTTCTCCATAAACATTAAGTTTAACTTTGTGTTGTGTGTGTCTGGCAGGCCTCTAACAAGGCAGTGGTAGCAGAGCTAAAGTCAAGGACAAAGATTAAACAAAATTATTCTAGGGCTGCCTCACCAGTTTCTGAACTAAATAATGACTTTACAAACCAGTTCTTGAAAGAAAAACTACAAAATTGGAAAAGTCTTTGGAAACATTAAACTTGTAAGCATCGGGCTTGTCCCACAACTAAATAGATAATCAGCTTCAACATCAACTTCTTGAACTTCAAAAAATCTTTATTGAATTGAAGTACTTATTATCATTTAAATAGATAGTCCTCCTTTTTAAGAAGTCGGCTCAAGCGTTGAATCGTTCCCTTTCGTTCACTTCACTTCAATTCCCATTTGTTGTAGAAACCACATTGATAAATATTGTTACTATCGTAACAGAAACCACCGATATAGTCTTCTTCTGCTATGGTTTATTTTAAGTTCATTTGCCGCCTCTCCCATTTGGGAATACAGAATTCAGAATTGGGAATTCACATTTGCTCAGGAATTCAGAATTTGGCTATAACATAAGTACAACAAGACCAGCCTGTTCCCTTCTTATGCCCATGAGGCTTCCCCTATTATGCCCATAATCCCCACGCTGGGCATTCTGGTTGGGGATAGCAGGGCACAGTTTCTCGACCAATAACGCTGGCTGGGCTATGCCGAAATCAGCCGGCCGCCAGAACCCAGTTGGTCACAGGTAAGGTTGGCTAGGATTCTAAAGATGAAAGTTGGAACCTGATACACCGCCGCTGTTTCATGCTATTACATTATATCATCAGCCTAAGGAAGAAAAAACATTGCTCCACACACAAAATAAAATATACAATGTAATTGAATTTAAAAAAGAATGAACAAAGGCCTCCCTAATGAACGCCATTGCGCCCTGTCCTGAGCTCGAAGCATCCAGCTACCAGTAGCCGGACTTCCCCCCACCTGGCAGTAGAGCGTCCTACACTACGTTTGCCGAGCCGCGGTCTTCACTCAAGAATTCACGCATTTACCACAGCGCCACGTAACTAAAATGTTACTTTTTTACATTAGTCTGGCGTATAGAGGGAGTATAATATAGTCGATATCTGAATCACCCATGAGTTGAAAAGTAAAATAAATTGTGTCGCTTTTTGCATTATCGATTCTTTAAAGTCAGCCTTTAAACTGTATCATAGGCTATAAGCCTCCCAGTGTAGTCCATGCAACAGTATGTAGGTAGTTATTTTTTAGATCCCTTTTTCTTCTACTGATCTAGAGATCTCCTATATCTATGGTTTTTCTTAATCTTTAGTTTTTCATGTGGTAGATAGAGTACAAGGTTTATCTCCCATTATCTCCCTGTCTTTGTTGACGTCAGAACAGGGACTTCATTGTGGGAACCGATGCATTGACTAATAGAGGGGGAACCTACGACCTCGTCTATTTGCGACCTGTGGCCGGATACATAACTCACGCAGCTCCTGATTATCTTGATCTAAACTGAATCTATGTCTGTGATTTCGCTAGATTATGTTGACTTTATTATACCCTACACTATACGTACAAGAAGGAAAGTATATATTATAATAAGTACTTATATATCTAAAGGGGGAACATATGCAACCGAAGACTGCTCGGGGGTTGAATCTTCAGGCCTCCGAAGACAAGGATAGCAAGAAGCTCTAGAACGTTCCCAAAGGCTATTCGCAATATGCCTAAACCGATTATTGCAAAATTTCGGCCATATTGCTTGCAGAAGCTTCGACAATCTGGAATGCCTGATGGTGACCGGAAAGGTGGAGGGTAAAAGGCTGCTAGGAAGAAGTCCCAAACGATGGACGGACCAAGTATCCGAACACTAAAGATTGCCTGTCAACGTGGCTCTCCATCAGGCAGCGATGGAAACTGATGGAGCAGTGTAGACACTTCACCAAAAGAGTCACGATCCTTAGAATTGAGGGAAAGACGGAGGAGGGTAGGGGGAACCCCACGTTGGGGTTAGCAGGGCCTCTCCAACCCGCGCTACTCCGACTGATGCCCGTCGTAGGGGATTAACGTAAATCTAAGATAATGAAGAATCATTTAGAAAGTCTTATAAGTACCTACTTTTAACCAGGAAGGGATTTTCACGCATCCGCGAAAAGGGCGAAAGGTTGCGGTTTCAATTCCCGCTGGGGGACAAATGTTTGCATTATCTGCTGATATTTGTCTCGGGTCTGGGCGTTTTCTATGTATAATATGTATGTATTTACAAAAAAGTATTTATGTAGGTATTTATTATATCAGCCATGTAGTTCCCATTAAGTACAAGCTGTGCTTCGTTTGGGGCTACATGATGCTGCGTGGTTTATGTAGTGGTAGTGTCCAGCATTATAAAAAAAATGAGATTATACCTAACCTTTAGCTAGAGAAACTACTTAATAGGTTATTTTCAGTCATATAATTAGGTAGGTAGACAGTTCCCATTTTATGTAGGTTAAATGGGAACTTCCTGGTGTTGGGCAGTGAAAAAGACGGACGAAAGAAGAGTTCATGCTACTGGGATGCGAATGTTACTATGGATCTGTGGTGGGACAAGGAGCGAGTAGTATATCAGACGAAGCTTGAAGGTGGCTCCTGTGGCAGATAAGGTGAGGAGTGGAGACTAGCATGGTATGGGCATGTGATGAGAAGGGATGAAAACCATGTGCCTAAAAGAGTGATGAGTATGAAAGTGACTGGATGTACGAGTAGAGGGAGGCCGATGAAGAGATGGATGGATTGGGTGAAAGAGGCTAAGAGAATGAAAGAAGTGAATACAGAGTTGATAGCTGATAGGAGTGAGTGGAGAAAGAAAACATGTTGTGCCGACCCCACCTAGAGTGGGATAACGGCAAGGAAATGGTGATGAAATGGGAACTAGGTAGGTTTTGTATAGGTATGTATTTCATATTGAAAGCGTATCTATCCGTGAAGACGTTTTGTACATTATTTATCAAGTCTTATACCAACTTAGATAGGTACGTACTAACTACCTACCTAGATACTTACCTACTGAGTAATGTGTTTGCCTTTTGATAAATATCTACATATGGAAGTAGAAACTACAATTTCTACCTAGGTAGGTACCTACCTACCTACACTAACTACTTACTTAGGAACTTGGAATCCCTAGTTGGCTATGCACAAAGAAAATGTTATTTATTATGATGATGATGATGATTAGCTACAATTATGGTCCCTAGGGACGAATAACATTTACCATAGTATTTTAGATTTGCTCATATAAAGAATATAGTTCACTTATAATGAAATAATAGAAAGCTTATAAATATCTAGTTATAAATTCTCCTCCTGGGCTTATTACTTAACCAAATCCTAACTAAAGTATAAATATGTGTCTGTTTCTTTGTATGCCATTTTCCTTTTCACGTCAAAACCACAAAACCAATTTAGACGAATTTTGGTTTAAAAATGTTAAAGAAAATTACTTTTATTGCAGAAAAAATTATTGAAATCGGTAAGGGGATAAAAGTTTCTATGGGGAACCCTGGGGAACCAATATTTTAGATTATTATGTCTTCGGGGTAACAATATATATCAATGCTTCGGCGCAGACAGCCAGCGCCATCTCTGAGCCTCTGAAACAAACTACTCTGCTACTCTGCGTCTGCGTTCAATCAGCTGTCAGACTTATCTGTCGCTTTTGACAGCAAAGCGCAATCGTAAGTATAAAGTCTCTCCCACACAGGTGCGTTATCGGGCATACGTCTTTTGGAAATTACGCAACTGGTTTTATATAGAAACTGATGGAACAACGTAGATAATGTAATCTTCTTGCAGATCGCAGTAATTATCACTCAAAACGGTGAGGCAATTAACAAAAAAGGGTCCTAGATTTCTTGCGACTTTCTTGCTTCACTTTCCAGAAGGCCTAGTACGAGTTGTACAATTTAAAAACTGATATAGTATACTATATCGAGCTCAACTTTGAAGTACCTTTTTTCGTTAATTACCCCACCGTTTTGAGTGATAATTATTGCAATATGCAAGAAGATTACGTTACCTTGGGAGCACATTCCGAATAATCACACCCATGGAAAGCACAGCCTGCTTAAACTTATGCTTCGTTTACAGTACTTACCCGGTGCCAAGAATGGACTAAGACAGTAATATGTTCTTGTCCGCAATACAAAGCACCTGGACTTCTGAAGATTAGGTTCTAAATATATCACAGAACCAAAGCAGAGCCCCCCGACGCGACGCTACATAGTCTTGTCCATACTCCTAGAGTGTTTATATAAAAAATACGGAGCTAGAAGCTCGCGTGGGAGATCGTGAGTGGAGCTAGCCCACAAGAAGAGCGAAGAATGCGTGGACGAAGCGACACTCAGGGGCAACCTCACGAGAGTTCTGGCGACAGACCATACCGGATTCAAATATAATTTTTTTAACATTTTAGTGATTTGGTTTATTGATATATAGTCTATGGTCGTTTTTACTTGATGCTTTCAAACGAGCCATGGATAATCAGGCTGTACAAAATCTGGATGTGCAAGTTCTTAACCACTAGTGACATCTATTGAGCAGTAACACAAACCTGCGCTCCAAGCTGACAACACAACCAAACAAAAAGTTTAAAACTTCTTCTTTTCTGTGGCCTGGCCTCTAAAACTTCCCAAACACGTTTTCCTACCAAAAAAATTGAAACAAAATTGATTACATTAAAAACATAAAACATAAAAAACATTTATTTCAGAGTTCAAGGTTTACAAAGTACTTTTTATGAACTATTTAGATTCATTACAGAACATATAATAAGATGTATTGCTTAATACCATAAGACACTGTAGGTGATTATTGTAGTACTTGTTACTAAAACCTTTGGAGAGTCAATGCGTGGACTCCTCGCTCTAACTAAGTGAGACACTTGTGTGTAGACGCGAGGGCTCCTGCTTCGGCAGTTCACAAAAGTTTAAGTCATGTAGGTACAAACGTGTTATTGGGCAAAATTTAAACATGTCTGTGACAAAGGTGAAAAAAATAAACAAAAATAAATCCATCTGTCTTCACAACAGTTTTAACATTTGTTCCTAGAGTATTATTATAACAATATTTAAAAGAAGAAATAAAAATATAAAATAAGTTTTGTTGTTTTACAGCCGTAGAGTATTATAAGAATGTGGGTGTGTGTGTATATGTATGTGTGTATGTGTTTGTTTGTGTGTGTGCATGTTTTTTTTTTTTTTTTTTTTTTTTTTTTTTTTTATAGGGTTGTAGAGGCAATGGTGTGATGCGGTTATGATAGTATTGACAACAAGTCTTCTGTTTGTTTATAATCCAAGCTCTCTAGGTATATTTTAATATTCTTTTTGCATGCAAAATATGTAGTGTTATTTATTTGTGTGTGTTTATTAATTTTATTGTACAAATATGCTGATAAGTAATATGTATGTTTATGAGCAAATGAGGTTTTACAGAGTGTTGTTTGGTAAATTTTATCTGTTCTTTTATTATGTGTTTGTATATCTGGAGTGAGTTTGTGTTGTTTCAGTATAGCTTGTTGTATGAACAGTTTGCGAACAGATAGGACTTTACAGTCTTTATAGAGTTGTACTGTAGAGTATCTAAAGGGACGGGAGTTGGCCACCTTGAGAACTGCTCTTTGTGCTCTTTCGAGTGGGAGTATATGTGTGAGAGCAGCGCCACCCCAAGATGTTATGCAGTAAGTCAAAAGTGATTGGCACAGAGCAAAATAGGTAGATTTAAGTTGGGTTTCATTTACTGCATGTCTAATATTTTTAAAAACAGCAATCAATTTACGGACTCTAGCGGTGAGAAGAGAGATATGGGGTTTATAGGTCATATGCGAATCTAGTGTTACGCCTAAATATTTTAAGGAGCTACAGTTTTCCAATGTTGGACAGTCACAAAATATACCAAGAGCCTGGTGACATTTTGGTTTGTGCGCTTTTACAGAGTATATAGTTGTATTAGGTAGGCCTGGCTCTCGTAAAGAAAAGGAAAGAAGCTTTGTTTTAGATGCGTTTAGGGTAAGTATGTTTTGGTAGAGACAATTGGATACTATATTAAAACCCGTTTGAGCTTGACGATAAGTCTCATCCCAACTATCTCCCTGAAATAACAAAACTGTGTCGTCGGCGTAGGCAAGCAGCTTACAATTTTGTACCTTCAGTTCACATACCTGGTTCATGTAGGCCAAGAAAAGAGTTGGGCCCAAGATAGAGCCTTGTGGTATTCCGTAATTCACGGGTAACTCTGAACTTTTGTATTCCCCAATTTTGACACATTGAGTTCTTTCGCTAAGATAACTCCCTAGTAGTTTTAATTGATTACCCCGTATTCCTAGACCTTCAAGTTTGTTCAAAAGCAATGGAATTGACACCGTATCGAATGCTTTTGCCAGATCTAGAAAAATTGCGAGGCATTTAGAGCCTCTATCTAGGCACTCTACGACATATGTGTTAAGCTCCGATACGGCGTCTGAGGCTGAGCGTCCCTTTCGAAAACCAAACTGGTTGTTTGAAAAGAGCTGATGGTTTTCAAGGTATTTCACCAGCCTGTTATTGAGTGCCTTTTCCAAAATCTTAGAGAGAGCTGGAAGAATCGATATTGGCCTGTAATTGGTTACGTTATTTTTGTCTCCAGTTTTGTGGATAGGTAGTATTACTGATTTTTTAAAAGCTCTAGGGAAAACCGATGTAGAGAAGCTTAGTTGGCATATATGAGTAAGGGGCGTAATGAGAACATGTTTATTCTGTTTAATAGTACGAGAAGAGATATTGTCCCATCCAATCGAGCAGTCGGTTTTTAAGGAATTTATTAGGCTTAATATTTCTCTTTGGTCAATGTCTAGTAGCCCAAAGGAGTTCAGCGGCATGGGGCAGGTATCTTGAGTTTCCAGGTTGTAAGTTGATGTGGTGGATAAAATTATTTTTTCTGCTAGATTCTTACCGATATTTGTAAAGAAGTAATTTACCGTATTAATAGACGTGATCGGGCTATTTCCCTGTACAAGATTTTGTGGAAGCGACTTTTTAGGCTTGTAGTTCGTTATCATATTTATAGCTTTCCATGTTTTTTTCACATCTGAGCCGGCCTCCTCAAACTGAGCTTTTTCATAAGCCTTTTTTATTTTTTTTAATAGAGAATTACAAAAATTTCTGTACCGCTTATAAATTAACTGAACAGTTTCATTATCAGGTGACTTACGTGACTTAGAATGAAGTTTGTCCCGGTGTTGTATACAGCGGATAAGCCCCGGTGTAATCCACGGTTTAATAGGTGTTTTTCTTCGCGAAAGTTTTACAAATTTTGTATATTTTTGAATTATTTTGCTTAAAATATCAATGAAAAGATCTGTTGCTTGATTACAGTCTGTCGTATTTAGTACGCTGGCAAAACTGGTAAGGGACAACTCGGCTTTGATAGCTTCATGGTCCACTTTTAAAATCTGAGCTTCAGAAGGTATTTCGTTTTTACATTTTTGTATTGCCAATAAGATAGAGTTGTGGTCCGTCACGGTATTTTCTATGACTAGTGTAAGGGCACTATGTTTTGTTTTTACGAAAATGTGATCGAGGCAATTTGATTTTCTAGTGGGGTAACTATGAGATGGAAGTAGACCATGGTAAGCTAAAATGTCAATATAATCAGAGTTTTTTCTAGTTTCCTCGTCGTTTATAATATTTATATTTATATCTCCAATCAACATGATATTTTTGTAATGTGATAATGTCGAAAGAAGTGAATCTAATGATTGAATGAAGCTATCTTTGTTTGTATAAGAGGGTGAGCGATAGAGTGATATTACAGCAATATCATTATCAATTATTGTCACTAAACAGTTTGCATTTGAGAAGGGTGGCTCAAACGAGTTTGATCGAATATTATTTTTAGTATAAACCACTACTCCATCGTTTTGTATTAAGTTGACACTGGTCGAGGCGGATTCATATCCATTCATACAGGGAAGGTTATAGCATTTCTGGAGCCAGCACTCAGTCAAAACTATAACGTCTGGTTGGATGTTCATACGTTCCAATAGGATTTGAAATTCATCAAAATTTTTGGATATGCTCCTTATGTTTTCCGAGATTATCACAAGTTGTTTATTTAATTTATACGAGTTTAAATAGGACAAACAATTTTCGGGTGCGCATAAATAGGACTCTGATACGGACACACTATCTATGCCATCGTATATGTTTAGTATATCTCTACTCATGTTATGTCTAATAAATTATCTTTGTATACACTGCGTAAAAACATGCAGTGTGATAGGTTTTCAAAATATAACATTTGCATGATAGCATAGCACCATGTGGACGTTCGAGGCAATAGGTATGCGTGCAGCCGATTCTTGTTTTCAATATGTCCAATAAAAACTCGTTGTGGTGAAATATTTAGTTTTGAAATTTGATGATAATGGTTGGGTTGTGATTGTTGTGTGTAGTGTCGCAGGCTGTAAGGTACAACATATAGGTCTATTACAACTAAACTTATGAAACTACTTAGCTTATTTGAAAAAAAACATGTAAAACGAATGATGTGGGCGATATTTAGTCATGCAGTAATCAGTTCAAGATTTTGTAGTTGTTCTTCATCCCTGATTATTATACCTTTTGAGCCCTCTTCTTTGCGTAGGTACACTAGTCCGTTTGAGGTCCAGCAGTAGGCGTAGTTGTTTTGTTTAGCATATTCGCGTGCTTTGTAGAAGAGACTTTTAGCTTTAAATGTAAGGTTCTCCCCTATATAAACGGGTCTAGATTCACCTGCCATTGATAAGTGAGTAGTGTTAAGTTTATCTTTAGGATTATTCTTATTGAAGTTCTTGACTTCCTGGATGACTTTATTTTTGAGGGTGGTAGTGGCCAGCTCGATAACAATTGGCCTAGGAGCATCCTGTTTTCCTGGAAGTCTTCGCACACTACGTATCTCAGTGGGCTGGACATCAATCTTGAGCGTTTCCATAATATTATCTATTATTTCCAGAAGCTCCTTAGTCGTTTCATGTGCCTGCGAGGGGATATTTCTCACTTCTATTTTATATGAACAAGACTGTCGGTTTAGGTCTTCTATTTTGTATTCTAGTTGCTTAATTTTGGAACAGTTGGCTTCGAAATCGTGACTTAATTTAGTTGTCTTCGTTTCGATGTTTTTTTGATGCAAAGAGAGAGCAATCATCTTTTTCTCGGCTTCCTCATTTAATGTTCTTAATTCTTTGACCTCCTGCTTAATAACACTAATGTCCGTCATGAGGGTTGAAAACTTGGCATCCTGATTCTCTTGAAAAGTAGTGAAAAGCTGACTCATGTGGTCTGTTAAATCCAGTTTAAATGAGTTCAGCGTACTCTCTAATTTGAATGAATTGATGAGTTCGGGACTGCGCAGCGCTCTTCTTTTCAGTTGGCGAGTAGCCCTCTTAGTATCAGTCTCTTGCTCCGTCTCTGATTGGCTTAGCCCAGGTGTTGGGTTTTCTCTCACGTCTGGTGGAGTTCGTGTCGTGGCCATGTTTGTTGTTGATACCGATATGTTTGTTTATGTTCTTATTACGTAGGTATGTGTGCTGTAGCATGGAGCATAAGCAAAGCAAAGGAGCCTAAATTTTGCCACCAGTGATACTCAAGGCGCTACGAATATTATTTTTGGCAGGCGTTGTATTTATGACAGAGTTTGCAAGCGCATGTGACTCACCTCGCCCGCGCTTTAGTGTGTGTGTAGTGCAGTGCGTAACAATTAATTCTTCGTAGCACACGGGTATAGCTAGCCTCCGTAGCACGACGCCGCGTAGACGCTTGTCAAACCTGCGTAGACCCTCGTAGCACGTTAATTAGGTCTGGCTAGTAATTTCGTCGCGGCCAACACTCAACCTCTGGCTCAGCTGTCACCGGCACGACCGAGACGCGGAGAGTCGTAGTTCAAGCCCGGTGGAAACACAAAAAGTGGCAACTCACGGTGCGTCCAAGTTCGTGAAGAGGCCCAGCCTCGAGACAGGGGGCGCAGCTCCAGCGGATTCCGAAGCTCAGGGGCGAAGCTCCACGGCTCAAACCAAACTCCAAATCAACCAAGACAGCGCAGAAACACACGTCCGTACTCAACGACGGCCGAAAAGCAAGAGGTAACTTGTACATTGGTACAAGTTTTTTGGTAAGAAAAAGTGATATAATCAAAAAGATATTATTGCGGAACCTTTGTATTGTTATTTTCTAGGCCGTGAAGGTTTTCTGTTTTGCTTAACTACATTCAGTGATTTTAATTTTCTAAAATGTTGAATACCTACCTGGGCCAGATAATATCCTTCCAAAACAGACAGGAACGAGAAATTGATCGTCGAATCCAAAATGCCTGGAAAAGCTACTAGTGTTTGAGCAATACATGAAAGGTGAACTCTCTTTGACATTAACGCCAGCTCATCGATATGTGTATCCTGCCAGTCCTAATATAAGGTTCACAGACATGATCGTTAACAGAATTTCAAAAGTCGAAGCTTATAACCTGCCAAAGGGCAATGGAATGGAACGCAGCGTCCAAGAACCGACCGTAAACGAAACACTATCCTACGTTCCATATCTGGCATCGCAAATGCAGGCCACCAAACAGCTAGACTTAAATGGGATTGGATGGGACACGTCAGCCGTACGCTCCCACAAAGGTGGGCAAACATCACTACGAATTGGACACCTTGCGAACGGCGACATTGGGGTCGGTCGAGAAAGCGTTGGCGGGACGATCTTGATGCATTTGAGAAGGAATGGTGGGAGACTGCTAAAGACAGAGATGTGTGGAAGAGTTTGGGGGAGGCCTTTGCCCAGCAGTGGGACGAAATAGGCTAGTTAAAAATAAAGAACAAAAAAAGGTGAATAGTGCGAACGAGAGGAAGGTTTGACATGTATAACTGCGCTCGCCGCTAGTGCAGTAACGAAGTAACGACCATCAAATGACGAAAAATGTTAATGCCCAATAGAAAAAAATTCTCTTCATGTTTTATCCATTGAATATAGTCTAGGCTTGTGTCCCCTCCACAATTGACTTTCATATTGGAATATAACCAACTGCTGGTTATATTCCTCCAGAAGTTTGTGCCATTTGACGGCCTCTGTGGCGCTGTGGGCGAAAGTCCGCCTGAGACGCAGAAGGTTGCGGGTTCGATTCCCGCTGCGGGACAAATGTTTGCATGTTGTGTAGATATTTGTCTCGGGTCTGGGTGTTTTCTATGTATGATAAGTATGTATTTACAAAAAAAATATATATATGTGTAGTATATCAATCATGTGGTTCCCATAATACAAGCTCTGCTTAGTTTGGGGCTACATGATGCTGTGTGATTACGTCCCGCATTATTTATTTATTTATTTCCGAAACCTTGTTTAGGTACTAACTCCGAAATGGCCGAAACCGGACCTTTATTTGCAAACTTTGACATTTCTTCCATCGAAATTCAAAGAACGTCAATCGACAAACTGTTAAAGTTTGTAAAAACAGGACCGGTGCTTAGGATTTCGGTGTGCAGCTGAGTTACGGCCGGTTCC
This sequence comes from Horisme vitalbata, assembly GCA_951804965.1. Lineage (NCBI taxonomy): Eukaryota > Metazoa > Arthropoda > Insecta > Lepidoptera > Geometridae > Horisme > Horisme vitalbata. Next base: position 4,714,502 of record OX638089.1, read on the forward strand.
TATATCATACCGTTACCGATGACGCCTCGTTTTCCCATGAAAAACTGTCAAATTTTCGACGCCTCGTTGTTAATTTTTGACAGTTTTTCAAGAGAAAACGAAGCGTTATCGGTAACGGTATATTATAGGAATCGGCCATTAGTAAATGAGGATGGCCTGATTTACTAACTCAGCTGCTTCTTAGGTAGCTATTGTACATTATGGCACGAGCAATATGGCCGAACCATAGAGTTAGGTTTTTTTTTAGAACGAACTAGTACGGAGCGCATAGATTAATTAAATAAGTATATAAGCATAGATAAGCTTTCTCTGTCTAGGACGGAGCGCTTCCTTTAGTTTCCGAGCGGACCACAGACATAGAAGAGAACTAGATGAAGTCTTAAAATTTACTATGTTCCGAACATCAACTCATACGGCTGATCTCTACTTTCTTATGTCCAATATCATCAGTTAGAAAGGAACGCATACATATATCAATGCGACTTCAAATGAGATCAAAAAGTTAATCGTACCCATTGATATATAATGTTACTATCGTAACTAGATGCGTAGTACCGGCCAAAATGCGTGTAGGCTCAGGTCTTGGCCATGGCCAAGATCCTGTCCTTTCTTCATACAGTGGCCATCTTGACATCGACCGAGTGACACTTCCGCGAAATAGGCAAATAATGTGATGAAAAAGTGCATTTCTTGAACTCAATTGCGTAAAGAATCACGCGTAATTACTTTTTTCATGAATATCTATAGATTTTTTGCTAAAATTGCAGCAAATATTAAAGAAAATTTAGTTAAATAGTTCATGCCATGTAATGTTGACAGCAAAAAAAAATTAGTTTTCCCGATTATTGTGGGAGATTTTGATAACGGATAAAATCTTTGTTAAGCTCTTAATTTCTTAAAATAATTCGTAATAAGTATAGTAGCAAACCACCTTGTTAACCTGTATATTTACACTATGGAACGAAATCAATGATTGAGCATTGAGTATTGAGTATTGAGCATATTTAAGATCATTTCAAATAGGTCACTCACTTCTATTGATAAATGCCATCATCCAAGAAATTAAATTATTAACTCAAAGAAATAAAAGGAAGAACAGAAGACATTTGACGATACATGCGGTGGTTGAGTGATATTACGATCGCTATTATATGTTGGAACAAAGTCAAACACTTATTTTATTTCCACAGACAAAGTTTAATATTTCGATCTACTAATATGATTCGTGATAATATCACAAAGTTATGACGAACAGTTATTTTCTTAAACAATTCACTTTTCAACTATATGGTGGTAATAATAAATGGTGTCTGGAGAACAATTTGTACTCTATGAAAAAGTAAAGCAGGCTAAAAGAAAAAACTAGACAGGTACTGTTTTAGTGACTGACAGTCACATGTAAGTTTAAACTTCAGGGAAAATCTATAATCCTATCCTTCTTCCTACTAATATTATAGATGTGAAAATTTGTGAGAAGGTATGGATGTATGGATGTTTGTTACTCTTTCACGCAAAAAATTACAGAGCGCATATAGAAATTTAATAATAAATAAAATAATAAAATAAAAATTTGAAATATAGATAGTTGTTTATGGCCTGGATCGAACACATAAGCGACTTTTCACCCGGGTACCACGCGAGCAAAGCCGCGGGTGGAAGCTAGTATCCCATAAATTTCAACTCTGTGGGATTATCATCATCAGGTGGCATGAGCATCAATCGTGGGCCGAAACTGGATGAGACGAGCTTTGAACCGTAGGGATTGGCAAATACAAAGGGAGGCCTATACCCAGCAGTGGGTGAAGTCGGGCTGTGGATGATGATGATGATGAAGATGGGATTAGAACCCGTGGCCTTCCCATAAATACTGGGAAGCTACCAACTGCGCTACGTTGTACGTTGTTGTTGTTGGTACGGGGTTACTTATTTCTAATAATTAATGAGTAAAAAAATCACATTCATTTTCGGGAAAAAATCTAGATCAGGCAACATTGAGCTTTTTATTTCAAGCATTTTAACTATCTCTATAAAATCAACTGCCATTCTCGAAGCAGGCCAGTTTAAATAAAAGAGATAAATATATGTTTCCTTCAAAATGACAATTAGTTTCAAAGCTACGTCTTCGCCATCAATAAGTGGTTACTATATTTTAACACTTGTTAAGGAGGTTTGCATCTCTTGTTATTTATCTCAATGATCGTACCAAATGATATTTAAGGACATAAGAAAGTTGAGATCAGCCTTATGAGTTGACGTTGAGAGCACGAATTTTAAGGCTTTATCTAGTTGTCTTCTTTATCTGCGTTACTTTCTTTTTCTCTCCATAGATTATAGAAAAGAATAGATGAAATCTTAAAATTCACAATGCTCTGAAGCATCAACTCATACTGTCGGTCTCTATTTTCCTAAGTATACTACAAGCGATTGTTGCGACTTCAATTTGTTAATCGTACCAGGGCACAGAATAATAGTTGTGTGTAGTTTCGATAAAATGGTTTATCGATAAACTATTGATTTAATAACATTTTTTTGTACCTACGCGGCTACTTAAATTATTTTGGGACCCCACAACCCACTAAAAATAAAATGTTAATGTGTCAAGGGTTTGTATGTTGTTCTTATTACCAACTTATTAGTGCATTGCTCAGAAAATTAGCAAGCTGAAGTGGCAGTGGGCTAACCCTATTTGCCGAAGAACCGATAAATTAGTTTCAAGTATTACTAACTGACCCGACTGACGTTGTCCTGTCTCAAAGAGGGTTCGAAGTTAAAGAAACATTCAAAAAAGTTATCGAAATGGAAAAAGTAATCAAAAAGGATATTGAAGAGTACTACAATTAATGAGAATATCAAAATGGAAAATGCTTAGAGGATATGGATGTTAAAGAAGCAATTAATGAGGAAATCTACTCTACCCCACCCTACCCTACCCCTTATTGTAACCGTGCTAAAAATTTACGGTGAGTAACCGTCAGCAAGGCAATTCAGCGTAAAGTTGTTCGTGGTCAAGTATTTTTTTTCTTAGGGCTAATGTTTAACATTCTTGAAAAAGGAATTTGAATTTACTTTATTGCACACAGGGAAGAACTGTAATTATTCTTACCTCAGAAACATTACGCAGCGTCCAGCTGCAGCTACGGATGTTAGCGTAAAAACTGTGCAACAGATTTGAAAAGATGAGAAAGACCATCCCCTTCCTCAAAGTTAACCTATCCTATGAAAAAAAAGAGGAAGAGAGAAAATAAGATAGCTTCTCAATTGATGTAGTCGTAGTAGTATATAAGGATTTATTTTTAAATATATGACTCGAGCTTTTATGTCTGTTTTCCATTGTCTCCTGTGAAGTCCCGTCACTTACGCCCCAATATGAAATAGAATTACTATACATAAAACCAGGTTCAGAGCTATGGGCGCCGCCATAATTTTTTTCAGAGAGGTGCATCTGCATCTTCACATTATACAATGAACTAATATACAATAAGTATAGAATTATACATGTATAATAATTAGGTACTCAAATTCGAATCACGCGCACATCACTGATTCCTTTAAGTTCTAATGAGTGTTTTTTGCTAAATTGTAAGCAAAAAACACTCATTGAGATAAGTATGCATCCTTTTTAGCTAATGATATGAACATGAAAGAAGAAATCAACCGTTCGAGTTGATGTTTCTAATTTTAAGGTTTCCATTTTTTTCTTACATAAAATATACCGTAGAAGAAGAAGACTAGAAGTGTAGCGAGCGTGGCCACATGAGATAGTAGATGTTCAACTGCAGGGTTGCCAGATACTGATAATTTCCATTGAATTGAGTAAAATATTTTGTTGGGATAAATAAGTTCTTGAGTGGAGACCGCGGCTCGGCAAACGTAGTGGATGACGCCCTTCGGCCAGGAATAGTGACGATCTGTGAAATGCTGGTAGAAGCTGGATGCGTCAAGCTCAGCATAGAGCGCAATGGCGCTAATTAGGGGAGGCTCATGTCCAGCAGTGGACTGCTATAGGCTGATGATAATGATTATGATGATGATGATGATGGGTAAAATATTTGCATATTGCACAAGGAATTCGGAGACAACCAATTCAAATAAGAAATTAACAAACCATATTAATCTATCAATTAATACTTTAACTGCATGACGACATTTTTTTTAATTTCATTTATAATCTACCTTCACTAACAAGTTTAAATGACTTTTGATAATATGTTAGTGACAGAAGGATGCAAATTTGATTGAATGCATTGCGCCTACCTATAGGAAATTTTTACATGAAAAAAAGGGAAAATATTAAATATATTTATATTTTCCCGAAACTTAAGCATTTAGCAAACTATGCTTTTGATTCTGCAATAATATTTTCTAAGGCCAACTTTTTTCCTCACGAGCTCGAAGTTTTTCGGGTCTATCTTCATTAAGAAGAGTCATAGAACTATACTCACTCTAAAAACAGTTTTAAACCATAACAAATGGACATTTTGACTCCGGTATAGGCTCTGGCCAGAACTCTCTCGAGGTCCGCCTTTAGAGTCACTTCGTCCACTCGTTTAACTTTCACTCGACAAAATTTTCAGCCGCCTCTCTCTCTCCGTATCTCACTACACATAAAGGAAAGTTGACCCGAAGTATTTTCTTACAGATTTCTGTTCTAAATGTTGTGTTTTTGCACCAAAATACACAACACCGATCTACCAATTTACAATAGAAGAAACATAAATTTTCTAGTTGTTAATTTAGTTTCCAAGTTAGTAATAAGTTTTTGATAAAATCTTAGAAAACTGCTGCTAGCTATCAAGCACAATGTTGCGCTGACCTTGAAAAAACCGGCACGCGTTATGTGACAGAAAATCATATAGTGCTATCTCACTAATTTACATGATGTACGTTTATGTATATCTCTTTGTTGAAAGAATGCGATGGAAGATATGTCTATTCTTTTCTCTGTCTAGGAAATAAATCGTCTGTGACTCTGTGGTAGGTGAGTTTGTTCGTCTATGGTCTTCATAGAATTGCATTATCTTTGGTCTATTACTTTACGTTACTTTACTCTTTGGTTAGTTCGTTCTTCTCCTCTGTGCTGTGGTTCTGTGCATGGAGTAAGTCATTAATTTTTCGAGCTATCTCAAGAAATTTCCAAATTTATGGTCTTTTTCTTGATTTATCCGATTAATTAGTGTTCCTAAATCACCCGTGTTCTTTGTGCTTCACGTGCGTATAAAATTTGTAGGGATTTCGTTAATTTTCATGGGGACGGGTTCTTGTTGAAAATATCGATTTTTCGTTTGTAACAGGGCACGCGTTTATTCCATCAGTTCCATGAAGGGTCGGTCGGAAATATGATCAAACTAACAGTTAAAACGTTGGATTCCATCAACCACTCCTTTAACGTGGAAGCTGAGGTAAGTTCTTTGTTACAATACATGTTGCGCTTTAGACTTAATGAGCCGCTCTCTCCCTTCAAATTGTCAAAGGTATCTACAGGTATTCATGAAAAACCAATATTTGGTTAGGTATACTATTCTTGTTCAGTGGCTGTTCAATACTACTTACTGGAGCATCTTCTGAAGGCCTCGCTAGTCCGTCAAGTTGGTTCTACATCTACACCCACTCACTACCTACCTACAATTATTGATTTTCCATGACTATTTATAGTTACTATAGTGCTGATTGGCTGAGCGGCATATAATTAACAAACAGGCATTGTTTTTTGCTAAATTCTAGTGATAATATGCAACAGAATAATACATACATGATAGTCGAGCCCCACCTAAATTTCGCACGAGTACAATGTATATTTTTGTTCTATGATAGCAATCGATTCTGATGTTGGAAGTTTTCAAGCTGCTCAAAATCCTCCGTTATGACAAATTAATAATGTATATATGTGCATTCACCAACAATGAGATGTAGACTGTGTAGGACTTTGTCGCTGTAAAGTTGAATCATTTGATGAGGACATATTGTCTAGTAGATAGTGCTTTCTAGTTTGACAAAGTGCTACTTGTTGCATTTACTGTACAAATGATGCGGAAAACATGTAAAAAAAATACTTTCAGCTTTCCTTAACTTTCTGTAAAAACTGTGCATTCCCACTTGTCAATAAACAATATTAAACAGTCGACAGTTAGTTAAATGTAGGTTGATGTGGGATATTGACTTAAACTTAGTGATGATGACCAATGATAAATGATGATGAAAACCAATTTGGTTTTTCAAACCAATGAAAAGCCATTCTGGTTTTTGTCTTGTTCATCATTATCATCATCACTGTGTATGTCAATGTCCCACATCAACCTATATGTAACTAACTGTAGACTGTTTAATATTGTTTATTGACAAGTGGGAATGCACAGTTTTTACAGAAAGACATAAAAAGCTGAAAGTTGAATTTTTTTACATGTATTCTGCATAATTTGTACAGTCAATGCAACAAGTAGCACTTCGTCAAACTAGAAAGCACTAAATATAAGCTTATTTAATGAACACAAAGGAAAAAAGACTGATATGTTGAGTGTCGGGGAGTACTTAACGGGAAACTATGGAAAAAATACTGAAAAATTTTGAGTGCAATATTTTCATCCCAGTTAACACCTACTCTGTATGACTGTGTATGATGCCATCGTAAAGGAGGTGGTGTGGAGTGAAAGTTTTGTTATGAGCATTGACCTCTAATTGATCGTGGAGCTACAGGTCAAATTATAAAGGCGGAAGGCACGTTAAGATGTTGGTCCCGGCTTTTCAGTCGTTAAGCCATGTCAGAGACCTAAAAACTCCGACATCAGAGTTGGCACTAGCTCATACGAAGAAGAAGAAGGTAAAAATGATCTATAAAGATGTTGTTCCTCTTTATCCCGCCTATCTATTTCCACTATAAAAAGGTGGGGTCTTGTTAACATCATAAGCTACAAAATTTCAATTATGTCCCAATTCTTCATCATCATCATCGTCATCAGCCTATAGCAGTCCACTGCTGGACTCAGGCTTCCCCCAAGGAGCGTCATTATAGTAAGTATACTTGATGGGACACAATACTTAGAATATTATTCAAAGAGTTGATATCAATTTGCCCCTTCATTTTTATGGTGGTAATAGATAGGAAAGGCGAGAGGGAACTCAGATCGATATCTATTGATTAGGTTAGGTTTGAACCGTGAACACACTTAGAAAGCGAAGCGAGCGTAGGAGAGTGCTGCCGACGCGCCCAAATAAGACTAGAGTTACTTGGTGCCTTTGACATGACCCTTGGGTCATCCTAAGTCAAAAGTCATTAGTGGTCATAGGACAATCAAGGTCAAATATCGTCCAAGGTGAATTGTCATTCAAAATCAAAGGTGCGCGTTTCTGTGCCCCACCTAAGTAAGCCCACACCCTCCCAATAGTGTGTTTTGCGTAGATTTCCGTTCCCGTTTCGTACACACTGTCCGCGTATGTAACATGCACTGTAACACGCAATGAACGAATTTGTCGTCCACATTGTTTATGCAATGTAACAGATTTTCCATGGTACGGATGCCTTGAGCGCACGAACTGTGCACACTACGCGCACGAACAGAGCAATTGTGCATACATGCTCGGTTCGTGCGCGCGCTGTCTCCACGCTTATGAAATGCTCTTTTCATGTTACGTTGCATGTTACGTTACAGCAGTCTGTACCCGCCATAATTGGTGGTGAAAGCTATATCAAAATTCCTTGCTTATTTTACTTAAACTCTTAATGAATTTTGATATGGTTTTGCTGGACAAGCGCAAATATTGATTTTGTCTTGTTAATAAGTAATTGATGATCTTATTGTGAAAGTTTGGTTATGTTTGGTTATTATGATATTTTGAAATGTATAATACATGGTGTAAATACAACAACTCATACTTTACTGATGATTCAAAGTGTTCCTAGGATCTTTTGGAATAAAGAGTTTGACTTTGACTTTGACAATATAACTTTGTAAAGAACTTCCTTAGAAGGGCTCGTTTAGTGGCTTGCTGTTCTTGGCTGATCATCTGAGTTAAGCCACACTACTTTTGGTCACCCCGTGGATAGGTGACTTAGTGGCATTTACATCTATGAGCATTTAGGGTGGCCTAAAATCTCCGACACCAGAGTTGGCCAGCTCATACGAAGAACAATTTTAACAAAAAGAGGAGATATACAATAATATGCCCTAAATTGTACTATAATATGCCTATAAGTATACAATAATATGCCTATAAGTATACATGTATTTTCTCAAATCATCAACAGTTTGACTGCAGGTTTTGGATCGCAATATTATGTATTATGATGTTGCTCATGCCCACGGCCTCGCTAACATGAATGTAGGTTTTGTAATTTTTTTTTGAGGCCTTCGGCATCAGTACTTTTTTGTAACCCTGGCAATGTATAGGCAAGAGGCATAATACTTTTATGCAATTGAAACTTTAAAGTACACTTTGAATCGTCATTTACATAAGTATATATATATATATATATTTATGCAAAATTTCATGATGATGGGTTGAGTAATTGAGGTGTGAAAGTGTAAGACACATACTCACTTTCGCATTTATATATTTTTATTTAATATGTTATATCTAAGCTAGCTATAACTGTGATTAGCAATAACAAAAGTTTGGTTATAAAATTGCCATGTGTATGCTATAAGGCTGCTCCGTCCGTTTGCGATTTTTATTTTATACTATTTAATTAGCAAACAGGCTATTTAGATTTTTGCCTGGGCTCTGATATAATACTAACAAAATAGATATTGAAAACAACATCACACTAATATTAGAAACTAGCTTCAGTCTGAACCTCGCTTGTCTAATATTAGAAACTAGCTTCAGTCTGAACCTCGCTTGTGTTTAACTAGAATAAGAATAAGCCTAAATTAGTTTTAATATGTAATTTTATTTGTGCAATTGCTGGTATTACTAAACTGTCGTTCAATGATCGCCTGAGGTCTGAGTGTGAAAATTATACCTTATTATACTACAAAAACAATACGAAAAAAACACTTAGTACACACAAAATTTCCATTTTTAAATATGGATGTGTTAATTCATGTTAGTTTAAAGAGTAAAATAATAACATCACTGCTGCGCATAGGCCTCCTCTAATAAGAAGGGGAAAATGCCCGTAATCCAAACGCCGAGCATGTGATTTGGGGGTAGCGGGATAGTATCTCGCACCGTCGACGCTGCTGCCCGTCGGCGGTCAGGGAATTGCTGAGTTCAGTCAGCTGTGCCGCCGTGCTTAGCCGCCGCCAGATCGTAGGCACCACAAGGCGTGTGATGTTGGCTTGGGTTCTGAAAAAGGAGGTTGGAACCTCATTAGTGCTGTAGTAAGACTTGCCAGCTGAATCTTTACATACAAAAATATATACAGGATTTGGTACAATTTTACCTCTATACCTTTGGTGTTGTTCTTAGAAAACTAGGTTTATTTTGAAGAAAATAGAAAGTTTTCCACTCACAATTTCTTTTTTTATTGATTTTCGCGAAATTTAGAGTTTTCGATAATTTGATTTGATAAGTTACTTTGGAGAAAGTGTTCCTGTTGGAAATCAGAGTCGATCGAGACCAATTAGACATTTTCTGACAGTACATTTTAAAAAATTCCGAAAATGCGTTTGTTTTTATCTTCAAAATAAACCTATAATTTCCTCAGAACAAAACCTTCTAACTACAAAAAAATGTAGCTACCCTCAATGAGGGAAATTTTAGCCCCACACTGTATAGATAAAAAGCGAGCTTCGTAACTAAGGTATGCTTCCACACTCAGGCACAATGGAAATAATTATCTAAATGGGTATTATGTATAGTATTTTTTTGTTATTCAGTACCAACATTACATTATACTTTGATGTATTAGATCCTTACTTATGAATTTGGCGTTTTTACACCGTATTTTATTTTGCACATATTTTTTAAATTCAACTGTCATATACAAAATTAGTTTATATTCTGAACATAACATTATTGCAAAGATTGGAAATTCAATGAATACTATTTTTAATGAAGTTCACTCCCAAAAAATTAAATTTAATAACAGTTCATGTTGTCGCTTTCAATGCTTAAATTCTTTGTATTTATTATGTAAGCTTTATTTTTTAAATAAAGTCTAAGCATACTTTTCACAATTTTGTCAAATTATTACACACAACATATTAGGCAGATTTGTAGTTTCACAAAAAATTACAAAAATGTATGTATTGAGATATCAATTTTATCGAAATTCTCCATGAATAACGCCAATTTAATAAGTAAGGATCTAATATTAACCAGCTACTGCTAATGAAATATGATTCAATGATTCCATGATGTCTATCTTTTATGAAACTAACCTTTTCAGTCTACGGTCGAACAACTCAAGGAGAAAATCAGTGAAACTTTGGGTCTTGAGATTGACAGGCAGAGACTCATATTCTGCGGAAGAGTTTTACAGAATGAGCAAAGACTTGATGAATGCGGTATTTATAATTTTTAATAATTAAGTTACTAGCTTCCGCCCGCAGCTTCGCTCGCGTGGTACACGGTCCATCCATCCATCCATCCATCCATTCATTAATTCATCCTTATGTATGTATTTCCAAAAAAAAAAACTGTGGTTTATCTATCATGTGGTTTCCATAATACAAGCTCAGTTTGGAGCTACATGATGCTGTGTGATAGTGTCTAGCATTAGGGGCATTCCAAAAGTGACGGGTGTGACATTCTAACTCCTTTTTGCTCAAACTTCAAGTAATTTCTCCTAAAATACCAATGCAATTAGATTCAAAATAATAACAATAAGAAGCCAGATAATAGTATTAAATAAAACCAACAAAATAAAATCGTAAACTACATAATTAATCCAGAAAATTGACTTATACTAAGTGTGACGGGTGGGACATCTATGACACCCTGACTGTCTGAGTGCATGGCTTTGCTCCTAAAAACAAGACAAATCATAAATATTTTGTAAAGCGGTTTTCTCATATTGAAACTAGAATGTTAAGGTCCCATTTTATTAAGTAAATTACATGTATTACATTAGCAAATTTTCAAAATAATCTAGTTAATAGTTTGTGACGGGTGGGACAGCGTTTTGTGATGGGTCGGACTAGTAATTAATGACGACGTATAGTTCGTGAATAAAAAGCGCCCAACTGTTTAGACATGCATATATTTTTTTTTTATAAATTGACACTAATAAAACAAATAAAAACGAAAAAAAAACTTGCAAATTGGCGAAAAATCTTATTTTTTTCTGAAATCACATTTGGTACCACGTAGTAAAATCTATCCCTGGTTGTTTTCATTGTTGGTTCGCGAAGAATATTTAACATTTGTGTTTTTTTCATATGGGACACAAAAAAATGAAAATTATTACTTTCATTTCATCATTCTGCTCGATGGTATTTTAACTGACCGCCAAGTATTTGAATGAATTAAGTTTTCCTCAGCCTTTTCCCTTTATACTCCACAGTGATTTTGCTCCCGTGATTTTTTTCCCGTTTTTCAATATTTGCCCTAGACTTATGCCATGATTTTCTTTTCCTTTTGGTCCGATTAATGTTCTGCAAAGTAATTAAACCGAGACCAAAATTAACCCATAAAACCATACTGGCGAACTACTACATGCTTGTACATTCAACAAATAAAGCACAATAATATGAAACTTTTATTTAGAAAATAACTATTTACAATAGTAATAAATAAATAAATCAATGAATAAAACACTAGAAATACGAATTCATAAAAGCTTTTTTTTGTCGTGACTGCTTACGACACTGTGACGGGTGATCCTTTCAAATCCCAATATTTCCATTCATATTAACTTGCTCAATGACATATTAAGCTAAAATCATTACATTACCCATAGCATAATTGTTACTTTTGCCAAGCCGAAAAACAATAGGTTCTATATTTTTAGTAAGGATAAAAAAGGATATGTTTTGCAGTGACACAAGGTAAGCATGGTTGAACTTTCACAACTTTTTACCATAAATGTTCACATGCAATAACTTACCACTGTTTTAAACTTCTTGATATGTATTTTCTTTCAATCACTTTTAACAATGCCACAATAAATGGTGGAGAAAAGTATTTGTCAACTTGAAGAAAAAATCTGTTCCATAGACGATCGCGCTAGGGCTAAGTTCATGAACAATAAAAACAGAAAATCGTAAAAATATTTAAAAAATGATTGATTCCTGTTCAATTAGTTTATTGGCTTTAATATAGTCAACAGGTTCAATTAGAAATTATGTAGTTTACTTTTTTGACCTCGGGTGTCGTCTTCGCTAGAATGCCCCATTATTTAATTATTTATTTATTATTTATTATTATTATCCTCACAAAGTTTCACATAATATTAGTAGGATAGGATGTGCCCTTTAGGGAGAGTTTCTCCACTACTATTATTCGTAATAAGATCTTTAAATTGCCGCGTGTGAACGTAATGTTATGCGAGAATCGCCTGGCGATTATCTTAGGCAACACTTGCCAGGTTATTCTCGCCTCACAAACGATCGAAACTATCCAACTAAATGGCACTTTCTATGAATGAACTAAATTGAAGTGATTTGCGCATTTATGACAAAGTCAAAATTTGTTTGAAAATGTTCTAAAAAGTTATTCCTCGATAAAAAAAAGATGCCAGTATTATTAAAGACAGTAGCTAGGAATTCGGAAGCAAAGCAGATACAGTGAAACCATTTCAGGAACCATTTGCAAATTTTTTATGGCGTTTATTTTAGTATAGTTAGTTAAATTATTGGTTTCGCGCAGGTACGCACTTAGCCATAATAGTTTTGTTAGTTTCAAGTTCTCTCTTATGTGAATTATCTTAAGAAAATAAAAATTCTTAAGCCAGAAACCAGAAATTTTTGTCGCATGACAAAAATTAAACAGAGCTAAAAAAAAATTATGTTACCAAATTTTTTTACGTTTTATGTTGACATCATTTTATTTTATTGTACTACAAAAAACTTGACTTAGCAAATTTTATTTATCTACCTACAAAAAGCAAATGGTTGCTGTGACAGTTTCTCTGTACATACCTGCTTTGGTTTCTTCATTTCCCGTATTGTGCTTGTCAAAAAAAAAACACTGTATATTGTAAGGGGGCAGGCATAAAAATATTTTAATGTCATCGCTAAGTCACTTCTATTTAATTCTACTTAAAAATACGTACATTTAGATTGGTAATTTTCAACTGCTTGCTGCAGGCAGACGCTCCAGCTTCGCAGCTAAAGCTGAAGCGAGCTTAGGGGTTAATTGTGTCATGTACCGCAATGGAGGCAGTATAGAATAGGGATGATGACTGAAAAATTCTGATTAGTCCGTCATTTACATTATCAAAAAATATTGGACACGTATTTTTTCTTTTGTCAATTAAAATAAAAAATACAATAACAGTACGTTGAAGTTCCGCATGACGTTTACATTATGGCTTAATACACTTTTCAATAGCCGAGCTTCTCCCGAACTTTGACGCTCTTTATGTCCGTCAATTTTTATTTATTTGATAAATTAAAAAATACGTTTCTAATTATTTTGGCTTATCTATATGACGGAATAATTAGTTTTTTTTTTACCCAGTTTTCATCCTTATTACATTGGCATCGAATGAAGCATTGCATATGTTTTAGGCGTGAATGATGGCAAGTGCTTGCATCTTGTGCAACGCCCGCCGCCCAGCCCACCATCCAGGCGTAGAGAGGGAGATACGGAGAGGGAACGCGAGGGGGACAATGTCCGAAACGAAGGCAGGCGTCGCCCGGCCAATCCCAACATGCTGCATCACGTGAGAAATCTCTTGGTAAGCTTCATCTTATACATAATATTTTTGTTTATGCACTAGGTTCCGCGCGCCGCTTCGCTCGCCTGGTATCCTGATAAAAATAAGCCTATTATGTTATCCTTGTCTTTAATTACATAATTGTGCTAAATTACCGTTAATTAAATACCGTTCAGTAGTTTTGGTGTGAAAAACGAAGAAGAGGGTTAGGTGTTGATTTCCAACTATTAGCTAGTTAGAAATCAACACCTACAGACAGACGTTGTCCTGTCTCAAAGAGGGTATCGAATTTAAAGAAACATTCAAAAAATATATCGAAATTGAAAAAGCAATCAAAAAGGATATCGAAGATGATTGAGAAATCTATGAGGATATCGATGTTAATGAAGCAATTAAAGAGGAAATCGATGAGGGAGAAGCTATTAAAGGGAATACTGAAGTTGAAGTGGAAAAAGAATCAATGAGGATAAAGCTACAACAACAACAACTACCCTACCCTACCCTACCCCTACCCTATCCCTACCCTACACCTACCCCTACCCCTACCCCTACCCTTCCCTACCCCTACCCCTACCCCTAAACCTATATAAAAAATAAATATTAACGGGATAAAAAATAAAAGTATTCTATACCCGTCTCCTGGTTCTAACCTACCTCCCTACCAAATTTCAGCCAAATCGGTTCAAGCCGTTATTTATTTATAAATAGTGTAACTAACACGACTTTATTTTCTAAATAAAGATGAAGCTCCATAAGCCACAACATTGAGTCCATGTGTGTCATTCGAACACTTGCCGGGAAATACTCTGGTCTTATTTCTGATTGACCTTTCATGTTTCGCAGAATGATGAAACTCTCGATTACCACTTTGAGTCGAATTGCATACATGAACTCGATGTTATGCTGAATGACGTTTCAAGGTAGGACAGAAAAACAAAGCGACTTGTACGGTTATTTATTACGAATATTCACAATAGAATTGGAGTAAGGGGTTCCAATCTCCTTCTTCGAAACCTAAGCCAGCCCCACCGGCCCGTGCTGCACCCTGCCATCGGCTGATTGTGGAATAGCGCTGCGAGACATCGGCACAGTGTCCTCCAATGCCCAACCCGCATACCTGACGGGAATTATGACCCTTCTTATCTTAGACGTATGCAGTAGACTGTAAAGAGCTGGTAGAATAGATGAAAAACATTAATTCACGTTTTGTTATTTAGCATGGTTCAAACCTGTGCTTTTGGCACCCAAAAAAGATGAATGAATTGTGTGAAAAATCTAAAGATTGGGGGCCTAAAAGAGGGATTGTAATGTATTTAGTATCACACAATTAATTCATTTTTTTTCTATATGTATTTAAATGCTCACCGTTTTCAGATGAGTGGTCCTCCTTTGGGGTCGGAACAACATCAGGCCATGTCTATGACTCCGACTGCTGGTCGCATGGAGTTCATCCGCCGAATGATCGCCGAAATCAGGGAGTCCATGGCAACCCTGCGGACTCGCACAGGAGATTTGGTAAGTTTTTGAATATGGCAACATTACGAAAAACTTTTGTTTCCTTGTTTTCAGAATGTGTAACACGAAGTGGGCATGGATCGAATGTTTTTTTGGACTTGCCTTTGACTAACCTCTTCAAGTGATATTTAGTATAATGGGATATAAATGTGGTGTTAAACCTATGTTTAGTTAGTAAATTTGTATTACTCGGTAAAAATAAATAAAGAAAATTTAAAATTGTACTAATTATCACTGATCATACTGATAATAACTCATAAATATTGTAAAAGGTAAAGGTTAAATCACAACATTTTCATAAACACAACAGTTCTTTTAATCAAACCATAATAGTTTCATAAGCTTATTCAATTTCATGTATTAATTAACGTTATTAATATGAATTTTACGCTTCCAGATATAAATTTTAACGTTAAGTTTTGTTTTTTAAAAAATCACGCGTTCTAATAATAATAGAAATAGTTATATATCAAGCTAACACTAGAATTACCACCCAAGCTAAGTTATCAACTAGGAACTGAGTAGATTTTACATAATTATCATGATATGATAATATATATGGCATGACTTTTGTTTTGTTACTGCTTGGCTTAGGCCAGCTATAATCGGCGGACGGCAGGCGGGGTATTTTAAATTCATACGACTCTAATGGTAATAAGATACCGGATTCCAAAGTCCAGATACTGACAACTGCGCATTAAAGGGGATCTCTGTGGGGTATTAAAAGAGAGCGCTCGTCGCTCGGCCCGCCACGTTGCGATTTCATGCGACGTTATTCACCGCAGTCTCATACAATCGCAGAGACGAACTATTGCAAGCGAGTTTTGCCCCATGGCAATCGAAAATTGGCCGGCGGCAAATCCTCGATGCCTTTCCCTCCCGTCTGCCAATGTACGCTGACCTATATAAACTTATACTTGTTAAACGCTTTGTTGAGACGCTTTGTCCAAACAGTTGTAGGTCTTACTGGAATTTTAAGTACAATTAAGGTTAACTCGAGGTCGAGGTCGTTACGAAAGTTTGTGTTTTTTCATTGAAGTTTTATAAAGTTTCTTTCGTAATTAGGCTATTTCCCTTTCACCTATAGACCTAGATTCGTGAAACTTGGTAAGAAACATTTTCTTAAGCACAAGTTAATGAAATAAACAAAAATCCGTAAATTTGTAGTTACATAAAATAAAATGATTTCATACCTACAAGTTTGTGCGCGCGTTCAACTCGCACTTGGCTGGTTTTTTTATAGTCATTAATATATAATGAGTCGTTTATTATGTAGGGTCAGGCGGGGTATTTATGAGACATCCAATATTTCGGGTAAAAATAAGACGTTAACAAAATACCTCAATAGAACATCTTTTATTAATCATAATTCAGTTTAAAATCAACCCTAGAAGGTTACCCTAGAAGACGTCTTATTTTTACCTGAAATATTGGATGTCTCATAAATACCCCGCCTGACCCTAATGAGGATGACTTTCGATAAGTGATACCTACTGATAGTTATTTTGACTGGACTCTGAAGCATGCTCAGTGGCAAATCTATCCCTCAGTAGAAAAGCACCTAAAAATCTGAGCAGAGACTTGTTTTAAGAACTATCAAAGTTATGTGCATAAGAACTTAATTGACTATGTCTTAAATACAGGCCGTAGTGTTGTGCATTTAAACATCAAAACTAAATTTAATTTGCAGTTATAATAGGCTAGATGACTGAAAAATTCTAATTAGTCCGTCATTCACATTATCAAAAAATATTGGACACGTATTTTAATGTCAATTAAACTAGAAATGACAAAGATATAGTGCTTTGAAGTTCCGCGTGACGTCACGGGTAAGTGCACTTTTTACCAAACTTTTTACATACAAGTGACGTCACGAGCCCCCACTCCCGAACTTTGACGCTCTATAACTTTGCCGATTTCCATTGATTTTAAAAATAAAAAAAATCGTGTTCAATATTTTTTGATAATCTAATTTACGGACTAATAAGAATTATTATTTTTCTACCCAGGCATCATCCCTATTGTTTTGATGATTCTTGTTAATGTCCTAAGATAGAGACGGCAAACATTTCATGAGCTATATTAAAATTGTCAGATATTCCAGTAAATAGCTTATATTATTGAATAAATTCGAAATGTATGAAATCGCGCATAATATCTGTGAGATAATTTTAAAATATAACGGCTGACGATGAATATCAGGCTTAAACTGTCAAATTAAGTTTAGACAAATGCACAATAGAATTGATACACATAATTGCCACCCTGGGGGTGATCGGCTAACTCTGTTGCAAACAGAAATGATTGACACCGATCCTGTTTTTACAAACTTTGACATTTCATCCGTCGAAATTCAATGAACGTCAATTGACAAACTGTCACAGTTTGTTAAAACAGGATCGGTGTCAATCATTTCTCTTTGCAACAGATTAATGTCCGGTTCCTATATTATACCATTACCGATTACGCCTCGTTTTTCCCTAAAAAACTGTCAAATTTTCGACGCCTCGTTGTTAATTTTTGACAGTTTTTCAAGGGAAAACGAGGCGTAATCGGTAACGGTATAATATAGAAACCGGCCGTTAGCCGATCACCCCGCCTATCTGTTCGTTTCATTATGTTTGACGGCATGTCTGCAGATGCACGTTGCTTAGTAAATGTATAAAGAGGTCTTACACGTAGCGATGTTCGCACGGATCGTCTGGTTTTGATCTGGTGTCTATTAAAAAGGACAACATGGCCTTTTCGCGACCAATTCATTTATTATCGGATAACTTTCCACGAAAGAGGTTTCGCAGACTTAGCTTCAATCGCGTTTATTTAGTTCCGCAAATTTCAGCGGGACTTTTTTCGTGGAAAGGACTCATAACAAAGCCCATGTTACGATCCGTGCGTCCGTTGCGACGTGTGTGGCCGCTTTAATTGATGTTAATGAATAGACCAGTTCTGGACCGCCAGAAGACCAGCAGAATAATGAACCGATGGAGATTGACCCCTTGGCCGGTGCTGAAGTACCAAATAATGCACAGGTATGTTATTTAGCATTGTTTACATCGTATTTTTTTTTTATCATTGTGTTTTCATTGCTGTTCATGCAACTTTGAGTGCTATTTAAAATATTCGAGCTAGACGGGACTTAAAATCTTTGCTTATAGCCACCAACGCATTCAATTCTATCATCGATCGGTCCGCGTCACGTCTTATGGCGACTATACAGGTGAAACCTCCCTCTCGCTTGCACTATTCAACATTTTTGAAGATATAAAATCACTGAATGTAGTTATGCAAAATAGCAAACCTTCACGGCCTAGAAAATAACAATACAAAGGTTCAGCAACAATATCATTTTGATTCTATCACGTTTTCTTACCAAAAAAACTTGCACCAATGTGATCAATTTCTGAACCTTTGTATTGTTATTTTCTAGGCCGTGAAGGTTTTCTATTTTGCATAACTACATTCAGTGATTTTATATCTTCAAAAATGTTGAATAGTGCGAGCGGGATAAGATTCGATTGATTGAGGTCAAACCTCCCGTTTGACCTTAATCTAAAATCTTGGGTAGCCTGTTGTGGTCTAGATAGTGGCAAATAGGCTACATACATTTGTTTTCAGATTTTTTATCGACTTTGCTGATGGCTCCACATTCCGGTATCGTTCTAAGCAAACACTCATATTAAGCTTATTTTAGTAATTCATGCATTCTACAGGTGACTGATGACGTATTGATTATAAATTAAAAATATGATAAAGTTGGTTTTAAAAAAAGGCATCAGTTATAGAAAATAAATGCATCATTACTCGCCGTTTGTAATATTAGCCCATATCACTAAGGCTGCGAGTTCATTAGGCAAGTAGTCAAGGAGTTTTAGAGGAGAGTGCGCGTTTTGAACTAAAATCTGTGCCTGATTATGTAGTAAAAATGACCAATAAGACACGACTCGTTTCCTCTTTTTTGTAACATTAAAGATTTAAGTTCAAAGCTCGCACTCCTATTATAAAATCTCCTTGGTTGACACAGGTAAGTGAACGGTTGCATGCTAATAGCCATATGTATCATATAAAAATGTTTCCTTAACGAAAGTACCAAAGAGAGTAATTTTCAACGAGACAATTAACCTACGAATGCATGGATACTTAAATATTATAGAAAATGGTCATTAATTATGTACAAGGTGTCCTATATAATGTTTGCTTTTAACAGAGGTTATACGATCTTACGTACTTTTGTTCGTTTTCAAATTGTTCTTGTTATTTAGATGTTTTTCTGATATTGTTATCATAGTACTAGTTCGCCAAGTTTGAGCAAAGTCTCGAAACATGTGATAGAAAACACTGTTTCAGAAGTGCGTTAAAGAGCATTTAGCAAGCGGTCCGGAGACATGCTATGATTTGAGCTATTTACTGAATTTCAAAACGGTATAACGTCATGTAATAGCAATTCTTTTGGACAGTTTTGCAATCTGTTTTTTCTGTCTGTTTAGCATTTTAAGCGCTATGCAGTTGTCATTATGCCGATGCAATAGATACACCTTGCTTCTGATCAACGTAGGGTAGTGTGCCAACGGAGTCTAATTGAAATAAGATTCTATAATGAATCGGTAATTTCCTTTGTTATGTAGAAGGCTAGAACAACGAAACAGAATACGTTTAGTATACAAATTATTATTTCATGTAAAATTTTAAATTCTCATGCTCGGGACACCTTGTATACTATTTATTTATTAGACGGTTTAGTAACGTCTTAGTACTAAATATTTGTTGTTTATTGAATTTGCTTTCAGATTTTACTTAGCTCGAGTGGGTTTCTTTGTTTAAAAGTATGCGTTGCAAACAAGCATAATTTTTTCTAGGTAGATTTTCCAATCACATAGGTACAGATGAGCTGTGACGTAGAGCTTACGTCAATCGGTTTACTTTACGTGGAAAATATATTATTTTTGTGGAAAACACAGTTTATGACTATTCATAGTCTCCGATAGAAGAAGTTCCTCAAGTGTAATGTCGTCCACGAATTATCATTAAACTAGCTTCGCGATTTCGCTGTTAGTACTTGTGCATATTATTTATGCTCGCCGTAGTTTTGACGTGGACTAACAAGTCCATCTCCTCTACCTAGATTAAAAAAACTATTGCTATGTGTATCTCGCAAAAGCTGGAAAATTGTTAGTAGATTTGATTTAAGGGTGTTTAAGAAAAAAAGATATTATGAAAAACCGAAAGGGAAAGCCGACAAATTTAAAATCCAATATGGTAATTTTGTTTGCATGAACTATGATTTGGACAGGACAACGGGACGTCTGTTAGGTCAGCTAGTCTACAATAATTATTGTCCGCATCATACAAAGTGCAATGAACTTATTTATTCGCCCTTCCAAAGGCTCACTAACTATCTTTGTGAGATAAAATCAATAACGGACATGCGCACTTGCGCTGTGCGAGCACGATACCTGGAACTTATGCATCGTTGCATCGTATTTGAATCAAAGGTAGCGAGTGACCTAGTTCTGAAGCTTTTGATACTTCATAATTTATTCTCAGTCACACACCTACATTTATAGGGACAGTAGTACATCAGCAAAAATGGCTTAGTAGCTACATATTTGCTGGGACTTTATTTTGATAAGGGTTTAATATATTATGCGTATGAATTATCAAATCTGATTTTTATTATGATTTTTTTTCATGGAATATTTAAACCCTTTGTATGTTGGCTTTTGTAGTCAATAACATATTGACAACTAACTAGGGGCACCTATGAAAACCGTTGAATTAATAAAATAAGCTAAAATTTATATTTACACAAATGAATTTATTTAATTTAAATTCAATATATCTCCTGCTGTAAAAATTCGTATCAGAATATAAATTTCTTAGCTGAAACCTCGACGCTGTAAGATTCTTACACGTGTCTGGAAGATTTTCTTCCAATTTCTAAGAATTCTATTTATATCTGGGTTCCAGTGGAAATATTGCTGCGCTGTAGAGAAGCCTTCATTATAACTGCGCAACTTAGACACAGAATAACGAATAATACGTGACGTCACGGACGATCTTACACCACTTTACCTTTGTTAGAATCGACGATATTAAAAATATTAAACGCACATATTTCCCTACTAAAGTGCTGTCAAAGTGTGGACTTCTGCCGTTCCTGGTTCAGTGAGTGTTTGCAAGGTTGTGGCTGGCTCTAATAGTCAGATTTGCATAATTAATAAATGCTATCACAGCTGTTTTTTTTCCACCTACGAGGGTAGCTACTACACTCTTTATTGACAAAAGTCAGCTATTTGAGTATACATTTTACCAACTGCGCCACCTCTTGACGAGGAGCTCCACTTTCAGGCCCACTGCTACTGCAATCTTATTTTAAACGACATCTAGTGGCAAGTACTTGAACTACAAAGCTAGCCATCTGCATAAAATCAGGAGAACTAAGTGCACAAATCTTTTAAAGTTCGAAGCCTAAAAATGGGTAAAAAAACTTGTGGCGCTTGCAGAAAATATATTTCGCCGGTAGGTGCCGCTACTTGTAGTGTTTGTCCGAACATTTTCCACAAAGAATGTTTGGCGATTCCAGAGCCGATGGCTGTCTCCAAAGACTGGGTCTGCCCGTTCTGTAAAAAAACCCAGAAGAAAGGGGACAATAGTAGCACCCCGGTGAAGGGTGTCACTGAGACAAATACGCCCCCGATTGTGGTGGGTGGCCCAAGCACCGGATCTGTAATAGTAAGCTCTCCGGCTCCCGAGGTGGCAAAGTCGCCCCTCGCCCCTCCCGTGGCATCCCCTGCACCGGCTTCAGACACGGTTTTGTGTGACATGCGCCGCGAGCTCGCTGACTACATGGCTGAGTTACGTGTATATCGCAAGGAGATGCTCGAGTTTCGTGCTGCGGTGACGGCAATCAATGAGCGAATGGACGGCTTAGAACGACGCCTCGAGGCAGTAGAACAAAGAGAGGTGAAGAACACCGGAGCAATTGAGGTGGCTGAATTGGAGAGAACGGTGACACAGCTAAAGATTGAATTGAACGACAGGGAACAAGAGTCGCTGTCATCCGACCTCGATATCGGTCAACTTCCAGAAGTTAAAGGGGAGAATGTCATACATTCTGTTACCGTCTTGGCGGCGAAACTCGGAGTAAATCTTGAGGGACGGGATATCGTATTCGCTGAGCGAGTGGGTGCCGTTGATCGGACTGGGCCGGGCGGGGTGGAGGGACGCGGGCGTCGCGTGGTGGTGCGCCTGGCGCGCCGGCACCTGCGAGACGAATTGTTAACCGCGGCTCGCGTGCGTCGTACGCTCACCACTGCTGAGCTCGGTCTGGGTGCACCACAGCAACGCATATACCTCAACGAGCGGCTGACCCACTCAAACCGTCAGCTTTTCTATCGGGTCCGGGAAGAATGCCGCAAGCTGAACTGGAGGTACTCCTGGACGAAGAGAGGCCGTATCTACGCAAGACAGGGCGAAGGGAAGCAGGCCTACACCTTCCGCACAGAGGCGGATGTCGCTCGTATTTTTCAAACTGACTCTGTTTAAGTTAATTTGTTATCTGTGTGCATTGTATCCGTATTTATGTAATACCTCTCTTCCTTATTATAGCCAAGCTCAATTGCGTTTCTTAGATAAGTTTGTTGTAACATGGTCGAAATTCTACTATTATTTTCAGCAGAAATGGATGAAATTTATATTAAATAACAAAACTGATTATATTTTCAATTTTAATATAATTACTACAATATACAACCTTGTTTCACCACAATTAATGGTACACTTTCTTTTCAAACTGTCGTTATGTCTTTACTATTGTTTTTTTATACAAAACTCTGTAAACAGTCCTAAGCTAATTACTATTTTCACTCAGTGCTCTTGTGTCGTTATTATGACTTGCGCAATTTCTAGTTTTTAGTCTGTTAAAAATTGGTTTGATTAATGCAGGTTCCCTCGGAACAAACCACGATAATCTTATAGCTACGATCTTAAAGCACGACTTAGATGTATTGGCACTGAACGAAACATGGCTCAGAGCGGGTGAGGAGGGACGTGCCCCCGTTGTGGCGGGCTACCGCCTGAGGCATATCCCTCGGCCGCGTGAGGTACGCTCGCGCGGTGGAGGGGTCGGCTTCTATGTCAGGCGCGGCATCACCGTGCGAACTTGGTCTCACCCGGTGGATCCACTGCATAAGGCAGTTGAGCAAATGTGGCTAACTATGACTCTCAACGGGAAGAAGCTCGCTATTGGCACAGCTTACAGGCCTCCCTGGATGGACGAAGATTTGTTCTTAGACGCTATCACGGACTCGATTAATTTATTACCTAGTTGTGACAATCTCATATTATTAGGTGATTTTAATATTAACCTGTTAAATGATACTGAAGTAAAATCTACAAAACTTGCCACATTCCTTTCATGCCTAAACCTTAGTCAACTAGTTAATCTACCCACACATTTCACCGAGACTTCTCAGACGTTATTAGATATAGTATGTTCTGATTTACCTGCCAAAAAGATAACTGTGGAAGCAGTAGGATCCCTGTATGGTCATTATCTTGTCAGTTGCGAGTTTAATATTAAAAGAGCTAAGCAAAAACCATTAACAGTTACTTATAGGCCTTTTAAAAATATATGCATTGATATTTTTAACTCTGATCTAAAATATATTAGATGGGACCTCCTATCGACACTTGATAACGTTAACGATATGGTTAACGGCTTTAACCAGAGTGTCTTGGCTTTGATTGACTTGCACGCTCCTGAATCCACGGTAGTTATTAAAACACGCTCATATCCATGGATTACTGACACAATTAAATTGATGATGAGGTTACGCGATGAGGCGGCTGCGGAGTATCAAAAAACTAAACTGGAAGTTAAGAAAGTCTACTACAAGAATTTAAAGGCCACAGTAAACCAAGCTCTCTTCCGCGAAAAAACGGCTTATTTTAATTTTAATATAAATAATAAAATACATAATCCAAAAACGCTTTGGAAAAATTTGAAAAATACTATTCTACCTAAAAAAAGTACTGAACTGCCTGCCAATTTTCAGGACCCAAATATAATCAATAATCATTTCTTAAACATTCCAGGCATGACGGATGTGTCTATCTCGCACCTTACCTTCTTCGAATATCATAAATTTTGCGATGCCATCTTTCATTTGGAACCCGTTGGCTTAGACAAAATAGCTAAAATATTACGCGGACTGAAATCCAAAGCAGTAGGATGTGATCTCATCAGCTTAGATATGATCATGATGTCGTTGCCTGACACACTGGAAATAATTATGTCTATAATAAACAGATCAATTAGCACTTCTACTTATCCTAATGTTTGGAAATTAGCGACCGTACTTCCTTTACCAAAAATCTCAGACCCGGTTGAACTAAAAGACCTTAGGCCAATAAGCATATTACCATGTCTGTCTAAGGTACTGGAAAAGGTTGTAAGCGCTCAGCTGACAGATTTCCTCGAAAAAAACAATATTCTGCCTAAAGTTCAGTCAGGCTTCAGGAGGGGTCGGAGTACTACTACTGCTCTTTTAGATGTAACTGATAACATCCTATGTGCTCAAGATAAGGGAATGTGTACTCTGGTTGTCCTGCTCGATTTCTCTAGGGCCTTCGATTCCATAAATACCAATCTTCTATTATCCAAATTAAATTATTATGGCTTTGACTCTAATGCCCTAAAATGGTTTAATAGTTATCTCAGTGACCGTTACCAGTGTACTAAGCTAGCTCGCAATGATGGTACGTTTTTCTTTTCAGAAATTACGCCCATAAATCAAGGAGTACCTCAGGGATCCGTTCTAGGCCCACTTCTATTTAATTTGTACTCAGCTGATGTCCAGATGTGTATAAAGTATTGTCAGTTTCATATATATGCCGATGATATACAAGTATATCTCTCATGTAAGCCTTCCGAAATTGATAACTGTATAGGAAAGCTTAATGAAGATCTCTCTAATATTTCATTGTGGTCTAAAAATAACAGTCTTATACTTAATCCTAACAAAACCAAATATCTGATATTTGGTAGCAAATATAATTTAGCTAGTCTTAGTCCTTTGTTAGATGTCATGATCATGGGCGAACCTGTGGAACGCGTGTACGAGGCGCGCAATCTTGGCCTGTACATGGATTGCAACCTTCGGTTTGAGAAGCATGTTGCTGACTCTGTCAGGAACTGCTTCTATAGACTGAAGGTGTTGTACAGAATGAGGCCACATATAGGAGTAGATCTTCGAATTCAGCTTGTAGAGTCACTCGTACTATCAAAATTGAACTACACCGACGTGGTATTTGGTCCTCGACTTTTGGCAAAAACACAGAGACTAGTCCAGCGTGTCCAAAACGCGTGCGCCCGCTTTTGCTTCGACATTCCGTTGAGAGGTCACGTTACACCGTTTTTGAATGAACATGTCATTCTCAAAATGAAGCATCGACGTAAACTTCATCTTGCGTGCCTTCTATTTGGTGTGTTGAAGTATGAGTTGCCTTCATATCTCCACGAGAAGCTTACATGGGTGACAAGCTCAAGATCTTGTACCTCCCGCCAGTGCTCGATGCAGCTTTCGATACAGCGGCACAGCTCGGCTTCTTTCAGGGGTAGTTTCCGCTATGCTGCATCTAAGTGCTGGAATAATATTCCCCCACCGATACGGAACCTGCAAAATTTACATAGTTTTAGAAGTAAACTCAAGAAATTCCTTTTAGATAGTCAGAAGAAGCAGGAAAGTCATAAACACGACACAAGCGTCATATAAGCCACGCGCCTATGATACCGGCCAATCTATGTAGGGACTTACTTATCAATATAAAAAAACGTTTTCATTATCAATACAAAATTATTATTACATACCTATTTCTATCCGGAGTGCACAAAAAGAAAAAAAAAAAAAAGACGTGTGGCACTCGGGGACTGCCGCGGTAAAGCTATTGCATAGCATTTTGTATCAACTTATACAATTATAATTATTTATTTATTTTATTTATGCAGTATTTCTTTTTCTTTGATATTAATTCAAGTTACACTTTTTGAGCGTGGTGACCGATAAGAAAACAAATTTCAAAACAAAACTGAAATTAGATTCAGGTGAAAAACATCAGACGTCAGTTCGTGTCAGAGGCCAATCATGGACGTGTAGCTATCTTTACTGTGTTGAACACTAGCGCTGCGACGTTGTGACGAAGAACTAATAGAATACAAAAGTTTGAATATGAACTCTATTTCCAAGCAACAGATTATAAAATTAAGTAAATCGGAGTGGGGAGCGTGAGGTTTTTTTTCGTTACGGAATTTCTGGATTCAGTCCCCGCGCTCAAGGCCCTCGATAGAAGCTATGCAATAGCTTAAAACTGTTTGTTATTATTCTCGCTGTTCATTATTCCCATTATTACTGTAGGTAGGATAAATAATTAGTTCGATATCATGATTTGTAGCTTGATTTGTGCATAGGTTCCCAAATGATTCGTATATGTTGTTGTCCGTACACTTCCACTCGTCAAACACATTTCTAGTTTTAGTTGCTAAAAACGCCACTTCCAACAAAAACTTATGGCACT
This sequence comes from Horisme vitalbata, assembly GCA_951804965.1. Lineage (NCBI taxonomy): Eukaryota > Metazoa > Arthropoda > Insecta > Lepidoptera > Geometridae > Horisme > Horisme vitalbata. The sequence continues at coordinate 4,741,347 of OX638089.1, forward strand.
GTACTGTACTTCCTTTGTTTTCTTCGTATTGTGGTTAAGATAACCGTGACATCACCGAACGGCTCTGACGGAAGACCAGCGTTGGTTGCCAGTCAACCAACCTATGCTGAGTCAGAGACCGTTTTACGATACACGTACATTTTATATAATATTTTATTTCTTTTTGTTTGTAATACCTTTCTTTTCATGTACCTATGTATCGTAAATAAATATTTTTCTATTTCTATTTTCTATTTTTTCTATAATACTATACGAAGGCTCTTTCTCGAACAAAAGTCGAGTCGAGTTAAATTGGAACTTATCGTGCGGCACAGGCGTTCATATTTTGTTAATTATCGCTGACTTCAAGCTGTTAACAGCAAAAACACAGGGTTGCAACTCCCCCATGAAAAATGAATAATAAATATACCAGTGCGTGTATTCAATAAACTACCTTTACATGAAAATCTACTTGTCAACCTATCAGTTAGTACTGATTTGTTGTATAATTTAAGTACGAACATAGCGAAACATGTCTGGTCCTAGACATTAAACATTATACACAAACACGTTGAGTGAGGGCGGGCTGCTGTACTGCCACAGCACTCAAAGCGCGTATTATTTCTGACCAACCATCATCTAGATACCTTCATCGCAAAATAATTTGACATTTAGATAGATTGATGATGTAACATTTACTTCCAAGAATCACTAGGTTTAGCACAAAGTAGGTTTAAATATTACATGCAGATACCTTAGGGACCTGTCAGACAGAGAGCGGTCAGGCGTTTAAGCGTTTCGCGTTCTCGTTCTGTGTTCTATGCCATGTACGAATTCGCGTGGTACCGAATGCCTGCTGTGTGTGTGTCTATGTAACGTCATACAACACAGCGAACGCGGAACGCTCAAACCCGTGACCGCTCTCTGTCTGATAGAACCCTCATATTTAAAAACTATTCGCGAGATTAAAGGCAGTACAGTACCCTCAGTACGAGTTGCGCAATACGTGAACGTTCATAGTTTTCGTTTTCGAGCTCAATTTTAATGTACGTTTTCGTATTTAGTATTTATTTAAAATAGCATTAGCAAGTAAATTATTAAAATATAAATTCTTACTCTAGTTTATTTTATTCTAATTATTTCACTGTATGCAAATCAGAGAATGAACAACTCATGAACTCATTAATATGGTAAAATGAATGATTCAAAAAGTTTTTTAGAAATTACTCTACTGGTTTTAAATAAAAGTGGACGAACAACGTTGGTAATGTAATCTTTTTTCAGATTGGAATGTTTATCACAAAAAACCATTGGGTAATTAACTAAAAAGGGTACTTTAAAATTGAGCTCGAAAACATAATCTAAGAATGTTTTCGAATTGTTCAAACCGTACACCGGGTACAGGTAAAGAACCAACCGTAGGTATATAGGTACATAGGTAACATAAATAGCTAGAATAATACTTATTAGGTTAACTTAGTTAACTTAGATGATAAAAAAGTACCTACCTAAATATTTTACATCATCGGTGCATGTAAATAGCTGTCATGCTAGCGGTGACTGAGTTTGGAAGGCGGGTTCTTGGTCAGCTGTTTCCTTTTATTTTTTTATTTAATATGGGCCAGCTCTTGACCTCGAGGCTCGCATAGGCAAGGATGAGGTCGACGATGAGACGAGCTTATGTGCTACATAAGAAACTATCAGCGCTGATTTTGATCAAGCATTTTTGGGAATATAGGTAATTCTTGCTAAAACCTGATTTCTGGGTAGGCTTTTAGAATAATGATGCTCATCGAGATCTTGTCTGTGGTTTTATAATGGGACTCAAACCCTAACCTCAAAAGAAGCCCTTAAGAATCTGGGGGTGACCCTCGCTCACAACAAAGTCGAGGCGCGTGCAAAGATCGCTCCGATCCTATCGCTATCTGCGCGTGTGTGCGGGATAGCAATATTGGCCGTTCAAAATTTGATATGAACTTGAATGTGTTGTGTAATACCAAAAATGATGACTGAAAACTGTTAAAACATATTCTTTACATAGTATTGTTATTCCATAACTAGATAATATAAACTATGCCTATGTTCCTTAACAAACAACTCGTAAGATATTGTTGTTTTTAATACGAAACCAAGAGGAAGAAAGTAGTCATTTTTGGCATAAAAATTTGTGGCTTTTATTTCATTTTAGGTAAGCACTTTGTAAAAAACTATCCAGGAACCTAGATAAATACTATTGGAATACAACAATATAGTGGAAATATGCTTGAATTAGAAATCAATTTGGTATTACTTTTGTATGGGCAATTTGTTCGTCGGTGGCTCCATAACATTAAAAACCAACATTTCATCATCATCATCATCATCATCATCCACAGCCCGATTTCACCCACTGCTGGGTATAGGCCTCCCTTAACTTGTGCCATCCACCACGATCCTGCGCTAGTCTAACCCACGTACGGCCGCGACTTTGACAATGTCGTCTGCCCATCTTGCAGCCGGATGTCCCACACTCCGAAAGCCATCCTTAGGCCACCACTCTAATTTTCTTACTCCAACATTTAGTTCTATAAAATTAATATTATAATAATTCATTTATTTCAAGAATCGGATTAAACGCAGTACGAGAATGTCGGCTTACAGATAAATACTTACAGATATATTCAATCTCCTGACTATTTCCCCATTTGGGGTCAGCCCTCTTGATAATTTCAGCCAATCTCTGTGTCATTTCTGGCGTTAATCCTAGCGTCATCATATCATTGGACACGGTTCGCATCCAAGTGGTCAGTGGGCGTCCTCTTCCTTGTTTTACCTTCGGGTATGTCCATCTAGAACAGTCAAACATACATATCAAATAAAACTTACTTAGTAATCATTGTGCTACACGCCCAGTGTCACTTATCAGGCGTCTGATGAACTGCCTGAACTTGATACCCTTCGGCCAGAACCCGCTGACATGAACTCTCCCCGTAAAGCAGTTGTGTCTCATATTACGACGAGACTCTTATTTCACGACACGTACTCGTAGTATTGTGTAGTGGGTATGAGTACTACTGTCCCTATTTATGTGTCCACGAAAAAACTCTGAAACTCTGGACCTGGATTGTTTGCTGTGAAGCATAAACAATTTTATTTTATGAAGAAATTAACCGTTCTGGTGTTAACTATATTTTTTTTATCAAAAATATATTCTCAGAGAGAAGTATTCAAGACATTTATATTTACTGCTGATAACAGTTTTCAAGATATGTAATTTATAATTTTATATGGTGTAGAACGGTAGAAGTCCATTGGTCTTGGAAAATTACCCTCATCGTTTATACAATGTTTTCAAACAAATGTTTTTAATGTTTCAGCAGTAAGTAAAATACCACTTGCAATGTTTCACAAAAATTTTAATATTTTAGCTAATCGAGGATGAAAGAGATGAAGGAGATGACAACGACGCCGCAGGGCTACATCGCGCTTTTCGCAGGTAAATAAATATACGTACGGGACATCTCACTCACGGTGAACTGATCCCAAACTAGGCACAGCCCGTACGATGGGTACCAGGGACTGATAAACATATATTGATATTAATAAAACACCCAAACACAGAACAAACATTAATTTACACCATATAAATGTTGGCCCTGGGCGGGAGTCGAACCCGCGGCCTGCAGAAGGCTTATCTCTAATGCAAGTCAGAGTTTGTGTTACTGTCAGACACTAGATTTTGATTTAAAGTTGTACAGATTTCTTTTCGCAATCCAGGTGTATTTTTTTTTGTTTATTTATTTATTAGGTCGCCGACAAGATATACCCAGATACTTATTAAAGGTGACCTCATCATGCACATTTACTTACATTAATTAGTCTAGATACATTTTCTGTCTACATAGATAACACGGCAAATCGGTGAAATAGCCCGTCTCCGAGTCTCTGCAGCGCTTTGTGCTGTGTCGGCGGGTGACGATGACTTTGGTGTGCTGTGGACATAATATAATGTTCGTTCTTTCGGGGAGATAAGACTATGAATTTGAAATTCGATTCAGATAACACATCTCAAGTGATTTTATTTTTTATGCACTTTTATCTTTCTAAGAAACGTGGTAGTAATAGCTTATTCATTTATAAGCTATTTACCGTGTTCATATTAAATTCGAAGAATGTGTAAAATTGGGCGTTTCACCTGTATTGCCTGGTCCTGGTTAAAGAGAAGAAAAATGTTTGAAATAATAAGAATTAATGAGCGTCGTTCAAATTGAATAAAATGTATGTTTCCAAGTTCTTTTTATTTTATTTAATATTTTGATATAGGGCAACAACACTATTCATTAGTGGTGTCGTCGACAAATCCTTTTTGGCAACCGCACCTCTAGTGGTTTCGTTTGGGGGTGTCGTTAACAATGAATGGAGAACACGACTCTTGACTCAAAACTCAAATTCCAGCATCTTAATAACATAATGACACTTACAACCTAAAGAAAGATATGATGACCATGTACTATCATTGTAAGCAATAAATTATTTCATGTTGATTTGTGTTAGGAACCGTGCCGCGAGCGCCGCAGCTCGCTCGTCGCGCTACTCCCGGCCGCGTGACCTCGGCCAGCTGCTTGAAGAGCTCGACCTGCTGCACGATGACTTTGCACCGTTCCGTGCTCAGTACGTGACCATGTTACGGGACCTCACTACTTATACCGTGAGTGCAATACAGAAACTGGTGCGGCTATACGGCCATAAACCATACATTTTGTATGGAACGGCTCTTTTCACTATATTTGATGCTCGAGAACGTATTGACTGATTTCGATGTTTTTTTGAACGGGAACTAAAACCCAGCTACCCGAGTTCCAGCCTGCTGTATAAGAAAATAGCTGACCTCGCGTAGCTCGTACCCCCTCAGAATCACAAAAATTTTGCTAGAATTTGTAAGAACTTATTTGCTAAATTAAATTCAGTTTTTTGTTTACATTATTCTTACATTAGTTCAAAAAACATCAAAATTAGTCAATTCTTTATCGTGATATGGTCGAACCACGTGGTCAGAAGCATCAAAAGAGCCGTTCTTACATTTTGTATGGTAAATTAGTTTTTCTAAATTTTTTCCGTGAATTTTTCCTGTATTATTCTGTTATTCGAGGCGGAGAAAAATTCAACAAATCAAAAACCATGAAAATGTATATATCCAATATTTATTATATTATCAGGCTGTAGAAGGTTTCGGCAGAATACCAGCGCCTAGCTACTTCTCCGTGGCATAGCATTAGATTATGTTGAGTCGAGGCCTTTTTGCTGCTGTGGCTTACAACAACATGCCGGGGCGATACTTCTTATTATACCAACTCAATAACTACTTACTTTACTTGCTTAATTCTGTTGTTGCCTATTTTAAATTGTCTATTTAATTTCATTATCTGCCTTCCAGTACCCGCCAGCGGAGCGGCAGCAGCGCCAGACGATAGTGAAACTGATATGTGACATAATGCACAGCTTCTCCCATGCCTACCATGCTATAAGTGATATCACGTTTCATGTGGGGCAGCGTTATCCGCGTCTCACTTCCGAGCCGCCTTCCTCCACTCGCCACTCGATACCACTGCAGGTAAGAAAATATACGAGACTAGCTTGTAACTAGTGGAACTTACTTCCGGTGTCTGTGTTTCCGGCCCAGTATAACCCTATTCATTAATTGTTATTGTGTTTTTTCTAACCAACCTAGGTATAGATGTTGCTTATAATGCGCATGCTGTGATACCCTTTAATTAAGGGTGCACTGAGACTTTTACACTTTTATATGTTATTTTTTTATTGGGGTTTTTGTTTGTTGGGGTGTACGAGGTTCCCCCCCCCCATCTTCGAAACACAAGTCAACCTCACCTGCACATGCACAACCTGCTAAACTACGAACGGGGCTCTGGCGACCGGCTGATTGCGGCATAGCACAGCCTACATCGGCGCAGATTAATCCCCTGGCCACCGACGTTCAGCAGCGTCGGTGGTGAAGCTTTGCCCTGCGATCCCCAACCCGCATGCCCAGCGTGGGGATTATGGGCATATCCCCCTTTATTAGGGGAGGCCTATGTCCAGCAGTGGACTGATATAGGCTGGTGTGGTGGTGTGGATATGTTATTTTGTGTGTGTGTGTGGTGTTGGGTGTCCTTATAAATAAAATAAAAATAACCTAGGTGTTTTCAAATCCAGCTTGAATCGGTTCCTTTTAGGCAAGCGCGCTCCATGTTAGACCACATCTTCACCTGTTTTAGGTGTGTTAGTGGTCAAGTGCTTGGCGCAAATTTATGTAAAAAAAAGCTTCTCCAGTGGCTTTGGTTCAAGTATTACGTAAGCAGATTTATTACAAATTTTGGGGCCCCTCTCCCCCTTGTCAGCAAAAGTAAACAATGCTCTTACCAATGCTTACGTGAACGCACTGTCTGGTCACGAAAAGCAGTAGTTATTTATTTTGTACACATTGGCAAACCACACATTGTCTATGTTTGAAACGGAAACGCATTTTCGCGGATTCCCAAATAATGAATACATTTAGGTACCCCCCTCCCCCTATAGTGCTTTCGTAATACTTGAATGGCTCCTTTGCCAGCATTTGACTCCCCTTATGACGACCGCTGTGGCGCAGTGGGCGAAGGGTTTGATTCCCGCCGTGAGACAAGTTTTTTGAAATATTTTATTAACATGTTACATGATAACAAAATATCCTGTTATAATACTAACATTTGCAATAAAGTAATTATTCAACCATTCTGCTCTGAAAAAATGTATGGCTTATACACATATCAGTGAAACTATAACAGGCATCTAATAACAATTATAGTATGAGTGTAACATGAAACTGGGTTATATCACAAAATCACTCTATTTTAGAAAAAAATGTGACTGCTAACTATAGTACTAAAACTGATCGGAATAATATCCTACTAATATTATAAATGCGAAGGTTCATTATGGATGATGTATGTATGTATGTATGTTTGTTTGTTACTCTTTAACTAGTTAAAACTAGAAATAAAGATAAACTAGCTGTTCCTACTGTAAGGCTCCATAAAGTTAGTCAATCATTTAAAGGGCGAAGTGTGTACGTTTTATTAACAAATTCCCAAATGACGTGATTAATTTATCTGAAAATAAATTTAAAAATGTTAAACGTTATCTCTGTAATAAAGCTTAATAAACAATTTATGATTATTTAGAGACAAAAACACTTGGGATGAAACTGTCTCCAACTCCCTCAAAACCAATGTAATAGTTTAGAATAAATTGTAAATAACATAAAAAAAATATAAGCCAAGCAGAGTTTCTTTCCAATTCTTCTCTGTTTGGTCGCGTTACAAATTGGTGGTAAATTAAAAAAATTGACTGTTTAAAGTGTACTGATAATGATGTGTATTGTTCGTACTGTATTTTTACGCAAAGACGGATTTGGAACGTTTTTTTTTTTGATGAAATTTGAACGGATTTGGATGAAACTTCAAATATACACCGTTTGTGACCTGGATTATCATACAGCCTACTTTTTATCCCGGTACCACGCGAGCGAAGCCGCAGGCGGAAGCTAGTCTGTTATATGCTATAACAATACTGTAGGTACAGCAGCATTATTTTTTTAAGTCTTGTTATGTTTTGTTCATTTGACATGTTACGATAGTTCTGTTATTCAAAACGCATTTTTTTTCGAACTTTCACGTTTTTTATCTCCGTCAATTTCTATTGATTCGATAAATAAAAAAATACGTGTCCAGTATTTTTTGTTGATCTAACTGACGGACTTATTGTAATTATTATTTGTTACCCAGTCATCCCTATTCCAGGCTCATATCAACGTGGTAGCGACAACCGCTCGCCGTCCGATGGGCGGCGACGGACGCGGGCCGACTCCGGCCCGGGTCCCGCCCGCCGGCTCCGGTGCGACACCATCAACCGCAACCGCAACCGCTACCACTGCTGCACCTGCTACTACAACCGCAGCCTCAGCCGCTGCTGCGCCCTCAACCGCAACCTTTGTGACCACCACCACCGGCCGCACTGCAATCATCTCCAGCGCGCAACCTCCCCGCCCATCCACCGTTGGATCCACACCGGTGCATGTCCAGGTTCAAATCGGTTATACAGGTACATCTAGAGGCACGTAAGTCTAGCGCTGAACTAAACTTCTGCGCATGGATCTCTCGCTCTCTCTCGCCTCCAGCTCTTAACCTTACTTTACACTTCGGCGCAATAACGGTCAGCGCTAGAGTTTCATGACGCTACTTGTACTTCGGTGTTTTTAGCGGATCACTATGGCTAAGCAGCAATCCGCCCGGTCATTGCTTCGATTGGGTGATCGTTTAGTGACATTTAGATTTAAGCGTTTTTGTGATAGTAGCCGATGGCAGCTGCGTCGGCGGTGCGAGAAGTTGTGCCCTGCGATCCTCAATCCGCATGCCCAGTGTAGGGATTATGGACATATCCCCCTTTATAAAAAGAGGCCTATGTTCAGCAGTGGACTGATATAGGCTGATGTGGTGTGATGTGGTGGTATCAGGAGGAACTCACGTTTGTAACACCTGCACACAAATTGGCTGAGTCAGGCAGATCAGTCTACGATATGGGAGCCGCAGTATATAACCGAATTCTAAGCACAATACGTAATGCACCTTCCACCGGAATTTTCAAACCCAGATTAAATAAATGGCTGCTCTAATATGTCTTTGACGACATAAATTAACTATATCTATAGAATATTTATGAAGACTGAAAAATTCTAATGAGTCCGCCATTTACATTATAAAAAAATATTGGACCCCTATTTTTTCTTTTGTCAATTAAACAAAAAATGACAAAGAAATAGTGCGTTGAAGTTCCGCATGACTCTACGGCTCAATACACTTTTTACACCGGAACTTTGACGCTCTTTATCTCCGTAAATTTTATTTATTCTATAGATAAAAAAATACGTCTCCAAAATCTTTTGTTGATCTATCTGACGGACTAATTAGATATTTTTTTTACCCAGTCGTCTTCCCTATTGTAACATCTGTGTAACATTGTAGTAATATTGTTATATCCTACCTGCGGGGTGATCGGCTAACTCTGTTGCAAACAGAATCCATATGGCTGGCCATATCTGCCGAAGAACCGACAACCGGGTGCCTAGTGCGAGTTTTTTTACCAGCTCGATCGCGTTTGCGTTTACTCAAATTTGTATGAAAAGGAGTCAGTGCCACGCGTTTCTCACTAGATGGCGCTACCTCGATTCCATATAAAGGAGAATGCCGTCTGATGTATGGCGCTCGGTACCAAGACTAAAGTGAGTGCGTCAAAAAAATATTCAATAAGTTTTTAGTCGATTCTACTGTGAAAATAATTAAAAAAGAGGGTAATTGCCATAGTAACACTTTATGTCAATGTTTATTGCCATAGCAACGTATATCATTGGTTGTTTTAGTATAATGGCGGCGTGCAACGGAAACCAAAACAACAAAATATTTTTTTACTTAATTATTAATCGAGTCGGTGTGTAAAACTAAAGAAATTGTTAATGTAATTTATAAAATATAATAAATTTTATGGGATACGTTCGGTTTTGACGCAATTGGTACGGGTTCTCGGCATTCGTAAACGCAAACGCGATCGAGCAGGTAAAAAACTCGCACTAGGCACCCAGTTGGGGTAAACGAGTTCTTGAGTGGAGACCGCGGCTCGGCAAATGTTGTATAAGACGCCCTCCGGCCAGGTGGAGTGACGATCTACGAAAGGCTGCTGGTAGAAGTTGGATGCGTCGAGCTCAGAACAGGGCGCAATGGCGCTCATTAGGGGAGGCCTATGTCCAGCAGTGGACTGCTACAGGCTGATTAGTTTGTTAATTTCCTGTATCTGTACTTTTTAGTGTGTTGAATAAATAAATAAATAAATAATGCGGGACGTAATCACACAGCATCATGTATCCCCAAACTAAGCAGAGCTTGTATTATGGGAACCACATGATTGATATACTACATTTATATTTTTTTTTGTAAATACATACATATCATACGTAGGAAACACCCAGACCCGAGACAAACATCTGCAGAACAGATGTTTGTTCCACAGCGGGAATCGAACCCGCAACCTTCTGCGCCTCGCGGACTTTCGCCCACTGCGCCACAGAGGCCGTCAAAAAATAAAAAATGTGTTTTCTTTCTTCCTTTCTAATAAATGATTTTGCATTTTGTACAGAATATTCTGCCGGGCGAGATAACGACGGGGCAAAGTCCGACGAGCGCGTCGCGGCTGTCATCGATCCAGGTGCGCCCGGCGTACGTGCCCTCGGAGAGCCGCGTGCCTCCCAGCCGCAGTGGGAGCGTGCCTTCGCCCGCCAGCGCGAATACCAATGCGAACGCGAACACCAATACCAGCGCTAACGCGAATCAGCCCGGACCACAACTAGGTGCTGATGGCCGCCCGCGCATTCTTATGGGTAAGTTTTTTTATGGTACCCGAATATGGAACAAGCCACAGATATAAAGAGAACTAGTTGAAGTCACTTCACTTCTTTATTAAATGGCTTCTGGGATAGTTATCCACAATTTCGCCAGTATCAAGTAAAATAATTATTCATAATAATATGAGGCAACGTAGTACGGTTTATAAGTCCAGTCGTCCAGTCTTCGGTAGGGTCCTGTTTTCTGCTATAGCCATGGCGACTATGACAAAAAACGATCGGCGCACAATTTTCTTCATCAGAGAATTCCCGTTCAATCTTCTTTTATTCCATTTCACTAATACTTGTGTCTTATCTAACATTTATCGGTTATAATACCATGAATATTAAACGACATATATTAGAAAAACACTAGAAAATGAAATTTAATAAAATTGACAACCGTCGTTCATGATGAAAAAAATGGTGTCCTAGTTGAAGTCTTAAAATTCACTATGTTCTGAACGTCAACTCATACGTTTGATCACTACTTTCGTATGTCCATATATTATTTGCTAGAAAGGGATGCATACTTTATCTCAATTCTATTTCTGTTACTTCGTACCTGGGCAGTTCAATGAAACTGTAAAGAACTTTTTGATCTCATTTGAAGTCGCATTGATATATGTAAGCGTCCTTTTCTAACTGATCATATTGGACATAAGAAAGTAGAGATCAGACGTATGAGTTGACGTTCAGAACATAGTAAATTTAAGGGCCTTATGATATATATCAAAAGATAAACTATGTTTAGACTATTGCTAGCTTTTACTGTTGGATAATGACAAACAGTGACAGGGCTAACTTTGAGTATTGGTTAACTTTGAGTAGCGTTCATAAGTAAAGGGGGTAAGACTTCATCTAGTTATTTTCTATATCTTTGGAACAAGCACAGACAGATGAAATGTCAAAATTTGTAAAAACCGGACCTTTGTACCTGTAATTTCAGTCACCTACACCCTTAAAAACCGAATCACAGCGAAGCTGCTTCACAAAACAGTCGAATTAGAGTTGTATATAACTTGGCTCCGTTAAGACACGCGCAGGAACTTAGTCACTAAACTAAATTCAAGGGCTATTCGAACGAAAATTTTCGAGCTCTCACTAACGTGAGAGGTTACTATTAATATTTATTCTTCGCTCAAGTACGACGTGAACTTACTTTTTTTTTGTATGGGCCAGCTCTTGACCTCTAAACTTGTGTGGGTAAGGATGAGGTCGACGATGGGACGAGCTTTCCCAGAAGATGCCTATCAACTCTCTTTTTGAAAATTGTTTTTAAGTTTACGTCGTGACGTAGTTTAACTAACTAACTGAGCACTCAACTACTGCTAGTGTCCTCAAGGAATTTGTAAACCTAGCTTTAAATTAGATGTTTTAAATTTTAAAGATCTGGAGAACGTATTGCGCGGACTGACTCAAGCTGGCGGCGTGGAAGTGGTTATGAGTATGGAGGAGCTGCCGGCCGGGTTGGTTCCCGGCTTGCCCTTCGACTCGGATTTCAGCGAGCATGGAGGTAGGAGCATGGAATCTAGAGAACGGAGAATTATCGCCTCCTATTATGATTATTTATGTTTATCATGGCAGATTACTTAAGCTTTTACTAAAAAAACTAAATTACTTTTACTAAAAAAAACTACATCAAAAATAATAATAAATAAATAAAAATGCCGGAGTTCTTACACAAACTCAAATAACCTAGAAGTAAGCAAAGTTTGTGTTATGGAAGCCACATTATAAAGGTTTCTTCAATATTTTTGGTAGGTTTTTTTAAATTTCTATCTTCAATATTTTTGGTAGGTTTTTTTAAAAACTTTCGCCTCGATTTTCATAAGTCTAAACCACCTAGTTCATTATTTATTTTTTATTTATGCTTTTGTGGAAGTTCAACATTTTGTGAGCACTAGTTTTGTATTATTTTGTCGTGTTGTATTAATTTAACGTTATAGTAATACAAATATAGACAAAAATTATCTGCCATTTTATGGCGGCAGCCATCTTATGTTTACTATTATACCGAATCTATTCAATTGTATTGTCATCAGAACTAAAGGTTTGTAGTTGTACCGAATATCAGGTCAATCTGCGAACTGGAAAGGGGTATCAATTACTAAGTTTTGACTAAAAAAAAATAGGGCAAACTAAGTAAAACCTTTTAAACAAAGAAAAAATAAAGAATAAAACGGAAGTTGACGAATATGACAGACTGAATGACACGATAACTTGTATCCAACTGCCCTAATGGATAGGTATCTAAAGAAGGGTCATTTCATTTATTTTAAGCTTCAAACTTTGTGATTGTCAATGAAGATCAATAAGCTTAAGATAATTCTGTGTTCTCGTGTGTGGACATTGTTCCCAATGCCTTATAATTTGGACACTAAGGTAATGCACATTCTGTCCCAAATGAAGAGTTCATTTTATTATATTCATATTGCATTACCCTGCTTTTATATGTTTATATGTCAAGGGCTTGGTGCCAGTACTAATTATCTATTTGTGCACACATAATTATTGATTGGTTATGTGTGAGTTACCCCGTAAATCTACTAATACATACTATTATTATCAGCCGATATGTAGCTGTCTATGATTGTTTTGAATTAAATTGTCATGTCTAGGTGAATTGATTCTGAAGCGGCGATAAAAGTATCACATGTTATGGAATCTTATCACTATTTTGTGTTTGGCTAAAATTGGGCTTGCTTTTTATATGCTTTATGATCTATGTTTATAATTTTTTTCTGCTTTTCACAAACGTAACTACTGGTTCAAACTTGAAACAAGTATAAGAGTAATACATTCTTATTTAATTTATTTTGTAATTTTTTTGTGTTTTCCACCAAAAATGCCTTTTTAACCCTTTTTTATTTTAATTTCAAAAACAGTGTATGTTACTCCGATACCCACGACTGATATACTGCACAACGTCATAGCAAATGTTTTGCAACAAAACATTCGCGTTGCAAACCTATTGCAAGGTCAAAACCGCACTGCAGCCCAAGGGCAAACACCGGCCCAGAATCAAGAGCAATCTCGAAATGGGGATCAAACTCAAAATGCGGGGCAAACCCAGAATCCAGGGCAAACCCAGAATCCAGGGCAAACCCAGAATCCAGGGCAAACCCAGAATCCAGGGCAAACCCAGAATCCAGGGCAATCCCAGAATCCAGAGCAAACCCAGAATCCAGGTCAAACCCAGAATCCAGGGCAAATTCAGAATCCAGGGCAAACCCAGAATCCAGGGCAAACCCAGAATCCAGGGCAAACTCAGAATCCAGGGCAAACCCAGAACCAAGAGCCGGCCCAAAATCAAGGGCAACCCCAGAATCAAGGGCCAGACCAGGGTCAGGATAGAAACGCAGAACACCGGCAACAGTGGCAAGGTATGCTTCAGATCAGCGTCAATGAAAGAAATCATCATCAAAAACTATGCACGTACGATCAATTCCACTAACGGACACGTTTAATGCATTTATTTGTTTGTAATTTATTAAATAGCTTATTTGTCAACTTTACATTGGATTAGCAGGTAAAACTCATTGATATTAATCATTGATTAATCAGGTATAGTGTATTTGCTAACAGTTAATCTGCTAAAGTCATTAGAGATCGGATGTATTCCGTATTCATAGATCTCAAAGCCTGTAATGGTTGCATCACAATATTCAAAGTAACATATCATTTTAGACTACACAACAATAATAAGACGCTGCAGATTTCGGTTCTTTAAGTTTCTAGATGTAGAAAATATTCTTATATTCTCATTTTACCGTTTCGTCTGGGTGATATACTAGGAATTGCTCCCCTTTCCTTTACAAATAACACACACTAAACACAAACACACACAAATACACCTACACGCACACACCCACAAACACACATACACACACACAAATACACACACACACACACACACACACACACACACACACAAACACACACACACATGCGTGCGTTAATGTTTGTGATGTGCGTGCATATATATGCACGCACATCACAAAGATTAACGCACATGCACACTCGTACACATACACACACACACACACACAGCATACACACACACACACACACACACACACACACACACACACACACTCACACAAACTCACTCACTCACTCACTCACAATCACACACACAATTTTTGTGTGACAATTTCCCTGATCCTCATTTAGCATCAAATGTTTTGTTTAGCTATGCATGTAATGAGCCATTACTTTTTTTGCATTTGCATAAATATTTTTATTTATTTTTTGCATTGCACTTGCACTTGTTACTCGAGTTCCAGAGACGCAATACGCAGGCTTACTCGCCTAGTTTGGGCCTTGTCGATAAATTTGTACTCGAAACGAATAATACTTATTTCTGTGTGATTGTAAACTGTATTGTATGTTAGTACCTACATAACTTTCATACAATAAATAACTATCTAAATATGAAATCATGCTGTTATAAAAAATTGATTGAAGTCCCATCGGCCTTGGTACCAGAACTAAACTAATTTACCGATTCGAAAGTACCACTGAGACGAGACCAAATAATTTATTGACTCGAAATTGGAACTTAAAGCTGCAGTACAACAAATTATGCTATTGTTGCATATTGATTGTGCGATTGGCTTCAGGCAAATATGCGGGTTCAAATCCCACTACATCTAAAATGTTGTATAGCATTTTAAATTTTGTTTGTTATCCATAAATAAGTGTTGCTATTACAAAAAAACTTAACAAATCTATCTCGATGTTGCTGTACCGTGTAGGTAAGTGTGGAGTGTGGACCAATGGAGTGTTCGTATAGACCAGGGGTTCCCAAACTCATTTTATCTACTGACCACTTTGAGTATAACTTAAAAACCACTATAAATTCAAATTAAAATAATTATTGTGAGACGACGACATTTTTACTATAGTTCACAACGGCGCTCAGGTCTCAGGTTAACTCTTACGGGCTACAGGTGTCTACAGCCAATATAGGCACCGGCCAATGATAATGATTATTGAAACGCAACTTTATAATCTCTTAATTAATATTAATTGAGGTTCGGTGGTGCGAGAAGCTGTGACCTGCGATCCCCAAGCCGCATGCCAAGCGTGGGGATGGGCATATCCCCCTTTATTAGGGGAGGCCTATGTCCAGCAGTGGACTGATATAGGCTGGTGTGGTGGTGTGGTGGGTGGTGATGTTCACAAGTTGTAGTCGAGCGTCGAGAGCTCAGTCGGTGTCTAAGAGTCCTCCTTTTCTGGGTCTCTTACCCCCCCTTCTTTAGGCCTGCTGCGCCCAAAAGGGGGCGTTATCGCCCACTTTGGAGAAGGCTGGTATATGTGGATTATTACTATTAAGACCGATGTATTTGGAGTGCTATCGGCAAGTCGTTCCACAGCTAGTCCAGATATGGCGATTTACGCGTTGAGTGGCATGTAGCTAATAAGACGGACGTAATTCACATTCCTCCAAGCATTTTTCAAGTAAGCGGAGTTGTGTCGCACGTAAATCGATCCATCTGGACTTGCTCTGATAGCTAGTCTAGAATGAAGCGATTTACGCGCGAGTTGGATCGCGCGATTCTCGCGTGTATCCAGTCAGGTTTGTTAACGTGTGACATTCAGCAAGCCTGATTGTTGCCTGATCACGCGACAATCGCGCGACTCGAATCGTGCGTAAATCGCCCATCTGGGAAAGCTCTAAAACGACTTTGCCAATAACGCTCCTCCACCTTCTGGCGCGGCTACATTATCGCCCTACGGTGAAGATTTGCGTTTAATAGATGACGCACTCAATGACTTTTCACTCGGGAGACAGAGAGGCAATACGTGAATCTTCGGCATAGAGCATTCCCAGATAGGCGATTTACGCGCGACTGGAGTCGCGAATGTCACGTGGTATGTGAAGTGTGTGCACAAACCACGTGACATTCAGCAAGCCTGATTGGATACGAATGTCAATCGCGCGGTTAACACGCGCGAGCGAATCGCCTATCTGGGAAAGCTCATAGGGCGATAATGTAGCCGGCCCATACCGGATATCGCTATATACGAATACTCTCCGTTCAATGGCTCACCAACACAGTACAGCAACATAGAGATAGATGGTGCTGTTGACAGCTATTAAAAAAGGTTTTATTAATGAATTTGAATGTGTTGTCTTAGCTCCATTCGGCAACGCTCGCCAATGGGCCTCCGAACGCAGTGCCTTCACAGCAGCTCATATGATGTATGACAGATACTTGAATTGCGAAAACGCGTACGCGCGTCGCCATCTCCAAGATCGCAGGTTATTATTCTTTATTATTTATTTTTGTGTTATTAGTATTTGTTGTTCTAGTGAAAACAGAAATACATCATCTGTAAAAATGTTAGCTGTCTAGCTGTAAAGGTTTATGAGATACAACCTGGTGACCGACAGACAGGGGCAGACAGCGAAGTCTTAGTTAGGGTTTCTATTTTTTCACCTTGGGTACTGAACCCTAATTATGTCTATGTCTATGCCTAATTAAATAACGTAATATTTTAATAACAAAGCCCCCTAAAATCTGTTATAGGGTAGAAAGAAATAATAATAATGCTTTACACTATCACAAAGCATCATGTAGCCCCAAACTAAGCAAAGCTTGTATTATAGAAACCACATGACTGATAAACTACAAATACATTTTTTGTAAATATATTTGTAGTTACATACATATTATACATAGAAAACACCCAGACCAGAAACAAATATCTGCAGAACGTATAAACGTTTATCTCGCGGAATCGAACCCGAAGGAAGAAGGAGGCCTTCTGCCCTCCGGCCTCCACCCACGTCGATGAAATGTATTATATTTATATTTTTTTTGTATTTTGTGTATTTTTTTAAAGTCTTATCTCACACTTAAGGGAAAATCTGAGATTTTTATACAGGGTGGGGCAATATTTTACCTCATTGAGGGCAGCTACCTTTTCTTTTGAAGTTAGTAAGTTTCGTTCTGAGGAAACTATCTGTCATAATCGAAAACGAAGACTATCTTTAGTCTACGTTTAAAACTGATATTTTGTATATAAAATGTCAGATTTAAACTTAGACTTTCTTTAGTAATCGTTTTAATGCGGGGGTCATAGGTTTATTTTGTAGAAAAAATAATGGCATTTATTAAAAAATGAAAAAATGAAAAAATGTACAGTGAGCCCAGGAAATAACATTTGTAAAAAAAAAACAAGTTGTTCTCAATCGACTCTATTTCCAAACAGGAACAATTTTCCCAGAGTAACTTACCAAATCAAATCGCAAGATTTTGCGAAAATAAAAAAAAAAGTTTTCCTAACTATTTTTATGAAACGTCATTTGCCATAACATTGAGTTCATCCAAACAATTCGACGCATAATGGTAACCATCATTCAGCCAAAAATTATTATTGCTCAATTCCCAGCAAATGTTCGAATGGCATACATACTCAAACGGGTAGCTCAATGAGGTACAATTTCGCCCCACCCTGTATAGGGCTTAGCCGTGACTGCCCGAAAATTTCGACAAGGCGAGAAGTTGGATCGGTAGAGCATCCTAGTATTTATGGGAAGAACGCGGGTTCGAATCCTGAGTCGGAATTTTTGGGTAATATAAAAATGGTGTGTATAGGAGTTGTATAAGTTTTTTGGTGTAGGGAGCAATTCCAGCGGCAGGCGGAAGCTCAAGAGCGGGCCCGGGCCGAACGCGCCCGTGCCCCGGATATCGATGACCTGATGAACAGGAATCCCAACTTCACATTGGTAAGTTGCGAAGCGCTCGTGGCTTACTTCGGTGTTCTTAGAAAATCACCTTGTTTAACCAACAATCATGTCCAGGTTTTGGTTTAAGGAGTTTATTTATCTTGTTGTGCCAACCTTCTATTGCATTGTTTGTTCGGTTTATTTGTTGATAGCACGTCCACCTACCAAAGTATATTGAGTTTGGTTTCATCCAGTTTTTGAAAAAATAATTGTTAAACCCGTGGGCTGAGTAGACCCTGTAGCGATAACGAGTGGTTAACTGAACCCGTAGGCTGAGTAGACCCTGTAGCGAAAGCGAGTGGTCAACTGAACCCGTGGGCTGAGTATACCCTGTAGCGATAGCGAGTGGTCAACTGAACCCGTGGGCTGAGTAGACCCTGTAGCGAAAGCGAGTGGTCAACTGAACCCGTGGGCTGAGTATACCCTGTAGCGATAGCGAGTGGTCAACTGAACCCGTGGGCTGAGTATACCCTGTAGCGATAGCGAGTGGTCAACTGAACCCGTGGGCTGAGTATACCCTGTAGCTATAGCGAGTGGTTAACTGAACCCGTGGGCTGAGTAGACCCTGTAGCGAAAGCGAGTGGTCAACTGAACCCGTGGGCTGAGTATACCCTGTAGCGATAGCGAGTGGTCAACTGAACCCGTGGGCTGAGTATACCCTGTAGCGATAGCGAGTGGTTAACTGAACCCGTGGGCTGAGTTGGCCAGACAGGTGGGATAAGTCATCCACAAAATAAACCGTAAGGGGCGAATGAGCCCGCGGGACGATTTTTCTGTGGGCCCAGTTGCCCACAGAATGGTCATTTCTTACAAATAAAGCTGCTTCATTGATATATATACAAGGTAAAGCTACATAGCTCACAGAATTAGCAAGCTAAGCTGAAGTGGCAGTGGGTTGGCCATAACTGCCGAAGAACCGATAACGGATGGGGTAAACGAGTTATTGAGTGGAGACCGCGCGGGCGGATAAAAACTGTAAGCGGTAGAAGGGCCTTTACGCGCGAGGCCAGTCTGCGCTCCGTTCACTTTATTCTCAGTACTATAATGTCAAATTTTATCGTGTGCTTTTTCTAAATTACATATTCAATGCCTTTGAAGTGTGAGATGTGTAGATTTTTCGTAAAGATTTCTTTTTATTTAAATAATTATTTTGATAATGAGCTCGGAGTTTCTCTGAACAATAGAATCCGCAACGAGACTATCCGATTTACGGACGGGATATACGGGACGGGTGCCAGAGACTGATAAACATACATAGATATTAATAAAACAACCGGACACAGAACACACATCCATGTTCACTTCACAAATTTTTGTCCTGGGCGTGAATCAAACCTCAGAAGGCAGAGTTTCTACTTACTGAGTTAAGGCCAGTCGCTGAGCTGAGCTGTGATGCCAGTCACTGAGCTATGAGGCCAGTCAATAACTTTACTTATTCAATTCTATTGTTCTATGTATTGGGTATTTGTGAACACAATACATAGAAATAGGCATGGTGCCAGTACGTCCCCGGACGACCCCTCCACTAAGAACTCTACTACCTTCAGAAAGATAACAAACCAAAACTTAAGTTAGCAATTAGCGATTACAAAGCGAAATAATAATAAATCTGTTAACCAATAAAATGTACACAGCATTTCAAAGAAAAAAGGAATAACACAACAATTCATACATTTTAAATTAAAAAAAAAATTACGATTGCAATCTATGTACAAAGTTTAAAGCGAAGAAAACCATCATAAAAGATATCAAGTTCATCAAATAATTTATTATATAGTAGACACATACGGTGCAATGGATTATTTTGAAAGACATTATTAGGCTAAGGAATACTAATTAGTAAAGGTTTTCGTTTACCGCGCTTGTAAATATTAATATTTATTGTCATCAATAGATCTGCAATAAAATGCCCATTAATAATTTTATGAAGCAAATAAAGGTCTTTTAGTTTGTCTTTTGTCTATTGGTTAAACTGTTTGTAATGTTTCAGAATCACATGGCTATTATGATGCGCCTGGTAAGCGGGCCAGTCAACCCGGAAGGACAATTGAACGCGTTTATGCTCATAATTGTAAGTAAACGTCAATACTGTTATGTTGCGAGCGTTTCTATCCCGAACCATAGAGATACAAAGAGAAAATATCTATTTTTACCAAATTACACTTAAATCGACACAAAGTATATTTAATCAACGAAATCACTGTAAAAAACTTCAATACAAAAGACACTTTAGTTCATAGTTCATTTACTTGTTACTGCCTTGAGCAATTTATTAAAAGTGCTAAGTGAATGAAATTCCTTTACATCTTTTGGTAATGTATTGTATAGTTGCGCACCCTCACACATGTTTTTTTATATTATATTTTTATTTATATATTATATTATTCGCTTGTCTTGTTACATGTTTCGGAACATTTATTATCCATATATGTGTAACCACCACCGAAACGTGGACACTCACAGTACGGCTAGTCCACCAGTTTAAAGTTGCTCAGTGAGCTATGGAACGAGCAATGCGCAGAGTTTCTTTGAAAGATAGAACCAGTAACGAGACTATCCGACATAGAACTAAAGTAGTCGACATAGCTCAGAGGATTAGCAAGCTGAAGTGGCAGTGGGCTGGCCATATCTGCCGAAGAAACGGTAACGAGTTCTTGAGTGGAGACTGCTGCTCGGCAATCGTATTTAGGACGACCTCCGGTCAGATGGAGTGACGATTAGCGAAAGGCTGCTGGTAGAAGCTGGATGTGTCGAGCTGAGGACAGGGCTCAATGGCGCTCATTAGGGGAGGCCTATGTCGAGCATTGGACCAAAAAGGGCTGGTACTGTTGTTGTTGTTGGACTTTCAAACTTGTCTTTTCCAGGCTCGTCACCTGTTCCTGGGTCCGTTGACCAGTAACCCTATGGAACCCCCGGCAGTCCCGATGGAGTTCGGCTTCTTACGCACGCAACTGCGCGAATTCGTGCAGCGAACGATGGACCTCTCTATGGAGATCGACCCGCAGCCTAACTCTTTCGAAAACGTCACCGAGCAGATAATTCGGCAGAATATGGATTTTTTGCAAAATATTGTGAGTATTTCAGCTACCTTCGGGGGTGTGACGGATTCCAAACCCCGTTTCCGGAGCCCAAGCCAACCTCACCTGCCTGTCGTGCACCCAGCTACCTAACAAACGAGGCTCGGCCGGCCCGCTGATTGCGGCATAGCGCAGCCTAACACTGGCACAGCTAAATACCCTGGCCGCCGATGCTGCCGGTGCAAAAAGCTGTGCCCTGCGATCCCCAACTCGTATGCCCAGCGAGGGGATTGTTGGCATATCCCCCTTCTTATAGGGGACGCCTATGTCCAGCAGTGGACTAAATAGGCTGGTGTGGTTGCAGCTACCTTCTGGTATCAGGGACCCATTTCTAGTAACTCTCAATCAAATTAGAGTTTCGATCTATATACTCTCGATATAGGATAGAATTAAGATAAATAGGTTTTTCTTATAAGACCCAGCGTAATGCGTAATCCTATAGTAGGATTATTTTCTAGCTGCATCATGGGTCATAAATCGTGTCAACACTAGTGTTGAGAGTACTCGGCGCGGGCGCATGCACGTTATTGATAAAAGAAGTCACTCTGTGAGGGCGCTCTCGCGGTTGCGCAGTCGGAGCAGTCAAAAGTGCTCAAAAATAAGTTTTTTTTAATACACATCTACTCTCACTATATTCAACAAAATAAAACAAATTACTAAGTTTATATGCTTAACGAACATTAAAAGAACCAATAACAGTGTAAAATAATATTAGGTGCTTACTATGAAATTTGCGTGTTGTATGGAGAATTTCGGGAAAATTGAACCATACATACATTTTTGTATTTTTTTCTTCTGGAACTACTAATCCTAATCTCCTAATTTTTTTTGTGTATGATTGGACATCATTATAAAAAGTATGCAGAGTCTTATTTAAAAAAAAACGAACACAAAAACAAACAACGAGCATTGAAAGTGACAACACATGAAATGAACTGTTTTTGAGTTTTATTTTTTGCGGATGAACTTCCTCAAAAATAGTATTATTATTGAATTTTCAATCATTGCAATAATGCTGCGTTCAGAAAATAAATTAATTTTGTATATGACTGTTGAATTAAATAATATAATGTGTAAAACGAAATAGAGAGAAAAAACGCCAATTTCATAGGTAATATATATATACATGTATTGATAGCTCGTTATCGACTGCAGTAATGCACATCTCTATTCTTAAGAGTGCGGCGAACGTCGCTCGCAACTTCTATTCGAGACGCGGGCAAAGGATCGCTCCGTATATCGCATCTCTGTTTAGCTGATGGATGATTCAGCCGTGCGGGCGGGATAGCAATATTGGCCGTTCAAAATTTTCTAAGAATTTGGTTGTGTTCCGTAATACCAAAAATGATGACTGAAAACTTTATGTATTCTTTACAAAGTATTGTTATTCTGTAACTAGATAATATATGCTATGTTTATAAACGACACGTAATATATTGTTGTTAATACGAAACAAAAAGGATGAAATGTGGTCAATTTTGGCATAAAAATGTGCAAAATGCTATTGGCTTTTAATTCATTTTAGGTAAGTATTTTGTAAAAAAACCTATCCAGGAACCTAGATAAATACTATTGGAATACAAATAATACAATAATATAGTGGAAATACGCTTAAATTTGAAATCATTTTGGTATTACGTTTGTATAGGCAATTCGTCCTCCGGAGGCCCCTTAAACAAAACGATCGGGCTGTTCTCGTAAGCGGGAGAGAGAAAGCAATAATGTGTCCCTGTCTCTGTCTCTATCTCTATCTCAATGTTTATACTACTAAGTTAGCAAACAGGTATACGGTGCTCCTGATGGACGGTTCGCGTAGCCTATGGACGCCTGTAACATCAAGAGAGAAACATGCGCGTTGCTGACCCTTTAAAAAAATTTAAAACGTCCTTATTGAAACACTGCATATTGTAGTCTCTTGGGAAAACCTGGCCCGGGTGACCATACCACAGCTTGATTGTTCGCTAATAAATAAATAAAAAATCATTTATTTCAGGCAATATGCACATACAAAAATACTATTACAAAGGGCCATAGTTATAAATAACTTACAGACTAACATACATATTTTATATACTACAAACTACTTATTAATTTAGGGAGAGGAATTTCGCATCGGTGCCGCTTCTAAACGATACCCGCTGGCCAGAAATTCGGATCCTTGAGTACATCCTTGTGCTTCGCCAGAATCTGGAGAGTGTAGGATTTGAAACCAGTATTTCTACTGCTCTCCAGCTTCCGAAGAGACATTCGGACAGATACTTGACACTGACCCTGGGCTCTCTCTTTGATGTAGCGAACGCCATCTTCTCCAGCTAATGTGTTGATTGTTGCAGTGGCGTCTGGTCTCTACGACTGAAGCTGGCCGTGATGTGGTGAACAACGTGCGCGCGATGCTCCGCTCGCGGGTGCCGCCTGTCTTCGCGTGCATCATGTCGACCGCGACATCCAACGATTGGTTCGTGGCGCGATTCTACAACGTATTCATGCGTTTCTTCACTGACATATGCACGCTGTTCATGAGCTTTTGCGAGAATGGTTTTGACGAGCTGTTGCATCTCTACGACCAGTATATTGTGAGTATTTATTTTATTTTTGAATTTTAACAACTATAAAACCATAACAGTCTTTCTTAGAACAAAGCTATATTGGAGATTACAATAGTACCTATTACCTAAAAACTTACGAACTACTTAATAATAAGCAAATAATTGGGGAAAAGGCCCTGCATGGACTGGAAGAATAATATCGAAAAGGCCCGCCCAGGCGGCTAGATGCGGGTTATTTCTCGAGCGAAGATTGTTTATTTTTTACAACCTCTCTCGCTGCGGGTGAAGGAATCGATTGAGGTGCAGATTTTTGCTGGTTCGATTCCCGCCGCGAGTAAAATGTATGATTTTTAAATATTTGTCTCGGGTCTGGGTATCGCACGAATGCAAATTATACATATACCCCCTTACTTACAATCACCTCTTAAAGGTATCTTATGAGTTAAGAGACGTTTGAGCAATTGCTAAGGAAAATTTTCACCTATGAACCCATTTTAAGTTAAGAAACTGCTAATCGCTGGCCTAAGAAATGTCAAAACTAAACATCGCCGCGAGGCAGGTAAAAGCTCTGTGAGATACAATATGGTGGTTAACCCCCTTACTTACAATCACCTCTTAAAGGTATCTTAAGAGTTAAGAGACGTTTATGCAATTGCTTAGGAAAATTCTCACCTATGAACCCATTTTAAGTTAGGAAGTTGCTAATCGCCCGGCTACGAAATGTCAAAACTAAACATCGCCGTGAGGTGGCTAAAAGCTCTGTGAGATACAAGATGGTGGTTTTATTTTGAATCAACTGTCAAATTGAAGTTTTGTCGTTTGTGTAAAAATTGTTGTTTATATCAAAAATTTTAAATGTGGACGAAAAATGCGTATTATAGATTGGAATAATGATGATAAAGAAAAGATTTACATTGTGTGCTTCGGGATTTCCCAAATGATCTGCACCGAACCGTTATTTGCAAACTTTGATATTTCATCTATCGCAATTTAAGGAACGTCAATTGATAAACTGTCAAAGTTGTATCTTTGATAGCACATTCCGAGAAAACTTGATCTACGATGCAATGCTTTTTATAGGGAATGGTTACCACTTAACACAGGGCGTTGCATCGTAGAGCACGTTCCGAAAAAAAAGATCTGCGATGCTTTGTTATAGTTAATGGTTACCACTTAACATCAGGTTGGCAAAAAAAAAAAAACAGAATTACAGCCTCAAACTAAGCAATTTTGCAAGCAGTGAATTTTATTGATAAAATGAGTTATTTATTTTTGTGTTTCTAGAACCACATCACCGAAAACTTTGATGTACCGATCCGTGATTGGCTGCGCTTGCTCAGCCACGAAAACCTTCGTGCGATGAGGAACATGGTCGAGCGAAATGCCGAACCCTCGTCCGGTGATCCTTCTACACGCGAAGAAGCAATAATAACGACAACTGTAAGTAAACTTTTACTCCTTTGCGTTATTACAGTGTTAAGTCATAGAACAGACATAGAACTTCGATCAACTGTACAAAGGATTTTGCACTATCTGCCCGAAAGCGGCTTGTCTAAAACTCCGCCAAAATGTATCGGAGCAGCAGTTTTCATATAGTCGGCTTACTTAGATTTTATGTCTTATCTTCTTTAGTACAGAGGCGATATTTGTATGACGTACTTTTGACAAATGATAGCGAGCAATATATGCCACTTTTTCACAGTACGGCGCGAGATTCATTTTTTACCAATGAACATTCAATGCTTTAAAATAATGCAGTGACGTCCCTTTCGATGCCGCGGGATTATTTTAAAGCATAGGAATTGGTATCGAATTTCTATTTCGATGGGCTAGAATGAATCCCTTGCCATGCCGTGCCGGTGTGCGCAGGCCATAAACCGGCATAAACGTGTAGCCTTGGTTAATTCAAGGTTACAAACTAAGCATAATCTAAGTTTCATCCAGACCCGTTGAGCCGGTACGGAGTTGAGTGCGAACAAACATGCTAACAATCAAACATTCAAACTTTTATTTAAGCATTTATAATATTAAGTATGATGTTTTGATTAGTAGAATGGCCTTGTAGGGAATTTTATTTGTAGGAACTTTGTTAATAAACCTTCCAAATCGGTGGGCCGTAAAGCGGATTTTAAAGCCAACTTACATTCGTACATATGTAATGGTAACAAGATACATTAAATTCAGTCTCAAGATATATAACATTTGACGACCTCTGTGGCGCAGTTGGCGAAGGTCCGACTGAGCCGCAGAAGTTTGCGGGTTCGATTCCCGCCGCGGTACAAATGTTTGCATGTTCTGCAGATATTTGTCTCGGGTCTCGGTGTTTTTCTATGTATGTTATGTATTTACAAAAAAATGTATATATGTAATATATAAATCATGTGGTTCCCTTAACACAAGCTCTGCTTAGTTTGGGGCTACATGATGATGTGTGATAGACCAGCATTATTTATTTATTTATTAAAAAAAAAAATTGGTAACATTAAATTGTCTCAAGACGTTTTTTTAACTGTGTAAAAAAATAAAATTATTCTTTTTTTGTAATGCAACTGTGAGTAGGTAAATAATGTTGTTTTGTCTTGTAACTACCACCCATAAGAGGTAGGTGAGAGCTTACTTTAAAGAAATAAGTATGTAATTTTTATTTTTTGTTACGGACTACAATCTACATACTAGTGTCTGTACTATTTATCTATAGCTACATAAATTTCCGTGTGGGATTAAATAAACAAATAAATATTTCATCTATCTATGTATCTAAATGCCAAATGCTGATAGGGAAAACTACCCCCTTAGATGCTCAGTTATCGGCTCTTTGGAATCTATGTCAAATTACCATTGGATACGTAGGATTTTACGTTGGCTAATTTTAAACATGCCCTGCTCAGCCGTCCGCCGATTTGCGCATGACCTTTAAAGGTGTTTGTTTTGCTTTGAGCGTACTTAATATTTGGTATCAAGGTTTTGTTTTTTTACTAGGAATGATTTTGGTTAGCTTGCTTTACATTTTTGTTTGTAGAAAAAAAAACATTTTACAATAAATGAACAAAATAAAAAGTTTTTAGATTATAAAATTAAAGTTATATCCTATGATGACACAAAAAAATAATTAGCTGCAAAATGGACTTCAACTCCGCATGTAGCGAATTGTAAGAAAGACCAGCCCTGCTTGCGCTGCTCTTCCGTCCAGACCATAATTTATAGCGGACATGAGCAAGAACACAAAGCACATTTCCAAAACAGAAAATCTAGCTTACAGTAAAAGGTTCACAGAAATCCACGTCTTTATTTTAAGGTATAATTTTCTTTTGTGTTCATTCTCTATTTTATGGTTTTCTTTAGAGATCCTCTTTGGTTTATTTTTAGGATGACGTTACCGAACCGGTCAAACGAACCCTTACGATGCCGCTTTGTCCGTCCGTCCGTCCGTCTGTCACAGCTGATTATTTCAGGAACTACATAAGCTACCGACTTGAAATTTGGTGTAGACTGAAATATGCCAGCAAAAAAATAACAAAAAAATATTTTTTATCCCTAAATGGTCCAAAATAAAAAACGTCAAAATTTCAAACTGGTGTCGAGTGGCATATCATATGAATGGGGTCAAAAAGCCCAGTTTAAAGCAGTTTTTTTATTTTTTATACGATGCTTGGTTTTCATTTTATGATCAAAATAACCCCCCGTAATCTCCGAAAGCCAGAAATGTGAAACTAATATATCTTCAACAAGAATATCTATATTTTTCATGAAAATTATAGCAAAGTCTTCACCTAAAACAGTTTTTAAGAAGTCTTCCAAAATGAAAAATAAAAGAGGGGGTTGCTAGGTCGAGTGGGGTATCAAATAAAAAGGCTGGATTTTAACAATATCCGTTTATTTTTTTGATATCATGCATAGTTTTTGATTTAGGATGATAAAAGTTCAAAAAATGACATCTTTTACAGCTTCAGGCATGGTCTGACAGCTATGGAATCCAGGTCAATCCTAATAAATGCCAAGCTATCATCATTGGTGGTTCCCGTCAGCTTGTTAAAATTGATCTGCAAAGTCTAACTTCCCTGCGTTTTAATGCTACTATCATCCCTTTCTCTCCTGTTGTCAAAGATCTTGACATTCTGATAGGCGCTAACCTGGATTGGTCTGCACAGGTTAAGGAGGTTTCACGGAAATTTATTGCTTGTCTTTATTCTGTTATGCGTTTCAAAACCTTTCTCCCAGAGAAAACCAAAATGTCATTAGTGAACTCTCTCCTGGTACCAATCATCGATTATGCTGATGTAGTGTACCTTGACCTTTCATCAGACTACCTTAATAAGTTTGATCGACTACTTAATTCTTGCATTCTTTTCATATTTTGTCTTCGGAAATATGATCATGTATCCGCATACCGTCGACAGCTCAAATGGCTTCCTATAAGAGAGCGACGAAATTTGAGAATTTTGTGTTTCCTCTTCTCCATTCTGAAGGACCCTTCTCCACCACAATACTTGAAATCTAAGTTTTCTTTCCTGTCCGAAACACACGATATCGTAATCTCAGGTCTTTTGGTACTTTCTGCATTGAAGTCCCTCTGCACACCTCTGCTTATCGTGCTAACTTTTTGTATTTTTTTTTTATATTTATTTATCTGGGTCAATAAATGTATTTTCTTCTTCTTCTTCTTCTTCTAACTCATTTGAAGTGGTGGCAGTGGGTCTCTGGAATGCTCTCCCTCTTAGCATCAAAAAAACATCCTCCAAACTGGCGTTTAAACGCCTTGTGCATGATTTCTATTTCAGTTCCAATGCATTGTTCTACCTAATTAGCTACCTAATATTATCTCCTACTTTGTTTATTTTTAATTATATGTAATTTGTTAGTAAGTATTATTATTGTTATTTTATCTTTGATGTTGTTAATGTGTTTAATGGTTATGTAACAACCGTTTTTTATATTACTGTCTCACTCTATTAATTTTTCTTTTTAAGGAGATTTGTTTGGTAAGTTAGTTGTTGTTTTTTTATGTATAATTTTCCCTTTTGTTGTTCTTTTTGGATAAGTTCATGCACGTCAAACCACAATTTTTTACCTATCACGGTTGACTGGCAGAAAATGCTTCCTAGCATTAAGTCCACCAATTGTACTATTATCTCTGTGAAAGTGCAATAAAGAATTAAATAAATAAATGCATAGGATTAAAAACGACCAAAAAATGACAATACCCCCCTCCTTAACTCCGAAGTTTGCGAAGTGAAAAACCTGAAAGGACAATGGGCAACATTGGTTCAAGAGCGTCCACTGATGAGACTTGCGGGAAACGAAAGGCCATAGCCGCCGTATTATTCTGGTAAAATGTTATTAAATACTGTTCCGGGGTTTTTTTTGATATGGTCATGTTTGTTCTTACTATAAATACTATGATTTAACGTTTATTTTGGCATGGTTTCATTATCTCTTTATCTAAGTATCTTGAATGCGATGGCTCTCCTGCTTCTCATTAACTTCTCCAAGCTTGCCCAGTCCCAGCAGACACCGTACCTGGCAGAACACCGATGTGACGTCATCGACTCTAGGTGCAGAGATATGACTGTGTAGTTCGTTTATTTGTCGCCTCGGGTCCAGATAAAAGAAGCAAGGTAGAGGAGGGGGGTGTAAGGGGTTCCAACTACCACCTTCGAGACCCAGGCCAACCTCACCTGCAGGTGGTGCACCCTGCTAATGAACAAACGGGGCTCTGGTTTACGGCCGATTGCGGTACAGCGCAGGCTATATCGACACTGCTAAAATACCTGGCCGTCGACGGGCAGCCGCGTCGGCGGTGCGAGAAGCAGTGTGCTGTGATCCCCAACCCGCATGCCCAGCGTGAGGATTATGGGCATAAACCCCCTAAATGATGGACACAAAAAAAAATTGCCCCAGGTCCCAGCCGCCTCTCTATTTCTAGGTAGCGGCAGTGGTATCGGGGCTCGGGGTAGGGGGTACTAAGAATCCCCATGCTACCGTTGGCTACCTACAAGCACTGACCCTCTGAGGTGTATTATCTTCGAGATTACAGAAGTTGGCGAATCGTGTGTACCCTGAGTACCACAACCGACATGATATTTACATTCCGTCAACTTCAAGAATAGTGCAGAGAACAGAGAACTCCCTTGCTTGTAGCCTTTGTTGATTTAAACAAAGCCTTTGACACCGTCAGCAGGGAGGGATTATACACTGTATTGGTAAAGATTGGATGTCCACCAAAGCTTTTAAATATTATAAAATCTTTTCACCATGACATGAAAGGTTCGGTATTTTATAACGGAAACACTTTAGATCCTTTTTCCATGCGACGAGGCGTACGCCAGGGTTGCGTTCTAGAACCGACACTTTTCGGCATATTCTTCTCTATTATTCTGAAAGCTGCATTTGGTGATTCTATTCAAGGCGTACATCTACACACCAGGGCGGACGGTAAACTATTCAACATCTCTCTTTTAAAATCGAAGAGGCATCGATAAGATCTGTTCGTAGAGGGTTTACTGTTTGCCGATAACGCTACTTTTAATGCCACGTCCCCAGATGAGCTTCAGATAATGGTTGATAGATTTAATAGAGCATGCAAATCTTTCTCAATGACTATGAATGCAAAGAAGATTGTCGTTATGGCGCAAGGTGTTAATCAAATTCCAACTATTTTATTAAGAGATTCACCATTAGAAGTTGTTGATCATTTCTGCTACCTTGTATCTACTGTGGCGAGTAATCTCTCGCTTGATGTCGAGATTAACATCCGCATCGGCAAGGCATCTACGATGTTTGGGAAACTCGGTGCAAGGGTATGGAATAACAAACACCTGATACCAAAAACAAAGATGATTGTATATCAGACTTGCATCTTATCCATACTTTTGTACGGAGCTGAGACCTGGACATCGTATGCCAAACAGGAGCGGAAATTAAGCAACTTTCACATGCGCTGTCTTCGTCGTATTTTAGATATTTAATGGAAAGATCGAATTACAAACGAGAAGGTATTCAATATAGCACAGCTGCCTAGTGTAGTTACCTTGTTGAAGAAGCGGCGTCTCCGATGACTCGTCCATGTTCATCGAATGGAGCCTTCTCGTTTGCCTAGATCAGTTTTATTAGATGAAATCGCAGACGCCAAAAGACCAGTTGGCCGTCCAATGCTGAGGTTTAAAGATAGTGCAAAGCGCGATATGTTATCGTTTAACATCGAACCGAAGAACTGGGAAAAGACCTCAGACGAACGTGATGGTTGGAGGAAGTTTATATATGACGGCGCTGTGGATCACGATAGTGCTTGGTTTGCACTACTCTCCCACAAGCGCGAACTGCGTCACAAACGCGCTGCTCTTCCTCCAACCTCTCCAGGAACACTATTTATAAGTGACTTATCGAAGCTGTTGCTCCCGTATCGGCCTTACAAGTCACATTCGTAAGCGCCGAATCTTGTAGGACGCTGCTTCAATCATCTTTTATAGATGTTAAAGGCTTATGATGATGATGATGATATCTATATTTTACATGAAAATTATAGCGAAATCTTCACCTAAAACAGGTTTTGAGAAATTTTCTGGAATAGGGGGGATTTTGTTTTTTTTTATATCATGCATAATTTTTGATTTAGGATGAAAAAAGTCCAAAAAATCACTTACCCCAAACCCTTAACTCCGAAGTTAGCGAAGTGAAAAACCTGAAATTTATACATATTATAGAAGTATATTTTACATGGTTTTGTAGAAACTTCAATAAATGTAATGACACCTGTGTTCAAGCTATAAAACAAGTTACACGGTCAAATATGGTGTTATCTGAAGGGCACTAATTTGCCCATTTTAAAGCCGGTTTTTATTTTTAATTACGAAGAAACCTTACTAGTTAGTATCGCACGCCATTGACGTCACCCGCGGTGGGCGAGTCAACTCGCACTTTACCGGTCTTGTTTTCTTTTGTGTTTGTGGTTTTTTTGTTTCGTTGAGAACTATTCAGACGTGAGCGATTTCCGCCGGGTCTACGGTATAAACACACTTTGTTTCATTCTGACAAGCGGCGCGCGCGATCCTTCATTTGAATCCGCTTATATTTGAAATACCTTTAAATATGCCCTAAGGTTGTGTCATATTGATTTTTGTAGTGTAATATTATAAATATGCAGTAGGATCACGACAAAAAACTATGACTAAAGCATAGAAGAACCCTAAAAATTCAGTCGTGCTCTGAACATCAACTCATACGGCTGATCTCTACTTTCTTATGTTCAATATCATCAGTTAGAAAGGGATGCATACGTCTCCCACTGCGAATTCAAAATCTTATTAGGGCGCTCGAATAAAATGCCATTTATATTCATCATATTATTTTGACCAGTTTCATAGAAATGCCCTGGTACAAAGTCGCAGCAATCGCATTGAGATAAAGTATGCATCCCGCTCTAGCAAATGATATATGGACATAAGAAAGTAGAGATAAGACGTATGACTTGACGTTCAGAGCGTAGTGAATTTTAATACTTCATCTAGTTCTCATCTTTATCTGCGGATCACGATTATTTAAACCTGATGACGTACCTGACGCGACAAAGCGCTATTCTGAATTCAATCATTCTCATTGGCAAAAATTTTAAGTTTAATATACGAATACTCTTTTGCTTGTCTGATCGAGACTCGTTTATAAGGTTTTATTATGTCACGTGGTGTGAGTAGAACGTAGAGTAGATAGGTGGCGAGATAATAATATCGTTTAGTATCTCAAAATATAAAACCAAAATAGTGAGCATATATTTTCGTCATCTGTTATAAAAAAAAACAAGTTCAGTATCGTTTTTCAATACAACCTAACATAAATTAATGTTATTTTTATCATAGTTTGCCTCTAAAGCGCTTGTTTTTCGATAGCCGCAGCGTTTGATTAGCCGTTAGCGTTTGCGCACGTTTCGTCCGTGGTATGATGTGGTTCGCTCAACTTTATTTTTAATGGCCTTAGGTGATCTTGAGAGTGGCTACTCTTTTTAACAACAGTTGAGTTTGATAATATGGTTGAAATCGAATTATAAATATCACCTTTACATAGCTTTATTGGCTAACAATTAAAGGCTTGATAAAGGTCTTCGCACATTACAACACAACGCTGACTAAACTCCAACTCAACTCACAGTATGGCTTTGAAATGTAAGCTTTATGTTATGTTACTTAAAAGTGAATTTGTCAACTTGTAAGTTAAAGGTAAGGACTACGTGTTGTTCACCTATTGTCGTCACCGACCCGTTTGCCACTCGTCGAAGAATCGGGCACGAGTTGACAATTTGCTTACAACTAGCGGCCAACTAGTCCTGGCCGGGCGTTAACAACGCGCTTCCAACTCGTTGACGACGCATTGCCCACTCATTAACGCCAAGTTGTCCACTGGTGACAGACGCGTTGATACAGGATCGATAGTTCTAATTGGAAGGGTTTTGGATTGGCGTCGAGTCAGTGTAATGTGCGAAGAGCTTAATATTTTACAGAATACTACACAACACTACATTACTGTAGTGTCTAGTAGATTTCTTATGGATTTGTCCGGGTGCGTACTACCAGCATGCCTATTTCTGCCGTAAAGCAGCATTCCTGTTTCGGTTTGACATTACAGGTGCATAAGGCGTATCACCTTCGCACCTTGAGTTGATGGAGTGTTGTATCATAGGGCACGTTCGTGACGATGCAACACTTTGCTATAAATAATAGCCACCACTTAACATAGTGGCCCCTATGCTTGTTCCATCTTCATATATCATATATTTTATAGGTGTTTTAGCCAGCCCGAGCTATTTATTATTATGTTGGTATGTAATTAAATATGCTTAAAGTACTATTTTATTTTGACCATGACGCTTTCTCCATCCAAATGCCGCAATAGCAGAAATAGATCTCAGCGATAAGATAGCTTATTCTACTCTTTTTTATGATCGTTTAATTTTTTTGTTTCACGTAATAAAGAGTTTTCTCATTAGGTGTACTCTCTGTGTTATTTATTTACGCCCAAAGCTGCGACACATTCGTGTTTTTTCGCACTTATAACTTTCGAAATAGAATAGCTAAGAACTATTCTATTAAAGATCACGCCGATATAATTCGATATCCCGCTCAACTTTGTAGACGTACGTAATAATAATTGTGGAGTAATCACCCAACAGTTCCTAAAAAAATATAATTATTTTATTATTATGGCAAATATATTACCTTCTATCGTGGTAAACTCTTTATAAGAAAATATTGGAAACTGTACTAATTTAGGTAAGTTAAGCGAACCACATTAACCTCGGTCCAATACCTTTTAATCATGGTAAGTTCAACATTTGATAATATGTGTAAGAACGTATAAAGATATTTGCCCCACTTGCCCCAGTGCTGCATCTATCAGGCGCTACGCGTGGATCCGCTTATAATAATGCGTGAAGGTGGCTTGATGCCGCACATTTGTCAGCGGCACCAACAGCTGACGATGCCGCTGCAAGCTCCGCCGCTGCTGGCGCCGCCAACGCCGGAGCACCAATATTGGCCAAGGGTACGATGCACAACCAAGAGAACCATTATGTTTCAGTAGAATTTTATTTTAAGCTTGTTGCATAAGCATTTCGATTCGTACTTTGACTATGTACGTATGACTTTCTAAAAACATCAGCCTATTCAGTGCATTGCTAATCGATAAGAAGGGCTTTACGGCCATGCCTATTTCTGCCTTGAAGCAGCATTGCTGTGTTTCAGTTTGAAGGGTGTGGGTGTCGGTGAAATTACAGTCACATGAGGCTTAACCTTCACACTTCAAGTTGATGGACGCAGTGTGTTGCATCATGCACGTTCCAAACTTTGACAACAACAATACTTTGTTATAGCTAATGGTTGCTATATAACATCGGGTGGGCCATGTGCTAGTCCCATCATAAGTTATCATAAAAAAATCCCATCCTGGGGGTACAGCTTCTTACAGCCAACTTTGGCGGTCAGATGTACCGATGTCAGGTTGCGCTATGCTGCAGTCAGCCATCCGCCAGAGCCCCAGTTGAGGTTAGCAAGGTGCTTCACGGCCTTACTGGTGAGGTTGGCTTGATTCCAAACACGTAGATTGGAACTCCTTACGCACTAGTTACGTACAACACGCAAGAAAAGAACCATCATAAAGTATTTTGTTTTAAGTTTCATCATGATCGGTTTAAAGCAGTCCACTATCGCCACACACACAAGCCTACACTAGTAAACGCCATTGCACCTTGTCCTCAGCTCCACATAGAGGTTGTACCAGTTGCATTTCACAGATCGTCCCTCCACCTGATCGGAGGGCGTTTACTCTACATTTGCTGACGATGTCCACTCAAGAACTCTTTTACTCCAAGGCTGTCGGTTCTTCGGTAGAAATTACCAACTCACTGCCATTTCAGCGTGCTTATTCTCTGAGCTATGTCGACTTTAATGTTCTGCTAGATATTTTTGTTTTGGGTTCTATGGTTCAGAGGGATTCTGAGTTCCTTCTAAGCTCTTTAAACGTCTTTGAACTGGTGTACTCGCCGATTGTTTTGGGTTTGTAATAGCATTACTTTGATTCGGGCCATGACTTTGAAAGTTGTTGTTTTATTTCTGCATAGTAGGTTGATTTGACATAAGAACAAACTTTGCTTTTGTCAACCACCACACGATGAGTGATAAAAGACCTTAGTAATCTTAAAACATGTAATAGTCTAGCCGGTCGTTTGGCTTATTATTATTCAATCTAAAGTCTATCTTTTGTCGGTGTATTAATGCAAATTTCTCCATTTTGCTCTTTAAATTAGCCTCTTTCACTTCCTTATACGGCAATCAATTTATCATATAATAGCTTATTCTTAGTATTCTAACATATTTTTTCTACCTTTCCGGTAGAGTTCTAGGGTTGTAGAGAGACGGACCTCCTCACAATGTATGATGAGTCGAGAAGAGCCGCCTTGTGTATCTGACCCTTGATCCAAATGGATCCAAGGGTCGGATATCATTTAACATTTAATTCACTGATTTTAAAATATTTTATAGTTCTACGTTATTGTTTTAGTTTCGGTTTATTTCCAAAGTAAAATAAATATTATCAAAAGACCATTACACTGACTACCCAGAGGCAAGTACGAACCTCGACCAATATCTTAAGACGGTTTTATTAATATCGTCAATTGTCAAAGTCTGTATACTGAACGTGAAATATTTGATGATTCGTACAAAGTTTCCCCGATACAGACTTAGCCTAGTGAGGAAACTGACAGGTATTTCACAAGAATTGTATTATAACAACAACAACACATCAGTCCACTGCTGGACATAAGCTGGTGTTGTTGCCTTGATAGCCTACCCTAAAAGAAGGGGGATATGATAATAATCCCAACGCT
The DNA here is from genome assembly GCA_951804965.1 of Horisme vitalbata. Classification (NCBI taxonomy): domain Eukaryota; kingdom Metazoa; phylum Arthropoda; class Insecta; order Lepidoptera; family Geometridae; genus Horisme; species Horisme vitalbata. The sequence goes on from OX638089.1 coordinate 4,777,501, forward strand.
GAGCATACGGGTTGGAGTTCGCAGGGCACAGCTTCTCGCTCCACCGACTCTGCTGCCCATCGACGTTCAGGGGATTTATTTGTGTCGGTGTTAGGCTGCGCTATGCCGCAATCAGCCGCCTCCAGAGCCCCGTTTGTTAGTTAGCAGGATGCACCACGTGCAGGTGAGGTTGCCTTGGGTTCCGGAGATGATGTTTGGAACTTATACCCCTTGTATTATATTATAGCGTAAAGATAAACTATTGTAAACTAATCTAAATTGCATTATGTCAATAAATGATTTTAATGTTTTTATGATTTGATTATTTTGTGTGTTTTGTAGGCGGATACTCCTCTGACGACGTCCAGCGAAGAGACGCCGCCCTCGCCGCCTTTACCGCGTTCGCCACCCCCACCAAACGAAGAAGAAGACAACAACGCTTCCGACTCCGACGCCAGTGAGCCCTCGGAATCCGTCTGCCCCAATCATCCCGAAGCTCCAATTAGCTCCAGCTCCACGACCATATCGGGGCAAGTCCACTATCGCCATAGTCCATGCTAAACATAAAAAGTAGATAGATGGATCACAACACATTATTTGGAAGGTTATTTACCCTAAAACTTTAGATGATGATTAGTAATGATAATTGATTGATAAGTTGATAAAACTGGTTTATTGATTCATATAGTTTACTTCCACAAAACGGCACATAAGTATACTTCAACACAAAGTAATAAGCTTGTTGCGCCCAGGCGGCATTTGATTCAATTTTCGTTTATTGATAATGCTAACGAATACCTATCACAGCGGTGGAACGCGTACTGACTCGAGTTATAAAATAATACACTGCATGCATTACTACAAGATTTTTGAAAAATTCAAACAAGGAAAAGTAATAGTATCTTAATCTAAGCATTATGAAGGTAACATAGTTGGCGGCCTTATCGCTGAAAGCGATCTCTTCCAGGCAAAAAGTAAATACTAGAAAGAAAGAAATTTAATTTATTTGACACAAAAATAAGGCACAGTACCTATGTTAAAAAGAATATGAAACATACACACGATCATTACATCCCCTCCTTGTTGCGGCCAAACAGGTTTAGTCTCAGCTAAATGCTGCTACCATACATGTTATGTAAGGTATAACAGTGCTGGTTTTACAACGGAATCTTAAAGACAAATACAACAGAGAAAACCTACTCCAATAAAAGGGCAATAGGGATGATGCGTGGGTAAAAAATAATAATTCTAATAAGTCTGTCATTTAGATTAACGAAAAATTATCAGTATCACTATCACACACCGTCATGTAGCCCTAAAGTAAGCAGAGCTTGTGTTATGGCAACCACCTGACTGGCATACTACATATGTGTCATATTTTTGTCAATACATACATATTATGCATAGATAACATCTAGACATTAGACATTGCAGAACATTAGAACATTTGTCCCGCAGCGGGAATCGAACCCGCAACCTCCTGCGTTACAGGCGTCCTTCGCCCACTGCGCCACAGATATGGAGTCGCATCTATTGTATACGAAGGGGGATGTAAATGAGCTATGTGACAGGTCTTCCGAGGAGCCGCCTAGGCGCTGGCCAGAAGTAATTTCCATGGCGGATTACAACCGTCGCTGGGGCGCCTCTCCCTCCATGAGGAGTATGGACTCGGACGCCAGCTCGTCCCAGCCCCCAGGCATTGTCACAATGGGAATCGCTAACTCTGGCTCAGAGGTAAGTACACCGCTACAGCTCGCCGTTGAACGAACTTGCATCTTTTCTTGACTCTGACAGATTTACGTAAATAACTTTGAAACCATCAGGAGATATTTACCATGATTTTGTGGGATCTATTGTTTCCCGATATTTCGACGATAAATAATAGAACTCACAAACCATGTTAAATATCCCGTTGATATTAATAATTACGTAAATAATTTTTGTCTAAGGTAATTTTCTTTGATAAATACCCACTTAGAGGCGTCACGCGGGCGTCGGGCCCGTTTTGGTGTCAATGACCAGTTTTGTGAAAAACGCTTATTTTTCGATAATAATTGATTAAAATCTACTCAATTTGATGCTAGTAGAAAGTCAGTTTCGATGAAAATTGATGTAACGCTGCGTTTTCACTAGTCAATAAAAACTCAATTAAACAGTCGTAAGACGAGTCAATGATTTTAAACTTATTAACCTAGAAGATGTTAACAAAAACAAGTACTAGTTAATTTAGCACCCGCACTTCTGTCACATCCGTATACTTCCCTCTTACAAAGCGAACACGACTTGGAAAAACGTAAAAGATGTACGAGAGGGTTTGACGTGTTCAGTAGATAGACCGTAAGTTTATTTACTTACTTGATCATGGTTGTTTTACGCGGAACCCTAAATGGACTGATATGGTAAGTCCATGATATTTTTAATGCATATAAGATTACGCGTTCTATTTTTACCCACGAAGAAGGAGACGGTATATGCGTTTGGGGTGAAAGGTTGTTTGTACAAATCCATGTTGCCATTTTACTCCAAAATTACTTGTCCAATTCTGATGCAGTTTCCAGTTATGGGTTTGGCTTCTCACTCGTTTTATTAAATGTCGTATTTGCCAGTTTCTGTTATATATTTAGTATTGAATAATATGAATGCCTGATGGTCCAGTGGTCCAGATTAATTAAAACAAATTACATTTTAGTATGTTACGATATATTTTCTCAATTAACACACTTGACAAATTTTTGACAGACACTCGCCACACGCATAAGGTTGACTACTTGTGCAAAGAGTTCCATACAAACAGTTTCATGCATTGAATAAACTCATGTGTTGGGGAGCAAAATGATAAAACGCCAGTTTCTTTTGATGATAATTTTTCAATCTTGATTTTTACCATAAAACGATGAATATTATGAAATAAAGGTTATTTCATAACAACGAACTTTGATAACGTCATCAAAAAATTTGCAAGTAATTACCGGCTGTCATCGGTCAGATTGATGTGATAGTGACATTGTCTCCATTTTGATGCACGCCAAATAATTATTTTCAAACATATTTTAAGGCCAAATTTTGAGACCCTTACATTTGGTAACATTATTGCAATTATCGTAAGGATCTATAATTTTGAAAATATAACACTGCTTATAATTAATACTGATAATGTATTTATCCATGACAAACAAACATTTAAAAAATGAAATCTTCTTCCTATAGTAACATTAGAGTGTATATTTACAAAGTCCTAAAACATGGTTTGTGTTTATTTTTGAACAAGGGGAAAAAGAGGGTTAGGTAAAAATCACTATTTAGTGAAAAAAATATATGTAGATTGGAGGCATACAAAATAAAGATCAAACTTTCGTTCGTGTGCTTTAGGGTCAGGGGACCAGGCACCAAAATGTCGCCCGATGCACCTGAGTGGTAGTCTTACGTGTCGTGTCGCGTGCAGACGTCAGAGTACTGTGTCAATTTAGACACATCACGTCACGACTTTATATCATTCTCTGGGATATTTTAGAATTTATGAAAACCAGCTTCGGATAGGAAATCTTCCTAAGTACACTGAAACGTTAGATTAACGCTATTATATTGTACACTATGTTATTAATTGAGTTCTGGAGCTTTCAACGCATCTGAAATAGGTATTTTTAATGCATCGGAATCGAATTCGAATCCGCCAAACACTGCCAATTCCTATTTTTAGAAGGCTTCAAAAAACGGAGATTCTCAATTCGGTTATTGTTTTGAGCCAGCTCTTGACCTCGAGGCTTGCATGAGCAAGGATCAGATCGATGATGGGCGTGCTTTCCCAGAAGATGCCTATTAACTCTTTGTTTGAAGCCGATAGGTTCCCAAGTCAATGGAAAAACAGACGCTGGCAGTTGATTCCACATTTTAGCAGTGCATTATAAATGATGTTATCAACTTGACGTATCAACTTGATGCGGATGGTAGTTAGCAGTGCGTCTGAAGTTCCTATGGAAGAAAGGTGAAGGCGGAATAAGGTCATGTAGCTCCTGCGCACACTCTCCGAAGTACAATCTATAGAAGACCGACAAACACGCAACCTCGCGACGATGGCTCAAGCTCTCGAGCGTTGCTTTAGCCCTGCGTTCAACTGAGTCTAATAAGGCAAGAGTTTCGATTCGAAAATTAATCGACCGTTGTAAATTCCTTACTCCTACAGATGCATCACGGCACGACACGTGACACCTAATGAGTAATCTACATATTTTGTCATTTCTTAAATAACATAAACAGTATCAAACATTATAAAAATGTCAGTCAAGAAAAAATGCTTTGCGTGTAGTTTTAAATGCTAATGAGAGATGACCTTGATTCGAATGTGTTTGAACCTCTTCAATAATTAATCACTCACAATCGCACACGGCATTTTTAGTTAAATCCACGTCTGCGGTGCATTCACCACGATCCACATTATAATTATATAGGTTCATTAAATGGAAATAAATGAGCGAGGTGAGACTTTTTTTTTGTTGCGTTTTGTGTTTTTACACATGGTTCAGTAGGTGTATCTCTGTGAATTACTGATTAGCTGCCACTGTGGAATATACCGGTAAGTTATGTTATTATTTTTGTTACTGTTGTGTTTGTTTACTGTTATAGAATTATCGTTTCGTTGTTTAATGTTTTATTTGTAGAAAAAAATTATATGAATAAAAATAAACGCTAATTACCGTGGCATTACGCATTTCGGGTGACTACTTCTACCTCTTTTATATATTTAAGATCGTGCTAAAAACAACCAAAAGAACTTTGAAAGTCTAAGCGGCACTATCTGCGTCTATTAATGCTGTACTTGAAATTTACAAACCAGAAGCAACCAAAAAATGAGCTAAAACAATCTTCGTCGAAAGACAACCGCGAAACCTAATCCGATACATCTGTTATCTGGACGATATCTCTGTTGCAGTCGGATACTAGCGGGCCGGAGTACTTCAACATAAACGATCGAGATCTCGACAGCGACGAGCGCTCGGAGCTCAACCGCACACTCCGCATCGATCCGTGCGAGGAGGACGACGATACCAACCTCGCGACCGTCGACAGCGACGACGGAATGGTGCCGCGACCCTCGCGAGGGGAGTCCACTCTGCTCATCAACGAGAGCTTGATGCGGGAGAGGATACTCCGCAGAGTCGCGCACCGTCTGCACCCCGACCCGACCATCGCGGTGCAGCAGCTGGACTTCATCCTCGACCGCAGCGCTATGGAGGCCACCGCGAGGGCGAGCCGCGCCAGCGAACAGTTCCGGACGGCTCTGACCCGTCTTGCGCAGGAGAGGAACGAGCTGCCCGGTGACGACAACGGGGAACCGAACCGTGAAGCTGAGGGTGATGACAACGCGAACTGCGATCACGATGCCAACAAAGATGGGAATGACGCGAACTGCGATCACAACGCCAACAAAGATGGGAATGCCGCGGACGGCGATTGCGATGCCAACAAAGATGGAAATGCCGCGGACGGCGATTGCGATGCCAACAAAGATGGAAATGCCGCGGACGGCGATTGCGATGCCATCAAAGATGGGAATGACGCGAACTGCGATCACAACGCCAACAAAGATGGGAATGCCGCGGACGGCGATTGTGATGCCAACAAAGATGGAAATGCCGCGGACGGCGATTGCGATGCCATCAAAGATGGGAATGACGCGAACGGCAATCACAACGCCAACAAAGATGGGAATGACGCTGACGGCGATCACGACGCCAACAAAGATGGGAATGCCGCAGACGGCGATTGCGATGCCAACAAAGATGGGAATGACGTGGACGGCGATCACGACGCCAACAAAGATGGGAATGACGCGGACAGCGATCACGACGCCAACAAAGATGGGAATGACGCGGACGGCGATCGCGACGTCAAAAAATATGGGAATGACGCGGACGGCGATCGCGACGCCAACAAAGATGGGAATAACGCGGACGGCGATCGCGACGCCAACAAAGATGGGAATAACGCGGACGGCGATCGCGACGTCAAAAAAGATGGGAATGACGCGAACGGCGATTGTGACGCCAACGGAGATGGGAATGTGGAGGACGCGCCGCTCCACAAGGATGAGGATTATGGCACCAATGGTGATGTGAATGATGCGGACGGCGAATACGATGCCGATGAAGATGGGAATTACGAGAATGGCGATTACGAAGCAGATGGAGATGTAAATTACGAAGATGGCGCTTACGATGCCAACAGAGATGGAAATTACGAGGAAGGCGATTACGATGCCGAGGGAGATTGGAATTACGAGAATGGCGATTACAAAGTTGATAGAGATGTGAATTACGAGAATAACGATTACGATGCCAACGGAGATGGGAATTACGAGGAAGCCGATTACGATGCCGACGAAGATGGGAATTACGAGAATGACGATTACGAAGTTGATAGAGATGTGGATGATTACGGGGATGACAATTATGAAGTCAATGAAGATGGAAATTACGTGGAAGGCGATTACGATGCCATTGAAGATGAGAATTACGACAATGGCGCTTACGAAGCCAATATAGAGCTGAATGACGCGAATGGTGATTACGATGCCGATATAAATGTGAATGACACGGAGGGTGATTACTATCCAGATGGCATTTATGATGCGGACGGTGATTACAATGCGGACGGCGATTACGATGTGGACGCCGATTACGATGACGACGGAGAAGGCTATGTGGAAGAACCGCTGGGACCAGGCATGGGCCACCTAGACGGCTTGCCTCGGGCCAACGAGTCGCTGCGAGAGTATGCGATGCGGCTCGCTGACATGAACGCACTCGAGACCTTCTCGCTGGCCGCCCGGGGCCTCAGACGGGTCGCCATCGTGGTGAACGATCCCCGCGGCTCCTTCGTGATCGCAAACCGCACGCTGTTCGACGAGCAAGGCTACCTCGACCCGATCCGTCTGCAGCGCGCCGACCCGCCGCCCGTCGATATGAGCGAGCCGGAGTTCCTGACCCCCCGCCAGGTCACCTCGAACGTCATCAACATCGGGGACGGCTCGTCGAACGCCTCCGCTGGCGGCCACGCTGATGGCACGCTCATGCCGCCGCCCGCCGCTCCAGGCGCCCTCGACGATCTCTATAACCTGCCCGACTTGAGCGGCGACAATTCCGGCTACCTGCCGCCTGACCACAGGAACCCACCCGACTTGGGCCACTCGACGCCGCTGCGGGCCGACAGTAACGAGTCGCTCCCTTCTCTGGAGGAGGAGGAGGATGAGTTCCAGGATGAGTTCGAGGATGAGTTCGAGGATGAGTGCTCCGGAAGTGCGGAATACTTGACGGAAATGAACGAGCGCCACATTGCGAGCTTGCGCCAGAACCCGATGCCGCCCCCGGCCGCTCTACCGGGCAATCTCGACGTGCTGACGCCCGAACTCCGGCGCTTCGTCGAAGAGGGACAGACGCGCTATGATGCGCGCAACTTGATGCGTCTCTCCAGCTCTAACGACGAAGATGACAGCCCTCCCCTCAGTCGTCTAAGTAGCGAAGAAATTGCAAATTATCAACGATATGCATCCGTAAGTATTATGGATGTTACGTACGGGAAGAACTCTGGAACCTGCGATTTTGTGCGACGTTTCTCGTTTAGGCATCGACCTCATCCTTGCCTATGCAAGCCTCGAGGTCAAGAGCTGGCCCATAATAAATAAAAAATAGACAAGGTTGTCGCGTATCGAGCTGAACGTGCCAATTCTAAAAAGTACAAACGTACTATCGTAGTGACGTGACTCAGTGGGGCTGGTCATGTTACTTTATATATGCGCGTTGCGGTTGTAGGAAACGCGTGGAAGTATCCAAACTCGCGTGTTCCAGAGCGGCGAAGAAACTTTACAACTGGGATGTACTCGAGCAAACTGAACGGCCTACCTTATATAATCAGTATCAATAAACGTCTAAAAAATTAAAAATATATCGTTCTTTTAACTCGAGTAGTTCTCTAGTTTTTTCGGCCGAATAAATTTGTTATCGTCAAAATCACAAGTAGAAAAAAACCTGAACGGATCGGTGTAAAGAAGATTGGTGTTTAGTCGGCTGGAAATAACACGAGAGCGCAGCCAGCGTGTAACGTGATGTAGCAGCAAACTGCTGGAAGGAGCTCCTCGAACCTAATGGTTGCTCTGCCAAATGGTGCGTTATTATGACATATTATTATGACCCATAATTCCGCATGTGACTCGTATAACTTAGAAGTAGCCTATCTCCTCCTCAAACTATCTCTTTGCAAGTGCGTAGCTCCGTTTTGCCGCGACGGTCAAATAAACAGAACTTCGTATTTTTATACCAAACCTGTTTTTTTATTCGATTGGAAATAAAGTATTCTATATTAATAAGAGAGTCTTAGTGGCCCATTGGCATGTTCTCCAGTTCTCTTCAATTCTCATGGATTCCAATCTCGACAGATTTATTTAATTAATAAATTTTATCACGCAACATTATCAAGCCTCTTTCTTACTAAGTAGTGCTTGTATTATGGGAACCAGATTGATGTACAGGATGGGGCAAAATTCTACCTCATTCATCCACCTTTTCTTTTGTAGTTAGAAAGTTTTGTTCTTAGGGAGCCATAGGTTTATTTTGAAGAAAAAAACAATTGCATTTTCGTAATTTTGACAAAATGTACAGTCCGCCTCGAAAATTTAATTTGACCAAAAAAAAAAAACATGTTCTCAACCTACTCTATTTCCGAACTGGAACACTTTTTCCAAAGTAGGTAACTTACCTAATCAAATCTGAAGATTTCGCGAAAATAAAAATAAAGTTTTCCATACCAATGGCGCTTCAAAGAAATTGTGTAGACAACTTTTTTTTTTAATTTTATTGATTTGTTAAGTTACTTTGGGAATTTGCATATCTGCAAATTTTGTTTCGCGGCGGGAATCGAACCTCATCATCATCGGCCTGTAGCAGTCCACTGCTGGACACAGGCCTCCCCTAATAAGCGCCATTGCGCCCTGTCCTGGGCTCGACGCATCCAGCTCGATTTTCGATAGCAACGAATGTTCATAATCACATGTTGCACTACCATATTTTTGTGCTTACTAACCATCGTAATCAGGTGGGCCATGTGCATCCACCTTCAGGTAACATAAAAAAATTGGTTATAAAGCGTCTCAGAAATATCCATCTTTATTATGCTGTTGGGTTGTCGGATCAAACAAATTTTAAATTCTATCCAACATTTTCGTAACCAGTCAGGACTTTGTACATCTATGCCTAAAGCCAGCAATGCTTTTACCCAATTGAACTACAGTCATAGTCGAAAATCTTGGATAGTATGTAGATTAAATCAATTTTTCAGATCAAATTAAAATCTGATAATGATTAGATCCTATTTCTTTTATCTGCAAAAAACACTTTAATATTGATAAATCCCTCAGATTTTCAGGGTCTTTTCACACTTGAGGGAAATAAACACACATTTGTTACACAAATCTTTGTTTAAGTCCAGTTCTTAAACCAACCACATTAATTGGTTTTTGTACGAACCAAACAATACAGTAAATATGGGGTAACACTTCTAAGGTTTATAGTTTCCACCAACACGTCGAATAAAATAAAATAAAAAATAACAAAATGAACAAGGTTAAGGCCTTGGTAAAGGCCTCCGCCAAGTTTGTTTATACATGTCTTTCGCCAGCTTTATCCATTTTTGTCTTTTTGGCTTTTCTTATTTAGTCCGCCCAGCGTACTTGTAGGCGTCTTCGTGCTCTTTAATAACAGGAAAAAAACATTTATTTCGAACCACATAACAGTTAAGAATAGAACCGAATAGCTTTTAATTTGAAACAACAGAAAACGGTCTTTAATCTACTATTGAAACAAGATCGGTTAAGTGCGAGTTGACTCCGCCCACCGCGGGTGACGTCAGTGGCGTGCGATACTAATTAGTAAGGTTTCTTCGTAATTAAAATCTGTACGTCCTATAGAAAAATCGAAACCGGCTTTAGAATGGGCAAATTAGGGCCTTTCAGATAACACCATATCGTGTAACTTGCTTTATAGCTTGACCACATTTATCCTAACATTTAATGAGGTTTCTACAAAAGCATATTAGCTGCAGACTTTGCCATAATTTTCCTGTAAAATATAGATGTACTTCTATAATATGTATAAATTTTAGGTTTTTCACTTCGTAAACTTCAGAGTTAAAGGGGGGTTATGGTCATTTTATGGTCTTTTTTCATCCTAAATCAAAAACTAGGCATGATATAAAAAAAATGTATTTATATTGTTCAAATCAAAACATTGGGGGTTATGGTCATTTTTGGGCAGTTTTGATCTGGCAATCTTATTCAGTCAGTGCATTTTATATCTACACCAAATTTCAAGTCGGTAGCTTATGTAGTTCCTGAAATAATCAGCTGTGACAGACGGACGGACGGACGGACAAAGCGGCACCGTAAGGGTTCGTTCGACCGGTTCTGTAACGTCACCCTATATCACCAGGGCCTCTAGCCAACCGGTATTGGCTACGAAGTGATTCTGTTTCGTCCGTCGTCATCGTTCGGGAACGACACATCCAAATATTGTACAGCTCAATAATTAATGAGCTGTATATTGTACGCGGCGAAATAATTATTGAGCTGTATAATATTTGGATGTGTCGCTACCGAACGATGACGACGGACGAAATAGGATCACTTCGTAGCAAATACCGGTTGGCTAGAGGCCCAGGACACCATGGTGGCGCAACCAGTCGCCGCTACCAACAAAATGTGTACAGCTCTATAGAGAGTTACTCACTTGGTTGCGCAACCAAACGGACACCATCATACATTTTGTTGATAGCGGCGAACGGTTGCGCCGACATGGTGACCCGGTGAAATGTAGCCGGTTAGGTATGTATTCTGTTTAGGCTATCAGCCCTGTCGGAAGCCCTGTCAAGGCTTCTTAAGTTTTGTGACAATGTCGTTAATTATCGTATGCCATAAAGCATCTAGCCATACCATACACGTGAACACCACGCGTTTATTTACACTTGTCTCAGTATGTATGATATAGTTGGATGTTTCTGAGAGTTTATATGTATTATATAATATTATAAATAAGTATAAAATATAACGTTTGTGTAGTTTCTCTTTGCAAATAGAGAGTATTTCTCACCAAATTATCATTTTGTAAATTCCACTTATAAATTGGAGTAAAGACAATTCTATTAGAATGTATTGAATCCGGTGTCTTAACTTATTTTTTATTTAAGTGTTTACATTTTAGTTGAATTATGTTTGATAGAAGTTCTCCCGAGCTCATTTTTGTACTTAAATAAATTTAAATTACCCACTTTGTATTATCCACGCCCAATAATGCTTAGGCTAAGTACCTAAAAGTTGCATTGCCTCGCTCTAGCAGACGCTAATTACCATTAATAGTAAACCCATTAATGCTGTTTAAATAATTTTGAATAACGCTCCGAACCCGACTGGCCCCGCCGCCCTCGAGTTATTTCCAACTGAAATAGCTAATTCCTTCCCCACCTGTCTAGCGTTTGTGAATATTGTGTGGAAAGGTATTGAGTTACTAATGGAATAACCTCTGAAAATATGGTCCCACATCCCTACCGATATTAATGGATTGGTGGACGAAGACAGTCAGTAAATAACAAATTGGATGTCCGTGTTTGCATGTGATAACAGTCGCGCATGCGTAGTTAGAGCGTGATCGCTTTATTGTGCTATCTATTCCACAAAACGATACATTCGGAGCGATTCGACAGTGCTCCCAACATTCGGCCGTACTCTACTCTCAAAAATGTATTCTATCTATAGAAGAATCACGATCAACGCTTTCTCATTAGACGAAACTGTAATGTTCGTTTCCATCAAGGCGGAGCGGAATGCAGCTGTGCAAAATTGACCATTAACATTCCGTTTACATGATTTGATACCTTTTTGGAGCCATTTAATTAGGCATATCCGCTCCGCTCCGCCTTATTGGCAACGCACCGTAATGCGATATATCGTTTTGCGGAGTACTAGGCGCCGTGTACTAGTATCGTGTATCGCAATCGTACGCAGTAGTTAGTTCGCTTCCAGCCGATGCGGTGTGAACAGGTTCCGTACTGTTTCCAGCCGCCGGCATATGCGCCGGTGTTTGAGCACTTCGGCCGTTACTGGCAGCAGCGCGTTTTGCGGGACGACGAGGCGAGGCAGCAGGCCAACGCGGGCCGCCCACAGGAGCCCTTCAGTGACGCCTATCTGTCTGGAATGCCGTCAAGGAAGCGCCGGTGCTTGCGCGAACAAGTACCTGAGGCCACTCTCGATGGATTCGCGAATGGTAACTATGCTCAAATACATTCTTTTTCAGATTCAAGCTTTGCTCAAACAGAAAGTGCTATAGCGCCGCGTAATGACCCCGCGTTCAGACAGGTTAGGTGCAACCGGTTGCGGCTACCAACAAAATGTATGTTGGTGTCCGGTTGCGCAATCCAACAGACACTAGGTGAGTAACTCTCTATAGAGCTGTATGCATTTTGTTGGTAGCGGCGACTGGTTGCGCCGCCACGGTGCCCCGGTGAAATATAGCCTGTAAAGTGGCGCGTTGTGTTGTAGCACAGACAACAGATAAATATTTTTCTCTGTTGTCTGTGGTTGTTCTATGAAGAGGTTAGGCTGTCACACTGTCACTCTGTTAACGTTAAGCGCACTGTTTGACCTAACCTTCTCACAGGATATACAACGCGGTGATTTGGCATAGCGTCAGTACGTGGCGCTCTAACGCCTTCTCTAAATTGCTTTTAGGATACTTTTCGGTGTATCTTTCCCAATATGGCGGCACGAGCGGCAAAAATACGAGATGGCATAGTTTTAATTCGGAAAAAGCACAACAACATCTATAAAATTACCCATTTTCAAAACTTAAACCGCAAAACTTTTCAATCAATTCCTTTTTTAAACCAAATAACTGGACGAAATAATTGCCCCTTAATTGTTTTGCGAAAATACGATACGGTACAGATATTTTTGGGAGTGTATGGGGGAGACGTTGTCGTCGCGGCTTCTAGCTTCTCGCCGCGGTGTTTGTGGCTGTCGCGTGTGGCCCGTTTGCGCCCACCCTTGCACCACTCAATAAGCATTGAGATTCAAGAATTTATTGATCAAGATGTTGTTATTTCAGAGAGTCTACGCGCGGTGACTGAGAGCGCGTCGCTGGCTGCCATGGACACGCTCGACTTGCGTCAGATGCTGCGCGAGCAAATGGCCCGTCTGGTGCGTCAGCGCGCGCGAGCCGAGCCCGACAACTTCAGGCCCTCCCGCTTCCCGAACGCAGCCGCCTTCATAGAGGAGTCGGCCAAGTGAGTAGCACTTTGTACGACCAGGGTGCCTAGTTTTTTTAGTTAAAGGAGAATGCCGTCTGATGTATGGCGCTCGGTACCAAGACTAAAGTAATTGCGTCAAAAAAATATCCAAAAAGTTTCTAGTCGATTCTACTGTCAAAATAATTAAAAATGAGGGTTATTGCCATAGTTACACTTTACATCAATGTTTATTGCCATAGCAACGTATATATATTTGCTTGTTGTAGTCTAATGGCGGCGTGCAACGGAAACCAAATCAACAAAATATTTTTTTACTTGATTATTAATCGAGTCGGTGTGTAAAACTAAAGAAAATGTTAATGTCATTTATAAAATATAATACATTTTATGGGATACGTTCGGTTTTGACGCAATCGGTACGGGTTCTCGGCATTCTCCTTTATATGGAATCGACGTAGCGCCATCTAGTGAGAGACCCGTGGTACTGAGTCCTTTATATAAAAAATTGCGTCCCGCTCGCTTCCAGAACGCAGCCGCCTTCATCGCTCGTCACGGCTAGACGTCTGAAAAATCCTAATTAGTCTGTTATTTACACACCCAAAAAATATTGGACACATATTTTTTCTTTTGTCAATTACAAACAAAAAATAACAAAGATATAGTGCGTTAAAGTTCCGCGTGACGTCACGATATAGTACATTTTTTACCTAGCCGTGACGTCACGAGCCCCCACTCCCGAACTTTTACGTTCTTCGTTAAATAAAAAAATACGTGTCCAGTATATTTTCTTTATCTAACTGACGGACTAATTTTTTTACCCAGTTTTTTTATCCCTGTTGTGAATAGAATAGAATGACCCGTTCTCATAGAATATTCTTTTTTATTAACCTTCATCGTCCCACTGCTAGGCAAAGAGGTCTTCCCAAAATTAAGAGAACCATCTCTTTCCTTTGAGGTATCTCACCATCCTCTCTCGAAGGCTTCGAGTTCATCCTGCCAACGCTTTCTAGGCCGACCACGGCCACGCCTTCCATCCGGCGGCATGATTCTGATGATGATGATGAGCATTCGATTATACCATTCGAGGCATCCGGCTAACATGCATGGCCCGTTCAGTCCCATTCAAGCCGGGCTGCTTTCCTGCACACTTCGGCATGACCATGAAATACCATTTTTGAGGAAGTCCATCCCAATTAAACTTAAAAACAGTTCATTTCATGTGTTCATTTCATTCAATGCTTAAATTAATTGTAATTTTTATGTGTTGGTTTTCTTTTTCCAATAAATAAATAAAAAATACGTTTTTAAATACCCATACTTTTCACAATGTTGTCCAATTATTCACAAAATTTTAGGAGAATAGGATTTATAGTTTCAAAAAAAACAATGTATGTATTGACAAATTAATTTTATCGAAAATTAACGGCGGCAACCGTGTGCGGCGAGTCCATAAACTATTTCTATTTCTATTTTCTATTTCTATTTCTATATAAAATTTACGAAAACTATCAGTAAATGGAAGTATGCCAGTGGCCGCGTTTTGTGGCTGTCGCGTGTGGCCCGTTTAAAAGTGCAGTGGAGAGGATCTTATTAAGGCTCTCGAAAATCAACGTTAACATCATTGAAATAAAGTGCATATATGCTTGAACCTGACAAAAAATGCTCCCGCGTCGTCGAAGATAGCCGGCGTCGAGTCGGCGTAATGTTTTGTTTTTTTTTTTAACATGAGAACTAATGTACGTTTCACACCTACCGGTGCGCGTCGGAGGGCATCGAAGCTTATTTTAAACATGCTAGAGGAATTTGAAACATCCACAAAGCAGTTAAGTTCCTTATTTGCATGCAATATCTACTTACGGATTTATTTATTTTGACTATGTTAGACAAAGCTCAAAGCCGCGTAAATTGCATGCAAATAAGGAACTTAACTGCTTTGTGGATGTTTCAATTTCCTTTAGCATGTTATGAAATGCTCTCTGATGCTCTCCGACGCGCGCCTGTAAGTATGAATCGAACATAACCCGCATCTCTAGTTGTACTCAGGCTCGCGAGGTAGCGCGTTAGCTCGAGCATACGCGATCCGTCAGAAAATGGCCGAGACCGCGCGAGAATTACTCCTCTCTGTCTGCGCTGACTCAAAGCAACACCTCTAATTTACGATAGAGAAGTAGAACACTCTTATAATAACTTTATCTATTGCAGTGCCAGAAATCAGCAGCCGACTGACACGACGCCAACGCCAGAGAAGAACGCCCCGCCCGATTCGCACGAATAAACTGACCACGCACGAAAACTGGACTCCGACTTGACACTGCGGCTTAAATTTATTAATTCATTGCTCACAGTTCCTTTTAATTTTCTGGGCTATGAAAATATTACGTTTAAAAGACGTTTTGTTTTGTTATTCTTTTTTTATGTTTCGGTGAATTGGGCGCGAATTTGTGTGTTTTTCGATAGAGGTTTTATAGATCGATTGGTGGGTCGTAGTTTGACGGTGTGACAGAGGGTACACAGATCAGAGGCACTTTAGCTACTATTATAGCTACAACGGACATGCCACGGTATATATTATGAATAAGAATATTACCTTATTTGAGCACATTATTTTCAACTGGAAAGATAGATTGTTTCACGATCGGGAATAATTCGTCTCGAATTGGAAGGACATGCAAAGGCTATTAAACAGCTATTATCCCTGTCCACAACTACGCCCTTCGGCGAAGATCCGCGTCTGCCAAGTGAAAAGTCAATACTGTATTTTTCACACACTGCGAATAGGGCGCAGTTGTAACCGGGGGGTTAGCGAAAAACGCAATTCGCGCTCATATCACTTTATGTTCGACGGAAATTTTGACGCGCAATTGAGTTGATATTTTACAAAATGGCTTATTCTGCGAATTTAAGTTAAATTTATTATATATATCGTTTTCACTTTCCGTCGATCATAACATAATACAATTTTATTGTCGATGTCTGTATAATAGTTATTCATGTAAGGCTTATTAGATTGTTTATAGGTGACGCGATTTAGGTGCTTCATTTTTGAAATGCAACAGTATGATTTGAGGTCCCCGGACTGTGTCAAATGCTCTTCAGATATATACAAAGACATAAGCACATCATTTATTTACCACTTAGCACACTATACAGAATGGTGATAATAATTATATGTGTGAGTGCTATTGCAGGAAAAGGGTCTCGACTCAGCATAATGCCTACTGTTACAGCAGTAGGCGCTGTTATTCTGTCGAGACCACGACTGCCACAAGACCTTGCTAGAATAAAATAGGTGAGATATAATGTAGGTAACAGTCGATGTGATAAGTTCATGAATGCAAGTTCAAAATTAATATCAAGATATGAGGGGTACTGCCGCCTCTGGTGGTGAGTCAAGAATGGATGTTACTCGGGCTCCCCCTATCTCAATGCAACGACATGTGACAATACTGACGACTTTGCGGATCGCTCACATCTGAACAGGCCTCATAGGTTTTGGAACAACAAAAAACCACCTGATCAGTCAGACATGCATTCTGCTTATCACAAGACAATGGATATGACACGTCCACAAGCTCCTAGGACTTCAATGGATATGATAGGAATTGCCCATAAATACTAAAGACAAGACTTGGACATGTTAGACGAAAGCTTCGTTCTGACTGTCTTAGGTCTAAATTCCGGCACTGAAACGCCACTCAATGATTCGAGATCATCTGTAACGTCTTTAAATGATAGATGATAATAATGTTTTGATAATTTATTCTACGTCATTCTTACGTTACTAAAATGATGTTGATAATGATATATTGATACTATGTGACGCGCCGTTTATGGGAAGCTAAATTGTACTGAAGACTTAGGGCGCGACTTGCGACGATTGCGTAGAGAGCTGACGCGAGTGAATAGTACGGTTACATCGTACATCATCTACCACACCTTCAATCTGTACTGAAACGTAAATTTGATTGAAATTGATAACATCTTATAAAAGCTCTAAATATTTTAGTAGCTTGTTGAATTCGGGCTCGATCTCCATCGAATAAAAGCGTCTTTGCAGCGATTTTATGAACTCTTATATTTAGAGTAGAGATCGGAGCACTATAATATTTTTGGGAAGACATAGACTTGAACATTTGATTTGTTCAACTCCGCCGCGAAAACATACGTAGCTTCTCTTAAAAACCATATCGACTGCCACATATTGCGAATGACCGAGGTAAACTCACGCGGGAAAGAGTCTGCTCATAGTGAAATCTATGAGTTAGAACAGGCAGCTTCGCTCCTGTTTCTATCATACAACGGGTTATTTGTCAGAACTATGGTCTCGCGGCGAAGGTGTATCAAATCCCTCACGGTATGAAGCAGTATTTTGAATCGCGCCATCTATGTTAGTTATCACTGTCGTAGCGATTTATGATTGTAATAATAAAGCCCATGGAATGTAAGCAGTGCAATAGAATTAAGATGATTTGCGCAAAATTTGTTTGAAAATGCCACGCGCATACACGCGGTGATACGGTTCGAGCTAAGTAAAGTTTGGGGGTAATTTTCATATGAGATAATGTATTTAATGAATTTTTCAATGCCTAGGATAATATAAATGTTTATAAGGAGGAACGTTGTTATACCATTTCCGATTACGAAGCAAGGCTTTCAAAAATTTATAACTTTGGCTCGTTATTTAGTTTGGAATGGAATTCCGCTATTGTGTCTGAGACAAACGATTGCTGAAGTAACAGAAATCCATGTACTGATGCAGGCACACTCTGAATTCTCACATTCTATTGTTAACATTCAACGGCCGTTCTGTTATATTATTGGAAAAAAGCGACACCGTCCTTTAAATTAACCGAAACGGCTAGTTGAATGATCTCTTATAAATCGTATGCATAAATAAATTATAGTCATATCGAAATCTAGTCAACCTAATAAATTTCAACTAAAACAAAACTGCAAATTATAGGAATATGCGAAAATCAAACCTGTAGGTCATCTAGGCCACGGTTGCGTATCAACGTAACCGAGGTTGCCATCATGGAAATTATTGATCGTGACTGGATGCGAAACACGCTATGGATATCCCACACCAGCCTTTATCACTCAATTGCTGGACCCTAATAAAGGGGGATATGGCCATAATGCATGGGCATGCGAGTTGGGGATCGCAGGGCTCAACTTCACGCACCGCCGACGCTTCTGCCCGTCGACAGCCACGGGATTTAGCTGTGCCAGTGTTAGGCTGCGCTATGCCGCAATCAGCCGGCCGCCAGAGCCCCATTTGTTAGTTAGCAGGGTGCACCATGTGCTACCTGCACGTACTAACTGAGCTTGGCTTGGGTTCCGATGACGGGGGTTGGAACCCGTTACAACCCAGCTGGAAAGGTTCTGCAGCTCCGTACACTAACAGTTCAACTGATCACTTCACATATAGGTGATATACTTTTTCTATATAACTTGAAGTTACTTTCGCAGATGTCACTTTAAACATAGCTACGTTCCTTTTTATATTATTATCTTAATCTAAATACGTGTTAATGTTAGATATTGATATCGAAGCTAATTTTCTGTGTATAACATTTCAATATAGTACACATGTGTACTAAGCATTTTAAAATAGAATATTCCTAGTGAGGTTACGTATTCGTATGCTGGAATGCTTTTTTTACTTTACGTTAATATATTTAGTTTATAATATATCGTCTAAATAAAATTACATATTCGAAAAAATCTGTAAAATTTGTTAAATCTAAACGACATTCAATTCCATAACTTTCTCGAATTTCTTCGTATCATAAAATTTATTAGGGTAAACTAAAATTCGTTATCTAACTATACGACATGACAGCTTCATTAGAAACATCATCGAGGGAAAGGTAGAAAGAAAGCGTGGAGTGGAAGACCAAGAATAAGCTACATGAGCCAGGTAAAAGAGAAGGTCGCAGTCATGTCGTATAAGTAAGTTAAAGAGACAGCAATGGAAAGAGCTAAATGGAGAGAATTGCATCACTACACCGAGAAGAGCTAAGCTTTTAAATTATATTAATAATCTTTCTAATCCGATGAAAACTGGATATATGCTTGATAAGCCATTGGAAAACTGGATATTGCGGACGAGCTTAATATCTAACACACACTGTGTGTACACCACGGACGTACTTTAATATTGACGGAATGTTTTCTATATTTTAAATGCAAAATCAATGCATAAGAAGTATTAGTCACTATATTACGATTAGAGCTATTCTCTTTGTATGAAAACGTGACCTCAGGCATTATTTCGCAGTATGGTATAGTGTTATATAATGCTCTCATCATTGTCATATAATGTAATAATTATGATTTTTCTAGACATCACTCAATTCTTATAAATAAATGATAGAATTATCAAATAACGTTATTCATAAAATGTTATAAAAAAATCTAAAAATAATTGAAATTTCCTAAAGTCTATGCTTAAAGAGTGACTCTTTATGCAAGCAGCTGTAGAGGGTTTCGATTGCGCAGTCTTAAATTAAAGGGCCATTTAATCAAAATATTGAAATTCTTAACATTAGTTGACTAACATAACTTACTAGTATTGAATAACATACTAGGTTTACGAAGGACAATAGAACTTTCTTTGTAAAACACGACCAAATTAATTAACTATTAAGACCATTTTATCAGTAGGAGCACCTGAGGAATCTCTATATACTTTAAACTCACTTTTGGATTGACAACCACTCGACGTAGATGTACATTAACACCTACACGGTAAACAAAGTATAAGCTGAGTAGTCATCCCGGGTACTTTATGCAATGGCTTCTGGGATAATTATCCACAATATCAAGCTAGTATCAAGTATATTGTACTTAAGAGGCAAAAAAACGCGACACAAATTATAACTCATTACCGCTCGTGAAAGAACTAAATATAGCCGTCCTTTTTGGTCCGCTCATCTGAAAAACAAACAATTTTCTTATCGAACCTCTTTTGAAATAAACCTGTATTTACTATAGCTAACGTAACGGCACGTAAGTCTAGCGGTGAACGAATCTTCTGCGCATGGATCTCTCGCTCTCTCTCGCCTCTAGCTCGCATATAATACCTTACTTTTGACTTCTGCGCAATAACGGTCAGCGCTATAGTTTCATGCCGCTACTTGTACTTGTACCTTGGTATTTCCGATTCGTGGCGGCACTACACCACACTGCGATTAACCGCATTTCAAATTATTCACATAATCTAATTGTTTACATTGGCAATATTTTACATTATATGATTTTTTTTGTAACATTTAGGATATAAAGGTACATTTTCATTGATCCTATTTAATTTAAAGATAAGTCGGTTTCGTTTTTATTTAATACAGAATTTGTTTGAATCTTTCTCTAAACTTCATTTTCCATAAACATTTCTAAAGTTTCTTTCTTTATAAATAACATATATTTTACCATCTGCCGCCCGCGATCGTGTCTCTCTGTGGATTAGGTCACAAACATGTGACCTGTCACAATCTTGTGATCACAAACTATTTATATTCCAGGTAAAAAAAAGTATATAGATAATATATATACGAATTATTAGTAAAATATTGCCAATGATTTGGTGTTAAATATAATATGTGTGTAGATGTGTAGAATATATTTGATTGTCGTAAACAAATTATGTGACAGTTTTTATGAGAATAGTATTCTAGAGCTGGGCATTTTAAACATCGCACAAATAGTTTTGTTTTGTTTCTAAAAATACGTAATTCCTCAGTTGATAAAGACCTTATGTTTTTCTTAGAAATTATCTTTTTGTGATTTTTTGCCTATGTCGGTTCATCTGCGCCTCGATTATTTGGAAAAGAGATGATTATCATAGTAGATTTAACACTTACGTATGCAAATTAACATCTTGATTATGCACGGTCACACGGTCACGATAACTGACCAATTTTCATTGAATTTTAACAGTTCCATGAAACTCGCGATTTATCTATTGTGATAATTATCTTTATTCACTAGAATCAGGGCACGAGTTCGAGTGTCGTAAAACCACAGCATCATAGCGAACAAGAACATGCGTTGGTCCTGGTGCGGCAATCAAACCCGCACCTATGCGACACCTCACGAATCGCTACGGGGTACGCCGCTGGTATCCGTGGTTTTATGACTTTATATTTCATTTGTTAACTAGCTCTAGAGCTCATACTTCAGGTATCGAAATCTCCGTTTTGTTAAGTTCACTTGATTTGTGAAACCGAGCTTCGCACGGGTACAATGTACAGTTATGTTGAGCCATAAGTGATAAAAACATCAGAACATATTTTTTTTCTACTTTCTTTATTTATTATTATGATCATGATTATACATTAAAAAATCCGAAATTCACAATGATAGTATGAAGCATATCAAAATCCGTTGCGTTGTTTATGAACTGAGCGCACAAACGGACTCATGCAAATAATAAATATTGAGACAGAAATTTAAACTCTAAATTTGTTAGCGTGTAAGCTGAGTCCAGATTATGTAACGAAACTTTGTGCAAAACAAATTTTTATAGCACATTTACGGCGGACATCAGAGCAATCAATATTTGTACTACATACCTATCGTTAACACTGTTACAGAATAAGTAAAGATTCAAAGGCTTAGAGACCGAACATGGAGCATCAAAGGACCCTTGACTCAAAAGATGACGATGGTGGAACATTGAATTGTACTTGATTGATTAACTATGTCACGTAGAAACATTACATAGCAACATAAAGTAAGACAATTACATAATCTTGACTCGGCTTCAGTGCATTTTGTGTTTAATTGGTCGAAGCACGTATTTTATATTAAAATTAAAAATTGGTTTATTTAAAAGAAAATGTTATTCGTGAAATCAGTTTTTTTAGATTTTGTATTAAGTATACAAATCGTTTTGTTCAGTAATGGGTTTATTGTTACTAATGATTTTTTGAATGATATATATTCACAACTGATCACCACTTTTTAGATTAAGCATAGGTTAAAAATAAGGCGTCGACGATGTAGTAGATGTTTTTTGGAATTATAATAAAATATAATATAATAATAATTTAGTTTTATTTACGAATCTGCCTAGAAGAAACGATTATTTTCAAAAAATATTTTTGCGGACCCTATTCTAATTTACAGTGCACCGTAGGTATTCGCAATTTTATGATTATTTAGAATAATTTATTAAACAAAAACAAAAAACGTAGTTTAGGTGGTAGTAGTTGGTACATATCGTTATGATAGTTATGTAGGTACCTAAATATAAGTTGTAAATTATAGACATATGTACTATAATCCTACTTTATGTAGAAATGACGGTAGTTAAACAGTTTAGAAGCCCAACCTCCCGTGCTTGTTTAGAACTGTTACGGCAAGGTGATTGACACATTCTGCGTGGACAAAAGAAATTTACGCAGGTGAGCCTATTCATCACTTCACTTCACTTCTTTATTAAATGGTTTCTGGGATAGTCCTCCACAATTTTGACAGTATCAGGTATAATCATAATTGTTCAAAAAATATAGGCAACGTATAACGGTTTATAGGTTAATTCAGTCGTCCAGTCTTCAGTCAGGTCCTGTTTTCTGCTATAGCAATGGTGACTATAACAAAAAAGATCGGCGAACAATTTTCTTCATCAAACGGCTTAAGGTGACGATACATGTCAAACCTCCCTCTGGCTTGCACTATTCAACATTTTTGAAGATATAAAATCACTGAATGTAGTTATGCAAAATAGCAAACCTAGAAAATAACAATACAAAGGTTCAGCAAGAATATCATGTTGAACCCAACACGTTTTCCTACCAAAAAATTTGTACCAACTAAAATTGATCACATCGGTACAAGTTTTTCGGTAAGAAAACGTGATATAATCAAAATTATATTATTGCTGAACCTCTGAATTGTTATTCTCTAGAGTGTGAAGTTTTGCTATTTTGCATAACTATAGTCAGTGATTTTACATCTTTGTAGGGACACAATGTAACCGCAATGCAATTCAGCATTTTGTAAGACGCTGCCTCCTTTCCTAGTTTCCCGTTTCCTAGGGCTCAGTCCGAACAGCCCACATGTACCATATTGGAATAAACGCGATTGCTTTATCCATCTTTCAATTAAAGTAATAATTTAAATCCTTACACATTACACAAATATTAACTATTCCTAAGCCACGCACCGTAGAAGAGCTACGCAGGTTTTTAGATATGCTCAATTTTTACCGCAGCCACCTTCCAAACGCCCCATCGTATCAGGCAGAGCTTAACAAGTATCTACATGGAACCAAGAAAAAAGACAAAACTCCTAATATATGGACAGATAATACAGATAGACCTTTCGAACAGTGTAAAGAGTGCCTACAAAGCGCATGTACACTATTCCACCCTGTATCAAATGCTCCGCTTGCACTTATAACCGATGCATCAAATCTTGTGTAGGTGCAGGTTTACAACAATTTGTCGACAATTCTTGGAAACCACTTGGTTATTTTTCTAAAGTTTTATAGAACGTCCATTAAAAGTATTCTACTTACGATCGGGAACTTTAAGCAATTTATATGTCAATTAAACATTTTCGAAATTTGCACGAGGGACGACCTTTGATAATTTACATAAAGCATTAGTTTATGCATTTTCTAAAACAAATAGTGACAACGAAATACCTCGCCGTGTTAGACAATTAATGTTTATAAGTGTATTCACAACAGACATACGCCACATTGTAGATTCTAACAACATTGTTGCGGATGCCTTATCGCGCGTAGAGACTATATTCTGTCCCACGTCCATCGATTACACTGCGTTAGCAGAAGCGCGCAATCAAACGATGAGTACATCACGAATAAACGACAGTGTGCGTCTGAAACGTAACAGCTTACCTTACTGTGATAAAGAAATTTATTGCGATGTTTCAACTAGCATAGTGAAGCCATACCTACCGGAATGTTTTTGTCGAATTGCATTCAAAAGCATCCACGATCTTAGTCATCCCGGAATACGTGCAACTCGCAAATTAGTCGCCCAAAAATACTTTTGGCCTAATATGAATCGCGATTTAAGCAACTGGACTAAAATGCGTGCACAGTGCCAACGTAAAGGTGCACAGACACAGGGCATCGCATCTACAAGATTTTCGATTGTGTGGTAGATTCGAGCACATTGACTTAGTCGGCCCTCTACCTACCGCATCTGAAGGTTAAAAGTACTGTCTACTATTGTCGATAAGTATACAAAATGGCCAGAAGCTTTTCCCATCAAAGAGTTAGCAGCGGATATAGTCGCTAGGATGCTATATGAAGGTTGAGACTAATAAATTAGTCTAATTACTTAGACTAATAAATTACATGGGGATTGACAAAACACTTCAATGGTATGGAAGAGACTTGGCATCACTCGTTTAAAGTCGCCATCACCGCTCGTTTAAATTCTAAATCAATGGGTTGATGAGCTATACACCGCAATGTTAGGATTACGCGCAATTCTTAGGCAGGATAGTGTCGTAAGTGCAGCGGAGATGGTCTATGACCAAGCATTAAGACTTCCTGGTGATTTCTTCGAACAGAAGTGTAAACAAACTTTACATAATTTTGACGCTGTTGCAGAAAACGTTAGGAATACTATAAATAGTTATAAGCCAGTTGAGAAATCACAACGGAACGTAACATTTTTGTACATCCTGATTTGCACAAAAGCCTATTTGTAAACAAATAGCAACTTTAGAAATGATGCAATAAAGTGTTATTTAGCTCGTACCTAGCATTTTAAATTCACCATGTATTCACCTACACCTTGCATCCCTTTCTATACGTAATTCTCATCTCTTCTGATGCGTATTAACCTACGGAGCGAGCCCCGCAGTCGGGGCCCGCCGGCGCCTGTCATGAGTCATCAACAATCAAGGGTGATAGCTAATAGGTACCTATATAGAATACCTACCTATGATAATTTGCAGGACATCACTAATAGTCGCTAGTGTCGAACGGAATAGTGATTCCAAACGACACCACCGATGGTTTCTTTCTAGTGGTGTTCGGTGGAATGAACGAGCCGGAGTGGTACAGAAGTCGTTGAGCTCGTGGTTCGCCGCTACCAACGCTGCTGACGCCGCTGCTGCCCTCGTGGTAGAAGGTAGAGATTGCAGGAGTAGATGCCATCTTATCTCATCATAAAGGATAATGATGAAGACGGTGATGTTAATTGGTGTAACGCGCGTGTCACAGAGCATGTGACATGAAGTTTTATTGTCTTTTTTCATCACTTCTGCCTCGACGGCCTGAAAGTAAACATTATTTTATCTGATTTTAATAAACTATCGTTTCACCATCTTGCCAATGTTATTGAAGAGTACGCCTCAACATGTGGGTCTGTATTCTGTGGCGCTGGTCAATGGTGACGTAGGTACTAATAGGTATTAGCGCCCTGCACACGTAAAGGATGCGGGACTGCGTTCCAAACCGCAGTCAGAACTGTACGGTTTGGACTGCGGAACAAACTGTTGTGCTAATGGTAATAATCTGGGCAGGCGCGGATACAGGATTTCGTTTAGGGGGGGCAATTTTTGTGTTTGGCAATGCTCTTAATTATTTTTCATCGGCGAGCGGAGCGAGCCGCGAAATTTTTTTTCAGAAAATGCTTTATTTTGCCTAGGTATACTAATAATTATTATTATAATCTAAAACAAAACACGAAAAGAAAACTGCAATTTTTTATATATTCATAAGAAATCGATAATGTAAAAGATAGTAATGAAGTCGGCGAGCGGAGCGAGCCGCAAAATTTTTACACTAAAACCTCTGCATCTTGGTCATTTTTATACTATTATAAAAACAAAAACATAATATATATTGATTTTAATAGCTACAAATCTGCATAATTAACAAATTAACAAAAAACGTGAATGATCCTCAAAACGGAAACCGGATTACGTTCCATTACTGGTTTTTTGTATCAGTGCCGTAAATAGCATTTTACGCGCCCGGTGCGATATAATTGCGGTGCTTCTATAATTGTTAAGCCTGGATACCAGACATAATAGAAAATCTATCTCGCGTTCCAGCATGTATGAAGTTAAAGTTCACTTCTCAGGGCTTAGTTGCTTTATTTATTATAGAAATAAAATCGGCGAGCGCAGCGATCCCCAAAATTTTTGGCGCACAAAGGAAAAAAGACAAAGAAAACGGTGGCACCTTTTGAAACACCTAGGTGGTTAGGCCTAGGCCCAACAGATGTAAAAAAAGAATTCGGCGAGCGGAGCGAGCCGCAATTTTTTTTTAATCATTCTAACTAGCGCGGTTGTGTTCTAATTCGTTATTGTTGCAAACTTTATAGATTGGATTTAAAAAAAATTGTGCGTAGTTATGTACCATTTACAACCAAAAGGTGGTAACAAAATCGGCGAGCAGAGCGACCGCGAAATTTTTCTATGAAAGGTGAGCATACAAAATATGAAAAAGAAAACTACGATTTATATCTGAATTTCAACCAACCTATATGTATTAGGTTATAATTATCAACGAAGACTTGGTCCTGATCTGGTCATTTCTGCACCCCACCAGAAAAGACAACTCAATTTATATCTGGATATCAAACTAATAATAAATTAATACTACTATTCATGACCCAAAACTTGGTCGTGGTCTGGTAATATCTGTGCCCCCCAGAAAAGAAAAGAAAAGTTTATTTCCGGATATTAACCTAATAATTAAAACTTGGTCCTGGTCTGGTCATTTTTGCGCCCCCCAGAAAAGAAAACTACGATTTATAACTGGATATTAACGAAATAATTAATGAATACTACCATGCTTGGTCTGCGCCCTGTGCCTGGGCATCGGTGGCACCGCCTTATTTTCGGCACTAGACACAGTATAATTAATAGCTAATTAGTTAACACATGACAATGTATTGATCGTTCCAAATTAACCTAGGTACATAAGAAGTACCTTGTGAATTACTAACAATTTAAAATTTTTCAAAAGTTCATAATATCTATTGTATTCTGCCAGAGTTGAGGGGGGGGGGGGGGGGGGGGGGGCAATTGCCCCTATTGCCCCCCCCCCCTGTATCCGCGCCTGAATCTGGGACTGATCACTGACGTGATGCGCGGTTAAAACTGTGAGTTTTGCCGTCACCTCTACACGTACTTTTCGGAGTGCGGGTTGGAATGGCGCGTGCTGTTTCTCGCGGTCCGAACTTTACGTGTGCAGGGCGCTAATACGTGTTTGCCAGTTCCCTGTGTTCGACTGTTTTATATAATAGGTTTAGATTTTATTCCTTGTGGTATCGGGGCTAAAGAAAAGGATAAAATCCATGTTGACCTACCCACGGGTATGCAGAATTTGCCACCGATAACATTTAAGGTCAAGTGGGTGTCATTGGATTGGTGGGCTGAAGTGGATCACGCACATTTTGACGAAAGTCCGTCCGCGATACACAAGTCTACACATTTGCTCGCCATATAGGTAATATATTACCAGCACAGGACTAGAGGGATCTCAAAAATTAAACTTAAAAATGGATTGACTTCCTTAATGTACGCACATGCGCATCTGTGATAAACTAGTGAAATTCCATTTTTATATCGACTTTCATTTCTCGATGTTTATACTCTACCTACTAAACCTACCTACTTATGTAATGTCCTACGTTTTTTGACAAGTGATTTGGTAACCGATACAGAATAGTGATCTATATAAAAAATACTTTTGGATTCCAAAATCATGATCATTTACATTGTTTCCAATAAGCGCCATTTTTTGTAGGTAATTGGTGGTTCCATCTTTGGTCTAACTTATAATAACACGCTTCTGATTTTAATAAACTTATTAGACTACTTATTACCTACCTACCAGTCTAACTGAAAAGCCTATTGTGTGGCTCAAAACATTAGTAAATTCGGGCAAGTGGATATTGTAATTATATCAAAAAGATAGAATAAGAAAAATAAATATATGATTCATCATCATCATCATCAGCCTATAGCAGTCCACTACTGGACATAGGCCTCCCCTAATGAGCGCCATTGCGCCCTGTCCTGAGCTCCTCATTAAATGATTAAATTAATTAAATCATCATCTTATACAGGGTGGGGCAAAATATTACCTCATTGAGGGCAGCCACCTATTTTTTGGTAGTTAGAAGGTTTGGTTCTTAGGAAACTCTAGGATTATTTTGAAGAAAAAAACAAGTGCATTGTACAGTTACACTGTACAGTCGACTTAAATGAAAATTACATTTGTTAAACAAAACAAGCCATTCTTGTTTGTCTTTGTCAGAAAAAGAAAAAGGTTTCTATGAAAACTCTTTGGTACTCGCGCGAATGCGCGAAAATGTAGAAAAGTAATGTCTTATTAAGACTGTCTTACTGATTTACTATGACCGACTTAGTGGCTTACTCTTATTAGACCTAGCAAAGTGTCAGACAGTCTTACTTAGACAGACTGAATACCGTGTGGTGTAATAAGCCTTTAAGTTATCCTAGAGCAGCCCATGCCAATTTTTTCCAAAACTTCTCTCTCTGTGCGTCGTTTCCTCAGGGCAGAGAGTCGTGACCTCTTTGCATGATCTTTTCTTTTATTATTTTTTTCCATCATTTTCGGTGACACAAATGGCGTGTTGTAATGGGTTATCGAGAGTATTGCGGATTGGGTCGGTCCAGCGAATGGGACTACGTCCTCGCGGGCTTCGGCCCTTAATTTTTCCCCTGACCACGACTCTTTTAAGATTGTCAGGGTTGCGTCTTAATATATGTCCGAAATATTCCAGAGTGCGACTAGTATGTCCATCTTTTAAATGGATATTTGATAGATGTCAAAATTGAGAACCAGTGATTGCAGCAACTGAGAATTGCGATTTTTCAATCGATTATTGACACCACAAATAATAGTTAAGATTTTTCGGTGTCGAATAAAACAACAGATATATTTTATTATTATACAACGGTTAATATAGATATTTTAAATCGATGTATGGTTTAATCTAAAACAGCAAACCAAAACACCATAAGAAAAAAACTATGTTTATAATCGAGTTACTTGTATATTTATAGCCGTTGGTGGTTTACCGAAACACAAAAGCGCTCCTGATCTAAGTGCATACAAATAAAAATTCACTCATTCAAGTAGTAACCAGGTGGAATGATGCTTAGCCAAGATAAAAAAATGAACTAAGCCTCTACATGAGCGGCGTGATGATGAATTATGATTTCAGACTACATAAACCGAGCAGTATAAACCGATTATCGATTTTTTATTGTCAAATCGCTAAACCAAGTATTTAGATAGCTTCAATCAATACTTCCATCAGTGTTTCTGAATGTGCGTTAATTATTTAGTACGGCATATGTTTTGCCGTTGACTTGGCTTGCCTCTTAAGTTTATACAATACAGTTAATATAGTTTTTATCTAGGTAATTGTTATAAGTAAGAATTATGTTTAGGTTAAGATTCTACAGTATTTCTTTAAACTAATTAATACTACCTACGTACTCTAGTTTTACGTTATGATTAAATGTATTAAAACATGTTCAATAGTTTGGACAAATACTTTTGGTCCGTTTTCGGACTTCATTTGATTTCAGCGGACTTTTTATCCAGTTAGCTTACGAGATGCTAACGCATATGGTAACATTTTTATCCAAAATAATAATGTATTCAGGATTATTTTCCTATTTATACTGTCGTACTGTTAAAAAGTGTTGTTAAATATGCAAATAATACAATTAATTTATTTTTATCATCCATCTGTAAGATATCTGTTTACCTATTAGGGCATCATAGCTAAATAAGTAAAGTCATGCATTTATTATTAAAATAAAACGGATTGCAAAACTAACCTTTTTAGCTTTGGGTTCGGATGTTTGGTTTTTGTTACGACCGTTGGCAGCATTGAGTTTCAAATGTCAAAAAACCAATAACAAAATGGAAATAGTAAGGCAGGTGGTTGAGAGTCTTTTTGAGATTTTTAAATGTGCAAGAATGGACACATTAGTTCGTTTCGCAGTCCAAGGTATTCTGAGCATCTTCCTTCAGCACCACATCTCAAACGCATCGCTTCGTTTCCGGTCAGCAGACTTAAGTGTCCATGTCTCTGCTCCATACAGAAAAATAGGGAAGATTAAGGTGTTCACCAGTTTAATTTTCGTCTTCAAAGTGATATGTCTATCACTACATATTTTTATTAGTTCAGACATGAAACGTGGTCATAAAGTACTTATTAGGTTCCTATCTGCTTATATTTTCAAAGAGCTTTGAATTTAATTTGAGCTTAATAGTACAATGTCATGAGATAAACACTAACAGTACTGCAAAAAAATTTTGTTTATACAGGGTCCGTGATTTTTTTCATAATGTGGATGAAGTACCAAGTAGTATTAAAAAAAAGTGACTCACTGTTTACCATTTCACTTGACCCTACCTAAGGCCTTTTGTATCTGGTGAAAAAACCAGCCGTAATCAAGAGGCCTAATCATTGAGATATAGTAACAATAGATATATATATCAATGTAGCCTAACTAAGATCGGCTTATCCATTGATTAGTATAGACAATGACCCTGCTTCATCAATACGTGTGACATCCGGTCAACAAAGGTTCTATTCAGGCTGTAGCGTGCTTAGAAGCACCATTGTTGTATATTGCTAGTGGCAAGCACGCGACGTCATCTACATTCCCAAACCTATATAAATACCTACAACTATTACTGTAGGAAGGAAGTTAAAACATTGGCACGTCTGATAAAGTTAGAATATAATAATGGCACACTAGTATCTAAGAACTTTTGTAAATATAATCATGCTTATATTAAAAATAAATAAATGTTTGGTTAAATAAATAATGCCGAATAATTTCACCTTAGAGCCCCAAAGTAAAGAGATAAATATTTCAGCATAGTAAGCAGTAGATGCAAAGTGCCTTTACATCTAGCCTAGATGATTTCATGGCGACAGATAGAAATTTTTGCTCACTGACCAGGAAGCTGTAATGACTGGGTCATGTGCGATTTTTTAATCACCAGCTATTCTTTGACAAAGTTCAATGCATAACAAAACCATTTTCATACGGGACTATTGGCTTTACATTCAGACAGAGTTGCCTTTGAATTTATTATATCAGTATGGATTTGGCATGGCTCAATGGCTTAACGCATGACCTAGATTAAAATCACGAGTTACATATAAAGGTAAGTACTTATCTGTTATATGATCATCGAAATAATTATACAGTTTCAACGAAAATGCAATTACATTTTCCGCTGAACTTTACCAACGATTATTTCGATAATCACACAAATATAAAAGTTGCCCTAGGAAAAATCTCTTCTTATCTTTTTCTACTCTTTGTCTTTCTTTCAAGTCGTTGTATTTCTGAAAATCGGGATACTAAAAAAAAACAATAACTGAAAAGTTAAATATAATTGCTATAAACGACATCAATGCCTTTCGTGCTAACTGGTGGGAGGCAGCAAGCGATCGTAAGTCTTGGAAGGAGAAAGGGGAGACCTTTGCCCAGCAGTGGGACAGTATAGGTTAATTAAAAAAATATTTTGTTCCTGCAACTAACAATCGACCGCGTACCACGTTAACCATGACTTCCCGTTATTTTTGGAGTCCGAGTGAGATAAGGAAATACGATATTATAGCAAATATTGTTTTCTATGCATGATATGTATGTATTTACAAAAAAAATGTATATATGTAGTATATCAATCATGTGGTTCCCATAATACAAGCTCTGCTTAGTTTGGGGCTACATGATGTTGTGTGTTAGTCCATCATTATTTATTTATTTTATTTATTTTAACTATAGGTACTATACCCATCCCACCTCGGACATGCCCGCCGCACGCTCAAATGTTTTTGAAGTCGTTTTTTTACTTTAAATTATTGTTTATTTCCATTTTTTCTTACTAAAATTAATAAATGACGGAGTTATGAGGTAACAAACATAAAAAATGAATAAAAGTTCGAGCCCATAAAATCTTCATCCATGTTTTCTCACCCAGGGCTGATATTTTTTAGACAGGCAGGCATTTTGGACATAAGTTGTCACAAGTTGTCTTGCAAAATTAACTTTGCAGTTGGTATTTTGTCCGTTTGTAGTAATCATCATCATCATCATCATCATCAGCCTATAGCTGTCCACTGCTGGACATAGGCCTCCCCTAAATTGTAGTAATAACAATAAAATATATAGTAATAAGAATAAAATATGTAGCATTGTAGTATATTAAATATGTAATATGTAGTATTGACAAAATTGATACGAGACCTGTCGTCGTTAATGGGCACCTTCTTGAAGTTGTTTCGGAGTACACTTACCTCGGGCAGATATTGCAGTTGGGTAGAGACAACTTCGAGAAGGAGGCCAAGAGGAGGATTCAGCTGGGTTGGGCAGCATTTGGAAAACTACGTCGAGTTTTCTCATCACCCATACAGCAATGTTTGAAAACGAAAGTTTTTAATCAGTGCGTCCTACCCGTCATGACATATGGAGCCGAAACGTGGACACTCACAGCACGGCTTGTCCGCAGTCGCTCAGCGAGCTATGGAACGAGCTATGCTCGGAGTTTCTCTTAAGGATAGAATCCGCAACGAGACTATCCGACATAGAGCTAAAGTTATCGACATAGCTCAGGGAATTAGCAAGCTAAAGTGGCAGTGGGCTGACCATATCTGCCGAAGAACCAACAACAACCATTGGGGTAAACGAGTTCTGGAGTGGAGACTGCGGCTCGGCAAACGTAGTGTAGGACGCCCTCCGGCCAGGTGGAGTAACGATTTGCGAGAGGCTGCTGGTAGAAGCTGGATGCGTCGAGCTCAGGACAGGGCGCAATGGCGTTCATTAGGGGAGGCCAGCAGTGGACTGCTATAGATTGATGATGATGTAGTATTAAATAAAGAAATGAATAATGTAATCACACAGCATCATGTAGCCCCAAACTAAGCAGAGCTCGTATTGTGGGAACCACATGATTTATATACTACACATATTATAATATTTTTTTTGTAAATACATACATATCATACATAGAAAACACCCAGGCCCGAGACAAATATCTACAGAGCTTGCAAACATTTGTCCCGCAGCGGGAATCGAACCCGCAACCTCCTGCGTCTCAGGCGGACCTTCGCCCACTGCGCCACAGAGGCCGTCATTATTAGAGGCCGTATTAGGAAACGTCTAATAAATTGTGTCTCAAAATGATCGTGATCCCACAGAAAGCCCTGTCTTATATTTAGATTTCCTACAGTTGAAAATGTCAACACTCGAAAAGCGTTTATTATATTGAGAGCAAATTCGGCTCAATGGTGCGTTTCTTGTATAGTTAGTGTTAAAATGAGGGAGTGAAAAAGCTACTATAAACTAGAAATAAAACTAATTTATTTAGTAGTTTTACCTATTTTTATTATAATCAACCTTTTTCATGCAAATTTTACCATTATGCACATAATAGTCCTTTTTTTATAAAAAAACTCAATAATATTAAACATTATTTAGAGTTATAACTATCATTAAACGAACAGCCATAGTTTTTATCTTTTTTAATTAGTCATACTTTTATAAAATACAGAAAATGTACCGAAAGGAAAATATACCGAAATATTATCTGTGAAAAATAGTAACGCCGAGCGCTAGGCGGGTAAACCTTACCCGCCGAACACTTTGACACCGTATTACTTCCTCGCTAAGAATCGGTTGACGGACTTGTCTCACTCATCGCTTCCTTACCTCCCCCAACGCAGCTATTGAAACGCACAAACAAGACAAACGTTTACCGCATGTAATTGAAATAATCGAGAAATTAAAATAAGCTCGGGTGAATTTTACCCAACCTTACCCACGCCGGGTTAACAGTATCTTATGAGGCTCTCGCTAGACAGCTGGATCAAGAGTCAGATACACGCGGCGGCTCTCCTGGACTCGACACGCATTGTGCGGAGGTTCCTCTCTCTGCAGCCCTTGCCACCGATCAACCGTTTGAGCCTTGCCCCGCGGTTGGTGGTCTCCCGTTTTTATACATTTTTGACTATAATGTTTTTTATGTTATATTTATGTATATAGTTGATAATATTAGGTTTATAGTAAAAAAACATTTTTGATGAGTTATAAATGAAATAAAGTGTAATCATAATAATAATAATTTATTTGCAATGAAAATGGGTACAATAAATAAACAGTTCCAAGTAAGTATGACATAACATACTTAAAAAAAACTACCATTTCTGCTGTCAAGAGCATGGAAAATGTTAACTACAAAAAATATAATAATTAAACAAAATTATAGTAACAATGTCAATAGGTATTGTTACGAGCTAGGGTTCGGGATAAAAAAATAATGAAGTCCGATTTCACCAAAATTACACTTTATATTCAAAGCACACCACAAGAAACACAATTACTTAAAACACTGTTAAAACTGCAATTAAAACAATTACTACTCACTACTTTTAACTAATACATGGCGTGACAATTAGTGCGGCTGTTTGCCAATAGATGGCACCACTTGGGTCGTAACAGTATTATAAAAGTCAAACTAAAAAAAAAGAAATTTAAATTATGTCGTTAAATGTCTTACTAGCGGCCCGTCCCGGCTTCGCACGGGTTAGGGCACTTTTTTACACCTTGGGTTACGTTACTTTAGTTTTAGTAAGGATTCTATGTTACTCGGGGTGGATGTAGCTTTCGAATGGTGAAAGAATTTTTGAAACCGGCACTGTAGTTTTTGAGTTTATTCATTACAAACATAATATAAATGTCTAAATGTCTAAAATGTCTGGTAATTGATTAAATATTCGATGACCTTTCGAATGCGCCAAACCTATTTCTATCCTTTTTTATGTAATTTGTTTATAAAGTGACCAGTCTTATTTTTAATTTCAAATATAATTTACCGCCGTACCAACCCAATTAAAAAAATTCTGTCTGAAGCCAGAGTTTGTGAATTAAGTTAGTTGTAAAGTACGTAAGGAAGTTATTCATAATTTGTTTGTCAAGATGTTTAATGGGAGAAACCTCGGTGTATTTTATTTTGGTAACATTAAGTGTTTTCTTATTTTAGAAATAAGGCTCGGCCTCTTTTCAATATTTCTTTTTATAATTTACTGTGAAAAAAAGTTACATGCGTCACGCAAATATAGCGTTGCTACTTTTAGACTTGTAAACCTGTAATAATCTCTATTTGGGAATTCTATTGAACTGGAACTCTATTTTAGGGGCTTGTTTTACTAATCCTGACGTCAATTTTTCCGCCACAGATACTGATTTATACATATAAGTAGCTAGTCTCTTAGTAACATAGATCATGTTTAAAATACCAAATTTTTATTCCATGCTATCAATATAAAGTTGATGTGTAAGCCAAAGTAGTAATTCCCATACAAAATTATTAAATTCTATGTTTTCGATTTTTCAGCTGGTTATTTATCGAGGCGAATTAAAAAAAGTTATTTCAAATAGGTAGAGCTTTTTTCGAGTTTTTGCTCGGCACTTGAATTTACATTAAAGTAGGTAAATATAAAATATGTAATTATTAATTAATCATTATAATGCTGGACACTAATCATAATCACACAGCAACATGTAGCCCTAATCTAAGCAGAGCTTGTATTAGGGAAACCGCATGAGTGATATGCTAAATAATATTTTTTTTTTGAAAAAAAAAAAATACATACATATTGAAAATAGAAAACTCCCAGACCTGAGACAAATATCTGCAAATATATTTTTTTAAATTTTTTATTTTATTTATTTTAGAAATAAAAATAATTAAGAGTTACTATCAACTGAGCATAGATAATCGGTTATTTTTGCTATGATAGATATTAACTTAGTTTTGAACCTGTCTTTATTTCCAAAATATTGCAAAGTAATATAATTCATTGTAATTCTTATTTCCTAATCCTAATTCCTAATCCTATCCTATCTTATCCTGATATCACATCACATCACATCACATCACATCATCACATCACATCACACTTCACACTAATATTATAAATGCGAAAGTTTGTGAGTATGTATGGATGTATGGATGAATATTTGTTACTCTTTCACGCGAAAACTACTGAACGGATTTGGATGAAACTTGGAATATACATAGTTTATGACCTGGATATAGACATAGGCTACTTTTTATCGGTCGGGGTACCACCGGAAGCTACTAGTATTATAAATGCTAAAGTCTGTGTGAATGTTTGTTACCACGTATCTTCGTAACCAATAAACAAATATAGATAAAATTTGGTACGGTTTTTTTTTTGGTACGTATATAGTTTTAGTGCCAAAATAACACATAAGCTAATAAAATTTAAATTAACCTAAAGGGGTAAACGGGGGTGGCAAAGTTTGTGAGGGGAACAAAAAAATCTTTACCAATTAACTTTAAATTTTGCACAGAGACTCTCTATTGAAAATGAATGAATACGTGTATCAATTTTTTTCTAAATTCAATCCCTAAGACGGTTAACGGGAGTGGCAAAGTTTGTACGAGGAACAAAAGTCAGTGTGAATGTTTGTTACCACGTATTTCCAGTAACTAATAATAGTAGATTGTTTTACAAGGGACTAAACCATCCCATTATATACGAGGTTGTTATACTCCCGAGCGTAGCGAGGGAGGATGACAAGACCGAGTTATAATGGGTGGTTTTGGCTCGAGTAAAACACTCTACTTTTCACTTGATTGCGAGAAAATAAAACAATTCAAAATTAGACAATTTTCAGAAATTTTATTAAAAATTAATCAACCTTTATAAAACATCACCAAGACGGTTCTATTTTCAAAAAAAAAGATTGACGGAGCACCAAGAACTCGAGTTTTTATGTAAGAGAACGAATGCTTTGTACGGGCTGATGATTTTAGACAAAAATTAAAAAGAAAAAATACTTTTAGCCCGAGGTATTAAACTCGAGTTTTAGGTCCGCTAAGCTACACTATTATGATACACTTTTTGAGCAAGAGAAGTGAAAACAAATATAGATGAAATTTATTTTGTAGATAGTTTCGGTGCCAGAATAACACATAAGCTAATCAAATTTTGAAAAAACAACCTCAAAAGTGGTAAACGGGGGTGGTAAAGTTTGTATGGGGAATAAAAAAATATTTACCAATCAACTTGAAATTTTGCACAGAGACTCTCTACTAAAAATAAATGAATATGTGTTTCAGGTTTTTCGAAATTCAATCCCTAAGACGATTAACGGGAGTGGCAAAGTTTGTACGGGGAACGTTAGTGAATGTTTGTTAGTTTAGCTTAGTGAATAATACAAAGGCTTATCTAATTTTGAAAAATTTATCTCTAAAGTTGTAAACGGGGTGGCAAAGATTGTAGGAGTTGTCAAGAGTTGTCAAGAGTTCTAAGAGTTGGTGTAAATATTACTCGCTATTTTCCAAGTCTCGCAGAATTCGATATGCACGCGACAACAGATTTTTGTAAAAGCATTTTATTGCTAAAGTCAAGAGTTCTGTTAGATATCTATTATTAGCTATTTACCAAGTCTCGCAAAATTCGTTATGCATGAGACAACACACAGATAAAACCTTTTCCCTGTAACACAGGTTTTTATTTAACCTTTTACTTTTCGGAAACGTAAACAAAGAAGGATTCATTACGGAGAAAGTTTATAGAATATTCAGAAGGCATAGGCATCAAAGAGGTTGGATCAAAAAAATGTTTCTTTTTAGATAGAAGTTACATGTAAGAGTCTTCGAGGTAAAAAAAACAGTATTCGATGGAGATACAAAAAAGACGGCTTTATCTGAATCATTCATGAGTGGAAAACATAAATAATTAGTGTCGCTTTTTATTTTGGAAGTTTGAAGTTTGGAGTCAAAAATCATGTCCACACCACACCAGCCTATATCAGTCCACTGCTGGACATAGGCCTCCCCTAATAAAGGGGGATATACCCATAATCCCCACGCTGGGCATGCGGGCATCGTAGAGCACGTTTAAAAAAAACGTGATCTACGATGCAATGCTTTCTGATAGGTAATGGTTACCACTTAACAGCAGGTGGGCCATGTGCAACATCAAACACCATAAAAAAGGAAAACAAATAATACCTACTCAAATAGTTTTCTACTGGTCACTGTAACTGGTCTATGATCCGGTTTTAGAAATCACACTAATATTATAAATGCGAAAGTTTGTCACTTTATTCCGTAACTAATTTGCAATTTATCATTGTTTAAATAATTTTTATAAAACTGTACAATACAGACTAGACGTCAACGTGTTAAAATACAGCTAGCCACAGCTTAACATGTTGACTGCGGACCTCAGTAGTACAGGCAGCTGCGGGAGCACAGAAGTTTCTTGGCAATGATGTATGTAAAACCACAATTGCACATACACATTTTTAAAAAATGTTACCGCCTCACGCAAATTAACCATTTATTTAATTTAATTTCAGTGGTTTTAGCACTTAGTGCGTTGACTAATATTTATCGGCCCGATCAAATTAAGCCAATTATGGGCAATTAGGGGAAATAATTTGTATAGTTTTGTAAATTGTTACAGTTATTCCTTGCGATATCCAGATGAACATACTAAAAGTCGTCAAGGGTGGGAAGAGTGCTGAGGGCGTAAAGGGTTGAAGGTATTATTTTTCATATTTTTGCTCATATCTCGAATATCTGTTCGAATAGCGTTATGACTAACTTCTGACAGAAGTATCTACATACAATTTCCTACAAAGGTCAAATTCATTGATCAATACTTTAGTAGTGTTTAAGTTAACAGTGTGCAACCACTTTTGCAGCGACAAAAAAGCTGGAAGATCAGTGGAGTGGCTTTATTAAAATATTTAAACGGTTGTATCTCCGCAATCCTATACACGCCAAACACTACGCCTCTACGCGTAGTACTCCAAACTTTAAATGCGTCGCCGCCAGAATCATGTCTTTATTTGTATAAATATTATAATAATAATAATAGATTTTATTTCAGGCAACAAAGAAAAAGTACAACTTCTTAATTTACTTAATGTACGGCCCATATATATATAAATAACTTAGAGACTAACTTGCATAATACATATACCTAAAACTATTTATTATTTTCGAAACCGAGTAGCGAAAATCCCTCTATTAGCGTGGGAATGCTGTCTTCACAAGGTTTAATTTGAGTTCAAACTTCAAAATTCATTTTTTTTTCTTCAAATAGAACTTAGGATCCCACAATATTAATTTACATTATTACGTAACATGACCAAATAGAAAATAATTGGCAAGAAACTCTGCTTGGCTTATTTTAACGTCAATTTTACATATCTTGACTATTTTAATCTTGACTATTTAAAATTTTGTGAGGGAGTTGGAGACAGTGTCATCATAAGCTTTTTATTATCTAAATAATATGACATTTTATAATGTATATTAATTATAAGCTTTATTAATAAAAAGTCGTTTTTGGAACAACATTTTTGAATTCATTTACAGATAAATTAAGCATATCAATTGGGAATGTAAAAAACGTACACCCTTACCCAAATTTACCCTTTAGATGACTAACTTTATGAGTAGGCTGTTGGCTAACAAAGATGCTTTAGTCAATGAAAGCAAGATAAACTTACTGTTTATGAACAGTGAGTTCAGCTTTATTTCTAGTGTTGTCTTGTTACATTGTTACTGGTCTGTGGTTAAACATAATTAGCACTGTTACAACAGTAACAACTAATTACTTCCTACTACTGAAAAACATGCCATTTTGCTTGAAGGTCATATTATCAGTAGAAATTGCAATAGTCTACGTTTAGATTCATATATGAGTAGGTACCTGCTATTAGAAATATCATAACTTTTAAACAAATACAGAAAAGCTGTCTACAAAGTGATATCAAACGGTCAATAAACGAAATATTGGTTATCCCGGCTCGCAGCGCAATCGAGCGGACTGCAGCTGCGTGGCTCCATTCAGCTAACAAATAGGTTTCACTTATCCGGCACTTCGATGCTGATTGTTATACGTATGATACGGTTCCTATAAAACCGCATTGTCCATCTATATTTTATTTTTCATTCTTTAGTAAAATTGTAAAATGCTATTTCAAAATGAATAAATGAATGAATAGAATTTATTGTACCTACACGGTCTATATTTTAAACAACAAATAGGATTATGTTGATAATGGAATAATAAAAAGGAACAATGGCGGTCTTCTCGCTTGGGAGGTAAGTAGGTACATGATGGAATGGGTAAAAAAATACACTATCTCAGCATGGGTATGATCATGGGCATGATCGGACAGCATTAGAGCATAAGCTCAGACACTGCGCTGATTTTTAGATTAAGTTCTTATTGTGTGTAGGATTATGTTATTACCTTACGATATATTTTTCAAGAGTCTTGGTCTCAACTCAAGTCATCAACGGTATTAAAAGCTGCTGTAAGAATTTATCATCATCATCAGCCTACCAGCCCAGGGTTCCCCTAATGGGTGCCATCTCGCCCCGTCCTGAGCTCGACGGATCGAGTTTCTACCAGCAACCTTTCGCAAATCGTCACTCCAACTGGCAAGAGGAGGTTCATAAATTAATTTTCCCCAATTTTCATGACGAACAGACTTGATTCTTCTATCCTTTACTGAAGTCATGAGGCAGTTTCCTTTGTTTAGACCATTCTTAAATAACAAACATTTATCCTTTTCTCTGTGAATTGAATATTCAATGCCATTGTTTATTTAGTTCAGATTTCTGCTATATTTAGGTAAAATAACTGCAAGATGTTCTTGCAGTCTCTAAGGCCGCGGTCTCGAAGTCAGCGATTGCGAGGCAGCGGCGGCAACGGCGTGGTGAGCGGCGCGGCAACACCAGCGGACTAATCGCGCGGCGCTAGAGCAGCGAAGTATTGTGTTTTAATGCAGACGCGCGGGTCGCGCGAGCATCGCTAGACAGGCGCGCATCGCTCGTACGCCACTCCCCACTGGTTCCCGCGCCGCTGCCTTCGAGACCACTTCCATATAAATCTATCTATTAAAACGCGCCGTTGTTCGCGCCCCCGCCGCCGCCACCCCGCACCCGCTGTCTCCTTGTCCGCAGCCTTAGGACTACGCATAGCTAAGGCAAAGCGTATACTGAGACGGAGGGGACTCGAAGCAGAAAGCTTCTTTTAAATACATTTCAGTTTTCAATCATACCTCACATCAACCATACAAGCCTATTCAGTCCACTGCTGGACATAGGGCCCCCTAAGCGCATAATCTCCACGCTGGGCA
This sequence comes from Horisme vitalbata, assembly GCA_951804965.1. Classification (NCBI taxonomy): domain Eukaryota; kingdom Metazoa; phylum Arthropoda; class Insecta; order Lepidoptera; family Geometridae; genus Horisme; species Horisme vitalbata. The sequence continues at coordinate 4,818,967 of OX638089.1, forward strand.
TACGGGTTGGGGATTGCAGGACTAAGCTTCTCACTTAACCGACGCTGCTGCCCGTCTGCAGCCAGGGGATTTAGCTGTGCCGGTGTCGGTTGCACTACGGCGCCATCAGCCGGGCAGCATCAGCTGGCCGCCACAGCCCCGTTTATAGCTAGCAGGTGCATCACGGGCAGGTGAGTTTGGCTCGGTTCTCAGAGATTGGTTACAGCCTCCATCTCCTCTTTGGGGTGATGATACTGAGCCGGTCAAACGAACCCTTGGTGCCGCTTTGTCCGTCTGTCCGTCTGTCACATCTAATTATTTCAGGAACTAAATAAGCTATCGACTTTAAATTTGGTATAGATTTAAAATGCTCTAAGTGAATAAGATTGCTAGTTAAAAAAAATCATTTCCTTCCCAAAAGGGTCCAAAAAATGACAAATTTTCAAACTGGGGCTAGCAGGTCGAGTGGAGCATCATATCAAATGGCCTGATTTGTATTCCACGAAACAGTTTTTTTGTTTATTTATGTCATGCACAGTTTTTGATTAACGATAAAAAACGTCAAGAAATTATTATCCCCCGCCCCCACTCCCTTTTCTGCGAAGTTAGCAAAGTGAGAAACCGAATTTTTTATATTACTATAGAAGGATATCTATATCTTACAGGAAAATTGTAGCGAAGTCTCTATTTAAAACGGTTTTATAGAAAATTTAATAAATGTACGAAAAACAGTGGTCAAGCTATAAGGAGAGTTACACGGTTAATAGGGTGTTAATATCTCAAAGGCCTTGATTTGTCTATTCTTTTACAGGTTTTTATTTATATATAAGACGTACAGTTTTTAAATTACCATCAAAACTTACTAATAACAAGAATACCATAGAAAATAAAATAATTGATAAGTTTCAAATAATATCAATGAAGTAAAACTTGACAAAATTTCATATCTGAATAGTTTTTTTATATAACAATATTAAGTCAACATTTTCACGCTTATTTCATCTTTAGTAAAATTCAAATATGCAATATGGTAGATAATTTTTTCATATAATGGTGAATTAAAAATGAGAATATATATCTATGAGTTATGTATGAAAACCGAGTGGGGCAATCAAGTGTCCCCCTTGAACCTCAAAATATACTATCTACGCTAATATTGTAAAGAGGAAAAGTTTGTACTTTTTTGTGTGTGTGTGTGTGTATGTTTGTAATGAATAATCTCAAAAACTACTGTGCTGATTTCAAAAATTATTTCACTGTTGGAAAGCTACATACATACCCTGAGTAACATAGGCTATATTTATTGCTAGAAAATATTAGGGATCCTTACTATAAGTAACGTAACCCAAGGTGTAAATAAAAATCCCTAACCCGTGCGAAGCCGCTAGTAGTTTATACAAATACATAATTTGTACAACATATTGCATGTAATCAAACTAAATGCTACTATATTATATTATAATTACATAATATTATATTATATAATTAGATAAAAACATATATATCAATAAAATGTAAATAAATTATTATGAATGCGTGAGGAATTATTGTTATGTGATACCGCTCGTTTTCTAAGAGCAACTAATGATAATTTACTTTAGACTTGAAAGCACCGATATAGGACACATTATGGTCTATTACTATTCCAAAGGAAAATTGCAGTTACGGTAAAAGAGCCTGAGTAACCGCTTTAAGGAGGCCGGTTTTGCTGCTGTAAAGAGCGAACAGGACGGTCTGCGCGGTAAAGAGGGCAAAAACGTTCTTTGTGAAAGTTGGTTGAAAGAGATAATCTTGTATATTCCGACGCTCACTAATCTCCAACCATTTAAGCTGAGCGTGAAAAATAGATACATTATCATACTTTTGTAGACCATGTATGAAGTGAAGCGTATGCATATATTTTGAAGCCTTTAGAGTTTTATTCATAGCTTTGATCATGTGAAAATGTTGACGGATAAATATAAAAAACTTTTCAGATATGAACAAGTCTACCCGCGCTATAGTCCAAGAAAATTATGGCAAGAATCTAGGAATCTACTTCATCATAAACTTCATCAACTTCAGAATGAGAGATAGTCGGCTATAAACTTGTATAAACCTTTCTTTGAGCAACCTAAAATTTGTCTCAAAACCTACTTATCGTAGGGTGTTATTTTCTACACATATTTCATGGTCAAAGGTCAAAAATCTATTTATTGCAAATATCATATTTCCTATGGGTTTTATGCTATTTATATCTTAATAAATATTGTAGAACATTAAATTCTCTACAACTTTTGTTTATTTGTTTTTTAATATCTTGACTTTATACGACTTCGGTTTGATCTCGAATTATACTACAAATAGTTAAACATTGCGCGCACTCTGCCCTCTATCTCGAAAATGGTTCAATTTTGCCTCTGAAATTTCACTTTCACTCAATAGTCTGAAGTTACCTGAGTAAGACTTCAACTATCACGTTCGCCATTTCAAACTTTCAAAGAGCTTCAATGTTGCTTATACCACTTATACTTAGAAAAGACGGATCAAGTCAAATAAAGTCACCCCGGTCTCTCCAAAAAGAAATGATTTGCCCTTCTAAGGTGATACGATTTGTTTGAAGCAGAAATATTTGAACTATCATTTTTCCTTTTCTCTCTTATTGTTTTTACGCATTGAATTCATCGGATCAGCTTTAAGTTTCATGGTTTTTATTTATCACTGCTTCTATGCAATAAAAAAAAATTAAATGTAATGTACAATTAGCACTTAACGTCAAAGTGCCGCCCTGCAACACCGCAACGTTCCACGTTGACGACGTCGTGACGTGGTGATGGGGACGAGCCCTAGGTCCGTCTCTTCTTACTTAAGATACCCACGAGAATACAATACTGAATGTATGAATTAGACGTAATTGACGTCGTCCGCGGTGGGCGTGTTAACTCGCGCTTTACCGGTCTTGTTTACTTTAAGTACACCTTACACCTCTTATCCTCGATACCTATAATTTACTTTAAATCATATTAATATTCATTTATTTTGCTTACAAGTACATACTTATAATAAAAATTAGGGCACTGTAACAGAGTTTGTATTAGGAGCGAAAATTTGGATGCGAAAATATTTATTGCTACTTCCTGCCAACACTGCTGAAATCTCAACAGGTTCAGCAGTGTTTCTAGACCAGAACTAACAAATAGACTTATTTGTAACCTGGTATCATGCGAGCGAAGCCGCGGTCAAAGCTACATAATATATAAATAATACTGGACGTAAACTGTAAATGTTTGAAAATATTTGTTCCGCACCGGGAATCGAAATCCTCTTGCGTCTCAGACAGTCATTCGCTCATTGCACATAGGCCTTCCTAAAAAGGATATGCCTATAATCCCAACGCTGGGCATGCGGGTTGGGAATGGCAGGGCACAGCTCGCAAGGGTTTGGTTGACAGGCCCCTTTCTAAGCTGGAATCTTCGCTGGCAACGGGCGTGGGAGCACATCCGTTCTCAGCGCGTTAGGTAGCCAGACTGTACATCCTAGCGCCGGATGCGATCTCGAAATTAATTAAAGGTTATAACAGGAAAATAATAACACATTCGTTATTTTATTTAGCACAAAGCCGGAAACAAATTAAACGGTATGCATCATTGTGTAAATCCGGTATCCGGCGGCCGTTCGATGGCTCAGGGTCACGGCAAATATGTAATTAATATAAAATACGTTAAACTGCCAACATAACGAGTCTATAGGTAAAAGTTGAACTGGGTGCCTAGTGCGAGTTTTTTACCAGCTCGATCGCGTTTGTGTTTACGCAAATATATATGGAATCGAGGTAGCGCCATCTAGCGAAAATCGCATGGTACTGACTCCATTCCATACAAATTTCCATAAACGCAAACGCGATCGAGCTGGTAAAAAAACTCGCACTAGGCACCCTGTTTGTTGCTGCTTTACGCGATAACTACAGGATCGATCGAGCTAGAATTTTACACACATGTAGCTCTAGATTAGTTCCTAATATTACGAAGGTTTTTTCACGGGCGGAAGCAAGAACCTAATCATCATCATCATCAACGTCAGATGTCAGACGTCATCATCATTATAACAGACCTCGCAAACACGATGCTTTGTCGTCGCGCTTAGTCGCGAGCGTCTGTCATATCTTGCTCGCCGTGTGTGCGGAGCTTTGAACAAAATATATGAAAATTGTCCCCCGCAGCTTGTCGTAGCGTCTAATCGCTGACGTTTTTATTCATTGTGCGCAGGCTGTAAAGCGGTCGATTACTGGACATAGGCCTCCCCGAAACATAGAACCTAATAAATCTAAATTATGATAATGTTATTCCTTGTTTATTTGTAGTAGGTACCATATAAGTGAATCCGCACGTAAAATGCGTGTTTTCGTTGTTATAAACTGTTGAATATCGTTCGCTTGCCCTTGTCCGACGCTAGGTGGGATCGGTACAGCATATTTTTTCTTCCAATCACATTCACATTCTAACAACCGTAAAATCTTAGCTTCGTCAACCCCTCTTTCGTACAATCCAAAAAACATTAAATCTCTTTTTGTTATTACAAAATAATTTATTATGGAGATGGTGATCTTCGAAGGAATTTTGATGAAGAAAACTGATTTGTTTTGGTAAATTTCAACCCTCGTAAATCGACAAGTATTCATCGGTGTCTGTTACTAATTAGAGAAGTACTGTCAAATGTTGACGTTAACTTGCCTTGAGGCAGATTCAGACTTTGTGGCTCAGTGGGAGGGGTGGGGGGCTTCCAGAGACCAGAAAGTGGCGGTAAAAAAGGTTTTCATCCCGCATCTTAACTTACCCATACCATGCTAGTCTTCCACTCCACACCTTATCTGCCACAGGTTCTACTTTCAAGCTTCCCCAGATGTACTCGTTTCTTATTTTATCCATACTTGTCACACCACACATCCACAAAACACGTCGCTGTAGAGACTTATTCGACGAAAGCCTATCTGATAGCAAGCGCTTTCTAGTTAGACAAAGTGCTAAACGGGATACGTACATCTTAATGCATTGTGGTAATGGTGTCAATGTAGCTTCCCCATTGTACTGTTTGTTTGTTGGGGTGTACGGGGTTCCAACCCCCATCTTCGGAACCCAAGCTAACCTCACCTGCACGTGGTGCACCCTGCTAAACAACGAACGGGGCTCTGGCGGCCGGCTGATTGCGGCATAGCGCAGCCTAAAACCGGCACAGATAAATTCCATGACTGCCGACGGGCAGCAGCGTCGGTTGTGCGAGTAGCTGTGCCCTGCGATCCCCAACCCGCATGCCCAGCGTGGGGATTATGGACATATCCCCCTTTATTAGGGGAGGCCTATGTCCAGCAGTGGACTGATATAGGCTGGTGTTGTGTTGTGTAGCTTCCTCACATATGCCTTAAAACACTTTAGTGTTCTTAGCACGTCATCTTGGTTAAGCAACATTCCGCCCGGTCACCGCTTTATCATGGGTGACCGTTTCATGGTATTTCCTTCTGATATCAGAGCGTTGGCGTGCTTTGGCAGGCACGTTAGAATATGTGTATATGTTAGTTGTGTGGTTAATTCTAACAACTGTATAATTATAGAGGAAACCCGAGGCATGAGCTCATGTGTCTAATTGCCTCAAGCGAGTGCTCCTCAAACGGTTTGATGTTGCTCATTTGTAATATACAGACCTGTTTAATTTCGTAAACATGTTACCTAATACCAACTTAAAATAAATCTTTGAAACTAGTTCTTTTGTTGTCATTACTTTGTACAACAGACGAGCTGATAGACGAAAATAGGTACAATGATTTCTTTTGTAAATTAACCTCTACGTATTCTATTATTATTTACTCGCGTAACTATATTTTATGTGCGTAATGGGTCGAAGATATCAGAAAAAGCGTGGGTACCTGACTCATCTGTATATTTTAGTGCAGGATCGAGGAGAGTAGCATTAAAAGAAGGCCTATGCACAGCAGTGGATCGAAAATGGCTGTTGATGATGATATGTATTATGAATGTATTTATAAAATCACCAAAAAATATTTAGGCAATTCCTATTCTATTGTAGGCATATTATAATTATTAAATATGTTTGTCCACAAATAAATTAATATATTTGTGTACACAGCTACTCGTGGGCGAGTGCCTAATCTCTACTCAAGGGAGTAGGGGGTTACATATACTATACTAGCTTCCGCCCGCGGCTTTGCTCACGTGGTACCGGGACAATAAGTAGCCAATGTGTTAATCCAGGTCACAAACTGTGTATATTCCAAGTTTCATTCAAATCCGTTTTGTAGTTTTTACGTGAAAGAGTAACAAACATTCATCCATTAATCCATCCATTCATCTATACCCACAATCTTTCGTATTTATAATATTAGTTGGATGAGGTGTATAGGGTTCCAACCTCCATCTTAGACCCAACCCAAACCAACCTCACCTGCCCTGGGTCCATCCTGTCAACTAACGAACGAGGCTCTGGCCCAGCCTAACATTGGCAAAGTTACATCCCCTGGCCGTCGATGGGAAACAGCTTCGGCTTGGCGGCGGCGCGAAAAGCTCTGTCCTGATGCCCAGCGTGGGGATTATAGGCATATTCCTCTTTTTATAAGGGGAAGCCTTTGCCCAACAGTGGACAGGTATAGAAAAATAATGAAAATCTCAAGTTTGAAGGTTATAACTCAATAATTCGACGCGAACTTTCTAAACGCTTATTGCTTTCAATTTAATTCAGCTTGGCCGCGAAGCGTCCACTGAACCACTTGAAGTGTAGCCTTTCGCCTTCGCATTTATGGTTCCGTACTCGAAGTTATGAAACCATGGCCGCTTTATGACCTGAAGCTAACAATACGTTGGTTCGTACGGGTGCCACTGTGCCTTTGTGTAGATAACAACCTTGTTGCAGGTTCTATTATCACCACGGGACAAATAATATATTAATGCTGGACAGTATCATACAACGTCATTTAACCCCGAACTAAGCAGAGCTTGTATTATTGGAACCACTGTTATAACGGCGGCATTATTGACAGCTTTTGTGGCGCAGTGGGCGAAGGTCCGCCTGGGATGCAGAACGTTGCGAGTACACTTACAGCTGCAGGACAAATGTTTCCATCATTTGCAGATATTTCACTAGGGTCTGGGTAAGTAGTATATCAATAATGTGGTTCCCATACAAGCTCTGCTTAGTTTGGGGCTACATGATGTTGTGTGATAATGTCCAGCATTATTAATATATATATAAAACTAGAAGGTGAATTATATATGTATCTGTTTGTCTGTCACGAGCTATCTCAGCAACGAGTTGGTAACACTAAAGAACTGCCGGTAAATATTTATGTTCCAGTCGACAGTAACTGTATTTAATCGATGGTTGCAGTGACAAATAACAAAATAATTTGGTGAGTTAAAAGAACGATGGCTAATAGATAAAGTGTGTATTTTTCTCCTCTTGAGTTGCCAGTGCAATTAGTAAGGTTGTTAATTCGGCCAACCTAGGCCTTACGCGAGTCAAGTTTATAAATGTTTCATTTCATCATCATGGTCCGCAGCATTATTTCACCCACTGCTGGGAATAGGCCTCTCTCAACTGACGATCATTGACTACCTTAATGGCGCAATGGGCGACGGTGCACCTGAGACTAAGAAGGTTGCGAGTTCGATTCCCGCCGTGGGACTACCGTTTGCACTATCTGCAGATATTTCAGCTTCGCTTGCGTAGAACCCAGATAAAAAACCGCCCAAGTAAAGGTCATTAACTATGTATAGGTAATTAAAGTTTTCATTCAATACCGTTGAGTAATTTTTGCGCGGAAGAGTAACCAGCATCCATCCATATATCCATCATAACAAACTTTCACATTTATAGTAGGATAAAAATAATATAAAAGGAACCCAGTTTTGGTTAGTTTTTATTGCACTTATCCACTTTCTTGCTATCAGTGAACTTCAAGGCGATTTGAAATAACTTGTTTACTAACCTCTCGTTATTTCAAAGAACCTACTGTGAGTATTCTATTCTAACATTTGACGACCTCTGTGGCGCAGCAGGCGAAGGGCTGCCTGGGACGCTGAAGGTTGCGGCTTCGATTCCCGCCGCGACATAAATGTTCCATTTTGGAAATATTTGTCTCGAGTCTTGATGTTTTCTATGTATAAAATGTATGAATTTAAGAAAAAGTATTATGTCAATCGTGTGGTTCCCATAAAACAAGCTGTGCTTAGTTTGGGGCCATATGATACTATGTGATAGTGTCCAGCATTATTTATTTATTTATTCCCTTACATTATTCTTCTGCCCTTTCACAAAATGTTTTCTTCTTTCATACTCTTCTATCAAGTGTCAATGTTATGTGCCTTGTTTGGCCTCATTCTATGAATAAGTATGATTGTGACTGGATGGTCTAGAATCCTGCAAAAACGTAGCGCCACTCTGGACAAATTTTCTTTCAGCCTAGAGGAGCTACGAGAATTCACATCCAATAAGGTTCTACGTTTCTGTCCGCAGTAGGACTTAGTAGTGAACTATGAACGCTCCGCCTTAAGGGGCGACGTAAAATAGAAGAGACGATCACAATAGGTCTTCATGGCCTCTGTGATATAAAAGCCACGTAATCAAAAATAATAATAATAATTCACGGACAGGACTATTCTAGCGAATAAACCTGATATCGTCCTGGTAGACCGGTCGGAACGCCGGGCGATACTTGTTGACATCACCATCCCACACGACGCTAATCTCGTGAAGGCCGAGAAGAACAAGCTTAGCAAGTACCTTGACTTGGCACACGAGATTATCGCTATGTGGGATGTCGACTCAACAATTATCGTTCCGATAGTCGTTTCAGTGAACGGTCTGATAGCGAAGAGTCTTGACCAATATCTTAAGAGGGTCTCGCTAGGCAGCTGGATCAAGGGTCAGATACAGAAGGCGGCTCTCCTGGACTCGGCACGCATTGTGCGGAGGTTCCTCTCTCTGCAGCCCTAGCCACCGACCGTTTGAGCCCTGCCCCGCGGTCGATGGTCCCCCGTTTTGATACATTTTTTACTTTAATGTTTTTGATATTTATTTATGTACATAAGTAGTATTAAGTTTAATTATAGTAAAAAATGTATTTTAGATGAGTTTACAATTATATAAAGTGTCATAATAATAAAAGAAATCCCTAGCCACTGATCGTTTGAGCTTTGCCCCGCGGTCGGTGTCTCCCGTTTTTATACATTTTTTACTATATTGTTTTTGATGTTATTTATGTATAAAGTAGATAATATTAGGTTTATAGTTAAAAATGTTTTTTAACGAGTTTTAAAGTTTAATAAAGTGTCATAATAATAATAATGTTTCAGTGAACGGTCTGAAAGCGAAGAGCCTTGACCAATATCTTATGAGGCTCTCGCTAGGCAGCTGAATTAAGGGTTAGAGACACGCGGCGGCTGTCCTGGACTCGCACGCATTGTGCGGTGCTTCCTCTCTCTGCAGCCCTAGCCACCGACCGTTTGAGCCTTGCCCCGCGGTCGGTGTTCCACCATTTTGGATATTTTTTTTACTATAATGATTTTTATATTATTTTTGTATATAGTATATTTATAATGTAACTAACTTTGTTAATAACTTTGTCGTAAATAATGTATTTTTGATGAGTTTTAAAATGAATAAAGTGTCATAATAGTAATCCAGCACACGTGCAACTTGTTCCAGCGTTGCAATTTATTAGCTCTAATAAGCGTGAGCCGCGAGAGAATGAGCCATACCACGTTTCGAGCGAACACGCCGAATTAAGCGCCTAGACGCGCGTTCGGTTTTCTGAAACGCATAATGCGGTTTGTGCGTAATCTGATATTAGTTTATACTCGCGTAAAAAGGCTAGTCTGAAACTGCTTTAACCCACAAAGTGCAGTGCATTCAAGGCATTTCAAAAGTTAAAATCAGTAAAGCGTCGTATTTCTTGCTTTTCCACGAATGAACTTGCCTTGAGTCGGCCACCTGTTGACATCCAGGGCAAGACACGTTCTGAATATTTGGCATTGCTATTTGCTTGTTACGTACTTAAATCTTTTTGATTTAATTCGGACTATGATTGAAAAAAGTGGCCCCAAATGTGGTTTGGACCTCAACAACAACAACCGCCTATAATAGTCCACAGCTGGACAAAGGCCTCCCCTTAAAAGGGGGAAATACCCATAATCCCCAAACTACGCATGCGGGTTGGGGATCGCAGGACACAGCTCCTTGCACCACTGACGCTGCTACCCATTGGCGTCCAGAGAATGTAGCTGTGCCATTGTTAGGCTGCGCTATGCCGCAATCAGACGGCTGCCAGAGCCCCGTTTGTTAGTTAGCAGGGCGCACCACGGTCAGGTGAGGTTGGCTTGAGTTCAGAAGGCTGAGTTCAGAACCTCTTAAACACCTGGATTTGCCTCTGACTATAAGTATAATGAGTCATAATGATTTGCATATTTGAGTTCAGAATAGTACTCTCTAATAAGCTTGTAGGAAAAATTGCATGAGAAAAATTGCATTTAGCTTGTCTTCTTTTTGAATAAGCCAGAGTACCTGTACAAAAAACTTAAATGGGCTTCTAACATGAGATGAGAGATTCTAACATGATGGAGTCCGTCCAAAAGCATCCCTTTGTGGCTTTCAGAGGCAGTTTCCGGTACACTGCAACCAAGTGCTGGAACAACCATACCGCCGCCGATCCGAGATTCACAGACTATTCAATGCTTTAGGCACAAACTAAAAATGTTCCTCAATCACTATTAAAAAGAAAATGAAATTTTAAGGAATGAAGTGTCTATTGTCTGAGGGAATGCTATTTGTAATTGTAATAAATAAGGGAGGCACTAGTTTTGTCAGCAGCTTCACTCGCGATAAACATGTAAACATGCAAACTAACATTCGCATTTATAATATTAGTTAAGATCTTGTTGCAATAACAAAATGCTCATAATGGGTAATAACGCTATACATAAGACACACATTGTTAGCGGATCATATAAAAGCATTCGTCCCGCGGCGGGAATCAAACCCGCAACCTTCTGCGTCTCAAGCGGGCTTTCACAATCATATTTACTAACTATACATTATGTACGTAATCTTGAAATTGGAAACTATCAATAAATACTATCATCATTACGCACAACTAATTACCTATTTATTATTAGGTAGGCGTAATTAACTTTAAGTTTCTTACAATAGGCATATCTATAATCTGTATTTATCCTTATATTTTTGACGTTACGTCTCTACTCTATGCAGTTATCCGATATTATATTATTCTTTTTTTATGCAGTTTGGTCTTCGGCATATTTTTTGTTTGGCAGACATCCGTGCTGTCACCACCACCTAGGTTCCAACGGAAAACCAGCTCTGGGTTTCACTACTACTGATTTACCCAGCAGATGCTGAGTTGAACGCTTTTTGTGACGACCACCGTGCTTTGTTAAAATGCTGGAATAATATCCCGTCTCCTTTACGCCAAAGAGTTTCCAAGCATTCATTTAAAAGTAAACTGAAAACTATACTTCTAGCTTCTTAGGTGGCTTCACAGTGAAGACACCCTGCTGGCAATCTTGATGCCAGCCCGCAAATATAATAGAATAGTGGTAAACAAACTTTTGTATTGAATCAATGGCCCAGCTCTTGGCTGCTTAGCGGCATACTCAACTGTCGTTAATAATTGGGTATTAAGTTCTGTCCTAATTCATTGTAATTTTAATTTAACTTATTACTTACTAAAATTATTTAGATCGACAGCTATCTGATACTGTCTGTAGGAGCCGGCGGAAGATCAGTGCACTGCGTACGTGGCGCATAATGCTGAGCCGAATCCTAGTTTTTAGTTTTAACCAAGGCGTATTGAATTAAGGTTTTATTTTGTCATCTTTTAATTGTATTTGTACCTTTGTTAAAGCTATCAATAAAAATATTTTCTTTCTTTCTTTCTTTGTTTAAGTTGTGACACACTAATATTATAGTTTTTGTTTAACATTTTTGTGAGGGTGGATAGGTAGACAACTTGCCTTGATGTGTTGTTCTACAAACCTTTTTATGTGTGCTTAGGTCTACCTTCTAACTGAGAGCGTGTTAAACTTTGTTATTTTATTTGTTATTTTGTGTGTACTCCTTCCGTGTTTTCGTCACAAATAAATTATTTTTTACTTTACTTTTACTTTACTTACTAAGATATTAAAACAAATTAACAATTAATGTATGGAGGATTCATTCTCCGTAGACGCTGCTGCCCATCGGCGGTCAAGGAATTTAGCTGTGCCGGTGTTAAGCTATGCTCCAGAGCACAATTTATTATAGAGCAGGGTGCATAATGGACAAGGGGGGATGGATTGGATTCCGAAGATGGAGGTTATATCCTGCTTATATCCCACTGAATTAACGAGGTGGGAAAGTCCGTCCGACCCGCAACGATTAATTACGAATTAGATTGGGTAGGCATAATTAAAACGAATAGATATGCCGAAGTTACGGATATTAGAAAACGCATTTATTTATTTATACTTTACTTAATTCGCTTCGCTTCCACCCGCGACTTCTCTAGCGTGGTGCCTGGTTAAAAAGTAGCAGACGTAGAACTCCTTTCTTAACCGTAGTACGGTTGTGTAGTCCTCCCAGCCTATCTACTACATATGTAAAAAAAATCAGCTCTATCTGTTTAGTTTCACATGTTTACAAGCTATCGCCTAATAGTATAAACAAATCCTATGTAATCCAAGTTTAATTTCACAATAATTACAAACTTGTCAACATAGCTCAGACAATAGAAAGCCGAAGCGGCAGTGGGCTCGCCATATCTGCTAAAGAACCGCGAATCGTTGGGGTAAACGAGTTTTTGAGTGGAGACCGCGGCTCGGCAAATGAAGTACTCGCTCTAGTCAGGTGGAGTGAAGATCCACGAAAAGCTGCTTGGAGAAGCTGGAAGCGTCGGGCTGAGGACAGACCGTAATGGCGCTCAAGAGAGGCCTATATTCAGCTGGGTACTGCTATAGGCTGATGATGATGATGATGATGGTGATGATGATACACAAAAAATTTAACAAGAGGTAGGCTTAATGCCAGCCGTATTTTCTACCAGCAACACTTAGGGTTCTCCCAACTGAAGTGCCAATGAACTGGACAGTGAAAAATAGAAGTTGTGCTCTGCGATCTCTAACCCGCATGCCCGGTGTAGGGATTATAGGCATATCCCCCTTTATTAGGGGAGGTCTATGTCCAACAGTGGACTAATATAGTCTGGTGTGGTGTGGTGAACAAATTATATATTATGTATTTGATGATGATAGTTCAAGTTCAAGTTCATTTATTGGTAACAAAATGTGGTTAAATATAATGACTAGCTGCCGTCCCGGGTTCGCACGGGCGGATACATGATTTTTTTATGTTTTCTAGCAATAAATATAGCTTATGTTACTCAGGTTGAAAGTAGCTTTCTAATGGTGAAAGAATTTTTGAAATTGGCACAGTAGATTTTAAGTTTATTCATTACAAACATACACACACACAAATCACAATATTTTCCTCATATAATATTATTATAATATAAGTAAAGTAATGACATAGATTAGAACGCTATCTGTCAGTCAAACCACGTACGATACTGGCTATAGAGCCAAATGGCATAATTACCAATATCGAGCTATTCAATTAAGCGAGAAATAGGCCACTCGGGTGCGTACCCACAGTTCCGAACAGATTGATTATTAAAAACCCAACTAAGCTTTGCATTCTAAATGAGCTTTATCGTTAGTTATTCAATTGTACCATTCGGGAAACAAAGAGTCTGCAGTTCCTACTGTATTGGAGAAGTTTGTGAATAAGGTGGTCTGATTTTAACAAATAACAAGCTTTTGCCCGCGACTTCGTCCGCGTACAGTATTATTTTATCTTCAGTGTAGTTTTTACTTCGAAAATGAAGGAATTACCGTACACAATTTCATCCCAATTTTTAACTCTTTGGGGGTGGAATTATCAAAAAAAACTGAGGTACTCGTATAAATTAATTTTCAATCGTCAGCTTAAATATAAAATTTTAAAACTTGAAACTAACGGACTTTCATAGAAACTTTTATCCCCTTAGGGGTGAAATTTCAAAAAATCCTTCCTTAGTGGGTGCCTACAGTTTATATATATATCAAGTGGCAGTGGGCTGGCCATATCTGCCGAAGAAGCGATAACCGTTGGGGTAAACCAGTTCTTGAGTGGAGACCGCGGCTCGGCAAACGTAGTGTAGGACGCCCTCCGGCCAGGTGGGGTGGCGATCTGCAAAAGGCTGCTGGTAGAAGCTGGATGCGTCGAGCTCAGGACAGGGCGCAATGGCGCTCATTAGGGGATGCCTATGTCCAGCAATGGACTGCTATAGGCCGATGATGATGATGATGAATGGCCTACAGTACTATATAAGATATTCATTTATAATATCTTAAGTGTTTAGGTCCAGCAGTTTGAGTTGTTCGTATCACCCCGTCAGTCAGTTTACCGTTTTATGTATATATTTAGATGATTAATTGTACGGTCTGCGGAAGAGCCGATTAACAAAATCTATTTAAGAATCCGTTTTAATTTAAAAATGCCTCTCAATTAAAGACTTTTCTAAATTAAAAGATATTCGAGGAAAATCTTTAAATTGGGCGTGAAATTTAAGTCAGAAGTTTGATTGTTATTTTATTTAAAAGAGGCCAGCTCTTAAACTACAGGCTTGCGTGGGCAAGGATGAGGTTGAGATTGATGATTATAATCATCATAATTATTCAAGGCTTCAAGTCTAATTTTTAAGTTGACTAAGAAGTAAAATGCCTAAATGTCATGTCTAAAAAGCAAAGTGCCTAAGATTCTGAACACCTAAAACGGTAGTATGCCCAAAATGCATATTGTATAAATGTGAAAAATGAAGCAAATAGTCTTAAATGTAATATGTAGGTGACATAGGAAGATTATTAAATCCTGCGATCAGATCAGATCAGAGATCAGAGGAGCAAGCTAGCTGTAAATTAGTAGATAATGTGCTAATCTTTTAGTGCAGGTGGTCAGAACAGTGAACTTTTATTAAGAAAAAAAACTAGTAAAGTAAAAAGCGCAAAGCGGGCAAAATAGATCGAATATAGTAAACTAGTAAAACAATTGATGGATTTAACTGGAACTTTATAGTTAAAAGCAATCAATCTACGAGCGAGTATTTTCTCACTCAACTAATTTATTTTTACAGCTGAACTGGCATCTTAAAAGTTCGCAATGTTGCCTTTTTGCTCTTACCTAGAAATCAAATGTTGGGTTTAATCTTCGGAGCTACTACATATACACGGTGAGTTTGCGGTGTGAGCATTTAAAGCAGTAAGTCTATTTCCGAAGGTTATAAATTTAAGGGTGGTTTTGTTCAAAGACTTTCAAATTAAAATAAAGTATAATAAAATATAATAGTTTTGTAGTAGTTGTTTTCTAAGAGTGGATTTGGTTACCACTTTTGTTGGTTATTAACATCATGTTATACGAGTAAAATCTGTAAAAGATTTCTCAATCTGGTAATGTAAAAAAATGTGTGAGCAAACCACTCTCTCTAAACTTGCCAGGGACACGTTTAGACCGAGTTTACGTAGCACCTCTCAACCTAATGGGCCTTGTCCAGCAAAGGCTTTTAGCACGCGCGGAGAAAGCCGCAGATTTATACGCATTCCTTTCAATTCCTCGGTTTCAGTTCAATTTCAGATAGATATAAAAAAAAGTAACAGTTCATTTAGCTCACAAACCATAAAAACAAAGTCGGTTTATCAGATTTTTTTATCTTACAGCACAAACAAGATAATACATATCATGACCGAAAAACGATTTACAAGAATATCGTAGAGAACAAGAGCAATAATATACGAATAATTTTGTTTTAAATTAATTTAACTAAGGCATGATATTGAATCTCATTTGAGATAACCTTGATTGTAATTAAACTTGATACAATGGTAAGATACTTGAATTAAACATATTAATATAAACCACTACCGAAAGTAGGTACATTAGCAGAATACCTATAACAACATTTTTAATCAAAAATGAATATTCTCCTTCAAATAGAATATGGACAAATTATAATAGTCTGGTTATTTGGGGGAATTGAAACTTTATCAAGATCGGAAAGCGATTTGAAGTGTCATCAGGATAGAAGCGTGAGGAAGGAAGGTAAGCTTTACATTGAGCTATTTACAACATCCGATTAACGGATGCGACACGTATTTTCCTAATGAGCTTTCCAATGAAAGCTATCAATTTGTTGTGATTTATATCTATCTATATAAAATCAGTATTATACATTATGTAAAAACACTTCCATTGATATATGTCTCAAAAATCATCCTTTTTGACAAGGAAATGAGGACGACCATCAAAAAAAATTCTCGCTTGTAAGTAGGAAACGTGGGTAGAGCCGTTAAAATTTACTAACTTTACTAACAAGTCCATCCTGTATGCTGAGAAAAGGACCTACTAACGAAAAAAAATCGTAAAGTGTGAGAAGCTTTTTCGCTCGTAAGCTTGGGGCATCCTAGCAGCGAGGCGCGGAGGGCGGGCGGGGCTTTGCGCTCTCTCACAGCACCTCGGCTCGGCATCGCGCTCACACGCCCGGGCGCGCTAACCCGCGAACACTCGCGTACTCAACCAACCTTACTCAATTAAAACTACTTCAAAGACAACTGAAAAAAATCGAAAAACACACAAACACACCTCGCTTGCCGAGGAGATTTGCCAGTCAACTTTTGGTAAGTACTTTTTTTATAAGACACCGGCAAGTGAAGGAGCGCGTAAAAGTTTGTAAAGGCGCGGCAACAGGTAAGGTTATCGAGCGGGCTTTACGTTCACTTTTACTTTTCGTAAGCGGCCATAATCTTTGGGTCCCAGACCCCGCCATTTTACGAGTATCTCCGGACCACCACCGCCGCCTCTCTCCAGCCCTGCATTTTACTACCCACCTTTTTACACCTCATTATTTTTAGATGGAGATAAATTTATTTTATGATGCAGCAAACGGCCGTGTTCAAATGGTTAGTAAAGAGCTTTTTTACAGTTTTTGTCCAGGATGCATGATTACAATTTTTTTTCAGTATTAGAGGGCGTATAATTCGAATTCAAATTCGACCTTTTTTCTTCAATTTCACTTAAATATACGTTACAGCCATATTTTAGACATATAAAAAACTGTATAAATACTCAGTCAATTATCACCAATTATTTTTCTAAATGATTAAAAAAAAAATACTTTGTTTCAATTTACAAATTACAGCTTTTTCTATATTATTTTTATACAATTTGACTCACAAGGAGTTCTAAAATGAATAAATAAATAAAAAAATAATGTACTATCTGCGTAGAGGTTATATTACCTTACCTGATACTCGGTAAAAATATTTTTATTTAAAGGCTCAACTATTTTTCACAAAAGACATAAGTTCTACGTAGCCTGATTGAGAGATATTTTCTAAATATTTCAATAAAATAAAATAATTTATCTTTTAAATAGTTTTTTTCTAAATTACATAATTAATAATTTAATTTATAACCATGGGTCTCTGTAATCATATTTTTGTGTGTTTAATAACAGATTATTTATTTATTTATTATTTTAAATTATTTTTAACACGTTGACTGTGGGCCTCACACACGTTCCGCGAAATACACGAAAAGCAGCTTGCGCCCTAAAGCAATACAAGGTTGTTAAAGCACTCGTGATAATAAAACTTAAAATAAATTGACGTGTAATCTTTTACCACCTTTGTGTAAAAATACTAATAAGCTGTTTATTTCAACTCGCCGAAATGTAAAAAGCTATTTATATTATCTTTAAACATAACAAACATCAAAGTCTTATCACAACAACAAAGGTATTAGTAGGTCATTGGTGACGCACGGCACCCTATAAATATAAAATAAATTAATTTGAAAAACTAACTTGACAAACCAAAGATTTCTCTTTGCCAACATTCAACATCTCTCACAAATAAGCCTCAAAGAACAGACAAAGGGTGAAAGAAAAATTATTCTGTATAACCAAATATTTTTTTATAATGTAAATAAATTTACGTGTCTAGTTATTCAATAGAAGCGTGTTTACCAAAGCAAGGCCAATAAAACTCGACAAATACACAGAAAAACTGAATAATTCAAATTGCTTTAGGAATCTTTTGTGTTGCTACGAACTAAGCCTTGAAATTGAGATAAAGTTTGAATTCACTTTTCAATAAATGCTAATAGAAGATATTTATTTATATTTCTCCCAATACATAGTGCAACAATGCATAGTGTGTCATAAATAAGACTATTACTCAATAATAAAATAAGTTTTATAATCACACCGACACAGTTTTACCTGTTTTAATTTAAAAGAATTAATTCCCGTAAGTTTAATTTAGTTCATTAGTTTAGATATGCTTGCTATGAACTTTTTAAACGAATTATTAATGCAACTAACGAGAATTAACTAATTTAAATTAAAACAAACAAAACGGCGTCTGGGTCTTCACGGGTGTAATTGTACGTATATATTTCCGTTTCTAAATATGAATCATGTCTAAGTATAATGTAAAACATAGTTCAAAGTAGCAAGCTAAAGTGGCTGTGAGCTTGCAATATCTGTCGAAGAACCGAAAACTTAGGTGTAAATGAGTTCTTGAGTACTTGAATAGAAAGCGCATCTCGGCAAAAATAGGTAGAGGACACGCTCAGGCCAAGTAAATTGACGAATGCAAAAAAAAGCAACATACAGTCCAATTGAGAAACTCCTCCTTTTTGAAGTCGGTTAAATAGGAGCTGCATGTACGTTGAGCTGATAAGGCGCAATGGCATTTATTAAGGGAGATCTATGTCCAGTAATGGACTGTTTAGGCTGATGATTTCATTTAATTCAGTTTTGTAACTTAAATCACAAAAATTAGGATGTAAAGAAACCAAAACCGTTAATTTAGTTAATTTGAATTAATTTTTATTAACTAAGAATTAAAGTAAATTGTAAGGTGTGCAATGAAATGAAATTGTAAGGTGTGCAATGAAATGTATACATTTTATGATCGTGTCGCTGTAAAGTTGAATCATTTGTCGAGCGCGTCTTGTTAACAAGTTCTTTTTAGTTCGGCATAGTATTGCTGAATATAAATTGATTTCAGCAGTAGTTCTGTCACACCCAATGTGACCTAAATAAACTGATACAAATACACTGACTTTAAAATATGGAACCGAAAATATTGAAATGCAGCGTTCATTTTTAGATATCTACTTTTAAAATAAAATTCGTCACAACTTTTTTATGCTATTTTTATCCAAATATCATAAAATGTTTCCCATGTTATGGATATACTACCTTCCGCCCGCGGTTTCGCACGCATGGTAGCGGGATAAAAAACGGGTATCCTAGATGTTAAACCAGGTCACAAACTATGTGTATTCCAAGTTTCATCCAAATCCGTTCAGTAGTTTTTGCGTGAAAGACTAACAAACATTCATCCATCCAACCATACATCCATCCATACTCACAAACTTTAGCGTTTATAATAATAAATAGGAAGTAGGATAGGATATTTGGATTGATCAGTACGGCAAATCGTAAATTTGCACTATTGTTATAACCACATAGGACGTAGTCAGAGGAAAGTCCAGCGTAACAATCGGACCGATTTATGCTAAGATAAAAATAAACCGTTAAATAGTTACACCTACCCATTATAGTACCCTTCTTTATATTGCGGGGTTTGCCGAGACAAAACTTAACAAGGTCTTATAAAAGTACCAGTAATTGTGACCTATCGTCACACTGGTTTTTTCTATCTAATGTCTAACTACCAGCACGTGGTCAGTGACCTAGTTCGTTGTGACCAAAGAAGATCAATACGATAAAGCGGGATACACCTCAGCAATACGCAATTTTAGAACTTTGACTAAATGTTATTGAGACAAAGAGTTTACTAATGAATAGACTTAAAATAAACTTCTAGAACTGTAAAACTACTCAATAATTTAAGATTGTCTCAACACTTGAAAATATTGAGATTGAAGTTTAAATAATAAATCTTAGTGTATTATGTTATACATATTTAAAGTACTATTTATATAATAGGAACGTTAAGGTACACTTAAACTCTTATTTGTTCTCTTATTTGTCTTATTTGGCTTAATCTACAGCAATTCGTAACGCGACCAAGTGGACAAGAATAGGCAAAAAACTCTGCTTTGATTGAAAATCTTTAATGTCTTTGTTACAATAATAATTAATAATAATAAAATAATAAAAAAATATTTCCAGAGTTAAGGTTTACAAAGTACTTTTTGATCTTATCGACTATCGTAAAAGTAATATGTATAAACTATATATATATATATATATATATATATATATATATGGACTTCTTTTAAGCAAAATATTTTTTTTAATAAAAAGTAGCCTATGTGTTAATCCAGGTCACAAACTGTGTATATTTCATCCAAATCTGTTCAGTAGTTTTTGCGTGAAAGAGTAACAAACATTCATCCATTCATCCATCCATACATCTATACTTGAAAACTTTCGCATTTATAATATTAGTAGGATTACATAATACACTGTAGGTGATTAACGAAGTACTTGTTAATATTACCTAAGTGAGATCCCTGAGTATAGACGCGAGGGCTCCTGATTCGGCAGTTCACAAGAGCTTAGGTTATTCTTTAACTACATTCTTACTAACATTGTTCGTTGGAGACAGTGATATCACAATCTTTTGACATAAAAACAGTTTTATAATAAACCTTATCTCTACATATATACATCTCATCTAGACATAATTATTTTAGAATTGTGGAAGTAACTTACGCTTATTCATATAGTTTATTTCCACAAAACGGCACATAAGTATACTTCAACACAAAGTAATAAGCTTGTTGCGCCCACGCGGACACCGCAGGTTCCATGGCTTGCCTGCGCGTCCAAGGCGATAACAGTAAGGCAACGTTACTGTAAGGCATTTAATATCAAGAATTAAGCTCAAACTTGACCGTGATTCAAATATACATATATATTATGTATGTAAATTAATAAATAATAACTAGAAATGCTAGAACTATGGCAAAGCAGCTTCAAACTGAGAAGCAACTTTTTTAGCCCAAGCCTTTGTTGTGCGGACGACCCACACCCTACCTTTTTAGTTCTCTTAATTTGTTGTGTTTACCTGTGCTGTATTTGTCTGTGCTGAATAAAGATTTAACATATTTTATCTTATTAAACTGCATCAATATGGCCCCAAACTAAGCAGTGTGTATAATGGGAACCAAATGACTGTTATACTACATAAATACTTGTTTCTAAATACAATACATTTGCAGAATAAAAATATTTGTATCGCAGCGGGAATAGAACCCACAACCTTATGGATCTCAGACAGATCTTCGTCCGCTGCGCCACAGAGATCGTCAAATAAAAAAGTAAATAGGGATGATGCCTGGGTAGAAAAATAATAACTCTAATTAGTCCGTCAATTAGATTCTCAAAAAATATAGGACACGTATTTTTTATTTTTAAAATCAATGGAAATAGACAAAGTTATAGAGCGCCAAAGTTCGGGAGTGGGGGCTCGTGACGTCACTTGTATGTAAAAAGGGTACTTACCCGTGACGTCACGCGGAACTTCAACGCACTATAACTTTGTCATTTTTATTTTAATTGACAAAAGAAAAATACGTGTCCAATATGTTTTGATAATGTAAATGACGGACTAATTACAATTTTTCAGGCATCTAGCCTATTGCCGTGTGTGTCTCGCAAAAACTAAAAATTGCTCAACAGATTTGATATGTTTTTTAGATTTGTTCACGTCATTTCCGAGGTAGTTTAAAAAAACGTTTACTAGGAATAATCCAAAGAAACGGCTTCAAATCTGAAAAATCTAAATTGGTAATTTTTATGGGAATTGCCACTTAGTCACAAAGTTCATGGGGTCATCTTAAACTTGGTAGTTTCCAATCTCAGCTCCATTACTCGGGGGGAGATTGGACCTGGACCACGGCTTATTAATATGGGCTTTAAGAGTATTTTTACGTTTTTAATAGATAAGTGTTTTCAATAAAATACCTGCAAGATGTTTAAGAATACGAATAATTTATTGTAAAAACCGTGATAAAACATAGATCTAAATTGATGCTTCTACATCTAATTTATGTAATCAGTTTTTGTATGATCCCCGCCGCATCTTTTATTCTTATAATTTTAGTATTCTTTCCATTCTGAGGTTGTCTGGAAGAAATCGCTTTAAGAGACAAACTGCCGATTGTAACTATATTACTGTTTTAGTTCTCTATTCTCGTTTATCTATTATCTGTGGCAAAGTGAGTGAAGGTCTGCCCGAGGCGCAAAAGATTGCGGGCTCGTTTCCCGTCAAGGGACAATTGTTAGCATCATGTGAAGATTTTCAGTCTTAGGTCTGGTGTATCGTTTGGAAGCTCTCATGTTTGGAATTTGGGGCTATATAATGTTGTGTGGTAGTGTCCTGCATTGATTATATATTTATCCACATTTCTTACATTGAAACCACTAACTCTTATCGTCTTACTAAATAAAGTAACAAAATAATGTAAAAAAAAGACGTGAGATTGGCCTTCCTTCATGCAAAACTACGTAAATCGGTTTCCTAACTGATATTTTGAAAATGTAGTTCTAGACCAAAAATAAAACATAGGTTACTTTCTACCCAGGTACTATATGAGCGAATCTGTGAGCAAAAGCTATTTTAAAATAAATAACTAATTAAAATAGCCAAAAAAGTTCTTTGCTAAATTAAAAAAATTGGGTCGCGTTGTGTCCGTTATGAAAAGTTTCGCTTGAAGCTCTTTTAAGAGTGGTTTGGTCGGCGTTTTGAATCTACAAGCACTATTACCACAATTACAAAAAAACTTGTCCCTCTAATTTATACAGCATCAAGTAGAACTCTTACTGACTGATCGGGATAATATAGTGCTGGGGACATGGAGATGCAGTAGCCTTGAATAACCTCCTCGTAGTCTAGCCGGCCTTACCTACAGGACAGACAAGGTCAATATGCGTGGAGAGAACAGATGTTTTGCCTTTACCGTTTTGAACACCTCTTAATTAGCTCATCATCATCATCATCAGCCTATAGAAGTCCACTACTGGACATAAGCCATCTAATGAGCACCATTACGCCTTGCCTTGTCTTCAGCTCGACGCATATAATATATTTAAATTAAACAATCAAATGGAGCGTGTTCAAGGTTCTAAATTTCTAACACATGCCTTCCGTATTGGAAGTTGCGTACTGTATTAGGCCATATGGCTAAAAAAAATATCGGTTTACATCAATGTCCATCATCATCATCATCATCATTAAGCCTGTTAATACCCACTGTTTGGTATAGGCGTCCTCTTTATCAAGCTACTCTTTTCTGTCCCTTGAAAGCATCATCCATAGATTGCCAGTTACGTCCATGTCGTTCGACCATCGCGCGGGTGGTCAGTTTTTTGTCTGTAGAGCATCGCTCTGGGCCACCTCTATGACTCATACTCACACTCTAACTCATATGTATTTATTCAATCAGCACTGTAACGCGACCAAACAGAGAAAAATTAGCAAGAAATTCTGCTTGGCTTTATTTTTTTTATTTCATGTTACAATCTTTATTCTAAATTGTTTTTGAGGGAATTGTAGAAAGTTTCACTCCAAGCGTTTTTGTCATCTTAATAATCAGAAATGTTATAATTAGCTTTATTTTAGATTTTTAATTTATTTACTGATAAATTAGGCATATCATTTGGGACTGCCCTTGTTCATCGTCCATCTTCACTTCTAGCCATGTGTCCTTTGCCTATTACCTCTTTAGCTTAGCAACCCACGTCTACAGTCTTCCATAGAAATTGCAAAAAGAGGCTGATAATTTTAATAAAATGTTTGAATTAAATTTAATTCAATTTACGTACGAATATGAATATTACAATATAACCATCATCATGAAATTCGTATACACGTTATCAGGGGTATAGAAAGGACACAAAGTACCTTTAACCCAGAAAAGGGCAACAATTTTTTTTTACAAAAACTTGATGCGAGGGAGGCCTCTGCTAAAAAAGTACGTAATAAATATTAATAATAAGTTTTATTAAGAACCATACAGTTAAAGTTAGACAGTTGAACAGTTAAATATCAATACACCGTAACTGAATCATAACACAGTAAAGAAAAGCGATAAAATATTCGTAAATTTTCTTAAAATTACACACAGTTAGATAATCCCTTTGATACAAAAATGACTCTCGTTTCGTGGTAACGGCACAAAATAGCTGAACTACGACAATGTTCAATTTATTCAAATGTTTTGTTCAAGGTTTTGTTTCAATTGTACTTTATAATTTTAGATATTTACAAATGTTCTTTGTATGAGCTAGTGGCTAACTCTGGTGTCGGAGTTTTTAGATATGGCTTGAAACTGAAAAAGCCGTGACTAATACCTTAACGGAACCTTAGTCAACTTGTGCTGAATAGCACACTGCCATACCTGTAGCAGGACGTGCTGCCCAGGCCAGCAGACAACATGTTAGGACTAAACTTATCCTTTGATAGTATTAAAGTTACCGCTGTAGTGTTTATCATTATCCAACGGTACGTCATGGGGATGTAAGGGGTTCCAACCTCCATCCATCTATCCATCAGCCCGTATACCCTTCTGTACAATGAACGGGGATCTGGCGGCCGGCTGATTGCAACATAGCACAGCCTAACACGTCACACCGAAATCTAGCCACCGTCGGAGGCTAGATTTCAGCAGTAGCGAAGGTGGTGCGAGGAACTGTACCTTGCGATCCCCAAACCGCATGCCTGGTATGAGGATTATGGGCATATCCCCCTTCTTTTAAAGGGAAAGCTAATGTCCAGCAGTGGACTGAACGGGGTGGTTGTTAAGAGATGACAACAGTTTCGTTTATTTATAAACAGATTTTTATACATTTCAGAACTAAACATTTTGAGTGTAACCACAACTATAGATGTGCTTGCGGCCCACAGTTAATTTGTTAAATAATAGGTAATAATTAAACTATTGAACAGATGTAATTAATTATTCACTATTTATTTTGTGATTTTTTTTAACTCTACAGTCATATGAAAAAATGATTTGTATTCTAAACTTATCATTATTGCAAATTCAATAAATACATTTGGGGAAATTCATGCCCAAGAATAAACCTTAAAAACAGTTATTGATTGATTGTGGCCACATTCAAATTCGTTATATTTTTTTCTTATTGATTTTCTTTTTTAAATAAGGTTACGTTTACTTTTCATAATTTTGTCCCATTATACTTACAAAATTTTATCTGTATCGGATCTGTAGTTCCAGAAAAAATACAAAAATGTATGTATTGAAAAATCTATTTTCTCAAAACTCTCTACACAAAATGCTAATTTCATATGTAAGGACCTAATAGTTAAGTATAACTCAGCTAGTTGTTGACTTTCACTAGCGTCAAGCCAAGGATAGGGCGCAATGGCGCTCATTAGGGGAGGCAGTCCATAGTGTACTGCTAAGGCCGATTATCATGATGATGATGATGATGATGATGATGATGTTCGCGTGGTACCCTGTAAAAACTAGTCTTTATGTTACTCCTACTCTAGAACTACATTGTACAATTCAACTCGTTGAGTTTTGGTATGGAGGAACAAACATTTGACATTTCGGTTATTACAAGCCTTTTTATAATATTAAATCCTATGTCATTCACAAAAGATTTTACAATAAATTTAAAGTTTTTTACATAGGAAAAAATAGAATATTCTTTGTGCACAAAATAAATGCTAAGAAGCATTTTCGATCAGCTAACCATTGTGTAATGTGAATTTAAAATTAAAACTTAGTGGCAATAAATACATCGGGGTATTTTTTAAATACTTTCGTCAAAGAATGACTAAATTTTAGTTTTAAACTTAAAGTACCTACCTAGGTAAACATTTAGGTACTACGTAGCTCAGAAAAGCAAGCTGAAGTGGCAGTGAGCATGACATTTTTTTAAAATCTTTGAATAATTTTAGGTCCTTACCTATGAAATTAGCATTTTTCCCTCTATTTTATTTTGTACATATATAATTCAACAGTCATATATAAAATTAATTTATGTTAAAAAAGTAGCTTTATTGCAAAGATTAAACTCAATTAATAATATTTTTGAGGAAGTTCATCCCCAAAAAATAAAACTTAAAACAGTTTATTGCATGTGTTGTCACTTTCAATTCTTTAATTCGTTGAATGCATTGAGCTATATCAGTAACAGTATATATCAATGGGTGAATGGTTCTATGTTTTAGTTTACTGTTTTAAATAAGATTACGCATACTTTTCAAAATATTGTCCAATTATACACACAAGACTTTAGGGGATAGGATTTGTAGTTTCAGAAAAAATACAAACTTGTATGTATGGAAAAATCCAATTTCTTGAAATTCTCCATACAAAGCGCCAACTTCATAGGTAAGGAATATAATAATAATATAATGTAATAGTGCCAAGGAAGTTGGATCTATTTTTAAAACACACTCGTCTGCTTTGCAATCATGGCTACGGCGTAGACCATCTACGACATGCTACGAGGGTGCTACGGCATCCTACGATGTGCTACGACGTAGTAGGAATTGAAACGCAGTTTTCTTTCTTACTTTAAATTTTGCTGGACCAAGAGTTATGTACTTAGTTTACCCCCCCAACCCCTTATGCTAACTAACTTATGCCCTCGGTTTTTCTCGCGTGGTACATGGATAAAAAGTAGCCTTAGTTTTAATCTAAGTTATAAACTAGGTATAAACTAGGTCACATAGATGGATTGTCGAACAGACTCAGTTCTGCAGCATACGCAGTCAAAAGAATCCGTCAACTTACTGACGTAGAAACGGCTAGACTAGTTTATTTCAGCTACTTCCATAGCATTATGTCGTACGGCATTTTGTTGTGGGGGAATGCTGCAGATATCAACATCATATTTGTGTTGCAGAAGAGGGCTGTTCGTGCAATTTATAATATGGGCCCCAGAGAATCACTTAGAAATAAGTTTAAAGAAATAAATGTTATGACAGTGCCGTGCCAATATATAAATGAAAACTTAATGTATGTCCGAAAACATATTAACATGTTCAAGAAAAATAGCGACTATCATAATGTTAATACTAGAAATAAAGATAAACTAGCTGTTCCTACTGTAAGGCTCCATAAAGTTAGTCAATCTTTTAAAGGGATGTGTGTACAATTTTTTAACAAAATCCCAAATGATGTGATTAATCTCTGTAAATAAATTCAAAAATGTTGTTAAACGTAATCTATGGAATAAAGCTTATTATAAAATATCTGATTATTTAGATGACAAAAAAGCTTGGGATGAAACTGCCTCCAACTCCATCAAAAACAATGTAATAGCTATTAAGAACAATGACCTTAAAAAAATATAAGCCAAGCAGAGTTTCTTGCCAATTCTTCTCTGTTTGGTTACGTTACGAATTGGTGGTAAATACAGTTCCTAGAATAAATGAATTTTGACTTTTGACTTTTGAGGTATGTATATTCCAAGATTCATCCAAATACTTTGTATTATCCAAATATTTGCGTAAAAAAGTAACAAACATTCATTTATCTATCTTGGCACACTTTCACATGTATAATCTAGAGAGAAGTATGATTTTGACAAACCTTGCAAAAATAAAAAGATGAAAACAAAGGTTTCTCAGAATTCTGTCATATCGTCATATCATTCAGAATTTTTATAATACCCTAGCTTCAGGCAGTAGTTTCACTCGCGTGGTATTCGGGTAAACTCTATATTAGGTTATTTCTGGTCTACAACTATGAACAAGGTGTATTTGAATCCGTATCCGCCGGTTGTCCACAAGTGAGAACCTCAAATACGAGATTAATTTCCCCAAAAACTTTAAGCTTATCTTTGTGTAATGTTTGGCAGCCCTAGAAAAATCGCAGTCAACTATCATCAAAGTCAAGGATACAGTTTGACAAAATCAAGCTGTTCAGGGCTGCCTATATGTATGCAAAATTTCAACTCAATATGGCGTCAAAGAGTAACTAACAAACACCTTCACATTTTCCTATTAAGTTTAGTTTTGCTCTAAAATAAAATGTTACCCGTTTCAACTCACAATCATTTTGTGTACCAAGTCAGTAAGCATTAGGAAAAGAATAATAAAGTAGTAAAGGCTATTATTGAGTGATGTTTAACTATTCATAAACTCTGTCGAAGTAAAGTCCCTTTCATAACTGCCATATAAGCCGGCTTTTGACTATGAGATGTAATGTATATTACATCTTGAGCTATATATATTAAATCCCGCGATTGCTATTCACACTGTAATATACAAATATGTTTTAAACAAAAATTCAAAACACGTGATCAGTTGACACTTCTACACACGAGTGTCACCATTCAAACGCAGGGCGAGGCAGGGGGATGCGTTGTGTCCCGGGACGTGAGGTCCGAGGACTCACATCATACAAAGCAGAAAAATAACTGGTTGGTGTGAAGCCGTGCTCTTCGTAATGTCGAACAATATCAGTTATTTGCGCGGCGGTTAGTATCGGCCGTCGTCCTGAATTATTTCTATGGTCAGTTATTTGCCCTTCTTCGCTATAACACCGAATCCAAAATCTCACGGTGAATCGAGATATATTAAGTTCTCGTGATATAGCACTAATATTCAAGCCATCTTCATGGAAAATTAATATTTCAGCCCTTTGTTACAGGGAGAAACTTGCCATGGTTTTTTAATCAATTTCTATTATTTCAATCCTAGTATTTTTGATAAATGTCACTGTGAAAATATCAATTATGACAACTTTTAAATAAAGAAAAGAGTTTCATCATCAAAACGTCATGAATACTCTTTTTGTTAGAATCGATGCTACAACTATTAAAAAGTAATATGTACCTAGATATATCATTTTAGAATTTACTGCACACAGTGTGCTAAAGAATATAATTTGAAAACTGATAAACATTTTCAGACCGCGAGTGTACAATATCCAGTGAACCCTGCACTAGAACTAATGCAAGTAAAAGTATTATTTCGTCTCATAAAATGCATTTATTTTTCCGCACGTCCACTCAACTATTTATTATAAAAAGAAGTCTGGGTTGCGAGACGTTTGACAGTGGTATTTAACTTTTTGTGTTCTGTCTCAAGGACTGTAGTTGTAGTACTGTTGTAGTGCGAGCGACCAAACAAGCACAGTGTATTTCAATCTATAATAATAATAATATAAATAATGCGGGACGTAATTAACACACACAGCGGGACAAAGCATCATGTAGCCCCAAACTAAGCAGAGCTTGTATTATGGGAACCACATGATTGATATACTACACATATATATATATATATTTTTGTAAATACATACATATCATACATAGAATCATCCAGACCCGAGACAAATACTATCTAACTACTCTCTAATCTATTTGATAAAAGCACACGGTTAATATACTTTTATTATTTTATTTTATACATTTCATTCAAAACAATATTACTAATAAGTATCAAAAACTAAAACGAAAACCAACTTGGTAGAGATTCAGGGCGAAAATACAATTAAGCATGAGGTTTTTTTTTGAGTTTAGCGCAAAGAATACCATCCATTCCCGCAGGAATTAATTTTTTTATGGAACCATCTATGAAGTATCTATGACCATCTCTTTCAAACAAAAAAAGGATTTTGAAAATCAATTGACGGAGCTAACGGTTAACATACCTAAAAAACATACATACAGCTGAACACAGAAACTCCAGTTAAAACTTTTTTCATAAAACGCTTATGTGTACACGTGAGCCCTTGATAACTTACACTCTATTTGTGAACGCGTTTGTACTTTCTATAAAATCCAACGCTATGATCAAATACATTTGATTCCAACGAGTTCGAGAGCCCGTGGAATAAACGCTTACAGTACTGAAGTTAGGCTCAGGAAACTATTCGACCAATCCTGGTACAATAATAAAAATAAAAAACTAAAACATCTTCACAACTTTTCCCCCAGGATATCTACAGATATTGGTCAGTATGCAAATCTATTGCAAATACCTTAAAGGGGTAGTCAGAGGCAAGTCCAAACATTACGTTCGATACATGCCCACTTTTTGCAAGCAGCTAGCATTCCACATGACAGGTTGCAAGCCCATCGCTGTTTTTTATTGGAACACTAACTTAGCACATACGTTTCGAACTTTTTAGTTCGAGGGCATGTCGGTTTCCTCACGATGTTTTCCATAACCGTTTTGAGCTCGTGGTAATACGCACATAAATTTTTCATATACGCATATAAATAAATAAAAAATCCTTTATTAAAGGCAAT
Organism: Horisme vitalbata; assembly: GCA_951804965.1. Taxonomy (NCBI): domain Eukaryota; kingdom Metazoa; phylum Arthropoda; class Insecta; order Lepidoptera; family Geometridae; genus Horisme; species Horisme vitalbata. Next base: position 4,849,298 of record OX638089.1, read on the forward strand.
ACGCACCTACAAACAGAGGCCTATAGTTATAAAGACCTTATAAAAATATAAAATATGTCGGTATTTTATACACACATTTTTTTTATACTATAAACAACAACTACTATAATCCAAACCTTAAAAAAAAGAAAGAAGCAGCAAAGAGTGCTATGCTGACTCTAGCCCTTCCTTCTGTTGCTGGTAGCTGGTGGTTCAAATGATAAGGCCACGTTGCACTTGGATTGATAGTTTATTTGGTTTACACGGAAACGGAAATGGTTATGGTTTTATGGTAAAACATGGTATACTTAATTGGTAAAACTATATGGTTAATGGTAGAGTATGATTTATACTTGTTCAATGGTTATTGAGTACGTGCCGCCTTTCCGGCGGCTATAGAAATACTGATGATCGTTTTGGCAATTCTGCGTATTTGCTTGTAAGGCAAATATGCAGAATTGCAGTGTTCGATGTAAACTCGAACATACTCCCGAGCACGAGATGAGAATGCGTGAGATGAAGATGAATCATGACACAAGTAAAATATGATGAAACTATCTACCTACCTATACCTACATAATATAAACAAGATAGTAATGGTTCATAAAATAAATAAATTTATAAATTGGATGCTTAAGCAACACAATAGTAGGATTGGTAATGGTTATGGTAATGGTAACCTACATTGATTACATAAACGAAAATAAACCGGAGCTAGCTTAAATCTAACGACCGCACTACACTTGGCACTAGGTTCCTGGTTCTAACGCTAAGCTGACGGTCAGCCTCGCTCTGCACTCGCGCACTTCACTACACTCTGGTCCGGTGCAGCGGCGGCGGCGTCGCCTCTCCGGCGGCGCTCCTCCCGCGGCGCAGGATGCAGCAGCTCGTGTCAGGCAGGATACATCCTGCCCTCATCCACATTCAAGTAGCATCGGCGCCTTTAATGCACGTTCTTGGGTCAAATAAAGATCTGGTTTGATGTCTTGAATGGGATAACTTCTCACTGGTACTGGTTCTGGTAATTTAGCTCCTTTGAAATAGTTCAATGATCTTTGAATTTTTATAATAAATTTGTTATCAGGTAGGTAGCTTCAGCTGTTGTGCAATTGCATTTCTCACTGGTGTCAGCAGTTTGCGCGGCGGCCGATCGTGTAACGTGACGCCGGGTTGATGAACTTGGTTATTGTAAGAATGGTAGAATTTTATTTGGTAAACAAAGAAATTAAAAATATCACTGCCAACGTCGATCAAATCTAGAACTCCAGCTTAAAATTTTCACCTCTCCAAGCCTTCCTGGTTGTGTCCATGATGGTGTGCTCTCGACAGCTAGTGACTTGCCGGTTTTGGTTCACTGAATCTCCATTGGCGCTGTTTCTGGTGTTTGCTCGAAGGACCATGAAGAAAGAAGCAGCAAAGAGTGCTATGCTGACTCTAGCCCTTCCTTCTGTTGCTGGTAGCTGGTGGTTCAAATGATAAGGCCGCGTTGCACTTGGATTGGTAGTTTATTTGGTTTACACGGACACGGAAATGGTTATGGTTTTATGGTAAAACATGGTATACTTAATTGGTAAAACTATATGGTTAATGGTAGAGTATGATTTATACTTGTTCAATGGTTATTGTGTACGTGCCGCCTTTCCGGCGGCTATAGAAATACTGATGATCGTTTTGGCAATTCTGCGTATTTGCTTGTAAGGCAAATATGCAGAATTGCAGTGTTCGATGTAAACTCGAACAGGAACCATTTCGCTGGTGGTTTTTTATACACACAATAGTCAAGCGTTTGACCATTATTACACCTGAAACAGGTGAAGATGTGGTCCAAGATGGAGCACGTTTGCCTCATCATCATCATCATCATCAGCCTATAGCAGTCCACTGCTGGACATAGGCCTCCCCTAATGAGCGCCATTGCGCCCTATTCTGAGCTCGATGCATCCAGCTTCAACTAGCAGCCTTTCGCAAATCGTCACTCCACCTGGCCACGCTTGCCTAGAAGGAACCGATTTACTCTGGATTTGAGACTCTAAGATAGTACTGGTCCGGGCAAACAGACGCCGGAACCAAGGTCCACTTCTTACTAGTACTAACAATACACGTGGAAGCGAATCGTTTGGTACGACAAGATTGATTTGATGCTGGTAAATTCTAGTTAAAGGTATAATTGGCAAGATCCGACCGATCCGATCCGGTGAAATTTCACCGCTATTTTTACCACCGTCAGTATCATGAGGTGTAAGGGGCTCAATCTAAGATAAACCTGACCTGCCTGTGGTGCATCATAACAAACGAGGCTCTGGTGGCCTGCTGATAACGGCATAACATGGACATAGCTAAATCCCCTGGCTGTCAGCGTCGGCGGTGTGAGAAGTAGAGCATACGATCCCCCACCCGCATGTCCAGACTGAGGTTTTTTTATACCTATTTATGTAACTAGCCATTGGGCGTCTTGTGGTAACCATTACCTATAACAAAGTATTGGTACGTAGGTCACGATCAACTTGAGGGATGAAGGTGTTAAGCCTCATGTGCCTGTAATATCATATTATGGGCATATCCCATATATTAGGGGAGGCCTATTTCCAGCAGTAGACTGACATAGGCTGGTTATATTATTGTGTGTTGTGGGTGGTATCATATCTTTAATTCTTTATTGTACACAATAATATAAGTATAGAAAAAGTGTATTTAAAAGCTATGAACAAAGGCGAGCCTGAAAGGGTTTTATCATTGGGTGCTTACTGATAAAAAAAACTATACCTCGTTCGTTTACATTTCTTTTCGAGTTTAGCTGGCAAAGGTGTAAATTAATTACAAAAAAAAAAATGTTTTATGGAGGAGACTAAATGGTGTTTAGATATTATTGAAGTAAGAATGGTTCATATTCATATATTTTATTCATACTATAGGAACACTAGGTACAATTAGTCACGTCGATTAAAAATAAAAAGGTAAACAATAAAATCTTTTGCCTACTAGTATATATAGATTAGGGATCTAGAGTATTTAGAGATCGTTTAAAAAAAAACTCATTTTCTCTATCGAGTAAAACTGCCACATAACAGTTTCCCTTCTGTCCATAATTCTTTTGAGTACGTTGACTGCGGATTTTGGCTAGCTGTGGGCATCGCAGTTGTGTTATCAGCACTCAAAGCCTTACTGCTTACTTACCTAATAAGTTTAAACTACCTACCAATTATTTAGTGTATTATTGTGTATTAAACCACACATTTTTTAATACACACCGAAGAATAGATGATTATGTGAAAGGGGATATAAGAATGAAAGAGCACAGATTTGGATACGAAGTGGTTAAATTATTGTAGGACGGTGATAATATTTTTTTTCAATAGGATATATTTTTCGTTATCACAAACACATATGTACGTATTTACAAAAAAAAATGTATCTATGTAGTATATCAATCATGTGGTTCCCTTAATACAAGCTCTGCTTAGTTTGGGGCTACATGATGCTGTGTGATAACGGCAGGATTATTTATTTATATTTTTATAATACACAGACCGATGAATAGATAGATGGATTATTTGAAAGAGGATATAAGTATAAAAGAGCACAGATTTGATACGAAGTAGGACAATAGTAGGATGATTATTCAATAGAATATTTTTTATCCACTAGGATATTTTTTGCCTTGAATACTATTAAATATATCGCAGCGATACAATCGCTCGTTGAGATATCCCGTATATTATATATAAGTGGCTCCTGTACTAACAATATATTCGGTAGGTAGTAGGTACTCCGCTTCTTGTGTGCCTGTCAACGCTTCGAGGCATGTCATGGAATCGATAAACATTTTCGTTCCGCCTCGCTTCAATCCCATCACGTCCTCCAACCGCCAGTGTAGGTAACTGTTTGCGCAGCCCGTAAAAGGTAGCTAGCTACCCTTCCCGTTCACTAGTCTGGGGGACATTAAGATTAAATAGGTAGTCCAAAGTAATAGTAGAAATCCTAAGGAATATTAAAAATGCGAAAATGAAAAGAAGTAGTATTTTGTTTGTGACGTTTTCACGCTTTAATTTATCAAGCAATCATTATGAAATTAAACGCATACACGTTTACAGGTTTTCGCAACCTTCTGCGTCTCAGGCGGACCTTTGCCCACCGCGCCACAGAGGCCGTCAAAATTATAGATTTCAAAAACGATACGATTTGAAACAATATTATGGATTGTATTGTACAACTTTTTTGGTTCAATAAAAGAACGAGAACGAGAAGAGGTAAAAAAGGAAGGTAGAAAACAATGATACCACAAAAACCATTGTATATTTCATTAATAAATATAGGTACCTACTTTGACTAAAGTGAAATCACTTTAATATTATCTTTATTTAAAGAATTCTTCCCCTGAAAGTGCGCAGCTGGAAGTCTCGAGAAGTCTCGAGACATCTCGAGACGGCGTCTAGTACATTATATTAAGACTACTACGCTCTTATTCCTTTCCCCTTCAAAGAACACAGTCGCAGTTTCAAAGACTCATTGACCCTGGGGAATAGCCGACTGCGAAACCTACGACGTTACCTATGCTGCACCAACTCTTATTGCTGGGAGATCTATTTTTTTTGCGGGGTTGGATGTTTTGGTACCAATGAATGAGAATCTTAGTATGATAGTAGGTATGTTTTTTCGATTCTCTGTGGTGTTTCCCTTGTGGAATTTGATTACAATTGCGTTGGGTGATAATGTTATGTTGTTATTATTGATTTTTTACCGACTTCAAAAGGAGGTTCTCAATTCGACGGAAATAATTTTTTTCAACTTTTTAATGTATGTTCACCGATATCTCCTTCAATTGTAAACCGATTTTCAAGATTATTTTTTTGTTTAAAAGAATATACTTTACAGGTGGTCCCATATACATTTTATTCCTGAGGAATTGGTACTTTTCCCGGAAAAGTCAATCAACCTCATCCTCACTTGTAATTTTCGCCCTATGATCACCAATATATCCTTAAATTGTGAACCGATTTTCAAAATTCTTTAGGGCTAGAAGTAAGAGTGATTTATTTGAAGTCGGTTTTTTTTTATAAAATGTTTATACTTGTAAAGAATATATATTTTTATGTAAATAACCGGGCAGAAACCAGGTTCAGCTCGTGAGGTTGTGAAAGGCTGTTGGTAGAAGCTAGAGCGTCGAGCTGAGGACAGAGGCAATGGCTCTCATGTCAGGCTTATGTCCAGCAGTAGACTGCTGTATGCTGATGATGATCTACGCTTATTATTGTATAAAATCAATAATAAACTTACAAAATTATTATAGTTCTATGAACAGGTATAGGAATAATGCGGGACGTAATCACACAGCATCATATAGCCCCAAACTAAGCAGAGCTTGTATTATGGGAACCACATGATTGATATACTACACATTTTTTTATTTTTTTTAGGAAGGTACATTCAAAATTTTCTTGTATTTTTTTTTCTTTTTAATAATACCTGCATGTATGTTTACTTTATATTTTGATATTAGATTTTGAGGAAATCAAGTAAAATTGTGTAACCTACGGTGGAAATAAATGAACTATGAACTATTCAGCGGAAAAATCCCTGTTAGATATTAAATATTAACCTATAAAAAATTCTTACAAAATGGACTGTCTGTTCATTAAGGGATGATTCCCATTAGATCAGACCGTGCCGTGTATGTACGTATCTCGGACGGAGCACGGATTTGAAACGTTACATAAAGTTTTGCATGAAACCATTTATACTACACAGTGCATGATGCGTGTCCCGTCCGGGCCAAGTTCACGGTACGCCCCGGACACGGCCCGGTCTAGTGAAAATTACCCCTAACTATTATTATAAGGATAGCCAAAACTTCCATTCAACTTGAAATAAACCCTAACAAATAATTACACAAGATTGAATTTCCTTCAAGCTGACCAATTAAAATTGCTTTATTGATAAAACAAGGGATCGCAAGACTATTCAATTCATTGAGCTATAAATACAATTTGATGTAATTATTGCCGAAATTTTAGATAATATTTACACCAATTGAGTTAAGTGCCACCCACTTAAGTTTGCGGATGCTGATTTTACTACCCAAATACCTTATTTTGATACGAAAGTAAATATATACAATTCGTAGTAGTACTCCGCCTTCCTACGCGTCGTGAGCCCAGTTCAAAGTGTAAAATCTGCCAGCGAACACCCTGTATATAATTCAAAAGCGAAATTTAATTACTCCCCTTACTGAATTTGATGAATAAAAGGGTCTTGAAGGATGAAAACCATACAAAACAGGAGAGCAAAAATTATTGACATTAGACATCATCAAGGGAAAGGTAGAACGAAAGCATGGAAGAAAAATAATAACAAGTAAAAACTTTTTATAAAAAATAAACCGACTTAAAAGAAATCACTCCTTGCTTTTTGCCCTAAAGATTATTGAAAATCGGTTCACAACTGACGAAGATATTAGTGATAGGGCAAAAATTACATGTGAGGATGAGGTTTTTTGAGTTTTCCGGGAAAAGTACCAATCACTCAGGAATAAAATATATATGGGACCATCTGTGAAGTATATTGTTTTAAACAAAAAAAGAATTTTGAAAATCGGTTTACAATTGAAGGAGTTATCGGTAACATACATAAAAAAAGTCGAAAAGAAAGGTTCCGACGAATTGAATAACGAATATAATACAAGCTCTGCTTAGTTTGGGGCTACATGATGCTGTGTGATTACTATTATTTATTATTATTATAATTGAGAACCTCCTCCTTTTTGAAGTCGGTTAAAATTTAAGATCGCCGTAATGTCGTATAAGGAAGTGAAAAAGACAGCAATGGAAAGAGCTAAGTGGGGATAATTGCATCCCTACACCGAGAAGAGCTAGGCTTTTAAATTATTAATTACTGGCTTAACACGTTGACTGCGGGAGGACGTGCTGCAGGTACATACTTATGTTTTCAGCACTCTAAGCGTTAAGAACCAATGAAACAGTATTTATTTGCTTTATTTATTTAGGCACAAAATTTTGACGGAAACATGAACAAAGAGTAAACGTTTGTTTTCAGAAAATGAAGACTTATTTACCTACTCTCTTCACTTAAAGTATCAAATTAGTGGTTCCAGAAATGAATAAAAGCCCCCCCCCCCCCTTCACCCCTCCCGTCTTAAGGCGGATGACTAAAGTATTTTATTTCACTTTCACTTTGATATTGGGTGAAAGTATTACCCTGATCTTATATATGACGGCCTCTGTGGCGCAGTGGGCGCAGGTCTGCTTGAGACGCAGGAGGTTCGAGTCCCACCGCGGGTTTGTTTTTTGCAGATAATTGTCTCAGGTGTTTTCTATGTATAATATGTATGTATTTACAAAAAAAAATGTATATAAGTAGTATATCAGTCATATGCAATTCCATAATACAAATCTGCTTAGTTTGGGGCTTTATGATAGTGTCCCAAAGCGAGAATAGAACGCGCGACCTTCTGCGTCGCTATTCACCCGTTGTTCCAATTTGGAAACTGAACAAACTCAAAGCTTCCTGCATGTAAAGCAAGTTTAAATACTTTAATCAAAATTTATGTATGGGTTGGAAGGGAACCCTGGGCATATAAATCCATGTATTACACCCAAATGTTGACCTGACCTAGTTCAACGAAGGTACATGCTCTCCGAACGATATTCCACAGTAAATGGTGTTGTTTATTTTATGTATTATTTTTAAATTTAAATATGAAATTTTAAAAATGTAGATGTAAGATATTTTAAGAAAAATTTATTATTTTATTAGCTTCTACCCAAAGCTTCACTCGTGTGTATGCAAATAAAAAGTAAGGGTTACTAACTATGTATTCCAAGTTCTTACGATGTTGAGTGGTAATATACATAATCTCTCTCTCTCACACACACACACACACACAAACACAAACTAGCTATTATTATTAGTGTGATGTGACTAGATTTTTTTAAAATATGTAATAAGGTCCTTATCGCGATGGAGGGATGACCTCGCTAAATTCTGTGCCGATTGAACCATCTTAGCACAGGAGAGGCATGAATGGAGAGAGTGGATGGAGGATTTATCCCAGCAGTGGGACATTAAAGACTGATAATATATAATAATACTAATCCAAATTTTAACAACATTATTACTCTTTCCACTTAAGAATGATTCAGATAGACCGTCCAGCGTACTGTTCCTATCTGAAAAAAAACCTGATCCAAAAGAGTTCTGATTTAACTTCTGTTTCATACTAAACACAAATATTCATAGACAAGACCTACCTTACCGTCGAGTCTGAAACGTTTTCTATATAGTCTCGCAAATAAAAATAAGAAAGCTATTTTAGTAATCTTGAATAAATCGCGCGTAATAATTCGGTCGAGTGTTAGATCCGGGGCAGCATACCCACGTATTCTGTGACAACCTGTAGAGGTTATGTATAATCAACCCCCTCCACAAAAACCCTCCCCACCCCAAGAACACTCAACAAGTGAGGCTATAAGTGAGGAAAATTGAATTTTGTTTGACATGACGGTATTTGTCTTGTTTGAGAATTATACATGTTTAATGGACTAACTAGTTGGTTTGAGGCATTGATATTATACTGTTACTAATGGTTTGAGGTCGTTAAGAGAAACTTTGAATTTCATTCTTTGATTCTTGTCCCTTATTATAATCTCTCTTTCTCTCTCTCTTTCTTCCTGGCCATATATATAAATGCCACATGACTATTAATCTTGGACGTCTGGCTCGGAAACATTGCATGCCTTACTATAATTTAAATATATAAAATGGTAAACTAACTAACTTAGTAATATATCATAGTCAAATTCCACTTTCCAACATCTACAGTCTATTGAAGATATTTCTATATCCACATTCTATATATTTAAATTCTCCGTACCATACGAGACCAAATAATTTTAAGCCAGCCTAAATTACAGAATTATCAAAGTGAATTCCAATAATTTATTTAAAATATTTTACTGTTTGGCCTAAGGGCTTCATCTAGAAAAAAAGAACTCTCTCAACCCCTATATCTAGAACTAGTTATAGAAATAATACGTATTAATTAGATCTTGCAGCAATTACTATAATTTTTTTAACAATTTCTTCATTGTTTGAACTAACTTCCGCTGCGTTCCATAAAAACGGTAGATGAAGTGCTCAAAAATGTTTTTCGTAGAAATCTTTGGGGGAGACTACATTCAGGATTTCTATTGGTTGTTGATAACATTTTTTTTCATTTCGTAAATAGACAGCACAAAGTGCAATAATAAAAAAAACATAATAATAATTCTCACATCTGTGAATAAGTCTCCGCTATAATTATAAAACACAGAGATACAAAAACAACAGAAGAAACATACAAAGAAACGTGAAAAAGGGCATGTGCTTTTGGCCTATGCTTGCGCGAAGACTTGCAAGCTTCAATTAGGACACTAAAGAAATGTCTGTGTCGCGCCATCATACGATCATTGCTAATTAGGACGCCGCCTAAGTATTTCCGCCACTAATAACCGCCCTTTTTCACGACTTTGTTTGTTTTTGTATCTCTGTGTGTTATATTTATAGCGGAGACTTATTCAACTGTTATTATGTTTTTTTTATAATTGAACTTTGTACCGTTTATCAACGAAATAAAAAAAAATGTTATGAACAACCAATAAAAATCCATAATATAGTCTCCCCAAAGATTTCTACGAGGAATATTCTTCAGCACTTCATCTACCGATTTTCTGCATGCGTCACTAAAAAGCTAATTATTACTAGGTACCAAGAAATACTCCGCGAGCGCTAGGATAACCTATTTAAAATAATAATTAACACAGAGACAATTTGTTACCTAAGTATGCCTAGGTAGCTAAAAATAGCTACAAAATAAAGATAAACTCATAGTGAGTCTTACTGTAAGGCTCCATAAATTCAAACTTAGAATTTTATCTGGCTCCATTAATTCAATTTTAAAGAGCAATGTGTACGCTTGTTTATCCAAATCCCCAAGTGTCTTGCTAAATCTAACAGTTAATAAATTTAAAAAAGATATTTTATACGTAATTTCTGTACATAGTAAAGCAAAATAAAATTGGAATGACAATTGATAGATAGCTTCAATGTCTACAAAGAACAGTTAAGAATAACAATTGTACCAAAGACGTTAAAAATATAAGCCAATCAGATTTTCTTGCTAATCCTTCGCGTTATGATTAGAACACACTTACCGGCGCGCGTCTTAAGTAAGTGTGAACCGTACATTACGAATTGGTGTCAGTTTAAAAAAATGACGATTTAAATTGCTTGTACTATCCACATAGTACATATACATAATTGTAATTGGTTTCTATATCAGAATGAAAACTTTGTCAGTGTAACTCTACAATGTATTGATATTTAAGCTGTTGGCGTTCCTATTATATAAATAAATAAATAAATACATACATAGGTACATATACATATACCATATAAATGTGCATACAACAACACAACATCAGACTATTCAGTCCACGGCTGGTCATAAGCCTCCCAAATAAAAAGGGGGATATGCCCATAATCCTCATGCTGGGCATGCGGGTTGGAGATCGCAAAGCACAGCTTCTCGCACCGCTGCTGCCCGTCGGCAGCCAGGGGATTTAGCTGTGCCAGTGTTAGGCTGCGCTATGCCGCAATCAGCCGGCCGCCAGAGCCCCGTTTGTTAGTTAGCAGGGTGCACCACGTGCAGGTGGGGTTGGCTGGGGTTCCGGAGATTTGGGTTACAACTCCTTAAAAATACATGTGGATGCTAATTATTAAATACTTCTTTTTGCTTGTAACAACACTTTTTTTATGTATAGTAACTAAATATTTTTCTATTTCTATTTCTATAGTTTCTTGCCGATTATTCTCTGTTTGGTCGCGTTACAAATTGATGTAAATTTAAAAAATGACGAATCAAAGTGTACTGTAATGTTTGTTCTGAATAAAGATATTTTCACTTTCACTTTCACATTAAAAAGGGTTCATGTGAGTTACCTGTAACATCAACAACATTTTAAATTTTTTACTAACACCAGTGAAAGCAATAAATGTTTTGCGTATTGTGTAACGAATAATATTCTATTTCCCAATACCTTGTTCCTTATAATGAAATTACAAATAATTCACAATTTCTGAAATTCATATCTCAACATTTTCTAGCTGCAAATTAAAATGTTTTTCTGTGAAATATCTTTTTCACGGTCAAATTGACCTTGATCGATAGCGCGCGGGAGGGCGGTTTAACTAATTATCCAATTTAAAAATGTCTGATAAAAACTGCTGTTAGATACTACATGGTTATGCTTTGCACGTGGACTTTATTACAATTAGTTGATGCTACACTAGGTTTCTTTCATGTGATGTGAGTATCAGGAACCATGAGTACACCATGATACCACAACGCCCGCACCGAGTTTTTTTAGTTTTCAAATTACAATCTGTAAATAAAATATCATCATCATCATTATCATCGTCATCAGCCTATAGAAGTCCTTCCTTCTTCGTATGAGCTAGTGACCAACTCGGACCAGTGTTGGAGTTTTTAGGCCACCTGAAGGCCTCCAACACTGCTTAACGACTGATAAAGCCAGAAACTACACCGTAACTTACCTTCCGAAGCACGTAGACATTCAGATTTAAATGCCATTAATCGTTCACGCATCCAAGTAGACCCTCTCTGTCGTGTTGCACAAAAAGCAGAATTCATCGTTGCTTGATGATGCCTTATGGGGAATGCGAGATATTGTCTAATTTCTGTTGGAGTTTTGTGAAACTCGTCAAGAGAGGGTTAACGGATTTAGCACGAATTATTTTGTCTTTTCAATATCTTGTAATGAATTTCCGCAAAGTCACTCCTATGGTTTTTGGTAACGGTAATAGCAGAAACATGAAGCATTGCTGCCACCAATAAAGACTTTGTATCATTGTAGAGCCACCCTTTTTTATGTTACTTTGTTTGTTTTTGTGTTTGCTGAAGTCCTACTTGTAAAAGTATTATATTCATCAAGAGTTATTATATCTTAGTACCTAAAGTCTGTTCACTCGTTTTTGTATTTAATGTTTATAGTGGAAACTTCACAGGTGTTATATTTATTCATGTGTATTTTTATTATCACCACTTTATACCGTTTGTTTCCCAAATAAAATAAAAATAAAATAAAATAACAACAGTCAAAGTGGTAGGAGTCTTTGAGTACCATAGACTGAGAAACATACATACAACAAACAACATAGATATTAATAAAACATCCAGACACAGATCAAACATCAACATTCACCACACAAATGTTTGTCTAGTCACCGAACCCGCGACCTACAGCGCAGAAGGCAGAACTATTTAGCTATTAAGCCAGTCGTATAACTTCACTTCGCCTCTTTATTTAATAGCTTCTGGGATAGTTCTCCACAATTTCACTTATAGCGTGCGTGTATAGGTAATTGTATGTAACGATATGAGGTAGCGTAGTAGGGTTTATAAATCCAGTCGTCCAGTCTTCAGTGAGGCCCTGTTTTCTGCTGTAGGCTACTATACATATAAAATCTCTTTCTCCCGTAAAAGAGCAATTAGGTATCACATAATACAAGAATTCCCCTTCCCCTTCCCTTTTCCACTCTCCCAGTGCTTGCGAATGGGTAAATACAACAATTACTGGTTTATTAAGATAATTATAATTCTTACTTATATTAAGTTTACATCTTCCTCTTATCTTAATTATTTCTGTTGCTATTCTAAAGCTCTTGCTATATTTTGAAGTATATAAACATTTGAACTACCTACTTCTAGGCTTTGATAGTCATTTTGTATTAGTACTAACCTAAGTTCCGGTACTCGGAACTCGAAGTGGAAACCTGTTTAGCTAATAAGTCTTTGGGCGAACAATTTACTTTATCAGAGAATTCTAGAAGTTAAACGGAACGAGCTTATTTTTACTTTTCTAACCGTAAAATAAAAATTTCTCTCGCTAGTTCTATAAAACTATTTAAAGCTATCTCTATACCTGTGCGGGAGGAAGCTGTGGTAATAAACTCGTGTAACGTTATTAATTTATAATTTGCCCTTGACTTGCTCGTGCCGTTAGTTTAATTAGTATGGTGGTCTGTTCAGGCCTTAAGCTGGCTTTTAACTACGGGTTGTAATATATTACATCTTGTGATATAATTATTTATCACTCGTCGCCCTCAGAAGAGTTTGAAGGGTGATAATCGTTCGCAGTGTCAACTGATCACGTGTTTTGAATTTGTGTTTACAGAATAGCTATCGCGGGATGTAATATACACACAATACATTACGTCCCATAGGCAAAAACTGGGTTTATAATAAAATAAATAATAATACCGCGGCTCGGCAAACGTAGTGTAGGACGCCCTCCGGCCAGGTGGAGTGGAGTGGAGTGACGATTTGCGAAAGGCTGCTGGTGGAAGCTGGATGCGTCGAGCTCAGAACAGGGCGCAATGGCGCTCATTAGGGGAGGCCTATCTCCAGCAGTGGACTGCTATAGGCTCATGCTGATGATGATGATGAAATAATAATAATTATAAATAAATCTGGAAATACATACATAACTTAGATGTTATACATAGAAAACACTCAGACCCGTCACCGTAACAATGTAACAAATATTTGCAGAACGTACAAACGTGCAAATATTTGTTATCAAATTGTTACTAAATCTATGGAATAAACGTTAATGTTGGTACTGACGACCTCTGTGCAGGGGGCGAAGGCTCGCCTGAGACGTAATAGGTTGCCGCCGCGAGAAAAAAAAAAAAAAAAATTCTCGCGGCGGGTTATTGGTTAAGTCGACCTAGATACTGGAGGGGGTTGTAGCTTCCATAATCCCTGACTGATTTGACTGTGGAACACCCTACCCTAAACTTAACCGTATTCACGATATTGGACTTTTAAGTTTTAAAAAATAAAATATAACATAAAAACAATAAAACAATCCAAATAGGTACAAAATGACGTTTATAAAGTGGATTAAGACACAGAATGAGAGTTTGTGTGCGGATACGTAGAACAAGAACTAACTAACAAAAATATCGGTATGTTTTTAAAAAAACTTAAAAGTCCTCTATCGTTATATGTTCCATAGTCAAATCAGTCAGGAATTATGGAAGCTACAACCCCCTCCAGGATACGAGCTAGCTTGTAGAGCCTGACCTTATCATATGGTATATGAGTAGTAGCATATAGCACTTTTTACTTTGAATTTGAGTGGATGCTAATAAGCAAATATATCATCGCCTTAATGCTTTGGCTGCTGAAAACACAACTCCTTATTTGGTTGCCCTTTTTGACGCTACGTGCCATGCCCGAGGATCGTAGTCAATGTACACGACGTAGATATGACAACGTACGTCACGCGGCGTAGCAGGAACGATAAAATGCGAGCTCTCCAGGAAACGCGAAGTGGTAGTACTAATGAGGGACTTTCCGGGTTTTCGATTAAATTCGTGGTTCACGAATAAATTGTCAAGTAGGTTGACCCTTGAGTATATTAAAGTCGTATTGTGCAAGAAAATCAAAATAAAGCCGGCTTTTGATAATGTAATGTAAATGTATAATATAATGTTATGTATATTACATCTTTAGCTATATATTATACGTGATCATTTGATACTTGATGGCTCACGAACGTCACCATTCAAATTCAGGGCGAGACAGGGGGAGGCGCAGTGTCCGGGGACATGTCTTATAAAAAATGTATGATGAGCCATAAATATATTTATATATAAATGGAAATCGTGAAGTAAAACAACCTCTCATTCAAACAAATCTCGTAAAGACACAAAATCTAATTCAAATGTGACACTTTCTAATTATTAATCTTTTTTCTTTAAAATTCTTTTTTTTATTTTTTTATAAAAATTGTGAGCCCATTTCAAGTTTCGCTTATGAATACGTTGGCTGAGAACTCGCAAAGCTACTAGCGCCCTAGAACAAGTGTGTAACACTTAAAGAAGAACATTAATACAACCTTTGAAGAAATATTTTTTTATACTACTCTTTTGATCACCTTCCTTCCATTTAAGAGTAAATTTTTCTTAATATGATTGAATAAATAAAAATAATTAAGCCATGTTGGAGGCCTTCGGGCGGCCAAAAACTCCGACCCCAGAGTTGGCCACTAACTCATAAGAAGTAGAAGAATAATAATAAATAACTGAACGATCACACAGCACCATGAACTCACAAACCAAGCAGAGCTTGTATTTGTAAAAATACACACATTTCAATATAAAACACCCAGACCCGAGACAAATATTAGCAGATCATACAAACATTTGCACAACAATCGAACTTACACCCTTGGGACTCAGGTGGGCTTTCGCCCAATGCACCACAGAGGCCGTCGGTTGATCCTATTGATTGGAAATATAAAAAATAAATAAAATATTTTGTTTCTTAATTAATAGAAACCTTGGTACACTTCAAATCGTTAATACAAAAGATTTAAGAATGGTACCTGCATATTTTTTAGACTAGCTGGGTAAGTTCGATTCTCGATTTAATGAAATTTTACCCGGTTCCAGCAAGTTCGTTAAAATATCTGCGCAGTTCTGTCTGCAGTTCAATGAAAAATTATATTTAGTTTTATTTCTACTATTAATTAAAATAACTTCAATTAGCATTCCTCTGAGAGAAATTCTCAATAGTTTTGGCTTCAGGTACCATGTTTCCACTTATTATTCTAGCGCAGTCGTCAGTCTATGGGAGTTGTCAGAGTGGGAGTTGCACCCGCTCTATGAACTTGATCTCCTGACCCACATCCTGTGATCGATCGAGATGCATTCCACTCGTTGGTAACATTGACCCTATCGACTTTCACTCACAAACGCCAATGAACTTTTATTGAGTTCCTTCTCCGTTTATAGTAAACTTATGCATTTACTTACTTATGAGTTTAATCGACTTCTTCCAGTGTTATTTTTACATGACGCGTGTTGTACCTCAAAAGGAAAAAGGGTCCCCCTTAGAATTGCGTTTTCCGTCTGTCTGTCTGTCTGTTTAACGGAACGCACGGAAGTTAAAAGCTGAAATTAATATAAAATACTCAGTCAGATCTGTAAACCATTTGAGCTGAGAAAAAATCTAACTCCTTAGCCGCATTGTTTGACACTCGCAAGGGAATCAAAACCTATATGTAGGGTAATTTAGAATCATGAAATTTGGCAAGAAGCATATGAAGATACATTATGAAAAAAAGCTCGAGAGGTGTCAAGAGACACCCGGATGGAACGAAGTAGCTTTCTATGAGAGAGAGAGAGAGAGAGAGAGAGAAACACGCGCACGCCGCACGGCTTACAACTATAGCAAAAAGTGTCGTTACAACTTTTGGTCTTAATTTTTTCCGTCCAGCCCCCTTTTGCAACGCGCGATAGGGAACTTCACCCACTCAGGCACCTCAGGCACCTCAGGCACTTCCGGCACCTCAGGCACCTCTGGCACTTCAGGCACCTCCGGCACCTCAGGCACCTCTGGCACTTTAGACACCTCCGGCACCTCCGGCACCTCAGGCACCTCAGGCACCTCAGGCACTTCAGGCGCTTCAGGCACCTCAGGCACCTCAGGCATTTCAGGCGCTTCAGGCACCTCCGGCACCTCAGGCACCTCAGGCACCTCAGGCACTTCAGGCGCCTCAGGCACCTCCGGCACCTCAGGCACCTCAGGCACCTCCGGCACCTCAGGCACCTCAGGGCCCACACTAAGTAATTAAAACTTGAGAGGTGTCAAGGGGCGCCACACGGCTTACAGCTACAGCAAAAAGTGTCGTTACAACTTTTGGTCTTAGTTTTTTCCATCTAGCCCTCTTTCACAAAGTGCGATAAGGAACTTCGTTCCAAAATTCATGCCTACAAGTTTGTACGGAATCCGTAGTACACGAGTCAAACTCGCACTTGGTTGTTTTCTTTTGGAAAACCAACAGCATTGAGTAACAAGATGTCAGTGTTTAAAAAAGTATCACGTAAGATACTTTTTTTTGAACGTGGGGAAATCCTCATGGATACCATTCCATTACGGGGTAACAGAATGAACAGAATGATTATGCCGGACTCCTACCGGCTAAAACCACCACGATGTTCCGTCCTAGTGCCATAAGCCAAAACCATGGGTGCACTTGAGGACTCTTCCA
Organism: Horisme vitalbata; assembly: GCA_951804965.1. Lineage (NCBI taxonomy): Eukaryota > Metazoa > Arthropoda > Insecta > Lepidoptera > Geometridae > Horisme > Horisme vitalbata. The sequence goes on from OX638089.1 coordinate 4,866,412, forward strand.
GATACATCAACACCTTATTCGCTGCCAGAGGCCGTAGCATGTCAATTTTTTGACATGTCGTACATATCGTAAGCGTCGTAAAGTTTTAGCCAATTTCAAAAAGTTTCAAGATACGCAATACGCCTTTATTTGCACTTCGGCCTCTAGGTCCTGATTTTTCAGGAATATATAGTAATGATACGTTATAGTGGTCATACACCATACTGCTTATCGTCCAATCGGCATTACGCTGCAGGCTTGACCCAATATGCAGTTTATCCATATACACCACACACGATTAACTGACATGCCAATCCACGTCCACCCATGGTCAGAATAACTCGATCCAATTCGCAGTGTCATGCCGACTGGACGATGGACTTGATCGTGTATGGAAATTTGACAGTCCTCGCGTTATAATATCTGAAGTGGCACAAATTCTTACAGATCAGGGCCCTGAACTGTAGACTTACTATAGGTAATTATTTAGCATTAGGTACTTGAGTTTAACTCGCCGACTATGATGGCGGGAGGAAGCGATACCTACTCATCAAATGCAGTCGATATGCGCAATAGCTTGTTAGGTTATTTTGATCTTTTTATTGAGACTGCACAGACTTGACTCAAATGGTGTGGGCGAACTTGTTTTTGTTTATCATATTATTTTGTTACTACTATCTTGTTTGTGCTGTTTTTATGCCAAATAAACACTTAAAAGACTACTTAAATTTTAACATTGCTTATAGTTAACCCTGTCACTGCTTGTCACTGACGACCAGTATCAGATGGCAATACTTTAAGCATTATACTTCAAAAATTTTTAATTGTATAAGACCAAAAAGTTTTAATCTATCTTGTCTATTTAAAACACAGACCGGTGCTTACCACCGAGCCAAATCGAGAACTGGGTTAGGATTTGACTTCTGTCATTTGGTAGTATTGACAGCTTGCCTCATACTTATACAAAAACCCCCTTACTTATGAGCGCTACTCAACGTTAATCAATGCTCAAAGTTAGCCCCGTCACTGTTTGTCATTATCCAACGGTATGAGATGGCAATAACCTAAGCATCGTTTATTTTTAAAAGATGTTCATAAATAAGTAAGGCCTTAATGACAACTTGCGGAATTTGAATCGAGATTAGGATAGACTTGTCTATTTTTGACACTATTGACGTCGATAAATTTGAAATTGATCGAGTTTACTATCGAGCTTTTACAGTTTTGTGAAAGTAACTTTTTAGCGATCGAGGATTTTAATCATGATGAAGTTTGAAAAAAACTAGGTAAAAAAATTAGGAGGTAGTCTGAGGCAAAACCAAACATTATTTTGGTACATAACTATGTGCTTGTGCGCTAAATTAATAAATAATCATCTGATTAGGTAGGTACATACAAATCATCTGTTATTAATATTCACTGGAATTGCTACCTATTACAAAAACTTATTTCCGACGTACAAATTTAGTTAAATACTGAAATATGCTGCTGTGCGTTTGCAAGACAAACAGCAATCTTACCCTCTTGACGTTAAACTGGCGGGACACCTTTCAATGTCGGATAATTATAATAACGTTGAGTTATCTATTTTTAAATAAAATATGAAATATTACGAAATTTATCTAAACAAAGAAAATATAATTAATGGTAATAATTTTCGAGTGTTGCTCACCTTATTTACAGGTCAAAAATTTACAATACACTAATAAAAAATATATATTTGTGAGGATGTGGCTCCGCCATCTTGACTTTCGAGTGACATAAATCCAATTCTAATCCCGTTCTCGATTTGGCTCGGAGGTAAGCACCGATCTGAAATCTAAAACATCGAGTAAACTAAATCAGTCTTAGGCTTGCCTAATTAGTCTGTAAGACAGTCTTACTAAGACCGATTAGTCTTCTTTTTCTTCTTCGTGTGACTAACCTTGGTGTCGAAGTTTTTAAGCCGCCCGAAGGCCTCCGCCATCGCTTAACGACTGAAAAGCCGGGACCAAATCTTAAAGTGCCTTCCGAAGCACGGAAGCGCTCAAATGTAAATGTCACTAAACGGTCACCCATCCAAGTAATGACCGGGCGGAGTGTTGCTTAATCAAGGTGATCTGCTAAGAACAACGAATTTAACCACGCCACGAGCGCTTCACCACGCCACGAGCGCTTCATTAGAGTAACATTATATTTCTATACATTTAATAAAAAATAAGTGGCACCTTTCACTTGAATTTGAAGTGTCAGCAGTCGAGTTCAGTAAAAGCTTTTTAAACTTCCCACATAATTTGATAAGAATATGTATGTAGGTGTATGTTTACTCCTTTACCATTTAATAACAAAATTCACGTCTAAAGTACACGAAATGAGTTGTTTGTTGTTGTCGCTCAGTTATTGTTTTGACACGTTTGATATTTCAATTTACATTCGTGATCAGACTACGAGAATTTAATTTATAATATTATTGATTTCGCATATAATTGTGTTGCTTTGTGGTGTGGCTAACATTAGTGTTTTAAGGATTATTTTTGTTAAGGAACCCTTTGCTAGAGGCTCGATCACGTGGACTAGCAAAAAAGTTTCGTGTGTATCATTTTGGCCAATGAGAAAGCGTAGAACTTTGTCATTCGCCAAAATGTACCGTTACGCTAACGATACGACATCAGTAGCTTGGTGCAAAAACATTACCACACTACAAAGTTTGCGATTTATTTTTGTATGTAAAGTTTTACAAACTTCCCGCAAGGGGCGCTGTTTGATTTTCCTACAAAAATATAGGTATCGCAAACTTTGTAGTAAGGTGTGTTTTTCGCACCAAGTTTCTGGTTCAAATGTACGACAGATCACTGGTGTTATTGTAGAACTTTTAGGGGCATTTGAATACGAACTTTTTTATTTATTTATATTAATAGTTATATAGGCACGTCGGAGGCCTAAAAATGAAATGAAATAATTGGCCACTAGTTCATACGAAGAGGGCGAAATTATATAAATCCGTAGGAAGCCTACCTTTCATTATAAACTTTTAGGCGTAGCTTAGGGTTAGTACGGCGCCCACATGATCAGTGGGCAAATTTCTACAAACAAAGACATTTTTTTTTCTATATTGTACGTGTTTAACAAAGAAAATAATTTTTAGGGACTCCGTACCCAAAGGGTAGACTCCACTGTCCGTCGGTCTATCTTTCCGTCTGTCTGTCTGTCACTGGTTGTATCTCATGAATCGTGACAGTTGAAATTTTTACAGATGATGTATTTCTGTTGCCGCTATAAAAACAAATAAAATAAATATTTAAGTGGGGCTCTCATACAACGGTACGGAAAGAATCCTTCGTGCGAAAGTCCGACTCACACTTGGCCGGTTTTTATATAAAGTTTTAAAAGTCTGTGTGTATATTTTCTATGTATTTTATGTATGTATGTATAAAAAAAATGTAATATATCAGCCAAGTGGTTCCCATAATACAAGGTCTGCTTAGTTTATGGTTACATGATGATGTGTGATAATGTCCAGCATTAATAAATAATGCTATTTATATTTATTCCCACACAACTCCGTAACAGCTGAAAGGATTTGGATGATAATTGACATATACATAGTTTATTACCTATAATACCATTCATCCGTGGGCGGCAACGACTATTTACCATTAGGTTGCCCCGCCTGTTCGTTTGCCAAAGGATAATGCCGAGAACCCGTACCAATTGCGTCATAACCGAACGTATCCCATAAAATGTATTATATTTTATAAATGACATTAACATTTTCTTTAGTTTTACACACCGACTCGATTAATAATCAAGTAAAAAAATATTTTGTTGATTTGGTTTCCGTTGCACGCCGGCATTAGACTACAACAACCAATGATCTAAACGTTGCCATGGCAATAAATAGTGATGTAAAGTGTTATGGTGTTACTATGGCAATTTACCCTCATTTTTAATTATTTTGACAGTAGAATCGACTAAAAACTTATTGGATATTTTTTTGACGCACTCACTTTAGTCTTGGTATCGAGCGCCAAACATCAGACGGCATTCTCCTTTGGTCCTAAAATAAGGAAGGTACTTTATTCAAAAAAAAATTGGGTCCCTGGTTAAAGACACTCAGGGCCTTACTTATAAAAATCTGTCAAAAGATAAACGATGCTTAAACTATTGCTATCTCTTACCGTTGGATATTGACAAACAGTGACAGGGAATACTTTAAGCAATGGTTAAATTCAAGTAGCGTTTATAAGTAAGGGGGTAAATGTATAAATCAATGTTTTTATTGTTCTAGGCTGTTAGAACGGGAGCACAAACAACGCCCAATGTCGTTACTTTCCAAGTGTAAGGATACGTTCATTGAGTTGACGAACCTCGCGAACCTCACCAGGGACAACACACCTAAGGAACCGACTCCGTCTTCTGACGACAGCAACCCGATAACAGCATGGTTCGACGTGAGGGAGAAGACGACGACCGCCGGGATCGGCCTCGTGTGGACTGTTTATAATGCCTATAAGAAAGCGGATGGAAAGGTAAGTGTTCTATTCAATAGCCTAATTTCAGTTCACTACTGTGTGTAATGACTTCTGGGATAGTTCTCCACGATTTCGCCAGTATCAGGTATTAATTGTTCTTATTAAGCAACGCAGTTCGGTTTATAAGTTCAGTTGTCCAGTAATCAGTCAGGTCCTGTTTTCTTCTATAACAATTATGGCGACCATAACTAATGTATTATGCCTTATTCCTAGTTCCAGATAGATAAATAAATAAAATAAAAACATTATATATATATATATATATATATATATAAAAACGGCTCATTTAAATATATATATATATATATATATATATATATATATATATATATATATTTAAATGAGCCGTGGTGGCCTAGTGGGATGTACCCCGACTTAAAATCTGGAGGTCGTAGGTTCGAATCGTGCACCAATGGATTTTTCGTTTCGAAAAATTTATGTGCGCATTACCACAAGCTCGTATCGGTGAAAGAAAACATCGTAAGGAAACCGGCATGCCCTCGAACTTAAAAGTTCGAAAGGTATGTGCTAGGTTAATGTTCCGATAAAAAGCGGCGATGGGCTTGTAACCTGTCACGTGGGATGCTAGCTGCTTGCAAAAAGTGGTCATGCATCGAACGTAATGTTTGGACTTGCCTCTGACTACCCCCGTTAAGGTATCCTCGATAGATTTGCGTACTGAGCAATATCTGAAGATATCCATAATGGGGGAAAAGTCGTGAAGATGTTTGTTTTTTAATATAACAAAAAACGACCGGGTAACAATTTTCTTCATCAGAAAATTCCCAAGCCTCATTTATTTCATTTCGGTGCACTTGTATTTTATTACTAAGGTATAACGGTTAAAATACTAATAATAATAAACAAAATAAATCAGAAAAAACACTAGAAAATTAAATAAAATAAAAATGACACAACCGTTGTTCAAGATGAAAAAAATGGTTCTAGTCTAATTTAATTGCCCTCGGACGAGGACGTGGATGTCTCATCTATCATAACAGTTTTATTCTTCTGCAGATATCATCGACTTTTTAATTATTTGAACGTGTCTAAATTCGGTTAAAAACCAAATAAAACTCCTCAGTCGCTCACTCAATTCAGAGGAGCTTGACTCCTTTGGTGTCTGAAGTCTCTTTACTGTCTGTCTCCGTTAGTTTCTATCAGCTTTCTGATGGAGAGCCTCGCCAACTGGTATCTCAAGATGTTCGTCAAATACCTCGAGTAGGTATCGTAAAAATAAAACTACCTTATTATCATTGCATATATTCTGATAATAAATAATTAAGTTACTATTCCGCAAAAATATATCTATACAACTATAAAAGCCTCTAGTATAACAGGGAAAATAAAACTACTGAACTAAAAATCATTGAAAATATCCCGTTTATTACAATTCTGCTCCTCACAAGTTTCTAGTTCCAAAAATTACACAGATTTAATTCTTTATTGAATGGTATCAAGATGGTATCTGTGTTAACATTCCACAATTTCGCCAATATCACACTGTACTTGCATAAAAATATGAGGCATCGTTGTACACACATGCAAGTACATGTTCATTCTTCAGTCAGGTCCTGCTCTGCTATAGCAATGGTGGCTTTAGCGTAAAACAACCAGTGAACAATTTTCTTCATCAGAAGTTTGCTTGTTCCAGTAGCATAAAAAGAAAAAACGGTATTTAATTTCTCTCCACATTATGTCTAATGTAGGTTGGAACATCATTATACTTAACACAACATATATTAGACAAACACTTGAAAATAAAATAACGTCATTAAAGATGATTTTATCCATGGATTTATTCCTATCAATTCGTAAGTATACATAAGAGCTTAGTATAATTTAGAAAAAAATACTTAATTCCCAAAAAATACTTATCGGAAGGTTGCGGGTTCTAATCCTGTCTGAGTCGTAATTTTTTTGAAAAACATAATATATTTGGATTAGCATTTTACAAAAAAATAACTCACAAAATAATGATCTACCTAATAAAAGTTAAGAAGGACTTCCAAGAAATGTAAAGAATAAAAAAGTACATTAGAATCATAATTTGCCTGCTCTTGCTCAACGAAATCCATACAAAGTTATATTTTGCCATAGGCCCATGTGCCACCAAATCTTTCATCGGCCGAAGTATGATCGGACGTTGTTGGCTGATAGCAGACGACTCGAGAATCGTCGAGAGTCAGGAAGAGTTGATTCGAAAGAGTTGGTATTTTCGTACGGCTAATGTGGTTCCACCAAAACCATTATTGGCCGAAGTATGTTCGAGCTTCGGTGGCAGAAATTGACCGATTTAATCAAGTGTAAAAGTACACTACCAAATTATCAACATCATCCGATTCTCCAATCATCGACCGACGACGTCCGTTTATGCTTCGGCGGATAACGGATTAGTTGTCGAATACCTAGCCCGGTGAAAAGTTATTCGAATTTACAAAAATTCTCACTAAGCTGAAAATTGGAACTAATATTATACGGAACACCATTCCCGAACCATACCAGGCCCGAAGGAAAACATTGTGTTTCAGCTAGATTTCATTGGTCATCATCGCAAAGTACTCTGCGTAACGCCATGTCCGAGGCCCGCGGCAAACAACGTGGTAAAAAGAAAAACAAACTGTTTCAGTCAGTTGAAAGTCAGTTTTTTCAAAATCGCAATTTAAAAAACTGACTCAACGCATTGACTGCAAACTGCGTTGTACACCGAAATGATAATTACCAGTCATCGAAATATTTATACTGTAGAGTGAAAAACATGGAAAAAAGTGTCTGCACCAAAACAAATTTTTTGACAGTTTTGACTTGAAGTCACACTATAGAGTTCTATAAAATTATCTCGATTGTACTGGTCCTGTTTTATAAACTTTGACATTTTGTCAATTGACAAATTTAATAACTCAGTTGTACACCGAAATAGTCGGCACCGGACCTATATTTGATATAAAGTACAAAACAGACAATGACAAAAAATGAAAGTACATCATAGGTGGTAATAATAAATTGACAAAAAACTAACACAGATAGAAATGAAATGAAATAAGTTTATTGCTGCAAATACAAGTTTTCCTTAAGATCTAACAAGTGTAGGTACATAGTCTATATCTAGAATATGAAACTTATTGGTAGGATTGTTTGTTTTGCAGATGGTATGTTTGGTACTGTAGTGGGTACTTGCAGTTATTTCGTTGATTCCCTCTCTACGCAGAGCCTGTATCGAGAGAATCTAGATTTCAAAAACACTTATGGTACGGTAAACAAATAATTGGATGAACAAATAGTAGGGATAGAATAGGAATAACAGGATAATTACAACAAAGGGTAAAAAATATTAGGGGTACATGAGAACACCTATTACACTAAACTAAAAAATCTAGACACTAGAGTGCTTCTAAGAAAACCATTATATTATCCATTATAATAACATAATAGCAAAATAAAGAGAACTGCAATCCATTTACCTTGACTCCTATATTTTATTTTATTGCGAAACGCTGCGTAGGCTGAGCTTGCAAGCCAGACAAAACCTCTCGACCTTGAAAAATAATTTTTATTATTGCAGTTCTTAAAGTATTATAGGATGCCCTTCAATACCCTGAGCTTTTCCTTTGTTGGTACTTACGAGTATATTCAATTGTTGTATACGAACTATAAAACAGTGGATTGAAATATGAAATTTTGTAAGCCTTGACGAGATACCATGTATTGGTGAATGAATTGGTGTAAATTTAAAAAGATTACTATTACTGAATAAACAAATTTTGAATATCAAACTTTGAAATTTTTGAAAACAATGGGCGCAATAACTAAAACACATAATGTTTTTAGTATTGTATATGTATTCTAACAACCTTTTACCCGCAATTTCGCTCCCTTTAAAAGTTATTTTCTTATTCCCCGTGAAAAGTACTATGTCTTTTTCTGTTAGTTTGTGGACGAAATATACCATAAGTCCCTTTCTGTACTCCTTGACAATTACGTACATGCGTGTCATGATGATGTGTTGAATAGTTATGGCGTGAAAGCGTGACAAGGAAACAAACAAACAGACATTGTATTTATAATATTAGTTAGGATGTTATTTACGAATTTAAATTAGAATTCGTAAAAGAAAACGTCGGAATTTAAATTCTTTTAAAAAAATGGAGTAGGCTTGTTCAGCACTTAAACATAGGCTAGATGCCTGAGAAATTCTATTTAGCCCATCATTTACATTATGAAAAACGTGGGACGTGTATTTTTTTCTTTTGTGAATTGAGCAAAAAAATTACAAAAATATAGCGCGTTGAACATTGATTTATAGTGTTATGGCGTTGAAGTTCCGCGGACGTGACGGCTTCGTACACTTATTACCACAGTTATAGAAGAGAACCAGATTAAGTCTTAAAATTCACTATGTTCTGAACATCAACTCATACGTATTTGCAAGAACGGGATGCATACTTTATCTCAATGCGATTTTTGCGACTTCGTACCAGGGCATTTTAATGAAACTGCATAGAATTTTGTTCGAGGGCCTTGGTACGATTAACTTTTTGATCTCATTTGAAGTCGCATTGATAAATGTATGCGTCCCTTTCTAACTGATGATATTGGACATTAAAAAGTAGAGATCAGCCGTATGAGGTGATGTTCAGAACATTAACTGAATTTTAAGATTTCATCTAGTTCTCTACTATATCTGTGCTTTTTACTTAGCCGTGACTCCCGAACTTTGACGCTCTTTATCCTTGTCAATTGTTATTGATACAATAAATTGTCAATTATTTTTTGTTAAAATGACGGACTAATAAGAATAATTGTTTGTTTACCCACGCATCATCTCTATTCTCACAGACTTATCGGCTTTACTAATAGAAACCATATGATCAACCAGTACATATACTTGATAATCGATATATTGAGCAAATAATCGTGTCAAACCCTACTCAAAGTTGAACAATAGAACAAACGCTTGATAATAATGATCACGTACATTTTCGATAGTAGGCAACGAATTATTGGGAGCCAAGGATTTTTACATATAAGTAGTACATAAATACTTACTTACTTGTTAAGGTCGAAACAAACTATGCTGAAGTTACGCGACCGAATGTTCGGCATGATTACGCCTGCAATGCTATTTGAATGACAAATGACACATTATGCTAAAATTACGTTGCGTTATGGTGTGCAGCCTTGTCAAAATCAGGGGAACTTACGTCGCGTAATTTCGGCTATAGTGTGTTAGGCCATATCAAAGATAGGTAGAATAAAGAAATAAATAATTCCCAACATTATCACACAATATCATCTAGCCACAAATATAGCAGAGCCTAGGTTATGTTAGTACTTATACTTACAGGTATACTAGCTTCCACCTGCGGCTTCGTTCGCGTGGTACCCGGATAAAAAGTAGCTTATAATGTCACGAAGGTCATACACTATGTATATTCTAAGTTTCATTCAAATCCGTACTGTAGTTTTTGTGTGAAAGAGTAACAAACATCCATACTCACAAACTTTAGCTTTTCCATTACAAAATAGTAGAATAGGATTTTGAAAATAAAATAAATAAATACACTCGAGAGCAATGAATCCGGGTCACTCAAAGAATCCAAAAAATCTCGGAAAGTAAGAATGCTAGGTTAATGCAATAAATTGTATTTAATAGACAATTTAATACTCCTTAAATGAAAGTATTAAAACTTCTTAGTTATTGTAAAGTTATATCATAAAAAAATCAAATTTGAAAAGGGAACACTGTCGAAGATGGAACTACGAAATTACAGGATTTGTTTTTGCTTTTGTTTGTAATCTGTCATTTATGTTGGTACATAAACCAGGTTGATAGTGCTCAATATTCATTATTCAAGCTGAAATCATGTCGCTTACACTTGAAGAATGCACCAGAATGCTTACATTGGTGGAAACCGGCCGGAGTCAGCGCGATACAGCCAGGACTGTCGGTGTGTCGCTGTCAACAGTACAAAGAGTTCTCCGACGTTACGAAGAAACTGGTTCTAACCTACGCAGACCAGGAACGGGCAGAACTAGGTGTACCACAGCACGAGAAGACCGATACTTGGTGAACACCATGCTTCGAAATCGCTTTCTCACAGGAACTGAACTCACAAATCAGTTTCGACGCCTCGGAGGAAGTAACCCAAGTGCATGGACAGTAAGACGTCGGCTTGCTGAATCTAACTTAAAACCCCTTAGACCTGCAAACGGCCCTAAACTGGAGCGTGGCCATCGTATTTCAAGACTAACATATGCCCAGAACCACGTAAATTGGAGTATTGAAGATTGGTCGAAAGTTATGTTCTCCGACGAATCAAAATTTATGCTCTACAAGCACGATGGAAGACACAGAGTGTATAGAAGACCAGGGGAAAGATTCAAGCAAGCATGCATCGAAGAAAAAGTAGCCTACGGTGGTGGGTCTGTACTTGTGTGGGCCGGAATTTCCTCTGAAAGTCGCACAGAGCTGGTGATCATAGAAAACGGCTCTTTAACTAGCGTAAGATATGTGGAAGAAATCCTCAACGAACACGTTGGTCCATTTATGGTCAATTTGGGTGAGGATGCTATATTTATGCATGACAATGCCCGACCTCATACAGGTAGGATTGTGAATGACTACCTTCAAGAGATGAACATTACTTGTATGGAGTGGCCAGCGCGCAGCCCGGATATCAACCCGATCGAGCATGCTTGGGACGAGCTAGGGAGATGCGTAAAACAACGAAACCCTCCCCCAATCACGCTTCCTGAGCTCAAAATTGCTCTCACAGAGGAATGGGAGAATATTCCCCAAAATCGTATAAGGAACTTGGTGTACAGCATGCCAAACCGCGTAAACGCAGTAATGGAAGCACGAGGAGGTAATACGAAGTATTGAAATTCAAGAAAATCGTCATAAAGTTCAAAAATTTCATGTTTCCTATTTTTGTTTTAAGGAGAGATCAGCAGTTTTTTTTCTTTATGTAATTTTGTGTAAATAAAATGTATGGTGACTCATATTTTTTTAACTTTCATTTAAGGAGTATTAAATTGTCTATTAAATACAATTTATTGCATTAACCTAGCATTCTTACTTTCCGAGATTTTTTGGATTCTTTGAGTGACCCGGATTCATTGCTCTCGAAGGTATATAATAAACTAGCTTCCGGCCGCGGCTTCGCTCGAGTAGAACCCGGATATAATTTAACCTATGTGTTAATCCAGGTTATAAACTATGTATATTCCAAGTTTCAGCCAAATCCGTTCCTCCGTTACAGAGTGAAGCGACCACAAACAAACATAAACACACAAACTTTCGCATTTATAATATTAGTGTGATGCCAACAGAAAATACTAAGACCCGAGATAAAAATTAGCAGATCATAAACACTTGTCTCGGGGCGGGAATCGAACCCGCAACCTTCTGCATCAAAACGAGCCTTCACCCACAACGCCACAGACTAAAATCAGTCAGAAATGGCATAAACAATTTATTCATTGCCAATCACAAATGCAGAATATAATTATTCGAAGGTTATTTCAACTGAAATCGGTTATGAATAAATGTTTTCAATTTTAATTAGTAATCCTATTATGATGATCGAAGGTTAATCATTATTTAATTAACTATGTATATTCTGACAAGGTGAGATTAAATAGCGAGTAAGTAGTGATAAATACTATGATAGACGTACCTAGTTTAGACCCTTGTGTACTAAATATTAGTTTTCACGGATGTTTATACAGACAAGATTTAACAATTAATCTCCTACATTAATGACCTACAGTGTCTTTTGGTATTAAGCAATCCATCATAATATATGCTCTGTAATAAATCTAAATAGTTCATAAAAAGTTCTTTGTAAACCTCAACTCTGAAAATAAATGTTTTTGTTTTTTATATCTTATCATAATCATCATCATCAGCCTATAGCAGTCCACTGGTGGACATATGCCTCCCCTAATGAGCGCCATTGCGCTCTGTCCTGAGCTCGACGCATCTAGCTTCTACCAGCAGCCTTTCGCAGATCGTCATCCCACCTGGCCGGACGGCATCCTACACTACGTTTGCCGAGCCGCGGTCTCCATTCAAGAACTCGTTTACCGCAACGGTTATCCGTTCTTCGGCACATATGGCCAGCCCACTGCCACTTCAGCTTGCCAATTTTCTGAGCTATATTTAGTTCTATGTCGGATAAACTCATTGCGGATTTTATCCCTCAGAGAAACCCCGAGCATAGCTCATTCCATAGCTCGCTGAGCGACTTTAAACTGGTCGACTTTATATCATATACGATAAACGAATGTCTTACCTCATGTTTCTAGGAGAAATATTATCTTTGATACTATATCGACTAGGTGAATAAAATTAAAAATATTTAGCTGATTCGATTCCCGGGTGAGACAAGTGAATTTTAGAAAATCTTTTAATGCAGTTTTGTTTCTTTTTAAAATTAAAGGAACGTTTTCTCTAAGTAAAATAATCTGTCTTAAGGATTTAAAGTGGTTTTCCTTCATGGTCCATTGCATACATAGATTCAATGTTGTGGCGAATGGCCCTTCATAGAAATTCAATGAAAACATGTTTTCTTAAGTTTCGCAAAATCTAACGATTTGATTTGGTAAGTTACTTTGGGAAAAGTGTTCATGTTGGTTAATAGAGTCGATTGAGACCAAATTATTTTATTGATTTGAATGATGATTGATTTTTGCCCAACCCTGTATTTAAACGCACGGTCTTCTTCATTTATGAGCTATAGTTAGTGGCTAATTCTACTGTCAGAGTTTTTAGGCCGGCTGAAGGCCTCCGACATGGCATAGCGACTGCTCATATAGAAAAACACTAAACGGTCACTCATCCAAGTAGTGGTCTGGCTGAGTGCTGCAACAAACAACAACACGTATTCAGTCCACTGTTGGACATAGGCCTGTGATTAGCATCACACATAGTCTTTGATACTAATAATCCGTAAAGACTAATAATAAAAATATTATATAAACTGAAATATCAAAGGAAATAAATTAAAATATTAACGCAACAATAGTTAATAGAAATCGTATTAAAGCTTTGAAGTTACAAAAAAGTTAAAAACTCATTGCCATTACGAAAAATATTACGTAAAAGTCGCATATTATTTGAAACACAATAAATGTAGCTTTTGTAAAACTTTACATTTTGCAATATTGTCTGAACTTATAAAAAGTTACGAATAATGAAGACCAAATATAGTATTTCGTGGAAAATGTAAAAACAATTAGGGAAATCTTGGGGAAATTTTGATTTCGTATTTGCTAAAGTACGTTAACTCAAATGAACATAGCAGATCTTCTGTCATTATTTTGATGGGTGATCAATTAGTGGCATATAGATCCGTGTTTCGGAACGCACGTTAAAAAGTTGGTCCCGGCTTTTTCGGTCGTTAAGCCATGTCAGCGGCCTTCAAGTGACCTAGAAACTCCGAAACCAGAGTTGGCCACTAGCTCATACGAAGAAGAAAAGATTATAATTAGCACCCTGCACACGTTAAGTTCGGACCAACCCGCACTCCAAAACGTAAGTGTTGATGCGCGGGGCTGACAGTCACGTCAGTGATCAGTCCCAGATGCGCGGTCCGACCTTTACGCGCCATTAGCTCGACAGTTTGATCCGCAGTCCAAACCGTACAGATCGGACTGCGGTTTGGAACGTAGTCCCGATGCGTGGTCCGATCTTTACGTATACGGGGCGCTAATTGTCGGACATTACATAAAAACTTCTAAACTTCTTTTATTATTGTCTTTTTACGTATTAAAAATTGTTTATGAGTTTATACCAAGTTTCAAGCGAATCGCGCCACGCGTCAAAAAGTTCAATACGATTTTTCATACCTTTTCGTTGAATTTCTAAAAAAGCCTTCTTAGTTTATGCTATACTAAAAGGAGGCTACACACCAAATTTCAGCTTTCTAACTTAAGTGTTTTAGGCTGGCGCTCATTCTAGAAAAAGGGCTTCAATTTTTTATATACAGATAAGTCTAGCCTCAAGTTTTCATAAAGTGACGTGAGATAGCTACTTATGGTCAAATAACTCATAACCCACTTATGGGGTACTGATGAAACTTTAGCTATGTATGATACTAGCCTTCTGTCCGGGACTTCGATAGGATGACTACAATGCTTATCCTAGCTTATGTTTAAACTAGCTTCTGTCTATTGCTTTGCTCATCTTGTACCTGAATAATAGCTATCCTAGATAGCTAATTAGATTAATGTCAAGGGGATATTTACCATGATTTGTGAGTTCTATTGTTTCATTTGCCATGATCACGGGACGAACGAATTCTGTGCGAGTGGGTAGTTACTGGCAGATGAATCGATCTACCCTCTTTCTCTTTTTTTATATTAATGATTATGTTCACAACCATCATCATCATCATCAGCCTAAAGCAGTCCACTGCTGGACATAGAGCTCCCCTAATGAGCGCCATTGCGCCCTGTCCTGAGCTCGACGCATCTAGCTTCTACCAGCAGCCTTTCGCAGATAGTCACTCCACCTGGCCTGAGAGCGTCTTACACTACGTTTGCCAAGCCGCGATCTCCACTCAAGAACTCGTTTACCCATACGGTTATCGGTTTTTCGGCGGCAGATATGGCCAGCCCACTGCCACTTCAGCTTGCTTATTCTCTAAGCTATGTCGACAACTTTAGTTCTATGTCGGATATACTCGTTACGGATTTTATCCTTCAGAGAAACTCAGAGCATAGCTCGTTCCATACCACGCTGAGCGCCTTCAAACTGGTGGACTAGCTGTACTGTGAGTGTCCACGTTTCGGCTCCGTATGCCATGACAGGTGGGACTGATAGTTTCAAATGCTTAGATATATGTTATGGTCTTGGAACTACATATACAAAATTTCAGCTCAATATGTTCATTTATTTTAGCATGAAGGAGAAATTAACCATTTCACTATTTTTTTACAAATTTTCCTTTTTATATAAGTTCCTTACATCAGTATTAACCTATGTATATTATATGTTTCCATATATCAGTAAGTACTTACAACTCTAAAGTTTGGCTACAAGTAGCCACACAGTTCCTATTTTCGTTCTTGGATTGTTCGAATCGTCTGACCCTAACTTTAGATGATAGCCAAAGTAAGTAAAACTTTTGCTAACCACATGAGCAAATTACTACTTATATATTTTTTTGTAAATAAATAGATTATCATACATAGAAAACATTCAATACTGTAATAGTTATAAAATAACGTTTTAGATCCATAGTAATTTTGTTGAAATTCACAATATAATTATCAACCTGACAACATGTAGGTATATAAAAGAGGCCCTTTTTTCTGGAATCAACGCACAGCCTTAACCTTTATGGGTAAAAAGCTGTTTGGGCTTCCTTTTATAGTAACGAAGAAGGGTTTTTTGGAAATGCAACCTCTAACGGGGTGAAAAATATTGTATAAATATCGTGTTGATATTTTTAGCGCGCGGTATTAAAGTTTTAATCCTCCAGACAAATCTTCTTAGAAATTTTGTGCATCAATATTTTTATTAAAATACCAGGAATAGCAGAATACTTTTTATCGAAAATAGAAGCTAGTGATCATTATACAACAACAACAACACTAGTCTATATTAGTCCACTACTTGACAGAAACCTTCCCTAATAAATAGGGGGATATGCAAATAATCCCCATGCTGGGCATGCGGGTTGGGGATCGCAGGGTACAGCTACTCGCACCGCCTATGCTGCTGCCTGTCGGCGGTTTGGGAATTTAGCTACTGTGCTATACCGCAATCTGCCATCATGTGATCATAAGATAAAATTATTTGAAAAGCCCGCGTCTGTTATTATCTGGACAAAAAGAAGCTAGCGGTGTGATCGGCTAACTCTGTTGCAAACAGAAATGATTGACCACAGATTTATAAGTCTATGGGATTGACACCGATCCTGTCTAACAAACTGTGACAGTTTGTCAATAGCCGTTCATTGAATTTATGTCAAAGTTTGTAAAAACTGGATCGGTGTCAATAATTTTTGTTTGCAACAGAGCTAGCCGATTGCTATAGCAGAAAACTGGACCTGACTGAAGACTGGAAGACTGGATTTAAACCGTACTAACTTGCCTCATATTATTATGAACAATTATACTTGATACTGGCGAAATTGTGGAAGCTATCTCAGAAGCCATATAATAAAGAAGTGAAGTGAAGTGAGTTAGCCGATCACCTTGCTGGTCTTTATTGGAAAAAAGAAATAGCTCAGTCCATAGTAGAATGTAAAGTAGCATTAAAAAAATTATTTACTTTCGCCTATAGAGTTGTTATAACGATAATATTTTACTAAATTAATTTCTACATTCGCAACACGTTCTCCGGTGAATAGTGCTTTGATATTGCACGTATTTTAACTCAATGTAGAGACATAATCCTTCACTTGTTAAAGGGTATACATAAATGATTATTCATGGAACAAATTAGTGCTAAAGTCACTTGATGTAGGGTAGAGCAATCACGAATCCATAAACAAAATTGAAAATGTATAATATCTTTACTAAATAACTTCCTAGAAGTACTTTGTATCGTCGAAAGAGCAAGTGCTATTGTTATTAATACTGAATTCATACGATTTCCAACGTGAGTAAGCCCAAGAAGAAATGGCAATTTAAACAAAGCTTGACGGCCTCTGTGGAGCGGTGGACGAAAGCCCGCCTGAGACGCATAACCTGGCGGGTGGATTTCTGCCGCGAGACTTATAGTAAAAAAAACAGGTGCTTACGATCATACAAGCTTTGCTTTGTTTTGGCTAATAATATCCAGCATTATTTATTTGATATTATTATAATTTCTAGAGACTTTAAAATTGTATAAGTAGATAAGGAAGGACTTTTAGAAGGGGTAAAATAAGAGATGAAAGTTTTGTATTTAGGCTGACGATTGCAAATTAATTTACGGGTTGTTGATAATTCCACCCCCAAAGGTGAAAAGGGGATGAAGTTCTATTCGGAAATTCCTTATATTTCAATGTAAATATCATTAAATATAAAGAAACTAGCAACCAGTGCGAAGCCGGGGCGGCTTCGCACTGGTACAAGTTATACTAATAAAACTTCCTCTTGAAGCACTCTATCTATTAAAAACCGCATTAAAATCCATTGCGTAGTTTTAAAGACTTAAACATATATATGGACAGACAGACAGCGGGAAGCGACTTTATTTTATACTAATCTACGCGGATGAAGTCGCGGCCAAAAGCTAGTATTTCATATTTCCTCGTTCCCTCAAGATGTCTTGAAGTATCTTGACACTCATTTAAAAACGCTTTCTGTTGAAAACAAGCTTTACCAAGGTGACAATGCATGCATCAAAAGTTGCCGACGGCAATGTTCTACGCGTTCATCAAACAACTTCGTTTTAGTAATTTCTTTCTTCATCGTTTGATGTGAACTATACAAGCGGTACTTGCGTTTTTTAGGTCAAGTAAGAAAGTTCTTGACTAAAAATATTTATGTCGTCTTAAAAGTACGTAGAGTAGGACGCTCTCCGACCAGGTAGAGTGACGATTTGGGAAATGCTGCTGGTAGTAGCTGGATGCGTGGAGCTGAGGACAGGGTGCAATGGCGCTCATTAGCGGAGGCCTTTGTCCAGCAGTAGACGGCTATAGGCTGACTATAATGATGACAAAGTATTTAATTGCTAGAAAAAAAACCTATATAAATTACTAGCCTTTGCCCGCGGCTTCACTCGCGCTAATAGTTATTTTCTTACCCTTCGGAAACAGTGGCTTGATCACGAAGTCTAGCGAATAAGTATACTTTTAAATTATATTGTATATTAAAGACGTAAAGTTTTGGCCGACAAGAATGCGTAGATTCAAATATATAAAAATAAAATACTTTGTCATTGACCAAAATTAGTGAACGATATTGTCAGGTTTTTTATCATTTGTTTATTATTGATTGATTGTCTACTGCACTTTTGTTCTGGATGAAAGGCATATGTCTTTTTCTCTATCCCTGAATACGTGAGCGAGAATTCCGGTTAAGTAGTTAAGAAGGAAGAAGGCGTAAAGGGTAACAAACAAACAAATACTCACTCTTGCATTTATTATTAAGTAAGGATTAGGTTAGTGGAGTGCGCCACCCACTATGCCTCGATTCTATATTAGTATAGTGTAGTAGGTACAATATGCAGTGAATAATAGGATAATATAAACCACCAGTGTGGTCTCGCATCACATATGCGGCTGACTGCGCACCTCACAGTCAAAAGCAAACATTTCACGGTTAAGGCTAACTGGAAACTACCTTAATTAACTAGCTTCCGCCCGCGCCTCCGCTTGCTATTTTTGTCCTTTTAGTATATAGATCGATAATGAATATTGTGTGGTAACTCGGTTTAAGGACGATACATGTCAAACCTCCCTCTCGCTCGTACTATTCAGCATTTTTGAAGATAAAATCACTGAATGTAGTTTTGCAAAATAGCAAACCTTCACGGCCTAGATACCAGATACCATACCTAATACCAATTCTAAGATTCAGCAAAAATATCATTTTGATACTATCACGTTTTCTTACCAAAAAACTGGTACCTATGTGTTCTATTTTGGTGCAAATTTTTTGTTAAGAAAATGTGTTGGGTTCAACATGATATTCTAGCTGAACCTTTGTATTGTTATTTTCTAGGCCGTGAAGGTTTGCTATTTTGCATAACTACATTCAGTGATTTTATATCTTCAAAAATGCTGAATAGTACGAGCGAGAGGGAGGTTTGACATGTATCGTCGCCTATAACTTCGGACTACTAGTGGCCTGAGCTTACTGCTTTGTGTTAACTATATATTTTTGAAAGGATATGTAATAGCGAGAAGCTACTTAAATTTTGACAGACCATAAAAATAGATATCGAAAACGAAAGTATTAGATACACAATACTTCACAGTATGGTATGAATTTCACACTCATACCATAGAACATAGTGTGTTAGAGTGAAGACCGCGCTTAGGTAATGATGATGATGTCCTCCTTGACGTATCCGTCAACGGCGAACCTTGTTAGTTTCGGACGTGAGAGCAAAGATGGCTTGCAAAACCGAATTTTGTCTTGAAGGTCCTATTACAGGGTGCACAATGTAACTGACCTAAAGAATTGTAGGTGTATGCGTAGGAAGGCTTAGGACGGTTCTCTTTAAGAAGACGTTTGGAATCGAGATCTTGCAGTCGATTTTGTTCAAAATTTGTCACAGCCTTGTTAACAGAGTTGCGTCATTCTCGTCTCTGCTGCGCCAGCTCTTCCCATCCATTAATAGGTAGATCGCAAGCAGTAAGATGGCGTTTAAGTACACCCCTATAGCGAAGGAACTGACCCCCAGGTCTGCGCTTACCCTCCTCAAGCTGTGAATAGAACACAGATTTAGGCAGGCTGGAGTCACTCATTCGTAGCGTGGGGCGCCCCCTGGCCAGATGGAGTGACGATCTGCGTAAAGTAGCTGGCAGACAGTGGATGACAAGAGTCGAGGATAGGGCTTAGCGGCGTACCATGGGAGAGACATATGTCCAGCAGTGGACTGCTATAGATAGATGTAGATGATGATGATGACCATAGAACAATGAATTAACTAGAGGGCTTTGTGCAATCTATTTCCGTTTCAAAAATAATGAGTAAAAACATTTATTTGGGAAGAAGAAAGAAAAAGAAGAAGTTGAAAGAGCATTTTTTAACTATTTGTAGAACTACAATATCATAGTTTATGAGTTAATGTAATTATTTATATGTTAAGAATATTTATATAGTGATGTAGTTAAGTTTATTAAATATTTGTAGATTTATTTAACAATTTGAATGTAGGTTTATGTAAATATGTAGGTTTAAGTTTAATCTTAAATTTATCTTATCCATTAGACACAAGTACACATGTATCTATTCTTTCTATTCTTCTCTTTTTATCTTCTCCCAATACCCAAAGGTTTGCTGTGAGAAAACTCTTTCAGGGTTAAGCTCGCCTTTGTACATAGCATTTATGTAAATTTATTCCTGTTTTATGTTTTTGTGTACAATAAAGAATTAAAGAAAGACTTTCTAGAGCCTGGCGGGACCAGTCTGTACCACACAGCGTCACAGTCTGTATCACACAGCGTCACACTAAGCAGAGTTTGTATTATGGGATCCACATGACTGATATACCTACCACTAATAAATAGTGCTAACTAACATTCTAAAATAGGTCAAACAAGTCAACTGATAAATT
Source organism: Horisme vitalbata (assembly GCA_951804965.1). NCBI lineage: Eukaryota > Metazoa > Arthropoda > Insecta > Lepidoptera > Geometridae > Horisme > Horisme vitalbata. Next base: position 4,887,127 of record OX638089.1, read on the forward strand.
CTATACATATTACCAAGCCCATTTCAGTAGTTCGCATTCCACAACTCGGCCGAGCTCACTAGATCTGAATCGGAAGCGAACAATAAACTATCAAAGGAAATGCTTCTGTCAAAACAATTGGATATCACAAGCCACTTGCTACCTATAGTCTGTATTTTTTAATCCTGCAAATAAAGTAAACAAAGAAATGTCACTAACAATATTCACTAACTACAAAATCTTATTTATATTTAATACTTATCTACCTACTGAACTGGACAGCTAACTGGCTATTGAACCTACCCGACGACTGATTTTAATTAGAAACCTACCTATACTCAAAGCTATGTCAAATAAAAGTACCCATAATCAAAATCAAATTTACTGCCTAGCTATGCAGGTATCAATGGCAGAAAAAATGTGTATAGGTACTATAAGTTAAGTGTATTGTTGTTATAAAGATACCAACCGCATTAAAACAGAACTTGTACCGGCGTAGGTAATTACCTAACTACCTATCTAGTACGTAAGTAAATACGGGAGATATTGATATTGAATTAAGCCAACATTTGGTAGAAAACATTTCTTAGTATAAACATTTTTAAAACGTGATGCTCCAATACTTAGTATTATTATTTATGCAACCAAATGCCATACAATACATTTTTGCCTTCATTTTGGCGAATAATATACTTATTGAATGCCGCGGCTGCTCAATGATGATAGCTCGGTGTGTGCTTTACGGCCCGGGCAGAACTCGGCAACCTACTAACGAGACCCCACCGCGGGACCGGCGCGGCAGCGATGCGTAGGTTTGTTTTTATACCTATTTTACAGACCTGATTTCGTCTAGAAATAGGATTTCAGCTAATAATCAATCACAAGTAAACAATGTTTCATTTTTTCTCCGGAAATATTAACTTTAGTGAAAAACGCGTCGGAATAAAAGTGTCTTATAAAATAAGTGTCTTATAAATACATCATAATTCTAGAAAAATCCGTAATTCCTGAAAATTCCGAAAGAGGTGGTTTTAACCGCTCCATATGATGTCTCCTCACCAACTGTAGGTAAATAAACGCGTGTTCGATATCTAGTGATAACGTCCAGCATTCCTTTTGTGTGTCAGGCGGATCTTCACCCACTACGCCACAGAGGTCGTCAACATATGGCAGAAATTTTATAGTTCATGCAAACTTTTGTCCCCACGATGGGAATTGTACTTGCACCTGTTTCTCAGCAGGTTACCGCGCTATTGAGTTGTTAAGGATTAGGAGCCAAACTCACGGTTTAGTGAACGTGTACCGAGCACAAATGCGATCTAAAATAAAAGACAGTGAAAACACTGAACAAAGAATAAACATTTTGGTTTGTACTGTTTCTCCACGAGTAAGCTTAATAGAGAACATATTACAGTTTCAATGCCACTTTAACTTCATGTTAAAATGCAAAATAATTTTACTGTAATTAATTATTTCTGTGAAACACGCACGAGGCAGATTGACAATGAGCTTGATTATTGATTATTGGTTACCTCTTTTGCGCAATTAACGAGTTGGCTGACAGGCAAAAGGTTGCGAGTTCGATTCCCACAACAAGAAGAACACCAGCCTATTCAGGACACTACTGGAAATCAGTCCACTGCTGGACAGACATAGCCCTCCCTTATACAAAGGGTTCCCTTACCGCTGGCCATGTGGGTTGGGGATCGTAGGGTATAGTTTCTTGCACAGCACCGACGGTGCTGCCTATCTGCGGCCAGGGGCTTTATCTGTCCCGTGTTATGCTGCGTTAAGCTGCAATCAGCCGCCGTCAGTGCCCCGTTTGTTATACAGCAGGGCACTACGGGTAGACGAGTTTGGCTTGGGTTAGAGATTTCAACCCTTATAAGTTCAAGTGAGAAAAATAGCTTCCGGGGTTACGAGATGAAAGATCAGAATGTCCAGGATATAATAGCAAATTGTCATAATAGCAAATTGTTCTAAGCAGGTCTTGGATGAGTGACCGTTTAGTGACGTTTAGATCTGAGCGCTTCCGTGATTCACGTAAATATGTTGGTCCTGGGTTTTCAGGTGCTAAGCTATAGGCCTTCGGATGGCTGACACCAGAAATGGCCACACTAGCGCATACGAAGAAAAATAAGATAATTTTCAGTTATCAAACTCTTAGTTCCTAAATTGACAAATAGCAAAAGGTCAGATCGTACTTCAAAATGTCAAATCGTACTTCAAAATGTCAAATCTACCCAAAATATTCTCAGTTAATTCCAAACTGTGCCACCAGTAGCTCGACTAACGGACTACTGGGAAAAAATTTAAATTGTAATAATTTTTTTATCTGTCAGCTAGGGCCAACTCTGGTGTTGGAGCTTTTAGGCCACCCGGAGGCCTCCAACATAACTTAACGACTGAAACAGCCGGGATCTTAATGTGCCTTGCGAAGCACGAACGTGCTCAGTTAGGCTCAGGCCTCACCTGTCTGACCTGGCGCGGACATGGCGCGGGCGCTTTCCTATTCCATTCAAGTTTAATACAAAATGCACGGAAATAAAGCACAATTTAGCTCGACGACTTCGCGTCATAACCACGTCCGATCAACGACATACCGTGTGTCCTAAATTATACTTTATTTCCATGCATTTTGTATGAAATTTGAATGGAATAAGAAACCGCCAGTGCCATGTCTGCGCCCGACGCTAGTCACATTCATCGGGCACGGACATGACACGGACATGGCACAGGTGGTTTCCTATTCCATTCAAATTTCATACAAAATGCATGGAAATAAAGCACAATTTAGGGCACATAGTATGTCGTTGCTCGGACGTATGACGCGCCTTTTCAGCGCCCGCGCCCGATCGCCGCCAGATGAGCGTCAGATGGCCGCCAGTTCGTAGTATGTACTTGCTTGCGACATACGTCTGTTAGTGATGTAAAAATGCGTGACGAATGACGATATCGAATTTAATATTGAATTTTGTGAATTGATTGTAAAATATGCAACGCTTTATGATCATTGTCGTTCCAATTATTGTAACTGAAATGTTCAAGATAAATTGTGGCTGGAAATCGGAAAGAGATTAAACCGGTACTAAGATTTTTTTATGTAATACCCATGGTAATACTAGCTGATCCTTGTGCAAATTCGTTTGCGCGTATTTTCTTCATCTGTATCAGGGCCCGATTTGGTAACCCGATGAAGAGGTTTTCGGCAGGGTTTTTTCAAAAGCTTAGTAATTTAGTAATTTCAAAAGCTTAGTTAACCCTCTCCGTATGGGTTACACTATTATTTGATGGGTCTAAACCATTCAAAACCCTTTTGATTAGGTTACCTGATCATGTGGGTTATCAATAGTATTGGGTTTTGGAATTATTCCAAAACCCATTCCTTAGGGTTACCCTTTTTATCATTGTAACACGGGTTATACGTGGGTTATAGGAGATAAAGGAGAAAAAAAAATCAGTCAAAAGATGAAAATTAATTGCGGTAATTGTGTTCTAAGCATTAAGGGCGGAAATACAGACTACTAATTGTTTATTTTACGCAATAATAATTATATTATAATAAAATTGGAATAAATTTTCTATAACAGCTGTCAAACCTAAATTGACCATATCTCGAGAACTACTTATCTTAGACTTGCCTTTACTAGCTCAAATGATAGCTATTGACAAGACCTTAATTTTCGATGACAGCTGTCAAACTTAAATCGACCATATCTCGAGAACTACTTATCTTAGACTTGCCTTTACTAGCTCAAATGATAGCTACTGACGAGACCTTAATTTTCGATGACAGCTGTCAAACTTAAATCGACCATATCTCGAGAACTACTCATCCTAGACTTGCTTTTACTAGTTCAAATGATTGCTATTGACATGAACTTAATTTTCGATGACAGCTGTCAAACTTAAATCGACCATATCTCGGGAACTACTTATCTTAGACTTGCTTTTACTAGCTCAAATGATTGCTATTGACATGAACTTAATTTTCAATGACAGCTGTCAAACTTAAATCGACCATATCTCGGGAACTACTTATCTTAGACTTGCCTTTACTAGCTCAAATGATTGCTATTGACATGAACTTAATTTTCGATGACAGCTGTCAAACTTAAATCGACCATATCTCGGGAACTACTTATCTTAGACTTGCCTTTACTAGCTCAAATGATTGCTATTGACATGAACTTCATTTTCGATGACAGCTGTCAAACTTAAATCGACCATATCTCGGGAACTACTTATCTTAGACTTGCCTTTACTAGCTCAAATGATTGCTATTGACATGAACTTAATTTTCGATGACAGCTGTCAAATTTAAATCGACCATAGCTCGAGAACTACTTATCTTAGACTTGCCGTTACTAGCTCACATGATAGCTATTGTTAAGATCTTAATTTTCGATGACAGTTTTTAGTTTGACAGCTGTCATCGAAAATTAAGATTTTATTAGTAGCTATCATTTGAGCTAACGGCAAGTCTAGGATGAGTACTTCTCGAGATATGGCAAACTCAATTTTGACATATGTCATTGAAAATAAAGATCTTGTCGATAGCTATCTTTTGAGCAATTAACAGCTATTCTAGGATGAGTAGTTCCAGAGATATAACCATTTACAGATGAATTTGTAGAATGAGTTTCGAGTGGAGCTTTGAGTTGAGTTTTGAGTTTGAGTTTTAGAGTGACAGTGACAGTGACAATCCGAAATTATTATTAATTAATAAATATTAGTAATGATAACCATTGTGTAACATTCAAAAAAACCTATCAAGAGGTAACTCCATTCATTCGTTTAACCTCATAGGAGGGTAACCCTATCGACAGAAAACCAAAAGGAACGGGTTACACTTTCGCTTGTGTTAGGAGGAAAATATCCAAACGAAAGGGTAATCCCGTCAACTGTATAACCCAATGAAGGGGTTTCACTTTCGAAGCAACTAACTCGAAATCGGGGTTTTACGGGCCCTGATCTGTATATTAATTAATTGTATGCACGAGAGCAAGAGCATCTTCGTTTTCTAAGGATGACATGCTGACACATCGATACCGGACAACAGACTGCACTACACTTGTGCCTCTGTCGCGTCATTTCTGCGTCATGTCCGAGCCATGTCCGCGCCATGCCCGCGCCATGTCCTCGCCACGTCCGTGCCACGTCCGCGCCATGTCCGCGCCATGTCCTTGCCCGATATGTGTGACCTGTGCCTTAGACGATCTTGAATAACTCGACTTGACAAGATATATATTTGCACAAATAAGTGTATGTAGGTTACATCAGGTCTTCGGAATAGTTATTAGAGGCACACGAATTATTTACCCTTTTCATCGATACCCTAGTTTGACATCGCAAAGTTCTTAGGGTAGAGTAGAGGGAGATTTCATCATCATTATTTATTTATTCCTAAATGAGGTTTTTTGTGTGACACTAAACAGAATGAGACACTACTAATAAAAGCTTTGATCATCATCATTAACAACCTATAGAGATCTAATTGCCACTGAACGGTCACCCATCCAAGTAGTGACCGGGCGAAGTGTTGCTTAACTCACATGATTGGCTCAGAACACTAAAGTAAGCCCAAACCATTATACACTAGACATTTAAAGTAATGAACCACTTATTAATAAGTGTTACTAACTTATTCTACGAACAAAAAAAAACTAATTTACGCTGAATGAAATGGATTTTACGAATACTTTTACTAACTCTCAACTCTATTTGCATTCGACCTCCAAAATTGAGCTGGAATTCTGCATTGTTCTAGACTTGAAATAGCATCTACTATTAGAGTGAAACGGGAGCGAGCGGTGGGTAAAGTTTGGTTTATTTTAGCCTCACGATATTTTCACCGACGGTCAGCCCCTTTAGTCCCATCTCATAGCCAGAGCCTACATACTAATCGTTAATAACGCTATAATTACAAATTAAGCGTGTCAATACTTACAACAGTTTCTGTGTATAAATTTGGTTTGATTTGAAATTCGTCCAGTACGTCGTAGTGGACGAACAACCAAGGAGTTTTTATGGGGGACTGCAGGCTCTGAAAAAAATATGATCCTGATTTGTCTCAATAAAAATGAACAAAAAGCGGTAGCGTCTAGATTCCTCTCTAGTGTTACACAAAAACCCTTTTAGGAATAAATATATAGAATGAATAAATAATGCTGGACACACAGCATCATGTAGCCCCAAATTAAGCAGGGCCCTTATTTTCAATGAATTATTTTGACAATTGATGAAAGCTAGTAACTAACAAGCTAGTTGTTCACGATAAGAAATTTGGAATTGGCATACAGCATATGATTACACACAGATATCGTAACGAAGTGCGTTACGTTTGCGTTTAGTCATTGGGAATAAGAGCCCAGAGCTTGTATTATGGGAACCACATGATTGATAAACAAATTATTTATATTTTTTTGTAAATACATACATATTTAGATACAGCTTGACCTTTACAAAGAACCACAAACATAATTTGCAGAGGTGACATTGACTAGAAACAAAGCAAACGGTATATGCGCGTGGGCTAGCTAGAATTCTATGAATTCATTCACCTTTGTAAGGCTTTTTAGTTTATGCTCAGAGTTTTTCGGAAGAATAAAATCCGCAACGAGATTATCCGACCCAGACCTAAAGTTGTTGACATAGCTCAGAGAATTAGAAAGCTGAAGTGGCAGTGGGCTGGCCATATCTGCTGAAGAACCGACAACCGTTGGGGTAAACAAGTCCTTTGTTTGTGACCGTGACGGAAAACGTAGTGAAAAACGCCCGCGGTCTAGTAGAGTGACGTTTTTCTGCTAGAAGCTAGATGCGTCGAGCTGAAGACAGGGCGCAATAGTGCTCATTAGGGGAGGTCTATGTCTAGCAGTAAACTGCTATAGGCTGCTGCTGATGCTGATGATGATACCTTTTTAGTTGTAATATTAATTTCGTTTAACTGTCCTTCCCATCTCGCTAAGCAGACACTTAACTTTCACTATGGGAAGTAATGTATGTTACATCCCAACACGTTATCAAACTGACGACGGCGAGGCAAGGAGAGACGCGGGATCCAGGGACCGGACTCGTGCAAAATGTATGATGAGCGATACATATTTGCCAAAGTGAAAAGCCGACTATAAACTGCGGGATTTGAAACTAGTAAGGGATTTTCAAACAATACCCTAGTTTAGTTGTCAACAAGGCTATCTAATACGTACGGAAACCGTACAATGCTTTTATCAAAGTTTTAATGATCCTTAGTCCCGGCACCATAGAATTACTAATAGTATTTACGTTGGTTTCAGTACACTCATAATTATTCTATTTTACTGACCTCATAGCTATCATTTGTTTAGCAGTACTACCAACATAATATATACCATTTCAAATCACTAAACATCGAGATAAAATAAAATACTAGCCAAGTGTTATTACAATTAGTTATTAGTTCGGTTATCCAGATGACGGAGCTACTTTTTCGTTTTCTAAAAATGAAACCTAGCTAGATCGATTTATCGCCCCCGAAACCCCCTGGATCATTATTCCCTGTGATCAAACGCAAACGTAACATACCTCGTTACGATATTTGTGTGGAATCAGCGTGTAATCGACGCCATGGCGGGTTTTGGAAACGCGTTTGTGTTTGAAGAATGTTATGACGTCACACGTCCACGTCAAGGAATCTTTGGTCATAGAGAATAAGGTTGAGGTTATACCTTTTCAGCCTTCAGCCCAGCATACAAAATTTCATGAAAATCGTTGCAGCCGATTCCGTACTAGATAAATAAATAGAGAGATTGATTGATAGATAGGCAACATACAGCTTGCTATTAAAATACATTGAGTTGGTATTTCTGCCTTTTACACTGTAGGTCACGAGTTCAATCCCCGCCCAGGACACACAAAATGAATCTATGTTCACCACACAATTGTAGTTATGTTTTTTTTCTCTGGGTGTTTTTAACCGACTTCAAAAAGGAGGAGGTTCTCAATTCGTCGGAACCTTTTTCTTATTTTTTTATTTTTTATGTATGTTCACCGATAAAAGTCAAAAGTCAAAAATCAAAAGTCAAAAATCAAAAGTCAAAAATCATTTATTCAGTAGGAACTGTATAGTACACTTTGAAACGTCATTTTTTTAAATTTACCACCAATTTGTAACGTGACCAAACAGAGAAGAATTGGCAAGAAACTCTGCTTGGCTTATATTTTTTTAACGTCATTGTACTTAATATCTATTACATTGTTTTTGATGGAGTTGGAGGCAGTTTCATCCCAAGCTTTTTTGTCATCTAAATAATCAGATATTTTATAATAAGCTTTATTACATAGATTACGTTTAACAACATTTTTGAATTTATTTACAGATAGATTAATCACATCATTTGGGATTTTGTTAAAAAATCGTACAGACATCCCTTTAAAAGATTGACTAACTTTATGGAGCCTTATAGTGGGAACAGCTAGTTTATCTTTATTTCTAGTGTTAACATTATGATAGTCGCTATTTTTCTTGAACATGTTAATATGTTTTCGGACATACATTAAGTTTTCATATATACATTGGCACGGCACTGTCATAACATTTATTTCTTTAAACTTAGTTCTAAGTGATTCTCTGGGGCCCATATTATAAATTGCACGAACAGCCCTCTTCTGCAACACAAATATGGTGTTGATATCTGCAGCATTCCCCCGCAACAAAATTCCGTACGACATAATGCTATGGAAGTAGCTGAAATAAACTAGTCTAGCCGTTTCTACGTCAGTAAGTTGACGGATTCTTTTGACTGCGTATGCTGCAGAACTAAGTCTGTTCGACAACCCATCTATGTGAGCGCCCCATTGAAGCTTATTATCTAAAGTTATGCCTAAAAATACAGTACTGTCCACAAGATTTAGATCTTCATCTTTTATTTTAATGTTAGGTTTAACTTGTTTAACATTTGGTAATATAAATCTCATACATTTTGTTTTAGTCTCGTTCAGTAATAAATTATTTACATCGAACCAGTTAACAACTTTCGCTATTGCATTGTTCACGTCGTCAAAATTGATCTGCCGTCGCTTTAATTTAAATAAAAGTGACGTGTCATCCGCAAACAATACAATTTCGTGGTTGTCTCTCACAAGTTGAGGTAGGTCGTTGATGTAAATTAAAAATAAAAATGGTCCAAGTATTGACCCTTGCGGAACACCCATCTTTACTACAGATCCCGGAGAACATTTTCCATTTACGTTTACTTTCTGTATTCTGTCAGATAGGTAAGAAGTGAGAAGGGCTAAAGCCATACCCCTGACGCCATAGTGATCTAGTTTCCTGATTAATGTTTCATGGTGTACGCAGTCAAATGCCTTAGACAAATCACAAAAGATGCCTAAAGCATCATGTGAGTCCTCCCAGGCATCGTAGATATGCGATACCAACTCAACACCGGCATCAGTTGTTGATCCCCCGCGTAAATCCGAATTGTTTGACATCTAGTAAGTTGTTAAAGTTAAAATGGCTTTGCAGTTGACTAAGAATAAGCTTTTCAAAAATTTTACTAAATGTTGGCAGTACTGATATCGGTCTAAAGTTAGTAGGGTCAGAACTACTACCGGATTTAAATAAAGGTGTTATTTTACTATGTTTCATTAAATCAGGAAACTCACCACAGTCAATACATTCGTTAAATATAAACGCTAGTTCTGGTGCGACAATGTCAATCAACGATGTTACAACGCTAACAGAAATGCCCCAGAGATCCGTAGTTTTTTTGACATTTATCAGTTTGAATGTTTTAATAATATCATTACTGTTTACATATTTAAAATAAAACGGTATTTCACATTTTGGTACATTTTTATTTAGTAATGAATCCGCGATAACTCCGTCAATTATGGACCGATTTTAAAAATTCTTTTTTTGTTTAATAGAGAGATATATACTTCACAGGTGGTTCCATATTAATTTGATTCCTGGGGGATTGGTACTTTTCCCGGAAAACACAAAAAACCTCATCCTCACTTGTAATTTTCGCCCTATGATCACCAATATCTCCGTCAATCGTGACCCGATTTTCAAAATTCTATAGGGCAAGAAGTAAGAAGTGATTTATTTGAAGTCGGTTTATTTTATTTTTTAAGTCCTACTTGTATAAGTATCTATGTATGTATGTTTATCAGTTTCTGGTAAGTACCTCCAGTACAGGTTCTGCCTAGTTTGGAATCACTTGACCGTGTGTGAGATATTCCGTAACTAATGATTTACTAGCTGACCCGGTGAACTTCGTAACGCCTATAATGTTTTTGAAAATACGAAGTGGCAATACTTATTTTATAAGAAATACAAAACTACCATTTTAGTTTTATAACCGACTTCAAAAAAGGAGGAGGTTCTCAATTCGGTTGTATATTTGATTATTCGGCTGTTCCTTTGGGTTTTTCCTAATCGTCATGTACGTTAGCGAGTGTTGTAGCAAAGAGTGCTTGTTTCTACAAAGCTTTTTTAGCAGCTTTCTCACTTATCTGCTCATCATCATCATCATCATCATCAGCCTATAGCAGTCCACTGCTGGACATAGGCCTCCCCTAATGAGCGCCATTGCGCCCTGTCCTGAGCTCGACGCATCCAGCTTCTACCAGCAGCCTTTCGCAGATCGTCACCCCACCTGGCCGAAGGGCGTCCTACACTACGTTTGCCGAGCCGCGGTCTCCACTCAAGAACTCGTTTACCCATACAGTTATCGGTATTTCGGCAGTTATGGACAGCCCACTGCCAGTTCAGCTTGCTTATTTTCTCAGCTATGTTGAAAACTTTAGTTCTATGTCGGATAAACTCGTTACGGATTTTATCCTTCAGAGAAACCCCGAGCATAGCTCGTTCCATAGCTCGCTGAGCGACTTTAAACTGGTGGACTAGCCGTACTGTGAGTGTCCACGTTTCGGCTCCGTATGTCATGACGGGTAGGACGCACTGATTGAAAACTTTCGTTTTCAAACATTGCGGTATGGGTGACGAGAAAACTCGACGTAGTTTTCCAAATGCCGCCCAACCCAGCTGAATCCTCATCTTGGCCTCCTTCTCGAAGTTGTTTCTACCCAACTGCAATATCTGCCCGAGGTATGTATACTCCGAAACAACTTCAAGAAGGTGTCCATTAACGACGACAGGACTCGGATCAATTCGGTCATTGACCATAACTTTGGTCTTGTCCAAATTCATGCCGAGACCTATCTTTCGCGAGGCTGATGCTAGGCCGTCCAGCATCTGTTGCAGCTCCTCCAGCGACTCCGCCATTAGGACTATGTCATCAGCGAATCGCAAGTGTGAGATGTGCTCGCCGTTTATGTTTATGCCCATACCTTTCCAGTCCAGCGTCTTAAACATATCCTCCAACGCGCTTGTGAACAGTTTCGGAGATATGACATCTCCCTGTCTCACTCCGCGGCGCAGTTGGATGGGTTTAGACTGCTGGTCCTGTACTCGGACACTCATAGTGGCGGCTTCGTACAGACACCTCAATACTTCGATATAACGATAGTCCACTTGGCATCGCTGCAAGGATTCCAGGACAGCCCAGGTTTCTACAGAGTCAAAGGCTTTCTCATAGTCCACAAACGCCAGACACAGGGGCTGATTATACTCTTCGGACTTCTGTATAATCTGCCTCACTGTGTGAATGTGGTCTATGGTGCCATATCCTCCGCGAAACCCGGCCTGCTCCGGTGGCTGGAACTCATCGAGTCTTCTGGCGAGACGATTTGTAATAACCCGAGAGAACAGCTTATAGATGTGACTCAAGAGCGAGATGGGTCTGTAATTTTTAAGAAGCGTCCTATCTCCCTTCTTAAAAAACAGAACCACCAAGCTCTCATTCCACACCTTTGGAGTTCTCCCACAGTGAAGGATGGAGTTGAAGAGGTTCCGCAGCTCCTGCACAACAGGAGCTCCTCCTGCCTTCAGAAGTTCCGAAGTAACACCGTCTTCACCGGGGGCTTTTCCATTTTTAAGCTGTCTCAGGGCCAGTACGATCTCGTCTTGGCTGATCTCTGGCAGGTCGTCGGTATAGTGGCGGGTGAGGGTAGCTCGAGAATCGTGGCTGCTACGTTGGGGCAAGGAGCATGTGCCGTATACAGTCGGCCATAAAAGTCCTCTATCTCAGATAATACCTCCGGCTTTGACAAGACGGTTCGGCCATCGTGTGTCGTTAACTTCGTCAGGTGGCTCCTGCCAAGCTGCTGAGTGAATACTTTGGACCCTCGGTTTCGCTCTATTGCCTCTTCAATGAGGCGTGTATTGGAGCTCCGAAGGTCGCGCCGTATCATCTTCGCAATTCGCTTGTTCAGGTCTGACCTCTCTGACGAAGTGGCCTGAGTGGTTTCCCGTCTTTTTGTCATCAGCCGAAGAGTCTCATCCGTGAGTTTGGACTTCTTGCATTTAGGCTGCATTTGGCAGAATTTGATGCCCTCGTCCCTTAATGCTTCAACCACGTTTTGTAGGGCCTCATCAACGTCATCGGTAGGTTCCACAGCAACGAATCTGTCACCGAGAAGTTTCTGAAACTTCTCGGTGCCCGCCATGATCTGGAGTAGATTGGGTCGGAGCGTGGACTTCATCAGACGGTTTCTTTCCAGCTTTAGATTGATATTCAGAGAGCCTCGGACAAGTCTGTGATCAGATCCGGTGTTGAACCTGTTGATCACGGAGACGTCTCTGAATATGTGCCTTTTATCCGTCATGATGAAGTCGATCTCGTTTTTGGTCACAGTGTCGGGGCTACGCCATGTCCACTTCCTGTGGGGCTTCTTCTTGAAGAACGAGTTCATCAAGAAGAGCCCCTCCTTCTCTAGGAAGTTGACCAGCATTTGCCCCCTGTGATTTCTACACCCAAAACCATGCGGGCCCACTCTGGATTCGTCGCCAATTCGGTCTCCCACTTTGCCGTTAAAGTCCCCCATAACAACCTTGAAGTGAGCCTTCGTGGTGTTGTGTAAGGCTTTGGATATATCCTCGTACATATCCTCCACTTCATCATCCAAGTGTGCCGAGGTCGGTGCGTAAACCTGAATTATCTTCATGCTATACCTCTTGGATAGCCGAAGGATTAGGTATGCTACCCTGGTCGACACACTGGAGATTTCTTCAACGCTGTTAGAGAGGGCCTTATTGACGAGAAACCCTACGCCACCCTGGGATGTTTGGTCACCCTCGCGGAAGTACAGAAGGTGGCCCGATTCTAGGGTTATGGTGTCCTCTCCCACTCTACGGACTTCACACAACCCCAGAACATGCCACCTAATGTTCTCCAGCTCCACTTCCAACTGCGCTAGATGTTCGTCGAGCCTCAGAGTCCGTCCGTTAAACGTAGCCAGGGTCAGATTTTGCAGGTAGCCAGAGGTAGCCCGGGGATTCCTAGCACCCCCTGTCCCGCCGTTACCATGGCCGCTACCTGGATGGCCAGGAATAGCGGGACGGCCGGGAACTGGGGGCCTTCTCTTTTTTGTGTCGTTCATAGTAGGGGGGGTATGCCCATAATCCCCACGCTGGGCATGCGGGTTGGGGATCGCAGGACACAGCTTTTCGCACCGCCGACGCTGCTGCCCGTCGGCGGTCAGGGAATTTAGCTGTGCCGGTGTAGGCTGCGCTATGCCGCAATCAGCCGGCCGCCAGAGCCTCGTTCGTTAGTCAGCAGGGTGCACCGCGTGCAGGTGAGGTTGGCTTTTGTGTCCGGAAGTTGGAGGTTGGAACACCTTACCCCCCCCCCCCCCCCCCCCCTTATCTGCTCGTGTAAAGCTAATGCATGAGATTCCTTAGGGAGGGCATGCGATTTTTTTGTACGGCAGTAAAATCGATCGCCAATAATCCGAGTGCTTCGTTTCCTTGGTATGTTACGTATTGGTCCTTTGGGCGGCATAAAAACTTCGACTCCTTGGTTGGCCGGAAGGATGTTCATTTAGGAAAAATAATAGTGTTTTAACAGTTGATACACAACAAAGGACATCATTTGGGGAGGGGGCGAGGGGGTAAGGCATTGCAGTTTATATCAATGGGTTTAGACTACGTTACATGGTTTTATTTTATCCTTCTACTTTCTGAATAAATTCAAATCAATGGCCTCATGAAAGATGACTTGCGAACGGCTCGACTGATTCGGCTCTGAAGAGTCAGGACAAGTATTGTATGAAAGAGGTTTTTTTTTTAAAATTCATCGGAAAAGTCGGTAATTTGGATTTTTGTATGAAAATCTTGATAAAAGTTTTTTCTACAAATTTCCCCGCTGCAACCCTTTGAAGGTTGAATTTTAGAAAATCATCACCGATTATTTAGAGTAGTTAGCGTCATGTTTCTACTAATGGTGTCGCGGCGACACATCGCCTGCTGCTGCTTGCTGTCTGCAGTTAGCTACGAAATCCACAGCGGAATGACACCTTATATATTGCAACGTTTAGTTTGACAGTATTGCTGTCACATGTTTTCATACTTGCATAGTTAACGGATGCAATAAGAGAGAATTCAATAAAATTCATCATTTCAAGGGGTGTAACGGGACGCCTACAAACTGGTAAAATATTAATAAAATCTGTTACCAATCGCTTTGTAATAAAATCTTTTCTCGACGGTAAAATAGTTTTCAAGAGCAGTTCTCAAGACTCGATTTAGTTTCAGATAGAATACGATCGTTAAATACAGATACAGATTTAGAGTAAGCAAATTGAAATAGTATTATAATAAAGCAATTTCTCGTTGAGCCAGCGACGGCACCAGCCCGCGGAGAAACGATACCAGCGGAGAGATTTTGCAATCTGTTCGAGCCTGGGGGTCTACTGTAATTCACCGTAGTACGAAATTAAAATGGATTTAAAAGGTTATTTTAGCTGTACGGCAAGTCACTGCTGATTAACATTTAGGTGCGTTTTTAGGAGGCAGATATGTTGGTAAGTTAAGAGTAGCAGGTTGTGGTGGCTGAGGACATCTAAGGTCAGGACTACCTGGGTAAAAACGTGGAGGCTCAGAAGTTGTAGGCCTGGGGCATCTTGAGTCAGTTGATTCTGGAATTGAATGGATAGCATTTTAGGACGTTCAGGGGTAGTTGGCGTAGGATAACGAGGGTCTGAGCTACCTGGGGTAGTCACCAGCTACCCAATTCTCATGAATCGATAAAAATCGCAGGTACTTATAGTATTTTTAGTATTTTGACAAAGAAAAAGCAATCGATTGACAAGCGATCGCTAACAACTGATCTCGGTCACTTTAAGATTAACCTAAAGGCTATATAAACGCTCATATGCTTGGAACGGTACGATAAGATGTCTCCCTTTTCCGTCGTTTAGGCATGTCGCAAGCCTTTGGGCGGCCTACTCTAGATTTGGCCAACTCACTCATAAATAAATAAAGACCAGAATATAGGATAATACTTTTTTACCGATTTCAAAAAAAGGAAGTTAACAATTCAACACGTATGTATGTAATATTATCGGAACTGCAAAATATTCACATATTTACGGGATATCAAACAAATATACAAAATTTTATAATAAGACATTTTTTTATTTAAAAATTTTAATCCCACGACGAGCCACAAAGAATTCTACTACTTCTAAAGAACTTTAACTTGAAATATACTGAGAATTAAACCAGCGCTTAACCTTGCAGAGTGATTATGTTTCTATATAGTGTAGGGTAAGGTTTTCAATGGATGCGACCTTCAGCAATGAAGAATTCGAAGCAGATAGCGTAGGAGTGAACTAAGAAAGGATTTCCAACTAACGGGGTGCAGTGGGAATTGACATTGAGCCTTCGCGTGGAAACAGAAATGAGCATTTATTTTCACAATAAAATGAAGATAGACTTCTTGAAAGATCGACCTTAACCTTGTTTATTAACGGTTGCATATTTTCCGAATGTCAAAACATATTTTATTATATTTATTTAATAGAACAATAAAGCTATTATTACAGGCGTAACCTAATGCAATGGTGTTATAAATATATGATTAGAACTTAGAAGAAAGTATATCAGTCATGTGAATAATACAAGCTCTGCTTAGTTTGGGGCTAGAATGCGTATGTAATTGCTTGATGAATAAAATATTTATTATTTATTTATTTAATAAGTATATTCTAGAAATACAATTTTAAACAATGTTTTAACTCAATTCATTTAGTTCTATTAGCGCGAAGGAGTAACAAGTAAAAGCTGGTTGGATACGCGCGAGGTGAGGCTTGCGAAATGTCACGTGATATGTTCGGTGCGTCCTTATGATTGGTTACGCGCTTCTCAACTCGCGCGTAAAGGCTCTCCCAAACAGTCGCGTTATTATCAGTCGTTAAATACCGGATGCGTTATTGCGATCATGCATCCCAATTCCTTTCAAATAACTGCGTTTTATCGTCCTATAATTCTATTTCGTATTATTGTTTTCGGCAGGTTACGCGTTATTATCGGTTGATAATACCGGATGCGATAGTGCATTAATGTAGGATCGCATGCGTCCCAATATCGGAATATCGCAGGACGGAGGAACGCAAGCATCCTAATTCTATTGCGGCATTATTATCGCAGTAGTGTGTAATTTCGTAGCGTAGTGTATTACATCCTTCCTTCCTACTTCCTACATAATATCATAAGCGTGAAAGTTTGTGAGTATGGTTGTATTGTCTAGAGATATATGGATGACTGTTTGTTACTCTTTCACGCAAAAACTACTGACCGTATTTGGATGAAACTTGGAATATAAACAGTTTGTGACCTGGATTAACACATAGGCTACTTTTTATCTCGGTACCACGCGAGCAAAGCCGCGGGCCGAAGCTGAAGAAGTCATGTACTAAAAACAGATATCGCAATACGCGCCTGTGTGGGAAAGCCTTAAATCGCCCCATGTGGAGTACCTTGTAAACATCCATACAGATAGATGTAGATATACTTAATTCTTGGTTTTGAAAAGCTCTTCAAGGTCATAAAGGTGTTACAGAAAACACCCGCCTCTTTAATTTAAACCTAATCCTGTTAACTAGACGGCGCGCACGACTTTATTTCCTGTTTTTCATTTTATGTGTCGTAAACCTTGCCGGTGCGAAATGTTAGAACTTTCCCCAATAAACTACTGGGCAAAAGTTTCTAGCTTACTCAAGTTCTATTGCCTTTTAATAAACACAGCTACGTACTTCATAATTTCCAACACACCGGCCTATATCAGTCCACTGCTGGACCTAGATTCTTGGTAAATAAATAAATTTTGAAAATTGGACCACAATTGGTATCGGTGAACATACATAAAAAACAAACCAACGAATTGAGAACCCCCTCCTTTTTCAAAGTTGGTTAAAAACTTTGTTTAATATTATGTATGTATTCACAAAACTAACATACTAGTAGTGCATCAGTCACGTGGTTCCCACAATACAATTTTCGCTTAGTTTGTGATTACATGATGCAGAGTGATAATGTTCACCATTTTTTATTTATTTGTAATTCGGCGTCATCTCACGTTGAATCTTGCGATTTTTTTAAGTTCTCAGATCAGGACGATCAGTAACATTTATTCTTATTCTTCGTATAAGTTAGTGGCCATATTCGAATATTTCAACCTCTCTAAATGTAAGAGTAACGAAAAATTTTGCCCAATTACAAAGCGTCCTCTTTTTAAACAACAACGGACAACGGCCCGATTTTTATAACGGGCGAGGGGCCGACGCGCGGTGTTCAATAGGTTAGTGTGGGTGTTTGTTATCGTGACGAGCACATACCTGTTGCAATTACAAAGGTTACCGTTTCGCGTCGACCCGTTTCCCGTTGACAAAAAAGGTACAAGTTCGTAGCCGACTACACACAGAAGCACAGGCTACATGTCACGCGTCATGTCACGACGACACATCAAAAAAATTACGTCTTACTTACTATCCTGGTGCATCGATCCCGAAGCAGGTCTCGACCTCCGACACAGTAGAATGCCACCGGGCTATGTCTTGTGCTGCCTCCCTCCAGTCCGGCACATGAAGAAAGCCAAAGTCTTTTACGACTTCGTCCTTCCACCGGTATCTGGGCTGCCCGACTCGTCGACCGATCCTCCTCCATTCGTAGCACGTGGCCGAGCCAGCGCAGTTTAAGATCGAGATTTTTTTGTTTGATTTTTTTTTGAAAGTTTATATCTAGTATACAATTACTTTTTTGCTATTCTTCGTGATCAAGCTTCTGATACTACTTATTAACGATATCGATGAACGCCGCCGTAATCTCTGAGAGCTAATTAATCTGCTACAAGAAATACGTAGACTTAATATAGATGCAGCAGGTGCTCTTTGAACTTAACCTTAACTAGCATTAACATTGAAACCCGTCGAAGAAATATAATTTAATTAACATTGAACTTGGTTCCCGGTAGATTCTCGGAACCCGTTCACGGTTCTTGCCGCATTAGTGTTTGCACTAGAAATTAATTTATTCATAATGTGAAAGCGATAATGAAAGACCTTAACCTTGTTAATAGGTTTTTGCAAACAATAATAGTAGGTCTGCACCAAATGGTTTTGCTACCTTATCTAAGATATCAATTGATATGTGGACTGAGTATTATTTAAATAGACGACATTCCTAATAGGGATAATGTTGCATACCTGTTTGTTTGCAAAAGTGCACTTCTTTTTTGTAGGCCGCTAGAAGGCCTCTGGATTGGCTGGGACCAACATATTTACGTGCTTCCAAAATACTGAAGCGTTCAGGCAGCCTAGAGCGTCCCTTGACACCTCTCAAGTCTTAATTACTTAGTGTGGGCCCTGAGGTGCCTGAGGTGCCGGAGGTGCCTGAGGTGCCTGAGGTGCCTGAGTGGGTGAAGTCCTTATCGCGCGTTGCGAAAGGGGGCTAGACGGAAAAAAATAAGACCAAAAGTTGTAACGACACTTTTTGCTATATTTGTAACCCGTCCAGCGTACGCGTGTTTCTCTGTCTGTCTCTCTCTCTCTCATAGAAAACTACTTCGTTCCATCCGGGTGTCCCTTGACACCCCTCAAGTTTTTATTTTTATTAATTTCGTGGACTCGGGGACTTGAGCTACGCCTACATGGCTCAAAACCAATCGAAGCTACCACCCGGCTCAGGCCAAATCATAGAAAAGTAAACCTACTACCGAAGAGAAGAAAAATGCGTGAGAATTTGTATCATAACAGCTGTCACTTGTCTGATTTTTGTTCTCCCTCACCCATACATTCCATAAATGTATACTTCAGTTTTTCCACACGCAAAACGCGGCACTTCCATTGCTTTGCACACAAACATAGAGACTAAGTTCTCTTATACACGTCAAAAAACTCATGGGCAAAATTAAATTAAAGTAGATGTAATAAGAGGTATGAATTTAGGGTGTACGGGGTTCCAACATCCATCTTCGTTGCCCAAGTCTCACCTGCACTTGGTGGAACCTGATAAATAACGAACGAGGCTCTGTCGGCCGATTGTGGCTGATTGTGGCATAGCGCAGCCTACATCAACACATCGGCGGTGCGAGAAGCTGTGCCTTGCGATCCTCAACCAGGAGGACGAGGAGGCATATGTCCAATAGTGGACTGATATAGGCTAGTGTGTTTGGGTGAGGTATGAGCAAATGCTCGCAATTGGGGCGACGACGCTCTGCGACAAATACAAATACAAATTCATTTATTCACATAAATAGAGTTCTTACATTGGTATGTACATGATCTTATTATTTTCTAATCGTCCATCTATTTAGCCATATTAATGGCATGTGAATGTCGTCTAATCATTTCTGAAATTATTATAGTTTTTTATTAAACCACTCATCTAGCGTATAAAATAATTTTTCCAATAACCACAATTTTTTTTAAACATAGAAGTAGGAAGTTCCTTTAGAAAATTGGGCAAGTTATTAAATATTTTTACACACATAGCATAACAGTTTTTTTGTAGCAGAGTAGTTCGAGGGATAAAATCTAAAACAAGTCTTTCACCATTTCTAGTATTCCGCGGATATCCGCGGAATACTAGAAATGGACATATATATGTCTTGAGCGGTTGTGAATAGTTCTGGATGAGTTCTAACAAATATGCTTGCTTCAAAAATATACATGCATGCCAAAGGTAAAATTTTGAGTTCTTTGAAATATTTTCGACAGGATTCATATGGAGCAATACTTACTATAGCTCTAATACATCGTTTTTGTGATAGAAATGCTTGCGGCATATCAGTGGAGTTTCCCCAGAGTAGTAATCCATACCTTAGTACTGAGCTAACGCATCCGTGATACGCTAACAGTGTTGTCTTTCTTGTCGACGTTTTCCTGAGTTTATTTAATAAGTAGACGAAACTATTTATTTTTTTACAAACCGTCTCAACTTGTTCTTTCCAGTTTAAATAATTGTCCACTGTCAGACCTAAAAATTTTGCAGATTTGGCTTCTTTTATTAATGTTCCATTATATGTTATATTTTTCGGTGCTAGGTTCATACCGTAAGTTCGAAATTGTACAAAGCATGTTTTACCAAGGTTTACGTTCAAATTATTAAATTTTAACCATTTTATTACCATGTCAATTGTGTCGATGCTCGATCCCCTTTCTAGTTCCAAGTAAGTTAATTTACTATTCAGTGAGCCAAACGCATTCATGTGTGAGATGACGTGTTTAACGTGTGTGTGATGTAGTATTACCTACGAGTATATTAGGATCGCTAATGAGATTACGCTGTAGCAGCCTCATCAGATTAAGCTATTATGTTCATTACACAAATATAATGAATCGTTCCTGAATATATATACAGCCACGTGAAATTTTATTTGTATATATAATGATAAAATAATTAAATATACATATATATATATATATATTTGAAAGTGAAAGTGAACATTTCTTTATTCAGTACGAACATTACAGTACACTTTGAATCGCCATTTATTTTTTTGTAATTTAATCCAATTCGTAACGCGACCAAACAGATAAGAATAATTATCAAGAAACTCTGCTGGGCTTATCTTTTTTTAATGTCATTTTACAATATTTTTTCTTAACTATTACATTGGTTTTGTTGGAGACAGTTTCATCCCAAGCTTTTTTGTCATCTAAATGATCAGAAATTATTATAATATATTTAATAATAAGCTTTATTACAGAGGTTACGTTTAACAACATTTTTGAATTTATTTACTGATAAATTAATCTCGTCATTTGGGATTTTGTTATAAAAACGTAGTTATGCCCTTTAAACGCAACGCCTTTTTTTTTGCAACGACCTATGTGAAGCGCGACACACTTGCTCTAAATTAAAAATCGTAAAAATTGCAATAAGTGATGTAAAAGTAAATACTATATTTGCCGTGTTTAGAACCAGTTAAAGATTAAGTGACATCGTTATCCAACAAATATAACCCTAATTCAGTGAAATAAAGATAATGATTTACCTCGTAAGTTGTTTACACAAAGACTTCGAAGTGGTTGTATTGTGATGTTGTGTACTTATTAGTTGTATAGCAACAAAACCAGTGTTTATGCTACTAAGCCAACTACAATCCAGCTAACTGATGTGGAGAAATGATATACAAAAGAAACTTTCAATTATTATTAATATTTTTGTGATGCCTACCTCCAGAAACTGCATAATCTAATCTCGCCATATCTACACACTCACTCTACTACAGAAAGTAAACTCGACTATTTTATGAACCTGCTTTAACCGGTTATTATTAGGTTGCTTGAACAAGATCGTTAAATTCGTCATTAGCATCAATGGTTCTCATAGTGGGGACGGAACATTGACGGCTGCCGCCCCGGAGGGCACTGGTTCAAATCTCTGATAATACCATCTTTTTGAATTTATTTTTAATTTTGGATAAGAATGGCTGGTACACCTAAACCATTTATTTTATGCAAAAAATGCTCTAAAGACATTTCTAATCATAAGGAGAAACTAAAATGCAGCAGTTGTGAAAATTACTACGAAATAGATTGTGCAAATGTTGCTTTAACGATTTATAATTCTATGACAAAGACGCGAAAATTGAATTGGAAATGCAATGGCTGTGTTTGTAAAACAAATTCAGGACCTTCGACCTCAAAGTTGAGAGCAACTAGTAAAAAACACATAGTTCCAACTTCGCAAATATCAAAATCAAATAACAGCGACGAAAACGTTACTCGAAGGAAATTACCAACTCAAGCATCGCAACTTAATGTAAGTAGATCTTTGGAGGACCTTAGTCATATTGACATCGAGGAGGTTTATAATAATACACTACTTGACGAAAGCTCACAGAGTTTACCTAATATATCTTCGATTGATAGCTCACAGATAACTGATTTGAGGAAAGAAATAGAAAGTCTATCAGTTGAGTTATCTAGTGCAAACAATGAAATTGATAGACTGAACATGGAAGTAACAAGCCTTAAGAAAAAAATTGAGGAGAAACAGAAAATGATAGAAATATATAAAAATATTCTCAGCTCCAACGAATCTACTTCTAGAAAAACTACACCAATGAAATTACGAAAACGAGTCACTCATAGTGCGCTTCAAAGTGAATCGTTTTTAATCACTAATGAAGAATTCACAAGATGCCCTCGTGGTGAAAAAATAGATGGTCAGCAAAATAACAAGTTGGTAGAGAAGAAAGAATCCAAGATACCGACGAAGGCAGAGATTAACACAATTTTCATAATTGGTGGTGGGCAATGCCAAGGTCTTGCATCGATAATTCTAAAATTACGCCAAAACAGTAATTACTCAAAATATAATGTAACTGGACTTCTAAAACCAGGAGCACCAGCAGAAGTAATCTTAGACATGTGCTGCAGTACACAGATAAAAAAAGATGATAAATTAATATTATGTGTTGGAGAAGAAGATGCTGATCCCTTCAAGCTAACGATGGAATTGTACGCGACATTGAAAAAAATTCAATCTTCGACCATTATATTGTTAAGTGTAGTAAATAATAAATATTTAAATGAATACAGACTAAACCTAGAATTAAAAAATATATGTAATAAAATCGATAGATGTAATTTTATAAATGTAAATGAATGTGAAAATCAATTAAACAATAAATATAAGCATGACATACTATGTAAAAAAATTAACTTGTATATAGATGCTACTGATTATGACGCAAAATTTTTACCACATAATATAAATAATAACAAAAAAAATAAGTTGAACAGAAATAAAAATGAATCATCAAATGCTAAAAATGTTGCGTCTAATTCAAAGAAAGGAACCATACCATATTATTTCAACAAGATGAAGATTAATTTAGACAAAAAGAAAAATGCTAACCGTAAGATAAAATCAACTCTTTTTGACTACTTTCCAGTTGTTAGTAAGAATGACTGGAAGGTAAAATCGGTCAAAGATATTATCAATGACGTAACCAATGATAATTCAGAGAAAACATTTTTTCGCTTATAATTGCATCTATGTAATGCACCAGAATATCGCTGGTCTTATCAGCAAATTAGATCCCCTTATGGTGCAGCTGGACGAGTTCAATACTTTGGGTAAAACAATAGATGTTATTTGTATTTGTGAACACAATATGAAACCGGGTGACGAAAAATTGCTAATTATACCTGACTATAAGTTAGCAACATGTTTTTTCAGAAAACAAAGAAGAGGGGGGGGTTTGCATCATAATCAGAAAAAGTCATGACTTTAAAGTAATAAAAGAAGTATCTGACATGTCTATTATGAATGTTATAGAATGTTGCGCCATAGAAATTGTAAATCACAAAATAATAATAATTGCAATGTACAGAGTGCCAAAATCTAGTAACATTGCAAAATTTCTTGAAGTCTTAGAAAAAATGTTGTTTAAGCTGACTAGCAACTTTGCAGTGAAAATCCTCCTCTGTGGGGATTTCAATATTGACATTTTAAAGAATAATAATTTGACATCAACATTTAGGAATTTATTAATAGGATTCAATTTAAGATTTTCTGTATATGTTCCAACAAGACTTAGTAGTATGTCCTGTATTGACAATGTTATACATAATGTTAGAGGAGGAACATGTGAGGTAATTGAAACTGCTCTCTCAGATCATTGTGCACAGGTATTCAAGTGTCCAGTGAAATTGACTTGTAAATTAAAATCATGGACGGTGGAGGTGAGAGACTTATGTAATGACAACATGAGCCTCTTTGAGAGGTGCCTAAGTAGTTTGAATTTTACTGAAGTGTACGAACAGATTGATCCCGATAGTGCATATGAAACTTTTATTGAAACATTCAAACTTTTTTATGATCTCTGTTTTCCTATTAAGAGGGTCACTGTACGCGACCATGGAAAGAGCAAATGGATTTCAAAAGGTGTTAGGATTTGTAGTAAGCGGAAAAGGTATTTATTATGGCAATATCGACTATGTCCTACGGATAGTAATAAACAAAAGCTTAATACATACGCTAAGTTGTACAAAAAAATTATAAGACTTACCAAACTATCACAAAATAATCACTATTTAAAAACATCTATCAATAAAACCAAAGCCACGTGGCAAATAATTAATAGCAAAAGAGAAAACATTTCAAAAGATTATATATTTAAATTATTTCATGATAATAAAACATTAAATGATCCCTATGACATTTCAAATATTTTTAATAGTTATTTTATCAACCATGGGAAACCTGACAATCAAACAAATATGATAAATAACTACAATGACTTCTGTAATCAAAAGATACCAGGACATTGCTCTTCTATGTTTTTATCACCAACAAGCCCATATGATGTTTATAGAAACATTGGTGGACTAAAGAATAAGAAAAGTGTAGGTTTAGATGATATAAGTACATCGGTAGTTAAGCATGTGGCGAAAGTTATATGCTATCCACTAAGTTGTATCTTTAATCTGTCCATAGAGCAGGGTAAATATCCAACAGGTCTAAAATCTTCTTTAGTTAAACCACTATTTAAAAGCGGTGATAAAGAAAGTGTTCAAAATTATAGACCACTTGCTTTAATACCAATTTTTTCAAAAGTTTTTGAAAAGATTTTACAAAATAATATTTATAGCTTTTTAGAAAAAGGAAATATTCTCATTAATGAACAGAAAGGTTTCAGAAGAGGAAGATCTATAAATCTAGCTATTTTTGATTTTTTGAAGAAAGCAATGTTAAAGGTTGACAAAAGGATTCCTGTTTGCGCCATTTATATGGATATGTCAAAAGCTTTTGATTGTGTAGATCGTATGATCTACACAATCAAAAGCATTTTTAACCATATTATCATATAAATTGGAAAAAATGGGAATAAGAGGCAACGTTTTAAGCTTAATTAAATCATACTTAGCAAATAGAATCCAATATACGGAAATCACAAGAATTGATCTTATATCTAAATCGGAACAAAAATATAGGTCATACTCACAAAAAGTACTATGTGGAGTACCGCAAGGTAGTGTCTTGGGACCACTACTTTTTTTGTGTTATATAAATGATTTACCTAAAAATGTGGGCCACCCTATGGTTCTATTCGCCGATGACAGTACAGCCATAGTAGATAAAAAGAAAGTCAGACTATGAAAATGATATTAATAAAACACTTGAAGAGATTATTGATTGGTTAAACATTAACAATCTCCGTGCTAATCTAAATAAAACGAAAATAATGCATTTTAATCAAAGAATAAAACCCGCTAATATAAATGTGTATTATCAAAATGAAATAATTAATGAAACTAACGAAACAAAATTTTTAGGTTTAAATATTGATAAAGGTTTGACATGGAAAATACATACTGAAAATATAATTAAAAAAATCAATAGTTTAGCCTATGCCCTAAACCATCTGTCAAAAGTGGCTAGCAAGGAAACTGCACTGACAGCTTATCATGGCTCGGTGTCGTCAATACTAAGATATGGCGTCATATTTTGGGGCAATAGCACGAACAAACAAGATGTTTTTATTGCTCAAAAAAGGTGTTTAAGATCAATATTTAAATTAAATAATACCGACAGTTGTGTACCTTTTTTTAAGACTTATAAAATTTTGACATTACCTTGTTTATACATCTATGAAGCAGCCCTATTTGTAAGAAATGACATGATACAATTTAATAATTTTTTTTATTAATTTGCTGACATTTCTAATTATAATCTCAATCGGCGTAATAAAAACAAGTTTTGTACTGTGCAATCAAACACATCGCTCATGCATAATAGTATTTTTTGTATGGCCCCAAAAATCTATAACAAGGTACCAGAGATCATAAAGGAAGGCAACATTATTAGTTTTAAGAATAATCTGAAGGCACTTCTAATTGATAAATGTTACTACTCAATATCAGAGTTTTTTAGTGACAAATTTGACTAAATATTAATTTATTATGTTAGCTGGAATGACATTGTACGATATAATATAACTAAATTATAAATGTTATATTCTTAAATTTGCATGCTCTAGTAGTAAGAATGTACAGGATCAAATAATTTACATAATAGAACTATAATAATGTACCTACATTCTGGCAAATAAATATATGATTATGATTATGATTATGATTATGAAATGATTGACTAACTTTATGGAGCCTTACAGTAATTTTAGTCACAAGATTGTATAAAAAAAATAAACAAGAGTTAAGTTTAAGAAGAGAAATAGTGATATAAAAAGCTCCACTCAGCCTATTATTATGCTGCAGAAACATGGAAACCACTAAAGAGCTGGTTTTCAGTGGTGCCAAAGTGCAGATATATCGCACAGCACAAACCGCTGCTTCTAGCTACATTAAGTTTTGCACATAAATACTTTACTTAGTGTGGGCATCCACTAAGGAAGGATTTTTAGACCACCCCCTTAGAAGAATAAATAGGGGATGAAAGTTTATATATTAGTGCGTCAGTTTTGAAGCTATGATCTCCACCTTTTTTTATTTTTAGGCTGACGATTGAAAATTTGTTTTAATATGTTCAGCTTTTTTTAGTATTTCACTCCGGATAGTGTGAAAAGGGGGATGAAGTATATTTGGAAAGCCCTTCGTTTTAATTTAAAAATACATATATAGAAAAAAAAATACTCTACGCGGTTTAATTTGCGGGCATTAGCTAGTAAAATGAATACATATGGCTGTAAAGTAGAATTATTCAACGAGCATAGCGTCATCTGTGCGCTTAACTTTTTAGTTTGATATAGTAGGTTCTAAATTGTATTACTGTATTTGAAATAGCGATTGGTCAAAAGATTTTTTTATTAACACTCCGCACGGTCACTACTTGGATGGGTGACCGTCTAGTTGCATTTAGATTTGACCACTTCCGTGCTTGGGAAGGCACGTTAAGATGTTGGTCCCGGCCTTTTCAGTCGTCACGTTTTAACGGATTCCTTCGGTGGCCTAAAAACTCTGAAACCAGAGTTGGCCACTAACTCATGCGAAGAAGAAAAAGAATTTTTGAACGAGTCTGAAGGATATTTTAGATAAATGTTTTCGATGCAGACGTTGAAGATAGAGTAAAGTGGAAGAAAAATTGTAGAAAGGCTGAGTCTGTCACCAAGTGGGGTGTAATGCTAGGAAGCGACAAAGAGAGAACAAGAGCCTTCAAACTCATACCCCTTTTTTCATAACCAAATGTATTTTATAATGCTCGATAAAGTAAGCTTTTCCCTGTCATTTAAATGTAAATGAAACGAGGTCTTCTTCTCCATGATATTTTAATGCGCTTTAGCGATCGTTTAAAATAGTTATGAATAAGACGGTCAAAATATTCATTCAAAATATCGTTCAAATTATTTTCTGGCTCTGGCAGATATCAATTCAATGAGTACGTAATTTCCCAAGGTCCTTCCTACTGCTTCAATTTCAATTTACGCTCTCCTCAATTAATCATTTTTTGTTTCAATATACAAAAACCGTTGCTACTAATTATTTTTTGGACCATAATAATGAAAGTTAACCACCGCCCACCAGATCCAATGACATCGTCAAAATTATTTATTCAATTATTTATTGCACTTAACAAAAAAATATATCAATTGGTGGACTTAATGCATTAATATATATATAATTAATTCAATGGATATTAAATTGAGGGAAATCAGAGGATGGGAAGGGCTCATGACAGTATTTCGAGAAATCTTTATTTTTATTTTATTTTATTTTTATTTATTTGGAAAAAAAAACAGTAGTTAAAATTTAAACAATATACTATAATTGCAACTTTTGACTATTTTTATGTTTCTATCTTTGTTAGATATAGATAGATAGAGAACTCTATAATATACTCACACTTATTTACACGTATATTGTTAAATGTACAATATACGTCTTGTTAGACGGGCAATAAAAATAATGAAAATACAATGTGCGGTCAATCGAGTAGTTTTATGGGTGACCTATGTTCAGCAGTGGACTTCAACAGGTTGTTAATGATGATGATGAATAGTGTGCACATTGAGTTATTCATCAAAACAATGAAGTTTCTGAATCATACCAATATTATAAATGCGATTGTTTGTACTTTAGTATGTTTGTTGTCACTCAACTTCGTAACGATTAAATGATTTCAGAAAAAAAATGGCGTTTAGTCCTGTGACTTTATGGAGTCGCTTAAGCTTTATGTGAGCCTAGTTATGCATAGTTTGTGACCTGAATTAATTCATAGACTACTTTTTATCCCAGTATTACGAGTGTAACGTAAAACAAACGTTCGGCAAACGTAGTGTAGGACACCTTCGACGATTTGCGAAAGGCGGCTGTTAGAAACTGGATGCGTCGAGCTCAGAACAGGACGCTCTTTAGGGGAGGCCCAGCACTGGAAAAAAAGTGCAATAAAGTACTCAAATAAACTAAATTGTGCGAAAGCTTCCAAAATACAATTTAAATATATTTCCTGCAATACTTTATTAAAAATATTCTCTAAAATTTATTAATCTTTTACAAAAATGTGCAAAAGAGAAATTGGACAAAAAGAGAAATTGGAGAAACTGCCAATACAAACAATTTAAAAATATCCCCTCTCGAATGGATCCGTCTATCACACGCGTTATTCAAACTGCTTCCATTGAAAATAAACAAAGCACCTTCAGCGCCGATGGAGTTTAAAATTGAACCTGTAGAATGGGGGTTAAATTAAATGTAAAGTCTCAGTAGCATTCGGCTTAAAGAAGCTTTGTAAAATGGTAGATTTACATTTTTGTGGTTCATCCGAGCCGGTTGCAAGTTTTGACTAGTTTGCTGAGGATAATATGTTCTCAACCAAATTACTCGTAGCTAGAGTCGTCAGCGATAACTTTGTACACTGGGTATATTGTTTTGTATCGTGAGCGATAACATTATTATCATCAGCCTATAGCAGTCCACTGCTGGACATAGGCCTCCCCTAATGAGCGCCATTGCGCCCTGTCCTAAGCTAGACGCATCCAACTTCTACCAGCAGACTTTTGCAGATCGTCACTCCACCTGGGCGGAGGGCATCCTAGACTACGTTTGCCGAGTCACGGCCTGCACTCAAGAACTCGTTTACCCCAATGGTTATCGGTTTTTCGACAGATATGGCCAGCCCACTGCCATTTCAGCTTGCAAATTCTCTGAGCTATATCAACAACTTTAGTTCTAAGTCGGATACACTCGTTACGGATTTTATCTTTCAGAGAAACTCCGAGCATAGCTTTTTCATTAGCTCGCTGTGGTGAAATAGCTATACTGTGTGTCCACGTATCGGCTCCGTATGTCATGACATGTAGAACGTACTGATTGAAAACCTTCGTTTTCAAACATTGTGGTATGGACGACGAGAAAGCTCGACGTAGTTTTTCAACTCAGCTGAATTCTCCTCTTGGCCTCCTTTTCAAAGTTGTTTCTACTTAACTGCAAAATCTGCCCGAGGTATGTGTACTGCGAAACAATTTCAACTTTGTATACTGGGTATATCGTTATATATCGTGAGCGATAACATTGTATATTGAGGATACCTATATCGAGATATATTGTGAATATATCCAGTACACGATGATTAGCACATTGCATTTTTGTACAAAAACTTCTGTACAGAGTGAGTTTGACTTCGTGTGCTATTCCGAAAGATTTGGATTATGGTTGTCCACAAGGAGTCAGAACCTCAGTTAAATAAGTATCAAAGCTATATAATACATAATTTCAAAAAAAGCCCGTAAAACCTTACGAAATAGGCGTCAGAGGCAAGCGGCAGAGCTACAATTAACAATATTATAAATCACTGGAAAAGTTTAAGAAAATTATTTTTTCTAAGTGCCACGTATAGTTAAAACGTAAATTTACAAGTCATTTTTCAATAAAAAATTAGAAAATTTGTAAAATTAGTAACAGAATATGTTGTTGACGAATGAAACGAATTCAAATTAATTTTGTATCGGTGCAAAATTTCAGCGAATTCGTCTAGTACGGTTGACGAGAAGGTGGAACATCTTAGTTCTATTAAAAAATTTACAAACTTTCTTCTTTAAAATTGAATTGTAGGAAAAAGTTTAAAAAATATTGAAAATGTATGTTTTCCTGATCGAGTATAGTGCCCTGATTTATGATATTGTGTTTTACTGTGACTTGTGTTTTACATTTAGTTTCGCAGATTTGAGAGGTATGTGAATGGGCCATATTTTATGTTAAAATGTGCGTCTGCCTGTAGCTCTTTAGCTTATAAGTACAATTTGAATTCCCAAAATCGGTTGGTAACGTATTGAGATCTTACAAAATTTGCCAAAATTTCAATATTTTTCGATTGAGATCGAGCATTTCCCAGTAGCTTTTTTTAAGCTCGCTTTTCAAGAAACGGAAAACTGGTACCTTGTGATTGAATTATGCTACAGTTTGAGTCATCTTAGGAGGTGAGCGGACAAAAACTGTAGGCGGTAGCGGTCCTTTACGCAGGAGGTCGGTCTCCTTTCACTTTAATGTCCGTACAATAAATTTGTTAAATTTTATCCTGTGCTTTATTTCAAAATTTCATTTTCAATTCCTTTGATAGTTGTGCGTAGAGATCTGTAGATTATTTTACTCTGCAGTAAATAAAGTGGAAGATCATTAGTAGCATTAGTTAGAATGACGTGTCAATAACGCCACAAATACTCTCTGTATTGACCGTCCAATTACGCTATGATTGGGGCCCTGTCATATAGCAAAATGTATGAACGTAATTGATAGGACCAAAAATATTTCCCGGAGTTTCCTCAAAGAGTTGAGCTTTGTTTTTATATTTTTTTGTTTGTAGGACCTTATTTTTTCTGAGATGATTCCTGCTAATTAACAAACGAGGCTCTGACAGCCGACTGATAGCGGCATAGCTTAGCCTAAATCGACACAGCTGAATCCTCTGGCCATCGATGGGTAGCAGCGTCGGTGGTGCGAGAAGCTGTTCCCTGCGATCTCCAATCCACATGACTTGCGTGGGTATTATTGACCATAAATCCTCTTTTTATAAGAGAAGTCTATATCAAGTTGTGGACTGATATTAGCTGGTGTTATTGTTATTGTTGTTGACCCCATAGGGTATCCCATTCTTTCCTGTATCATGGGTAAAAGGAACTGTGAGTATACATGGTACAAAAGACATGCATCAAAAATAACAAATATTACCAGGTCATGTAAACATTAATTATGTTTACGTTACCTGGAAAACAAATAGGAAACAAATATTACTTAATATTATTATGTAAATGATGGAAAAAATGGAGGGAGGCCTTTGCTCTACAATGAGATGATTTAAGCTGACAGTAACAGTAATTATTATGTAAACTTATTTTGATTCCTGGTTTTTGTACCATGTGTACTCATAGTTCCTGTTACCAACGACACAGGAGAGTATAGATATGGGATATGTTGTTGTTGTTGACCCCACAGGGTATACCATACAACAACAACACCGGCCAATATCACTCCACTTGCTGTGAAATGGTCTCCCTGCCGAGGTTTTTCCTTGAGACTATAGTATGCAGCGATACAAAAAGGGCGTTTTAAATTTTTTTAAAGGGTCTGCAACGCGCATGTTACCTCTAGATGTTGCATGCGTCTATAGGCTACGGGAACCGCGTGTCATCAGGAGGACTATATGCATGTTTGCTTACTTAGTAGCATAAAAAAACTACTGGACATAAGCTTCCACTAATAAGAATGTTGATTGGGGACAGCAGGGCACAGATTCTCTCACCACCGACGCTGCTGTCCCTAACCGGCCAGGGGATAATTATTATGCAGCCAAATTACTACAAGTAAAAGCTAATGTACTCACCTTACATCTAATTAAGTGTTTTCATACCATTATGGTCACAATTTTGTCTGAAATTGCTAATTTAATTAGTTTGCTCCGAGGTCTAATTTATTATTCCTAGCGACGCGGCTTGGAATTTTTGGGTTAAATAAGAGATTTTGTGAAACGCACGTCCCGTTACAAAACAATTCAGATTCTAATATATTTTAGACTAGCTTCCGCACGCAGCTTAGCTCTTTTAGTACCCGCATAAAAAGTAGTTTAGGTGTTAAAACTAGGTATATTCCAAGTTTCATCCAAATCCGTTCAGCAGTTTTTGCGAGATAGAAGTAACAAACATCCATAAATCGATACACACAAACTTACTCATTTATAATATTACTAGCGACCCGCCCCGGCTTTGCACGGGTGCCAGTTATACATATTATAAACCTTCCTCTTGAATCACTCTATCTATTTAAAACCGCATCAAAATCCGTTCCGTAGTTTTAAAGATCTAAGTATACATAGGGAAAGACATCAGGAAGTGACTTTGTTTTCACTTAAAGGGACAAACTTATTTGTTTTATTATTTGACTAAACCTACCTATATTTTATTATTATGAAGATTTTGATTTATTTTATCTGATACATTTTATTATTATGATGATTTTGATTATTTTATTGCCTATTTTATTTTATTTTATTTTTTTGATTAATGTTGATTTTATGTTTTAATTTGATTATTGCCTAATTTATGACTGCTCGATGTTTTTAACCTTAATGTTATGTCTCAGAAATGAAAAAAAAATTTATGGACTCTGTCTGAAATAAATAATTTATTTATTATATTATTTGTTTTATACTATGTAGTCTTCTTCTTCTTCTTCGTATGGGCTAGTGACCAACTCTGGTGTCGGAGTTTTTTAAGCCGCCCCAAGGCCCCTGACATGGCTTAACGACTGAAAAGCCGGGACCAACATGTTAACGTGCCTTCCGAAACACGGAAGCGATCAAATCTAAATGTCATTAAACGGTCACCCATCCAAGTAATGACCGGGCGGAGTGTTGCTTAATCTGCTAAGAACACGAAGTTAACCACGCCACGAGCGCTTCACGAGCTAATGTAGTGATAGTTATTAATAGTGAGCACTCCGTGGCTTCATCTACAGAGGCTTATTCCCGATGCAGCCCTTTAGAACTTTCATCAAAACTTTAGAGGCTGGATAACGGTAATCCTTACTAAGCCCCGGTTTTTCAATCGATAGTTCCCCACAATCTGTTAGATCGTTTGAAATGAAACGTGCTATTTTTATTTAGCCAAGCCAAACGAAAGTCCTAACCAAAAAGTAATCGTTTAGATACCCACAATCCAGATAAAATATCTGATATATTTTTGGTTAGGACTTTCGTTTGGCTTAGTCTAGTGTGGGTATATCTTTTTTATCAGCAAATTAATTAATCAAACTATATGTCTATTTATTTATTTATACCTATTTACTTTCTTTATCATTTACCTGTTAAGCTTTTAGATTTATGATTACGTTTGTTTGCTGTCAATTAAGATTTTTCATTTTCATTTTTTCATTTTATAAGTGCGATATCCGCCGGGTATTACCACATGCCCTTTTGGAAAGGCCCTTTTGATAAGCGGCGCTCGCGATACTTCCATTGTCAACACTTTTCACAACCGACTACATTTTAGCATGTGTTTTAGCATTGTGCTCTTTTGAACAACTAATAAAAGCTAATTTTTAACAGATTTTCTAAAAGGAGGATGTGATAAGACAGGCCGGACATGCTCAGTTGATAGTCATGGGTTCGATTAACGCTCAGGACAAACATTTGTACGGTGAACATGGATGTTTGTAGTGTCTGGATGTTTATGTATCTACGTATGATTATAAAGCTGTGGTATCCATAGTACAGGGTCTGCCTAGTTTATGAACAGTGTATGAGATGTCCCGTATATTTATTTATTTTTATTTACGTTCTCAAATCGAATGTATAATTTTTTTCAATAATTCAATACCTTATATTTCCGTATTTATGAACCGATTTGGAGAATTCATTTTTCGCTTCGTAGGGTATATATACTTTCCGTTTGGTCCAATTCGAAGAAAAATGTACCACCCCTGAGAATCAATTTATTGGAAGTATTTTTTTTTATTAAATTAAAAAACTTGTAATAGCTTGCTGTGTGATAGTAACTAGTATTATTGCACCACTAAACATACAACAGTACTATTGTTATTGTACAACAGTATTATTGTTATTGTACAATTATTGTTATTGTACAACAGTATTATTATTATTGTACAATTATTGTTATTGTACAACAGTATTATTGTTATTGTACAACAGTACTATTGTTATTGTACAACAGTACTATTGTTATTGTACAACAGTACTATTGTTATTGTACAACAGTATTATTGTTTAGTGGTGCAATAATACTGGTTACTATCACACAGCATCATTTGCCCCAAACTAGGCGCCCCAAACAGGCAAACTGTATTACAGGAACTACAGGATATTATTACTCTCAATATAATAAAAAAAACTTACATATGTTGTAAATACTTACATATATAGAATATACATAGAAAACACCCAGATCCGAGACAAATATTTGGGGCTTACCTATGAAATTGGCGTTTTGTATGGAGAACTTTGATTTCTCCATGCATACATTTTTGTATTTTTTTCCTGGAACTACTAATCCTATTCTTTTACTTTTTTGTGTGTATGATTAGACAACATTGTGAAAAGTATGCTTAGGCTTATTTAAAAAAGAAAACTAATACCTAAAGTGATAACACGTGAAATGAACTATTTTTACGTTTTATTTCTGCGGATTAACTTCCTCAAAAATAGTATTTTATTGAATTTTCAATCATTGCAATAATGTTACGTTTAGAAATTAAATTAATATTGTATGACTGTTGAATAAAATAAAATATGTGCATAATGAAATAGAGAGTAGAAATGCAAATGTCATAGGTAAGGACCTAAAATAATGCAAACATTTGTCCCGTGGCGGGAATCGAACCCGCACTTCTACGTCTTTGGCGGAACTTCGCCCTCTCTGCCACAGAGTAAGACAAAATCTCAAATGGAAATTTATATGGTGAAAAAAATGGTTGCATACAACATACAATACAATGTATACACTTAAAAGCTCCGACACTGGTAGCCCGACGGTGTACCTACAGTGTATTGTATAGTTAACAATCCCGACTTCCAAAGCACAATTCATTTTATTGTAGAAAGGTAAACTACCCGCATGTTGGTATCTCGTATTATCATTTTTCGTATGATACTGAAAATATTTAATAGAAGCCCCTATTTGACTTAATACCTAGATTTTGTGAAGGTGAAATAACAACACAATTCTTTGTGAATTAGAAATCTTAGAAATTAACATCAGGGTCATCGCAATGTAAAAAAAAATTAACAGTCAGAGATTTGTTAATATACCTGAAGAAGTGAAGGTGGAACTAGCATCTGGCTCATCTGATGTTTTACAAAGTATTGCTTGATAGGTCACGCATATTTGGAAAGTGTCCCACGATGCCATTGAGGCACCTTATGTGCTTATATTTTACCGGCACTCACATTTTTGACCTTTAAAACGAAACATAATAATCCTGCTTCACGGCAGATATAGGCCTGGTAGTGGTATTCATATTCATATATCATATTCATTTATTTATTTGTTGCAGTTAAAATGTTATGTACAAAACATGGATGAATAGTAAACACTATGAGCCCAATTTTGGGAACAGCAATGGTATGGGGCCAGCCCCTTAAAAAATAATAAATATGCAGTGAAATAAACTCTAACTCAACTTGATTGCTAATTTTTGGAGTACGTACTTCCATGGATAAGTACTTTACAAAGAACTGTACTACTTCTTAAACTCTTCTTGGAAGAACCCATAACTGAAAACTGCATCAAAATCGGACTAGTAGTTTTTGAGAAAAATGTCAACATCGATTAGCACAAACAACACATAAACAACCTTTCACCCCAAACGCATATATAGTCTCCGTTCAGTCGTGGGTAGTAAAAGAAAAAATCTCAATAAACGTCCCTGAATATGACATAGAGGGATGGTTGAAGGCTTCTATGCCGTTATGCTGTCAAACGTTGGAATCAATCAAGAGGCTTACCTCGAGGGGTAAAAGCAGAATTGATGGAATACCTGTCAGGTTGAATATTATAATGCATCATGTGAATATAGCAAATATGTATTTCACTTCTTGGTTTATAAGGATGCCTGTTTGTAAATACAAAAAACAAAAAAATCTGGTGCTTTGTATAAATCTAAATTATTCGTATTTTTCATAGAAACTATAAACGATAGTTTATGATATTATTAAAATTAAAAAAGTTATTATAATTTTACAGAAGAAATTAAAAACTTAAAACAAAAGACTGGTTATTATTGAAACATTATTATAAATAAATAATGCGGGACGTTATCACACAGCATCATGTAGCCCCAAATTAAGCAGAGCTTGTATTATGGGAACCACATGATTGATATGCTACACATATATATTTTTTTGTAAATACATACATATCATACATAGAAAAACTCAGACCCGAGACAAATTTCTGCAAAACCTGCAAACATTTGTCCCGCAGCGGGAATCGAACCCGCAACCTTCTGCGTCTCAGGCGGACCTTCGCCCACTGCGCCACAGAGGCCGTCAGTATTATACTTATATATTATTATAATTATACAATGTATCTACACCACACCAGCCTATATCAGTCCATTGCTGGATATAGGTCTCGCCTATTAAGAGGCGCCAATATGCCTATAATCCCCACACTGGGCATGCGGGTTGGGGACCGCAGGGCACAGATTTTCGCACCACCGACGCTGTCGCCCATCGGTGGCCAGGGGATTTAGCTGTCAATGTAGACTGCTTTGCCGCAATCAGCCAACCGCCAGAATCCCGTTTGTTATTTAGGAGGGTGCACCGAGTGCGAGTGAGAATGGTTTAGTCACTGAATATGGATAATGAAACCCCGTAAGCCCCATACAACGTATATATTAAAAAATCAACCTTTTAAAATAATCGTAGGTATCTACCATTCTATATTTTTATTCAAGACTTTTTCAAGACTTTTTTACTAGACATAAATTTCTTTATGGCATAATTTAATGTATTTGTGTGCTGTTTGTCTACTAAAATTTTATATAAATAAAATATATGAGGGAGAGATTTATAAAAATATTTATCTGGAAAATAAAACAAACGTGGGAAATCAGATACTTATTAATAATAATTGATTATTTCGCACTCAAAAACGTGAACATTCCACTTTTTCTTTGTAAACAGCTGAGATAAGATATCTTGGTGATCTGTGAAGACTTTTATTTTTTACAGAATTACTGGTTATTTCAAATATAAAGACGTTCATGGCGTGGCTCACTTCGGTATTTTTAGCAGATCGTCTTGGTTAAACAACAGTACGCCTGGTCAGTACTTAGATGGGTGTCCGTTTAGAGACATTTATATCTGAAAGCTTCCGGGCTTTGAAAGGCAATTTTTCAGTCGTGAAGCTATGTTGGAGGTCTTCGTTTTGCCTAAAAACACCAACACCAGAATTGTCTCATACGAAGAAGGAAGAAATACTATGTTTTATTTTCTTCAAAGCAAACCGACAGCTGAAATGTTTTTCTGCTAATAATATAATTTTGTAATATAATTTGATAAATGAAAGGAATGTTAGTTCTAGGAAGATAACTGCAATATTTCAATGGCAATTTACCACAAGACGTAATGATCTTGAGGTGCCTAAAGCTCAATAGGCGTGGCTCTCGGTATCAAGCTGTAAAACTTTTTAACACAGTGCCAATTGGTATGAAAGTTATCGACAGCCATTCGTTATTTAAATCTACACTGACAAAGTTTTTGTTGAAGGAATTTTTCTACTCAATTAATAAATTCTAGACATGTAATAATTAATTTAAAATACACATAGTTGATTTCCTTTTATTTTTGTGGACATTGTTATTTTATTTGTTTTAATTTATGTTTTTTTTATTTAGTTTTAATCAGCATGTTTTTGTTATAATTTTTCTTGATTAAATGAACTGAACTGAAATGAACTATCAGGAAACTTTATTTATATAGCTTATCATCTCATAATCCCTTTCTATAGATATTCACTACCAAAACAATTTTTCAGATTTTTATCGAACAAATTTTTGTTGATACCTCATTGACAAACTTTTGTTTTTATAATATTAGTAGGATTGGTTAGGATTTGAACTCCACTTATCTGGTACCGGTTGAAGGGATTTGAATCTACATATAATCCACAGGCTACATTTCATTTGGGTA
Organism: Horisme vitalbata; assembly: GCA_951804965.1. Lineage (NCBI taxonomy): Eukaryota > Metazoa > Arthropoda > Insecta > Lepidoptera > Geometridae > Horisme > Horisme vitalbata. Next base: position 4,925,603 of record OX638089.1, read on the forward strand.
CTAGTCGAACGGAGCCTCAAGCAGAACTAGTACTTATAATGAGCACATCCATCTTCGTAAAAGGAAGTAAACTTTAGTTGGGGCGTGTAACTTCGGCTTTCAATGATAGTATCTCACTTTACCAGTAAGGTCGGGAGGATTTTGTAAATATTTTAGAAGCAGCTCAGCATTTTGTTGCTTAATAAAGAAATCTAATATAAAACGAAAAAACCTGACTAAAATAAACCGAAATAAAACCATAATAAGTCGCTTCGGTAACGTCACCCCTAAAAACGCAACAAAATCCGTTGCTCCGTAGTTTTTAATCTAAGTGTACATAGGGACAGACAGTTGGAAGCAACTTTGTTATACTACTCGTATGTAGTGATTATACTTTCTGTGGCTATCTATGTTTCTTTGGCGAAAGGCTAAACTTATGATCCACTTTTATAGTAAGTTAGTAATGTTTGAGTACGTAGGAGAGGTTATGCTCAAATAATTAAAATAAAATGAAATTATTTCTTGTAAATACAGTGTAAAAATTGGTCATAATGTAGGTATTATAGAGAGAATAGTTTGTCTATTTGGGACGTACAATATAGTTTGTTGTATTTATGGGTTTTTTTACCTCCTTACCCGGCCTGTGGTGCCAGCAAAAATTACGGACTTCCGCATACCCAGTGTGGGGATTATGAGTTACCTCCTTTCAATAGGGCATTAGTCTATTCATGTTTTTTAAAGATGTTTTATATATCCTAAAAATTTCGACGCAGGCGGGATTCAAACTCGCGACTTTCCCACAAATACCAGGACGCGCTAACCAACTGCGCTACCGAGTCAACTCCTCGCCTTGTCGAAATCTTGGGGATGTTTTTTTTTTTAGTTTCTTGATGTTAGAACAAGCACATAGCCCACGTTATATTAAATGGACACCATTACCTATCACAAAGGATTGCATCATAGATCACGATGGAGGCTGGTGTTGTTGATGGAGAAATAAACATTTAATATTTCTCTGATAGGCAAAGCCTTGAATATTTATAACTTCCCTCCGTTTATTAAACTGACTGCATCATGCATCAATAACTTGTGATCTCAGTTAATAATTGCGCAGTGAAGTATTCGCTCCACCGTGGAATCATAACTAATGCCACCTACGAGTAAATAAATCAAAGGTCAAAGTCGAAGGGAAATATAACGACTAGCTTCCAAACGCGGCTTCGCTCGCGTAGTACTGGGATAAAAATTATATATATGTGAATAATATGAATAGTAATAAAAACTATATATCTAAGTGTTAATCCACTTCATAAACAATGTAAATTCCATGTTTCATCCAAATCCGTTCAGTCGTTACAGAGTGAAGTGACCACAAACGTGCACAGACATAATAAAAATAATAAAATAATTTATTTAAAATTTCTTAAATTAGTAACATAAAAATATTAAAGGGTACAGAAATCTTAATTAAACATAGGTATAGTAAAAACAAGAGCCTGAACTAGGTAATCCTGTGTTTCAGGCGAAGAGAGCTAGCAAATAGAACATAGGAGACAAAATATGTGATACGTCATACTTTCGCATTTATAATATTTAGTGTGATTTAGATTTCCCATATAGTTTGTAGGAATTATCGATATAATTTTTACCAAGCCTAAACTGACACTGTGCAACTTCCAAAAACTTTACCATCTTATCAGCTACCGTTTTACCAATAGCTATCTTTTTATCATCATGGTCTACTAAATGTGGACATTTAAACGGAAAGTTCCAATTCCACACCTATGTGATACAAGATTTTTTTTTAAGATACAAAAACTTTAGCGTTGCTGGAAATTGAAGAATTTAGTCTGGAAATTATGTAGTTTTTTGTAAAGTTAATCCCTCTATAAACATTTATTGTATAAATAAAGTTGTGCTTGCAGAGTCACTTTTAATGCCTATCCTTGAATAAACAGACGTATGCTACTTAGATCTCACTGAGGAACAATTTGATAGGTACATATTTAGACTTCGCAAATTTGACCACGCTTCCCAGTTCCGAGTTAAGCTCAAGTGGCTTCCAATTCACCTCCGCCGGAATACTCATATTCTTTCCCTACTATTTAATATTTTATTTAATCCGTCTTCCCCTCCGTATCTCAAAGAACGTTTTGAGTTTCTCTATAGCTCCAATCCTCATTCATTTCAGTCTACAAATAATCTTGATCTGAAAATATCTACTGATAATACCACATTTTTACAAAAAGATTTTCAGTGGAGACTGTTCGGCTTTGGAACACCTTGCCGGTATCTGTAAGACTTGCTCCTTCATTGGAATCTTTTAAAAAACGTGTCAAATATTTATTATTTACTTATTTAAGCCCTAACTTCACTAACTTAGACCTTAGACAAAAAAATGTGACTTGTTCGTTTCGTTAGTACCCTAGATGCATATACTTCCATTCGCGTTAAAAAAACTATACAGCCTTCCCAGATGGGCGTTTTGCTCGCGCGAGTTGGTCGCGCGATTGACTTGCGTGTCCAATTAGGCTTCATAATATAACGCACGGCACATACCACTTGACATTAGGCAAGCCTGATTGGTAAGAATGTCAATAGCGCGAGCACACGCGCGAGTAAATCGCCCATCTTGAAAGGCTCTAAAAATAAAACCATGGTTTTAGATGACTTTTGCCGTTGTTATGTTATACACAAAATAGACACCAATAAACACTAAAACAGGCTATCACTTTTCTATTTTTATCTTCTCTGGTATGCTTATTAGCCTGCTTTAGTGACGAATAATAGTGTTCATGTTAATAATATATAAACATACTTTCGTTTGATAGCGTGGTAGTGGAGTTTATTCAATTATTGTGCGGCCTTCAAGGGACTTACTTTGTACAGTCATACAGGTTGAATTTAAATTTGTATTTTATTTAAAAGGAGGTAAGACAACCTCTACGATGCATAAGGTTGCTGGTTATTTGGTAAGACAAATGTTTTTATGATTTGCAAAAATTCGTTTCGGATCAGGGTGTAACCGGTCAAGTGCGAGTCGGACTCTTCCTTAAATTCAAATTATTTTTTAGTTTTTTTCTCATTCTTGTTACATGTCGTCATAAATGTTAAAAATAATTTAAAAAATGTGTTGTAATTACAAATCAATGTTATCGGCCATCTTCCTTTGCTGCGTAAGACATTTCTTATTGCCGAATTGTAGTATTCTAGCTAGGGCTACCGCAAGTAACCCATAGGTTTAATTTCCTTGCGAGTGTTGAAATTAACGGCTTTTGGTCGGCTTTGATTAAGTGTTGACACTAACTTTTGATTGCGTTATTTTAGAAGCTTGATTTTTTCAAACACCAGGGTAGGCAGATCTGCGTGTTTGATAAGTTATCTTAACTTGATATCTCTACACGTTCCTGAAAAAAAGGTCTTGACAAACAGACAGACAGACACAGAACAAAGTGATTCTATAAGTATATGGGTTCCTTTTTCCTTTTGAGGTGCGGAACCCCAAAAATATATAAAATATATTAGGCATATCAGTCTTATGGTTTCCATAACAGCTCTTATTTTGAGATAAGATGATTTTGTACAATAACATTTAGATTGTTCTCGGACTTTTTGAATGTCATAGTTTTCATTTAAAAAAATATTTGAAAAACTTCGAATTTCTCTTTACTCAAAAGCTGGCGAGGCAGCCTTAGATCGGTTGATTATTGATTTAGTTAAACTTTGTCCTGGAAATAAATAAGATCATAATTGTAGCTCCACCTTACCGTCAGGGTTTTCCACACACAACACATACTCGTTGTTAAGCTTTAACAGGACGAGCTAGTTCAGCGAGTACAGTGCGTTCAAAACTTCAAAGCGCTAAGTTTTCTTACGCTAAGTTTTGACTCAAGTATTTAATTTTAGTGAGGTTCTCACAATTTATGGACGATCACTCCTTGTGTTTTGATGTTCCATATAACCTCCTTTTGGTATAGCATACGAATTAAAACTCAACCTGTATAGATGTTGTTCCAAGCCTCAAGCACCGAGTCAAACGGAAAAATAAAACAGCCCAATTTCGTGATTGCTTTGGATTTCCCGTACCTAGTTTCCTCCCCTCTCGTTTATTTACTGACTAGCCAATGTCTGTTTACTATTTCGTTTGCAATTTGTTTCAACTAATAAGATGACTTTCTTAAAGGTTAAAATTTTTGGTCTCTGTGGCACTGTGGGTAAATTCCCGTCTGAAGTGCAATAGGTTACGAGTTCGATTACCCCACGAGACAAATGTTTGTATGTTCTGAAAATATTTGTCTCGAATCTGGGTGTTTTATATGTCTAAAATTTATGTACTTATTTGGAAAAAATGTAGTATATTATAGTCATGTAGTTCGCATAATACAAACTCTGCTTAGTTTTGGTGCTACAAAAGTTACAACACCAGAGTTGGCCACTTATATTATAAAGAAAAAAAGAGCCTAGCCCTTGTTGGATGCAATTATCTCCATTTTGCTCCTTACTTTTATCCCTTACTAGCTGCGCCCGCGGCTTTGCCCGCCTAGATATTTATGTGCCAAACCGTAAGTGTGTGTTGTTGTGGTGTTAAATTAATTTTAATACAACTAGGTAGCTTTTTATCCGGGTATAGCGCGATTGGAGACTACGTCTTGGGAAAAGTAGTGTAGGGCGCACCCCAGCCAGGTGGAGTGATGAATTGCACAAGGTGACTGACAGAAGGTGGATGCGGAGACCCGAAAATCGGGCTTCGTGGCGCTTACTGGGAGAGGCCTTAATTTAGCAGTTGACGAATAACGGCTGAATAGGAAAGCGCAAGTGAAGCCGCGGGCGGAAGTTCGTGAAGTGAGTGAAGTGAAGTGAAAATGATGAAAGATAAAATCATTATGTTGCCCTATAATGGAATAGAATCCATGAGAATTTTACCACGTAAACAAAAAGCTAAAGGTGCTAGGTAAAGATCCTTAAAGATCCTAAGAATCTTATTTAAAAATTGCAGACAGAAACTTACTTTTTATTTATCTATGCGAAGTGTAATGTAGTTTGAACGAATCCGTAGAAATCCGGGAACGAGCCATTTTGTTACAAATAGCAGAAATAAACGTTCATATTTTAATTAAGCACCTAAGTGGAGGCTCATTGGCTTTAGCTAGAACTTGTATTGTGTTCCTATTCAATAAATGAACTAACAATACTAATAGTCTTGTGGTATTTAGTCATTGTTGATCGCTTTTCTGATTAACGCAGAGTAAAATGTATCACATAACCTATTAGTTTATGTATTTCATAAATTTGACCCATCAGCCTATAGGTAATGGACATGAGAGCCATACCGAATACTAACGATACAAAGTTCCTTAACCTATGTAATATTATTATTGCGAGGCGAGCTGATGGAGTAGGATAATTAAAGAGTGGTGTCTTAAGGATGGTTTTCGGAGTGTGGGACGTCCGGCTGCAAGATGGGCAGATGACATTGTCAAAGTCGCGGCCGTACGTGGGTTAGACTAGCGCAGGATCGTGGTGGATGGCACAAGTTGAGGGAGGCCTATACCCAGCAGTGGGTGAAATCAGGCTGTGATGATCTTGTAATATTATTTTACCAAAAATTGTTTGTTGTTGTTTCTTGCTAAACGTACATTAAAAATATAATAGAGGTTTCTTTGAGTATATTTAATCTTCAATAATTTTAGGTTACGGTCCAGGGTGGCTCCAGGTTCAATTGGCTTAGACTGGATCCCAAAAAGGTCCAGGCGGACCCCCAGGGGTCCATGAAAAACTCGAAAGGGGTTGGAGAGAAAAATGTCTACAAGATGCTAACGTTAGGTATGCGGGTCGGGGATCGCAGGGCACAGTTTCTCGCACCATCGACGCTGCTGCCCGTCGACGATTAGACGATGCAGCTGTCATGCCGTAATCAGTCGGCTGCCAGAGCCTCGTTTATTGATGAGCAGGCTTGCAGCACGGTTAGATAAGGTTGGCTTGGGATCTGAAGATGGAAGTTGTATCGCCTTACACCCCTATACCATCAGTATGTAACCTATATATCGATGTTCAGAGAATAAAGAATTGGGCCATTTTATTCGCTAGCTAACCCACCAGCAGTATTTTCTTTCCCATATAAGTTTTAAGAATAAGAATTGTATTTTGAGCTTAGCACTATGTATTTTCAGAACCGTTTCGCTCATGTGAAATTTTTGTTCGTCAGCTCTCGTACTACTCTTTCATTTATTACACAATTTCATTTGCTTATGTTTTCTGCAAATACTAGTGCTGAGGTAGAAGTAAGAAAGCAATAAAGATCTATTTATAGATACCACTTTTCAGCCGCGGCTTTACTTGCTTTATCTTCACTGAATCTGTGTGGAATGAAAATTTGCTGTAGGAATTTAGGGGCACCAACTACCATAGAATAGATAATTTTACTACGTACAGAAAGGACACTCACCACCTTCCAGGAGTTAGTTACTAGATTATACCAATAACGTGTGTAAGGAAAACAGTCAGCTTTGGAAAGCAAGCTAACCTCACCTCCTCGCGTTATACCCTGATAACTGGCAAATGGAGATCTGGCGGTATAGGAAATGAAATGGAATGAAATGAAATGAAATGAAATGAAATGAAATGAAATGAAATGAAATGAAATGAAATGAAATGAAATGAAATGAAATGAAATGAAATGAAATGAAATGAAATGAAATGAAATGAAATGAAATGAAATGATTTTTTTTATAAATGAGTATGAGGAGTGCGAGATGCCAAACCTGTATGCCAAGCGTGGGGCTGACTGGCCTAATCTCCTTCTTATAAAGTTTGCTGTAAGAATACTCTTTCAAGGTTAAGGTCGCTTATGTACATTATTATTATTTCAAAACCTAGCTCTTGTTGTGTAGTGATGCTATTCTCTCCAATTAGTTCTTTCCATTGCTGTCTCTTTCAATTCTTTATATGAAATGCCGGTGACCAAAAATTCAAAAAAATTCAAAATTCAAAATTCATTTATTCAGTTGGAACTGTATAGTACAACGTCATTTTTTTTTTAATTTACCACCAATTCGTAACGTGACCAAACAGAGAAGAATTGGCAAGAAACTCTGCTTGGCTTATATTTTTTTAACGTCATTGTACTTAATATCTATTACATTGTTTTTGATGGAGTTGGAGGCAGTTTCATCCCAAGCTTTTTTGTCATCTAAATAATCAGATATTTTATAATAAGCTTTATTACATAGATTACGTTTAACAACATTTTTGAATTTATTTACAGATAGATTAATCACATCATTTGGGATTTTGTTAAAAAATCGTACAGACATCCCTTTAAAAGATTGACTAACTTTATGGAGCCTTACAGTGGGAACAGCTAGTTTATCTTTATTTCTAGTGTTAACATTATGATAGTCGCTATTTTTCTTGAACGTGTTAATATGTTTTCGGACATACATTAAGTTTTCATATATATATTGGCACGGCACTGTCATAACATTTATTTCTTTAAACTTAGTTCTAAGTGATTCTCTGGGGCCCATATTATAAATTGCACGAACAGCCCTCTTCTGCAACACAAATATGGTGTTGATATCTGCAGCATTCCCCCACAACAAAATGCCGTACGACATAATGCTATGGAAGTAGCTGAAATAAACTAGTCTAGCCGTTTCTACGTCAGTAAGTTGACGGATTCTTTTGACTGCGTATGCTGCAGAACTGAGTCTGTTCGACAACCCATCTATGTGAGCGCCCCATTGAAGCTTATTATCTAAAGTTATGCCTAAAAATACAGTACTGTCCACAAGATTTAGATCTTCATCTTTTATTTTAATGTTAGGTTTAACTTGTTTAACATTTGGTAATATAAATCTCATACATTTTGTTTTAGTCTCGTTCAGTAATAAATTATTTACATCGAACCAGTTAACAACTTTCGCTATTGCATTGTTCACGTCGTCAAAATTGGTCTGCCGTCGCTTTAATTTAAATAAAAGTGACGTGTCATCCGCAAACAATACAATTTCGTGGTTGTCTCTCACAAGTTGAGGTAGGTCGTTGATGTAAATTAAAATTAAAAATGGTCCAAGTATTGACCCTTGCGGAACATCCATCTTTACTACAGATCCCGGAGAACATTTTCCATTTACGTCTACTTTCTGTATTCTGTCAGATAGGTAAGAAGTGAGAAGGGCTAAAGCCATACCCCTGACGCCATAGTGATCTAGTTTCCTGATTAATGTTTCATGGTGTACGCAGTCAAATGCCTTAGACAAATCACAAAAGATGCCTAAAGCATCATGCGAGTCCTCCCAGGCATCGTAGATATGCGATACCAACTCAACACCGGCATCAGTTGTCGATCTGCCCCGCGTAAATCCGAATTGTTTGACATCTAGTAAGTCGTTAAAGTTAAAATGGCTTTGCAGTTGACTAAGAATAAGCTTTTCAAAAATTTTACTAAATGTTGGCAGTACTGATATCGGTCTAAAGTTAGTAGGGTCAGAACTACTACCGGATTTAAATAAAGGTGTTATTTTACTATGTTTCATTAAATCAGGAAACTCACCACAGTCAATACATTCGTTAAATATAAACGCTAGTTCTGGTGCGACAATGTCAATCAACGATGTTACAACGCTAACAGAAATGCCCCAGAGATCCGTAGTTTTTTTGACATTTATCAGTTTGAATGTTTTAATAATATCATTACTGTTTACATATTTAAAATAGAACAGTATTTCACATTTTGGTACATTTTTATTTAGTAATGAATCCGCAATTATAGGAGAAGAGTTTAAGGATCTTGGACCTTCTCTTTTATCTGGCTCATGTAGCTTATTCTTGGTCTTCCCCTTCCACACTTTCCTTCTACTTTTCCCTGGATGATGTTTCTAATGAAGCTGTCATGTCGTTTGTGTCCAAACATTTTTCTTAATCTGTTTTGTATGGTTTCCATCAAAACCCTTTTCCCATCCCCTCGTTTAAGAAGTTCCTCGTTAGTAATCTTCTCAATCCAACTGATCCTCTCCAGATCCTCCAGCACCCCCTTTCAAACGTGCCCAATCTTTCTCTCCTTTGCACATAGCATTTAAGTAAACAATTAAAGAGGTCTATGTCAAACAGTAGATTGATATTGGCTGATGTTGTTATTAAACGAAGAACTAAGAAAAGTAAATAAAAATATAAAAGCAATTGTGTATTTACGTTGTTAACATAAAAGTGGAACTGCTTACATTGTTCAATAAACAAACATTATAGTTGCGAGCAAACTTAAGTAAATAATATATTTGCTAACAAAATTATTCTTGTAATACTTATTCAATAATGAAAATACTTTGGAAAAAATCTTTTCTAAAAAGTAAAAAGTAAAAGTATCATTTATTGCATGAAATACAGGTTTTTAACAAGGTGTTACATCATTTTTTAGGTTTCACTGTATAACTACCCAACTCAGGCGTGCAATTTCATTAAAATACTATAAATAATTAAAAAAAATTAATATTAAAATACTACAAATAATTAAAAAAAAATTAAAAATTGCATGAAATCAAATAAATTGAGGGATTGATATTCGTAAATGTATGTCAGAATGTCTTCAATACTCGTAGAAATCAATATAAAAAAAAAACGTTGAATGAATCTAAAAACTGGGATTGGTTGCATTGGTCACCTCAGTTTTGATATGGTATATCTTGTTACACAAAATTATGATGATAATTCAATGGTCAGATGCAGAAGGTTCGCCTGGAATCTAAACGCATAGTAAGGTCTCTGCAGCCCTAGCCACCGACAATTAGAACCCTGCCCCGCAGTCGGTGGTGTCCTGTCATGCTATTTTTTTAAAATGTTTTTTTATAAACAGTTATCAATAATTTATAGTAAAGAATATTTTATAACGAGTTTACAATGAAATAAAGTGGAATCAATATAATAATAAATTAATAATATTTACATATTATTAAATTAATAATAAATTAAATTAAATTAATAATATTTACATTTATTAATAATACATTAAAATTGATAATCCAGTAACTTATCCATAATAAACTCAAAAATATTATGAAGTTGCGCGTTCTATTTTCCAATAATCAAACACTGATCTCGGTAGCAGATTATTTAAAATGTAAGCGATATAAAACGTGATAAGATAACACTTATTGGATTTCTGCTTTAATATCAAAATGAGTTCTTAAAATGGCGAAGGCCCTTTCGAGACGCAGAAGGTTTTGATTCCCGTGATATCTTGCACACACGCTTACAGGGCGTTCGAACAATGCCTGGTACGAAGTCGCAGCAATCGCATTGAGATAATGTATGCGTCTCTTTCTAGCAAATAACTTAAGGACATGAGAAGGTAGATATCGGCTGTATGAGTTGACGTTCGGAGCTTAGTGAGTTTTGGGGCTTCATCTAGTTGTCTTCTATACCTGTGGAATGAGGGTATGAACCTCTCATTAAATGTCACTGTAATTGTAGCACAACATTGACTAAAACTAAAACCAGGCAGAGCCTGTTCTACGGGTACCAGAGACAGATAAATATTACATAATTCCTTGTAAAATACCCAGACACTATATTTTCTGAACGTAACATTATTCCAAATATTGAAACTTCAATAAAATACTAACTGCATAAGGAAGTTCATCCGCAAAAAATAAAACTTAAAAACAGTTCATTTCACGTATTGTCACTTTCAATGCTTAAATTCGTAGTATATTTTTGTGTTAGTTTTCTTTGTTAAATAAGATCTACGCTACTTTTCACAATGTTGCCCAGTTATACATCAAAAATTTTAGGAGAAAAGGATTTGTAGTTCCCGAAAAAAGTACGAAAATGTATGGAGAAATAAATTCTCTCGAAATTCTCCATACAAAACGCCGATTTCATAGGTAAGCACTTAATATTTGTCTCGGGTCTGGGAAAGATTTACAAGAAAAGTATATAAAGTAGTTTACCATCTGGTTGTCCGCCATCGCGTTGGACTGACGGTATTACGAAAGTAGCTGGTAAGCTGGTTAGGCTGATATCAAGATTTGAGAAGAGTATGACAGAAGAGGCTGGCAATAACCTAAGGGAGGGCCTGTACCCAACAGTGGGTGATTTCGGGCTGAGATGATAATATTATGTCAGCTATGTAGTTCCCATAATACCACCACACCAGCCTGGAGCCACCAGTCCACTGCTGGAGATAGGCCTCCCCTAATAAAGGGGGATATGCCCATAATCCCCACGCTGGGCATGTGGATTGGGGATCACAGGGCAGCTTCTCGCACTATCAATGCTGCTGCCCGTCGGTGGCCAGGGGATTTAGCTGTGCCTTTGTAGGCTGTGCTATGCCGCAATCAGCCGGCTGCCAGAGCCGCGTTCGTTGTTTAGCAGGGTGCACCACGTGCAGGTGGGGTTGGCTTGGGTTCCGAAGATAGGGGTTGAAACCCCGTACACCCCATAATACAAGCTATGCTTAGTTTGGGGCTATGAGGCATGTGTCCAGCATTATATACCTTTTTATCAAATATAGGTTATTAGTTTTACATATATTTATTTTTTTCAAAACAAAAATACATTTTTTTATAATATTGTACCTGAAAACCTGGTTGGGTTTGACAAGGTACTCACATTCTTTGTTTCTGATGCTAAATGAAAACATTTCCGTATTTTTAACTCCAGCTAGTGCAGTCCATTTCACTGCAGTGTAAACATATTTTCGTAAAAGCAAAAGTAAAGTATAATGTAGTTTCAAGTAAACATACTATTGTTAAAGCAAAAGCCGCATTCAATCTTAAAAATTCTTATGAAACGATAGATTTTACTTTAAAAGCAACAAGTAAAGAGTAAATATAGTTCGGCGAGAATACTCGTCCTATAAAAATGTATCACTCCCAAATTTAATACTTTTACTGTTACATTACTGCAGGTAAAAGTCGTACAACCAAAACATAATACTTACTAATATTTCTATACTATACTATACAGTTTTTTTTGTCAATACATGTCATACATAGAAAACACCTAGACCCAAAACGAATAGAATATTTGTAGATCATACATACAATTGTATACATTACAATTGAAAGTCCGCATGAGACGCAGAAGATTGCGGGTTCGATTCCCGCTGCGGGACAAATGTTTGCATGTTCTGTTGGTATTTGTCTCGGGTCTGGGTGTTTTCTATGTATGATAAGTATGTATTTACAAATGCCCAGCGTGGGGATTATGGGTATATCCCCCTTTATTAGGGGAGGCCTATGTCCAGTAGTGGACTGATATAGGCTGGTGTGGTGGTGGTGGTGGTGGTATATACAAAAAAAAAATATATGTGTAGTATATCAATCATGTGGTTCCCATAATACAAGCTCTGCTTAGTTTGGGGCTATATGATGCTGTGTGATAACGTCCAGGACTATTTATTTTATTTGTTTATTAACTGTCACGCGATGGGCCTTCTTCGTCTTAAACTTCGTCGCTACTCATATACATACAACTTCAGAGGTATACATTATTGTTGTGTGTAGTCATCATCATGATCATCATCGTCTTATAGGAGTCCACTACTGGACATAGGGCTCCCCTAATGAGCGTCATGCACCTTGTCCTGAGCTCGACGCATCCAGCTTCTACCAACAGCCTTTCGCAAATCGGCACTCCATCTGGCCGGATGGCGTTGCCGAGCCGTCTCCACTCGAGAGCTCATTTAACCCAACTTTTATCGTTTCTTCGGCAGAAATGGTCAGCCCACTGCCACTTCAGCTTGCTTGTGTCTAGTGTAGGTTTGCTAAAGTCTTCTTCGTCGTCGTACTGCTGGTCAATACTGTGTTAGAATTTTAAGCCCGCCCGAAGTCCTTCAACATAGCCTAGCGACTGAAAGAGCCGGGATGCGACCTTCAACCATGAAACGTGAAAACAACGTCTATTTTGATTGAGTAATATTAAATTGAATCGACAGCACAGCGATGCCACACGAAATAAACTGATGGCATAAAAATAAATGTTGGTGAAACTTTCCGTCCTTTTTTTTATAGGATTGCGTCGTTACTCACTGAAAATCAATTCACAGTCTCTTCTTTATATATTTCGTATGTTCCTTGACACGTCTTTCAAAGCATGGAAACAGTCGGATCTGAATGACACTAGACGGTCACACATTCAAGTAGTGACCGGGTGAAATGTTGTTCAGCTAGGAATACCAAATAAAGCAATGCCACAAGGTTCTTCGCTGCACAGCCTATTGTAGTTAAAACCTTTTGAAATATCCGAGATTTAGTAAAAATTGCCAGTCTTTTTCACGATGGGGATCACAAGCCAACAGCTTCTTGAACTGCCAAGGCCGTTCAAGTCGTCCGTTAATAGCAGGGGATTTAGCTGTATTGGTTCTTAGGCTGCGCTGTGCTGCAATCAGTCGGCCACCAGAGCCCCGTTTGTAAGTTAGCAGGTTGCACCACGGGCAAGTGAGATTGTCTTGGGAACCCCTTTACACTCCACAATACCAAGCGTTTAAAAATATTAAAACTAACAAGTTCATAAATTGGACAACGCAGTAGCCTCAAAAAAAAACACGTGGGTGAATTTACCACAAATGTGTACACAGATACTCACGCAATATGAACTTATACAAGGTAAAAGTACATAAATAGGTTAGGGGTTAAATAGCGATATCCCAAAATAACTCCAAAAAGTTTCGGGGGGATGTAAAGAAAGACATCAAGGGTTATATCCGCACTGAGGCTCTACTCCACGAGCGAGTGTGTCGCGGCGATATGATCGTCCATCCACTTCATTCTATGACAAAGATACTTGGCATAGAAATATAATTCTCTTGCCAAAACTATAAAACAACTATAACCAGAATTTTTAAATATTATAATTACGTATTCATTTTTTTAAAATCTTTTGACTAATTATCGCATACCAGGAGAACAACTGGTTGATTATACATCGTTCAGTATTTATTTATTTTCTACCATAAGACCAGAGTAAATTATTTTACACAATTTTAGATAGAATATTTTTTTTTTTTTGGCAACATCTAATCAAATATCAATAACAATGCATTGATAGGTACATAGAATATAATACATAATACAATAAAGTACATTGTGTTTGTTATGCTACAAAATTGACCATAACTCAGCATCATGCGTATTGTAAAGAAACCAACAACCCACACTGCTTTTCCGTTATTAACGGAAATTCAATCCAATAGGTACAATAGCTCAATATAAAGTGTGTAAAAGAAGAATAATAATATTACACATAAGTTTATGTTTCATATTCAAGTAGGTAAAACCAATAAAAAACGCAAACATAATAAGATTTATAAAACTATATACTCCTTGTATCCTCCTTGTATCACTAGGTTTTACTACTTTTTCTGCCAGACAATAAAACCTTTTTTAGTGTTTCCTAAACTCGTTGACTCTATTATTTAGGTTCACCGTTTATCATTATACTATCGCGCTATCACTGTGGAAACACGTTATCGCTGTGAAGACTCGTTCACACAGTAATTGTGGTATGAAGTGGTAAGTCGATAATATCGCGATACACTCGCCTTTGGAGGTAGCGCCTATGTAATATAATAAATTCAAAGGTAACTTTGTCAATGTATTGCGCTCTCACGGCTAAGCAGCTGAACCAATTATTTTATGGAATTTTGCACGAAGATAGCATAAGCCTTGAGAAAATTTCAGTGACTCAAGACTTTCAGAATATCGACGACAAAATTTGCATTAGCAATATTTGTGTGATAGCTTTTCCCCGCGGCTTCACTCACATTAAAAGTTATTTATTCATCCCTCGGGAACAGTGCTTTTTCATGCATTACCCCTGACAACATGTATGCAAAATTTCATTATGATCGTATGAGAAGTTAAGGCATGAAATTTAAATATAAATGTATATTTCTCTAAACTACTTGGGGTACACATAACTTGTCATTTTTGCATCCAAAGCATAACGCATGAAAGCTTGTCTAGGAAAGCGTAAACGAACTCACTTTTGCATTTATATTATTATTTAGTGATAGGATTTATCCGGGTAGCAGGCCAGCAAAGCAAGAAGGCAGAAGCTAGTATAAAATAACATCATAAATTGGAAAATTCCTGTAAAATGTAATTTAGTTTATCATAGAATGTTCATAACATAACATTCTGATAGATTGAATCCCATTGCCAAAGACGCTCGCTCGGTGAAGTTTATTGAAAATATATTTAGAGTTACGTTAACAATAGGATAAAAAACCTTTTCGATGGAGTTGGATTTTCTTTTCTTTCTGTAACTTTAGCCGCACTGGTTTTGTATAGAATACTTAACTAATGGGTTTGGTTTGAAAAAGTATAATGGTTAAACATTGGTTAAACAAAAATAAACTTAGCTTAGATTTTTTTCACTGAGATACATGATTTTAGTAGCAAATATTTTGAGAAATGTAACGAGAAAAACTGCCTGGAAACCCTTAGGGAAGAACTATGTTCAGCAGAGAATTGCTATCAAGGTTGATAATGATGATGAATGAGTATAATTTTTTTTTTATTTGGCCTGAGAGAGGTCCTTAATTCTAAAGTTCTTACAAAAATCACCTAAATATTTTCTGTTTTTCCTGTATTTTACAATTAGGTACCCCGTGGATATTCTAAAAAATTTTTTGATGCTTACGAACAAAAAAAACTGTGAATCAACATTTTCATACAAACGGCGATTGAATTTTATATAAATAGCCTCACCTTAATCACCTAGCGATATGAAATATTCTTTACGACCTATTCTCATACATACCAAATAAATATAAAGAAATTCATAAAAATCGGTCCAGCTATTTCGAAAAATGCTACCACAAAAACCGTGACAGAAGATTTTTATATATTAGAAGATACTTTTATCTGATCTGTTTGCAACTTTGTTTAGATGTTTATACAAAAGAAGAAGATAATTAACTGATCTGCTTCCTTGGTTAAGATATATAAATTTTCAAGTTCGATTTCTTCAATTTCGGTTCGTTTTATTTTTTTCTAAACCACTTCAGTATATAGGCGAATAAAACTAAAATGAAAATATTCAAATTATTTGAATCATTTTCGGGTTTTTGCAAGACAAACGCACGTTACGGTAGTTTTATTTGTATACCCCTAGACATAAATAAATCCCTGGATAAGTGGACAACCCCTTAGAGTAGAGGTTTAGCGTCTAAACACACTGTGCCGAAAATTATGCGACGTAAGTTCCGCAGCTTATTTTGACAAGTTCGGTTGTATGCCATTACGCAACGTAATTTCAGCATAATGTGTCATCTGTAATTCAAATAGCATTGCAGGCGTAATCATGCCAAACTTACGTCGCGTAATTTCGGCTATAGTGTGTTTAGACACGGACACCATTTTTTTCATCTTGAACGACGGTTGTCAATTTTATTAAATTTTATTTTCTAGTGTTTTTCTAATGTATATCGTTTAATATTCATGGTATTATAATCGATAAATGTTAGATAAAAGACACAAGTATTAGTGAAATGAAATAAAAGAAGATTGAACGGGAATTCTCTGATGAAGAAAATTGTGCGCCGATCGTTTTTTGTTATAGTCACCATGGCTATAGCAGAAAACAGGACCTGACCGAAGACTGGACGACTGGACTTATAAACCGTACTACGTTGCCTCATATTATTATGAACAATTATTATACTTGATACTGGCGAAATTGTGGATAACTATCCCAGAAGCCATTTAATAAAGAAGTGAAGTGAAGTGTTTAGACACTGAAGTATCCTTTACAAGGTAGGTTTAGCTGTCAGATTTACCACAACCAAGACTGTGGCTGACAGCTATCCCGTCGTTATAATACAGTGAATGAAATTATTATGATATTTTGATTTTTGTATCATGCAAGCATGAGTCATGTCATGACTTTTGGAATGCGTTGTCATCAGTCAATTTTTAGCTAGAAATATTTTTTTATTCAATGATAGTGTGAATATTTCAATCGGAATAGAGTAGATTTGTGATAAATCTGTTTTCAAAATTTTTTAATTTACAAAATTATCATTATTAGATTTTATATCATTATACGGCTACGAAGAAATGAAATAAGGTATTTAGGTTGCTTTCTATTCTTATTTAAGGATGGACTTAAAAAGTTATCTTAATTTAAGCTCTTAGGTGTGTATGAACGAAGCTGCGACGCGTTTAGTACTTTAAAATACTAAAGTAAACAAAATTAAAGTGGAAAGCGGTACCCTTAAAAATAATTGACAAGAATAACTCAAACCATCTTTATTCATGATCAATTTCACTTCACTTTGATAGAACAAAACTAGAACTTCTATTTGTTTGAACAACTGTTCAAGTTTATTTGTTACTTGGAAACTCAACGAGCTAACGGAACGGAAAATCCTGAACATTAACGAGACTTATCCGCAAAGATGTTTGCAAATGAATTATTAATACGGCTAATGAGTGACGGAGCTCCAGTTAACATGGCGTGAACAACTTGCTATCGTAGTGCTTATCTTTAATTTATGATAAATATTATGAAGTTTTTCATTAGTCACAATTTTTATTTACTTCTTACAATTTCATTTTATATAACACTGATTTTGTATTTTAAGGGGTTAGTTCACGGTTTATTTCGGGATATAAAATCTTATGTAACACTAGCTGACCCAACAAACGTCCTAATTCTAAAGTTCAAATCATCATCACCACACGCCTAAATCAGTCCACTGCTGGAAATAGGCCTCCCCTAATAAAGAGGGATATGCCCATAATACCCACGCTGGGCATGCGGGTTGGGGATAGCAGAGCACAACTTCTCGCACCACCGACGCTGCTGCCCATCGGCGGCCAGGGGATTTAGCTGTGCCGGTGTTAGGCTGCGCTATGTCACAATCAGCCGGCTGCCAGAGCCTCGTTTGTTTGTGAGCCTTGTGAGTATGTGGGTGCACCACGTGCAGGTGAGGTTGGCTTCGGTTCCGAAGATGGGGGGTGAAAACCCTTAAACCCCATGGAATCATATATACAATACCAATTACTGTAGTCCAGTCCACTGCAAGAGAAATAACCTCGTTTACACTATCTTTGACGGCCTCTGTGGCGCAGTGGGGGAAAGTCCGCCTGTGACGCAAAAGGTTGCAGGTTTGATTCCCACCGCGGGACCAATGTTTGCATTATTTTCAGATATATGTTTCGGGTATGGGTTTTTTCTATTTATAATATGTATGTATTCACAAAAAAATGTATTTTTGTAGTTTATCAGTCATTTGGTTCCCATAATACAAGCTCTGCTTAGTTTGGGGCTACATGATGCTGTGTGATAGTGTCTAGCATTATTTATAGACACAAAATACAAAAATAAAACGAAATAAATACTAAAATTAAAACTAACTACACAATTTGTGGAGGGGTTACGGGTTAATGGTGACATCAATGTTGTTTAGTATACTGAGGTGGCTGCTACATAACCAATCGACGGAGAAAAGGTATTTTATTTACCAACGTAATACCGAGAATACGTAATGAAACGGACGCGTTCTGAAACGGACACTATCGATATCTCAAAAATTTTAAGACTGCGTTGTAGTATCCAGCATTAAAATACTATAATTAAAGCTAAGTACACAATTTGTGGGGGTTAGTGGTGACCTCAATGTTGTTTAGTATACTGAGGTGGCAGCTACATAACCAATCGGCGGAGAGCAGGGCAGAGTATTAATTACACGGTTCACTTTTGCGTTTCAATTTGGATGAAGCTAAATTATTCCATGTAAACGTATAACAGCCTGCGCACATTGGACAACAAACGTCAGCGATTAGACGCTACGAAAAGTAGCGGGGGACAATTTTCATACATTTTGTTCAAAGCTCCGCAGACACGGCGATAATCGCGACAGCAACATATGACAGACGCTTGCGACTAAGCGCGACGACAACGCGTCGTGTTTGCGAGGTCTATAAGTGAACCAATCAATGTCATTGAATGATGTTGTTCAATGGCGTTGAAAGACCATACATGCTCCATATTTTCACTTTTAGCGTTCACTTGCAAGTCCAAGACACACAAATTAAAAACACAAGAATTGAACGATTCACTTTTAGTCAGTCTATTTTAGAAACGACATCTTTCGAATAAAAAAGAAAAAAATCAACATCTTTGGTATTAAACAGTTCACTTTCCAGATACCGTGTAAACAGCATTCTTATCATTTCTGCTTCGTTCAACCAAAGTGATTCAATTTGGTTGAACCATGTAATATCGCCTTTACCTACTTAATACGCATTTGACAGTAACAATAAATACTAAAGCTCAGATACTGAGCTTTTAGCGTACGATCGAATGAGTGAGTGGTCATCATCATCATCGTTCTCATCGTCCTCATCATCCACAGCCCGACTTTGCCTACTACTGGGTATGATTGATGGCCTATGATTGGTCAATTATAAACAATATTATTTTATTTATTTAACAACTAGTAACGGCTTGCATCAATTAATTTAATTATAATAATTAACATAAGTAGGTTGAAAGGTTGTTAATGCTGGAACACTATCACTTATCATAATTTTATAGCTTAAAAAATAACAGAGCTTGTGTAAGTGAACATAATTATATACTTCATGATACAACTTGTATATTTTTATTTGGTTAACACAAAACATAGATAACACTTACTCGTGTCTATCATTAAACATTTGTCTTGCGGCGGCATTGAACCCGTAATCGTAACCCCTCAGACGGTCCTTCACCCACTGTCCCATAGAGATCATCAAAAATTATACAGCTTATTTTGAAAATCTCATTACGTAATAAATGGATAAACTCGTATTGGTCAGCGGGTAATTCCGGACCTTTATCCGGTAATACCAACGAGACCTTTCCGGACCTTAATCTTTCTATCAATTGCAGCCATACGTTATTGGAGATATTGTTAAGTATATTTTTGTACTAAACATAAATGCCTACTACATTTTTAGGGCTAATTATTTAACTTTATCTACCATTATTTGGCCCTTCCCCATATTTCCACTTCCATGGCAATTTTTGCCAGGAATACAATGAAATTTAATCAACACTCCACTGCTGGATATAGGCCTCCCTTACTAAGAATGGGGATATTTCTATAAACCCCACGCTGGGCATGCGGTATGATGATCAAGGAGCACAGTTTCTCGCACCGCCGCGCGCCGAGTTGGCAGGGAATTTAGCTGTGCCGGCGTTATTCTGCGCTATGCCGCAATCAGCTGGCCTCCAGAACCTGATTAGTTAGTTAACAGGTTGCACTTTTTGACAATTCTTCAATAAGAAAATACAAAATTGGAAAATTTCTTGATTTTCAGGAGTAGATTATAATTATATAGATATTCCCTTGGCGGGAAAACAAAAAAAAAACTAACTTACCTTGTATAATTATGTATGTATTTACAAAAAGAGTAGTATATCAGTCATGTATAGTTCCTATATAAGCTTAGCTTAGTTTGGGGCTACATGATGCTCTATGATAGTGTCCAGTATTAATATTTATTTTCTAAATCCCTAATAAACGTTTTGGGCTTTAGCTTTAAGATATAGAGTTTACGAAATAAATAAATAAATATTGGTGTAATTCTCTCAAACGATATTCGGTGGGTTATTCTATAAATAAGTTAAAATTACCAGAATCGATCGGGTTTAATGGGGTAGGTATTGTTTTGCGCCTTCTCTGGAGCACCGCCATTAGTCTTGAATCGTAACCGATTTGCTAATTGATTTGTTACTGGGGAACGATGTTGTATTTAGTCTATATATTTCCTTGTGTTTGATTTCCAAGTAAATACACAAGGTTGTCGACATAGTTCAGAGGAATTAGCAAGCTTCAGTGGCCGGGCCATATCTGCCGAAGAACCTATAATCGTTGGGGTAAACGAGTTCTTGAGTGGAGACCGCACCTACTAACTGAGCGCTTCCACTGTCACTAAATGGTCCCCGGTCTATAAAGTGATCGGATGGAGTGATGAAGAGTTGCTTAACCAAGATGATCTGCTGAAAATGCCGAAGTAGTTAGAAGACACGCCACGAGCGATTCGTTCGCACGCTGGGAGCGAGTGCTCAGTAACCTTTCGAACTAGAAACTAAAGTATTTTCTCGTAGCCTTTCAAAGTTGCACGGTGGCACTCGCTTATATTTTCGTAAGATAACGAGAAAACTCTAAATTGGGGATGGCGTCAGATAAATTGAGATTTTATTAAATCTCCAGGCGAGAGTTAAGGGCGTTGACACAGCCTACGTGAAGTAGCTGGGTTATTTAGTTTGACATACTGTTTTGGCGTTGTAGAGCCGGCGTTGTGGCGGAATAGTAGGGTGTACCCTGGCCTCCGATCCGGGGGTCTTGGGTTCTTTATATATCTTAATATTTTTTTATTTGATTCTATCACACGCCCTTTTCCCCTGTCACACACCCTTGCAATAGCTTATAGCTTATTCACAAAATTTCAATGTAATAAGGTATTTACACTGATATTGAATAATGAAGAAATCCCATTCGAATTATTAATATCAACAGGCTATAATAATTGTTAATTATTAACAATGTCTCGAAAATATTCCGTTTTAAAAAGACTAATTATTTTTATGAACAATAATTATTAATATTAACGGGATTCTTACCATGATTTGTGAGAAACAATTATTATTATATTTTATTCCACGGCATTACAAAAGTTAACAAACTTTTTAGTATACGCTGTGGTCTGACAAAGATTTTCTTTAATGACTCTGGGGAGGACCTAACCTCTATTATATGCAAATGTATGTAGAACCACCAGGTTCAAGGTAAGCCCAATGGACACGAGAGGTTTAAGCCCGGCTTAGTAATTGAATTCACCCCAACGGAATCAAAACATTCTAATTATTATAAAGGTATCTCAGCATCTAGAGTAAAATCAAGGGAAAAATGGCCAACTCTAGTGTCGTAGTTTTAAGACCACTCAAAAGACTTAACGACTAGAAAAGCAACCAAAAACATCTTTACGTTTCTTCCGAAGTACAGAAACGGTTTGGTCTAATGGCGCAGCGGAGGCTTGCTTACTAACACGTTGACTAAGGACCAGCTGCTCCACTTCCACAGTTGCGTTTTCAGCACTCAGATCGTTAAGGTACGCCACCGCCACAAGTGCGTCTAGCTAAAAATTAAGACATACCTAACCTTAAATTCAAATAAACAGTTCTACGCAGAAATTCGTTTAAAAGTTTGTAATATCTTTGGATAACTTAAAATATTTCTAGCTTCGTAGTTGGTATTGACAGATAATTAATTAAAATATTTAATTGGCAGCTTTTTCGCAAATTAATCAAACTAAAACCTGCCATCCTCCATCCTCCAACCTTCAGGTCGGAGGATAATTATTGTGAAAGCAGTAGGAGATTCCATGGTGGATTCCAGGTGGCACAAGGTTGCCAGGAGTGGCGTGATAAAGAAGAGGTCTTAGAGTGAACCCATCTTCAGAACCCAAGCCAACCTCACCTGCATATGGTACACCCTGGTAAACAACAAACGGGGCTCTGGCATCCTTCTGATTGCGTTATAGCACAGCTTACATCGGCACATCTAAATACCTTGCCCACCGTTGGGCAGCAGCGTTGGTGGTGTGAAAAGTTGTGCCCTGCGATCACCAATCCGCATGGCCAGCGTGGGGATTATGGGCATATCCCCCTTTATTAGGCGAGGCCTATGTCCAGTAGTGGACTGATATAGGCTGGTGTTGTGGATGTGGATGCTGAATATTGACACTCGCTTGCTATTATTCCACTCTAAGTGAGGTCAGTTTTTTTATTAAATGATGTTCGACAACGCCACACAAGCATTATACTATAAAAAGCGCTCGTGGCGTGGTTAACTTCGGTTTTCTCATCAGATCACCTTGCTTAAGCAACACTCCGCCTGGTCATTACATGGATGGGTGATGGATTACGGCCGGTTCCTTTAATATACTGTTACCGATGACGCTTCTTTTTCTCTTGAAAAACTGTCAAATTTTCATTTAGATAGAAGTGACATTTAGATTTGAGCGCTTACGTGCTTCAGAAAGCACGTTAAGATGTTGGTCCCGGCTTTTCAGTCGTTAAGCCATGTCGGAGGCCTTCGGGCGGCCTAAAAACTCCGACACCAGAGTTGGTCACTAGCTCAAACGAAGAAGAAGAAGAAGAAGAAGTGCCAAACTAAGGGAACCTTGTACTATTTGAACCACTTTCTCATGTATACCTAGACGCGGTCTTCAAAAGGGGAAGGCTGATTTTTTAGTTCATCAAAATTGTATACCTACTAATATGTTACTACATATTTAATATGATTGAGTCTTGAATAACTGTAGGAGTAACTCAACATCCGCTTTATTAAACCTATCATGGTTGTCAATTCAAAAGCGATTTTAAATTTGAACTACCTTTGGTCTTATAGTTTAACTATTATCCTATTTCCATGATTCTAACAATCGTTTTGTTGGGAAAATGGGTCAGTCGGTTGTTGCGCTTATCCGGTTACGGGGCCAGATAAATACATAATCCATTTCTGTAATATTAAATGAATTTGTTCATCTTCTAGTTCTAAAACGCAAATTATTAACCGTGATTAATTTTAATAATGTTGACAGTATCACACATATTGAAACACATAGAGTGAGACCGCATTGGTGTATTGCGTTGTGTCGCTTTATGTTATCGTCGACGTTTTCCTGATATATTTCGTGAGATGCCCCATTAATGTGTTGCATCGTCACAAACGAAGTTTCAACGAATCGAAGGACAAGACACGAAGCAGCAAGGAGGGTAATGCATTGTAATGTATAAATTCTATTTGCTTCGGTGCGATGACGGATAGTATTTCACTGCTAAGGCAAACTTTTTAACTTACTACTCTCGACGCGTCCACGCAACGCAAGCGTTTCGTAAAATGCGTTGATCCGTTGACCTCTGCCTGCCTGCTCCCTTTAAGATACCATCAATAATGAGGATAAGATAAGATAAAAATGTTTATTGAATTGGCCTTAAGAATATACAGGGGCAATTTTTACCTCATTGAGGGCAGATACCTTCTCTTTTGTAGTTACAAGTTTTTGTTCTAATAAAGCTATAGGTTTATTTTGAAGCAAAAAATAACCGAATTTTTGGATGAAAAAAAATACAGTAAGCCCAGAAAAAAATATATGAAACATCATTCGCAATAACATTGTGTTCCCTAAGACTAAACAATTACATTGAGTTCCTCGCTCTAACTAAGTAGTATGTAGAAGCGAGGGCTCCTGCTCTGAGGAAGATCTAATAGGGAAAAAATAATGTGATGTAAAAAGAGACAATGTTTTTTTTTGTTCTTTTAAAATTGGGCCTGAAATAGAATGTTAAAAATCCAATATTATTTCCTAAGCAATATTTTGCCTTTAACACAGTTTATTACTTGTGCAAGCTCAACCGGGTAAAGTTAATAAATATTTTAATAAGTTGGTTACGTAAACACCGCGTTTAAAAACTACCATCTTAGAGATAAAATATAGATTTTATGAAACACAGAATTAAATTGGAAGACTACTTGTTTCTGCCTTTTTAGGTTTTATGGAGTTTAAAAAAGTTTTTTTAATCTTTAAACTCTGTTTTATTTAGCTTATGATAAATAATTAAACTAAATCTAGATAATTGAACCTCCTTTATTTTCCTTAACGTGAAGGTTGACCGAATGAAATATAGGCATTTTTCGTAATTTGATTAGTAAATACAAATACAAATATATTAAAATCCTACTAATATAATAATAAATGCGAAATTTATGAGTATGGATAATATGAATTAATTGATGAATGTTTGTTACTCTTTCACGCAAAAACTAATGAATGGATTTGAATAAAAATTGGAATATACATAGTTTGTGACCTGGACCTTTTTATCCCGGTACTATGCGAGTGAAGCCGCGGGCGGAAGCTAGTAATTTTATATTTTCCCCCATGTTTTGTGATTTAATCCTGTAATTCACCGAACGTATTTTTCCATGTCTAAGAAAAGGTATAAAGGCAAATTTGAGTGGAAAAAAATGATATTTTCCAAATTGATTCCGTCATCAAGCTAAATTCTTCTATTCATTATGTTATTCAACAGTAAATATTCCGTTACCGAAATTATTAATTCTGTGAAGTATGCTTTAGTAAATAGCTTTAATTATAATTTGTGCGGGAAAATTTTGCTTTGTATAATTAAAATACGTGAAATAGTTACCTGTTTTAAACAATTAAATTGATATTATGAAATATAATGTTCCATATCGGCGTTAGTAAATTAACCAAATGTAAAAAAACTGTTTTTTTATCATCCTCTTCCTACTTCCTACTAATATTAATAATTGCGAAAGTTTGTGAGTATAGATGTATGGATGAATGGATGAATGTTTAAGAGCAACCTCTTTCACGCAAAAACTACTGAACGGATTTGGATGAAACTTAGGATATATACATAGTTTGTGATGTGGATTAACATACGGGCAATTTTTTATCCCGGTACCTTACGAGCGAAGCCACGGGCGGAAGCAAATTATAGGGAAGTAAATGATGACTAAGAACTCATTTTTATTTAAGTTTTTTTTATTACACTGAGCTTGTGGCCGCTGTGACAGCGTGTGCAGCAAGTTGTACAGTTGCACATCGAAATGGTCGGCACCGGACCTTTAATTGCAAACTTTGACTTTTCATCTGTCGAAATTTAAAGAACGTTATTTGACAAACTGTCAAACTTTGTAAAAACAGGATCGGTGCTTATCATTTCCGTGTGCAACTGAGTTAGTAAACGAGGTCTTAAAGCCCTGATTCTCATAGATAGGTATATTTATAACATTAGCCGTCCTATTCATAACAGTTCTATAAACCTCCGATAGCCAAAATGACGTTTAAATATCATGTCACCTCTTTTTATTTACACTAAAAAAACAGAGACAAGCTTACTTTATCTAGAATATAAAAATGACCAAATAAGGATTGTGTCTCGTTTCCTCTTATGCTTAACACTAAAGAGGAAACGAGACTCAACTCTAATTTGGAAGAATACATTTGTTCCAGGCGCGCCCTCCCATACTAAACCTCCTTGTATTTATCGAACACGATAGTTGTCACTTGTTATTTTGACATATACAATCGATCGATAGCCGTGCGTACACTGCAAATAGTCGAAACAAGCGGGATCCTGAACCTGCGTCGCCGCCACTCACTGAACCGCCAAGCACTGAATGTTCATGTACACCAAACCCGTTAACAGCCAAGCTATGCTCGGGTAAATACGCGCGAAGGCCGAACATGGACGATCAAATCAAACGTATGTAAGAGCCCTCGCAAACACGACGCTTTGTCGTCGCGCTTAGTCGCGATTGTCGCCGTGTGTGCGGAGCTTTGAACAAAATTTATGAAAATTGTGTATCTTCTCGATAGACTATTGGTAAAAATATTAGCTCAACCCTATTATGAAATTATTATCACTACCACTAAATATTAATAAAACAAAGTCGCTTCCCGCTGGCTGTCTGTCCGTATGTAATGTATGCTTAGATCTTTAAACGACTTTTGATGCGGTTTTTTTTAACAGATAGAGTGATTTAAGAGCAATGTTTATATGTATTGTTTGCACCAGTGCAAAGCCGGGGTGGGTCGCTAGTTCTTTATTGGTCACAATTATCCGAGCACAACCTTCGACAACTCGAGCCGGCCATATAACTTTCATCTACCCGAGTTCTTAATAATGGTAATATTACATCGTGTAGAAGCGCAATTCAGGTATATTACAGTTTTATAACAGTTCTAATGAATGCAGCATCTACCCTGGCCTCAAGCTACTAAACCGACGTAGATAAGTGCCGTTTGTAAAATTTATGGAATTAAATACAAAACGCGCTATGCTCGGAGTTTCTCTGAAGGATAGGATCCGCAACGAAACTATCCGGCATAGAACTAAAGTTGTCGACATAGCTCAGAGAATTAGTAAGCTGAAGTGGCGGTGGGCTGGCCATATCTGCCGAAGAACCAACAACCGTTGGGGTAAACGAGTTCTTGAGTGGAAACCGTGGTTTGGCATATAATGTAGGACGCTCTCCAGCCAGGTGGAGTGATATGTTCAGTGAAAGCCTGCTAATATAAGCTGGATACGTGTCCTATGAGTATGCCAATGAGGACGGCGTAATGGTTCACTCATTAAGAGCGGCCTGTGTCCAGCAGTTGTGCATCATCATCAGTCTGTAGCATAGACTGATGATGATGAAGCTTTAATAAATAACTTTCCTCTGGCCTGAAGCTACTAAACCAGCGTAGATTAGTGCCGTTTGTAGAATTTATGCGTATTTGCGGCGGTCGGGGTCGAACCCACGGCTTCAGCGGGACCCTTTGAAACTCGCAAACTGCGCTCACTCTATTGTAAAATACTGTTTGATCTTCAAGCGTTTTGAAAGTAGGGTATTGACTATGACAGGCCGTTTCAGCTTCCAGACTTCTACATTTACAAATACATAAAAAAATGAGGAACTTCTACTCTTAAAATATGTGGGCTTAGGAAGATTGACAATTCAGTGTTACTAAGCTAAGGTTCTAATTGAATAAAAAATGTTGAAGTCTAGAGTGTGAGCATTGCGAGTTATTGGTCCGGTCCAAGTAACCAATTAAATATATATAATTTTAAAAGCTTTATATATTAGTTTCACATTTCCCGTTGTCTGTGATCAAATCTCGCAAGCTAAAGGAGAATGCCGAGAACCCATACCAATTGCGTCAAAACCAAACACATCCCAACGACATTAACACTTTCTTTAGTTTTATACACCGACGGGATTAATAATCAAGTAAAAAAATATTTTGTTGATTTGGTTTCCGCCGCACGCGCCCATTAGACTGCAACAATCAATGATATATACGTTACTATGGCAATAAACATTGATGTAAAGTGTTACTATGGCAATAACACTCATTTATAATTATTTAGACAGTTTAATCGACTAAAAACTTATTGGAGATCTTTTCATACATCGGACGGCATTGTCCTGACACCCTTTCCGGTTTCTGATGACGCTGAAATTTTGACGCGTAACAATGCAATATTATGATGACATGGAGCTGATCTGATGATGGAGCTGAAATGTGGCCATAGGAACTCTGTAATGGAACGACGCGACCCCATCGAGTCTGTGCTCGTATGATTCGTCTTGGCGAGCATTTTACCTCTAGATGATATCCAGATTTTGAAGATGGAACTGGAAAGTAGCCATAAAGCTTGTTTAAAATATGTTGTTGAATGAAGCTGACGCACTGATAAACGCAGTCCTCTAGAAATTAAAAATTTGAAGGGAATAAGAATAAGAATAATTTTATTCATAATCATGGAATTTATTGTTCGGTATACAAGGACCAATATCTCATTTACCCCTAGGGTAGGGGTAAATTTATATTTCGTTTGGGGTGCACTAAAAACTGATTTCATGAAATTTAATTGCCCCCGTCAGGAGGATGGAATGCAGCGAAATCTACACGATTACGTCACGGGGCGCCTCTTAGTCATATTATACCTAGTTTTTTGTAATCTATTTCGTCCTACTGCTGGGCACCTATTAATTTAATATATCTAGTTATTTAATAAAAATGCGAGATCTACATTGGAATATGTGAATCTAGTAAGTGGAAAAGAGTGACTGAAAGCGCTAAAAACTACATACCTAACTTTACAGAAGGCTTTCATCAAACATCGAATGAAATTTATTGCCGAACACGACCTTTACGTGAGTTTGGATTTAGAATCCAAACCAAATATAGTCTTCTATTTCAGACACAAAATACTTCGAGTACAGGCTTTCAAACGATATTGGAGCTTACCTAAAGGTAAAAAAGATATTAAAAATATATCTAGAAATATAGGAATTTTCAATTTACCGCGGGATGCGTGTCATTGCTTAGAAGTGCTGCAGTTGGCATGCAGCCTTTGTCGTGAACTATGAAATATTCCATTTATATTGCTTACTATTTAGTGTTTTTTAAAATAATTTCTAACAAGAAACGTATTAGGAATTGAATTTTTCCCCTGACTTGATTTTGATATTAGTAAATGTAATTGGTTTTGTTACCGTTTTAATTAAAGTTCAATAAATAAATAATAAAAGAAAAAATACGTTACAACACACCCAGATACAGAATAAACCTACCAACAACTGTACTGAAAATCCAGTCAAATTATTAGCTTTCCCTGTACAAGTTGTTGTGTCATGATACAACGTATAATTATTTTGCCAACACTGCCTAAGTCTCATGAGGTGGGTTAAATATCACTGCCTGCGTTATAATCAGGCTATATTTTATGCCCCTATTTTGAAATTCATTAGACACGAGTTGACCCGCCTATTAATACGTTTATGTGTTCTTACTTGAATATGGTTATTTTGCGCGGAATTCTAAAAGTAACTATGTTCGACATGAAAGTAGGCAAGCAACTGCCAATAATCTCATACGTGATCTACTTTCAAATTAAGTAACGGATAGTGCTACTGACAGTTTCATGCAGGCCAAATAATAGCTCAAACCTCTGCAGCGCGGACGATACCCACACATAACTTTTTAGTTCTTCTCTTAGTCTGTAGTAGTTAGTTTTAAATAGTTAAACCTACTTGGTCGTTCCGTCTCTGTATAAATATTCATCTTATCTATCATTTTTCAAAACGGTGAAAGGAAATATTCCAAGAAAAGCCACGGCTTAATCAGCTCAGTTCCACAGTATTGACTATGTCTTTCCCGTAAGGCCACGGTCTTCTATAAACGCCGTCGTCCGCGTACAGCGTCACGCCGTACGCCGCGTCATGACGCTTTCATTAGAAATGTACTGTTGTAGTCACACACTGACGTTGTTGTGTGTACGCCAAGCGGCACTTAAACGCGTTTGCGTCTTTAGTTATTTCGAAGCATTGCAGTGTGAATGTCATATTTGGCGTCAGTACAAAATGTCGAAATTTCATAAAAAAATAGACGAATTTTTTTATTGAATCAGTCAAATGTTATAACAGTCAAAAGTGCCGAGTTTATATCGTGTCTGAATGAAATGTTATTATATTATTATTATTAGATCCCTTTTATAACACACGAATATATGGAGCTCTGTTTGTCGACTACTGTTGTAAACGAGATGTTGTCTTTCTTTATGAAATGTATTGACCACTGACGCTGTGCCTGGCGTTCAGACGTCGATAGGAACGTTTACTCTGAAGTCGGGCGCTGCATTTAGCATTTAATAGGAGACCGGGGCCTGAGAAGTAACGATTAGACAAAGGGGATAGTATACGTACCAGTACTGACCAGGCAAGTCTAACCAATCTAACAATGTCCCAGGTACTGTTCCAGTGCATTAGTAATACCGCTGTAATCCATGACAATTTTATTTATCTGTTTTTAATTATGAAAATCAGTTTACGTCACACAACACCAGCCTATTCAGTTCATTGCTGGACATAGGCTTCCCCTATAAGAAGGGGGATATAATAATCCCCAACTTGCAGGGCATGCAGGCTGGGGATTGCAAGGCAAAGCTTCTCGCACTGCAAACGTTGTTGCCCGTCGGCGGCCAGGAGATTTAGCTGTGCCAGTGTAACGCTGAGCTAAGCCGCAATCAGCCAGCCACCAGTGCCACATTTGTTAGGTAAAAAGGTACACCACGTGCAAGTGAGGTTGGCTTGAGTGCCGGAGATTTGGGTTGCAACCCTTTACACCCCGACTGACAGACAGCCTTCGTCACAACCAGTATATTCCAAATTTCATTTTAATCCCTTCTGCCATATTTAACATGTTGTGGAAAAATATTAACACACAATTTTTTGCATTAATAAATAAATAAATAATCCTGGACGTTATCACACAGCATCATGTAGCCCCAAACTAAGCAGAGCTTGTATTATGGGAACCACATGATTGATATACTACATAGATACATTTTTTTTGTAAATACATACATATCATACATAGAAAACACCCAGACCAATAATACCTCTTATTGTGATAATGGTAAACAAACCCATGGCCCTATGAAGGCCAAGACTAATGCATTTACGGAGAAAGCGTGTGCTAAGTTTCCAATGACCACACTAATATTCACTCAAAGTAATTCCAGCTTAAGTGCAAAGCAGTTAGGCAAATCGATTTAATTAGAGTTGCAAGCCGCCGCCATTGTATTCAGTGTTTACATGCTACCACAACACAAATAATTGAATAAGAAAGAAAGCAGATAGATTTTTTAACCCAAGTATGATAAAAAATTAAGTAACCTAGTTGGTTAGGTGTAATAAAAAAGTAATTTTAAGACAAGGCTCAACTAGGCCATACCGACAGCGACAGCTCGGTGACTAGAAGCGACGAGTGGCTGCCACCGACAATTTTCATATATTTTGTTTCTTAAGCTCCGGAAAGTTGGCGACAGAGTCGCGGAGTCACGACGACAAGCAAGGGGACTCACGCGCTCTCGCTACTTGTCTCCGCGTGGAGTCGCGCTGTGCACGCACACATACGACGACAGTCGCTCGACAACGCAGCGTCAGTCTCTACTCTACTACTTATTTAATTTAATTAATTTATTAACTTACGCACACATCACATAATATTATCATTATACTTTTGCCTCACGACATGTTTTTGTCACGACGACAAGCTAGGGAAGTCACGCGCTCGCTACTTGTCGCCACGTCTAGTCGCGCTATGCACCCCACATATGGCTATAGTCGCGTGACAACGCAGCGTCAGTCTCTAACTCTACTACTCATTTTATTTATTTAATTTATTATTTTAGGCACACAAAACAGAATACACAAACACTTTCACGACGTGACGTTTAGATGAGTGATTAATTTTCTAAAATAAATGGACCATTTTTATTTTTAATTTACATCAACTCCCTCAAAACCAATGTAATCGTTAAGAAAAAAATACATTAAAATAATATAAGCCTAGCAGAGTTTTTTGTCTTTTTGGTCACCTTTCTGTTTGGTCGCGTTACGAATTGGTGTAAATTTAAAACAGGGTACTGTAATGTTCGTACTGAACAAAGAAATTTTCACTTTCACTTAAGGTCTAGATAGTACTCTAAAACAAGAGTACAGTAATGATCGCTTCATGCACGACGTCTGTCGTAACGACTAGTCGCCGACGCAAGCAACAGCTCCGCGTCTAGTTGGGGCGACAAGACGCCAGGTGCAAACAATAAAGCCAGTCTTAAATGAGGTACCTAGGTAAAAAATGCATTAGAACTAGATGGTGCAGTGGGTAAAATAGGACACTTATGGGGAGTATGGGTCCTACTTTACCCAATGCACCATCCAGTTCTAATGCATTTTTTACCGAGCTAAATGAAACCCTGCGCAGCATCTGAACTCTACCTGAGCTGCGTATTAAGCTCAGGTAGAGTGCAGGGCCATGCCAAGTGAAGTAACAAACAATAAAAAAGAAAAATAAACCAAAACACAATAACTCTCACATACTAATTATACATTATCATTTACACTAACTGATAACTACTTTGATGCGTATGTTTAATTTCAATTTTAAGTCAGTCGACAACTTTCTCATACAATTAATTTTAAATTATTTTATATATACAACTTATTCAAATTTGTTTGGGGATACATACATATGTACATACATCATACATAGAAAACACCCACCCCCATTTGCAGATCATTTATACATTTGTTCCGCGGTGGGAATCAAACCCGCAACTTTCTGTGTCCAAGGCAGGTCTTTGCCTATTACCGCGACAGAGGTCATGCAATTTGGGTAAAGGTTCGCCTGAGTCGCCGAAAATTGCGGGTTCGATTCCCACCGCGGGACACATGTTTGTATGGTCGTATCGGGTCTGGGATTTTTCTATGTAATGTATTTACAAACAAAAAATGTATAAGTTCTACTTGTATCATTATCGTGGTTTCCATAATACAAGCTCCGCTTAGTTTGGGGCTACATGATGCTGTGTCATACTGTCCAGCATATTTTATTGTATTTTATTCATATAATCTTATCTTATCTTATGAGCCTATCTGATCTCACTACAGGGCAAAGGCCTCCCTTCCCTCTTTAAACACTTTCCGATCTTGGGAAATCGCTGGCAGGATACCGAAAAAACGTCCAGTTTGTCCGTCTCCGTCTGAGACGGCCATGGTTTGAGAAAAATGAGAACTTAGACTAGATATTATATTTTATTATTAACTTAGACTATATAAAAAATTGTATACCTACACGAAAATCAGTAAGCCCTCTTCATTTAAAGTTAAAGCAGACACTCGAACATTCGGTCCCGTCAGCAAAAACTTACCACTTGTCGCTGCTGGTATAAAATGTCATAAAGATAAAGATCCTTTATAATTTGCTCCGGGTAATGAAAAATACAGGTGATAAATTATTTAAAAGTAATGTCTCATATTTATAGCCATAACAAATACTATGACAACACGCACAATGGATCAACAAGGAGTCCGATTGCGGAAAAAGGAGTCCATTTACATTTACTATTAGCCCAGGAAAATTAGGAGTTTCACCTTTATTTGAGCACTCTAAAACTTGTCTCAAAACCTACTTATCGTAGTGTTAGCTTCTACAGATATTCCAAGGTCAAAGGTCAAAAAATCAATTTATTTTAAATCTCGTTTTTTCTATGGGTTTTATGCTATTTATATCTCAATAAATAATGTAGAACATTAAATTCTCTACATCTTTTGTTCAAATTTTTTTTTAATATCATGGACCATTTTCGAGATAGAGGGCAGAGTGCGCGCAGTGTTTAACTATTTGGAGAATCATTCGAGGTCAAACCTACAAGTTTTAGAATACTCAAATAAATGTTTATACAAGTTTATAGCCGATCTCTCATGCCGAGATTCGTGCCCTAATTTGACTAATTATCTTGAACTATATGACGTACAAATTATACACAAAACAACTGTAAAACAAGACCGTTTAAAATAATTCAGATTTGATTCATTCTGTGCTTCGGAAGCCAATTTAAGATGTTGGTCCCGGCTATTACAGTTATTGAGTCATGCCTTCGATACAAGAGAACGAAATAAATCCGAACTACTTATTGAGTACTGTGTGTGTATCATAACTTTCTAAATAAAATAAAGTAATAAACTATAATCTACTAGCTTTCACCCGCGGCTTCACTCGCGTGGTCCCCAGATAAAAAGTAGCTTACGTATTAATCCAGGTCACAAACTACTTATATTCCAATTTTCATCCAAATCCGTTCAGTAATTTTTGCGTGAAAGAGTTACAAACATTCATCCATTCATTCATAACTACATCGATACTCACTACATACTTTCGCATTTATAATATTAGTAGGATTAGGATTTCAGTTTATTAAAAAAATAATGTATAACATAGTTATAGTTTGTTAAATAAACTATAATCTATTAAGATTATAGTTTATTTCAAATGAAACTCAGTAATCCCCTGTTCGATAAAATAATGGGCGCTTATAAAGCGGTTAGGATTTAGTCGACTAATCCTGTAATTACAGGTTTCGGTATCAAAGGGAATGATTCATTAGCGCCGGGCGAAACTCCTTACGTTACTTAATTGACTACTCACGGATATTGGAATTCGGCAGACGGCAGGGCTGGGTCACAATCCAATTTTTTTTACCGACGTATCAAGATAATTCTAAAACTTGGAGACTGATAAAATAACATCAGGCGGAATCCTCTTATAGATATGTATAAATTTACGTTGTTCAATTTAAAATTCTTTAAGGTGCAGGCCACATGCAAATAGCAGACTAAAGGAATGGATATAAAGCACAATTTACCACACACGGTATGTCATTGCTCAGACGTGGCTATGACATGGTGCGTCACAATCACGTCAATCATAAATTGTGCTTTATTTCCATTCTTTTTCTATGAAATTTGAATGGTATAGGAAACCGTCCGTGCCATGTCCACGCCCGACGCCATTAACATGTGGCCTGCACCTAAAGCCTGAGGTGCCTAGTTGTATTTGAGCCCGAAATAACTCAACTTGATTACATTTGTTTGCTGTAAGTAATGTTATGTAAGACGACTTACTAATATAACATTAAAGACAAGCAACTTTATTGAGTAGAATTATCGTTAACGTTGCTTTGGCCTAGCTTTTGCGTAGCAATGCCAAAGCGCTTGCGACTTACTGCCGTAGCGCTTGTATAGCAATGTTGTAGCATTTGTGGTTACTTTGGTCTTGTTTTTGCCTACGACTGACGTAGCTCGTAGATAGCACTGCCGTAGCGCTTGCGTAGCACTGCCGTAGTCCCGGTGTAGCTTTTGCGTAGCACGGCCGTAGCTCTTGCGTAGCACTTGCACTAGCCTAACTCTAACGTAGCATTGGCATACCTCCTACGTTGTTAGACGTAGCTCTTGCGTAGCAATGGCATAACTCTAACACAGCATTATTAGTTTGATTATTCTTGAAAAAAATATTAAAAAAAACTGACTTCTAAAGCAAAAACTGCAAAACTAAAAAGTACAAAATAGTTAGATAGTTCATACAACTAACAATCAACCTTTTTTTCTATCAATTTATCCCGTACGATCTATGCGTTTACCACATACGTAGATCTAGATACCGAACTGTTATTTTTGGAGTCAGAGGTTTGAGTCGGAGTTATGAGGTAACAAACTTAAAAAAATATGAGCACAAATAATTTTCATTTCCAGTTTTCTGACCCTTAGGACCAATTGAAAAGTATACCCTATACTTATACTAACTTTTGTTGTTATATTTTTTTTTTGTGATTCGGTTTATTTCGTTTCTTCTCTAAGTACTAGCTATGTTCTTTTAATTTTAAGTCTTTATACAAGTTTTTTTTTTTTCATACAAGTAAGCTTCTGATAGTTTCTATATGCGGAAACATATAAATAGTCAGTAGTTGCATTTATAGAATATTGTTTAGAGTTTAAGTACTGTTTGTTTTCCAAATAAATAAAAATAAAATAAAAATAAATAAAATACAATGACAAAATAATTTCCAGATCGGTTCATAAATGACGGAGTTATGGGCTAATAATCATAAAAAAATCATCCAACCGAATTGAGAACCTCCTCCTTTTTTGAAGTTAAAAATAACAATTTACAGCGTTTATAACAATAACTTTGTATATTTTCTATGTTATCTGTGGAGTGGAGTCCTGGCGACCTGTAACAATGTTTTTTTTAAACCCAGATCAGGCACCAGTCTCTCACAATATAGGTTTCTTGGTTAGCAATACCCACATGTAATGTTGTTCATAAGTATGACCTTTGTGATGAGAAAATAAACGATTCTATTACTATTATTATATTATTATTATACATTAATTACAGAATTTGAAAATCAAAACGAAATGTTGTGTTTTTCATTTAGTAATTTCAAAGTCATGCTTATAACGGTGACTTAGAACCAAATGATTAGTAAGCTGCGTATGACCGCTCCATTACGCATCGAACGATGTGCAATCAACAGGTGCAATCGCTCAAATGATGTGAACATGAATCGCTCAAATTATGTGAATACGAATCACGCTGCCGCCAGCAAGAGGACAAGGCCATTTTGTGTGATAGGGCTCGTTCAAATAATAAAATTCATCATATCAAGGATATCCTAATATTGCCCAGTACGCACGTAAATAATAATAAAATAAAATATTTATTTTGATTGGGATTTTTTGAGTTCCAGAGAGCCCAACGGGACTATTAATAAGCAATATATATAAGCCACAAGTGTACTAAGCCTCCGCTGTCAATCTGACTGTCAGTAAGCAAGATGTTTATTATCAACCGAAGTAAGCTTGTTAGGAGTTAGTGCAAAGGGCAAAAAACACATAATTCCAGGTAACACCTGAAATAACTTTTTATTGCGCGCGAAGCCACGAGCGGAAACTAGTTTTCCATAACCGGCGGTTGCGAGGAGCCGGTCAAATTCCTCGCTCTCATGAAGAGTTAATAACCAATTCGCTATGATGACTAATTACCGTTGCGCACTAAAATATTTTGTTTGTTTAACTTATTATTTTGTCCACAGCAATGCTCCGTGTTCTTCTTCGACAAGCGCGAAGGCGACCGTATTTTCAAGCCGAAGCGGAAAGACGAGATCTACATCAAGATGAGAGACGCAGTCGCACTCCTGCAGAGTGGCGACTACAAACAAACACTGATGGTCATTCACAGGCTGGAGGAGGGACCCAACACCATGGCCTTCGCCACGGAACCGGTACTAACCAGTCTTCATCACGTCTTCTCGTGGTATGTAAGTATCACAAAGTCTGTTATAATCAAACAATATACACACATTGGACTAGGCACACCACCGTTCCTGCTAGTTTGTTGAAAGTTTCTTTCCATCTAAAGGTTGTCTGGAAGAGATCAATAATTTAAGCGATAAGGCTGCCTGTTGCACCATTATCTTTAATGCCTTTTTCATAACGTTGTAATTCTTTGTAAGGTGTGCAATAATGTTATATCTACCTATTAATGATTTCCAAAAGGTCAAAAATCCAGGACATCGGAAATCGACTTAAGGAACTAAATTGGGGATGGGTGAGCAAGACGAGGTGATGTCAGGTAGAGTAGGACATTGATCGAATGGTGGCCGAGGGTAGGCAAAAGAAGCGTCGGAAAAGCAGTAGCGAGATGGGTCGACGACATAGTACGCGTTGCTTGGCGATCGTGGATCGGTCTAGCACAGGACCGAGGTGGATGGCATAAGCTTCGGGACCTATATCCAGCAGTGGATAAAGTCGGGCTGTAGATGATGAATGATTGTCAGTTTACTTCACTTCTTTATTAAACGGCTTCTGGGACAGTCCTTCACTATTTCGCCTGTTTCAAGTAAAATAATAATCGTCCAAAATAATATGAGGCAACGTAGTACGGTTTATAAGTCCAGTTGTCCAGTCTTCAGTCAGGTCCTGTTTTCTGCTATAGCAATTGCGACTATAAAAAAAACGATAGGCGCACAATTTTCTTCATCAAAGAATTCCCATCTTCTTTTATTCCATTTCGCTAATACTTTTGTCTCATTACTAACGTATAACGTATAACGTATAACGTTATAATACCATTATTATTAAACGTTCATTAGGAAAAAACTTTAACAAAAATGACAACCGCCGTTCAAGATGAAAAAAATGGTGTCCCCATGAATGATAGTCATCTAAATATATTGAAGCTAACTGTTAATCTCTCGGCAACAGAGTGCATCGGATTAAACTTCTACGAAGACGAAGTTACGGGACTAGTCTATGTAAAAGTCTTATTATAAATATAGATTAGTCTATGAATTCAATTACCAAAAACAATAACTATATATTTGGCGATGAAGGTCCTTCTTAACGGATCATCTCAATTAAGCTGTAATCCATCTGACCACAATTGAAATTGTGATTTCGAGATCGTTATTCTGTGCTATAATATAATGTCGATCATCATCATAATCATCATCGTGAACAAAAAACCTATAGAAGTCCACTACTGAACGTAGTTCTCCCCCAACAAATTCCACGAAGAATGGTCTTAAGCCCTCTCCATCTACCGATTACATGCAATCTCGGCGATGTCGTTGATCCATCTGATGAGTGTCTCCCTACACTCCGTCTTTCAGATCGCGGTCGCCATTCGAGAAACTTTATTCCCCAACGGTTATCAGTTTTACGGGCTATATGGCCTGCCCGTTGCTACTTCAACTAGCTGATTCTGAGAGCTATGTGGGTTACCCTGGTTTTCTTACGGATTTCTCTCGAATTCTATCTCGCAGAGAGACTCCGAGCAT
The DNA here is from genome assembly GCA_951804965.1 of Horisme vitalbata. NCBI lineage: Eukaryota > Metazoa > Arthropoda > Insecta > Lepidoptera > Geometridae > Horisme > Horisme vitalbata. Next base: position 4,964,345 of record OX638089.1, read on the forward strand.
AGCTCTCTCCAAAGCTCCAATATATATTATGTCGATAAAACCAAAAAAACTAGAATATTACTTCGGAAATAGCACATAATATGCCGTTCGACTAAACGTGTATTAGAGTGCAGACCGTGTTTAGCTAAGCGTAGTGTAGGACGCCCCCTGGCCAAATGGAGTGAAGGTCTGCGTAATGTAGCTGGCAGACAGTGGATGAGAAGAGCAGAGGATCGGGCGCAGTAGCGAATCTTTGGAAAGATTTATATCCAGCAGTAGACTGATATAGCTTAATGATGATGATGATGATAACGATTACAGCAGTTTCCTCTAAGGCTCTCAACGACAACACTGCAATTACAAGTCCGCCTGCCACATAAATAAATATTATCACACAGCATATTCTAGTCCCGAACTTGGAGTACCTACAGAAAATAGAGCACGTATTATTGGAACCACATGACTAATATACTACTTAGAATATTTTAATTGTTTTGAATACATATCTACTTTAAAAGACACCTAGACCCGAGACTACAAGAATATTTTTTTGTAGATATACATTATCTACATAAAACTCCGAGGCAAATATTTGTCAAAATAAAAATACAGAAAAGTAAAAATATATTTGTCAAAATAAAAATACTTAAAATTCTGACTGAGGACGACCTCTGTGGCACTGTTCTACAAATATTTGTATCGGGATAAAAACATTTGTCTCGCGGCGGGAATCGAACCCGCAACCCTCTACGTCTCAGGAAAATACAACACATACATACATACATACATAAAAAAACACTTCTGTATATATTACCAATATATACCAATGTATTTACTTAGCATTATTTTATTAAATAAAACATAAAAAACAGGCATCATAAAACAGGTTATAAAATAAAAAGGTCAAATAATTAAGCGAATAATTGTTTATGACAGATGTTTTATCAAGGACAATAATTAAGGTTCTCATTTAATTAACAAAGTTCCATCAGATTTTCTGTTCGAATATTTACTAAACCTAATTCTTTTTAAATTGAAACGAGATAATTATAATTAAGAAAAATAAGTCAGCTGGATCTAAGTGTATTTTCGTTTAGAGGGCCTTAGGAAATAATGATTTTTAATGTTTTTTTCCACTGGACCGTTATAAAAGTTATTTGTACGAGTTTTGTACGAAATTCTTTGAAGGTAAAGAAGATTTGTCTGGACCTTTCTGACCTTTTTGAGGATTTTAGGTTAAAGATGACATAGGTACTTACTAACTAATAAGGGTTTACAAACCAAAGAGGCTAGATCAGAACCTTTTCCGTTTATGTTATAAAAACATAATTTTCTCGAGCTACGTTTATCTATTGGTTTGGTAATTCATAAAAAATATCATAAAATACATCATCATCATCATCATTAGTCTCGAGTCTGGGTGTTTACTATGTATAGTAAGTACGTATTTACAACAAAAAAATAGTTCCCTTATTGCAAGTTATCAAGTATATTTACAACGGTCACTTTGTATGGCTTCGCTCGCGTTAAAAGTTTTTTATCTATTATTCGAAAAATAATTTTTTTTCTGGATAAAAGAGACACGCCATGTTCTTTTTATTTACCCTTTATAACTTGTATAAGTAAATTTTAAGATTATCGGTAATCATAACAAACAAACAATCTTTCGCACTTAGGATTAAACCAGTTCTATGACATATAGTTAGTTATATAACATGATATTGAACTGAGTGTAAAAAGGTAATTAATAAATTACTTTTCTTTGTTCGACTAAGTGCTTGTTTTCAATTTCATAAAATAAAATAACAGAACGAATGAAACGACAATTTGTTTCATAAAATAAAACATAAATTGCCTTCGTGTCACATTATATTTTTTGCATCAGGAATTTGGGGCTTTATAAGGGCTCACCAACGACAACTTTTTTGCGGATGCCGTTGAGAGTTTGCATTGATACAGTTGTGATGCTGTCGCTGATAAGATGTCTTCTTCCACGTAACCACGATTCTTGTTCACTACTATTACTATACTATCACGCTTCCATCGAATTTAGGTCCCTGATTCTCAATAATAAAATATTAAATAGAAGAAACTTTATTGCCTCAATACAATTGCATTTATATAACACTAAACATATACTGAAAAGTAGGTTGCAACGGAACCTTCAAGTAAGGCAATGGGTGTTAATTCTTGCTGCGTGTTGTGCATACAGCACTGATTTTCAATTTACCCTCAAGAGCCGAGATGATTGTCACGTTTGATATATAGCGTCACATATAATTTTGACAGTTCTAACATCATCAATATCTATCGTGATCATTATGTCCACTCCTGGTGGACACTAAGCACTAAGCCCCTTACTTATAAACGCTACTTAAAGTTAATCAATGCTCAAAGATAGCCCTGTCACTGTTTGTCATCATCGAACGGTCAGAAATGGCAATAGTTTAAGCATCGTTTATCTTTTGAAAGATGTTCATAAGTACGGCCAGGAATGATTAGCATCGGTAATGTTTTACAAGCTTTGACAGTTTGTCAATTGACGTTGTTTGAATTATGACGAATGAAATATCAAAGGTGGTTTGTTAAAAATATAGATTCAGTGCCGACCATTTCGGTGGGCAACTGAGTAATAAATGAGGCCTCAGGGCGCATCGATTCTCAAAATAAAAAGTTGCCATGAGTGAAGGTTTTAATAACTGATAAATAATAATCGTCCAACACGATAAATTTGGTCCATTTTAAGCCTCTGCAGTTACATTATCTATCTACTTTTAAAAATCTCAAAGAAATGCAAAGTAGACTACTTAAATAAAAACAGCTACCATCATGTAAAAGTTATTTCTTTTAAACTTATAAAACTTGAATAAAGTGTTGCGAAGCTATCATACCTTATCAAAGCTTCAAGTAGACAGACTTAATAACCATTAGTGAGCCTTCCGTTTCAAGAAATTTTCACTTTAAAACACGAATTTTTTTGTGCAAAATGTTGGAGTTAAATTATTTTAATTATCTAGTGTAATATAAAAAAAAAACATTACTCACATATACTCGGATAAAAATCCTATACCTATGTCATTCAAGATATAAAAAATGTGCAAAAATTTGTTCAGTAATTTTCGCCTTTAGAATTTAAGTACAAAATGTCAAAAAATGTAACCAAACAAGGTAAAGATACCCGTAGGCACACAGGCACGTTGTAAAAACACGAGTTTGCTGAAAGAAGCCTTTTGATACATTTTCTACTAATAAAATAGAACAAAAACGATAAAAATAAATAGCATTGTATGATAACAAATTAGAAATATGCTCAGTAATTCTTATTTGTATTCACAGAACTACTAAGCTTATTTATAATTTTTAGGGTTTAAATAAACCTCAAAAAAAAAACCGTATAGAAATAGGATCACTTTGTTGTCCGTCTGCTTGTCTGTCTGTCTATAAGGACCATTTACTCAGGATCGAGTTAATCAAATACGTCTGCCTGTATGTCTGTGATACTTGAAACTGTGAAAAAATCAACTTCTAAGTCAACACAATCAAAAAATACGGCCGCATATTTTGAAACTCACAAGGGAATCAAAACCTTTAAGGTACTTCCTTTTGAACTAGGATCATGAAATTTGGCAAGAACCAAATATGCCACTAAAATTTACGATCAAATTTGATTTCTGTATATTTTTGCCGTGAAGGAGCATTTCTGTATTTCGATTTGAAGGCTGTGATCAGGTACAATATAGGGGATAGCCAGAGGCAAGTCCAAATATTATATTCAGTACATGGACACGTTTTGCAAATAGGTAGTTAGCATTCCACGTGATAGGTTGCAAGCCGATCATTGCTTTTATTAAAACACTAACCTAGCACATGACCTTCGAATTATTATAGTTATGGTTAAGTATATCATATTTTATTTTAATGGCGTACTTTCGATTATTACTGTTACTGTTACTGTCAGCCTAAATCATCCCATTGTAGAACAAAGACCTCCCCCCATTTTTTCCATCCACTTCGATCCTGAGATTATATTGAGCCAGCAAAAGAGGCATTGATGGATGAACATTTATCATATCTAGTTGTGGCCAATGCTTGTATAATTTATATGTATTATATACTTTTCCCAAAAACGCGCGGAAATTTTTCCTTTTTAAAATTAATGACGAACAACGAACAACTTAAAACTTTTCCAACATAAATAAAACCTTTGATGCCATGTTTTGGATCGCAAATTAAAAGATCGTTCCATTGTTAAATTACACGACATATATGAGTTTACTAGTAATTTATTTGTCCGCTAAAACATGACAATTATGGATTTTCATACAACTTCTGCCGGCCGCTGCTTGCATGTATTTGGCTAGTCCAGCAATCTCAATTTATCTCGAAGAAGGTTGTAAAAATAATGCTCTTTCAGAGCATGCTTGGGATGAATAAATACGTAAAGAGAAGAAGGTAAGTACCATTTTGTGTAGTAAACAAGACACAAACTCGAACTCGTCTGCACGGCTAAAATGCATGCTCCATTCCTACACATCTAGAATCATGTGGATAGGGTCTTTGATTATAATCTGCATGCAATCAGAATGGGATGGAACCTCACAAATAACTATTTTCGATTTACAGTACAAGTAAATCGGAATAGGATTTCGAATTACTTTGACAAGATTCCATCCCATTCTGATTGCACACGGCACAAATAAATATCCTAGGTAGTGTAGCGCCGCTCCAAGAAAATGCGCAATGTATTGAATACTAGGCTTTTAGGGGACCTGTTTTTATTAAAAACTACGGTATGTATTCATTCGAAAAAAATCATTCAGAAAATTGATATTATACAATGTTATCTATGCCTGTTGTGTCGAAATCAGTCAATCTGTTCTCGAGATATCATCAAAAAAACCGTTCCATACAAAATGTATGGGAAAATGAATTTGCTTTATAGTTTTTTTCGTGAACTTTTTTAATAAACCCGACTTTTTTTAAATTGAAATAATAAAATAAATAAATAATGCTGGACATTATCACCCAGCATCTTGTAGCCCCAAACTAAGCAGAGCATGTATTATGGGAACCACATGATTGATATATTACATATATAATTTTTTTTAAATACATACATATCATACATAGAAAACACCCAGACCCGAGACAAAAATCTGCCAAACATGCAAAGGACAACTTTTCCGCGGCGGGAATCGAACCCGCTACCTTCTGCGTCTCAGGCGGACTTTCGCCCACTGCACCACAGAGGTCGTCTTAAATAGACTAGTTATGGATATAAACACCTTGTTTTATTTATTTACGTCCAAAGTTTCGTCTTATTTCGTGTTTATTGAGTCCTAAAAATAATTTTACTATTTTATTTAGTAGCATGCATAGAATAATGACGAGATAATTCGAGATCATGCTTATCATTTGATATACGTCGTCATGAGTGGAGTACTCTCATCGAGACACGCGTATGAAAAATTAAAAATAAAAATAATGTATTTCAGTAACCGTGCATACTAACATAACAATGGGTCAAGATCCTCTTTTAAGTTTAATGTACTTGTGTTAGAGTATAACTATGATAATGAATCCCACAAATTTGTTTGGAAAAAAAATCAAAAAGCGTACTCTTATATATTACTAGCTTCCGCCCGCGGCTTCACTCGAGTGGTGCCGAGGTAAAAAGTAGCCTTGATGTTAATCCAGGTCACAAACTATGTATATTCCAAGTTTCATCCAAATCCATTCAGTAGTTTTGCGTGAAAGTGTAACAAACATTCATCCATCCATACTCACAAACTTTCACATTTATATTAATAGGAAGGAGGAAGGATACGAAGTAGGATAGTAGGAAAGACGAATTCCCGGACTTATCCCTGACTCTTGAGGTTAATGTTTATGTGTAATTTATATGTATATGCGAATTTAAACTGAGTTGTTGTGCGTCTGACGTTTTCATAAAGGTGGACGCATGTCAATTACAAATTCTGTCATCAACATTTTACAATTTTACGTACTACGTTGCCTCATATTAATACGAACATTATACTTAATACTGGCGTGACTTGATATTTGATAAATTGTGGAAACTATCCCAGAAGCCAATAAATAAAGAAGTGAAGTGAAGGGGACGTTAAACATCGAGATAATTATATAGCACTCTATAGAGTGACAGTATTCTAGTGAAAAGTGACGAAAATCGCCAAAGCGTATTTGACTTGTAAAAACTTTAAAATGCCAAAAAAAACTTTAATTTAAGTTGCACTAATTAAGAATATATGTTGCTTAAAAAGTGTACAAAGTCGGTGCAATTGACATCGTTTTGGTGCAGACACTTTTTTTCTGTAAATATAAAAAGTCAGTATAAATATCTCGATGACGTTAAAGCTTGAAATATTGATTTTTCTTAATCTTCTCAGAATTTAAAATTTCAAAAAGAACTGTCTGTGTTTCCGAATACTAATGCTCAAGCAATTATTAGTTTTGGATGATGATAAATGGCATAACACCATCTTTTGTGAAAAACCAGTATTGTCAACGTCAAAAAATATTAATTTAGCTAACATTTCAACCGATTTACGATAGTAATATGATACAAGCGTAGTGAAATGGATTGAAAGTGAATTTGATTTGGAAATCTCTGATGAATAAAATTGTTCGCCGATCGTTTTTTGTTATAGTCGCTAATGCTATAGCACCTTTTTATTTAGTTGTACGAAATAAAACATTTATATTTTAACTATAGCTGAACAGGACCTAACTGAAAACTGTACTCATAAACCGTACTACGTTGCCTTATTAGTGTACAATACACTTGATACTGATGAAATTGTAGAAAATTATACCAGAAGCGGAGTCGGATATAGTTTCATTTCAAGCTTTATTGTCTTCTAAATAATCGAAAATTCAATGATTATTATTTAACGGGTCTTTTTCGCGTTTTACCTTATTTTATACTCGTGAAAGTTTAAAAAATACTAATCAGAAATTCTATAATAAGCTTTATAACAGAGATTACGTTTAACAACATTTATAAGCATGTAATTTGGGATTTTGTTAAAAAAACGTACGCATACACTTTAGGCTATGAAATAGCTGACTGCTTTTATTGAGTCTTATACCTAACAGTAGGAACAGTCAAAATATTTGCAATGGTGAAATGTGATTGTGAAGCAGTATTGCTTTGTTTCGATTAGGAGTGTGGACACCGGTATAATTAGACCTATCGCCTTCATGCTTCAAGTTGACATACGTAGGGAGTTGTAGGTGTAGGCGACGTGCCCTACGCCTACATGCATAACCGTCGATGTAATACTTTGTTATGGGTGGTGGTTACTCAGAACATAACATCAACTGGACCACCACTTACCATTATCAAAAACATTTTGATTACTCTTGACGAAAACAATTTTTTTCATAATTGACGGTGGTTGTCGTTTTTGTTTTGTTTTATTTTCATCGCATTGGCTTATGGCATTTTAACCAATCTACGTTAGTACTAGTGTCTAATAAAAAGACACAAGTGTAGTGAAATGAAATCTTTTTTTGTTCTAGACGCTATTGTTTTAGCAGAAGTGTCTTGATCCTTGGGAATAGACATAATTATCACATTAGATACCTACATTGCGTATAATTCAATGTAAAGATTTTTTTTTTCGATAAAAATCTAACGAGACAATCCTATCTATTTCTAAGAATTAGGACCAGGGTACCTCACTGAAGACTGGAAGATTATGTACCGTACAAAGTTGCCTTAAAATTAAAAGGACAATCTATGCCTTTTAAAATAACCTCCTTTTTAAAAGTTTATAAAAACTGAAATGAACTTCGCTTCAATGGCGGGCTAATTGCTCATGACCTATAGTAACATAGCATTTTCAAGTTCAAGTGCTTGATTGGCTCGATTTCGGATAGGTAATTAATTAGTGCACAATAATATTGAAACTCCATTATTTTATTCAATTAATTTGAAAATGTCGTTCTCGTTTGTCAGTAGATGGGTGAATATCAGCGCTTCACACGTATTCTTGTTTTGTGATTTTAAGTAGTTATTTTTATATGGATTAAGGAAAGTTGGAAAATATTTGGTGACCTGGAATTACATATAAGCTTATGGCTATCACCGAGAAGAACTTTAGAAAGTTAAATTTATATAAAAAAAACTAGTAGATTCTCAAGAACAAGTTATATGTGCACAATAGTCTTACTTAAATCAAACAAATCCTGTCTTAGTTAATTTATTTTATTGTTGCATTAATAAACCCCCAGATTTAATTTTATAATCAAGGCATTTTATAACGTCTCGATAAACTAAGCTCGTCCCTGTCATTTAAATGTAAATAAAAAGAGTTGACTTGATATTTTAACGCCATTTTAGCTATCTGAGGGTTTTATAAGTGATAAGAATTTTACGTTAAATATATTTTTTCGAACATGCTTGGAAATTAGAGCATTATTTTGACAACCTTCTTTGAGATAAATCGAAATTGCTGTATCGGCCCAATACATGCGAGCAGTGGTCGGCAAAAGTTGTATGAAAATTCATATCTGTTGTGTATTTATATATTTTGCCATACTCACTGTTTGCAGTATCCACCCATTCACCATTCCACCAATTCATTTATGCTTTGGTAGTTATTGACTTGGGTACCCATGTTTGCATGCCCAGCGTGGTGATTATGGCCATATCCCCCTTTATTATGGGAGGCCTATGTTCAGCAGTGGACTGATATAGGCTGGTGTGGTGTTGTGGTGGTGGTTTAGGTAAAGGTCTTCTCCGATCCATATGTAAATATTTTTAGTAACATAAATCCCTCTATCAATTCTTTATCTTCTAAAATACATTTTCTTTTCTTACCAACACGGCCGTTTGTCTTGTTTCCAATCTATCTACGTGACTGACATGGACGACCTCTAAAGCTTTTTCAATTTCAATTTTAAAATCGAGCTTCCATTGCTGCTATAAAAATTTCTACTGTAATATTTTTTTGGTTTTCTCACATCATTTTGTCCAAAAGTATAGAACTGTTAAAAATCTGACCGTCTGATTGACTGACTGATTGATTACCATAAGTCATAGATACAAAATACCTAAGCGAATACCTAGGTGAAACTATTCTTTTGAATGCTAATTAATGTTTGAAGGTACTGATAATACCTATACTTTAATAATGAAACTGACATGTAAATTGGTTTAACGAATAAATTATTATGATTATGATTATTATGATGTATGAAATTTGGAAGGTGCATAGTGTAGTGGTTTACGTGTAGTGAGAGTATGAAAAGGGTTCCTGATATTAAGCCTATCAAGAAGTTCATTATAGTTTATTTCCAGAATATAATTCAGTATAATTCAACATAAAGTAATAAGAATTATACAGTAATAAATAACAATGGTACAGGTCAGAACAGGGCGCAATGGCGCTCATTAGGGGAGCCTATGTCCAGTAGTGGACTGCTATAGGCTGATGATGATGATGATGATGATGAAACAGAATGGTATATCTATGAAAATATTCTACGGGGAAGTCACGGGGCGCTCACGGTCGTCAAATACCGGTTCATCACACTAATATAAATGATATATAAATGATATAATGTAAAAGTTTTCACTCAACTCCGTAACTGCTGAAAAAATTTGGATGAAACTTAGAATATGTCATAAATTGTGACCTGGATTAACACATAAATTACAAAGAGTGCATCAAATTCAATAATAGTAAGCTATTTTTATAATATCTTGAAATAACTATTATTTCCAAAACCTTCTTAACATTTTGACGAAATCTTATCTAACATTTAGGTTAAAGGAAATCAGTAGATATTTTGTGTACATTTTTAATTCATAAGTTCATGAATAACAATTAGAAGTAAAATAATCAATCCTCAATGAGAAGAAAGCTATAAAAAGAACAATCAGCTCTTACCGCCGCCTTAAAACACACGAGTTGTGATTATATGTTTTGATGTTGTGATTACTGACAATTTTGACGTTGTAAAGTTTTAATGAAAAGTTACGACATTGAAATGTCATAAAACCTAAATTATTTATCATAAGCTATCGCCCGCAGTTTCGTTTAAAGATAGCTTTTGTGATAATCCAGGTCACAAACTATTTATATTCCCAGTTTAATCCAAATCCGTTCTGTAGATTTTGCGTGAAAGAGTAACAAACACCCATCCATCCATACTCACAAACTTTCACATTTCAATATTAGTAGGAAGGTAGGATTAGTTTACATATGCATGCATACCATGGCACATTGAAATATAAAAATAGAGTATCAAAGCTCCAATCTCAGCCAAAAAATAGTAAAATCCGAGCAGCGACGGAAGAAAACATAAATAAAACGACCCATGCATGTTCTACCATGGCTTGAATGAAGCTTTCACGAATATCCTATTTCTGGAATTATAATATCGGTCATTGGAATGCACTGAATGAGAAAATGTTTTTCTACTCTATTGACTAACGAAAACACAGTCGATTTTAATAAATTCCAACCGTGATTTTGCGATGGAAAATATGATGTTAAAGATGTAAATATCATATTTTTTATTAGAAACTTTTAAAATATGAATGGAGATTAATTTGATAGATAGATAGATAGATATATCGTTTATTTGCAACTACAATCACACACATATACAACAATTTTAAGATTTAACAAGTAGGTAATTTGACATTAGGTATACATACAATATGAATAGTGAAGACATTATATCTAGAAAAATATAAAAATTAAATTGAAAAAAACAATATGTACGACAAAATATTGTGAGAAAGTCCATCACAGTATATGTGTGTGTTGCAGTATGACAAAAAAGGCCATAGCTCAGCGCATAATTTTGCTCAAGGAGCAAACACTGATTTTCAGCTAATTTGATTATTACATTAAGAATTAATATCATATTATATTACCAGTATTTAGTTGCTTTACCTATCTTCCCGATAATTGGTATTTGGCAAAAAAAACTTTTATTTTTTATTTTCCATGAATATATCTTAATTGTACTCTTGACTCTGTAATCATTCACCTAACAAAATATTCGATTTTTATTAATATAATGGGAACATTCTTAATTTATGTTTTTTAAATTATTTAAATCCATCAAGAAATGAAGAAGTCAGTGAGAAGTTAAATTTTCGGCTATTTTGAAACGCGCGCTTGAAACTGCGTTCAGTAAGATGACGTCACACGTTGCATATCGCCTCCTCGGGCTTGGCTTGACTTGTGTGGCCAATTTTTCGATAAAATTGAATTTTGTCCATCATGAATTATTATGACACCATAATCGGTAGACTATTTTGTCCAATGCTAGGCTCTTCCACGTAGGCGAGCAGAGTGAGTCGCGAATTTATAGGTTTTATTTAGGTACTACGCTACAGAAAATAAAGTCGGCGAGGGGAGCGAACCGCAAGTTTTTCAAGAAAATGTGTCAGTACCTAGTAGGTGTAATAATAATTATGATTAACTAGTTTCCGCCCGCGGCTTCGCTCGCGTGGTACTCCGATAAAAAGTAGCCTATGTGTAAATCCAATCATAGTCACGTTTTCACGTGAAAGAGTAACAAACATTCATCCAACTGCCATTGACCGGAAAATTTCTCGAACCAGTTTATTCCTCGGTTGACCTCTTTGTCGAAATTGGACCTACCTTGTTGAATTGTATGACCAAGATAGACACAGTGGTGAACAACTTCGATATTGTTCCTATTATTGATATTGTTTCCCATAGACGCCATGCCAATGGCGTGCCTAAACCAGTACCTAAACTGACCAGTGCCTAAACTGACATGATTTGCGTCTTACTCAGGTTCATTTTGAGACCCACCTGTTGGGAATCATATAATTTTCATGTACCTATATTTTATGGAAATTCGAAATTGCATTTAGATACAACTCTAGGAAGATATTGTAAGCGTGGGGTCAAGGCTATAAACGGTGAATTTAAATTCGTGAATTATCCAGAAACGGGGCGATTTGTATCATGGCACAATCAACTAGAACCTCACTTAAATATACGTGATCCAAAACTTTTCTCAAGGACTTTTAGCTTAACTTTGTGTAATACGTGGCAACCCTATTAATAAAGCGGAACTACGATTATCTTCATTATTGTGTCAAGGTCAAATTTTAACATAAACAGCTGTTCTAAGGCCTTACAAGCTTTTGAGTAAAATTATGGTGTAACTTCACAAATCATTTCTTCAATGAAAATCTATAAAAAATCGAAACATCGTACAACAAATAAGGACAGAGAACAATAGCGCTTATTAGGGAAGGCCTATGTCCAAATGTGGACTGCTCTATACTGATAATGATGATGATGATGTACAACAAATGTTGCTGACCTTCGGGATTTACCCCCTTTAAGGATAACATACAAATTTATATTCACCGTGTGTATTTATGACTGATTATGTATAAACAATATTTTTCGCACAGGAATCCATGTACGACCAGGAACCGGTACTGGCTTACCCGCCATCGCTTCACTTCAAGGAAGGTGGGAAGAAGAAGAAATACAAAAAGCCACGACTCCAGCCCTACGCTAAGGAATACTATTTCATGGAGGTAGAGATGCGTTACGGGTTTCTGCAGGTATGTACTAATGTGTAATTATTCCTATCTTATTTTTATGGGTCTGTCTCAACCCACTACCGGGTAAAAAGCTCCCTTCCCTCTTTCTACACTTCCCAATCTTTGTTAATCCGCTAGAATACTGATAAAACTTCTAGTTGTATCTGGATCGTCACGACACCTTCGTGGACCCTATGGAACCCAGAGGCGATCTTTTTTTATTCATTTATGGTACTTGAAGATGGAACAAGCACATGGCCAACCTGATCTTAAGTGGTAACCATTACCTATCACAAAGCATTGTATCGTAGATTGTTGGAATTTGCTCTATAATGCAACGCCCTGCGTGCATCAACTTGAGGCATGAAAATGAGAAGCCTCTTGTGCCTGTAATTTCACCGACACCCCTTCAAACAAAATTACAGCACAGTTGTTTCACGGCAGAAATAGGCATGGTGGCAGTACTACTACTAAAAATCTTAGCCCACAACTGGTCTGGCATGCGACAAAAATATCTACCCCCATTGATATACACTGGTAGATAGATAGATAGATAGAAACCACCATACCATAAAAAATTTAACAGTTAGCAGGAAAATTTACAATTAAAGAAGGTATAATGGGTGGTCTTATCGCTAAAAGCGAGTACTCTTCCAGACCACCTTTGAATGGACAGGATAGCACGATAAACAAAAGACGGCGGTGTACATACGGGAGTAGCTACATAAATATTATTACATACCTAACTAACTAGGAAATATATTAAATACCTCATAAAATATTGCTACTAGATAAAATAATAAAAATGAAACTTAAGACACTCTTTCCACCACACCACACCAGCCTATATCAGTCCACTGCTGGACATAGGCCTCCCCTTATAAAGGGGGAGATGCCCATAATCCCCACGCTGGGCATGCGGGTTGGGGATCGCAGGGCACAGCTTCTCGCACCACCGACGCTGCTGCCCGTCGGTGGCCAGGGGATTTAGCTGTGCCGATGTAGGCTGTGCTATGCCGCAATCAGCCGGCCGCCAGAGCCCCGTTCGTTGTTTAGCAGGGTGCACCACGGGCAGGTGAGGTTGGCTTGGGTTCCGAAGATAGAGATTGGAACCCCATACACCCCCCACTCACACACAGAGACACTCTTTACATAATAATAATACATAAACTACATAAATACCTATTTGCAAAATATAACATTATAAGTATCCCAAAGCAATAAAACTTAGCAGTCAAGAGAAAGGAAATGCTTACATACTAGATCTTTAAAAATAGGCAGGGATTTAGATGATCTTATAGATAGTAAGGCGTTCCAAAGACGTATAGCTTCTACAGTAAAGGAGTCTCTGTAAAATTTAGAGCTGTGTATTGGTGTACTAAGCTGCAAGGTTTCAGAAGACAGTAAGTTTCGCTCGTGTTACTATCTTAACTCTCGATGTTCGCGCCAATCCCATTTAAGTTTGGCGGTCCTGTAAGTTACATTGGCGATTTTTACTATCACTAAGCCTCCACTATCCGTCTGTCTGTCCGTAAGCAGGCTATCTCATGAACCGTAATAGGTAGATAATTTTAACAATGTGTATTTCTATTGCCGCTATAGCAACAAATAATGAAAGGATTTAAAATAGTGTTAATCTTGTACGATGGTACATACGGAACCCTTCATGTGCGAGTTCGACTCGAACTTGTCCGATTTTTAGTTACTGTCACGACCCCTGATACCTTAAATACCCTAGACTCGCGCGCAGCAAAAAATAAAATAGCCTTGGATTTTCAGTAAATAATAAAATGTAATTTATGAAATACCGACACAAAAGATAAGTGGCCCTAGCAAAATTTACGGGATAAACACAGAAGGTAGTTTAAAGCAAGCCAATACTCTAGTTATTAGTTCCACTATCAATCCTTTTATATTGCACAGAAAATCAATGGATTTTGGTTAATCCAAACATTACAGTCGTCTGTGAACTAAGCAATAGGATATTTCTGTAGAACATTATGGGCTGTTTATGAAATATTCTATAGACGTTCTTAAATAAACAAGGCACTCTCCAATTCCCAACAAATGCAATCACCTACCTTTTACCTTTACCTTGCTTGTTTTTTGGAGCCAGTAGATAGACACGTCAGCACTCACAAGGCCATCACCATCACTTTTTAGTTTAAGAGAAACAATAAAACCTGGATAAACCACAGACCAATGTAAGTTTCTCGTGTAGTTTTTTTATGGTCCACTTTACGCATCCGTACGATCCGTATGGTCCGTTTTATCGCATCACAACATAATTTCAATAATTTTTGTAAATCCGCCGCGTAACGAGAGCCGCCATAGCTACCCTCTTAGTCAAAAACTCGGTCCCTTCTCCACAGAGGGCTTAGCTAATACGTCGCATTTTTAGATGGAAGTCTGGGTTCGTATTGGTGGCGCTAGTTTGTATAGTTGTTATAGATTGGCTTTGATATTCTTTCTGTGCTGTAGGTAGGTACTCTGGCTGACTTGCCAAGCTATTGCTAGGTTCTTAATTTCATTTATCAGAAATTAAAGAATGCTTGAACGTAATGAAAAGAGTCATGTGATACCAAGAATTTGTCAGATTCCCTTAAGATATTTTCTTTCACCTTTTCGAGAATTTTATGCGCACTTCAGATAAATAGATGAACATTATTTTATAAACTTTCTAGATTCTCCTATAAATGTTAAAGTCGGCATATATACCAACGGATTAAAACAGTTCGCTTCAGCTTCCTTCTTCGTTTGAGCTAGTGGACTACTCTGGTGTCGGAGTTTTTAGGCCACCCGAAGGCCTCCAATATAAAAAGACTGAAAAAATCAGAAAAAATATCGTAACATCCCTTCCAAAGCACGGAAACGCTAAATTCTATCTTAACCGTGACCCATCCAAGTATGAAAGAATAAATGAACACTTTATTTCATAAAACAGTCAAAATACACAATGTCAATTAAAAATGGTACAATGGGCGGCCTATCGCTGAAAGAGATTTCTTCTAGGCAACCTTTGGATGAAGAAAGTGATATTAAAATCATATGGGATGGCAGCACAGTTTGAAAACAAACATAAACATACGTACGCAAAAAACTAAACTTGGTAAGCTTTAAATCAATACGAATACATGTAACAATAAGTACCCAAGCAGTGAACGGGTTGAGTGTTCTTAATCAAGATGATAAGAGCACCGAAATAAGCCACGCTGCTATATAAGCCCATTCATATTCACAGTGGCTAGAAAGACTGTTTATTTTACATGCGAACTGAATGAACGGCTATTTCGTCGCTTAAGTGAGCACGAGCTAAGTGCTTGCGAGCGACTCGTTTAATGAATTATTTACTCTTTGTAACAAGTGTGGTTAAAGGATCCCTAATTTTCATTATAAGAAGCGTAGAACCACGTAACCTAATGTAATTTAATCTGGCGGCCGTGGGTTCGAATCCCAGCAGTGCAAAAAAAGATTTTTCGTTTCGATATAAATTTATTGCTTAAATGGTAGTCTCGACCACTGTTTTTATATTTATCATTTGGTTATTGAAATAAATCATTTGTATTTTTATTTGTACATATTTGTATGCCTTATTATTTTTCCTTTACCATTCTGTTATTTCTGGCTAAACATATCCTTATTGTGCTATACTTATCCCTGTAACTTGTTGATTTTGTTGAAATAACTCTCATTGTGTTCAAATTGGGTTTCTTGATCACAAACAGACAAAACATTTTCATAGGGTATAGGAAGAAACCTTTCTCTTGATATAGGGTTCGGTTTCACCAGAAACGTAATTTTTGGGTATACATAATAACTAGCCCACGACAAAGAGCGTGCTCACTACAAACGATATTCAGTCGTAACAGTAGAGGACAGAAAAGCGCGCGATTGTTTTTTGCGGCAGACGCTGCGGAAAACGTACTGTGATTGACGCGCACTATTTTAATACGTAAAGCAATTAACATGGATTGATTTTTCATACGATTTTTCATAGATTTACTTTAGCTGTTGGTACGACAGACGATCGTGTCGTGCGTAGTGAACCAAGCTTTCGTTATGTTTTACAGTGTTCTGTTTTTTTAAGGGCTCTGTACCTCAAAAGGGAAAAGTAACCCTTAATCAGCCTCATTGTCTGTCTGTCTGTCTGTCAAGATCATTAACATAAAATTCTGGAATTCCTTGATGCTGTGAAAAAAAATAATTTATATATATTTATATATATAAAAGACAATTCCGTTAATGTCGCTTATTTATTAATTAAGTGATTCATTAATCACTTAATTTAATCCAGCATTCCAACCCCCATATTCGGAACCCAAGCCAACCTCCCTGCACGTGGTGCACCCTGCTAAACAAGGCACAGCCCACATCGGCATAGCTAAATCCCCTGGCCACCGACGGGCAGCAGCGTCGGTGGTGCTAGAGCGGTGCCCTGCGATCCCCAACCCACATGCCTAGCGTTGGGATTATGGGCATATATCCCCCTTTATTAGGGAGGTCTGTGTCCAGCAGTGGATTGATATAGGCTGGTGTGTGTGTGTGGTCCAGCATTATTTATTTTGACACTCGCGCGTGAATCAAAACCTATAGGGTTCTTCCTATTGACTTCGAAATATGTGGCAAGAAGCAATGTCTTATATCACAAGTAAAGGACAAAATCTGAGTACCGTAAACGTGTAGTAACATCAAAACAAAACAAATTCATACCTGTAGTGTAGGTACTAAAACTTGTAAGTTTGTACTGAACCCTCGGTGCACGAATTCAACTCGCACTTGGCTGGTTTTACCATAGACCTCTGATAAGTATTGGTATCTCGAAGAGGTCAAGTTATATCAAGGAAAAAATAGATTTTAATTCATAATAATAAGGTGAACTATAAATAGGGCTGGGATCTTTTCATAATAGACGAAAATACTTGTCTTAAGGATAATGACTTATACCTGTTATACCTTATAGACTAATACATGTATCTGTCTGTTTGCGATAAACTCAAAAACTACCGAACGGGTTTTCATCCAGTTTTTACTTATTTATTTAGTGCGCTGTATCAAGTGTTGAGGTTTTGTGTAAATTGGTTGCAAATTGGTGATAATTGGCTGACGGCCTCTTTGGCGCGGTGGGCGAAGGTCCGCCAGGGACGCAGAAGGTCGCGGGTTCGATTCCCGCCTCGGGACTAATGTTTTATTTATTTGCAGATGCTGTTTTCTGTATATAATAATGTAACGTATTTACAAAAAAATGCATTTAAGTATTATATCAGTCATGTGATTCCCATAACACAACAATGAGCAGCATCATGTAGCCCTTAACTCTGATTAGTTAAGGGCTACATAAAGCTGTGTGACAGTGTGCATCCTATAAAAAAATGATTTCAAACCGCCTGCGACCCTACGACAAAAAAAAAGTAGGCATAAATTTTCTACTACCCATGTGAGGCCGAAAGGGGTCGCTACTTGTGAATTAGTGGTAAATTTTGCGTCTGTGCAATAATTGTAAAAAAGTAGGTACACAATTTCTTACATTCATTATTACATTTCTTATTTGATGATTTTGATAAAATATAGCCAATTTTTTTTATACACACCACACCACACCACACCAGCATATATCAGTCCACTGCTGGACATAGGCCTCCCCTAATAAAGGGGGATATGCCCATAATCACCACGCTGGGCATGCGGGTTGGGGATCGCAGGGCACAGCTTCTCTCACCACCGACGCTGCTGGCCGTCGGTGGATAGGCCATTTAGCTGCGCCGATGTAGACTGTGCTATACCGCAATCAGCTGGCCGCCAGAGCCCCGTTCGATGTTTAGCAGGGTGCCCCACTTGCAGGTGGGGTTGGCTTGGGTTCCGAAGATAGGGGTTGGAACCCCGTACACCCCTTTTTATACATGAAATAAGAATTCAAATATCTCGAAAACTACCCGTAGCATTTACAATGTATAAAGTCACATCTATTTCCCGAAGAGTTTGAGAGAGAAAACTAAACTCTGCAACATTTCGTCTTTATACAATAACACTAGGTATACTTACTCGCAGACTAAAGTATGAAGACATTATCCATCCGCTCATGCATAGGTGTAATTATAAAGTTAGTTGGACACGGATCAACTTATTACATCAGTTATTATAATACTAAAAGCATAAGTCCACCGCCAGCTAAACTAA
This sequence comes from Horisme vitalbata, assembly GCA_951804965.1. Taxonomy (NCBI): domain Eukaryota; kingdom Metazoa; phylum Arthropoda; class Insecta; order Lepidoptera; family Geometridae; genus Horisme; species Horisme vitalbata. Next base: position 4,983,075 of record OX638089.1, read on the forward strand.
GTGAAAACTAAGCCCAGTGAACTAAGCTAAGCTAAACTGGGAAATAATAATACGTCCACCAATTTAATTGCTAAAACTGAAACTACGTTAGTGATGACGTGATGGAAGAAGAGACGAGCTATGACGAGAGTTCAAAGGAGGGATACAATCGTTATAGGAAAAGAAGATTGATTATTGTCCATTTCTAAAGAAAAAACGCAAATTTTGGTCGACATATTCAATAAATACCTCCATGCTGCTAAATACGTGTTTCACTGCCTGCACACGACCGCTCATTGACTCACTGTACAAGCAGAAACACGTTCGAATAACACAAAGCGCCAGAGGGATAATGCAAGGGAGTGAGGGGCACTTAGTTTAGCTCACGTAGTAACGGATCGGATACACAACTAAGTTATTTCGACTTAACTGGGCTATTTTACGTAGCTTAGCTGGCATAGTTTGCCGTGGACGCACGAACGAAGAACTAGCTCAACTATGCGAGCTAAGCTAAACTAACATAGTTTAGTTGGCGGTGGACGATCGGCTCAATGCAGTGAACAAACTAAAAATATACAGTTAGAGAATGAAGATTCTTGCGCGTGCTAGTAGTTCGGTTATTAGTTCGGTACGAGACTGAAACTTTCCGGTGTCAATAGTTCGGTTGATACAAAGTAGCGAACTATCGATAAAGAATATACCCTTTAGAACCAATAGATAGTAAGTAGGTAAAATATATAGCTAAATTAGCAAGTCCGAAAGTATGTAAGAGGTATTTATTAATTGTGTTTTATTAGACATTTTTAGTCTGATTTACTACTTATATGCGTACGTCATAAACAACAACAAAATTGGTCTATTCAATCCACTGCTGGACTTTATAATGCTCATGCTAGGCATACGGGTTGGGAATCGCAGTGAACAACTTATTGCATCACCTGCACGGCTGCTCATCAACGGTCAGTGCATTGAGCTGTGCCGGTGTTATGCTGCGCTATGCCGCAATCAGCCGGCTGCGATAGCCCCGTTTGTGATTCAGCCGGGTGCATCACGGGCTGGTGAGGTTGGCTTGTATTCCGGAGATGGCGGTTGAAACCCCTTCCGGTTTATAAAAGTTCTATTATTACAAATAGGTACAATAGTACAGTACAGTATTAGTGCTAGGTATCTTAAGCAAATCACTGACAATTATAATGATTGCGTCTTAGGGGGGGGTTCGTTTATGTTCCAAAGATGGAGGTTGAAAGCACTTATACCTCTTCCCCCCCACAAATTCAAAGTCGTCAAAAAAATATTAAATAAAATAAAGAACTAATAAATAAAAAAAATCAGGCAACAAATAAAAAGTACAAGATATTAACTTAGTTAAACTACGGCCCGGCCCATGTATAAAAAAAACCTTACTAAGCAACATACATAAGCTAAGATACATAATACATATACCTCAAACTATTTGCTGACACGTAATGTATGTGACGTGTGACGCACTTGCGCTGTGTCGTACAGTCGCCCGCAAAAACGACGAAACAACACACTTTTTGGCCAAAACTCTTCCTTAGTAAAGGTTGTAAGATTTGCCGTCGGAACACGTACCACAAAAGATTTAAAACCATTGTGGTGCGATTCCAACATTTCGACCCTTAACTGCAGATTAGCGTTCCTCTTCACGTATTCCACGATATCCTCCACCTTCGTTGAATCCTGAAGACGCGATACGTAGAGCAGCGTGGAAGGCCAAGCTGGGCAGCCGGGCGCAGGAGATAGTTCGACCCGGTCGGCGCGGTGCCACTGTGGTTACGGCAGGAGGGCATCCTTCTCATTTATAGAACTTCAGTGAATCATTCCTTGTCTTGAGGCTTTAACCAGTTCAGGTGTAGCGCTGCTAGCGAACTTATTGTTTCATTTATTACCTTCACAATTAGCCAAATCGGTTAACAGTCATAAGTTAATCCACGAAATGTGAGAGCTCAATCCAGCCCATTCCATTCTCCGGGGGAAATAGGGAAAAATCGATTCATGTTTATCAAATTAAAGCGACGTTTTCCCTCACAATTTCATTTGCTACTTTATTTGTATTTTCGGGAAATACATTCAGTAAATAAAGAGTATTTTTGGGAAGTTGGTTTGTAAAATCATGAGTTTCAGGGAATAAATTAATAGTTTTAATGTTAATTTCAACAGCCTATTTCTGCCGTGAAGCAGCATTGCTGTGTTTTGATCTGAAGGGTGTGGGTGCCGGTGACATTACAGGCACATGAGGCTGAACACCTTCATGCCTCAAGTCGATGCAATACTTTGTTATAGGTAATGGTTACCACTTTAAAAATGGGCATGTACTGTTACATGTACATACATGTTTCAACTTGATTTAGATAGATAAAGAATATTCTTTATTGCACAAAATTACAAGTACATAGGCGAACATAATGCTATGAAGCATTCTCTACCATCTAACCTTTGTGTAATCTAGATTTACACTTAATATGTGGTGGTAAAAAATACACACACACACAGCAGCCTATATTAGTCCACTGCTGGATAAAGACCTACCCTAATAAAGGGGGATATGCCCATAATCTCCACGCTGGGCATGCGGGTTGGGGATAGCAGGGCACAGCTTCTCGCACCACTAACGCTGCTGCCCGACGGTGGTCGGGGATTTAGCTGTGCCGATGTAGGCTGTGCTGTGCCGCAATCAGCCGGCTACCAGAGCCCCGTTCGTTATTTAGCAGGGTGCACCATGTGCAGGTGACGTTGGCTTGGGTTTTAAAGATGGGGGCTGGAATCCCTTACACCCCATGGCAAAAAATACATTGGAGTGTTTTTGAAATGCTTACATCAAAGATGAATTTAAAATATAAAAGGTATCTTCAATTTGCGCACTATTTAACTAGACATATGGCGTGTATTTTAGCAGTATTGGCTTAGTAGGATGTACTTTGTCTTTCTGTCTGGAGGTTGTTGGACAATGGTTTTTCGTTGCGATTTAAGTGACAAAACTATAATTTTATATCTTGTGGCTGATCTGATAATCCAGGACATTGACCAGTCCAATATAGATAATAGGCTTGGTAATGCGTCTTTTTTAATTTTTTAAACTATTTATTTTTTATGGTTTGGAGTACACCCTGTTCATACAAAACTGGCCCCACCACGGTGTAACATGAATCCAGCAATATATTTTTATAACGAAAGGTAGGATCGGATATTGAAATCCAAAACCCCAGCCTACCCTTCTGAACATTAGAATAAAATCGAAGGAAGAGTTATTTTAGTAATAGGTATACAGAATGTTTGTAGTCACCAACGGAAAGGATTATCTGTCTACACTAAGCTAGGATGAGATAATCGTAGATGTGCGGCAAGCTTACTTTATATTCATATTTGTTAATTCAAATGACTCTGACAGTCAAATATGTTTATTGCATTCATGTGTACAAAATTTACTAAATGACACGGATAACTTCGTACCACTTAAAATTGAAGTGAAGAGTTTATCCGGGGTATATAGTATCAGAATTGATCAGTATAAAACAAAAAAAAAAGTTTTGTTTTGAAGGGTGAAGTAGAGTGCGTGTGCTTCGTGATGCTGTCTCACAATAGTTCTTCCAGGGTTATAACCCTATAGTATGTTACAGCTGCTAGCTTATTTTTCACGTGCTGGATAGGTAAGTTCAGTTGTAAATCTTGTATTTTAGTTTTTCATGAGTACGAGTGACATGAGACATAACACCCGAGAGCTTTATGTAATTAAAGCTTTGCATCTTAGGGCACGTCCTAATGTACGTGACGTACGATGGAAACTTTGTTATAGGTGATTGTCACTATTTAGTATCAGTTAGACCATTTGCTTGCTCCATCATAATCGTCATCATCCGCAGCCAGCTTTCACTCACTGCTGGGTTGCTGCTGCTCTTGCCACTTGGAACAGTTTCGTGCTACCCAGTTCCACTGTCGGCCCACGATATAAACTTGTAAAAAAACTGTACTTATTAACATCCACTCTGTTTTGGTTATAGGAACCCTGATTGGGGTCGAGAAAAGATTTCAAAATCAAACACTTAATTGTTGATTGTAATTTAACCCCCGAGTAATGAGGGTTGGTTCAGTTTGAGGCCTTAGTGTGTCTGTTACATCGTAGCTCCCAAAATTACTCAGATTTCGGTGCCCTTTTTAGGGTTTCCAATTAAAATGGTTAGTTCAATTTTATTTTATTTTAACTATCATGACTAGCACCCTATTATAATTAATTAAAGGAAGTCTCAAGTGTATTTAAAGTATAAGGTTCGAGTTCTATTTTAGTTTTGATAAAATTTAAATTTATTCCAAGGTATATTGTATTCATCGTGTTACTCAATAGTGATGCCGATTTCCAGCAGTGGACGGATATAAGCTTATAATTATGATGATGATGAAAACAGTGTTTAATCAACATCAGTTATTAGCTAACTGGGTAACTCTGGTGACTGAGTTTTTTGGCAGCGTGAACGCATATGAATTATAGATTCAGAGGCGTTCTTATGAAGTTCCAGGCGGGTCAGCTAGTAGTTTATATTACCATTGTCCTCTATAGGGGCACTCAAGCTAAGTCAAGGCTGTTGCTGAAGTTCTTGGTGGATGCAAGCCAACTGTACTTGGCTTGACGCATCCACCAAGAACTTCAGCAAATCGACACACCACCTGGTCGCGAAGGCGTCCTATCTTCGTTTACAAACGTTATACATTCACCAAAAAATTCTACATAAAAATATTTTTTCGTAAGAATAGATGTACCGTGGTATAAAAAGTTTAAATGTAAAAAATATTCATATCTAAAAGTAAATCAGAGTAAGCTGATGCGATAGCACTGGTGCTGGTAACCACTTGAGTCTATATATAATCTACTAGGCTGGGTATGTAGTTATTATTTTGAATAAGTCTAAGATAAATTAATCTTGTTGTGACAGATAATAGACGCACTGAACTGCCTTCACTACGAGCGAAACATGGTGCACACCAACGTGTGCCCGCAAAACGTTATCGTCACGCGGAACGGCGTCTGGAAGCTGTTTGGCTTGGAGTTCCTCAGTAAGTACCGACTTTAAACTTTTCAAGTGAATCTGAACATGTCAAATGTTTGCAAGGAATTAACGCATTGTCATTCAATACCGTGAAATTATTATTAGTACTTGTATTTGGAAAATGGGTGCCTTGAAAATTTTTGTAAATAAAAATGCCCAAATTAGGGTTGTGTCTCGTTTCCTCTCATGTGTTACACTAAAAATGAAACGACATACAACCCTAATTTGGTAAAATACATAAGGCACAGGTTTTCGTTCAAATCGCGCCCTCCCATACTAAACCCCCTTGTTTAATACTCTCTCCTTTCTATTTTCGTTTGAGCTAGTGACCCACTCAGGTGTCCGTGTGGTGAAACTAGCCGGCTCTGATATGGCTTAATGACTGAAAAAGCCTAGACCAACATCGTAACGTGAACCTTCTGAAGCACGCAATAAATGTAAACGCCAATAAACGTTCACCTTTTCAATTTATATCGACTCGGTTCGAGCTCACTGAATGCAACAGATGTTTGAGATCAACCTGTTGAATGCAGCGCTCGTTATAAATGAAATTTTATGGTCTTTTGCAACAGTTCTTTAACTAAAAGTGGCGCCTAAAATTGATAGAGCGCGACTGGGGAACAGTTAGGATGTACGTGTGCAATTATATACTCGTGCAAGTACTTTAACTTGTGAGAGTAGAATTTTTTTGCAAAAGTTATCCAACACACGCTTAAGATAATATTCAGTATAGGTACTTGCGCAAGACTAAACTTGCGTCCTATCGTAACGAATAGTAACTGGCACTTATATAGCGTAGTATTATATGGCATTTCACAATTAGGTATCATGTATTTTGAAAAGCATAGTAATATAGTGCTCCTCGGTAGGTCTTTGTAATATTCTGTTTTATTTATCTATAGATATAAGTTTTCTTAAATTTTTTAAAACAAAATAAAATATTTTTTTCTTTAAGCGCACAGTTGCCATCTACACTAATATTGTAAAGAGGATTTTTTTTATTGTTTGTTTGTTTGCATTGAATAGCCTCCGACACTACTAGCCCGATTTTAAAAAGTCTTTCACCATTGGGAAGCCACACTATCCCCGAGCGACATAGGCTATATAATATTTACTAAAAATATGGGACCCTTACTATAACTCCAACAATGAAACCTGAGTTGTAAAAAATTTACCTAATAAAATTCCTTACATCGCGTGCGCTGCGAAAACTATTAATGATAGAACAAAGTAATGTACTACGATTTTTCAGAACACATAATTATCTACAAAACGGCAGCATATGTCTAGCTATTATATATTTAATTAAAATGCCGGCGTTATAATAAATAAAATAAATAAATAAATAAATAATCCTGGACACTATCACACAGCATCACGTAGCCCCAAACTAAGCAGAGCTAATAATGGGCTCTTTATTTGTCCCTTGCTATTAATACTTATCAAAATAAATTTCTTCATATTCAAAACTACTTCATAAGCTCTATATAAATTTTTGATGACGAGTTTAAAAATGTAAGTATTAGAAAAAAATTGCGTGGTCGCCGCTTAGCCCGCTCGGCTAGCTAGGCTAGCTATAAAATGTGATGTAGGCGTCTCACTGGGGTTTCCGTACCCCGTGTGTGAGTGTATGTGTAAAAATTTATAATTTTTGAAATTTTTGTTATATACCCTTGTGAAGCCGGGGCGGGCTGCTTGTTATCTATTGGCTATTGTGGTGTTGTTGAAGCTAGGCCACGAACAAAAGAAGAAGAGCACTAGGCGACCCTTAGTGCTAGGTTTATGACCAAGGATTTTATAGGTAGCTACAGAGTAGTTGAAGTTGATTAAAGATTTTTCATTGAAACGATGTAATTATAGCTATATGACGATCCTGTCGTGTAGGAAAAAATGTTGTATTATATAAATTGGTATCATAGTAAGAAATATATGTTGGACGTTCTCAATGTGTATGATAATACAAAAAAAATGGTTTTAATTTTTTTAAAGTAAGTTAAATTGAATTGGCAATGATTATTGTTATTGTACCTTAAATAGTCTCCAACTTCTGGTTTAAAAAAACACGCTATAAAAAAACTAATGTTAGTAAAAGTCACGCAACTTGATAAATATCTCCACAAATAGACTTGGCTTACTTATTTTACTTAATAATTGACGCTTTCACGTGCGTCAGGAATTTTGATTAAAAATCTCGAAGTTCCTTATACCAATAATAAGGGTATACGCCATATTAAGCGGTAGGGAATACAGGATGTTTGGATTGCTTGGTGCATTTACCGACAGGATTTTTTGGGGGTTTGGGGTGCCATGCCTTATTTTACTCCGGTAGACTGTAAGTCACTTAGGACTTACAATCACGGTAGCTTTGACATGTTTTTAGGTTTTCGAAATTCATCCAACATCTTGCTTATAAATCGTCCTAATTTTTTTTGTGGTACGACGAATGCTTTATTTTGCAATGTGTTTGCTACATAAAACATTACTGTACACAATACCCTTCAAAGAAATAGTAGAGATTTCTAATTCTGTATAAACGTTATCAATGTTTTGAAAAGTAACAATTTCTAAAAAAAAACAAAGCCATTTTATAGGAGAATGCCGTCTGATGTATGGCGCTTGGTACCAGGACTGAGTGCGTCAAAGAAATATCCAAAAAGTTTTTAGTCGATTCTACTGTCAAAATATTTAAAAATGAGGATTATTGCCATAGCAACGTATATATTATTGGTTGTTGTAGTCTAATGGCGGCGTGCAACGGAAACCAAATCAACAAAATATTTTTTTACTTGATTATTAATCGAGTCGGTGTGTAAAACTAAAGAAAATGTTAATGTCATTTATAAAATATAATAAATTTTATGGGATACGTTCGGTTTTGACGCAATTGGTACGGGTTCTCGGCATTCTCCTTTAGCATTTCTTTTAAATAGTTCTCTAGTTATTACCCTGTTAACGACAATCTAGACGGCATAACATATCATTCATTGGGTGGTCATAGTTTGACCACCCAATGAATGATATGTTATGCCGTAACAACACGTACAAGCGAACAAGCATATAATTTATACTTACTTGTTCGCTAAGGTCAAGATGAAGAAAATACTTTTTCATGTAACGTTGATTTTAATAAATTTAAATCACAAATTTCAAACCGTCTTCACTCATTATGCAAGCACAACACCTTATCCCTCGTCTTACCACCGTGGTTGTCGTTTTTAGCAGCATTTCCTTTTCGTCTGATCAAAAGCGGCGTTAATTCTTCGAATCAAAATTTATACTAAAATATAAAGTAATACATAGTTTTATAGTAAAATATAAAGTAATTATTAATTATATATTACAAGGGGGGCCCGGACCACCCACGATGGCCGACGGGGGGCGGGGCCCCGCAGATTTCCCATTTTCCATTTTCTTTTCGACGCAGATGAAGGGTTATAATAGCAAAAAAAGCCAAAACGTTGGAAACACGTTGTAAACAGTATGCCACGAACGAGTCTTTATGATCAGCTGTGTGATGGCGTCATGGCAACAGAAACCAGAGTGGGGACGGAGTGAGAGAGTAATAGATAGTGAAAGGAATAGAAACGCGGAGAAGGAAATGTAGGCATCACGCAGCTGCACGCATTTATCTTTATCGACGAATTTTTGTTATTTCGGCTTGCGGAAATCGTCAGATTATATATTTTTCATTATTCTTGAATTATTTCCTTCAAAATAAAAAAAAATTTAGCTACGCTCGAGAATGTCGTGATGACGTTTTTTTTTTACAACTTTGTTGCCCTCCCCTTTTTTTACGTCACTCTCAAATTGTCAGATTAGTGGAATACACACTTTTTAGGATGTAATTAACTCACCCTACCTTAATCTGACGCGCTCGAGAATTTCTGATGGTCAATTTTTTTTTACTAATCTGATCCTGTATTCTTCACGGGCGGCCTTATATATGGGCCTCATGTTTTGTGGAGGTACTTAACCGGGTACAAGGTATCCCCCTGTATATTAATCTGCCGCGCTTTAGTAAATCCTGAAATCCCCGCTTGGGCTCCCCTACTATTAGGGCTGGGCATGACACCCCCTCGCCTAATCTTCCGTAAAACCCATATACAGTGATCAACAAACAGCAAACATCCTGTATAGTGTATGAGAAGTGTGGACGTGAGTGGTTTTCCTTGGGAGCTTTATTTTTCTGTAAAGCAATTTGCGGAAACAATCTAATCGCTATTTGCCTCCTTTCTTGAGTCATCCACTTATAGATTGAACTACAGAACAAATAAACCTGTAGATAATGAGGCTTTTAGGGTTTGTCCATATACAAAATTAGAAAATTAGAAAACTGATTTTCGAATTGAAAAGTCACCTACTTATTTTTAATGATCATTATTTTGTACTAGTGCTTTTTGATATCTTTGTGTAGATAATATCTCTATAAAAATTTATAATGAGCCTATCCTATACAAAGCTATACAATTAGCAATACTTTCATATCAATAAAGTGAAATAATTGTGTATGTACGCAGGTGTATACATAAAAATATTATATGTTTTGCTCTCGGATAATAAATGAAACAAATTTATTTCTTTAGAAATATTATATTTCATCTCGAAAATATAGCTAATTATCTATAACTATCAAAGGTTTTGTAAATAAGCAGACAATTTAGACTTCAAAAAACATTTATTTTTCTATGCTAAACATTAAAAGTTAGGGGTGGGGGGGGGATGTAGACGTCAAAGATAGAGCGAAGTGGAAGAAAAGTTGTAGGAAAGCTGACCCCATCATCATGTGGCTTATATAGCCAGGAAGAGAGGGGGGGAGGGGAGGCCTATGTCCAGAAGTCGACTGCTATAGGCTGATTATGATGATGAGCGAGTGAAATAAGTTTTATCACTGGTTGTTATCGACACCCCTTCAGTAACCCAGCAAAGTTGTTCCTCCCAAAAGTTTCATTCACAAGTATCATACAAGTTTCATAACTATTGATTCGTGTTGTCATTGTTTACGAACACGGTTTACTTAATGAGTCAAAAGAGCCTTTCACAGGTACTTTCTTAGTTATGGAACCATTTCTTTGTCATTTTTATGTTATTTAATTTCTAGTATTTTTTTCTGATTTATGTCGTTTCTTATTAGTGGTATTTAACCGTTATACGTTAGTAAATAGGATTAGCACTGGAATTTTCTGATGAAGGAAATTGTTCCCCCGATCGTTTTTAGTCATAGTCGCCATTACTTTTGCAGAAAACAGGACCTGACTGAAGACTAGACGACTGGAATTATAAAATGCACTACATTGGCTTATATTAATATGAACAATTATGCTTGATACTGGCGAAATCGTGGAAACTATCCCAGAAGCCAATAAACTGTTTTTTTTTACTTCACCTATGTTCCACCATGGAATTACTACTAGTAAAGTTGCTTTAGCGTTGCAGTAGCTTGTTAAAAAAAACCTATGTATTCTTCCAAAACGGTTTCGTACCTTTCCTATTTAGTGTTTATTTATTTATTTGTTTATGTATAAGGATACCCAACACATACTGACACCACACACACAGAAGGGGATACGAGAGACTATTTGGGCATTCATTAGAATTATAGTTCAAAGCGTGCACTCCCATATTAAAACTTGATCCTAACCAAGCCCAAATAGGGTTTCTAACCTCTCTCTGTTTAGGTCGGGAGAGGTTGCTATCATTAGACTTGGAAAAAGGGTCTTAGGGTTTCTTAGGAGCTAGCTGCCGTGATATAAGTTTGCAATACGCCTGATCTTATTACAAAGGGAAAATATTTAAGATGCTGGTCCCAGATTTTTCAGTCCTTAAGCATCAGGTCTTCAGTAGCCTAAAAACTCCGACACCGTAGTCGGCCACTTGCTCATTGAAGATAAGAAATAGATAAATAATGCTGGATTATCACACAAAATCATGTAGCTCAAAATTAAGCAGAGCTTGTATTATGACTAATATTACTAATTATATAATTTTTTTGTGAATACATACACATTATTCATCGAGAACAGATATTTGTCCCAGGTCTGGTCTGAGACAAATATCTGCAAATAATGCAAACATTTGTCTCGCGATGGGAATCGAACCTGCAAACTGCTGCGTCTCAGGCGGGCCTTCTCTCACTGCGCTACAGAGGCTGTCATTTCACAGTATCATTGTTTTGCATTCTAACAAGCCATTATACCTAATATACAGTGTTTAGTATAGTCAGACCACTACAGCTGTACCACTCCTTTGAACCGTCGTTGATATAAGCTAGAGTCGAGGCGGCATCAAGACGCAGGCACACAAGCGGCGCGCCGCTTCTACGTTTTTTTAAAGAATAAATGGTAGTGCGCTCACTTATTTGAGTCGCAGCACGGGCGAGATGCAGGCGGCGTGAAGTCGAGGCGGGCGGAGCCGTGCCCGACCGCGTCGCGACTCTGCCGCCAATTTGTAATTTCGTTTTAACGTGCGTGTAACTTATATATGCGTGACGATTTTTATTCATTGAAATTGTACGATTGAATCCTTGTATTTATGACCATATACGATCTGCAAGGTGATCGGCTCTCTGTTGCAAACAGAAATGATTGACACCGATCCTGAGTTATGTACGACTCACACCTACCGGTGGCATCGAAGCGCATTTTAAAACATGCTAGAGAAAATTGAATCCACAAAGCAGTTAAAGTCCTTATTTGCATGCAATATCCACTTACGGATTATGTTTGACAAAACTCAAAGCGTAAATTGCATGCAAATAATAAACTTAACTGCTTTGTGGATTTTTCAATTTCCTTTAGCAAGTTATAAAATGCTCTCCACTGCTCTCCGATGCGGGCCGGTAATTGTGAATCACATGAGCCGATCACCCTGCTGATCTGAATTGGAATATGTGAAGAAAGCATAGCCGCTTGCGCCTCGACTCTACATAAAGACAACGGCTCGACCGTGCCGCGATGTCACCGCTACGTTGCCTCGACTTGATAGTGTAACGCCTCGACAGTGAGCGAGGAGCCTTCGGTACGTGCGCGGCGCGGGGAGGGACGTTTATGTCATCCGCATTGCTCTTTTTCCTCGGCCCCCCTGCCGCGCTTCTTATGCAGTAGTACATCAACGGTAGCGGTATAGCTCAATGCTCAAATACGTTATTTTTTTCTTCAACAGAGCCAATAACAACAGACGACCCGAGTGCCCTAATGCCGCATGAGCCGTACAATGTGAAGTTCAGCAGCGCCTCTCAGGCCAGTCTTGACTATTCAGGTTAGTTATACTACAGGGAGGAAGATACCCAACCTCCTAGATACCCAAGCCAACCTTACTGGTACCTGTACCTTCATCATCATCATTCACAGCTCAACACGGACTGCTGAGTTAGGCCTCCCTTTGAAAGTACCAATGCCCACGGTTGAAAGCTCGTCTAATCCAGTTTTGGCTCACGATTGATGCAATATCGTCTGCCCATCTAGCTGCTGAATGCACCATGCTTACTAAAAAACGGGACTCTGGCGGCATAGCACAGCCTAATGCTGGCACAGCTAAATTCCCTGGCCGACAAGCTGCAGCGACAACCCGCATGCCCAGCAGTGGGTGGCCATATCCTCCTTCTTATTAGGGGTATCCTATGTTTAGTGGCCTGATATAGACTGGAGGTGGTGGATACTACAAGTGGGTTCGATTTCCGCTGCGGGACAGCGATGTTCTACAGATTATTTCTAGTTTTTTTTGTATAGATTATAGGCTTTCGTTTGACCACCATCTCAACTGTTGGTAAGTGAAGATGCGGTTGACGATGCAGCATGCTTGCCTAGTATGTAGCTATTTACTCTAGGTTCGGAGTGTTGTGGTAAAGGTCAAGGTAGAGTGAGTGTCGTTGGGAACGCCTACAGGACGCGTTATTATAAGTAAGTGTTGGTATTGCTCTCCTTCGCACCAAATCGAGTCTTCAAACCTCAAAATGATGTTTACCTAATATCTCTCGCTTCCGTCCGGGCTTCTCCCTTTTACAAATTGGAGACAAAGAAGCGTATTAAGTTTTTATCAGGTCTAGTACTAATGTACATAATAATGAACATAATACGTTCAGTAGTTTTAGAAGGAGGGACAGATATTTCCTTTTCACAAACCTTCGTCTTTATTAGCAAGATGGGGATATTATCGTACCTCAGAAGTCCACTAAAATGAATAGCACCGAAACTATATTTGTAAACTTTGAATTTACGTCTGTCGAAATACTAAGACCAACAATTGATAAACTGACAAAGTTATTAAAAACAGGTCCGATACTAATCAATTCGGAGGGCTACTGACATTCTAATTAGACCGTCTGGAATCTTATTCTATTGTACTATAAACAATTTTCGACACATTTCCAATAGATGGGTTACGTTTTACCCTCTAAAAGTCAATCATCAAATGTCCTAGGTCAGATCTAGAGTGCTTCGTTATATTTCGTCTAAGACGCTTCTCATTACTTATGTAGATAGATAATATTAAATGGCTGTAAATTGAAAATCTCTTGTGACAGAAAATCATTAATACCTTTGGGAAACCCCAACTTGGTGAATAGAAAGGTCGGGGTGACTCTACAGGTTTCCTAAGGACAAGACAACCAGTTTTATATCGGCTGCCTCCTACGAAAGGGGAATGAGCGGGAAATAACTGAGCGAATTGGGGTAAAATATATTTTCCCTTCCGCTAAGAAAGAGTTTTTTTTATAAACATATGTTTGCCTTCTATTGGCAGAGAGGAATCCCGAGAGGAAACTCAACTCGTTCACTCCGCTAAAATCATTCGTTTGCAGAGGAAGCACTTGTATTAACTTTTTTATTATTATTATTCATCTCGACCGATTTCAACCATGGCGACTAACTTTCTGCTACATGGAAGAGATTCGTTGGTGTGCTTGAATGTGACTAACGTAAACCATATTCGTATCGTAAACATAAAACTTTGGCCAATAAAAAAGAGATTCAGAATAACGCTTTGTTATTGGCTTAAGTATTTTTTTGATACTCTAACGATAGGTCAGGTTGAAGTATTCTAGATAATCTTACAGGAGAGTCATATTCGTTTCATTGATATAATGTCCTGTGCACGTTTTAGAAAAGTTGAAAAACTATTTTTATTCAATGTATAACTTTATGTACTTTCTACTTTTCCTGCCTTTGTCATTCCTGCTAGGTGGAGCTGGCACAACATGTTTTTTATTCTACTCACTTCTAACAGCCGTCAAATCTGTGTCCACTCTTTTTATTCTTATATTTTCTTCACACAATTCTTCCATCTTTTCTATTATTCATCAACACATTTTGTTATAAGATATATATTTGTTTAGCCCCCGAGGTGCAGGCTACTGCGCAAATCAACGTGCTTTCGGACATGTTTTCCTTCGGGATGATCATCTTTGCTTTCTACAACAACGGCAAGTCCCTCTTCGACGCCAACGACAACCCGATGCTGTACTTGAAGCAACTGGAAACTGTGAGTAATAAATAAATAATTTATATACTGGTAATTCCACAACTGATTCCATCAGGCAGAGCCATATTGAGTTCCAAAGACTGATAAACACAGGGTAGGTGTGTATTTTCCCAGACAAAGAACAAACATCCATGTAAAACACACCTATGTTTTTTCTAGGCGGGAATCGAACTTTTTATTTGAACACTGCAACACAATTCTGCGACGCAGTATTTTTACTCCTGTGGGTTTTTCGTCATCTTTTCTGAAACTATGTTTGTTAAACATAGGGTAGGTGTGTGCGCTTACATTATTGATATGGGTTATAAAATACGAAGACAAAGAACAAACATCCATTTTCAGCACGCTTGTTAATTCTGGGCGGGAATTGAACTGTTTATTATTACTGCAAGCCTTTGGCCATGCATGTATGAGATAAAGTTCGAGCCTCGGCCTCCCACGGCAAATTGGTAAACGCCTTTAGCGTGTCGAAAATTGTTCTGTGGGCTAAGTGCGAAGAAAATACCTAACGTCAAAGTTTACGCTAACTATATTTTTGTATGGAGATGTCAAGGTTTTAAAAACTTCCCGCTAGGGGCGCTGCTCCATTAACATACAAAAATATAGTTAACGCAAACATTAGCGCCCTGTACACGTAAAGATCGGACCGCGCATCGGGATTGTGTTCCAAACCGCAGTCCGATCTGTACGGTTTGGACTGCGGATCAAACTGTCGTGCTAATGGCGCGTAAAGATCGGATCAAGTATCAGGGACTGATCACTGACGTGATGCCCGGTTAAAACTGTGAGATTTTCCTTCGCGTTGACATGCCAGATCGGACTGTCAGCCCCGCGCATCTACACGTACGTTTCGGAGTGCGGGTTGGAATGGCGTATGCTGTTTCCCGCGGTCCGAACTTTACGTGTGCAGGGCGCTTTTGACGTTAGGTATTTTCTTCGCACTTGAGCCACTGATAACACAACGAACGATATTAATTTGACAGTGAAGGTAACATACATCTTTTTAGAGTAAGATAAACGAATAATTCGGGGCACTTTAATATAATTCCGAACATGATATAAACCGTTTTCCGGATTTTATAAGCCATCTCGGAGGCGGGCCTATACACCTTGACATATGAACTCAGTCGGCAGAGAAGATCATCAATATACATTATATCATTTTAGGTGTTTCAATATAAAAACATCGGTGAAAAAAAAAACACTTTTTGATTGAATTTCAAAATTCAATCAATCAAAAAGTGGTTCAGTAGAGAATTTATGTATAATGATTAAAAGTTAGACCCATAATTCATAATACACATTTCAAGATATATTTATTCAATCTAACTCCATAAACTCAGCTTATCGACAGTTTAAACAAACCGCTTTATGTATGCCAATCACTCAACCAGTCTGTATTGACATTGGATAAGGCTTTGTATCAAGGTATAGGTACCCAATTAGTGGCAGCAGATAACTGGGCAATCTACATCAATGACATGCAATTCTTCGTTCTACTGAGCGTGGCCAAGCGTATTTTATGCCATTAATCCTTCATGGTTGGATGCGCAGAATCAGCATCATCATTATCGGTCTATAGCAGTCTACTGCTGGACATAGGCCTCCCCTAATAAGCGCCATTGCGCCCTATGCTGAAATGTTGCATCCAGCTTCTACCTGCAGTCTATCGCGAATCGTCACTCCACCTAGCCAGAGGGTGGTCTATACTACGTTTACCGAGCCACGGTCAACTCAAGAACTCGTTTATCCCATGCGCTGAATACAAACCTCAAACTCAGTTGGCAGTAACCGTAGGGTGCAAGTTCGGTTTTCAGACAGGGCAAGCATTTGTGAGGTGAATAGGATGTTTGCTCTTTTTATGTGTTTTTTATATTATTGACCAAGTATTGAGTCGTTGATCACGCATAAGAACACGTATCTTATGGGTTAGTATAAGGGGTTTCAACCACCACCTTCGGAACCCAAGACAAACACATCTGCCCGAGGCACCCTGTTTATTAACAAATGGGGCTTTGGCGACCGGCTGATTGCGGCATAGCGCAGAGCTACATCCCCTGGCCATTGATGGGCAGCATCGTCGATGGTGCGAGAAGCTGTGCCCTGCGATCCCCAACTCGCAGCGTGGGGATTATGGACATATCACCCTTATTATGAGAGACTTACTTATATCCGCCAGTGGCAGTCCACAACAACAACACCGGCTTATATCAGTATATATCTATCAACTTAACTCATATGTATGTATTTTATTCTTCAAAACTTAGTATTATTTTCAACAATATACAATAACTTAGTACTATTTTCAACAATATACACTGTAAAAACCTGTAGGGTTTGTCTCACAGTGCCCACAGTAACAAAGTAAAACATCGTACAACAAATCATTAGACAAAACATAATAGATACTTAC